>CM040175.1:0-1275000 GCA_022606695.1 Vaccinium macrocarpon | reverse complement strand
CCCGACTCAGGAGGCGCTTTTCGAGGCGTCCCCGGGGGACCCCCTCTCATTCTCAGGCGTGCCGCGGGGCTCGGCCTCGCTTCTCGGGCGTCCCCCAGGGACCCCCGCCTCCTTCACAGGCGTGCCCTTGGGGCTCCGGTCTCCTTCTCAAGCGTCCCCCAGGGACCCCCGCCTCCTTCTCAGGCGTGCCCCTGAGGCTTCGGCCTCCTTCTCAGGCGTCCCCCAGGGACCCTGGCCTCCTTCTCAGGAGTGCTCCCAAGGCTCCGATTAACATGCTCCTAAGATTCAAGCCTTCCCATCTGACGTGCTCCTGGACCTCCGGTGAGGTTCAGCCAGTCCTCCCTCTCCGTACAGGATCAGGCGGCCAAAGAGTTCACCCCAGAATCGAAACCCCCACATCTTGTTTGGTTACTTGCGTGGTTTGTTCATCCACCACATGCATTACAATCAGTTATTGATTAGTTTAACTCAATTTGGCGTCGTCTATTTACAATATTAGCATCACTACTATTAATGAAAATTTTCATCGCGGTTCAAATTTTTTATTTAATATGATCGATGTAGCATCCTAGTATCCAACCCATTCCTCTTTCTATTTCCAATTTCTACATCCCTCATATTAGATAAGAGACTACTAACCTTTTCCAAAAATGATCGGACATTTTGTTGTTCTCTCTCTTTTTTCCTTGCTATTTGTTTTGCACATAAAAATCAGGGAGGATTATCATCAACTCGTTGAATCCGGAAAGGTAATTTTGAGTTTAATTTATTATCTGCAGTTTATCCATACACTAAATGCCCAGGCACACAGACTGCAAATCGCAGAGGTTATCCGTAGTACCTGTATACACCCCATGCGCAATTCATGAGGTTGAGTAATCATTTTTCACATATGATCCATTTTCAGTAAAGAGTTAGCTAGGGCTTAGTGATGACTCTGCGATGGGATCTTAAAAAGGATTTTAAGGGTGGTGACATGTACATGTGAGTTTTTTACTACACGTTTTTACCATATATATACGTCAAGCAGTAGAAGAACAGTATTTCAGAAATACCATTA
Source organism: Vaccinium macrocarpon (assembly GCA_022606695.1). NCBI lineage: Eukaryota > Viridiplantae > Streptophyta > Magnoliopsida > Ericales > Ericaceae > Vaccinium > Vaccinium macrocarpon. The sequence continues at coordinate 1,273,940 of CM040175.1, read as the reverse complement.
GAATTGCAATAACTAAATCAAGTCCAATAGACAATAATCTAAGAGATAGTCTCATATGGAGACAAAGTGAAACTATCAAGCAAAGTCCCTACAATTGAGAATTAACACTCAACATATTTTGCCTTTTGGTTAGATTTAACTCATTGTACTCTCAATTTAGAAGGCGAAAGAGTGGTCGTGTTAGTGCTTGTATTTGTAACTTGGAATTTTTAGAGGTTATGATAAAACCAAAAGCACTAAGAAGAAAAAAAAATCGTGCGCATTAACGATGGACGGATAGTACGTGTGCTAGAGCGTCTGTCCAGAGATGATTGTCGCCACCAAAGAAGGAGTAATGATGATTAACATTACCAATTGAAGGAGTACCTATTCCTTTATTTAATTAATAAGTTGATCTGATTATGTTTCCATGTTAGGGTTCAACAATGGGTCGCATCGCACAGCCAAGGGATTTTGAATAGATTCATATTGATTAGCTACATTAGACACAAGTAGTGAGCTCATGACTCATAAAATGACACTGTAACACCCAATGCTTCAGCCATGTTGGCTTAAATTAGCACGAGTAATTATTTAAGCTAGTCTAGGGCTTAGTTCCTATCAATTAGGCTATCTGAAAGCAAAACCCACCTTGTGGGATCACCTTTATGGAAAAGTCGTAATTAAAGGTGAAAACTCAAACTTTACTTTATAGAATTGATTCGATCATCAGCTATGATAAAGTTTGAATTATCTCTATTTCGGTCCCTATATTATCCATAGGTTTCAATTTAGACGTCAAAGTTTTTAATTCAGTCAATTTAGTCCTCAATAAAATTGAAACAAATGATCAAAAACTTTAAGGACAAAATTGAAACATTTAAAACTGTAAGGGCCAATTTTGATATGTAAATATAAGGATAAAACTGAGGTATTTAAAAATACAAGCACCAAATTGAAACCTACTCACATATATATATATATATATATATATATATATATATATATATAGGGACTAAAATAATAGATAGGCCACAAAATTATAATGAGGTGAAGTAAAATGAAACGTAATTTTTTATGTGTACATTTGATATAAGAAATTAAAAAAAAGAAAAGTAATAGTTTAATTAGAATAAGAGTGAATTTCACTTATAACCTTCAAACCCTGTTTTCAGTTGGGTCTTTCAATTCCTCTTGATCACAAACCCTATTCTCTATCAATCCAACGAGTTCACTTTCCATTAGGGTTGTCCAGCGGATCATCCGATCTGTCAATCCGACCAATCCGAATCGATCCAAACCATCCATAAATGTTCAGTTCGGTTCCGGATCGAGAATTTCTTATTTGACGGTTCCGATTCTGGATCGGATTGGATCAGCACAATCCGCTCAATAATCTTTCTTTAATATGTCAAATCCGCCCGATCCGATCCGTAACCGATCCGTGAATGTTCGGTTCGGTCCTGGATCTTAAAAATCATAATCTACTCTGAGCCGATCGGATCGGATCCGTATCCGATTCGTGGACACCCCTACTTTCCATGGCATGGAGCTCGATATCGAGCCCCACCAATTCCCCTACGAGGAACTCAAGCAAGCGACGGAAGGATTCAGAGATGAAAACTTATAGAGGAACTCTGTCGAATTCAAATACACAAGTCGCAGTCAAGCGAATTTCGCACAATTCAAAACAGAGGTTGCACAAATTTGCATCGTAGTTTTCGAAGAACCCAGATCGCTTTTGAGTTGGGAACAGAGCTTAAAGACCCCAAATTTTATTGTTTGTTGATCATTTTCATGAATAAATTTACAACAAAATAATACTCTACAATACAAATTACTCTAGTAATTATCGAACATTTAAACATTTAAACTTGTAGTTGCAACCTTGTTTTTGCTATTGTTTATTACCTTTTATTTTGGATTTCATTTTCTACAATGCAAGAAAACGAGCAGTAAAAGTCAATCAAAATTCTGATTACATATGTGTTCAATAGGTAAATTGGGTTGCGGTTGAATCTGTTCACTTCTGATGCTGTGAGCGACGGAATGGTTCTTTACCCGATAATCTTTTCAGAAAAAATGAGTTATTTTTTCAGAAAATTATGAAAATATAAGTTCAAGAAAAGAAAAGATAAAGAAAAAAGAGAGAGTTATTGTTAGTCAGATAATATGCCATTTCAATCTTTCTTATTATTTAGTACCAATCAATGAAGTAATTTTAGCTAGTTTACCTTACTCTGTTTTTGGTTTCCCCAATTCTGTAGTGTAAGAGAAAGATAACTAAAAATGGCAATTCTGCCCCTTTAGGAGGTCACATGCATGAGTTGCACATGTCAACTTTTCCATCCAAAATTCTAACTTCTGTTATCAATTGGACCCAATGGAATGAAATCTGATAGTTTGATGACAAAATGAGTGATTTTTGTAGTTTGATGGCGACATAGAAAAATGGTGTATAGTTTGAGGGTTATAAGTGAAATTCACTCTATGAATAACGTTGAAATGGGATTCATGTTAAAAAAAATATGCTTTTTGCAGGCTAGGATAAGTTTTTGAGGGTAGGTTGATACTAGTCGAGAAGTTAGAGATGTTTAACAACGCAAGAAAGTTTTGTAATCCCATAAAGCCTTATGTCTTGTTTTCTATCGGCCCAATTAGTTGAGCACATAACTACATATGAGTGCTTCTTTTTTTTTTTTCTCAATCGATAGAAAAGAGATCAATTACATCACATATGAAGTACAAAATACTAACTCGGGACACTACATGAATTGTAAGTCCACAAGACAACCAAGCAACAACAACAACAACAATAACATAACCCATTTAGTCTCCAATAATTTGGGGTATGGGCGGGAGATGGATAGGAGACAGACTTAACGTTCGGCAATTAATGAACAAAGTGGTTGCTCCCAGAATACCATTGAAACAGATGGATTGGAGTCAGACCAAACATTTGGCAATAAATGCACAAAGTGGCTACTCATAGAATACCACTGAAACAATGGTCCCCCTATACCGTCAAGTTTGCTGCGGAATCATGTCCTCAAATCAAAGCTAAAAGGCATTAGAGATGGCAGACCCAAGAATCATTTTGATTTATGTGTACATTACCATGCTTCTTTCATTCACCATCCAGAGCATTGGCGTTGCACAATACAAGACAACCAAGCGCAACAACTTAATCAATACAAGAAATAAGCCCGTTACAAAATAGAAACAAAGAAAGGAAGAGCCCCCCGCATCCAGGCAAGGAGATTTGAACTCCTGACCTCCTAGTGAGATGCAAGAGCCCTAACCACCTGAGTTAGTCCCGTTGGTTACATATGAGTGCATTACTACAATACAATTTTCACAAGTTTGAATTCTTCCTGCCAAGAGAGAGAAAGAGAGAGAGTAATTTACTACCAGCTTCAAATTCCAAAGGACGATCATAATCCTCAATTAAAGAATCATAGATCCAAATTTTCACAAGATTGGGCGTGTTTCGCTAACACTCTTGAAGGGCGGGATTTGTTTAGGAGGTGGGACTCCTAATCCTTTGTTTGCTTTGGCCTTTGTGGAGGGGATTATTAGTCCCATGGGATTACCAATCCCCATTTCAGCAGGATTAGCCATACTAAGGGAAGACAGAAATGCCCTTGTTTTTCCCAAGAAAATTCTCCCCCAATATTGCGAATAATTTGTTTCCAATTACATTTCAAGAGTTTTTTTTTCTTCTTTTTTCCTGTAAGATCCATTTCGAGAGTGTTGTTCACTTTTCTTTTGGTCCATTTATTTTAAGTTTTTTTTTTTTTTGGGGGAGTAAGTTCCATTGGTTTGGATCATTGTATGACTTTTGACTGTGTATTGTATTTTCTTAAACGTGAATAATTTATTTCCATAGATTTTTTTTTAAAAAAAAATTTGGCACCAAATTAAAGGTAGTCAATGAGTAGTTTATTTTGGTGTAAAAAAATAAAGAAAATTATATGGAGAAATATATTTTTATAATATTATGCAAAGAAATTTTTTTTATCAGATCGATATTTTGCATGAAAAATTTGGCACGGCATATTTATCACTTCACTTTGTCTCGCCAATAAATCAGTTGAACAGCAATGATACTGTTGATTGTCTGTGTACAAGCTTGCCAAGATAAAGGAAAATAAAATGCAAAATAGATTGAACTCTATGTCCTAATTTTGTCACGGTTAATATTTTATTTATTGTAACATAAAATATATTCTTTTTCATTTTCGAGAACGTAAAATACAAAAATAGAAGAAAGCTGGTAAATCCGTTCCAAAGATGGCACAACATTTATCAATCAATAAGATTACTGTTATGTGCCATTTTTATATATTAGTTTTGCACAAGGGCAAAAATGAAAATTGCTACGTATAATCCAATCATATCTTATTTAAAGCATAAATGTTCAATAATAATCTTATCTTCTAATCCGGTGCAAAATGAACCTGTAAATTACCAATCCCACCTTATTCCCAATCACAATCCTAATAACACCTCATTACCAATTCCTCGTACTCGTAACTGTTATCAAACAAGCCAAGAAGACTATGTCCTGTGCGACTTTTTGTAAACCTTTTAGACAGATGGAGGCATGGAGCGCCTACTAAATTTCTTCAATAATCTTCACACACGTTACTACAACAACCCTCTCATTTTTCACATATGAGCCAATTCACGAAGAGCTTTCTAGCGCTTCGTGATGGCCAAGCGGTAGGGGAATTACAAGCACCAGTTCAAAAAGCGCGGTGACAATTCGCACCAACGTTAACCTTCCACCCAAGATTTGCATCGCTTAGAAGCGGACAGTCCACCACAGCAACCCTCTTTCCCTTTGCTTCTGAAGCTCCCTAGATCAACACTAATACGTACATGAGCTACCACTGATGTTCGTTCTTCATATATAAAAGTATTCTAAGGGTGGTGGTGATATATAGGTGAATTTTGTTACTGTATGTTCTTTTATATGTCAAGTAGTAGAAGAATCCTATTTTAGAAATATCAACATAATTGTGGTAATAAAGTCCAATAAATAACGACCTAAGAGATATATAGTCTCATAATATATGAAGAAGAATTAAATTGATTAACTATCAAACAAAATTCCTAGGTTGGTTGAACGAAGTGTCAACTTTGAACCCTCATTGGTTGTCTTTTTGTCTCTGATCTGGGTGAGTGTGGATGGGTATGTTTTGAACCTGCCTGATCTTTTATATGAGTCTCGGGCTGGGTATTTTCTATTCTAGGTTGGTTGAATCTTGTTTTGGGGTTGACTCGTTATGGGATCTAATGTTCATTAGACTATTTTATGATCAAACTCTTGAGTCTTTGTCTAGGTGTTGCTTCCCATTACATCTTATGAGCTCCTTGTGACCCATACCCAGCCTCTCTCTGCTCTGTGGTCTACGAGTTTTTATGTTGTGGTCTACGAGTTTTCATGTTAAGGTTTCAAGAATTTGGAGTTTCTTATGGAAAAGGGTGTTGCTGCTATGTGGAGTTGTTTTGCTGCTGCTATCAATCATGAGGAGTTGTTTTGTTGGTTCTATCAAAGGATGCTTAATGGGTGTTGCTTTTGACGGTTTTCATAAAGCTGAAGTGTTACTATGCAATTGTTGGAAGCATTGGGGGGTGTTCTGATATGAAGTCTCTCGTGGGGCATTCTTTTGAGATCAAAGCTGCTGGTATCCTTTCAAGCTGTTGGTGGTGTTTTTGTTTCATTGTGCTTCAAGAGTTAGAGTATATTCCTCTGTATCTTTCGGTTCCCAGAAACGGTGATGATGGTGTGGATCAGCGGCAGCGTGGTAAGCTGTGGTGTCGGCGGCTGATTTTCTTGGCGTCACGGCATGGTTTGCGGTCTTCGGTGGGGCGGTCATGCCGTTCTCTGGGACAGCAACAGGGGCATGTTCCCCGGGTTCCGGCGTCGGCGTGGCTGCGCCTTACCTCTTTCACTACGGCATCGGGTTTGGCAGCAATGGCGATGAGGAATCATTTTGAGGGCAGCATCGGTGTTTTACTGGAGGAATGTGAGCGGTGTTTTGTATAGGTGGCTGGAATTGAGGTTGAGATTGAGGTTGAGTTGTACGGCGGCAATGATGGTGAGCGGTTTTTCATTTGGTTTTTTATTAGGTGTGTGGGATATTTGTAAGATCTGAGTTTTTGTAGACTCTTTGGGGTGTTTGGCTTAGGGATGCAGGTGGGCTTGTCTTTTGGGTACCCTCGATTGGTGTCTTGCCAATCGTTGGTTTAGGTCTCGGATTGAACAATTTTTGTTTTTTCCTTGTTCCTATTAGTCTTGTATCTATTTCAAGATTAATGAATCTTTTTTGCCTTGCAAAAAAAATCAAACAAAATTCCTATAATTGAGCAATACAAAATGACTAGATTTCACTTATTGACCTCTCAATTGAGGAGGTGAAAGAGTGGTCATATTAGTGTATTCCCAACTCGGAATTTTAAGAGGTCACTATAAAATAAGGGTCACTAAGAGGAAAAAATCGTGTGCAACGTGAGGAGGAACGGACAATGTGTTTGTTAGAACATTTGTCCGGAGATGATTGTTGCCACTAAAGAACGAGTAATGATGATTAACATTGATAATTCTTGAATTAGTATAATTTAAAATTGATCTGATTATCTTTCCATGTTGGGGTTCAACAATTAATGGGTGGCTCACTGGCACAAACCGAGAGATTTTTGAAATACAGTCATTTCAATAGCTGCAATAGTAGACGTAAATAGTGAGCTCATGACTAATGGAATGACACTGTTTAATAGTGAGCTGATCATCCATGTTAATTGGCTTTAGCACGAGTAATTATTTAGTAGCTAGACTATCAGTTATGCTATCTGAAAGCAAAACCCACCTTGTGGGATTATCTTTATAGAAAAGTCATAAAGGTGAAAATTTAGATTTTACTTTATTACGATAATTCGATTATCGATTAGCGATCAGGATCAGCGTTGCTTGCTTGTTTGGTTTTTTTTTAATCAAATGTAAGAGTTACAAAAGATTAAAATGACAATAGAGATAGCATCAAAATAGGATAATAACATTTCAACAAGGTTGGCACCCTACCCTCTCGACAATCATGAAACAAGCTGTGTCGGCAAGCTATCAATTGTTCTATTCTAGTTGATGAGTTTAGCAAATAAACAATGATTCCTTTTGGCTCCAATCCCTTGTGTCAAGAAATTATTTCACAAAAATTACTGCAGAGAAAATTGTGATGAAATGAAGAAAGGAAAATAGAAAGTATCTTTTTATGTGTGCATTTGTTATACTTTAAGAAAAAGTTGAAAATAGTACTCCAGTTAATTATACAGAAACTGATATAGGAACAACAATCTGTCAAAATCTTCTATTTTTTGCAGAATAAATTTTGAGAAAAAAATTAATCGTATTGTAAAACTTAGAGACACGGGTGTTACTACTTTCCTCCTAACTAAACACTAAACAGAAAAAATAAATATTTTCCACTGTTTCTTTCCTTTCCCTGCAACTAAACAAAGTTGTTGTGGACCTTGGTGTCTCGGTGATCTTCCATAAGTCCATTTGCGTTTTGAATTTGGGCCCAAGAACCGCTTCACAGGGAAAACTACCTGCCCAAAATTGAGACCCAGCCCAATTTGTTTTCTTTCTTGTTTTGCTTAGCCTGTCTTTCTCTATAGGCTTCTTTGTTATCTCTACAGTACAATTTTCACAAGTTTGAACTCTTCATATATATGCTTGCATGTGTTCATATATATGTCGAGCATTGTTTTGTGGAGAAAGATGGTGCACGTTGTTTGTACCATAGCAATGTTACATATTTTCCCGAGCAGCTCGAGTGAGCTCAAGTTAGTGGTAACTAGGCTGATCATTTACAAAAGCTTGGCTCATTTGTAAAGACTAGTGATGGAACCAGATAATACATTCGGGGGTGGCGTTGTTTAGCACCATTTAGACGTGTGATTTTCAGATAAAAGATAAAGTACTTATGTTCATTATTTTCTAAATTTTTCAATTGCACCTAATTGAGATTTTTAATTTGGTGGAAAGAAACTTGAAAAATCATATACGTAAATATTTTATGTTTTGAACTAAACATTGCATGTCTTTCCGTAGACTCTTATTGTGAGACAAAGAGAGTATATTTTCTGAGTAAAAATATGAAGAGGATGGTTAAGTGCAAACTCAAACTTTATCCTGAACTATCTATTTTGTTAAAGCAAAATTAAAGGGTTGATTTAATTCTTGTGTGGTCTTTAAATAAAAGTATTTTTTTGTTTGAGATATCTTTTTAATTTATTTAAGATATCTTTTTAATGATCCGAACCATTCATCTTTTAAAATGATATTTTTGCATTGTATGTGTGGAAAAATCAAGTTGTTTGAATTGATAGGTGCCTAATTTATCAGTGTAAAATCTATTAGTGTAAAATATATATATATATATATATATATATATATATTGCTATTTTTTTGGAGCCGGGTTGGCAAGTGCCACCCGGCCCCACTAGAGGGCTCCATCCCTGGTAGCGACTAGGCTAGCTTAGTAATTCAACCAAGCTCAAACACCTTGGTATTCAATGAGTCGACGTTGAGATCAATCATTTAGGCTCGTCTCAAGCTCAAGCTACTGTTTTGAACGGGCAAAACTCGAACACTTCAAAGCTCGACTTGACTCGTTTGCAATCCTAATTTATTTTACATATATGTTGGTTTGTAATATGAGTAATTTTTTTTTTTTTAATTTGTGTTATGTATTCTTTTGGTGGAGCTACGAATAGTTATTATCGGTGAGTCCAGTGATTCCACCTTCACCAGAGAGAGGTACTACCTCTGATCTCACTCCATCGACGTCTACTATCACTGGCATAGAGGCTCAACCGAACAATCTATCAGTCTTGCATTTGGAAGCTGTTGGATGCATATTGTTGCCATGGAGGCAGATATGATTCCCCAAAACAAAAAACAGTGATGATATTGTCGCCATGGAAGCAGATATGGTTGGATGCATGGATCAAAGTGATCGAGGAGTTTGATTGTTTACAGGAAGAGAGAGACTGATTTGTTGAATTAGTCGCAATGAAAACGCGGGTTGTGTTTTCCGAGTGTCTTGCTGTGGATCCTTCCTTGGTGTTTCGATCGGTGATATTTCTATTCGGAATTTGTTGCTTGTATGTATGATTGCGGAGGGATTAGAGCACGACGTTGAGGTTCTTCAAAACCATCACTCCATGTAATACAACAAAAACAAAGTAACAACAAACCTAGTACAAACACACTTTCTGGGATGGAGAGTATGTACAGATTACTTAATTTCTGGCAAACTAATTATTACGATGGCGACACTATTTTCTACATATATATGATCGATTTTCACCAAAGAGCTAGATAGTGCTTAGTTACGACCGTGTGGGAGTGAAAACTCTTCAGTGCCACGTTGTGGTGGTAAGTCGGCAGTGAAATGGTGGTGGGAACCTGAAGTGGATGACACCGACCCATCGCTGCCTGAGTTTCCAGAATTCCCATTCCCATCGATACCATTCTTGTTCTCATCACCTTCCGTGCTAGTTTTACTTTCACCACTCTTCGTGATACCTTTGTCTCCATTTGTAACACTACCGGTTTCATCATATGCACCAAAATTCGCTTTTCGCCCAAGTTTTGTATCACTTAGCAGCTGACGGTCCACCAAAGTAACCTTCTCTCCATTTGCTTCCGAAGCTCCCAAGATCAACACAAATGTTACGACACTAAGTAGTAAGATCTTCATGACTCAACCGCGCCTGAAAATTAGAAACTTTAAAACCTTTAGCTAGTTTAAGCTTATTGAATTTGTTTCCTATAAAAACTAGTGTGTGCGTGTGTGTGTGTGTGTGTGTGAGAGAGAGAGAGAGAGAGGCTAAAGGAGTTACCACTTATATTCTTCCTTCGTAAACGACTTCTAAGGTGGTGATATATATAGGTGAATCTTTGCTACTGTACATTTTTCATGTCAAGCAGACGAAGAATTTTATTCAGAAATATCATGACGATTGGAATAGGAGACTACATATATTTTGTACGTGATAGTCTACAATAATTAAATCAATTCCAATATGACACAGCATCCTAAGAAATATAGTCTCATATGGACAAGAAATTGAAAAACTATTTTAAACAAAGTCTACTAGAAAGGAGGGATACTCAACATTGTTCGCCTTTTGGTTGGATTTGACTCATATTGTCCTCCTAGTTGAGAATGTGCGAGAGTGGGCATTATTACTCTTAGTTGAGAATGTGCGAGAGTGGGCGTTATTACTGTATTATCTGAAGAAAAAGGATAAACTTGAGAGAACCAAGTGGGTTCTCAACAGCCCAAACAAAAAACGTGGAGTACTGTTCAAAAATCAGGCGGATGACTTTTTGAACTTGCGTGATTGTTTTTGTGATTTGATAATAAATGAGAGTTTATCTCATTTTGTTTTTTCTGATTGTTAAGCCTATAAATAGGTTTGTAATTGTATTGTAAAAGTATGTAAATACGAGTGATCAAAGTATGTAAGAGAAATCCAGTTTCTCAGAGTGTTTGTGAAATACAAAGTTTGAGAGAATTTGTGTTTGATACTCCTCTGTTTGCATCAGTGGTATCAGAGCTTAGGCTCATCGTAAAAAAATTTCTCTCAAAAAAATACCTTGGTGTGTTACTGCTATTTTCATCTAGAAAATAGCTCCCTCAAAATAAAATTTTTGAGTGCCGATTTTGTCCCAGCCGTAAACGAAAAAAATCCGGTGACAAAATTGAATAGTCTTTGTTTCTTTCAAAACCAAAAGTTGGAGAGTGACAAACTACTCTCACCTTACTCACGGTTGTTTCTTCCTCATCTCCAAGTGTGCTCAAAGCGTGAGCAAAAGCAAATCCGCAAAGACCAGACTGCATTCGCAAATGATTTTGTTTTCAAAATTTTCCTCGACGGAGAAAACACCTCTTCCTTGGTATTTATTTTTCTCCTCTTGCAGAACCTCATAAATAGCACCGAATTGCTCAAACAAGGGTCGGTCGTTGAGAGTCTGCCTCCTCTTTGTTTTTCATCGAGAAAGGAAAAATGAAGTTTTTTCTTTGTATTTACTCCACATCATAGCCTTTAAAGTGATAAGGCTATCAATTCCAATTACTGTTCCCACGTTCCAAGAGTCCAACAAGCCTACCTACCAAAAGATCTATTAAAAGAAAGTGGCCCCCTTGAATTACTTCTTGTCAGGTGAGACTTCAAAAGTCTGAAGAAAATTCCAAGGCCAAACTAATCTTCTTCAAGTGGGGTCATTCCACTTATTTGAAGTGGGGTCGTGTGTCATTTATTTTTTAAGAGCAGATTTTTTTATTAAAAAATCTGATGGCCAACAGAGCTGCGCCAACACTTATTCCAAAGCTCACCAAGGACAATTATGATAATTGGTCCATCCAAATGAGAGCACTACTGGGTGCTCAAGAAGTCATGGAGATTGTCGAAAACGGGTACGAGGAACCTGCCTCAAAAGAAGCAGAAGCAACTTTGAAGGAGGAACAAAAAACAACGCTCCGTGCCGAGCGAAAGAAGGATTGCAAAGCCAGGTCTATTATCTACCAAGGACTTGATGAGATGACGTTCGAGATCATCACCTCCGCTACATCTTCCAAAGAAATTTGGGAGATGCTGCAAAAAACATACAAAGGTGCTGACAAAGTAAAGAGGATTCGCCTTCAATCTCTACGAGGAGAATTCGAGTCTTTACGGATGAAACCCTCGTAATCGCTTTTCGAAAGTATTATGGTCGAATCATGACGGTTGCAAACCAGATGAGAAGAAACGGAGAAGCTCTCACAGATACGAGAGTTATAGAGAAGATTCTTCGATCGTTGGATCCGAGATTCAACTTCATTGTTGTTACGCTGGAAGAACTTAAAGACGTAACAACCATGTCTATCGAAGAACTTGTGGGCTCGCTACAAGCCCATGAACAGAAGTTGCACAGAGATGATGATAGAGCTGTGGAGCAGGCTCTACAAACGAAGTTGTCTCTTAATGAAAACATGCACGAGCAAGGGGGGACATCACAGAAAGGACGAAGCTATAGTTCTCATGGAAGAGGCTCTGGAAGTTCAAATTTCAGAGGTAAAGGAGGCAGAGGATTTTCAAAAGGAGCAAATCAAAATCATATTCCAAAAAGGAAGTGTTCGTGGGACCGCAGCGCCAGAGGCGGAGGACAAGGAAAAAGAGGTGGTTACAACAACCAACCGAATATTGACAAAAGCAACGTTCAATGTTATAATTGCCAGAAGTATGGTCACTACATGAAAGAATGTAGAGGAAGGCCAGCATCAAATCAAGTTGGGGAAACAGCCAACTATGCTGACAAGGAGCCAAAATAGGAGGAGATTCAATGAGTCTCATGGTGCCGCAGTTCCACCGAAAGGTGATCAAGGTACATGGTTTCTTGATTCCGGAGCTAGTAATCATATGACTGGCTCAAGACAGCTTTTTACTGAACTTGATGAAAAGGTTCAAGGAGATATTTCTTTTGGCGACCTCTCCAAAGTCCCAGTTCAAGTGAGAGGAAATATTGTGATCAAACGGAAGAATGGAGATCACGCATTTATCTCCAATGTCTACTATGTTCCAGACATGAAGACTAACATTCTTAGTCTTGGACAACTCCTGGAGAAAGGCTATCAAATTAACCTGAAGGATATGCAGCTGACGATCACAGATGTTCAAGGGAAGCTGGTTACTCGAGTAAAAATGGCGAAGAACAGAATGTTTCCGCTAACTGTTCTTCATGACACGCCAAAGTGCCTCAATGCCATTATCAACGACAAAGACTGGATATGACATCTCAGATATGGACATCTCAACTTTGAAAGCTTGAAGATGCTGGCGAATAAAAAGATGGTCAAAGGCCTACCTCATATCCAACATCCAAATGAGGTATGCGAAAATTGTGTTCTTGGCAAACAACACCGCAACAGTTTTGGAAAACAAGTTGAGTGGAGAGCAAGCATGCCGATCGAGCTTGTACACACAGATGTGTGTGGTCCGTTGAAGCCAATCTCAAACGGACAGAATAGATACTTCCTCACGTTCACTGACGACTATAGTAGGAAGACGTGGGTATACTTTCTCAAACAAAAGTCAGAAGTATTCGAGAAGTTTATAGACTTCAAAGCTCTTGTGGAGAAAGAAAGCGGCTACTACATCAAAATGTTGCGGCCAGACCAAGGAGGAGAATACACTGGAGATCAGTTCGATGGATTCCTTAGACAGCAAGGAATCAGACACCAGTGTACACCAGCATACACTCCTCAGCTAAATGGTGTATCTGAAAGGAAGAATCGCACCATCCTCAACATGGCAAGAAGCATGCTGAAGGATAAAGATCTGCCCAAGAGATTTTGGGTCGGCAGCTCAATGTGCGGCCCATCTCGCCAACAGATGTCCTACGAGGAGTCTGAAGTCAAAAACACCACAAGAAGCATGGACCACTTACAAGCTAGGTGTGGCTCATCTCAGAGTGTTTGGTTGTATTGCCTACGCAAAAGTTCCAGAGGCAAACAGAACCAAACTTGAAGACAAAGGAGTGAAATGTATCCTTATTGGATATGGTGACTGGACGATGGGATACAAGCTATACAATCCCGTCACACAGAAGGTGATATACAGCAGAGATGTCATTTTCAAGGAAAATGAATCCTGGAGTTGGGATCAGACAGAAACTACCAGGAATTTGGAGCTGACTGTTGAAGATGAAGAACAGGTACAAACTAAGGAGGTACCTAGAAGATTAGAAGAGCAGCCATCACCGTCTCATGGTATTCCTTCACCACAAAAAGGTCAACCATCCTCACCAGCTACAGAAGAGCTTTCTGACATGAGGCCTAGAGGAACGCGAAGCCTGGATGATCTATATCGTAATACAGATCCACTGGATGCAGACTTTACCATGTTCTGTCTGCAAATGACTTGTGATCCAGTTAACTTCGATGAGGCTAACCAAGAAGACAAATGGAGGAAGGCTATGGATGAAGAGATTCAGTCCATAGAGAAAAACAAAACTTGGGAGTTGACAAATCTTCCAGAAGGCTATAAAACTATTGGAGTGAAATGGGTCTACAAGGCCAAGAAGAATGCTCAAGGAGAAGTTCAAAGATACAAGGCTAGGCTCGTAGCTAAAGGCTACAAACAGAGGGAAGGCATAGATTATGGCGAAGTCTTTGCCCCTGTTGCCAGGATGGAGACAATCAGGATGATGATCTCATTAGCTGCTCAACACAAATGGAAGATTTACCAATTAGATGTCAAGACTGCGTTTCTAAATGGATTTCTGGAGGAGGAAATCTATGTCGATCAACCACCTGGATATGTGAAGGAAGGACATCATAACAAAGTTTACAAGTTGAAGAAGGCGTTGTATGGATTGAAACAAGCGCCACGTGCATGGAATACGAGGATCGATGCATACTTCCAGAAGAATGGATTCGAGAAGTGCCCTTACGAGCATGCACTCTATATGAAGAAAGAAGCTGATGGAAGCTTACTGTATGTATGCCTGTATGTTGATGACTTGATTTTCACAGGCAACAATCCAGCTATGTTTGATTCTTTCAAACAAAGTATGGTTCGAGAGTTCGAGATGACAGATATCGGACTGATGGCACACTTTCTTGGAATAGAAGTGATGCAGGGGGATGACGGCATTTTCATCTCTCAAGTTGGATATGCTAAAAGCATCCTCAAGCGTTTTGGCATGGAGAAAAGTAATCCAGTGACTACTCCAATTGAAAGTGGAGTGGAACTCAGAAAGAGCGAGGTCGGTAACGTTGATCCGACATATTTCAAGAGTCTGGTAGGAAGCCTTCGCTACCTGACGTGCACAAGACCAGACATACTATATGGTGTTGGTCTTATCAGCTGATACATGGAGATACCAGATCAAACCCATCTGAATGCAGCCAAGCGAATTTTGCGCTATGTCAAGGGTACAGTCAATGATGGACTGTTTTACACAAGTACTGAAAACTTCAAACTTTGCGGCTATTCAGATAGTGATTGGGGAAGAGACTTGGATGAAAGAAAGAGTACTACTGGATTTACTTTCTTTCTTGGTGATACAGCCTTCACATGGTCATCGAAGAAACAAGCGATAGTGACACTATCATCTTGTGAAGCTGAGTATGTAGCAGCTAGCTCAGCTGTTTGTCATGCTATATGGGTTCGGAATATGCTGCATCACTTGGGAATTTCTCAAGAAAATCCCACGGAGATCTATGTTGACAACCGCTCCGCAATCGCCCTAGCAAAGAATTCAGTGCATCATGAAAGAAGCAAGCATATCGACACACGCTACCATTTCATCAGAGAGCATGTGAAAGCAAAAGAAGTGGAGCTAGTTTCTTGCAGGACATATGATCAGGCTGCTGATATTTTCACGAAGCCCCTCAAGCATGAAGCCTTCATCCGAATGAAGACAATGCTTGGAATGAAGAAACCCCCAGACTCAAGTTTAAGGGGGGATGAAGAAAAAGGATAAACTTGAGAGAACCAAGTGGGTTCTCAACAGCCCAAACAAAAAACGTGGAGTACTGTTCAAAAATCAGGCGGATGACTTTTTGAACCTTGCGTGATTGTTTTTGTGATTTGATAATAAATGAGAGTTTATCTCATTTTGTTTTTTCTGATTGTTAAGCCTATAAATAGGTTTGTAATTGTATTGTAAAAGTATGCAAATACGAGTGATCAAAGTATGTAAGAGAAATCCAATTTCTCAAAGTGTTTGTGAAATACAAAGTTTGAGAGAATTTGTGTTTGATACCCCTCTGTTTGCATCATTATCAACTAAGAATTGTTAGAGGTTCATGATAAAATTAGAAGCACCAAGAAAGAAAATGCATGCATCACAGGGAGGGACGCACAACGTGTTAAACGTCTAGAGGTGATTATCGCCCTGAAAGTATGAATAATGATTATTAGCATTGATAATTGAGGGATCACTAGATCTGACTTTTTTAATTGGAGGAATAAATTTGGATTATGTTTCCATGTTAGGGTTCAATAGTGGGTGGCACAGCCAAGTGATTTTGAGATACAGTTATCTTCACTAGCTAGATTAGACATAGTGAGGCTCATGACTCGGAGAATTACTAAGTAAAATGTAACAGTTACTTAGGTGTGCTTAACTGCTGTTAATGGTCGACACTCCACACACCAGTAGATTGTGGAAGAGAATCTATACACAACCTAGTGACAGCAATGTGTCACTAAAAATGTGTTGTTAAATGGTATTCAGTGGCAGCTTTTTGTATTAAGCTGTCACTAATTCTGTAATTAGTGACAACCCACTAAAAAATTGTTACTTAATATTCTTTAACAGCACACTTTTAGTGACAATCTAGTGACAAAATCGTTGTCACTAAAGATTAATTTTTTTGTAGTCATATACTTGGGTTTATTTATCCTATGCAAATCGTATGTAGTATATGTCATATGCTTACATATATGATAAAATTAACCATGTTTATGTGTTTCTAGTTCTTATGTCTCGGAAACAATTATAGGGTTAGTCATGTTGAGCTGAGTATTGAGTTGCTCAAGCATGGTTTGTTTCCTCTAATTAACAAGATAATCTTCGAACGAACTTCTAACATTGAGTTGGGCTCAACAGTTTTGGTTCATTTAATTATCTTACCCGTAGGTTTGTCGTTGGAAGTTTCTGTTTATGTAACTAGAATTTTGAAGAGTTCGTTGGGGTGCACTTCCCTAACTTTTGTAAATTCTACCGAAGATGCTCTTAGGAGGGAATGAATGGAAGAATTAATGCTAGAAAATGAAAGAAGAGGATTTGAACCGGTTAGTATCCTGTTCCGTTCAACAAGAATGAGCTCCATTTACCCTGGGCTTCGTTGCTATACGATGTTTAATACTCCGAGGCCATCTTGTAAGTATTTAGTGTCCAAGTCAATTTTTCTCCTTTGGGTAAACAACTAAAAAGCGGTTTTTTAAAAAATCATTTTGTCCTTATGCAATTTTTTTTTTTTGCATTCGTTAGTTTTGCATCAAGATTTTGTGGTTTCTGGATTTCTCTCAACGTGACGAATCTAACAAATATAAATTTATGGTCAAAAATCAATTTTTTTTAATAAAGCCAAAATACTTGGATTATTGGCAAATAATCCAAGTATTTTGACTTTATTCAAAAAAATATTTGGTTTGACCATAAATTTATACCTGTTAGATTCGTCTCGTCGAAAAGAATCCAAAAATCACAAAATCTTGACACAAAACTAACGAATGCAAAAAATAATTAAATAAGGACAAAATTGGTTTTTTAAAAAACCAAAAACTGGTTTTTTACCCAAAGAGACCTTTGTCATAATTTGGGATTAATTATTCGTTTCATTGAGAGGACTCAGAAAAGTATGAAATTGTGGGCCAAATATAGAAAAGAAAAATTATATAATACGACACTATAGATAAAAATAAAAATTGTAGATGTTTAACACTTTTTCTTCTTTATATATATATATATATATATATATATATATATATATATATATTGATCATAATATTTTACTTGTGTCAATGGCTAAGACTACAGTACTTGATATTGCATTTTAAGTTGAGTTTGGGCTCAAGAACAAAGTTCACACGAAAAATTTACACGGGATAACGAATCCAGCCCGTTTTGGCCTGAGATGCACATCGGGGTGTAGTGGGCAGCATTATTATAGTTAATTGAAATTCCACAATCGTGATTTTAATTTTTCAGTTTGTAGAGTATTTTAGAACACTAAATTTTTTATCAAAAATCAAATTAATTGGACATTAATATCCACTTACATGAAAGGCAAATTTGTTTTTCATTACATTTTTATAATTATATTGACCATCCATTATCGTGTTAAGTAATGTTAATTGACCAAGGAACTAATAATATCCAATTAATTTCATTTTTGTTTTCTCATTTGTCATTCTTAATCTATTACATTGGGTGTGGGAGGAATGAGACTCGATCTCAGACTGTAGTGCAAAGTACCCAGAAAACTTGCCTTTCATGATACGAAATCATATTGCCATTTATAGGCCTAATACATATAATTACTCAAAACAATTGCAAATCACGTAACTCTAAAGTCAAGATATGTGGCTTATTTCCAAGCCTCAGTAAAAATATATGTTTTTCATTCTTAATCAAACTTAATTTTCTAACAATTTTTCCGTATACTTAACATTTACATTGACATCTTCCAAAATTATCAACAGTACTCCTATTCCTATAATAGGAGTATCTCACTTCTTCTCGGTATGGATACGCGCTCTTTGATGAAAAACGTACAACTTCTTCTACAAGTTTGAAATCTTCCCGCCAGTAGAGAGAGAGAGAAAGATGAAAGAGTACCAGCTTCAAACTCCGAAGAAGGATCAACATCCTCAAGCAAATCGCCGATCATCCAGTTCCATTTCCCACTACACAAGTAAGAAGACTCAGCAGGTACAATCGAATCGATTCTCCCTCCTCTCTCTGCGTATAGAATATTTATAGTTCAGATCTGCGCAGATTAGCAAAAAATGCTTGGATTCTGCATTTACGTTGGTCTCAGAAGACGTCTCACTTGAATCGCCGTCGCTTGAGCTCTCTTCTATCTCGGAGATTACGGACGATCATCCACTTGATGAATCCGGAGAGGTAATTTCGAATTCTGCTTCGCAATTGGATGTTACGCCAACTCTTCGATTAAATGATTTCTTTTCTCTAGTCGTGATTTCTGATGTTTAGCTTTAGAACCTTCAATTGATAACTCGTGTTGGTTATCGTTTCATCATTATTGGCTTATTGCCTTTTTATTACTGTTTAATTGACAAGCATATTTTTCCGGAGAAAATTATGGTGCCCTTGGTTTCCACCATAGCAAAGATAGCCATTACCAATTTCCTTTGTTATGTTACGTATTCTTTTGCATATGTTCCGTATTTTTTGGTGGAATAACGAATAGGTGGTACTGTGGAAAAATGAAGTTATGCATATCAAATTATTAATGGTTAGTTACGGATCTCTTGTTCAAGTGTTATGCATGTTGTTTGGTTTAATTTGGTGCATACTTTTTTTGGTGCAAGAGTAAAAGCGGCAACCGGCTTCTTTGGTAGTAGGCTAGAATGCTATACCGTCCATCATCGGTCCACCTTTTTTGTTAGTAAACGAAGTCGAAATTCGAGCTTTTCTTTTAATCGCTATGTTTGGTTAGGAGTTTTGAGAAAAAAAATTTGAGAAATATTTTTGAGAAAGAGTTTTGGAATTTTGATGTGAAGTTCTGAGGGCCCCCCACATGTTGGAAGTTTTGAGGGCAAAACGTGTGATCCAATAACAATCCCCCAGCTGTCACCCCCCAGTTCAAAAGCAAACCCATTTACCCAAGCTGTCGCCCCCAGTTCAAAAAGGCAAAAACATACTTGCACAACCCTTTTTGCACCGAAAGTGCACCCATTTGCTTGGGGATCACACTTTTTTGAGTCATTACGAGTGATCGAACCGTTTCATTGTTTAAAACATTTTTCCGAGGGGCCCAACAAAATTCAGCTCAATCGGACGGTTATAAGTGCTTGAACCAAATTCTCACTTTTTCAAACCAAAAGTTTGGAATGAAACGGTGAGAATTTGGTTCAAGCACTTCTAACCGTCCGATTGAGCTGATTTTTTGTGGGGCCCCTCGGAAAAATGTTTTAAGAACAATGAACGGTTCGGATCACTCGTGTGAGACTCAAAAGTGGATCACCGAAGCCATGGGGTGCATTTTCGATGCAAAAAGAGAGAAGCCAATAACGCCTCTCTCTCTCTGTGCACAAAACCCAATTAACCAGCTGGGGCCGAACGTACTACTGCTGCTGCAGGAGTTATCATCCGATCACGAACTTCTTTTTAAGATCAAAAAATTATTTTTCAGTTCCAATCCGAACACAGTGAATCTCATTTAGTAATCAATCTTAGCTCTAGTTAGTTTTAACTCTCCCAGAAAATTTAGCTTTTTTGTATGGCTTGGCTGTTTTATAGGCTAGCCGAGTTCAAACACCTTGATACTAAACGAGTCGAGCTTGAAATCGATTGGTCCATTTCTTACAGTATTCGTGACATATTACTTCGGTGAAATATGAATGGATTTTTGTAACACGAACAGACAAGTTACGAATTACTTTGGCTTCTCCTTGTTCTGTTTGTAAATTGTGATCCTTTTTTTGTGTGTTTCAGAGCTCAATCTTAACACTGAGTCCTGTGATTTCACCTTCACCAGAGACTGTTACTCAGTCTGATCTCACTCCCTTAACTTCCTCTATCACTGGAGAAGAAGATGAACCAAACAATCTCTCAGTTTTTCATTTCAGCTTCACTGAATCAAAAAACAGTGATGACATGGTTGCTGTGGAGGCAGATATGGTTGTGAATCATCTCAAGCTAGCTCAAATTCAACTTAGGAATTCAACCGACGTTGATATCAGCTCTCGGAAGCTTTTGGATGCTTTGATCAAGTTATTGATTGAGGAGTTGGATGGTTTACGTGAAGAGAATGACCGATTTGCTGAATTAGTTACGATGAAAAGGCACATTGTGTTTGTGAGTGTCTTCCTGTGGATCCTTGTTGTTTCGGCGATATTTCTCTTCAGAAGTTTCGGGGCAAAGAGCTCCTTCAGTGAACCTCTACCCACCTGAATACCTCAAATGGTAAGACTATTTTGTCTTTGGCTTGGAGTAGTTTGTCCTCTTAAAAAATCCTGCTAAGCTCTGAATTGATTTTACACTACTAGTATTGCATTCACTCTACAAGTGACGCTTTATATTGTAGAAATTTACAGTTGTGTGGTGGTTATATACACATATAGCATCCCAATGCTTCTGCTGGTTTGAACAAGGTGAATATCTTAAGGAAAAGGTTTTGATGTTTGAGTGTTTTAGTGTTTGCTTTCCATATTATGTGTTTGTAAATTGGTTGTGATCAACTTGTGATGCTGAGACGAATATACAAGCCGCAAATCAACAATGACTTTGATCCCATTTTTAGTTAGCATACTAGATACACACAAGAGTTAAATGAAGAAGATAAGGGATGTCTAACAAGCAAGTTGCAGGAACCCCATTTGCTGGCCCGTTTATGATTTATTTCTGTACTAAAAAAGAATCTTGTCTAACATCTGAATTGAGAAGAATCTTAAAAACCTGCCTGTTTCTCTCCCAGTACAAAATGCTTCAAGTTTATTAGCTTTGATTTGTTGGTAGCTTCAGATTCTCAGCGTTTGTACCCGTAATAATGATTAGCTTCGACAGGCTCAGCTAGATCAGCCCCTTTCCTCAAAGAATCTCGGCTATGTTAAACATGATTTCCTAGTTCTGAATCCTTTCCCTCACACCAGTAATGAGTCATTACTCTGGTTTAAACTTTTAGTTTATTTCATTTAGTCTCTAGAAGCATATGCGAGTAATCTTGATAACGTCTAGGGGGGACATTGAGAAACACGGAATGTTATCTGCCAGATATCATATTGGATGTTGCAACACAGTGCTCTGACTCCCACAACTGACTGAAGCCGGTACTATTAGTCTGGCAGATCTTGAGCAAATTATTTCTTGCCTATCATGAAATGACAATAGACTTAAGTTGTTAAGCGAACAGAACATTGAGAACAAACATAGTATATTCATTAAACGAGGTGCTTATCCAAGCCCTGCCATTATAAACCTCTTAGCACTGACCATGAGAAGGAGATGGTCATTAAACTGAAGCAAATGTCAAGCAAGGGGTTGAGCTAAAACCCTGATTTCCTAAGAACATCTATGACAATTGCTACACAATTTTTCTGCACTACACGAATATGAAGTCCTTAATTCTCTTCTCTGACTGGGTATACTTGTAGCTTTTCGTGCTTATTGTCCTCCAGAACTGTTGTGCAGTTGCAGAATGTTTTTAGTGAGATTGTTTTTGAAAATTGATATCTTCGATAAGAAAGATTCCTCCTCTTGGGCTACAAGCATCAAGTTTTCTTTCATTCGAGGGTCTTCAGCGGTGCTCACTTTTTGTAAAGCTGCTCCTCCATGCTTATCTCACCTGCTACTCCCGCTGAGTGCTACACATCTGCTGCCGTGCCTTTGAAGCACTAGTGCATGCTACTGCGTTATCGTAAGTTTGATAACACGGTGATGGCGAGAATCAGATTATCTTGTTTTTCAATGTTTGAAGTGACAAACCAGAAGCCAGAATTACATAGCGCAAACCTGGTTTAGATGAAGTTAGCAGGAAATAAATGCAAGCTTAAGCCATGGTTTTATTTTTCAATCATATAGTTATTTTACACATGACCTACTTGGCCAACATGGCTTATATTCATCCATCACACAGACCAAACGAACCACACATACAAGTGATACTTCAGCTTACTTCTTGCATGAAACTCAAATACAACCACATATTGAGTTCACACACTTTCTTGGCAAACTAGCTCGGTACAAACTTATTACTATTACAATACCATTTTCCACATATCATAGCCATTTTGATCACCAAAGAGCTAGATAGGCAGCGCTTAGTTATGATGATACGGTCCTGGGAGCTCGGTTAAGTTTCCGTAATAGTGTTGTGTTGCAGCAGTGGACGATCTATCATTGAAAGTCATTTTACTTTCACCAGTCTCGGTGACGCCCTTGTTTCCATTTGTAAGACTACCCTTCTGATCATTTGCACCAACGTTCGCTTTTTGCCCAGAACTTGGATCGCTTAGCAGCCGACAGTTCACCAAAGTAACCCTCTCTCCATTTGCTTCCAGAGCTCCCATGATCAACAGAAAGGCTATGGTGGTTGGTAGCAGGATCTTCATGATTTAATCACACTAATTAGCCCTGAAAATTAGAAATGTCATGGTAGTGAGCATTAAAAAATTGAATTTGTTTCCAAAGATCGACAACTAGGAAGCCATGCAAGAAGGAGAGAGAAAAAGAAAAAAGAAAAAAGGCGAATCTCAACTGGGTGAAAATTAGGTCTACAAGAGATTTACCGCTGATGTTCTTCCTTCAAAATTGAATTCTAAGGGTGGTGATATATAGGTGAGTTTCTGTTACTTTATTATTTTTTATGTCAAGCAATGGAAGAATTGCATTCAGAAATATCACGAAGATTACAAAATATTACATCAATTATGTATGTGAGAGTCCACAACAACAAAATCAAGTCTAATACATAAAACTTGAGAAATAGTCCCACATGGAGAAAGAAATTAATGAAATACTATCACATCATAGACTTCTATAAAGGCCGAGTTTCCGCTAAATTTTGGTAGTTCTAGTTTTTTATTATTCGGTCTTTTCCACACAAAAAAATTAGATTCACAATTTTTTTTTTTGTGTATTAATCATCTGTCCAGACTACAAAAATATAAAAAGTAAAAATTTATTACCAAAAGCAAAAAAAAAAAAATTCACTAAAGATGGAAAAATACCAAACAAGTGGTATTTTCTGCCGACAATGTTTTATGTCTTATATTAACTTTTTTAATTTTAATCCACATTTTTAAATTTTCTTATTCCTCTCAGAGACAAATGATAAATCTCAAAGATTGCGACGAAAGGCAAAACACAAAATTGCGAAGAGTACAAAACCCGACCAAATATTTAGTTAGCTAGATTTGATCAATTGACCACTCATCTGATGATGTGCAAGAGTGGTCATTGTTATCGTATTTTCGACTTAGAATTTTGAGAGGTCACGATAAAAATGGAGGCACTGAAAAAAGTGTGTGCATTGTGAATTGTGATGGGCGTACACAATGTGTTAGAACATCTGGTCGGAGATGATTGTCGTTATTTTTTTAACAGGAAGGAGTAATGATGGTCAGCATAACTGAAGAATTATTAGAGATGACATTTATTAATTTAAGGAACAAATTGGGATTATGTTTCCATGTTTAGGGGTCATTAATTGGTGACATAGCCAAATTAAAAATTTAGGAATATAGTTGGCAGTTAGCTACACTAGCTACAATATTAGACATATACAAGGCCGCTCCGTTGTTTGGGTTCCTCCAATCCAAGCTTGATAGTCCATTTACTATTAAGTCACAAGAAATAAACAAAACAGACCTTCAAGGAAAAACAAAGTCAATGTTTTATATATATATATATCATACTTTTTGCTTGAACTAGATCTAAAAACTCAAAAATTATAGCGTAATATTGGAAATTTAATTTGTGAACAAAATTCATTAAAGAATGAATGAGAAATTGTCTCATGAAGTGGGCATAATTGTCACAATTACTTTGGTGCAGTATTTTGTGAAATTAATTTTGAATTGAATAGCGAATTCAACTATAAAACTATTGTGAATTCATTCACCAAATTTGATTTGCTGTTACAAAATTCAAATTTGCATTGATTTCAATATGGAATTTTTAAGCTCTTCTTTAATACTATAAATTGGTCTTTCCTCTCTTTGTTTCAACATACCAGAAAACAATTCTTCTATCTTCTTTTACATTCGAGATGTTTTTGTTTTTGTATGAGAGAGTACTAAAAAAGTTTGGTTCACCGAAGACGCTCAAGCATTCTGTGGTGAGTCGGCGATTTTATTTTAAGGAGGATGTGTAAAACACAGGATTCGATTTGAATTTTTTACGTATTTATTCCTACAAGCTTAAAACAAAATCTTTAGGGAAACAGTTTCTTTTATTGGGAAAAAAAAACATTTTAGGTTTCTGTTTCTTCAATTGAGGTGTTATTTCTCTTTTAACAAGAAAAGGTTCTTTTAAGGGGCACTTAAATATTTGTCCTCAAATTCACTTGAATTTATGTCAACATCTCGTTCTTCTTTTCTTTTTTCTTTTTTTTGAATTATTTTCATCCCAAAATTTAAATAAACTCAATATTGCTTATATATATTCAGAGATTTGGAGGACTAGAGCTATAATTCAAGGCTTTGGGAATAAAACCGAATCCCACAATTTACGATATACCAAATGTAGACACCCTAATTTAGACCCTCAAAATACCCTTAAGTAGTGGTTGGTAGGCTCCCCAGTGATGACATAGATCAAAATGTGCCTTGAAAGCTTTGAACAATGCACTTTGTATTCAAAAACCAAATGAAACTCTTTTGAAAACAAACCCTAGCATATACTATCTCCAAGTAAATGCAAAAAATTCTTTATCAATATATAGTATGTCTCAATCCAATTCAAAATTAGGAAAATGTGAGGATTTTTCTAAAACAAGTTCTTTCCGACCATCTGAGGATAAAATGGTAATATATTAGGATACACAAATTAGTTTGTATCCAAACCACTTGGGTTTGAAAGTAGATTTACCAAGCTTTTCAACATTTTAAACCACTCGCAAAACAATGTTTGGTAGCTCCCAAGGCAGCCCCACAAAGTTTGGCCCTTAAAATATTAATGCGTACAAAGTAGAGATTCGGCATAGCTTTTAATGACTTTTATGCTAAGAAACTTTGGGATTCTAATCATGGTATATGCTTGACCGACCAGGTGACTAACAAAAAGACTAATGAAGACGCGTCCCAAGCGTAGGACTCTTGACCAGTGCAACACAATAATTCCGGAAGTACCAGAGTCGAACCACAGAGACGATGGAGTGCTTAATCTAAAAGTGCGGAGTGTAGTTTGAACGGGCTCTTAGGTAGCCACCCTTTTGGTTTATGAAATCAATTAATTAACTACTGGTCTAATTTAATCTATTAAATGTGTAATAATTAAGAGAGCGCAGCTATGGGGACCCAGCGTCCACACCTAACCTAGCCAATAATCACTCAGGCCACAATGGATCCTTTTACTGATTTTAGAATCTGAGAAAGATTTTCTAACGAATGCACACCGCTTGTCACCAAATTAAATTCCGTGCGCATTCGAATTCCGGTAATGCCTGAGTTTGTTCGTTAGAAAGTTTCCAGTTCCCTAAACTGCTTAAAAAATGATTTAATTCGGCCCCGAGGTGGAATATCGACTAGCCAAGATGCGGGCGCCTTCGCCTCGCAGCCACACTCAATGCGACTACTCACTCATGTTCGTTAAGCTTGCAATGATCAATAACAACCTAGAACTATGCATGCTTGATGAATTAAGTATACGAACGATAAAGAAATCAAACTATAAATTGCAAAAAGAAAGAACTTAATTAAATTACCAATCTGCGATAACAATCCAAGTACTGAAAAACTGGAAATTGAACTGGAAACGCAAGTCGAATGAATAGCCGAGATCCGTAGCCAAAAGCTTGAAACACTAAACCCTAAGTAAAATTCGTGGAACCCTAATTAATCCGAAAACAGGGTATTTATAATCCCTAATGAAGTCAAAGCCAAAAACAAAGTCAACAATCAGCCATGTGACCCTCGGTATCGATACAGGGGAAGTCCTGTATCGATACCCGTGCCTTCTGTTCTCAAGTGATGCAATCTGTATCGATACAGGAGAAGTCCTGTATCGATACCGAATCCCTTAAAATGCCACACAGGCTTGTTTGGCCGTCCCCACTTGAGCCCCGCTGGTCCCGAACGTTCCTGACCGCCATGTGTCCATTTCACGAGCACTTTACGACCTGTTTCCCTACAAAACAACCAAACACACGAAAAACCAAAAACACACCACATCAAGTGGAAAAATAGAATAAAACCGCGCCTCTAACGCGCTAATTCGCCCTACTTAGGCGTTTATATCTACGACATTACGCGCCTATCAGTATAGTAGGATATTCTTAATTAACACCTAAGTGAATATGAAGTGAGCACATTCTATGAGAATTTGACAAGGAAAAATTCTCTAGAAATACTCACTGAACCAGACAGGTTTTCAAGGCCGAAACGAGCACAATAATGAGAATTAAATTTTGTTGGGAAAAGTTTCCATGTGAAGTTTTTTGTCTCAGTTTACTCAAATGGTATAACAATTCATGATTAGCCAGTGAACTCCATAAACTTTTACAAGGGAAGGTTTAAAGCCGAAACCTACCTTCCCTTACATGGGAATTATGTTTTGTACTCTCTCTCTCTCTCTCTCTCTCTCTCTCTCTCTCTCTCTCTCTCTCTCTCTCTCTCTCTCTCTCTCTCCAAGTCAAATGTCATTTTGCGTCAACGTTATTTTTCGCATCATTATTCTATCAATTTCATTCACATGAGGGATTGGTTGAAAAATGGGAGAATTTTGTGAACAGGAACAGAATTCACCTGTAATGAATGAGATTTTGTTAGTTGAATATTGTGAATTCATTCCTGTACATTTAATTTGTTGTTATAAAATTCAATTTTGTAGTAATTTTAATATTGAATTTTGAGGCTCCTCATAATAGTGACAGAGGTTTCCCTTGAATACTACAACTTGGTCTCTCATCTCTTTGTTTCAAAACGCCAGGAAAAAAAATCCTCCTATCTATCTTCCTTTACATTCAAGTTATTCTTGTTTCTGTGTCAGAGAGTACTACAAAAGTCTGGTTTGCTAAACATTTCTGGTGAGGTGCAACCTCTATATATTTATGCAACCATCTTATCTTGTGAAACAACGCGCCAAAGACACTCAAGCATCCTGTGCTAATGCGGCGATTTTCTGACTGTGTTTGCACTGGGTTAACAAGTTATCTTAAGTTATTCTCAAGATAACTTGTTTGACGAGTTGTTTGAGCAAGTTCTGAAATACTAAACCTCACAAGCGAACAAATGACTTGCTTGACATGTTGCTTGAGCAAGTTTCTTGAAATACATCAAAATAAAGACCACAATAAAAGAATTAAATGTTGATTTCCTTCCACACCTAAACACACTCTAATTAATAAAATTACAACTCAATGTAAATATGTGTTTTGTCAAACAAAATTGTCAAAACAAACAACTCCAGAACTTGGTCCTTACACATCTTTCCAAATGATATTTTCGACTTCTATTTCTTCACTTTGCGGTGTTTCGCCTAAATAAGTGAGCCAAATTATTTTTTTGAGCTTATTCAAAATAAATTACCAGTTTTTTTAGTTTTGCACCATTATTTTTTATATATTTTTGGCTCATCTCAACGACAGGAATCTAAAAAGTATTAAATTATCAACCAAACTAAAAGTTTTGAGAATAAAGACAAAAAATCTATAAAAATTTTGTGAATAAAGACAAATAATTTATATTGTTGCCATGGAAGCAGATATCGTTGCGAATCATCTCAAGCTAGCTCGAACAAAACTCATGAATTCAAAGTGATACATGGATCAACATCATCATTCCATGCAACACAACAAGAACAAATTAACCTAGGCCACGGTTTTATTTTTGGAACTTAGATATAGCACATGACCTACTTGGCCAACATGGCTACACAATTAAACCACGAAGACTATAAACAAGCCACGCATACAAATGATACATGTGCTTAATTCATGTATGAAACTTAAATACTACTCTCTCCATCCCAAAAACATATTTCCTTTCGAAAAGACGTGTTATTTTTGAACAAAAATTAGTACTTGCATACACAATTTTTTGACTTTCTATGCATCAAGATAAAGATCTCGATTAGTTTTCTAACTTGGTGTGAAAAAATTCAAAAATTAACTTCTATTCATAGGTGATTATCATTTTGGGATGGAAAATATATATACAGAGTATTTGCACACTTTCTAGCAAACTATTTTCCACATATGATCGATTTTCACCAAAGAGCTAGATAGTGCTTAGTGACGACCATGTGGTTCTTCAGTGTGACCATATGGTGGTGACCATGGTTTTTCTTCAGTGCTATAGCGGTGGGAACTTGAAGTGGACGATGCAGACCCTTCGCTGCCTGAGTTTCCAGAATTCCCATTCCCATCGATACCATTTTTGTCGCGATCACCTTCGGTGCTAGTTTTACTTTCACCACTCTTTACGATACCTTTGTCTCCATTTGTAAGACCACCCGTTTGATCATTTGCATCAACGTTTAGCAGCCGACGGTCCACCAAAGTAACCTTCTCTCCATTTGCTTCCGAAGCTCCCCAGATCAACACAAATGCTAGGACAGTAAGTAGTAAGATCTTCATGACTCAATCGCGCCTGAAAATTAGAAACTTTAAAACTTTTAGTTTAAGCTTATGGAGTTTGTTTCCTATAAGAACTAGTGTGGTAACGCTTGGGGGTGTTGGTTACAGGAGTTACCGGCCACTTATGTTCTTCCTTGCGTAAACAGATTCTAAGGATGGTGATATATATAGGTGAATTTTTGTTACTGTACATTTTTTATCATGTCAAGCAGTAGAAGAATTGTATTCAGAAATACCATGATGACAATTATAAGAGGACACTACATAATATATTATGTATGTGAGAGTCAGCGATAATTAAATCAAGTCCAATAGTATTAGATAGCAATACCTAAGAAATATATATAGTCCCATCTATGGAGAAGAAAGTGAGAAACTAATTTAAACAAATTAGTCTCCTATAAAGGAGAAATTCTAAACAATTTTTACCTTTTGGCTCGATTTGACTCATATTGTCGTCTAAGTTGAGAATGTGCAAGAGTGGGCGTCATTGTTACAGTATTACCAATTAAGAATTTTGACAAGTTGGGATAAAATTAAAAGCACTAAGAAGAAAAATGCGTGCACCATTAGGAGGGACGCATAATTTGGGAGGTGATTATCGCCACGAAAGGAGAAGTAATGATTATTAGCATTGATAATTTAAGGATCACTAGATCTGACTTTTCTTAATTTGAAGAATACATTTGGGGTGAGTTTCCGAATGAATTTTATCAAAATCTGATAAAATCAAGCATTTGATTTTATTCATTCGTGAAGAGAGTTGATAAAATCTTAGATTTTTGCATTAAAAATCTAGGATTTTATCAACTCTCTACACGAATGGATAAAATCAAGGCTTAATTTTATCAGATTTTGATAAAATCTAGATAAAATCCATGTTAGGGTTCAATAATGGGTGGCACAGCCAAGAGATATATATTAGATACAGTTATCTTCACTAGGTAGATTAGACATATTGAGCTCATGACTCATGGAATTACTAATTAAACATTGATTAGGTGAACTTAACTGCTGTTAATGGTTGACACTATACTTAGGTTTATCCCATACAATAGTAAATACTATATATGTCATCTACTGTCATCCGTTATAAAATTAACGATGTTGAGGTATTAGTTAGTTCTTATGTCTCGGAACCAGTTATATTAGCAGTGTCGAGCTGAGTATTGAGTTGCTCAAGCTTAGTTTGTAGTTGTAATTAACAAGATAATCTCGAACGAATTTCTAACATTGAGTCAGGCTCAATTAATTGTACCTTTTGGTTCGTTTAACAACCTTACCCGTTGGTTTTTTGTTGGAAATTTCTCTACCTTTTAACTTTCTTTATATGTAACTAGAATTTGTAGAGTAGAAATGTAGCAAAGTAAAATTTTGAAGCTAATTTTCGTAAAATCTACGGAAGATGCTCTTAAGAGGGAATTAACAGATGAGCCTGAACGGGTTCATGTTCTTGTCCAGCAGCCATTATGCCATATAGTGGTTTAATCACTTCGATCGTACTAGTTTTGGAAGGTGAATGAGCCTAAACGGATTTGTCGGTGCCTTCGATCGTATTCCTTGTAAAGAGGGTCACTGTATTTTGTAGATATATACAGTGGAGGATTAGATAAATGCCAAACTTTATTTGACTGCTTAATTGGCCAGAAGGTTGAAGATTTTAAATACAAAATGATGGAAGAGTTCGACATGACTGACTTGGGTCTCATGAACTATTTTCTTGGGATTCAAGTGAAACAATTCAAAGGACGGATTTTTATCTCTCAAGAAAAGTACACTGAAGATTTGTTCAAGAAGTTTCATATGAGCAAGTGCAAACCAGTTTCAACACCAATGGCTGCAAATGAGAAGTTGCAGCAAAATGATGGTGCTGAAAGAGTGGATCAAAAATCAATTAGAAGCTTTGTTAGTTCTTTGATTTATCTCACAAATACAACACCGAACATTATGCATTTAGTGAATATGATTTCAAGGTTCATGAGTGAACCAAGCAAGCTCCATTGTGCATCACCAAAAAGAGTGCTCAGATATCTTCAAGGAAGCATGGGCTCTTATGTGAGAAGGATCGAAGAGGACAGTAAGCTAGTTGGATTTACTGATAGCGATTGGGCTGGTTTGTTGGATGACAGAAAAAGCACGCCAGGTTATTTGTTTTGTCTCAGTACAAAGGTGATTTCTTGGTGCTCTAAGAAGCAAAAGACTGTTGTGTTATCCTCTGCTGAAGCTTTAATACCATGTTGGAATTTTTAGGGGGCAGCGGAAGCAAATAAAAAGGAAAAATAGAAAAGAAGATATTTTTGGAGATGTAGGGCAGAGCCCTACAAAGCTCCTGCTCGAAAGAACTTTACCAGAGAGCTTGCTAGATATAATATGAATAGAAAATGATAACTTGATTTATTGATATTTGGCTCATTTCATAACATGACATGTGATGTTCTTTTATAGGTCTACATAGTAGAAATTAGGAAATAAATCACAAGTTCCTAGAGGACTTTACATATTCCAATGTGATAAAAACTACTAATACCATGTATTTAGCTATAGATTCATGCATCCCCAATAACTAAGAAAATTATGAATTACA
This sequence comes from Vaccinium macrocarpon, assembly GCA_022606695.1. Lineage (NCBI taxonomy): Eukaryota > Viridiplantae > Streptophyta > Magnoliopsida > Ericales > Ericaceae > Vaccinium > Vaccinium macrocarpon. The sequence goes on along the minus strand of CM040175.1, from coordinate 1,242,329 downwards.
TGTTCCAACACCAATTTCATCATTTATATGGTGATGTAAATCAGATCACATATGAAGAAAGATCAACTACCATGTCAGACTGTGAGCTTGGGTCATTTTTATTTTCTTGGTTCCTCATGGAGTTGTAGTCATTGATAACTTGACAGTTCTCAGACACGGAATCAGCTCTACCCTCCTGTTCGTCTTGAAAAAGTAACAAATAACCGCAAAGGCCTGAACGCTAACATTTAGACCTGAGTAGTTTAGTGCAGGCGTGTCAGGACTGGATTGCAGTCCAATGTTGAAAAGAGCTCGTGTCTTCTCAAACTTCGTAAGCTCATTACCCGTGGAAATACCGTAATAAGTAAATATTGATTAGGTGAGTTTACTGTTGTTCACCAATAGGTTGTGGAAGGGAATCCATACTAAATTTCCTGGTTTGGGTAAATTGAAAAAACTGGTTTTTTGGATTTTTGGTTGTCCTTATTCAAAAAAAAAAATTGTATTTGTTAGTTTTCGGTCATTTTTTGTGGTTTTTTTTCCTTGTCTCGATGAGAGAAATCTAAAAAGTATAAAATTATGAGCCAAACTTAAAGTTTTGTGAATAAAGACGAAAAATAATCTAGAACACCGGTTTTTTGGATGTCACCTTCGTATTTATTCACAAAACTTTAAGTTTGGCTAATAATATTATATTTTTTAGATTCCTCTCGTTGTGACAAGCCAAGAAACCACAAAAAATCAACCGAAAACTAACAAATGCAAAAAAAATTGAATAAAGACAAAATAAAAAAAAAAAACCAAAAAACCAGTTTTTTCAATTTACCCAAACCAAAGCATATTCTACTGTGTCATATACTGAAATATGTTATAAAATTTATCATATTTTATTTTATAACCGGATGTCCAAGTCAACTTGCGTGCACCTCAACTAAATCCAAGCTCTGGAGGTAATGAACGGGCATAACTCCCAATGGCCTCAAGGGTTTGCTGACAAGGGAAATCGAACCTAATAGGTAGAAACTGGTAAGTCCCAAAGCAAGATCATTTTGCCAACCTCTTGGGGTATTAATGAGTTCTTTATGTCTCGGAACCAATTATAGCACTTTGCTTAGTCGTGTTGAGCTGAGTATTAAGTTGCTCAAGCTGATTTGTTCCCGTAATTAAACAGGCACATAATCTCGAACGAACTTCAAACATTGAGTCGGGCTCAATCGTTTTGGTTCATTTAGCAACCTTACCCGTATGTTTGTTATGGAAGTTTCTCTTCCTTTTAAATCTCTTTCGTGGAGTTTGTAGAAAGGTAGCAAATTAAAGTTTTGAAGCTAACTTTCATAATTTCTACTGAAGATGCTCTTAGCAGTTAGGAGGGAATTAAATGGAGAATTAAAGCTATGGAACGAAAGGAGAAGATTTGAACCCTAATATCACGTTCAACAAGAATGTGATTCATTTACCCTGGACTTCATAGCTAGGATGTTTAATACTATGAGGCCATCCAGTAAGTGTCAGGTTCCGGGTCAATTTTGTCGTAATTTTTGGAATGAATTATTTGTTTTGGTAGAATGAATTAGAAAATTATGAAATTTGTGGATACCTTAATATCACGTTCAACAAGAATGTGCTTCATTTACCCTGGACTTCATAGCTAGGATGTTCAACACTCCAAGGCCATCTATAAGTGTCAGTGTCGAGGTCAATATATATTATCATAATTTTTGGAATGAATTTTTTTTTTTTTTTGATAAAATGAATCAAAAAAATATGAAATTGTGGACCGAATTTGAAAAGAGTTCATATAGAATGATTTTTTGCTTTTGATTTATATTATTTTACTTTTTAAATTCCTATCATCGGGATAGATGATTAATTCAAAAAATAAAATGTGAAATTAACAAACAAAAATTCAAAAAAAAGAAAAAAATAACCACACAAAAAAAATAAATAAAATAGTGGAAACTCAACCATACATAATCAATTGCCAAGACTACATCACTTGATCTTCCATTTTAGGTTGCGTTTGGGCCAAAGAACCAGTTCACACAAAAAATTTACGGACGGATAATGGTTCCCGCCTCTTGGGGTGTATGCCTATTAGGTTGATTATGTATGCCTATTCGGGTGTATGAAGTGAGTAGCATTATTAGTGTAATTACTTGAATTTCATCATCGTGATTTTAATTGTTGAGTTTACATAGTTTGTTCGAACTCTATACTTTTTTTTACTAAAAATCAAGTTAACCAGAGATCAATATCCACGTGAAAAAGACAAATTTATCTTCCATTACATTTTGGTAATTATATGGACCATCCATTTCCATGTAAAGTAATGTTGATCGACCAAGGAAATAATGATATTCAATTAATTTGATCTACTCAACGTAATTTGCAAATTTGTAAACGATAAATGATTTCGATCAAATTAACCTACCAAGATGCACTACAACTTAACTCCAATGGGTTGGCTAATTTTGTTTCTTCCTAAAATCTTATGTTCGAAACCTCATAAGTGTTATTAACTCTCATTTGAGGTCAGTTCATATAGAATTTTGTTCTGACTTTATATAGAACATCTATTTATGAATAATGGGATTAATCTCTCAAGATGAGTTAAAGTGAAGGAAATATAACTCAAACATAAGAAGAAAATAAATGCGCTACAACTCCTTAGTACATTGGCACACTATAGGTCACAACTCTCAATCACTTGGATTTGTTTTATTTTGCTATCAACTCCGTAGTACATTGGTACACTATACACTATGGGTCAGTGTTCCTCCATCACGTGTTAAAGTTTTCCCAAATTATCGAACAGTTCCTCGTTAGTACGTATCTCCAATGATGTTGGAATTTTTTTTCAAAACATTCAAGATAAATTTAAGCAGTCCGGTATTGTTTGGTTTGGGTTTTGAGTTTTGATTTTTGTAATAATTAAAGAGAGAAATAGGAGTAATAATTAAAAAATAGGTATTAATGATTGGAGAGATAGAGGGAAAAATAAAAATAAAAATTAAAAATAAAGGTAATAATTGAATAATAATTGAAAAAATCGGTTCTTAAGAACCAAACCAAACAAGGCCGGACATTTCCTTTTCCTTCGTGGACCCTACTACTACCCTGGTATCTCTCACATCTTCGCGGTATGTATACGCGCGCTTTGATGAAAAACGAATTCTACAAGTTTGAAATCTTCCCGCCAGGAGACATAGAGAGAGATGAAGAAAGAGTACCAGCTTCAAACTCCGAAGAAGGATCAACATCCTCAAGCAAATCGCCGATCATCCAGTTCCATTTCCCACTACACAAGTAAGAAGACTCAGCAGGTACAATCGAATCGATTCTCCCTCCTCTCTCTGCGTGTAGAATATTTATAGTTCAGATCTGCGCAGATTAGCAAAAAATGCTTGGATTCTGCATTCACGTCAGTCTCAGACGACGTCTCACTTGAATCGCCGTCAATCGAGCTCTCTTCTATCTCAGAGATTACGTACGATCATCCACTTGATGAATCCGCAGAGGTAATTACGAATTCTGCTTCGCAATTGGATGTTACGCCAACTGTTCGATTAAATGATTTCTTCTCTCTAGTCGTGATTTCTGATGTTTAGCTTTAGAACCTTCAATTGATAACTCGTGTTGCTTGATGTGTTTCAGAGCTCAATCTTAACACTGAGTCCAGTGATTTCACCTTCACCAGTGACAGTTACTCCGTCTGATCTCACTCCCTTGACTTCCTCTATCCCTGGAGAAGAAGATGAAACAAACAATCTCTCAGTTTTTCGTTCCAGCTTTGCTGAATCAAAAAACAGTGATGATATGGTGGCTGTGGAGGCAGATATGGTTGTGAATCATCTCAAGCTAGCTCGAATTCAACTTAGGAATTCAACCGACACTGACATCAGCTCTCGGAAGCTTTTGGATGCTTTGATAGAGTTAGTAATTGAGGAATTTGATGGTTTACTTGAAGAGAAAGACCAATTTGCTGAATTAGTTAGGATGAAAAGGCGCATTGTGTATGTGAGTGTCTTCCTGTGGATCCTTGTTGTTTCGGCAATATTTCTCTTCAGAACTTGCAGGGCAAAGAGCTCCTACAGTGAACCTCTGCCAACATGAATACCTCAAATGGTAAGACCTTTTTTGTCTTAGCTTGGAGTAGTTTTGGCCTCTTAAAAAATCCTAGTAAGCTCTGAATTGATTTTGTTGGGTTTTTTGCACATGTTTTAATGGTCTTGAAAAAGTAAAGAAAATAATGTTAGTTTTGGCTTTGGAAATGTGAAGCTTGGTGAAGTAATTAAATTGAGTTTAGTTGTTAAGTTTCTCATGGGAATGCCCCAATGAGTTAATGCCGGCAGTGTATTCCCGAGATTTTGGTTGCTGCCTTCTTGAAGACCTCGAATATTCTAGAAGAATTTAGTGCTTCATTTTTTTCATGCCATTCCATGTATTTAAATGGCAGAATGTGTGTGTGCCGGGTGGTGTAGAAAAGAGAAAGAGAGAGAGAGAGAGAGAAAATTGTAGTGTGTTGAGAGATATTGTGTGAGCAAATTGGTGAGTGTGTGGGAGATAAAAATACATGTGAGCGTGGGCTTGGGTTGGGTTTTTTTTTATCTCATTGTATCTCATCCAATATAGTGAAAAGTGTTCTCTCCCGTGGACGTACCCGATTTTGGGGAACCACGTAAATTGTTTGTGTTCTTTGTTTTGGTTTATTTGTGCGTGTGGGTGTCTTGTTTGGGTCGATCCATAACAGATTTCACACTACTTGTAATAGCATTCACTCTACAAGTTAGGCTTTATATTATTGAAATTTATGGTTGTGTGGTGGTTAGATACACTACACGTATAGCATCCCAATGCAACTGATTCCGCTGGTTTGAACAATGCGAATATCATAAGGCAAAAGTTTTGATGTTTGAATGTTTGAGTATTTGGTTTTCGCGCTTTGTGTTTGTAAAATGGTTGTGATCAACTTGTGATGCTGAGATGAATATTCAAGCCGCAAAATCAACAAGAATTTTGATCCCTTTTTTAGTTAGCAGTGTAGATACACATAAGAGTTACATGAAGAAGATTTGGCATGTGTAAAAAACAAGTTGTGTCCATTTGCTGGCCCACAAATACAATTTATTTCTGTAGAAAAAAAGAATCTCGTCTAACATCTAAATTGAGAAGAATATTCACATCTGCCTGTTTCTAAATCATAGAATAAATGCTTCAATTTTATTAGCTTAGATTTGTTGGCAGCTTCAGAGTCTCAGAGTTTGTATCTTGTAATAATGTTTACTAAACCAACACTTAGCTTCGACAGGCTCAGCTAGATCAGCCCCTTTCCTCAAAGAATCTCGGCTCTGTTGAGCATGATTTTCTAGTTCTGAATCCTTTCCCTCAAACCAGTAATGAGTCATGACTCTGGTTTAAACTTTTAGTTTATTTCATTTAATCTCTACAAGCATATGCAAGTAATCCTACTAACATCAAGGGGGGACATTGAGAAACACGGAATGTGTTCCTTTTTCTTTTTTTTTTTTGGTAAATGAGAAACACGGAATGTTATCTGCCAGATTTCATATCGGATGTTGCAACACAATCCTCTGACTCCCACAACTGACTGAAGCTGGTACTATTAGTCTGGCAGATCTTGAGCAAGTTATTTCTTGCCTATCAAGAATTGATGTTAGAGACTTAAGTTGTTAAGTGAACTGAACATTGAGAACAAATACCGTCTATTCATTGAACCAGGTTCGTATCCTGGCCCTGCCGTTATATCCCCTTAGTAGCGACCATGAGTAGGAGATAGTCATTAAATTGAAGCAAAGGTCAAGCAGGGGGTTGAACTAAACCCTGATTTCCTAAGAACATCAATGGCAATTCCTACACAATTTTTCTCCGCTACACGAATATGGAAATCCTTAATTCCCTTCCCCGACCGGATATACTTGTAGCTTTTATCGCTTAATGTCCTGCCGAACTTTTCTGCAGTTGGAGAATGTTGAGTAAGATTATTTTCTAGAATTGTATTTTCTTTGATAAGAAAGGTTCCTCCTCTTAGGCTACAAGCATCAAGTTTTATTTCATTCGAGGATCTTCAGCGGTGTTCACTTTTTGTAAAGCTGCCCCACCATGCTTATATCGCCTGTTAGGTTGTTACTCCCACTGAGTGCCATTATTCTCGATATCTGCCGTGCCTTTGAAGCATTGGTGCATGCTACTGCATTATTGTAAGTTTGATAACATGGTGTTGGAGCACAAATATTTGATGGAAAGAATTATGTTATCTTGTTTTCCATTGTTTGAAGTGATGAACCGGTTGCCAGAATTACATAGCGCAAACCTGGTTTAGATGAAGTTAGCAGGAAACAAATGCACGCTCAATGCAAAGATCCAAATTTACAGAGTCAAAATTGAAAATTAGTGTTCTGGAAGAACATGCATTCTCCAACACATACAGTCAATAGAAACTCAATTCTTTTTTCCTTTTCGAGTTGAACTTTTCCCTTCATAAAACCCCCGGACTTGCTTGAGATAGGATATTCATAAAAGATTCTGACTAGGATGCACATGAAACAGCAGCCCAATCCACACCAACTTCTATTCGCACCAACCAGTTGGTGGGTGTCCACTTTGGATAGCAACATCACAACATCCTCCCATGTGTTGTGGAGAACTTCCCTTGTCCTCTCATAAGTCATCTTTTGTGAATAGATTTTTCCTTTAACAACTGCAGAGGCAGATAATCTCATTTGTCATGCCGCATGTGTACCGTCCGAAAATGTTTGTAACTAACTTGTACAACTTTTCAGTACAACTATTTTATGGTGTCTACCTGAATGCCACATGACAATCATTTCAGGTGAAAACTGAATAGATTATTTCGCAGAACTCTTGGCATGAAAAGATATTTCATTTGCCACAACTTTATAGTTTTGCCTTTCTTGATCTTACTTGAATGTTCACATATTACTCTGAATGCAAACTCACACAAACTCTTTGACAACCCATGCTGGGCATTTGATTGATGGACATTGTCGAGTAAGTTCAACCATTTTACTTGACTTACTCGACAATTTCTGTCAATTATGGTCAACCATTTTACCTTTCCGGATCCTGATTGTTTCCCGGTGTGTTCCTCTTTTGTCCGTTGCTGCATGGATTATTGGGTCAATTATGGTCATATATGGTATTCATAAATGAATATACACTCAAACTCATCAGGCATAGAGAGTCTCGCTGGTTCAATGGCGTATGGTTTAGGATCCGGAATGATGGAAGAGGATGAGTTGCAAGTCAAACCATTTGTTATGTCTTCTTAAGCCTAAAATTTTTACATGTTAGGGTGGGAAATTTTCCTGGTTTGAGGCCTTTTTTTTGTGCAGAACTCAAACACATCGTAAATACTTCTTTAGAAACGAGGCACATGACACTGCAATCAAAATATTAAATTCCCTAGTTTGGTCTTCCAGATGTATGACACGTTGAGATAGCAGATTAGACAAATCCTAAGTAATTAGACAATTTTTTTTTCTAGAAGACAAGTGTGAAGTTCATCATAATCAAGAGTCAATCCTAAGCAATTAGACAAATCCTAATTACAAGTAAAGTCACCGGTGATGATTAATAAAAAAAAAAAACAAGAATATTTTAACTGCCATTGAGATGTGTCTTTGATCATATAATCTCCGTTTAACGAGTGGGTAATAGAACAAATAAATATAGTCAAAGTTGGGCAGTCAAAAGATGATTCTTCGTCAAAGAAAGAATGACTTATTAATCTACACCATGTGCAATGAGTAAGAAAAAATAAAGTGGGTTGCTTTCGCTGGTGCAGTATTCACAGGCCTTGAACAGCATAATATGTCTTATCCACTGGTTAGATCCTCATAATTTACTAATTGTCTATTTAAATATAACGAAAGCTCACCAAACAAAGGTCAGATAGGTTCTTTCATGGAAGTAGTTAGAAAGAAAAAAAGGATAAGGAGGAATATGAATAGATGATTGGAAATGAAGGAAGCCATATACTAATAAGACTGTTTGCTTAGGAAAGTGATTATTAGAGGGAGCAGGTAAGAACCTAATTTGACAGCCTAAAAGATCATTACTGGGGTCACTAATTAGCTAGAAATCAAGTCATAATTTCGTTGCTCGTAAATCTTACGACGAATATCTTTTTGTGTTTTTGTTTTTCATGAGTGTACTTACACAGATGATGATTCTCTGTAATCCACAAAACTCCACCCAATTGTACTTAAAAGCCATGATTTGGCTGTAATCCACCAGATTTAGAGATGTAAAAACTGTTTGTTATTGACCGGCCTTTTTGGGGCATATGATTATTTTATCTGATGCTTACCGTAACAATTTTCTCTGGATAGGAAATTTTCCAAATAATAGGATGTACCTAAATTTAAAAAGCATGGCTAAGAACTTTCCTTCTTAATTAAGATGTTTAACCTATTTGAACTTAGATGATTTGTAGGATTAATGCACCTGAAATGGAATATGGCATGCTTAGCTGTGAAAATCTGGTACAATTGGCTGATGTTTGATTCTTTTCTTTTAGCCCTTAGCCAATCACAGTACTTTTGTTTGGATTTACTTAAGCACTGGTAGATATTGTTCCGGAATTTATCTTCCAATAATGCCCTTGACTGATTCATTTGCTTCAAAGCCTAATACAAACTTTTTCTTGCAGACCGTGTTCTTTTCAGGTTCGTCTCATTTATGTGGTGCTTGGACGATGAATTTGTTTCCCGGTGGATTAGGCGAAAAGAAAATCGTAGGTTAACCGAGAATTTTAACTCACTTCCTCAATTCCTTACCTACTTGCATTTTTTTCTGACATTTCTCTCCTTAAACTCCTCCACCTAACCATTATGAAAACATGGAACTTATAGTTTAGACAGTGTTGCTGCAAGCAGTACCATATCTTTCCAGCCAAATGCCAACTTTAAAAAACTTTAAAAACACATGCGAAATGGTACACTCATTCTGCTTTCGTTGTTATGTGGTCAATGGTTATTGTTGGTCACATGCTGTAAAAAAAAGGGTAAAAGGAACAGAACTGGCCCAATGGGATTTAACCACCGACTTTTACCTACCAAAAGGGCTTCTTTTCTGGGCAGATAGCTTAAATTAAGTACAAAATTGGGTTAGTGTGATATGAGTGATAAAAGAGTTCACTTTTTTAATATATGGCTGGGTAAGGTTTGAAATGGAGCTCTAATACAGTGGATCCTGGAGACTTTTGGATTAGTTACTTACATAACTTCCCTTTTATGCAATAGCAAGATGGTTTCGAGTCTTTCGACCCACGAAATAGTAAAACAAAACATGGGGAGAGGAAAAACAAATTTGATATACGCAATCAAGATTACAACAGCCAGACTTCTAATCACGGCCTAGCCCTCTCAAATAATGCAAACCGTACCCGAAAGTACCACGCCTCATGGTTTAGCCTTGTCCTTCATAAAATTCTCGTACTTAAGCACTTTAGATTAAATTACATGACACCTCAAAACTGTTAGGACTTGGCACAAAATACAGTCTTTGGGAACTTGACCATTGTTTTAACTTCAGACAAACACCCTGTTTGGCTTGAGTGTCAAATTAGTTTTACCTAAACCTAGCGGAACAATTAAACTTTCCTTGAATCCTGGAATTCCAGTGGAGTTGAATTTTTCAGTTTAGCAGCCGTTTGACCTGCGTTGGATTATGCTGTCTGGTTAAGTTTTATCAAAGTAGTTGCCTTGTTTTATTCTGTGGACAAACACTATACTTCTTGAGGAGATCATGTCCATACAAATTTGAATACAAGAATTGATTATTGAGAAGCAAACAACAGTTTTCTGGGTTATAAAGTCAAACTACAAATCAATTTTTAAAGCTTATGAATTTGACTCGGAGAAAATCCAGTACATTGAATTCAATTGTTAGACAGGATTCATTTCACAGCAGTGGTTAGGACACTTCAAGGGAGATTAGGATTAAGTTATTTTGATTAATACAGTTGTACAATGCCATAGTAAAGATCCATGTGCCTACAACTGAACCCATGTGCTCTCTCTCTCTCTCTCTCTCTCTCTCTCTCTCTCTCTCTCTCTCTATATATATATATATATATATATATATATATATATGTGTGTGTGTGTGTGTGTGTGTGTGTGTGTGTGTGTGTGTGGTCATCACTGTTCAAAGGTGTCTCATGGTAGGGGGGCAGCAGTTCTGGCACATCATAATGCCTGGTGGTGTTTGTAGTTCTTTACAAAAATTCTTTGATGTTTCTAAATGTAATTCATCATTCATGGATAGTTTATAGACACACACACATGGTACCATGATTTTAGGGAGAATGTGGATTAGGTTCATGATTACTTGAAGTATAATTTAAACAAAAACAAAATTTATGCCCCTAAGACATTTTCTTTTCAAATACTCAATCAACAACGTTCAGGTTGTCAATGCCCAAAATCTCTATTTCTTTTTCCTCTAAACCAATGAACTCTACCCACAGATGCCTCTTATCCGGCAGCAAAACAGGATTTGACACCTTATGATGTTCACTTGTATTGTCAACCACCAAATCTCTGGGTTTTTTTTTTTACCTCTAAACCAATGAACTCTACACACAGATGTCAATGATGTTAAACTATTTTGGTAAGCTGGTTCGGATATTCGGTTATCAGAGGAAAATAAATTGCTACTAAACATTATGAACAACATTCTAAAAGGTCCAGAAGGCCAAGTACTTGCAGCCTGGGCACTATAAAGACCGTCGCCGATAGCTTGACTAGACTAATTATCTCGACTATCCTTGCTAATTGCTCAACTAGGCGCCGAGTACTCAACCCTAGAAGTTAGAAAGTGTCCAGCCACCCTGGAAGCGCATAGCGAATTTTAGAACCTTGATTATGAATATTTCATTTTGTTTACTTCAAAGAGGAAATTTTGTGGAAATGAAGTATATTTGTTTGATAAGCATGCAAGTGAGGATTAACCATTGTTTGTGTGGATGTTACTTAAACATGGATGATAAAGGTTTGATTAGTGACGAATACAAAGGAGCTCTGTCCTAGAGGGGGAAAAGGGGGGGACCCATTGCTGAAAAAATGGAGCATATAACTGTGCAGAAAAATTCCAAAAGTCCATTTCAAAAATCAAGAAGTAAAACAAAACAAAGCAGAGAAGATAGAGAGAAAGTGGCAGAGGAACAACCCACATGCATTCCATTTTGTTTATCATTTCTTTTGAAGATGAACATGATAGGTTGATCACCCCCGCCAATAATCATTGCACGGAATCAAAACAAAACAATAGAGTATATTTGTGGTGGGACCCCGTAACTGCAGTCCTTTAGTGGATGCCAACACCTCCAAGTTTAGCCACTTAAATCCATCCATGTCATTACTCTTTTATACGCAAATTTTGAAGGTTTTGTTTTTCTGCTTCTCTTTGTAATCGAAAATGTTTGGATAAGGGAAAAGATTTCCCAAAAACGTTCAAGAAAGAAAAATTAATGATTCAAATTCACAATCATGTGAATCTAAATTTTTAGATTTTTATTTGCTGAATTTTTTTTGAGAAACTTTTCTTGTATCCTATACTACTTTTCTCTTTGTAGTTGACGTATTTTCATGAGCAAAACTAGGAAAAGAGCTTTGATCATATGCAACAATTTGATAAATATTGAAAAAGTACATTGTTGAAAGAAGGGAGCAATTATATGTTTTTTTTTTTTTTTTTTGTGATGTGTTGTTATTTAAGTGCACAAACTCATGTTATCATGCTGGAGTTGGTTTTCTTAGTTTGATCCGTATCGGTTTTTAGGACATACAGGAATCTCCGTTCAGGCGGTGGTAGAATCAATCTAGATGGTTGAAACAATGAAAAGTTCGTCTGGACAGTTGTCAAGTCCGCTCGGACGTGTTGCAACCTTATAAATTTAATCTAATTACTCTTAGGGTTAACTAACCTTTTGTTTTAGTGAGAAATCCAGAAAAATAGAGACACAATTGAGAGCGAATTGGAGAGCTTGTAATTGTTATTAATCATAGTGGTTTGATTCTTCCCTTTCTCCGTGGAGATTATATAGAACTTATATGTCGAACCACGTAAATTTTGTGTTCTTTATAGGTTGATTAGTAGGTAATATAACATGTTTGTTGTGATTAAACCTGATACCTAAGTGAAGTAAATTAAGCTAACTGTATCTCATTAAGGTGCCAACTAACTTAGCAAGTAAGGCATTGTGATGGTGCTACCACATCTCGAGGAGCTTAATCACTATCTTTTTATCTGTCTCTGTTGGATAATAAATCTTTGGTGAATCGAGAGCTATCCCAAAAAATGACATTAGCTGAAAGATTCCACTTGTATTTCACAGTGCAAAATAAAGCCTGATTTCTCGAAATCTTGTGACTATTGCACAGGGGTGAGAAATGGACATCACTCTTTTCAGTCTTTTGTTAGAGCATCTCATTAGGCTCAACAAAAATTGGGTCAAATTTAATCTCATTTACACCTTTTATAATTTAACAAGTCATTTTTTCAATAACTTACAAAATTAGACTCTCTATTCAGGAAATTAGGAGAGAGAATTGCTTTAACCCGTGAACAGTGCCTCAAAGGATTTACCGAGTTACTGTAGCAAAGTTATGACTTTCGCAAATTTACGAAAAATTTGTTGAGTCTGATTTTGGAAGGTTTTTCCATCTTTCACTCAACAACTTATCTATCAGGGAGATTTGCCTCTCCTGATAAGGATGCTCTTTAAGGAGCAACAATAACTAGGGTAGTGATAGAGTTGAACTTTTTGGATCCATATGTATGTAGAATTAATAAGCGAAAACCGAGCAAGTCGAATAGAAGATTGTTCAAGTTTAATTATAAATTTTAACGTTTTAGAAAAAAAATATAATTAAGCTTGATTTGCCTATTTGGCATATCGATTTCAAACGAGCTTCAATCGAGCCAATTTCCAATAATTTACTCACTCCGATGGGGAGTGAGAGGACATTCAAAAAGGTGAGCCGTGGGTTATTGCTTTCCTTGTAAGAAAGGTCTTGTCTTGGTATGACATTAGAGAAAACTTGTTATGGTTATGCGGCCATGTAGAAAAGGCGTGTGGGGTAATCTTTAACATAATAATAGTTGAACGTGCAGAGTAGTAAATTATTCAAGCTTTGTTCGTTTAAGATACAAATCGATCTTAAAAAGAGTTTTAAACAAGTCGAACTCAAATGACTTAGTTTGTTTATCGGTCATGTATGTATACCATCAGTTGTGTATGTACACTAAGGATGTTAGATACGATATTTACCCTCAAAGATGAATAGTGGTTCTTAAAACAGAAAGAAACTTGAGCTCGATTTCTACCACTGGAATTAAGGGTGGGCAATAGGTAATTTCGTTTAATTTTCGCATTATGTATCAAAATCTTATTTATGAATTCTCACAATATTTTTCAACTCCCCAAATTTTCGTGTCATGTTGTGGGTTGTGTCGGATTTATGTTGTCATGTCCTGTTTAAAAGTCTTACTTTTAACTAAATTTTTATTTTTTTAATTTGACAGTTCATCATACTAATTTCTAATGTATAAAAAATGTTTATTTTTTAGCTCAGTTATATAGATTTGTTTTATGTTTTGCGTGAGACATGCCCACCCGTAACTGGAATAGTATCCCTTCTAAAATACTTCCTCTGTTTAGATTTGTTAGTTCCTTTTTGAAATGCGTGTTATTTTTAATTGTTTATATCTTCCAATGTGTATCTCAAAAACATGCAATATGAATCTTGTTTAATAGAATACAGAGGAAGTACTAAACTACTAATACTCCCTCCGTCCCAATTTTATAGTCCATTTTGGGCGTTCGTGCCACTTTTCAAAGTTTTATATGTTATAATTTACAATGTTTTAGATAATTTTTGAACGTTTTGTTTATTAGATTAAATCAAGATCTATCAAACAAAATTCATATTGCATATAAAATGTATTACCGATTAAAAGATATATATATTTTTTTATCCGGTTAAGATAAAACGAGGTACTATAAAATTGGGATGGAGGGAGTACTTTTTTCTTTTTGTTTTACCAAGAAAGAAGAAGAAGAATTTATTACTGAAAAGAGGAGGGCCTGAACAATGTCTAATGCTAAGGTAGACAGCCATGAAGGAAAGTTACTCCTCCATGGTATCATACTCTACTCCCTCCGTTCCAATTTCTTGGTCCTTATTTTCATTTTGGGATGTCCCAAAATATTTGTCCCACTTCTAAAAACATCCATCAAAATTGGGTTCTTTCTAATTTTACCCTTAAAAAAATACTTTTTCCATCTTAATTGGCTAGTCTATTATCTTTTATTTTATAAATGTTTTTATGATTTTGAAAATTTTGTATAGTAAAACTAATTGATATCTATCAAACAATATCCATATTGAATATGTTTTGACTTTCATATAATAAATTAGCCTCATAAATTTGGTCACAGTAATATTGATTGGATTTAAGGGCAAAATAAAAAAGTCAATACAAAGTTTTCACACCTCTTAAAAATCCATTTTCCCAAAAGGGGTGAAGAAATTGGGACGGAGGGAGTAGCATCTAACAAGGGATGTTTAGCCATTGAATGTACTATCTTGTTGCAATCACGCTTTACATGTGAAAAAAGACATGAAGTAAAATGTGTGGCAAGTTGAATGCAATCTAGAATGATCAAGTCACAATCTGTCAACACAATAGTTTTCTCAAGAGCCTGGACCACTTGCTTTGCATCACCTTCCACAATAATCCGGCATATATTTCTAGTCCGTGCAATCACTAACGCATGTCGGAAACCCATCGCTTCAATAACTCGTGGCGAAAAAGACCCCTTGTAAGAAGTCATAGCAGCTCCAATAATTTCGCCATCCGAATCTCGTGCAACAAGACCTACTCACCCAGTCCCATTTCGTGAATCTATGGCGCCATCTACATTGATTTTGATGACTCCATAAGGGGGAGGCTGCCACAACTGTAGTTGAGTCGAAATAGCTTGTTGGGTACAGGCATACTTCACCATTTCGGCACCATTCTTGAACTCAAACCATACATCAGAAGCTTTGTCAAAAATTTCCCTTGAAATCCAATGATTCTGATCAAAATGGGCAGTGTTTCGACCTTTCCATATGAACCAACAAATAACCGCTGCAAAGGCTTGTAAATCATGCCCGTTCCCTACAGGAATATGTGAGAGAAGTCTACCGCTCACAAAATTTCAAACATTTTCTGTCCTTTGCAGGCTGTAGCGATGGGGGCGAGGGGGAAGTGATTCCAGACCTCTTTAGCTCTTTTACATCGAACTAACACATGCTTAATAGTTTCAAATTCTTTATGGCAGAAAGAACAAAAAGGATCAACATCGATACGTTTCTGGCAAAGGTTTGCAAGAACAACTAAAAAATTGTGTAAACAACGCCAAATAAAATGCCATACCTTGTTCAGTACAGAGAGCTTCCACACTGTACTCCAATCCATACTACTGTACTATGGTTACCACCGCTAGATTCCCCTTTCTTTCTTTTCTGGATCTTTTAGGAATAGTAAGGGATTTAGTTTCACTACCAATTCCAGGGGCCTAACGAAATAACAGAAAACTTCAGGGGTCGCCAGTGTAATTTACGCTCGAGTAAACGTTCGCGTGCTCCGTTACTATCCCCGCTTTATTAAAGCCTTAAATACCACCACCCTTCTCCATCCCTCCGATTCCGCACCAAGCTAATCCTCTCTCTCTCTCTCTCTCTCTCTCTCTCTCTCCCCCTATACATACACCTATAGAGACAATTCTATATCAAAAAACCTGTTGATTCGGTCAATCGAAACCATACCTCATCGGAACCAGACCCAGAAACCTGTTCTCCAACGATCATTCCTTTTCTTTCTCCAACAGGTAACAATCTCACCCCAAGATTCAATCTTTTTTCAATTTTTTCTTTCTGGTTTAATAAAGATTCCATCTTTTAGATTCTTATTTGCTTCAATTCCTACAGATTACTTGATTTTAATCCTCTGATTAGTATTAAACCTCTAAACTTATCATAAAGTCTCCAATTTTAATAGAAATTCACCGTACCGACAAACACACAACTCGCAAATAAAGATATTTTTTATTTGTGGATGTCCACGTCTCACACCAGTTTTCACTATGCATTTTGATCAAAAGAAAAGGCTAAGAGTTACATCGACTCCTGCGTATAATGAGTTTCATAATTTAGAGTTTACATCATCTGTTACCCGTAATACCCAAATTATCGGGGGGAAAGCGCAAATCAAACTGAATCAAGCTTCACAAGCCTATCTGAAACTACCTTGTGTTGTTTTTAACCAAAAATTTAATTGAGGTGACCTTGTCCTGCTTTTGAATCTCTTTTCTCGTGATTGAAATCATATATTCACGTGATTGAATACACAGGTGTACATATACGAAGCAGGCGTGATCCAAATCGAATCGGATTTTATCGATGGCCTCAACTCTGATTTCGAATCCTGTAACGACCACAGACAGATCACGAGACTTGTCAAAGAGGAGAAAGAAGAAGAAAGCCCAAGCCCTAACCGCCCCCGAAAACCACCAAAACTCTAACCAATGGAAATCCGAAGCCCAACAAGAAGTCTACAAATCCAAATTCCTCACGGCGCTCCGCCAAGTCCGTCTCAGCTCCCCTCCCTCCTCTTCGGCTCCGCGAACCGCTCGATGCCGAGCCGTTCGTGAAGCCGCGGATAGAGTCTTAGCCATAACGGCTAAGGGGAGAACGAGGTGGAGCCGAGCCATATTGACGAACCGGCTTAAGGTTAAGTTTTTGAAGAGTAAGAGGCAGAGAGTGAGGGTGACCGGGAACAGCCGGTTCGAGTCGTCGAAGAAGCCGAGGGTGAGTGTTTTGAGGTTGAAGGGGAAGAACTTGCCGGCTGTGCAGAGGAAGGTTAAGGTTCTCGGCCGGTTGGTTCCCGGTTGTCGGAAAGAGGCGTTACCGGTGATTTTGGAGGAAGCTACTGATTATATTGCGGCGTTGGAGATGCAAGTTAGAGCCCTGAGTGCTCTCACCGAGCTGCTATCCGGCGGAGGCTCCTCCGCCGGCTCTTCTAGCAGCTCGATTCAGCAACGGTAAGGTTGTCCCAATGTGACCAGGTGATAGTGGTCATGGGTTTAAATTGCGAGAAAACAGCCTCTCAGCATGCAGGGGATAATGCTACCGACATTCGATATTTGTTCAGACCTTGCAGTAGCGGGAGGCTCGTGCACTCGGTAGCTGTTTTTTAATTGTTCATTTTTACCCTCTATGAAGAATTCTCTGTTAAATACCATCTTCTTCTTTTTTGGGTTCATTTTTAAAATGGTAATTTGATATCCTGTGGAAGATGAACACCATTTTCAATAACGTGGGTGAGATGTAAAGAATTACTTTTTGTCCCCCTCTTTCTCTTCCTTGGATGGAGAATTTGTTGAGAGAGATGTTGAGGGAAGAGCAAAGGTCAAGAACTATTTACTTTCAATTTGTACAGAGGAATTACTTATTTTCTTTTATTCGCCGAATTTTTTCTAGAAAATCTGGTACTTTAAATTTGTACGGTTGAGAGTATATGAAACAGTATGGAATGTCGAGGGTTAATATGGGATTCCCCTTGTTTTGTGTTCAAAAAGAGTAATTATTTAGTAGTCCGAGAATTTAGTTACGTGATGCTCCGAATCATACAGTATCACACATTTACCTCGGGTTTATACTTTATACACTTGAATTTAGACATCACAAGAATGTGTAATAGTTGGAGTGTATAGGAGTATCACGTGACAATACTCCGAGAGCGTTCGGGGGCAATGCACCTATGAGGTTCAACACAACAAAATCTGAGGAAGTATAAGCTGTGGCCCCTCCATATTTTTTCAGGCCCCTATTTCAGACAACTGCATTTGCTAATAGTCCTATCAAATTTAATGCTAGGTGGTTCTATAAAATTCCTTTGCCTGTGAGGGACGGAGTAGGGACAGAATCTAAAACCCTGTTTGGTGGAGCTATTATTTCTTCATTCATGGTGGTGAGTTCTCACTTTGATATTTTTGGTATTATCCAACAAGTCATTCTTCTCACATGCATAAATTGATTTAACAATTTGTAATCCAAAAATATTGAAAATACCATAGCGGAAACTCACCCTCAATTCAGGTGAGTGGTGGGTGAAAGTGATGGTGATAGTGTGAAAGCGTCTTTTGAAATTACTACTAAGTCCAGAAACTGACTTATTCCCGAATTAATTGGCCTTCACAAGTCTCTCCATTTACCGTTTCGGCCTCGAGGGATTGACGTGAGAGGGCAGGGACGGCTATATGACTAGACGTGAACTCCAGGCGAACATGTAACTCATAGATACAAGTTATGCCTTGAATGAAAGACAATTCTAAATCTGCTTTGTCTACGAACAAAGAAAAAAGACTATTGAAAATCGGACATATACTTGACATTACTCCTCTCTCAAGTTACAAAAGTGTGTGGATTCGACCTCCAAGTGTGTGGCTTACCCATTTTTCCAATGAAGGGACCAAGCTCTTGGAGCAATTCAACCTCTTTCGTGAACTCTCATACCCTTGAGCACCAAAAAAAAAGAACTCTGATACCCTTCAACAGGAATTCCACTTTCATCCCTTATAGTTTCATTAAAATCAGTTTGGTTCTTTCAAAGTTTAAGGGTGCTAGACATAATTAGGCTTTTTGTATTTTATTTTAACTCCACTCCACAGTGACTCTTCGTTACCTCGTCCAGCCATGTAGAATAGTCAGTGGACACAGTTTTTTTTGTCGGTCAGTGGAAACAAAAAACAATTGAAAATGACACTTCCTCTTCTGTTAAATGATGGAAATAGTCTGAAACAGTGAGGGCGATAGATTTTGATTTTGATTTCGTCCAAGTTACCAAAGTGGTAGGAATTTCAAAATTTTATGCATAACACAGCCACACACATATAGCGGTGCAAATGATTGAGCTGAGCTTTGTTGTGCTTGAATTCGGTCCATTTACTTATTAAGAACCCAAAAGCTCAAGTTCGGCAAGACTATAAACTAGTCGAACCCATTTATTTACTAAAAGAGCATATCTAAGTGAGCCAAGTTTTTTCGAGCCTAGCTAAATTTTAGAGTTTTAAGTTCAACTTTTTTACAAAATAAACTTAAAACTCAAGTTTGGACTCGACTCAATAACTAAATGAGTTGAGTCGAGTTCTTTAATTTGCAGCCCTCCCCACAGATATGCATTATATACATATATATATAGTGGACAAACTATATGAGCAACTGAGAGCATGTGGCTTGGGTGTCCCCACATTATATAGGCCTTCTTTAATGAGACCCATGTATTTGGGAGGCATGTGAAATCCCTGCCCCTGAGTAATAGTTCCACCTGCCCTAAATTAGGGAAATCCATGTGGATGGGTCCTCAAAAAGGAGTAGGGTACTTCTTTTGTCCGAGGCACTACTTGTTGAGGTTACTCCGGGCATGATGATCTTGAATCATTGATTTTGCTGTAGTACTCTTTGATCCTCAAAGTATAAAATCAAGTTGATAAGACATCAATTGTATGAATATTGATTCATATAAGTCATTCGATTTTATAAGACAAATGTAACTTAATGGTGTAAGTAAAAACATTCACTAGGATTTGGATCTAAATAATAGACGGCTCAAATCATTTAAAATTCGGATTAAATACAAACTGTTGGTACCTAAATAGATTGTCGGATGAGACTCACTACATTTGTAGTAAGTCTCACCACTGTCCCCTGATTCTAGTTTGAGTACTATAGTTTCTAGTGACTCTTAACAAAATAAATAATGTAGTGAATAACAAAATAAAGAACTCCGTGATAACAAAGCTAGATCCGACATTACTTCCACAAAAGGGGCACAAGAAGTACCCTTTTCCCCTTAAAAACAAAATGTACCCCATGCCATTTCTAAACTCTCTCTCTCTCTCTCTCTCTCTCTCTCTCTTAAAAATGTCAGTTGTCTCTAGTTGTCTAATTATCTAGAGCTGCTCGTAAAATAATAATAACATGTGAAAATATCATCAATAAGTAAAAAAATTTACGTTACTTTGGTGAGTGTATATAGTTTGAATGACCAAATCAAGAGGTTTTCTATCTATTCCACATAAAAATTAAATAGGCTGATTTAGTATACCCTACCGGGATTTGGGGTCTCAATAGTGCCTTAGGACACTACCAAGATGTAGTGCATCCAATCCGACCATTTATATTCGAAATCAATAGTTCAGATATGTTTATTAACTCTTGGGGGTGAGAATATATATACTTTTATCACTAAGAATACTTTTTCGAATCTGAACTATTGATTGCCCCGGACCCTAAATCCTACCCGTTACACTCAATATTTATTTCTAAGTTTCATTAAATCAACATCAAGAATCAATTCTACTAATATGGAAATGAGGTTTTTTTTTTTTAATAAATATTCGAATGGACCACAAACACGTATATATTGGCACAGGTGGGGCTTAAAAAAAGTCAGCAGAGTGACGGTAGAAATTACTGCTGGGGTCTGGAGCATTCTCTTTTGTTTCATGTGCAGTCATAAAAAAACCCAGGAACACCATATGCAACCCATGTGCCCTCCATCACTGCCAATTCGGATATTGCAGATGAATCAACTCCATTCACACTCTCATGTCAATTTATAAGGTTTAACACTCTAACTCGTATACATACATAGATATATACGTACAGGTTATCTCCCTAATATTGTTAGTTGGGTTCGGGTTCTCTCCGATCCAAGTATCTTTTTTAATTAAGATTACTTGGATGGGAAACGATTCAAACCCAACTACTGGATTCGAGACGATCCATATCGTTAGTTTGTTTGTGGGGTCGTGCCCAGGAATGGACACAAAATTTGAAATGTTAGTTGGGCCATTAGAGAACAATTTGGAACATATGAAAGCCTATGGTCTTGTTCGGTTAGTAGGTTTAGTTTAGTTTTGATGATGTAAGCAGGTATAATAAGTGGAGAAAGATAGAGAGAAATGATGACGTAAACAAAACTAAAACAGAGCCAAAACTGGCCAAAAACTCCCAAATAAACACACCCTATATAATTACCCTGTCTCTTTTTATTTTCTTAGTATTCCTTTTCAGGCTGTCCCAAAATGTTTGCTCAATTTCCTGAATTGGCTATAAATACTTGCCAAACTAACCCATTCTATCATTTTCACTCATTTTCAATCATTTTCACTTTGGAGCCAAAAAAATTTAGTGTGTTTGTTGGAGCTAAAATTTTGAGAAATTTTTTGGGATTGTGTTTTGATTGGAGCCAAAACTTTGGTACCAGTATTTGTGAAAGTTTTTGCCGGAGCCAAAATTTTGAGAAAATCTTTTGGGATTGTGTTTTGATTGAAGCCAAAATTTTGAGAAAAAGGTTTTTTGGATTGTATTTTGATTGGAGCCAAAATTTTGCGAAATGTTTTTTGGATTGTGTTTTGATTGGACCCAAAAATTTTGGACCAATTTTTGTTAAGAGTCTTTGTTGGAGCCAAAAATTTTACATGAATTAAAGAAAGAAAGAAAAAAGAGTGCCAAATGACAAAGAAGAGTGTTAAATTCATTCCCCATACTAGTTATAAAGGGTAAAATTGGAAAACTCTGCCTTTGACTTTAACCTAGTAAATTTCCTGACTTTCTGTAGTGAGCAAATAAATTGAGATAAAGGGAGTATAAGAATACAAATAGCAAAACTACTAGCATGCAAAAAGTTATCACATACTGTTATATTCTTGATCAATTACATAAATGCATGCAAAAATTGTGAACCCATATATATTTCGAAAGCAAAATATAGAACTTAATGTTCCATCTCTATTTATAAGTCACTAAAATTATGTTTGACGCTCTTAGATTAATCTAAAATGCATTTATAATGAAAGTAATTGGATGAAAAAATGTTAGATTTGAAACGAATTGGGCGGACCAACCAATGTTGTTTTAAATACTATGATCATAAAGAAAATGTAAAACTTGAGTAGGGAGGTTGCGGGACTCATCCGTCCTTCCGTCCTTACTTGGTCGTACCGATGTTTAAATAATTTATAATAGCATATATATTTTAATAATAAAATGTTTTGAAATTTATTTTCAAAAAAATATTTACTGAATATATATATATATATATATATACTATATTTATTAATCTTAATGTTTCTAAAAGTAATAACCATCGATGATTGAAGGAGTATATATTGTTATTTTCTGGTTCAAAAAGAGAATTCACAAGAAAAATCTTGAGCTAGTAATCCAAGTTAGTACAAGAAAAGCTCTCGTGACTAACAAGAATAATCATGTCTGGAGTTCAGTTAGATTTGTTAGAAGGTTCCAACCTCAAACTATTGGCAAATAACAATATTTGGTAGCTTAGGTGAATGATGCGTGATAAAGTCTAATACTCGATCTCTTTCACGTGAAACTCAGATGCACGTAGAGTAATTAACCTCTGAATAATATTAGCCGAGCTTACATGACTTAAGTGAGTGATAAGCCTATAATGTCACAGGATTACATTATATGTACTGGATGTTATTTTTAATACTTGATCAGCTGGCCATTTGAATTTGAATTTACATAGATATAATACAAAAGGATTAAGGAGAGAGAGGGATGGGGATTATGTGGGGGGCAGAGTTATGGAGGTGGGGGCAAAAAGGAAAGGCACACATTTTTTATATGTCCACGTCTGAGTGGGGTTAGTGAAAAGAATGGCAAAGTGGCAAAACGAACCAATTTAACTGTTTTGATGAAGATAGCTAGCTCCTTGATACCATGCATTTTGTGTAATGAACCTCGTGTCACCTCTTTCTAACACACATGTTACAATTCAAGCCACATAATCCTTTCGGAATTATTGCTTTCAATCCTTGATTTACGCTTCTCAGCGATCAATATCAATCTCGCTCTAAGAATTTCCAATAACTCAAAACATTTTTAACGTACACTAGCTTCTACTTTCTTGTCATGCCTATCTGAAAAATGATTAATTTCACATTCATCATTCCAACGTCTTAAAAACCGATGAAAATGCAAAAGAAAGAGATATTTTCCATGTGGATGAGGACTACTAGAGACCACTAATTACCAAGGAATCTAGCTAGCTACAATCCTATTTCAAATTTCTTTTTCTATCACTTCTTCGATAATGCGCCATTGCCCAATTAAGTTGGAACAAAGAAGGATTGATATTGACCTTGATTGAAAAATTTGACGAGCCAAAAAGAAAAATCTTAGACTTAACTATTTAAGAGTTAATCTCAATAAATTACAAAAACACAATGAACTTTGTACAATAATGGGTCATTGGCTTATTAGTTGAGCTCTTTGGAACTAACTGATAAGAAGATAACTCTGTCGAATATGGTTCAATTGCGTAAATGGTCCACGCATCTTTGGAAATATTTCACTTCGTTCCTTTTTTTAAAATTTTGACGGTATTAACCTTATACTGTCATTTCCATATCAGTGTCCCCTCGTTGTCATTTGTTCATAGGGTCTATAGTATAAATAAAGATACGTAATTAATTAATTATCATTGTGTTAAATGGAATTACTAGTTAGTCTTGAACTGTTAGCTAGTGGTTAGTGCTAACAGCTTATTGTGACTGCCATTCTCCTTTACAAGTTTTGGTTTTGGAAGCAAGTTTTCATCATTTCAGTAAAAAATAGAGCCAAGAAAAATGGAAGAGAGATGGGGAGACAAAATTCACAGCCCACAAAATTCCTTTTTCTTTTCACAAGGTTATTTAACGTGAAATCTTTGTCGTAATGAAAACTGAAGTCTGTAAAGCATCTGAAAAGAACGTAAATTTCCTACAATATTGAAAATCATCCCTTTTTATTTTTAATATTCTCATTAATAAGTTGAGTTCTTCACAGAAATGAAGTGCAAATTAAAGACATAGAATTGAGTTAATTCTCAGCAATCTAGTAGTTGAGAGATTAGGTATGCAAGTTAATCCCAATACCCACATACATCCTTAAAATGGAAGTTGAAGGGTACCATCAAATACAATAATTAATTATATGTCTTTTAATGGTTTACGTATGTGTAATTAATTAATTATAAAAACATGGATGCATACTTTGGCAACTTTAGCATAATATATATAAAAACACGGATGGTTTTACTAACTCTCCCGCTAATCGTCCCCACCGATGTATATATATATATATATATATATATATATATATATATATAGATATATATTGTCATTCGATGTACATCGGTGGGGACGATTAATTCAAAAGGGGTCTAAAAACTATTCATAACCCTAAACCCCAATGCATCTACTGAGGCTTGAACACTGAGATAACCACTAGGCGTAACTTTAGCATAATATTAGTTTACCAATCAACAGACTAATTGAACGCATTACCAAAACAGAAAAAGACAGCTGGTCCAACAAAAAAAACAAAAGGGAAAAAGGTCACAAGCACATGGGGAGCCATGGACCTTAAAACTTTTTTATTATAGGACCTAAAACTTTAATGGAAATTGCTACAATAAACACTCCTTATTTGGGTGTACCATATGCACTTATTATATGGTGCAGATTATGCCACCTCATCGGCAATCGTAAAAAAAATTTAGTTTTTCGTAACTTTTCAGCAATAGGATTTATAACATTTTTTATGATTTGTAACATTTTAGTATGTCTTGTACCTTTTATAATAAAAAATTCG
Source organism: Vaccinium macrocarpon (assembly GCA_022606695.1). Taxonomy (NCBI): domain Eukaryota; kingdom Viridiplantae; phylum Streptophyta; class Magnoliopsida; order Ericales; family Ericaceae; genus Vaccinium; species Vaccinium macrocarpon. The sequence continues at coordinate 1,217,592 of CM040175.1, read as the reverse complement.
TAATTTTTACAAAAAAAAATTCGTAACTTTTACAAAAAATTCGCATCTTTTATAGGGGTGTGTACGATACACACCCAAATAAGGGGTGTATATCGTTGCCTTTTCCAACTTTAATTAATTAGATAAACAATTAACAAGTTGATGATGATGAGCTGACAGTTTCAATAAAGTTCTCACAAACCCATTCTCTCCAGTTTACAGAAACTACACGAAATCCAATCAGAAAATGGTTAATTATATAATTAAGAATCAATAGTAATTAATCAATAGGGGGACCCAGTGGAGCATCAAATCATCAATTAGTGGAATTAAAGCATAATATGAGGGCTCACATGTTTAGCGTCTTATAATATATATATATATATATATATATATATATATATATATGCTTTTTTGAAAAGTAGTTGTTGTGGTAATATGTAAGCATTAGTTGAGGGAGCTTCAACCACAAGTGTTTGGGCCTAATTAACTCTTCATGATTTGAAACAAAGAATAAATGATGCTTAAGCTTAAAGAAGATTTTTCCCATGTGATTATGGCCCTATCACTTTGAAACCATCTCTCTCTCTCTCTCTCTCTCTCTCTCTCTCTCTCTCTCTCTCTCTCTCTCTCTCTCTCTCTCTCTCTCTCTCTCAAACACACTCAAAATATTCAAAGTGTTTGCCCCATGTAACTGGAACAAGAAAGGTTCTTTTCTTTGAAACGCAGTTGTGCTATTGATGTTTTCTGTTCCATAATCTTACCCATTATAAAATCATGAATTTTCATTTGTTACGTCATATTTATATGTTCATCTTAAAGGCTACTACATTTTTATTGTCCTTAGTTTTGGGTGACTAATTGATCCCATTTTCCATTGGCCAAGCTTTCAATATACGGTATCGACATTTTATTTTGGAGTTTGATCCCTTCTAAATTAAGTTTCAGGTTATTGTTCTTTTGCCAGCAACTCTTCAACTCATCCCACGCTATGCCTAAGCCTAAGTGCGTGAAATAATTACGGGATATGTGGAAGAGATGGTAAGAATTAATTTAAGGTGCATGCAGCAAGGCAGGTTGGTCCGGGAAAACTGTCAATCGACATATTGTCCCAATTCATAGACCCTACCTTCACTTTTCTTCTTGTAGCTTTATTTCCCATGCAAACAAGATATGGTCTCTGCACCATGTGACTACTACAACCAAGGCCAAGAAAAGGAAAAAAAACATGCACTTGGCATACAATTAAAAAACTTCATAATTAAGTTAAAAGCATGTCTAAGGCCACATGGAGGGGTCATTAATTTCTTGTCAATTAGGCTCTCTCTAAAGGCAAAGGAAATAAAGAAGAAAAGAAAAGTTTGCATGTTTACGAAGAAATGTTAGGTGAGGGTTCACATAATCATAATATATGTGTACCTATAGATATATTTTCCTACGTATACACACATGTCCTAATAACCAGAGATATACAAAATATCTTCTTTTTTTTTTAGGAGTTCAAATTAAGGTTTATCGCAGGATAGTCCAACCGAGTTACACCTATATATTCTGTCAGTCTGTCAAGGACAAACCTGAGTAATAGTAGTCCAACCGATACATGCATGATCTTGCTAAGCTGGCCATGGATGATTTCATCCTATGTTTTTAGTATCTAGTACCTTATGCTGAATCTATTATTTTTTTTAAAAAAAATATTTGCCTAAGTACTTTGTTTTTTAAGAATTGCCCGCCTTTTTGTATTAAACTATCACCCAGGAATGAAGGCCAAGAGTTTATGTTTATAACAAAGAAGAATTTAAGTAACTTGAGACGAAATTAATCAATTGAGAATTTAAGCAAAGTAAGGACACATTATTTTTAAAGAACGCATATCACTTCTATAATATAAATTTTATTCATGTTTCTACGGGATAAGAGAACCATTTCGAATTACTGCCTACTCTGCAATCCCTAGTTTCCAAATTAGATTAATTTCTCAAGCAGACCTTTTTTTTATCGTTCTAATTTTTTTACCAATATACCATCTTTGAGTTATTGCATTCCCCGACCTCCAAATTTTATGAAAACGAACAAAAATTAAACAATTCGTGACGCAACCATGAAATGTTACTCCTATTTAACAGCCACGTAAGTCAAAAGACTACTCTACCCCTTATTGCTTAAAATTATATGAAAGATCATAGTGAAAGAAATTGGGGAACAAGATGGGAAGCTTAATGAGCCAACTTTGAAGCCCTCACCATAGCATATGGCCCACATAGCTCATTGTGGGTCACTAAAATTTTTAAGCAGATAACTGATTTCTCATCTTTTTATGCGAAAGTATGGATAGTCTCTTACAACAATTAATTTGTGTGTCGTTTTCTTTCATAGGAGGGCCTAGAGAGACTGCAGAAGGGAAGAAAATAGATGGATGGAGAAGGGAAACAAATAATTTAAGGGGGACCAATAATTCAAATTTCATTGCTAGGGCATCAATTTTCATATTTCGTCTCCAATTTTGGTTGTGGATGACACTTAAACCCAGTATATAAACAAAGGAAAAGGCTACAATACACGTCTCTTATTTGGGTGTGTATCTTATAAAAGTTAAGATTTTTAATAAAAGTTATTAATTTTTTTATAAAAGTTACGAGTCAAACCAAAATGTTACGAATCGCAAAAAATGTTTTGAATCATATTGCTGAAAAGTTATGAAAAACTAAAAAATATTACGATTGTCAATGAGGTGACACAATCCGAATCAAGCAATAAGTGTATATGGTACACACCTTTAATGAATGTGTATTATAGCCATTTTCATAAACAAAAGAGAAAATTTCTATTCAGTCATTGGGCTCATGCCTAAATTTCTTTTGTACAAAAAATTCAGTTATTTGGAGCTTACCCTTCCGAGTGTAGAATTTGGCTCGGTTACCTGTAAACTGGACCGGCTGTGCTCGAAGGTCGGGCCGGCTGTGTTCCAAGGCCGGATCGGCTGAGCCCAAAGGCCTGGCTGGTTTTCGGCCTAAGGTCAATTTCAATATTTCATTAATTACATATGTTTGATTGGGTCTGGTTGAGCCTTGGGTAGCCCTTCGCACAACACCGAGCTTGCAAGCTCGCTACTTAAAAAACTATATGGCAATTGGAGATTTCTAGTGTCGTGACCTTCATGACCTGTAAGGACCCATATTTTTACACAAATTTTCCGGAATAATGTTGGGTAAATGTGAGGAATTAAATTTTGACTTTAGGGGTCGAAGAGAGAACATTTAAATGCATTTGGGTCTCTTTAAAGTACATTTGGAAGTTTTGGGGTGAAAGTGCAATGGGGTGAAACTATACAACACATTATACTTTCATTTTTTTCAAAAAAATCAGCCTCTCTCTCCCTCTCTCTGCCCGACTCTCCCTCTCTCCCTCCTCTCCTCCATTTCTTTGCTCCAAGCTCAAACCCACCAAAAACCTTCAAGTCTCCTTCATAAACCCCACCTAAAATCACCTCCTCTACGCATTTTGAAGCTTGGGTTGCATTGATTTCGCACCGAAAGCACACATTTCGGGTTGGAGCAATTGGAGGCTAGGGTTTTCATCTACCCACTCATTTCAAGCAAAATCCTTGAGGTAGGAAGACAAATTCTTCTCCCTCTAGTTGTATTTAGATGATGTATAGCATATACTTGCTCCTTGTTCTCAAATTCCATCTATTTCTTGAATTTCTTCCATGGTTGGTTTGTTTGAGCACAATTTTGTGATCTATGGATTGAGCCTTTGATTGATGCTATTGTTGGTTGTTTAGCACTCCTTTGATGTCCTTTAGTCACTCTACATTTCCAATTTTTGGCCTTGAACCTTACATTTAAGTTTGGGTTGAAATTCCACACCAATAGGGTGAAAATCACAGACCGCCTCGCTTTTTTTAGGGCTGCTGCCCTGTTTTTCGAAGAACATCCCCGCTTTGGGGTGGTTTTAGGCCACCCTTTGATGCCCGTTTGGTCCCCGACGTCCGTTTCATCGTATTATTTGAACTATACTATCATTTTGAACAATCAATCCACATCGAACTCATAAAATTGACCCTTCGACACATGAATTAACAAAATTTATGTTTGACGACGGACACGTCTTAGGTTGACACATTTTGGCGAAAATGGTGAACCTTTGAAAGAAATGGAATTTTGGGACTTTATGAAAGACAAAGATTTTTAAATGTGAAATTGTTGGATAAAATGTACTCTAGGGATCACCCGCTTGGTGTCCCCGCCATGGGTGCACTTGAGTTCAAGGAAATCCGAGGGGGGTGCACCTGAGCCCATGAAATCCGTAAGGGGGTGTACACGAGCCCACGAAATCCGGCAGGGGTGCTGAGCCCATGAAATCCGGCGAGGGATACTTCCCTATTAGAATCGAAGATGGTTTTCTTATGAAATATCAATTGTGGTGAATTTGGACAAAATTGGCACTTTTGACAAAATTGACTTTCGGTTTTGAAATGAGAATTTTTGGGAAAACTACTTGGGCTTGGTTAGATATTTGCAAGGTTTTGGGACACTTGGATACGTTTAGGACACTTGGACACTCTTTGATTACCTTGTGGTTGAATCATAACCTTCCGTCCATTCTAACTTGTACATTGGTCATGCTCACTCCACATTCATCTATTATGTATGCATCATGTTCATACACCTAGCGTTAGTAGAATAGTTTTCCTACTGGGCTAGTGAGCTCAACATATCAATTTTTCAGGTACACGGCATGGAGCATGAGGTTGGATGCTTGTCGAGTGACATGTACATGGAGCTTGAACATGCATGAAGTTATTTTTTTTCCATCTTGTATTATATTTTTGGAAAGATGGTTTTTGTAACTTCAATTTATCAAACTTTTGACTATATAGCAATGTAATAACCTTGAACTTGTATTTATGTATTCGGGCTATGAACGCTAGTGAACAGAACTTGTGTATTCAAAATGATGGGGTTATATTATGTTGTCTTTGACTATTCAAGAGAAATTTTGAGATATTGACTTGTCCTATGTGGATTTTTATTTACTTTTGAGTTATTAAAATTGAGGGCGTGACATGACCACAAGTATGATTGAGATTCTCGTAACCTGGCTCAACCACCCAAATATTTATAACTCTATGGTACATATGTTTATGGTCAATCCACTACGTGGCAGACTTCATAACGGCTCAATTGGATGCGGGATTAATTTTTTGGGTGAATAAAACAGTGAGGGGAGATAAGTAGTAGGAGCTCTCATTTATGAAGGTGGATGCATACTAATGTGACATTTATGAAGAGGGGTTAAATAGTACTTGGTTTGAAAGATTTTGATAATAAAAAGGATAATATAAGTACTTGGTTTGGTTTGTAGTTGAAATAGGAAAATAAGAGGGTTTTGGATGGATTGGCACGGATTAGGAAAGAGTTATCTACTTGGATTAAATGGAAGGAGGATTAAATAGTCCAGATTACAAATGAATATTCAAACCAAGCCATCCGCGTAGCCCTAGGAGTAAATAAGGTCCAAAATGCCTTATCCGACTGCCCGATCCTGCATCCAAACGAGAACTTGAGACGGTTTCCGGCTACGTCAGGAGATGATATGCCTTGGGAAACCCATTTTTTCGAAGGGAAAATATTTCTACTTTCTCATAGGGACCCAGACAGGTGAATTCGGGTTTATTTTGATGAAGTCTAAAAGATGCCAGTAAAATCAAACCTCATTTATGATTCTTACTTTCAATGCTTGTAGCCTAGATAGCTACCTAGTGTTGCCATAGAAGTGAAGATCCTATATATTTGAGTAAAGATCCTATATATATTGATGAATCCTCTTTTATTATGTTGTATTGTATTCCGATCCGTAGTGGTAAGTATGGAGTAATAAAGAACAATCCACCATGCATTGAAAAGGATTTTTGCTCGTAATTAGTTTAGAGGTTTGTTACAGACACTAATATTTGTCCCAAAAATTATACAAATTCTCTCACATGGGATATATAGGACATACCACTCATATGTGGGTCCTACATATTCTATGTGAGAGAGTTGGTGTAATTGTTAATGCAAAGTGTTAGTGCATCTATCTTTTCTCATTAGTCTACGTAGGTGTAATTAGGCTTATAAATTTCATTTAATTTTCGGACCTAGGTCCTAGCTATTAATTGGGTTTTTTTTTTTTCATGTTGTTCTTAGCTTCTTGTTTACATATTTGTATATGCATAGCTAGATGCTAGGGCTACTAAAAGCCACCTTACATGAGGCTTTATGTTAGTTTTTTTTTTAAAACAATCAATCACTAGTTCCAATTGGTGCACTTTGTGAAATAGTGCCCCTTGAACCACTTTCATACACAGCACTTTGGAATCAATTTTCAAATGAAACTAATACATGATTAGTCCTAAGTTAGGCAGTGTTTGACATGCATAAAAGAAGTCATTTTGTTTAAGATTTTTATACTCCATCTCTTAGGTGTGTTAGAGCTTGTCCCACATTGGTTAATTATAACCTCCGAGTCTCGTATATGACCCTGGGCGGTCTCTGCACTCATTATTAATTAGTTTTAGGTTGGAACCTTCCAAGATATTTAACATGGTATTAGCGCTAGGTTTTCGGAGGATTTTGGACAAGACTTTTTTGGTTATTACCCCGTTTTTTGTGCCACAAGTACACCTTGTTTTGTTTAACTCTCCACGTGCAGGGGAGTGTTAGAGTTTGTCCCAAATTGGTTAATTATAATCTCCAAGTCTAGTATATGAGTCTGGGCGATCTCTCCACTCATTGTTAATTAGTTTTAAGTTGAACCCTCCAAGAAATTTAAAAATGTTAGCAAGCGCCTTTTATTGGTCTTGTTGGTACCTTACCAATCTTAGATGGTTGTTTTTCTTTTCCCTTTTCGGGTCCTGACAGTTTTGATCGGCGGAGTGCAAGGTTCCTTATTGGCGTGTTCCTACTCTAATGTGTTGTCTCGCCTTGGATCCCTTTAATCTTTGTAATTCATTTGTAAATATTGATGTACGCTCATATTTGCTCTTCAAAAAAAGATTTTTGTATTCCATCAAAAAAAGGATTGTCAAATTATTTGATGCACGTGAGTTCCATAGAACAATGACGGGCCGCCACACAGCAATTTGCTCTGATGGAAAACTGCTATAAAATAGTTCACATCCCTTGTTCCATTCTTCCGTATGCTATCCCCTCCGGTCTTTGGGCTTTCCTTTTTTCTTCCTTTTGTCCTTTTGGGTCTTTTGGTGTTGGGCTTTGAAGAGACACAAGACCAGCAGCAAAACACTCAAATCTGGGCCTACCTGACCTACACTGGGTCCTATAATCACGATGACAATTGGGTGCAAGGTTTGAAAATTGAAACTTTGAATCCGTAGACCAAATTTCCAGTATCCTATACCGCTAATTTTGTTCCGGCTCCACCACCGGCCCATACCAAAATATGAAAATAACACTAATAAAGATAAATTCAAAATAGTACCCCGTACGTATAGCATTTAGCGTTGCAAATGAATTGAGTCATTCGTAAACTGTTCAGTTCAGGCTCTACTCCGTAAAAACTCGTTCGAGTTTGATTCTAGTACTGAACAAACTGAACCTAAGCCTCAATATTAGGTCCGAATAAAAGAACCGAAACTGACAATATTCGACTCGGTTAAACTCTCAAAGTTGTAGCATATATGACATAAGAATTTCACTTATAACCTTGAATATGTATAAACTTTTAAATGTGCATAGTGAAAATTTTATAACTTGTGAATGTATAAGCTTTTAAAAGTATTGCAAACTTAAATTTTAATATATTTTTATAATAATTTTATATATGTATGAACTTATTTATGTACGAAATAAAAAATTTATTTCAAATTCTAAATCTGTATGAGAGCATTCATAAATAAGAGTATATTTGACTGGTTCAACCTCGTGAATAATTCAAGTTCGACTCAAACCAAGGCAAGAGTTTAGCTCGAGTTCAGCTCGTCAAATTTTCATTAAATTTGAATTCGGTTCGGGTTCCTTGAAAAACTTGATTAACAAATCTCCTTCGAAAAACATACGGGTACCGACAAATGTGTCCAGAAAATGTATCGAGCATGCTCGGCGACCCACTTTTGGGTCCCACCGAGTGATCCAAACACGGTGGGACTTCGTTCAAGCACTTCTAACTATCTGATTAAACTGAAATTTTGTAGGGCACCACAGAAAAATTTTATAAAAATAAGGGAAAAATTCAAACACCCCCCACCCCCAATACTTTGAAATCAATGTCTCTTCAACTCCCAAACTTTCAAAATTATCAATTGCACTCCCGAACTATTGTTATGTTATCAATTACATTCTTACCGTCTCAATCCATTATTTTGCGAATAGAACACGCTGACGTGGACATTAACGGAGGGATAAAATGTTAATTCCCTTAAAATTTAAAATAAAATAAAACTCAGATTTGGAAAAATAAAAACTAAAATCTCTCTCTCTCTCTCTCTCTGCATTTTTCTGTCTTTTCACGATTTTGGACGCACCCGAATTGTTAAAGAAAATTATATGGTGGTTTAAATGCTATCATGCCTAACCAAACCCAAGTCCCAAAAATTCATGCAACAGTATTCTAAATAGATTACACAATTTTCTTGATATCGGATTACTCCACTTTATTTGCATTTGTTTGAGTGTTTGTATGTATTTGAATACTAGATGTACACATTGATGTAAAATTGCTTGAAAGTATGATGGCCCAAATGATCAATAAAGTGGGCTTTTTTAGATTGTCAAATGTTTTAAGTCGTGTTTGAAACTCATATTTCCTTCTTCCCCCCGACTTTGCATCTATGGGAGACAGAGACAATCGAAGAAATATGTTTGAAAACTTTCATTTCAATCTGACCAAAAGGAAACCCAGAAATATGCAATAGATTATTTAAAATACATAGAAGAAACCCAAAATCAGTTGTATTTCATTGAAACTAAATTAGATCTGAAAATCAATTTCAAACACAAAGTCAAAGTTGATGTCAACATTTGAAGTCTGGCATGCTGTCGCCGTCTTTCGAAGTCTGGGTTTGGTCCCTGGATTGAACCGAACTAGGTTTGAATGGAGAGTTGGTTTTGGGTTTGGTCATTGGTTGGTTTTTTACACGGGTCCACTTCCTTGCGTAGAAGAAGAAGGAGAAAAAGAGAGAGGATTTTTTTGCAGTCAGGGGATTCTAACATTTTAGCTGCGGAAGAGAGAGAGAGAGAGATTTGAGTTTTTCTTTTTTTCACATCTGAGTTTTTTTTTAAGGGATTAACGTTTTATCCCTCCGTTAGTGTCCAAGTTAACAAAGTAATGGATTGAGACGGTAGGAATGTAGTTGAACAAAACATTAATTCGGGAGTACAATTGATAATTTTGAAAGTTTGGGGGGTGATGAAACATTGATGTCAACGTATGGGATTTTTTTTGAATTTTTTCCTAAGAATAATGAATGATTCGAATCAGGGGTGGTTTGACTAAATACAAAAAACTTGTTTTTTTGGTTTTTTTGGTTGTCCTTATTCAATTTTTTTTTGCATTTGTTAGTTTTCGGTCAATTTTTTGTGGTTTCTTGGCTTGTCTCGATGAGAGGAATCTAAAAAGTATAAAATTATTAAAGTTTTGTCTTTATTCACAAAACTTTAAATTTGACTAATAATTTTATACTTTTTATATTTTTCTCGTCGAGACAAACTAATAAACAAAAAAAAATTAACCAAAAACTAACAAATGCAAAAAAAAATATTGAATAAGAACAAAACTTAAAAAGCTAAAAAACTAGTTTTTGTATTTAGTCAAAGGAGGCCTCACTCCTTTGAGACCCAAAAATCTGGTATAATTTCTGGTCCTAAAAATCTATACCCCTGGTCGGGTCTAATCTTCATATTCTAAAGCTTGGTTCAATTCAGTTCGCTGCAGTGCTGTAACAACTTTGTGCGCGGGGCCATGCCCCTAGCCTGTTATTCCAAACGATGTCATTTCTCTCGGAGCCTTGTCTTCCCCAGCTCCAGCAAAATCCTCCCTCTCTCTCTCTCTCTCTCTCTCTGTGCGCAAATGTCTGCTGCAAACCCATCTCCTTTCCTCCAAGAAAGGTATCTAATTTTCTCTCACTCCTGTTAGACACTTAGAAATTTGCGGTTATACTGAATAATTCATTCGACCTTACTCTGAATTGGACGTTTGGATTTTTCTGTACGCATGTTGTTCCTGTTGGTAAATACTGTTGATACAGTGAATTACAAAGCGACTGATAGAGCATTACAATTTATTCCATTAGCAAATAGTAATATTTCTCGGATTGATGGGGTTGTTTGTACCATTTTTCTAGATCTGGTTTATAAATTTCACTATTGTTATTTCACGTCTCCAAATTCACGTGTCTTGAAAATTTTTGGATGATTCAATGGCTATGAATTTTTTTTTTTGATGGCAATGGCTATGAAATTATGTGAATGGTCCATCAGAATGATTTGAAAAAATGAGTGCGTCCCACGCAAAATGATCATCAACTATAAGCCAGCTTTAAGTTTGAATTCAATAAAAATTTAGGGTGTGTTTCGTGAGAATTACAATTAAGTGGGCATTCTACCAGGAGAGGACCCATCCTATGCTTAACTTTACATTTATGATCCTAATTTAGCTTTAGATGTTCGTGACCGTAGAAATCCTCATTTGAGAAGGGATGTCCTTGAAATTATTCAAGAAAGTCTGTTGCAAGTTAATGAATTTGTTGGTAAATTCCGACAGGCTCATGCGATCTTAAATGAATTAGCATTGTCGGAGCAAAATTTGCCTGCTCATCTTCATTACACAGCGTCAACAGATCGACGACGGTATAATTTACCAACATTAGATGAGATTGCTGTAATAATACCGGGAGATGGGACTGAAGTGAGTGGGATGAGAGACATTGTTTTACATTTATGTGGAAATAATGAGCTTATGCGAATAAATGAATGCCACCCAGCATACTTGCCATTGCATTATGTTCTATTATTTCCACATGGTGAGCTTGGATGGGACCCTGATTTGCGACAGTGGGATGTGGATAATGAACAACCTTCCACAAATCAGCTCACCCAAAAGCAATATTACAGCTATCGTTTCTTTGAGCGTCTCACTGAGTATTCTACTATTTTGAGAGGGGGCAAACTATATCAAGAATTTATGGTAGATGTTTGGGCCTCGACAGAACAAAATCGATTGACATTCTACAAGATGAATCAGGGTGCACTTCATGCTGAGCTTTACAAGGATTTGAATAATATTGGTCTAGATGAATTGGGGCTTGATTAGATTGGTCAAAGGGTTGTTTTGTCTTCTTCATTTACTGGTGGTCCTAGGCATATGTTCGAAATATTTCAAGATTCAATGGCTATCACTCGATATAACCAACACCCTGATATTTTTCTCACCATGACAGCGAACCCCAATTGGCCAGAAATCACCTTGGCTTTGTTACCGCATCAAAGACCCACTGACCGCCCTGACTTGGTAGCCCGTGTTTTTGAGTTAAAAAGGAAGGCATTGATGAAGGAGATAGAGACTAACAAAGTGTTCGGAAAAAAAGTTGCCCATGTTTTCACAATTGAATTCCAAAAGCGAGGCCTACCCCACATGCACGTACTTATATTTCTTGGAGGTCCCGATAAAATCCGAACATGAGCTCAGGTAGACAAATTGGTTTGCGCCGAATTCCCAGATCCAGTAGATGATTCAGCTCTTTTTTAAACTATAAAGTGTTGTATGGTACATGGACCATGTGGATCACGAAGTCCAGGCGCACCATGCATGGATTAGAACAAGAATTGCACTAAGAGATACCCTCAAGACTATGCAGAAGAAACTACCATGGACCAAGATGGATATCCAGTTTATCGTCGTCGCAATACTGGTAAAGTTTATATTGTGCGGGGGCAACCAGTCGATAATAGGGATGTGGTTCCTTACAATGCGCATCTCTCAAGGATGTTCAACTATCACATTAATGTCGAAGTTTGTGCGGGAATGTGGTGCGTTAAATATATCCATAAGTATATTTACAAGGGTTACGATTGCACAACAATGGTTTTGGGAGGGAACAATGAGATTCAACAATATCTCGATGCGAGGTATATTGGACCTCCTGAAGCGGCTTGCCGAATATTTGGCCATCATATGCATGAAGAGGTGCCGACCGTTGTTCGGTTAGAAGTGCATTTGCCTGGAATGCACCGTTGTAATTTCAATGCCTCTGAAACCTGGGAAACAATCAGAGCTAGAACTGCTAATCAAAGGTCGACTCTGACTGCCTTTTTTTGTGGTATGCTTCTAACAAAGACGCATGTGCATACACTTACCAGGAGTTTCCACAACATTTTGTTTGGATCAAGGGGAGTAAGACTTGGAAACCAAGGGAATCTGGGTTTGCTATTGGCCGAATGTACTTTGATAGCCCTAACTGTGGGGAGAGGTTTTATTTGCGTTTGCTACTATCTGTTGTCAAAGGACCAAATTCCTTTGAATGCTTACACATGGTCGGAGATGTTTTGCACGATACGTTTAAATTAGCATATGTTGCTAGAGGGCTTCTGGAGGACGATGACGAGTGGATACAATGTCTAAACGAAGTAGCAGTTATGAAAACTGGGTATCAATTGAGGAGATTATTCTCTATAATTCTGATGCAGTGCTCTCCATTACACCCATATGAGTTGTGAAAGAGATTTTCAATTCACATATGTGATGATCTGGCACACAAAATTCATACATTGTTTGCCATTTCTAATCCATCAGAGGGCCAAATTGAGTACTACGGTTTATATCTTTTAGATCAATTGCTTCAAGAATTAGGCAAAACCTTGCTTGACTTCCCTCCCATGCCACAACCAAGTGCAAATTGGAGTGCAACAGTTGGTAATAGATTGGTTTTGGAACATCGACAACTCGAGATTGAGGCTCAGGAAGCACAGGCACAAAACAATGATCATTGCCTTAATAGTGGACAGAGTACCGCTTATAATGCAATCACTTCATCGGTGTTTATGAATGAAGGGACCATGTTCTTTTGAATGGGGGGTGCTGGAACAGGGAAAACTTTTTTATACAACACAATTGCCTCAACATGTCGGAGTCTTGGCCACATTGTTGTCACTATGGCTTCATCTGGAATTGCATCATTGTTATTGAAAGAAGGTCGAACTGCACATTCAACATTTTGCATCCCCTTGGATGTGATGGAAAATACAGTTTGTGGGTTTACCAAGCAATCCATACATGCAGAGCTATTTCGAGAAACAAAACTCATTATTTGGGATGAAGTTTCTATGCAACATAGGTATTGTGTTGAAGCTGTTGATCGGACACTTAGAGATGTTTGCAATAATGATAAGCCATTTGGGGGCATAACTATTGTTCTTGGTGGTGATTTCCAACAAATCTTTCCAGTTGTCACCAAAGGAAGTCGCGAGCAAATTGTTAATACATCATTGAGACGATCTACTTTATGGAAGGATATTGTCATCTTAACACTGGATGAGAACATGCGTTTAGATCGGGCTGACTCTGGAATGCTAATTTCGCTAAATTCTTGACTGAGGTAATTTGTTTTGAAACATCTTCTTCCTACTTTGGTATTTCAATTTGATGAAAATATCACAGTTATGTGCTTCATTGATTCTTTATATTTTCCTTCCTAGATTGGAACCTCCCCTGAAGAAACTGTGAATCTTCCATCAACAATACGGAAGTGTCGGGATCTTAATGAATTATTGTCTACGGTTTATCCTCAATTGGATGTCATCGATGCATCAACTCCCGCATTTTTGACTGAGCATATAATTCTTTCTGCTAGAAATGATGATGTCAATGCAATCAATGCCGCTACGTTGAATATTTTTCCTGGAGAGGCATTTACTTATTTAGCAGCAGATAAAATGTCCGAAGATGATGGAGTTGATCGCACTCTCTTAAATCGATATCCTAATGAGTACTTGAACTCATTAGATCCTACTGGGCTACCCCCTTTTAAGCTAGAGTTGAAAGTGGGTTGTCCTATAATTCTACTAAGAAACATTGCCCCGAAAGATGGCCTTTGTAATGGGACAAGGATGATGGTAGTCAGATGCGCCTCACGCATAATTGAAGCTCTAATATTAACTGGGGAAAACTTTGGCAAATTGGCATTCATACCCAGAATATCCTTGACCCCTTCATCTTCAGATTTTCCTTTCCGAATGACAAGACGTCAATTTCCGGTTAGATTGGCGTATGCTCTCACCATTAACAAACCCGAAGGACAATCAGTAAAATTCGTTGGGGTTGATTTGCGCACACCCGTATTTGGGCATGGACATTTATATGTCTCGCTATCAAGATGTACATCTTTTGATCGTGTCAGTGTTCTTCTCCCTCGGAATGAGCTTGAATCAACGACAAACATTGTTTATCCCGAAGTTTTGCTATAGTGATGTGTAGTCAAAACCACCACTAGACAATAGATAAAGGTATGACTAATTTGTCAATCTCAATCTAATTTGTTCAGTCAATTCTTTATATGTTACAAAACAATCTTACTTTACCTTTGTAGGATTGGGATGAAAAAGTTATGGAGCTCAAAAGGAAGAATACATTTAAAAAGGTATTGAAGAACAAGTTTGAAGGGGGAAACGAATAGTGGTGATATTAAATATTCAAAATTTCAAATCATGTTCTCATTCTCTCTCTCTCTCTCTCTCTCTCTCTCTCTCTCTCTCTCTCTCTCTCTCTCTCTCTCTCTCTCCGACGAAGATGGGGAATGGTCTAGATCTCTATTCTAACATCGGCAAGATAGCAGAGGTATTTCTAATCGCTTCTCATCTCCATTTTTACCACGGCCTACGTATGTATAGGTATATATCTCCATTTCTAATCGCATCTCATCTCGATATATATAGATGTTTTTGTTTCAGATCTTCTGTACAAGGACTACCAGGGCAACTACAAGTTCACTCTCACTACCTACACCTCTACCAGAGTCGTGAGTCTCTTTCTCTCTTTCTCATTGTGTGTGCACATGTTTACATCTCTGTTTGGAATCTCACAAGTTAGGGAATAAACTTATTGATGAGAAAGTTTAGGAAAAGAAATCCAAAATTGAAAGTGAAAAAGAAGATTCAGCTCATCTACACCGGATTATTTATTTTGGTTCATTTGTTTCATTTAGGCACGTTTGGTTGCTGAGAAAATTGAGGAAAAGAAATTAAAAATTGATTGTCTCTGCGTGTATTTATGTGTGTGGATGTGGTTGTAAAACTGAGTGTGAAAATGAAGATTCAGCTCATTGACGACTTGGTAATTTATTTCGGTTCATTAGTTTCATTAGGCCTATTTGGTTGCTGAGAAAATGGAGAAAAGGAAATTAAAACCTTAGCAGTTTTCTGTATATAGTTTTCAATTCATTCGTCCATTTTGTATACATTTTTCTTCTCTTATCAGTTTTTAGTTTGCTGTCCATTTGTGTGTTTGTGGTTGAACAATGGGAATTGGGATCCTCACTACTCCTATTTTCTTATTTCTGGAATTTCTTATTCGTTGTGGAAATTGGAATGTATACTTGATCATTTAAGAAACATGTTTTCAGAATCAAATCACAAATTTTCTTTCTTTATTAGACATAAACAAGGTTTGATCTACAACAAAGTATGGAGTTATTCGTATGCCAATTACAGTTCTTGGACTTCTTAAACTTATACAAATTTCATCCTGTAGACATTGCAGCGTCATGATTTGGCTTTTGAGTTCCATTTTATCAAGAGTGGTTTGTGTGCTCTGTAATCGAGACTAACATTGACCTCCGGGGAACCTTTGTACCTTTTCTCCACTCTCTTCTAGCATCACGATAATCAGTTGGGCATTTTGTGCCTCTCAGCTACTCCCTCTCTATCAATCTAGTTGGGCTCAATTTGAATGTGATCGGATTGGGCTTTCATGGTGTTTTACTCTTGGTCAATTTTAGTAGTATTAAGCTCAAGAGAACTTCTCTCTGCAATGGGGATCAAACTATTTGAAGCAGTAACTCCATGTTTGAATCTCTACCACTAGAAGATCCCTGTTACACCCAAAATTTTAGAGAGGGAGAAGTAGAATTCATTTAGATGTTAATTGTTTCTAAATGCCAAGATGCAAATGTGTGGTTTGCAACAAACATATTATTTCAACGGGCTCTTTACTCAAAAGTGTGTTTAATAGAGTGACAAATAGGTGGAATGGGATATAATATCTTTTGAGCACGTGTTCTTCATGTTTGCTTGGCAATGGAGTATGCGTTTATTTATTTTATTGGTAAATGGAGATTATCAGTTTATTGCGTGGAATAAATCTTTCCATTTTGAGGCATTAGGAATCTATGTTTCTCTTTTCTTAGTGTAAAATGAGTTTTTGCCCTTTTATTGGCAATGGAGATTCAATTTATTGCTTAGTAGCAGTCTTCCCAAGGCCAATTGATACAATTTAGCACCATTTTGGCAGTATGATATGACTTAGCACATTTTTTTTTTTGGTTTTGAATTAGCTTAGCCCAGTCATGTTTTATATACTTAGTTGGGTTTTAATGACAAAGTACTTTGCAAGCTCTATTGTCCATTGCCTTCATAGTATCCATAAGAGCCATAAGAACTTTTCATAGTCATATACATCATGCCTCAAATTTGTTAGGATAACTCCATCGTATTTTGTCTCTGATAACTCCATTATATTTTGTCTCTGATGTGATGAATAGTGGATCAAGTATAAAGCCATTGTTTGAAACTAATACTGTGGGGTGGTTGCTGCAAATGGGAGAAATTGTGTGATAGAGCTAGGGGAAAATGAGGCAATGGAAGTGGGTTGGTGCATAAGGATCACACACAATGAGTTTGGCACCCTACTAAGGTATATCCAATTTCAACCTTCTCTAAATAATCATAAAGCACGCCCTAATCGACACAGACATGAAAAAAAGCCAATGCATGTTGGGTACACTTATTTGGCTGCATGAAAGTCAGGCTATTCTAGCATCTCTCTTTTCTACTTTGTATTACATCGTGCTTTCGTATCTCAGTTATCAATTGGTAATTTTTTTATCAACCTTTTGATTTATGGCTTAAACTTGGTCATGGAAACATAAAGATGTATCATAGTAGACAATTGAAGTTCACGAATCACGATTGATACATTCTGTGATTTCAATTTATATTTTACCAGATAGTAGAAATTAGGGTAAAGCTGGTTCGCGGGCCATTAAAATTGTTAGGAAATGCATTTCTGAGCAGTGTTTTTGAGAAGAAAACAAATTTGCTCCGAATAATATGGGCTTTGTTCGTTTTCCTGTTTAGTTTTAGTTTTAGTTTTGATGACATCATCATGTCTCTCATTTCTCTCTCTATCTCTTTCAACTCATGACACCCGCTGAAATTATCAAAACTAAACTAAACTATCTAACTAAACACAGCCATGATGTCCTTAACTACGACTCCTTGTCCAGGAGATTTTTCAACTAGAAAAAAACCTTTCCTTCAGGCCTTTTAGCTTCTTTTTGCTCCAACATTGCTTACATCAGTGGGGATAAGGGAGTTAGTAGTTAACAAACAAAGGGGGTTCAATATCTCTCCGTAGACTCGGACCCTACGGACATTGTTAGAGGTCGCTACATCCGCATATATGACACTGGACCACGGGGACATTTGGGGACACTTATGGGACACACCACGTGGCGTGTCCCTTAGATTAAATTATTTTTTAGAGGGGGACACGACATGGACACGCGTGTCCCACATATGCACGCTCTCTCTCTCTCTCTCCTCCTAAAATAAATTATTTTTCTGTGTCCCCCGCGGTGTCCGTGTCTATATTTTTTTAATTCCCGTGTTCATTCTGTATCAGTGTCGTTGTGCATGCTACATAGCTATGTTCTTTTCTTTTTTCGTTCCATTTTAATGCCAAATTTGATGGATATCATCTATATTTGTTGTCTTGATTAGAAACCAAAGTTGAAATCTATTATTAGAATAATGTTTGTGCATGACACTTCGGATAAGATAGGGCAAAGAAAGACAAATTGGTTTGGACGTCACATACCAGTGTCAGACAGTTACTAGTTGGACACATGTCTAACACTTAATTTTGAAGTATATTAATTTTTTACTACAATTTTAGTTTCGATACTCCAAGGACACTTTATAAAACGTGTCCTCCAGTGTGTTGAGGTTTATGTGTCAGAGGGTCAGTGTCATGTTATCTGACCGTGGAGATGCTACATAGGTTATAACATTTTGGCTCGATGACGCTAGGTTCTGTAATCATTTGAATACCTCCCAACTATAATAATCTGTAACTAATGACTAATGTTCTCTTTGACATGCAGGATTTGCAAAGAAATGGGTGAATGAAGCTGCAAAAGAATGATTTTGTTATAGCAATGGTTTTTGTTTCTTCTATTTTGTTGGTTGTTAGTCCACCCATATTGTGCATAGTGTAATGTAAGTAACTGGTTGATCAGTGGTTGCCATTGTTAAAAAAAACAAAGAACAAATATATTGATCATGAATTCCATTGTGATGGACAATTATGGCTAATTTTTTGTTTGAAGTGAGAATGCTTTTGAGTGTCTTGCTAACTTCACCAATAGGAATGGTGATAAAAGAATCCTCTCATTCAGTAATTCTGATGACATCCTCTCATTCAGTAATTCTGATGACTTTGTTATTCTTTGTCTTTTGTTTCATTGCTTTTGGTTAGCTATTGGGTGAACAATGTCGAACATTGCTAGATGAGTAATGATAGATCACAGTGGTTGTCAGTGTGAGATAAAAATATATTAAAATTTTTACATTGGCCTTTGGTTTAGTTATCGGGCAAAATTTTCTAAAATTATTAGGATTCTTAAGTTGACCCTTGGTTTAGTTATTGGGTGAACAATCGTACGAGAGTATTGAACTATTTATATAGTGATAAATAGCAAAATGGTAGTTTATAAAGTTGAGGTCAAATTACGTCGCGTCATGCCTTTAGGCACGGACAATCCCTAGTTCAACTATATCAGAAAGCCCAACAATACATTTCCAAAATCAATTCAAAAGATAAAGCCTAACTATCACAACGTTTCCTCAGGAAAGAACTCCATAATCCCAGTTCATTGAGGTCCGCTACATGAATCCATTTTCGTCATAATCGGATTCATTTCATAAGGATCTAACTGTGTCTTTTACGTGCCGACTATCGCCTACATAACACAAAACCACTCCTCCTTTATTCAAGCTTTGAACTGGCTGTGCAAAATTCGATATATTAGACTCTAAGCATGACATAGGTGGAGTTAAATATACACCCATAATGGAGGTGGAAAGTTTGAATCTTGTCATAATTCATGTCCCTATTAATGCAAAATAAGCCCAAGAATCCAACTAGACCACGTCCTAGAGCTCTAATTATGTGACACCAGTTTGCTCTTTGTAGCTTGTTTAGGGTGAGTTTCCCATGAATCCCATTCCCTAAAACTCCTAAACACGAATTTCAAGACGGGTCATTCTCTTCACATGCATCAACTACTTTTAGGATATTTAGGACTTTTAGCTAAAAACAGTTTAGTTTGGACGTGATATTTGGGTACAGGCATCAAACGTGCTCAAAGAAATGATTAATTATGTTACCATTGTAATCTTCGAAACTTGGCTCAAGACATCTTTTTATGTAACATGACCAATTTAAGAGCACGATAGCATGTGAAAGAAAACTATGGAGCAGACTATTTAGTTTGCCACGAAATATGGCATGTCTTTTGGTTATTTAAGCATCAAAAATATGCAAGTGCGTTTCAACAATCCGAGGTGGTGTCAAAATTAGGCAAATGCTCTTTAACTATCCGAGGCTAATCAAATGCCCACATTTGTTTCAGTGTAAAACTCATGATTTCCAAACCATTACTACTGTTTGCTTGTCAAATTTGGTAGTTGTGAAATAGTAACCTTGAGCTGGATTCATATGACAAATCAGTATTTCAAGATGTTGTTTTCTTTTCCGGCTTTTTGAATAAGGTATTTAACTCTCGTTAGCCCTTGTTTCTTGTTTGCTATGGTTCCAGGCAAAGAGACATTTCAAAGTGCGTGGATGTACTCACTTACTTATCAAGCTAAGAAGCTAAGTAGATCCATTTTGATGTGATTCGCTGTTCAAATATCTTTGCAGCTTGGGTAAACTCATCTTGTCATCTGCAACTTTTTTGTCAGCTGACAGTCTGACACTTTATTGGGATGAATTCCGGAGGTGTGATGGAAAACCTCATTAATTTGCTTTGGTTTTGACGGTGATAATAGACATCCTCTGCTTATATTCTACTCTTTCATGTCATGGTATAGCTTTTTTCATTATTTTCAAACATGACATTATAAATTTATGCCCAATTCCTATGAGCTGGCCGAGTTGCCAAGGATGCAAGAGTCTTTGCTCTATTTTTTCAAACGGGTCATGCATATTGCTGTTAACTCGTTGAAATGCTAAATTCTCCGAATTCGGTGGTTGAAATTCTCATAAGATCTATAGAGTGGTTAGGGCAAACGTGTTCCTCATTTCTAGTGCTAGTGTCATTGAGAGAGTCATCTGGTAGTGGATGGCCAAACAGAAGCTTGGAGATCACTGGCACGGCCTGGGGACCTTTGGGGATAATTGAAGCTTGTTCTCGAATGCACCAGCTTGACTTTTTTCTTATTTAAGACACATGAAGTATATGTCGTTGGGTTTCAGAGGTCGCAACACACACATAGAAATCAGAGAAAACTCCGTCTATATATAACCACAAAACAGAGAACTGAAATTTCTCCGTGAAGTCATTCTGGCTCTCACTCGCTCAACCTCACCCCTCGTGAATACGTTGCTGCTACCACAAAGCTCCTCTACAAGCTACACATACAAAACATAGGAGGATAAAAGAAAACACAGCAATCTCCAAGCCATTGAAGGATTAACTTGTGAATATGGTTGGGAGTAGTAGCCACACACTAGGAAATAATCCCCTGCCGCAGGCAAGTGAGTCAATGCCAATCATATCCCAATCGAGACATCAAAAAGGCATCTCTCTTTCCCATGGCTGTCCCCATTTTCACTCTCTCCTATACATGAATGTTTTTCTTTATGGGTCCATTCGTGCATATGGGAACAAATAAATCGGATGAATGAGCAAAGGGGTAATCACTAAATGACATTCAATCGAGTCCATGGACCAGTCCCGCACTTCCTGTGGGGAATCACTACCATCACGCCTGCAAGTGTAATCAGTCCGGTATGGGCCAGTTTTTAGCATTTTCACGAACCGAACTAGACCTTCTTGTTTCTCAATGGACCTAAATCAAAACCAAAAACCGTTTGATATTCCAGTTGGTACCGGTTCGGCTTATTTTATTTATTCGGCCGTTTTTTCCAGTTTGGAAATGAAAAATGGTAATTGGACATGGATCAATAGGTTATTTATATAATTGGGCCAAAAATTTCACAGGCTTGAATAAAAAAATCCATCATATGTATATACAATGGCATTAAAAAATGCTAGGGGTGCAATCACAAAGAGTTCAATCCTGGTAAAAACTACTGAATTCCTCTTAAGGATGTATTAGGCCCCCCCTTCTTCTTTTTTGCGATCGGAGGGTTAGCCTTTGGCTTTATATTTGTGCGTAGTCAGCTCTACATTATGTTTGAGTTGATTCATGTGGTTGAACATAAACTACAGATATATTTAAGCCTATCCAATTACAATGGTCTTAACCGCAATATATATCATCTTCTTTTGCTTTCTTAATAAAAAGTTTGGAGAGATACCGTATCCTTAGAACATGATGGGTTCACGGTGCATTCATGGGACCTACGTGTATTGCAGTTCAGAATCAAGATGACTTCGAGAGAGGGAGCAGGCCGGGGATACCATTACTTCGACAAATCTCAGTTGCCAAAGACTCCAAAGGGAAATTTTGCTCCACCCTACATTAAGAGGTTGCAGAATCTGCTTACTCTAAACCAGATTATGGTTCTAATTTCTCGTCCATTCTTAGGGGATACGGATGGCTTTCTCTCTATTTTCGTATTATATTTTTTTTGTGTGGTTCATCTTATTTGAGCTTCTAGTCTTGAAATCTGTCAATTTAAATAGTTCAGTTGTTATAGGAAAGTGACATATTATGTGGTCCAGTTTTGTAAATTCAGTGCACGATGACAAGACTCTTTGGGATTGAGCTGTAAGAATTTGGTTGTCAAAAGCCCTTGTTTCTTTCCCTCGGCCATCTTGATCTCCGAGTCAACTTAGCACCAGTCCAACTGCCTCACGTAGAAACAAGGCAACACAACATGATGTAAGAAAAAGATTTGATTTTTATGAAAGTTTTCTAAAACTAACATCAACCTAGCGTAGATCCATGAAGAGAAAGACTCTAGATTGAAAAAAGATGAGAAGAGCAAGCTCAAATCATCAAGAACATCAAATTTACAAAAGAGAGAAGGGATAGAGAAGAGATGAGACTCTCTTTCTCTCTCTCTCTCTCTCTCTCTCTAAAAAGGGCTGATTTTCTCTCAAGTGGGTTATGTGAAAATTAAAGAAAATTGACTTTTATAGTATCCATTTTCATGCTTCCCAAGATAGTCGCTCAAAACATGACATGTGGCCACTTAAAGAGTCTAGCAAACGCACACAAACGCTCCAACAGGATTTAAACACGTGGCACAATCTCAACAGTTAAAGCCACAGCCCTGCAAACAAGTGTAAACGTGTGCAGACCCAATAAGTTCAAAGCTAAATCCTAATGCCAAAATCATGGGATAGCAAAACCCAAACAAGGCACTAATAAGCCAACATTATGCACATTAAAACATGTTATTTTGGATGGCCTAAACGCAAAAATGATATGCATGGATATACCTCAACAGATTGAGCTTCGAAACACTTGTCTTGTCTTTGACTTGATCATGAAAATTGAGATTCTCGAATGGAGCATCTAAACTCAACCCTAAGCACTCTAACTCCCAAACCCCCAATAATAAAATTACAAACTCCGAAAGGCTTGACATAACCCGAAAAATGCCAACAAAATTAACAGGTTCATCTGATTTATGAGTTCATCAGATAGTGATGTTACATAACTCTCTAGTAGGTAAAAGACCGGCATCATTTCAAACTTCAATTTTATTTTCTTTCATTTTTTTTCTTCAGTTGATTGGAGGTGTGGCGTTGTCCGTGCTTCTATCTGTTACTGAGTGGACCAGCCGGAGATGGACCGGAGGCCGCCCCACTACCTAAGTTAGTCTCTCTCTAACAATGTACTGAATAATGGAGTACTTTATGTTGAGCGAGGGCTTGTTTTTATGTCATGCATGACGTTACTGAACGCCACATCAGCTTAAGCCACGTGGCCAAGCAGTGCCACTGTGACATCCATGTGGCACCGACTAGATTTGATATGAATAGTGGACTCGGCGCAATCCAGTCCAATTCGGCCCAATAGTTGCACCCCCGCAGTTTCATTGACTGGGCTCGTCTCCCATAGTCCAGCCTTGAGTGTGGCTTAAGTCAACAACCCTTTCAACGTGTCACGAAATGGGCTTGCTCTTCTATTTGCCCCATGTCTCATTTATTCGGCCCATTGCAAAGAGGTTGTAGGGGGAAAAAAAAAAAAAAAAACTATGACCAACTTAGATAGCCCCAGTTGGTTTCAAATTTTAAATTGTGCGAAAGTGGCCAAACGTACCAACGACTTCAGAAGCTTCATCAGGAAAGAGACTTTTTGGGTTAGTTTGTGTGAATTAGAAAAATTAGTTTTTGGTTTTTTTTAAGTTTTGTCCTTTTTCAAAAAAAATTGCATTTGTAGTTTTCAGTCGATTTTTTGTGGTTTTTTGGCTTGTCTCGACAAGAGAAATCTAAAAAATATATAATTATTAGCCATTTTTCGTCTTTATTCACAAAACTTTAAGTTTGGCTAATAATTTTATACTTTTTAGATTCCTCTTGACTTAAAGTTTTGTGAATAAAGACGAAAAATATTTTTCGTCTTTATTCACAAAACTTTAAGTTTGGCTAATAATTTTATACCTTTTAGATTCCTCTCGTCGAGACAAGCCAAGAAACCACAAAAAATCAACCAAAAATCAAGAAATGCAAAAAAAAAAAAAAAAAAAATTGAATAAGTACAAAACCAAAAAATCAAAAAACCAATTTTCCCAATTCCCTCAAACCAACCCTTTGTCGGCAAAACTTCGTCCAATGAAGTGTCCTGGTAGGGGGGATTTATGTTTAAATTATGTCACTGCCGTTGCCATCAGTGCTAAATTTGGACCTTTTGCATTAGCATAATTGCATTTTAGTCAGATCTAGCATTATTCGCTTGGAAATTAGCAATTGAAAATTTTTGAGATGTTAACATCAGTTTGGTTTTCTTCTTTTTTTGAGTGCTCTTGACTTGACTCAAAAACAAGTAGGAGGGGACAACACTAGTGTTCTCGTGACCTATGATTAGCAGAGGGAAATGTTTTGGTAAGTGACATGAAATTTGTGAATCTTGAAATGGTTTTGGCGCTCTGCAGCTCATTCTGGGCAAGGGTTTTAAACAAGGAGCCCTTTGGCATTTGGTGGAGGCCTTCTCCTAGCTTATGTGCATATGCTTCTTTTGTTTACTCTTGCTCGTTTGTTTGTCCGGAGATAAATTGATGGACATAGAATTTGTAAAATATGGAATCCGTGGAATATTGCTTAGTATAAGCGATATGGAGAAAAGTAAATTCGGTGTGGCTTTCATTTTTTAAACTACCTCTGAGCAACTACAAGCTTTATACAGGCCAAATAGCAAAGCAATCTAACCCAATTCAACTTTCATGAAGGGGTATGTAATCTAACCCAAACGTGGATGTTCAGACAGATAATGGACGCCCTTTGGAGATTTAATCCGTCTCAATTCGCAACACCAAATACTAGATTCATCAATCAATCACATGAGATTACGTCTTTTATCCCGTCTCCAAATCCTCCAAACAAACGAGCCTAAGAGCATGGAAATCTTACCTAGTGGTATATGCATATTAGATTTTCAATGAAAAAGTAATGTTTGCTTCCATTATCAATTGCTTAAAGATGAAGCCTAAAATATACTAATATTGCTCTACAAATTAATCTGTCCCGAAAACAGAGAGTTGAAAAAACAGTGGTCACAGTGGGACTAAAAGAAAGAGAGAACTTTTTGGGAGGATGCATTCTCTGCTTGATATTTGACTTTTGGTTTCTCTTCGTTAAATTAGGGGGTCCTCTGTTGTATTGTTCCAAGATTACGCGTTGACAGTGAAACGTGGGACCAAAAACTGGACCCGTTTTCACATTTAGGCTTGATATGTAGTGATCCCCATAAAGTAAGTTTTGCAGCTAATAAGATGCTTCATGTTTGTTGCCAAAGTTGTGAATCTGCTGGTCCCATCCCGACGTAGATGACTTGCAGACCTGGGAGGGGATCAGTCGAGATAGACCTGGGAGGGGATCAGTCGAGATGTAGGTGAGATAGCCTGGATTGAACCCTAATGAC
This sequence comes from Vaccinium macrocarpon, assembly GCA_022606695.1. Classification (NCBI taxonomy): domain Eukaryota; kingdom Viridiplantae; phylum Streptophyta; class Magnoliopsida; order Ericales; family Ericaceae; genus Vaccinium; species Vaccinium macrocarpon. The sequence continues at coordinate 1,192,063 of CM040175.1, read as the reverse complement.
CGTAGAACCAAAAAATTAAGAACCAAAAAAAAATGTGTGTGTTATAATGGGGATTAAGAGGGTTCGATTCAACTACCAAGGAACAAAAATGAAGCTTTTTTTTGTACCTGTGTTTTCGCTTTGGTATTATACCACTCATGAGTCATTCGTGCCATATCCAATGAAAGCTTACTTAGGGGTGTTTAGAAGACTCATTTTTAATTTTTCATTTTTTTATTTGTTTGTTTTTTGACTTTTTAAATTATGACCATAATGTATTTTAAATCCCGTAGAATTCCTGAGAGAAAGTGTCACCCCTTTGTTATGTGAATTCTATAATTCTAGAAAAACTTTGTTATGCATACTAGAAAAACTTTGTTATGGAAGACTCATTCTTTCTTTCAATTATTTTTTTTTTTTTTGGGTGTTCAGGGAGACTCATTCAACCTTAGATGGGACATACACCTCCCCTACATCATCTGGGTTTCTCCAACTTACCTTTCAGGTGGAGCCCATGATTGTTACAGAGGTCCCAAAGCCAACTGACCCTTTGTTTGACCCATTCCAATTGTCAAATAATAATCTAGACCTTAACCCTCCCTGTAATTAATATATATCATCAACGGAATCGGAAATCTTGCAATGCGCTCCTGCACTAAAGGGTTATAGTGCACAATCTAAACCTTCTAAAATATTTTTCAATAGTCTAAATTTCAAATAAATATTACATGTAAGATGATTTTTTTTTTACTTCTAATATAATTTTGACTGTTAAAAGTACTTTGGACTGTCTTAATTGCATACAACAACCCTATAGTGCACAATATTGGTCCTCCTTTCACACACTAGTATTCCTTCATATGGTACGTATCCGTAGCCATCCAAATGTGCAAGCCTGTCCATTTATGTCCAATATTCCTAATTAACCATAGGAAATTCATTATTCTTATTCAAAGGAAATCCATATTTTCTTCTCTTAAAAATACCCTCTTTTTTTATAACTGCTCTTAAAAATACCCATGATGAGGTGGAAGTAGAATTGGATAAACGAGGCACGTTTTCAAGTTTGAACTCATATTCGACTCGTTAAAAGTTTGTTTGAGATAGGCATGATATCTCAAGAAATCAAGCTAAAAAATGTTTCTTAAATTCCGTTAAACTTTTATCACACCAAACTTTAAAAACTACCGAGCCCATTTAATTTAGAATATGTAAACGAATTCAAGCTACTCAAAATCTGCTCTATCAAGACTTTTTTGAGATGCTCTAGCTTGATAAAAAAAAAAGGCTATCCTAAACAAAATTTTGATGGTCCTTAAGATCTCTTATCAAAATTGAAAAGTTCGCTGATCGACCGACTCTTTTATGCGTCCGGCTGGTATACCAATCTACCCACAATAAGGTGTTAAATTAATTTTTATGAAGAGCAAAAAAAAAAGATTTTATTAATCTGTGAAAATACATTACAATGATTAAAATGACCTTAAGCACAAGTCATTATAACGGAGCAGGAGCAAGCCAACAAAGCATCCCCACACGCTGCTAATCATATGCCGCTAGAACCTGAAAAGTAAATAAAAATAACTCGAGACTGACAAAATACCAGTCCACCCACAAATAGATAAAACATCCACCTAAACAACACACCGAAGTTTGGATCAATCATCATGATGAGTCCTTTCATCATCCTCGACCTTCATAATCATAATTTTACGTAAAACTTCCTCATTATCTCCCATATAATCAACAACTATTTCTTGTGCGATTTATTTATTAGAAAAATGGATTCATATATAATTACCATAAAAACTTTGTTCTTGACATATGGATAATTATTCAATAGTCTTAAGATATCATTATGTGATATTGTATTAGAGCAATTTTACGTGGTAACTCAAATCTCCCGATCCTTAAAATGTACGCCATTGATGGTTGTTTAGGCACCACACAACGATGCCCCGAGAGCACTCCATAATTAATCTGTCGACATATTGCTTGTGAAAGCTGCGGCCGCGGGGGCTTTTGTTTGGTTGCTTGTTGACGCGTTAACATTACAAAAATGTATCTGTCCTTTAAAATAAATGTGAGGGTCTCGACACAAAAGAATGTTGACTTTGACTTTGATCATGTGCGGTCCTGATTCGAGAGCGGCCCCACTTAAAATGAAAAAATAGTACAACTTGATCCAAAAATAGGCCGCAATCATCGGTCTGTGTTCTCATACATATGCTTCAAAATTCTAGAAAAGAGAGAGAGAGAGAGAGAGAGTCAAGGTTGGCTTTTAAGTCCACACCCTGACATCATAGTTTACATAAAAAAGTTTTAGGAAATTAATAATCACATTTCAAAATTTGACAGAGGTGCTCTAAGCTATAGTTGTTTTCCAAAACTACTATATTGCAAGTTCTATAATTTACTTCACACACTCTAAAAAAAATTTACACTTCTCCTTTTTCTCCTCTGTTAACGAAGAGTTTTTTAGTTCTGAGAGGCATCATCCTACGTGGTGCCCGAGCGCACATCTCGGCCGTCCAAAACACTTTTTGGACAGCTTGGATTATGAGAGAGAAGGGAGAGAAAACGAGGAGAGAGAGAGAGAGAGGGATAGATCTGGGCCGTATTTTACATTGTTGACTTGTTGAGCAACTTTGTAATATCTTTTGGATAAAAAAATAAAATATTTGCACGCAAAAAAATTTATTTATTTTGCACCAAATTAAACTAATAATAGAGATCTTTGATTCGACGCGAAAAAATTTGAAAAAATGTATACGAAAGTATTTTACATTGTTGGTTGCTGAGTTGGCTTTGCAATATCTTTCGGATCAAAAAATAAAGTAATTGCGCGCATAATTTTTTTTTTATTGCTAAAAAAATTGAAAATTTTTGTACGAAATAATTTAAACCCAACAAGCCAGCAATGCAAAATACTTTCGTTTAAATTTTTTTAATTTTTTTCAAATCGAATTAAAAATCTCTTTGGTAGTTTATTTTGGTGCAAAAGAAAATAAAAATTATATGCGGATTTACTTCATTTTTTTATCCGAAGGATAGTACAAAGCCAACTCAATAAACCAACAATGTAAAATACTTTCATTTATAATTTTTTAATTTGGTGCAAATAAAAATAAAAAATTATACGTGAAATATTTTTATTATCCAAAGGATATTGCAAAACCACCCCCCCAAAAAAAAAAAAAAAAAAAAGAAGTAACAATTGCGTTGAGTTAACAATGCCATTAACAGAGTTGGTGGGTTTAATGGAGGAGAAATATGGGCGATATGACAGCACTAAGGGCGAGGGACAGAGGTGTCAGATAGGCAGCTTCCAACAGAGGATCCGCTGCCAACGAAGAGAGGTTTTTTTTCATATTTCCATTAGGAATGTCTCAAGTAAATGAGGAGATAATTTTGGGGTGGAGTGTCTCCAATAACTTTTATATTTTGAAAATGGTAGTTTTGTAATTTCATTAAATTTTGGATTGCTTGCATCAAAAAAGGGAGTCCCAAAATCAGCTCCCAAAGTTTTATTCTCAAAAATAAAATAACCATTTTGGCTGTGTTTGGTTAGATAGTTTAGTTTAGTTTTGATGATGTCAACAGGTGTAATAAGTGGAGAGAGATAGAGAGAGAAATGAGGAAAATAATAATGTCATCAAAACTAAAGCTAAAACTAAACAGATAAACGAAATGTCTTTGCCATGCCTTTGTTTTTTTATTACAAGGGATTTATTGATAAAAAATGAAAATATAATTTACTCGAGATAAATACCATAATTGACGCAAAAATTAAGTCTGTGTCCTTGTCAAACCTTTTTTTTTTTATTGGAAGGGATTTATTGATAAAAAAATGAAAATATAATTTACTCGAGATAAATACTATAATTAATGCAAAAATTAAGTCTAAGATGAGAAAAAACTATTGATTTGGGGGTTTTGCCCCAATTTTGGCACTATTCCAGTTTTGATTACATCATCACTTTTTTTCACTTTTTTCTCTATCTTTCTCCACTTATTACACATATTTACATCATCAAAACTAAACTAAATTGTGCAATCGAACACAGCCATTATGTTTATTAGAGCTCGTCTAATAGGTCCAAGAATGGCGTCAAGCAAGGGCGTTGATATACGTTGTTGCTCTGCTGAGGACCACAACGGGAGGTCAATCAAATTAAGGACTTGTGGAAGTTGTAAAACTCAATACTCAAATAATTTCTGAAAGACCCACGGCACGGTCCTACAGTATGCATGGACGCATCAAAGTCATGATAACTCTCTATGTGGACTGACCCGTAATAATAGTTGATATAGTACATACCTGATGAGATTTTAAAATGAGCAAATTTAGGTGAGTTTCCAAATAGATTTTATCAAAATTTGATAAAATCAATCTTTTAATTTTATCCATTCGTGAAAAAAGTTGATAAAATCTTAGATTTTTGCATTCAAAAATCTAAGATTTTATCAACTCTCTACACGAATGGATAAAAAGGCTTGATTTTATCAGATTTTGATAAAATCTAGATAAAATCCATTCGGAAACTCACCAATAAATCTCAAATCTAAACTGCTGGGTTAATATCTAGGATTGTTGAAATCTATGAAATCCTGTAAAGAACTTTTGTCACGATAGTGAATAGAATTTTAATTCAGGTTTTTTTTCCGAATAAAAAGGTTTTGTTTTTGTGAAATAAAATAAAAGGTTCGTTAATTGCTAGTTCTTACTTTAGCTCTTTTAAGTTAATAAGTTTTGGTACACGATGTATGGTAATTGAGATGATTAAGATGTTTTTCTCTCCCTTTGGGCTCTTAGTGGCACATGATTGTCGTTTCTGAAGGTGCCAACCTAATTAAAATGTCTGACTTTCTTTGTGATGCCTTTTTTCCTTGAGTCTTTTTAATGGTTGTAATTCATTTCCAATAATTAATAAAGTTTCCTTTTGCTAAGAAAAAAAAAGATGAATATTCATAAGATTTTTTCGTGAAACTTACTAGTCTCATATTCACACCAAATACCTACATACGATTATGTTTGATAGAGATATTGAATTTTTTATCATACATACTTGTTCTAATAAAAATCCAAATGTATACACCAAAATACATGACAAAAATTTGTTTTACGGTGAAATTCCTCTTTCTCTCTTGGTAATTTGGTGTTTGGGCTAGCTTAGCACACATTGACTAATCTTGAGATTTCAAAATTAACAATCGGATGATTCTTCGGTGACTCCAAGAGTTTTTTCTTCGCGGTGGGAGTCAAATTTGTGGGCTCAGAGGTAAGATGTTTGTGTCCTTGCCTTCATATTCACCCTAGTTTTTAAGTAATTTCTCCAATAAATTCACAAGGTAACTATTTTAACCCTCTAAGGAGTTACCCTCGTGATCAAAGCCGATGACTTAAATTTGCTCCCTCCTAAAGTTTTATGTTAAATAATTCTCAAGTGATATCAATTCATATGAAACTTTGCACCGGCTTTATTTGGGTCCCTATTAGTGAAAGATGGGATTATTTGTCCAGAAATCAGTCGAGGAATGTGTTAGTTAGCGTGGCAACGAGTTTGAACACACACACACGCGCACACACACACACACACACAAAAAAAAACAATGCAACTCTTTTGTTGTGGAGTTTAGGGGTAAGTTGAACTTCAGGTTTGCAATAATAATGTAGATGCTAGGATTAAAAACCCATAGAAGAGAGAGAGAGAGAGAGAGAGAGAGAGAGAGAGAGAGTTGTTTAAAACTTATTCATTGTGCACCTCAAATAAAAATTATAATGCTAGGAATAAATCTCTTCACCACACTCCAAACCATACTTTTGGTAATGCAGACAACTTCCAGTAATAATAGTCTAGGCGTAAACGGGGCAAAGCCGCACACGTACAGATTGCTGCAAAAAACGGTATTCTGTCTTTTGCAGGGGCTATTTGGATCATTGGGTCTTACCTATTTACATTATAGTTGCATTATAATTAGGGTTATAGCATTTCATTATAAACATGAGACTCGCGAGAGAAAAATATTTCTCATATAGAAAAGAGAAGATTTGCAGTATGTGGGGCACGCTTCTCCGGTTGGACGGCTTGAACCGTTTAGAGGATCAATCGGGGATGAAGGATGTAGAGGCGGATGACTTAGCCGCATCTGGACGGCTAACCGCTGAAGTATGACTGCCTGAAGTAGCACTTTCGTGTTAAGCGCGCTTGCGGACGATGGTGGTCCCGAAGACAGGCCTCCACGATCGAAGTAAGTTTCTGATGATAGGATGTATGAAGTGAAGCAAGGGTTCTTGTAATTAGAGGTCTGTGTCTTTACATGATGGGGGAGTTCCTATTTATAGGTGAAGTGAAACTCGAAAGCACTGGGTCCATCGCGATCGCCTCGGCCCGCCGGTTGCCGTCCTACCCTCGATCTCGGCTAAGACCGTGCATATCCACCGGGGCCTTGTCACGTGATCCCGCCAGACGCCGCGCAACGCCCCGACACCACCTCGACATGACCTCACACCGGCCGACACACCTCAGCAACGCTCGACACCTCCCCACACCGCCTCGGGCCCCATCTCACAAATCACCAACTACTCCCATGTCACCGCCTCATTTAACCCTATTATGTCCCTCGGCCAACGACTAATCGACCGGTCAGCCCACGTTCCCATCCCCGCTGATTAATCGTGAAGATTCCGCGACGCCGACCTACCTGCGGCGACGATGCTTCCTCAATTCTTCGCTGTGGATCCCTCTCGCCTAAAATGGGCGGACTAATGGAAACACGATCCAACGAAGCGTGCCATGATTCGCGACGCCGAAAGAGAACTTTACTCTCGCCTGCGGGGAGCTGAAGTTAGCCGAGACCCTACTGACCTTTCGACTTAATCGACCTTGGTCGCTACAATAGCCCCCTCCGCCTTCTTCCGCTTGCCCCGCTGGCAAATCTGGAGTCGATCCATGCCAAGGCTTTGTCGCAGTGGGCATAGAGCAATCAAGAACTACCCCCTCGCCAAAAAGGCGCCAAGTCAATCAAGTCCGAATCGCAGTGCTGGGATAGGGTTCTCCACGCTGCCTACAACAAAGCGCATCAACCCCGCAGCAGTTGACGGCATGTCTTGGGCATCGGAGGGGTGCACCGCGCCGGTGACGTGTAATCGTGAGAGCGCGGGGAGGCTACACTGCATCGCCTGCATGCCACGCTGCCGCCGTGATTATCAACGGAAACGACGCTTCCCGCCAAAGGACGCCGTCACGACATCTGCCGGCTTCCCTTGCAGCTGGGGAAGATCAAATCAGCAAGGCCCCCTCCCTCCCCCAAGCATTATATAAACCACACCAGGGGGAGAGAGCACGCTTCTGCTGCTTCTCTCTCTAGAAAAATATTCGTCTTCGTTTTTGCCCGTCCTCCTCCGCTCTTCTCCGCCATCAGCCACCACCAGCTCCACCACTCTCTTCGCTCTACTAGCAACTCCGGCGACACTTTCTGCAAAAATCTCAAAGGTAAACCACCGAAATCACTTGTAGTTCTTATTTTTCCCTGCTGTGGTTTTCGTCCACACTGCTATATCACGATCGAAATGTGTTTTTTAGAACGAAAAACGTGGGGGAGAGAGAACACTGGGCTCGTGAAGAGCCCAAATCTTCGAACTGTTCATCTCCCCCTCCGCTGAATGCTAGTGGGGATGGATGGTTTTGTGTCTAGGCGACCCAGAACTTCAAATTGTTCATCCCTCCTGTCGAGCACATTCTTCCGAACGGGGATCTTCAACCGAAGAGTCCCCCCACCAATCAGTTAAGCGCCGTAGGCTTTTTTTAGACGCCGAGCCCCTCTAACAATTTTCACCCGTGCACTGTTGACTAGGTCTCCCGGCATGGCTGAGTCTTCAAGTTCCCGAACGGAATCAGATTCCCACGGCGGCGGATAGAGTACCACGCCAAAGAATCGCCTTTGGGGCTTAAACCTTCGCATAGGTGTCCCTCGCCCATGGCGAAGTCCGACGCTCTTCGTCCGCGCCATCCGATTCCAATGACTTAGCCGAGGAGGATGACCAGGGTGGAAACGAGGGAGAGCACGGCTCAAACGCCATAGTGTCGGGTGCCCGCGAGGCCAACGAGCATATCCCAGCCACGGCGTCCCAACCGAGCACTTCGGCGACGGAACGGAGGGCGTCGAGAAGAAGAGAACCAACAGACCCAGACACGATCCCTCCCACGCCGGGATGCAGGGTCAGCCCATGCTGTCTTACGCCGCCAGAGCTCCCCGGAGGGACGAGTTCCGGCCAAGACTCTGCTGATCCCCCAATTTATGTCGGGTCGAGCCCCTACACCGGCGACGGCTGACCTATTCCAAGGACTTCATCGTCATTCCCCTGATCGCTATCACCGGGGAGGTACGCTTCCTCGCACCCTTCCTCCCAGAATGTACATGTCCCACTGGTTAGCCGGGCGCCATGGTAGCCATCAACTTCTTCAGGATTATCTACTCGCCATAGCCTTTGGTCCAAGGAGAACGGTCTTCAACTCTCGAAGCACGCGAAGCCGCCTCTCTTATGTACAACATAGGGGCCTGACTTCGGCCTTGGCCCGTATTTCTTCTCCACCCGGGGTTTGACCACATAGTGACGCTGGGTGGCCAATCGCAAACAAGTGGGTAGTCGAGCATGTGAAGGTGTCCGGCAATTTTGAGTTCGGCCCACCTGACCCTCAATTCGGCTGGCTCCACCGTGACCCGAACCCACGTCGCTTCCCAATCCCCCTTCCTCGGGCTCGCGGATAAGGTTTATTTGCATTTCACATTTACGGACTTTTGCTTTCATGTATTTCGCCGAATGTCGACAAGTAATGTTTGTTTTTGCGAGGCGTTCTGGCTTTTCAAAGGGGATCAGAGCGGGCGGTACCGGACAGAATTTACAAAGATTGTCAGTTCCTCAAGAAATCAAGGACGACCGACGCCGCTATTACGAAGCCCCTACAAGTGGATTCAAGGTCCGTAGTTCCCAGATCCTCGCTTCGATTGATCTGATGGCTCCCCAAGACGCCACGACATCACGGGCGAGAGGAGGAACGCCAAGCTCCTCCTACCGGCATCGACCCTAAAAATGACGGTGACGGGCGCTGCTAGGACCTTCCTGGCCTCGAACTCGCTCCCGCCGGTGAGGCAAGGGATCCACCAAGCAGCAACAACATGGTCAATCTGAGGAGGAACCGGTTTACTCTCCTCAAGAACTCGCTGGCCATCCCCAAAATTGGCCCCACCGGCGTTCGAGGTGGAAGAAGAGCCACCCAAGAGGAGGCACAGAGAAGCTGGGCTACCGAGGACACTACCGGGCTGAGAGTGGTGATACGAGCCATCCCCTTCTTCAATTCCGCCATGCTTACGCCGAAAGTGGGGAGCTCTTACCAGAGACTACGCCCCGAGGACGACGCGGATCTCGGGCAGTGGCGGTGGGCCGGGATGACCTCGGGCCTTCCGGCGAAGGACATGGCTGCCCTTCCGACCACCAGCCGAGAGCAATAATCGCTCTTCTTTCTACCATATGGCCAAGGTAATCCCTTATCCGCTTTGATTGCTATGTATACACTTTGTTTCTTCCAGACTTTTCCGGATCACATCTTTGATGCAGCGTCACAAGAAGCGGGCCTTGCCTGTCTACTTAATTTACCGTGCTCGAAGTTGCCGAATGTACCGGGCCGACTCTGAGAGTTAAGTCCAAGCGTCAACGCCGAAAAGCGGCCGACTCTTGCCGGGCGAAGTTGTCCGCCTCTAGAGGGAGAGAGAGCTACCTTCGCCGGGCGCGTCTCCGAAATAAAAGGATGGTCGGTGAGGCCGAGGCGGGCCGCGTGAGATAAATGGCGGCTATCGCCGCTGAGGCCGGTAAGAAGAAGCCGCGCCGACACCGCCACCGGCCAGACACCCAAAGCGTGGGCGTCGCCAAGAGCCGCAATGTACCGAAGGCCGAAGCAATAAGACGACATTTCCACGCCGCTGGCCAAGGGGCGGAGGAGGCCGGCGTGGGAGGCGCCGGCGAGCTTCAAGAGATCAAGCGCCAAGGCGGAGGTCAAGATCGCAGTGGAGACGCACCAAGTTTCGTTTGTATTGGCTTCAACGCCGGGCTAGATATGCTTGGCTCCCCGCCGACGCACCCACGCCGTGCTCCCTCCTCCCGCCCCTCCCTTGGTCCTTTCTCGCGGCATCTCGCCGGCAAAATGAAGAAGAGACCGACGCAGGCCGAAGCGCCAAGCCCCCAAATTTCCAATCGGTCAAACCTCCTTCATGAGCAATTTGATCGCAACCCACTAGTTTTTTTTTTTTTGTAACCGTAAGACTTAAATTTTGATTCGTAATTTGAATTAATGTTTTGAAGTATTTCATCGTTAGTAATTCTGAAATGTCTTGATTGAATTGTTTCATGATTTCAACATGCCGAAAATACCGATCCGGTGAGCAATAGCCCTCCTTCTCGGGAGAAACAAAACGGAATAGCCCCCCTTCAAGCCAAGGAAACAAATCAATGTATTACAAGCCATGTAGGCCCATGAGCCCTTCAAAAGAAAGCACCAAAGTAACCCCGCACGGAAAGGCTAGGAGGGCAGTTTTAATAGCCCCACGCCAAGCTTGAGGAAAGTGAGTAACCCCACGCCGAGGCGTTCTGAGGGCAAGTTTTAATAGCCCCACGCCGAAGCCCCACGCCGAAGCGCTTGAGGGAAAGTGAGTAACCCCACGCCGAGGCGTTCTGAGGGCAAGTTTTAATAGCCCCACGCCGAAGCGCTTGAGGGAAAGTGACGAGCAAGCTTCAAAAAAGTAAGCGTTATCATTCCAAAGGCCTTCGGCTGCTTACAAAGGATTGCAAGGGTCTATCAAAAATGGCGAACCAAACCCTAAGCGTAATACTTACGCAATTTGCTTGCGTTCCAAGGATTGGGGACCGGGGTGCCGTCCATAGCCGAGAGCCTGTAAGCACCGTGGCCCACCTTCGCGGTGATGCGGTAAGGTCCCTCCCAGTTTGGCATGAGTTTCTTCTTTTGGCTTTTCTGGACTACTTCCCAAAGTACCAAGTCATCAACATTGAAGGGGCGCAGCCGTACACGCTTATCGTAGCCACGGGCAACCTCTCGCTGATAGGACTCGTGCTTGATGTGAGCCTCGTCACGGAGTGTATCAATTTCATCGAGTGAGGCCACGAGGTGCTCCTCATTCGTCTGGGGGTGCAAGGCCTCAGTGCGCGACGTGGGGAGAGCCGCCCCAGAGGGGCGATGACCTGGCGTGAAGTAGACCATAGAGAATCCGGCGTCGCGGCCCGTGCCTTTCCGGGGCGCCGTTCGATAACCCCACAGGACCTTCGGCAGCTCTTCGACCCATTTGCCACGTTTGTTAGCGAGACGCCACTTGATACCCGAGGATATGGTTTTGTTAGTGGCTTCAGCCTAACCGTTGCCTTGTGGGTAAGCGACCGTAGAGTGGTATATTTTGACGTTATGTTTGCGGCAAAGAGACTTTACCCCCTCGGCGACAAATTGTGTACCGTTGTCGGAAATAATAGCATAGGGCACCCCGAAGCGGGAGATAATATTTCTCGCAGGAATCGCCGACGCCCCTCCGGAGGAAATCAGATCATCCGTTCGCTTCCGGCCAATCCCCTTCGCGGAAGTAGTCGGTCGCCGTAATGAGGTGTTTGTAGCCGCCAGGTGCCGTAGGTAGGATACCAACAAGGTCAAGCCCCCCAAGGGCATTAAAGCGCCACGGGCTCGCCACCTGGGTGCCGCATACAGTTGGTCGGTGGAGCAAAGGAGAATGCTTTTTGGCGAGTCGCAACGAATCTGCATAGGCTTCGCGCTCTTGGCGCATGGAAGGCCACCAATAGCCCTGAGTGCGGCACGCCGCCAATCCAAGCGACCTGGGTAGGTACGCCGCCCTCTGAAGCTCATGGAGGATAGTTTGAATCTCGCTATCATAGACCACGCGGAGATCGGGCCCTCAGGTAGGAGAAAGCGCTTATGAGAGCCGCCAGTTTGGTGAGAAATAGGAGCCCGGTACGACAGCGTCTGGCGGTGGGCCTCCCTTGCTTGTCGAGGAGGGCTGCGTCCGCGGTGGAGATGGGCTACTGTGGATCGGCCATTAGCCACACCCGTAGCGGCTTTCAGCCGAGAAAGACACTGGTAGTGTCACCGAAACTTCGGCGGTCGATCTCGTAGGGTAGAATCGTCCTTTTTGTTCGAGGTCAGTAGCGGGGCGACACCCGACGGCTAGTCATTAGAGCATGGGCATTGTGCTCTCGGCCAATGCACGCTCCAGGCGCAACATGTCTGGCCAGCTCGCCAAAGCGACTACTTGGAAGCGACATATTGGTTCATCCTTGCGTTCTTGGCGCCTCATAATCCACGATTAAGCGATTTGATCACGAGTCAGGAGTCGCTATAGACCTCAACGCTGGCGCCCATGTGCTTGGCCACCGCTGCACTGGGCCGGGACAGAGCTTCGCACCGGGCGTCAAGTATCGGAGGCTAGGAAACCAATGTCAGAAGCACTCTCGCATGGTTCCGCTCGCACAAAACTGCCAGACCACTCCAAACCCCCGCCTCCTGGGCCGAAGCCACAACATGCGCACGCCAGTGTCCTAAAGAATATTTGGCCGACCGCGGGGGGAATAGCCCGGCTGTAATGAAGTCGGCGCGGGCCTGAGAGCTTGTCTTCGTGGTCGGGTGGGGCGCATACTCATCCGCTAAGTGCTTCCCTTGTCTCAAAGCCTGGCCAAGGTCGCTTACCGCTATGAAATCGCCTAGAGCTCCCGCCCTCTGATTGCCGAACACTCATTTTAAAACCAACATCAAATTGGCCAACTCTGGGGTGGACCATTTGCATATCCTAACAGACATTGTGTCGGCCTTCCAGAATTGCCCTTAGGGGAAACTCTCGCGGATTACGCATTCCATGGTGTGGGTCCAAAGTAGGAATGAAAGCCTTTTTAGTTGTGCCACGAGCCAAGGCTAGTTTCAATCCGCAGGTACCTCACTTCTACCGCAAGCAGGTCTTGGCCGAGTATTAGATCGGTCACGCCGGATCCCTCTTGTCGGACCAAAGCCGAACTCACCGCATGAGCCGAGACAGCGAGATACAGGTAGAGATCCTCGTCGCCGACCGGTGTAACGAGAGGATCCCGCGACATGTAGTCCTTCAAGTCATCGAGTGCCTTGTCGCATTCTTCACCAATCAAACGCTTCTTGCTCAAGCTAATCGACCGAAGAACGCTTCTGCGCACGTCCGGCGATCTCATCGAGCAGTTTATCTGCACAAGGGCGCCATGCCCGGCTGCGCGCCGTAATTCTTCAAGGTGGTGGGAGCTCTGAGGACCGGATAGCCGCCACCGCCCGGATCGGCCTCGATGCCTCGTTGTGTGACTAGGTATCCGAGGAACTTACCAGACCCCACACCGAATGCACACTTCGCGGCATTCAACCGCAGCTTATGCTTCTTCAGGATGCCGAAGACCTCGGCAAGGTGTCCGATGTGGTCAGCCCCGTGCTTACTTTTGACCACCATATCGTCGATGTAGGCTTCCATTGTATTTCCAAGCTGGCCTTTAAACATTTTGGACACCATGCGCTGGTAGGTTGCCCCGGCGTTCTTCAAGCCGAAGGGCATCACCTGGTAGCAGTATGTACCCCTTGGTGAGATGAAAGCGGTCTTCTCCCGGTCCAGGATGGCCATGGCAATCTGGTGATACCCTCTGTATGCGTCCATAAAACTTAACCGCTCATGTCCGGCTATTGCATCGACAAGCTGGTCTATCTGAGGGAGAGAAAAGCAATCCTTTGGACAGGCATCGTTGAGGTTGGTATAGTCAACGCAAACGCGCCAGTCGCCGTTTTTCTTCTTCACAACGACCGTGTTGGCTAGCCAAGTGGGGTACTGAACTTCACAGATTGCCTTGGCGTCAATCAGCCGATCGATCTCCTCTATTACGGCGTCGGCATGTTGGGCCGAGGATCTTCTCGGTCGCTGAACCACCGGTTTTCTAGCCGGGTCAACGTTGAAGGAATGCGTGATGAAGTCCGGCGAAATGCCTGGCATTTCATAAGGAGTCCACGCGAACACCTCTACGTTGTTCATGAGGAATTGCACCATCTCCCTTTTTTCGGCTTCAGGGAGTGACGACCCTATCATGAAATACCTGGTCTCACCATCGTCAATTGGGACTTTGACAAGTTCCTCAACTGCCTTATCCTCGGCGGCCGTCCCCGTGTCTTCAAGCACCGGGGCGTCACCCCTTTCCACCCAATCAACTCCCGGACCCGGCCCTTTCTTGTCAACCTTCGGCGTAAAATCGGCATTAATGAAGCACTTCTTCGGGTTTCGATTGGTCTCCGGACACCGCCTCGCCGTCGCCCCGAGCCCGATGAAGCTGGACACGCCGGTGCAAAATACAAGAATGTTCCAATCTGCGGGAGCCAGCCCCTCCTAGGATGCCGCCAGTATGGGCTCCTGATAGCCGACGATGGTGAACTCCGCGTTAATGACAACGGATCGGTTGAGCCGTGAGCCCCTACTTGACTGTAGGGGCTATCTGATACAGCTGAATCAACAAGGTTTCGGGGGACAATGTCAGGTGCGATTGAGGCCAGTTTGAAATTTTACGTGTAGTAGAGAGGGATGTGTAGGAGCTTCCACTGATAAATGACACCCTCTTCTGCCGATTTTGTCATGCGTGCTACTTGATTACCGGGCGTCATCATGGGGAGTTGAATCTCAGGGTCCACTTTTCGATTGAGAACGAGATTGCCCGGCTGGTGGCCCCCATTTCCGACGGCCTTCCTTCAGCTATCATTACCGTTCTTGGGCCAGACCACCCGGTCGAGTTAAGCTTCTGAAGGCTGATCGACTCGGTCTTTGTTTAGGCGAACCATGGATTCTGCCACCCGCCGCTTGTAGATCTGCGCCGAGCCTCTCCGGATGGCCAGGGGTTTTCGCGTCGATCCAACCTCCATCATCCTTCCCTCGGCAACCAGTCGCTCTAAGTGCTCTTTGAACGGTTGGCAGGACGTCGTGTAGTGCCCTTGCTCATCATGGTAGGAGCATCTGACATAGTGCCTCGGCTCCGGCGTCGCGTTCCCCATCTTCCTTCGAAATTGAACCATTTTTTCGGGCGGCCGAACCCGGGAGCACATAGATAGGCTCTTTGAATACCCGTTGTCTCGGTAACAAAATCCGGTCGTTTGGTGGGGGCCTCTACCGACCTCCCGGTCGTTCCTCGGCCTTCTACATTCCCCGTCGTTGCCCTTTACACAGGCCGCGCTGGTCTTAGTCCACCCGCCTCTGTTGTCACTTCGGCCCACTTTTTATATTTGTTAACTTGTTTCTTTGCGTCCTTCGGCGTTTTAGGGGGGTTCTTGGCTGCTCGGCTGTCAATGAAGTCTTCTAACTCACGGTATCTGTCCACGAAGAACATCAACTCGGACATGTTCTTCGGCGGGTGCAGCAGCAAGTCTTTAAATAGCTCGGAATGTTCGTCGAGCCCGTGTTTGAAAGATGATGCGGCGAGCTTTTGATCGCAATCTTCGATTGCGTTATAGACTTCCCAGTATCTGTTAATGTATGCCTTCAAGGATTCGTCCGGCGAGCGTTTGAGGTTGAAAAGAGCGTCGACCGTCTTTGGTTGCACGTTATTGGTGACAAACCGAGACGTGAACGCCCTCTCCAAGTCGTCGAAACATCCAATTGCCCGGCCCGGTGACCATACCGTCGAGGCGGCCGGGCATGCACTCATGGAGAACGTTTTTCACATTATGGCGTCACTATAACCGAAGAGTCCGTAAAATGCATGCGTATTCTTTGGGCGATGTATGCGAAGGTGTCCGAGCTAGCCTCGTACTTGGTGAACGGGATCTTAGCGAAGTTCTTGGCGGGAACTTCGCTAATTCGCGAAACGGCGTACCGTCTGCTGATGAGCCTTGTTTTACGCCCGATTGTGATAATTGACCCGATCTCGGCCGGTGATTATCACATACCCTCTTCGATCGTCGCACAATGATACCCGGCCGGAGGTCATGATCGTCCACGAACGGACTTACTCGGTAGCCCGCCTTACATGGGGATTGCCACGGGATGATTCTTGCCTAGCGGGGAGGATGTTCGTCGCGTTTTAGAGCCTTGAATATCTTTTATTCGCCCGATGCGCTCATTAATAGCAATGATGCGTTCCTCGTAACCTGCGTCTGCGGGCGTCAGGGGTTCAACCACGGCGATGCGGTCTTGAGAAATCCAAGCAGCGGATGTTTTCCTCCGCCGGAGTCTCTCTGGCGGAAGAGGCGTCTTATAATCTTACGGCCTATCCGGGCACGCCGACCACTAGGAAGCTCTGATTTCTGTTGCACTTTGTCCGGCCGTCGCCCTTGCGCGTCGGCGCTCCGACCTGACGGCTTCGTCTCCGGCGGCTGCGGCGTTCACCATAGTTCGCGATGGCGTCTGCACTATCACATTCGTGGAGTCTTTGATCCCGGCCTCAAGGGATTCATCGCGTCGGCTTCGCCGACCTTGCACTTGATTCCGTAAGCGTTGTCCTCGGGATGTCGGTGGCCGAGGCCATTATCTCTTGTCCCGAAGGCGTCCATAGATGCGTCGATCTCGGTATGCGCCCATGCTCGTCTATCATAAATATGTTATTTCCAAGGCGAGAAATACGTTTCCCTCCTGTCACGGGCGTGTAGTGCGGGCATGGGCACAGCGCCCTCTTCTTCTTTCCTCGGTTGGAATCGCGGATGTTCTTGTTTTTTCTTCATGGCCTCCACCTGGCCCTGGGGGCCACACAGGTCTCAAAAGGTAAGCGGAGGAGGCTTTCCTGACCCACGCCCTCCGCCCGGTGGGGGTTACCAACTTCGTTGGCGTTATGGCAAGTGCCGAGCCCATGTGTGAATGCGATGCGTTAGCTCGGCGACCCGGTGTAGGGCAGCTCTTGGGTTTACCATCGTGACTCCTCCCCGGTTGACCCGCGGGGGGTGGCCAAGCCCCAAGTCATGCCGTCGCCCCGTACCCGCCGGCGGGAGGCCGAAGCCGCCATTGGCCTCGCCTCACAGCCGAAGCGTCGGACCAAAGCGGCGAGGTCATTTGTAAGGATCCGACATTTGGGGTGACCTCGAGGGGGTCCCTGGGAGAAGGTTAACCACTAGTAAAGCACAGGGGACGAAGGGAAGGTCCCCTGAGTTGCCAATTGTGGGGCCGCGCTTCTCCTGTTGGACCGGCTTGAACCGCTTTAGAGGATTAATGGGGATGAAGGATGTAGAAGGCGGATGACTTAGCCGCACTGGACGGCTTGCTTGAAGTATGACACGCGACAGTAAAGATTCGTGTTAAGCGCGCTTGCCGGGGCGATGGTGGTCCCAGGGGAAGACACTCCGACGATCAAGTAAGTTTCTGATGATAGGATGTATGAAGTGAAGCAAGGGTTCTTGTAATTAGAGGTCCGCGGTTTTACATGATGGGGGAGTTCCTATTTATAGGTGAAGTGAAAACCGACACAGGTGCAGCCAGCGATGGCTGACCCGCCGGTTAGCGTCACCACTGGATCGCATCCGCATCTGGAGCATCCACCCGACTTATCCGTCACGCGGCGCCTGCGACAACGTCCACGGCTTACCGCGACCGCGACGACGCGCACGACTTTCCGGGAAGCAGTTACGACACCTCGACCTTTGCCTGGGTCCCGTCTATCCAAATCCGCGACTACCCCCATGTAGAGTATTTCTGAACCCTGCGTGCAATACCCCCACCATTGCTTGCTGCTTGGCCAAGGCGATCCACGGTCCCATCCCTTTCGGCGGACCGTGTAAGACTTCGCCGCGCCTCGGCGGGGGCCGGTGCGGCGATGCTTCCTCGACCGCCCGGCTCGGATCCCCCCTTCGTAAAAAAACCCGGAAGGGACTAATGGAAACACGATCTGACGAAGCGCCATGACGGCACACCGAGAGAACTTTACTTCCCTGCCTGTGGAGGGAGCGAGTTAGCCGAGACCCTACTGGATCTTTCGACCCCACTGGACCTTGGCTGCTACACACTACATATTCTTCAATTATATGTAGTGGAGTGGTGCGGTTCCTAATGATTTTTCTTGTATTGAGGTTTTTCATGTGTATTTGTGTATCTCTCTTGCTTTTTTGTTTATTATGCACTCTCTTTTTGTTTTTCAATTTATATCACTCAAGTATTCAAAATTCATAGGGGCCTTGTTCGATTCTTAAGACACAACTATCTGTGTGACACTGTATGATTTGTAATAGGAGAACAAGCACTTTAAAACTACATTGTAACCACCAATTATGGGTGTAGAAGAGAATTGTGTCCATACTACTATTGAAATATAATTATGATGTAACTCAGCTAATTGACCAATGTCATTCACACGTACACACAGACACACACACACACACACACAGAGAGAGAGAGAGAGAGAGAATTACAATATGAAAGCAATCTCGTGAAGAAGATAAGTTCACGGCTTAAAGTACTATACCAAAGACCAACAATTAATTAATTCGAATTTGAAATCCTATTTTTTACCGAAAAATCTTGAGGAAGATCTTGATGTAACAACTAACTGTAAAGTCCACCGGGAATAAGTGGAGGCGTGGAGCCTGTCTCAGACCTAACCGTCTAATGTCTACGAGTATTAAAAAATAACCATAGGTATGGAATCTTAATAATTTTTTATGGTGAATTTTGGGGCTGTGGAATCTTATTGTAACCGCCATGAATAAAACAATTCTCATGTTACGTAGAAAAAAAATCTTGTTAAATAAAAATAATGATGGAAAGGAATCGCTAACTGCAATTGTAACGGCAAAAGATTCATAGAAAAATAGAACGTTCCATAATTCACCAATTATTAATAATGTTAGATAAAAAGATGCCATTCAATGGATCCTTAATCGATAAATTCAGCTCCCAAGTCTTCTTTAATTTTATGGAGTACTGCTAGCTAGTAATAATATAGCGTGTAGGAATCTAACGATAATGGCACCGTCCCAATTGTAGATAAAGTCAGTGATTTAGGAAAGGGTGTTCCACTAACTTAGTTTTTTTGAAAAAATTGGTTTTTCACGATTTTTTTATATAATGTGTTATGAGAGAATGACTTATCTCGGTATTTGAAAAAAATATTTTTTTGTTAATAGAACACCCCAATGTCAAAGAAACATACGTATGTCATAAGCGGTAATTGAAAAAGTCGATTTTAGGATGAACCCACATAACCTAAATTCATCATGCATGACTCCTCAATACGTGTCCCCTGGCAGTCACTCACAAAAATTTACCCCCAAATCAACCCAAGAAACAACGTTACAGTATCAAACATGCATATTTAGATCAAAAATACTTTTTTTACTTGTTATATAAAATCATGGAATCTATAAAATCCTGGAATCAATCGTGCCATATCAAGTTGACACGATTATTCTTAAAATTAGTGGTTTTCTTAACAAGACCCGAACACTACACAATGCCAATGCCCAAATACACAATTGGCTAGATGAAGGTGTGCAATTGAGCCATGATACCTGTCACAATCATATGTCATTACCGTGATTTTAACCCGTTATGAATTATTTGCCACCCAAAAAAATAAGTATAAAGATTAGTTGGGGAAAAAATTCTGGTTTCAAACGAGAGCCATCGAATGACTTAGAACACATTTGTGTCCGAATTCGTATACACGTAGCATGCTCTTTTTGAGTACCCTCGCCCGAGAAGAGCAAAACAGAAATTATAGCATTATTCGGTCAACCACCAAACGGATATTAAACAAAAGCCTCCCCGGGTATAGAAAATTGGGAGCACATATTCCTACATAAAATTCCATCCATGTTATAGGCTGGTTGTAAATAGTAAAGTAACTTTGGTCGGTTTTAGTCCTAATATAGACTATAGCTCCTGGCATCTTTTATTATACATAATTCTTAATTCAGAATCCGTAAATCTAGAGAAAAATCTCATTGTCCACTAACGAGAGACCTATTTAAAATTAGAGCAAAATTTTGTATGAACTTAACTAACATTAGAATTGATAGCACACGGATGTGAGTCAAAATCCAGACCAAATACTTCTTGAGATCTATGATTGTCAAATAATTAATTTCCATTGCCGGAACCTCGAGTTCCATGGCATCTTAATATCTATGGGGTTGGCCTAGTGGATCTCTGGTTCGAAACTGTTAAGGTGCCATTAACTCTTTTAGTGTCCGTCCACATAGAGCTTTGTTAAGTTTTTAAATGGAGCTCATGCTAGCTAGTGGACAGTCCCAAGATTAATCGGGGTCTTGTTTAAAAATTTCTGACACCCTGTTATCATAAAAAATACTTCCTCCGTCCACATTTGTTAGTCTAATTTTGAAACCCGTGGTATTTTTTATTGCTAATATCTTTCAATATAAATCTAAAAAATTATACAATATCGATCTTATTTAATAGATCTTAATTGGTTCTATTATACAAAATAGGGCTGCACAAAAAAAAATCGGTGAACTGTGAATCTAGTCCGAACCGATCCGATCTGATCCGCACGTTTTGGATTTTAACCTTGAATTAATAATCTGGACACGAATTCAAAAAATAAAAAACTATGACTCGCGCTCCGGACACGGATTTTGATTTTGAAACCGTGGATTAACCGATCCAG
This sequence comes from Vaccinium macrocarpon, assembly GCA_022606695.1. Classification (NCBI taxonomy): domain Eukaryota; kingdom Viridiplantae; phylum Streptophyta; class Magnoliopsida; order Ericales; family Ericaceae; genus Vaccinium; species Vaccinium macrocarpon. The sequence continues at coordinate 1,171,425 of CM040175.1, read as the reverse complement.
ACCATGAGATTTTATATATATATATATATATATATATATATATATATATATATATATATATATATATGAAAATGATCTATTAAGGACTCCCTTAGGATAACAGTTTGCGGACCTCACTCTTTCGGATCGAATTTTGACGATCCGAACCGGTCAATGTTTTTAAATTGCATTTTCCAAGGTCGAATATATAGCGTTTTTAACAAAAACTGATCCGATCAAGCCCTTCCGAGTATTTTTTTTTTGAAGATTTTTCGCTCTGGCCTTGGAAAATGCATTTTAAAAACATTGAGCGGTTCGGATCGTCAAAATTCGATCCGGAAAGTCGAAAAATGGCCAAGTCCGCACGGAATTTTTGTTTGAGGGAGTCCTCAATAGATCGGGATCTTATATATATATATATATATATATATATATATATATATATATATATATCACCGGTGATCCAGTCAAGGATCCCGAATTGAAGGTTTTTTAGTGTTTTGAAGGTTTTAAAAGATGTTTTTGTATGATCCGAGCTGTCCAATGTGTTTAAAAGGTGTTTTCCAAAGTTTGAACGAGAAATCTGCACACACAAAATACCGGGAAGGCTTGATCCAAGCAGGTTTTTTGCAAAAATTGTATATTTACAGTTTGGCGAAAAATTATTTGGATCAAGCCCTTCCCGGTATTTTTTTGGATGATTTTTAGCGAGGACTCTTGAAAACACGTTTTAAACACATAGGACGATTCGGATCATGAAATTTGGGTCAAGAAATATATATATATATATAGATGAATAATTTTACCACTATATTACCTTGCATTTCTTGTATTTTATCACTTAAGTATTATTACATCAGGCTAGGAGTTGAAGGGGTTTTTTTTTTAGCTGGATCAGTTGCTATGTAAACCAACTAAGCTGGCAACCATTCGCTCAAACATCTGATGATTGGTTTGCCATGGATATTTCATAAGCAGCTAAGAAACTATTTTGGGTTTTGTTTTTTGGTTATCTATTTTGATTCCATAATGTTCAAGTTTAAATTTGTTCAATTAATTTGTTGGAATGTTTAATAAGTTTTCATTATTTGCTTCAATTTTGAGTTTTGATTACGAATGAGTTGATGATTTTTTCATAGAATAAATTGAAAATCTGTGGAGAAATCCGGAACCAATCCGTGACTCGCGGATCGGATTGGAACCGACCCGTGAGACTTTTGGATCGGGCACAGATTTTATTTTCAAAAAACCATGACCCACAGATTAGGATTGGATTATTGTCAATCTGAACCAATCCAGACCGTGAGCACCCCTAATACAAAATGTGCAAAATCATAAAAATCATTATAAATTGAAAGAGGTAAGTAATAAAAAATGATACGAATTTTTTTAAATAGACCAAGGGCTCTACGGGGACTCCAAATCCCAATTGGGTTGTTGCCAAAACTAACAATGAGGCAGCTATCCACAGATAGAGATGGGTGATATTAAAATGGGCCTTCCCTATGGAAGGCAACTTTCTCGCAAAGCAACCTCTGGTTTGATGTTAAATTAAAAGAGGGGGGAAAAGAGAATCTTGTTAACATCTCGTTTCTTGTGCTGGTGAAACTTACTACAGTATTAAATAAATTTTGATCCTCCTTTATTTATTACTCCTATTAAAAAAAAAAGACCCAGTTTACGCGGTGTTAAGTTACGCGGAAAGACAATTAAAATATTTGTGTATGAAAGATATACAAATAGTTAATTATTAATTAATTAGCTTTATTGCATGAAAGCACACATATAATTATTCAAGTTTTTGAAATGCATGAAGTGCGTATAGATAGAGCCTGAAAGGTACGCATGCATCTTGAAGACATCCGCTGATTTATGCAAGTTCAAAGTATCTGTCCAAATAAGAAGGGGGAAAGTGACATTATTACACACTAGGAATATTGCCATATGCTAAAGTTATTCCTTTTAAAGATATATTGATTGTGAGATTTTTTTTTAAAAAAATACTTTTCAGTAAGAATTTGAAAATTCTTATCAAATAGATTTGAACATTCTAGAGATTTCCAGAAGTTTTGATTTTAGATCTAGTCATAATTTCACAGCTACAGTAAAAAATTATATATTCAAATTCTAAAGCAGAATGTAAAGTCGTACTCTATCAAAATTTGTTCCCACAGCTATCGCAAACGTTCCCAAAGTTTCTTTACACAAATTTAGGATGATCAAAGTTCAATATGTGTGGACAATACTATATATTAGCTGGACAAGCCTCATCACAGGATGCACCTTGTAATCAATAAAATACACTTTTATGAGCACGATCAGCCTATGCTAGCTAGAGAGTCTAATTATCACAAGTGAGGGGCCTACACTAGCTAGAGAGTCTAATCACAAGTGATGGGCATGTTGGTATTGATTCGAAAAAGAATTTATGTCTCTAACAGCTTAAACTTTAAATAAAATAATTACTAAAACCAGATTTATTCACTACCACATTACCATTCAATTTATCAAGCCCTTAATGGAAAATAATATAGGGGAAACACAAAAATATTGAAGCAAAATTGAATCACGACTCAATTCATGGTACAATTTGAAAAAGAGGGGATGATTTGATAGTATGTATAACATGGTTACTCCACATTCCTTTTTTCTTGCCATGTGAAGATGTAACATCATATGCAAAAATTAACCAAATGAGACCATCCTATTAGCTAGATAAGGACCATCCTATTAAATGATGAAACGCATTACATATACCTCTGTATACACATATTGTCCTTTAAGGGGCAGAGATTAATCATGGTAAGTTGACCAGTACATTATGAGATATGTAATCAAGAAAAATTACTGATGTTATACATAGAGTGCCCAATAAAAGTTTTTTTCTTTTCTTTTTTTGATATGCGAAAATGCAGTCATATAAAAAAGATATTTCAATGAGTAATTATTCGATGATCTTGAACCATGCTACACATATCTATCATCAAAAGTATGCATTTCACCAATACGGTGATCTTTTTGTAATAGACTAAAATTACAGGATGAAATTAGTACTGTTTCTCGATGTCCACTCCGACGAATTAATCTGGGAGAAATGCAATTTGACTGGCTAAAAAAGTAATTATGGAAGAATCCATGGTCATAAGGGTGTGCTCACGAGTTGAAACAATTAAAAAATCAAAAAGTTAAATTAGAAAAAGGGTAGGGGTAGGGAAAATATTAATGAAATGAATGTGGATTTGAGCCATTTGACGGTGTTGGCTTGTCGGGAAAGATGTGAATTTTGCTGATGAATTGGTGACACTGGTATTGTGTCACCATGTGCACGACATCTGAAGTTCCGACCCACGTGCCAAAAGCTTCTTTCACACGCTTGTAAAATGCATTTTTTGTATTTTTATTTCTTAGGTTTTTTAGAAGCTTTTGGATTCAAAAATGCACCTTATATCTAAGCTTTTCTTTTGTAGCAGTTCTTTTGTAGCAGATAAGATGGGGTAACTCTTTGGGATCACCGAGTGTTATGCTTAGTCATTACCTCTAAAATTTCAAAATTAGTTAAGGTACGCGTAAATTGATCTAGACATCTGATTGTCAGGAAAAAGAACAGCTTAGATATGTCTAACATTATAGAAATTTCAATGTGGGCATCTCTATTTTTATCTACTGTCTGAATATATTTTAGTGCCCTTCCTTCTAACTTTTTGTACAAGAAAAGATGTCATTTTACTTATGGTTGTTTTTGCCAAAAAAAATTAGCAATTCAGTTGCTAAAATCAACTATGATTTTAACAAATGAGTTCACCAAGTGCTAAAATTATGGTATTTCAAATAAAAAAAATTACTCCGTATATTATTTTTAAAAAATTTCACACCGAATTAAAGTACACGAGGAGTATTTTACACATGCGTCGATTTTTATGACCGTTTTACACATGAAAGTAAAATCGCTTCAAAATACCTACCATCTCTCTAACAGTAAACTCTTCTTAAGGCTAAGTTTGGCTAAAAAGGCCAACTTAACTTTTTGTTTTGTCTTTATTTGAATTTTTTTTTTTTTTGCGTTTGTTAGTTTTGCATCGATTTTTTGAGTATTATTGGTTGGTCTCGGCAAGACGAATCCAAAAAGGTAAAAGATTATGAATAAGACTTTCAATTTTTTGAATAATATCGAAAAAAGTGTAAAAAGCTGACTTTTTGGCTTATTTTTGTCTTTATTCAAAAAAATTAATCTTCGGTCATAATTTTATACTTTTTTTATTTCTCTCGCCTAGACGAACCAATAATACACAAAAAGTTGATGCAAAACTAAAAAATGCGGAAAAAAAATCAAATAAAGACAAAACAAAATGTTTGTTAACTTTTTTGGCCAAAACAGGCCTATGTCCGAGTTGATTTGTGCATCAGATCTAGCCTATGTAAGCATGCATCGAAAGAAAATGACACTACTTGTTAGTTTTTCGGTTGAATTTAGCAACTCAATTGCTAAAAGCATAGTTGATTTTAGCAAATGAGTTCACCAAATACTAAAATTATGGTTAACATTAGCTTAAAATCAACTATAATTTTAGCACCTGGTGAACTCATTTGCTAAAATCATAGTTGATTTTAGTAACTGAGTTGCTAAATTTTTTTGAAAAACTTAACTAAGCTATAAGGAGACGAGTATGGAGTATTATAAATAAAAAAAATATTTCGCTTTCAATATTAATTACTTATTTCGATAAAAGCTGAGTGATACTTGCATCTTACCAAAGAAAGGACTGTCCCTAGTGATTAAAAAGTATTGCATCATTCTAGCTAGCAAATTGTGATCACAATAACTATGTATCATGGTTTGGACCATGCAACCAGCCTTGGAAAGGTGAGGGGCCAAATCCCACTCAATTGGACAATATACACGTAAAGGGGAAAAAAAAAAGGCACAAACTTTATGAAACATCAAGTAAATGGACCACAAATAATAAATTTCCTACTTGATTACAACATCATTACTCAAACTATTGCACATATAATCCCACTCCTATTAACCGAATCAGTGAATCGACCATCGATTATCGTATTTATTTATTTTTGTCACACTATAGGATGTTAGCATATCGTAGATTTCTACGAGATTCAAAGATAGTGTTACATTTTATCAAAAAAATTGAAATGAAAATTTGAAGAATACTTGCTCCATCCCGTATTATTTGCCATTTTCCGAAAGTTATAAATCAAAAAATAAAACACTTATCTCGATATCAATTTTATATTTCTTTGCATTAATTTGAAGATTTGAGTTATTTCTTCAATTTTATGTAAAAAAAGATTAAAAAATTATACACAGTGGTGCTTTATTTTTATCTGAAAAACGGTATTTTTATTTTTCAATAATCAGTTTTACTTTAAGTCCAGTCATAACAAACACCCACCAAACCGAGTTAATGAAAAGATTATTGTAATCAAACAAAGAAAATGAAATTTCTGGAGGGAGAGATTCACACTGTGATAAAAAGTTAAACATGATAGAGAAAGGGAGCGTGGGGGAGGGACATTCTTGTAATCCAAGAAAGAATTTTCCGTGAAAAGTGCAAAAGGACACACAAAAAAAAACCCTCCCAAAACCTAGAAGAAAATGCTAACCTTCACCCAAACGGTAAAAAATAATAGGCAGAAATTTCATAAATATCCGAAAAATTGTATTAATATCCGGTGAAAGTATATTGACAGAGTTGAAATGTGTAATGATATTTGAACAAATTTTTCATTACATATGTATTATCTCGCACCAATTTGGTGGAGGTTAGCAAAACCCGAAAGAAGATCAAAATTAAACTAAAAGGGTTTTTTGAATTTTTATTTCTTTCTTTTTTTTGTGTCGGAATGGGGTTTTTGGATTCACACTCACATGCAAACGAGAGAGCGAATTTTTTTTCTTTTCTTTTCAAAAGTCTAACGTGTAACCGGATGCGAGCCCACAGGTCCCACAATCAACCCGTTGCCGTCACATTTCCGCGTTAGAAAGCGTAGACTATTCCTCCACACCACCCGGCGGTTCTGCGGCATTTATTGCCCAACAGTTCCTTTCACACCATGGTTCGTACCTCTCTCCACCGCCACCTGCCGGTCACCCCAATCTAGAAAATGAGGAATTATTCAGTGCCGAGCGGATATCTCGCATGATATGAGCCGTTCATTTCGATTTTGGATAATCCGAATTATGAAGAGAAAAAGAGAGAGAGTTTTAATCTGAACCGTCCAATATGTTTTTACACAGCCCAGATGTAACGTTTGAATACTATAAAAGTTCTGCCAAGTGGTAGCTACCCAAAAAAATTTCCTAGAAAACATCCTTTAGCCAACCTCCACCACCTCCTCCTCACACACACTCTCTCTCTCTCTCTCTAAAAACATCACTCCCTCAAATCTCTTCACACTTCAAACCCCCCAAAAAAACACTCCCTGTCTATTTATCTTTCTATCACTCTCGAACTTTCTCTCTCTAAAAAAAAAAGACTGCACTTGAGAGAGATTGGAGATGAATAACCAGTGGGGGTGGTAGAAATCAGTATATGGAGAAGAAAGAAGATCAGGTGGTCAAGACTGATAACCCGATGGCGAATTCGATGTTTTCCGAGCAGATTCCCACAAGTTTCGCTTCGTCGGGAATCTTCGACATGCCATGTGAGTTGGAGGGAGAAAAGGGTGGTGTTGGTGGTGGTTCTTTAGGGTTTGTGGATATGTTGGGTATCCAAGACTATTTTTGCAATCCATCTTTATTCGATATGTTCCAAACACCGCTGCCGCCTCCGCCGCCACAACAACCGATTCCGTCGCCGTCTGTACAAGAGTTGTCGGAGGTGGTGAACACTCCGGCTACGCCGAATTCGCTGTCGGTGTCTTCATCGTCGGCCGAAGCCGGAAATGATGAAAAAGAGTCTAAAACAACAGTGGAAGGAGAAGAAGAGCAGGATCAAGAAAAGACCAAGAAACAGTATGCCTCCTTCACCCTCTTTTCTTCTCTTGCGATATTATTATTTAAATTTTCAATTTTTTAAACTTCATGTCTTTAAATATACTGAAAAATTATTTATTCGAAAAACCCATCAACGGATAAGCATTTCTTGCTCTTGATCAGAATCTATTTCTTTGTTCTATATTTATGAGTCGGATATTTTTTCCCCAAAAGTAATTGAGGACGTTTTTTATTTTTTTTGTGGGTATAGGTTGAAACCCAAAAAGAAGAGCAATAAAAGGGAAAGGGAGCCGAGATTTGCGTTCATGACAAGGAGTGAGGTTGATCACTTGGATGATGGATATAGATGGAGAAAGTACGGACAAAAAGCTGTGAAAAATAGCCCTTTTCCAAGGTATATATACGCATCTCAATATTTTTCTTTTCCGACAGTTGAGGTTTATCCTTGCCAGTTTATGCGCCCGTTAACTAATTTTTTTTCGATCTAATCTAAAGTAGGTCATTCACGCCATTATTCAATAGTAATCTCCATTCTGTTGTATGATTTTGTTAGCCTTGATTGAAACAATTGTAAGGGTTTGATTACTCCATGAAGTTATGTTCTCCTAAAAGACTTTTCAGATATCGAATCCCTCTTCGAAGTTGACCAATTTTTTCAAACTATTGTAAGGGTTTGATAACTCCATGAGGGTTTGATTGAGTATTTAACATGTAGACCAATTTTATAAATTTTGGGAATATTGTGTGATTCTTGCAATCTTTTTATACAGGAGCTACTATCGATGCACCACCGCAGCATGCGGTGTGAAAAAACGGGTGGAGAGATCTTCCGATGATCCAACAATCGTAGTCACCACTTATGAAGGCACACACACACATCCGTGTCCAGTGACACCACGTGGCAGTATCGGAATTATGCCGGAATCCACCGGCTTTGGTGGCATTGGCACTTCCTCTTTCAATCTTAATCCACCGCCTCGTCACTACTACTATCAACAGCAGCACCACCAGCAACAACAACCCTACTTTCATAACCCAACAACAACTTCATTGAGCTTTAGCACTACTACTACTAATCCCACATTCCCAACATTTGTTCAAGAAAGACCATTTTGCCCCTCTTCATCATCTTCTTCGCTCAGGGACCATGGCCTTCTTCAGGACATAATTGTGCCTTCGCATATGTGGAAGGAGCCGAAAGAGGAGTAGAAAAGAGTTGCATGCACATTGTATGGGTATGTAATTTCTCTTACTGACTGAATCTTGAGTTTGAGGTTGTGGGTTTTATTTAGGTCAGGTGAGAACCCCACTTCACCATTTAGATACATTTCTTTGATTGCCATTGTAAAACGACTGTGTTTTAATTAGCTGTGGAGTAGGACTAGCTACTTTTCATCCTTGGGTCCTTTCTGTTGTTCTTTGTACCTAGTAGCCTTTAACTATAATGGAGATTTGGGTATATTTTCTTTTACTTGTACATCTTATATTCTTCTTGTTGTTTTCTTTGGTTTGGTTAAAGGGCATATTGATCCTGTGTAGGGGAATGAATTCTCTTAACTGTATTTAGGGTTAGGTTTTCTCCACTGGACAATTTGACAGAGAATCTCATGACCTAACTGTAGAAAATGTAACCACAAATTTGGAACATATTTGTTCATGTGCCTCATTCACCAAGGGTGGAGAAACCCTAAAAAATGGATGGTTTAGGACATGCTCTCCAATAAATACTTTAAAATGTAGTATCATTTAGAATATACTCTGCTACCTCACTTTACAATTTGAAGAATGTGAGATTTTTTTGTACTTCACTCCATCAAACTCTTCACATTGTGTTGCTATATTGCCTTGGTTGAGCTACGTAATTATTATACTACCTTAATTGTGTAGTGTGTACTACAACGAAGTCTTCAAATACTGATCTCTTTTTATTGCATGATTTGGCATTTGACTTCAAATACTAATCACTTTTTATTGCCTGGTTTGGCATGGGCCTGTCAATGGACCGGAATGCATCTAATCCAACCTAAATCCGGGAATAGCTCAAATCCGATCCAAATTCAGTAAATTTTATTATCGTATTTTTTCAGATTAGATCTTGAATAAATTCAGTCCATTGACAGACCTAGTTTGGCATTTGAAAGATGAATTTCATGTCAAATTTTTTTAAGAGAAAGAAATAACAAATTTGATGAGTATTGGTTTGAAGAGTCTGCTGCAACCCTTAAAACCTTAAAAAACTTTGAAGTTCGATAACACATGAAGTATCTGCTGGAGATGTTCTAATGTCAATAAAGGCCTCGTCTCACATTAGAAGATTGGATGTTTAATGCACGCAAGCAGGAGAAATGAACGTTGCACCTAGTTAACTAGCCCTTTGACTGAGTTCTTGTAATTTTTACTTTGAGACATTAAGAGATATGCTAGTGTATGGTGAAATATATAGCTAAATCCATAACTAAGAATTTGATTGTCACCAGAAAGAACCTAAATCCATAACTAAGAGCATCCTGAGCATCAATTACTCTTTTGTTTTTTTGTTTTTCCTTTAGTAAAAGGGTGGAGGAGAGGGGTTGCCGCTTTGCATGGGATGCACAGCAGGTGTTGTGCACCATCCGAGCCGTCTGTTGTTTGGATGGATGACCCAGATTATACCTTGTCACCTTTGCATCCGAAGGTTCTTTGTCGTGCGTGCAAGATGAATTATGGCTTGTCCATCCGAGCAACGGACAGCTCAGATGGTGCACAACACTTGTTGTGCAGCCCATGCACAACAAACAACCCCAAATCCACAAGAGGGCGACCACATATAGCAACCTTCTCTTAAGCGTAACCATAGGGACTCTTGACACGCAGCAACGGGGCCTCATAACCATTAATTACTTATCTCTACTTTTTGATGCATATGATCGAACTTTCACATCAATAATGTATTCAGGAATTCCCTTTCCACTTTGCTTTTCAGTACAGGAAGCTAAAAGTGAAGGCTAAAGTTTTGAGTCATTGCCATGGTGATATGTACCTATATATCTTGCAAATAGGAATATAGCTCAGCGTCAGAGTGACACATTGAAGTGGTGGAAGTCATCGCGCGGTTCGAGTCTTATTATCCTTGATCTTGATGCAAGTTTTCTTAACTGTGTTTTGGTTAGATAATTTAGTTTAGTTTTGATAATGTTACAAGGTACAATGAGTGGAGAAATATAGAGAAAGAAATGATAATGTCGTCAAAATTACCTAAAACTAAAACTAAACTGAGAAACGAAAAGACATGTGTTATGCTAGAATATTGAGGTGAACAAAAAGACATGTGGGATAGACGTGAGGAGCCAGTCTGCCAGGGATTCAAATGGAAATGAACAGGAAACAATTAAGGAGAGCAAGTGTTGCTATATTTTCACAGAAAGTTGAACACGATTGAATTCCATGCTACTTAATTAATTATTGTCGTTAGGACGGGAAATGTTACGGACAATGACCATGTACCTCTTAAATTGCATAGAAGTTATCTAATCTTGAATTCATGAATTTATGTATAAAAAATTATAACATTCACATATATACAAATTCATGATCTTTATATGCTAGCTACGTGCGCCATAAATCTATATTACAATGGAGAGCGGTTTTTGTCACAGTCATTATATTACATTTTATCCCTTTGTTTGCCAACTCATTCATTTCTCTCTCTCTCTCTCTCTCTCTCTCTCTCTACTGGCTCACCACACCTAAAATTTCTAACTATATTCTCTCTCTTTTATTTTTGAAATTCAAATCACATTCTCTCTCATTGCCTCATCTCCTTTCCTCTCTCTGAAATTTGAAGGACCATAAAAAAAAAAAGAACAGGCACGTGTGTTGATTGCTCAAGTTGTGCCTTCAGGCACAGACATGCACTAATTTCTATACAAATGTTATTAGTTACGAGCATTATTTTCAATACAGATGTTTTGAATTTTGATACATATGTTTGACAATTTCTTTTCAAATGTTGTGAGTTTAAGGCGATTCAAACAAGTGGATACTTAGGACGCCACATCTTTGTTAAAAAGCTAGGCCTTACATTCAGTGTGAAAGTACATGAAATAGATGATGAGACGCACGAAAACAAAAGGCAAATAAGTGGTAATTGGGATGAGTTATAAACTAAGAATTCTGAGTCGAAACTTGACAACTTTATGTAACCAAGCCAAAAGAATTCTTATTGTGAATTTTCCAATTCTGGAGTGGACGGCTGACTTTGACCATACTGGAGAGAGAATTTAGGGAGAGTTTTCCAATGAATTATTTGATATTATCATTTTCGATTTGTCATCATCTTTTACGAACAGATAAAAGGAAAGCAATTTTATCACACTATATTATCTACAACTATTATCACACTAAATTTTATCTATTAGAAAAATAAAGTGATTTTATCACCCCTTCATAAAACACCAACTAAAATTAAATTTTTCATTTTATCTCATAAAATTCATTGAAAAACTCCCCCTAGTCGAGATGCACACAAACCAAAACAAACAAACAAAAAGAGAAACATGGGCATGTTTATTCTAGGCAGCCCGTTTGAAAACAATGGGCCCGTTAAGATTCCGATAAGAGCAGCTGGAAACAATGTGTGGGACTTGGGTAACGTATAGTAATAGCCTAATAAGTGCAAACTTGTTCACCATCACAAAATCGTTATTTTAATTGATGAAAAATGTGTGGAGTTAATAGAATCATATCACTTTTTGGTAAGCATGACATCATTTTATAGCGGATCCTATCATTTTTTGATAAGTATGACATCACAGAATGGATCCACGAAATTACATCACTTTTTAGTAAGTATGACAATATTTTAATACCCTTATGAGTCGTTTGGATGGAGGAGATAGAGACCCTCTTAGTTTGGGCCTGGATTATTATGCCTGAGCCCACAGTCATGACTGGGTTTGGAAGATATTTTGACACCCTCCATAAAATTGGCCCAGCATAATTTTGGACCCCTAGGCCTGATTATTTATGGACAGGGTCGACCCTGTCCATAATTAGTCCGGGTGGCTTTATTACAACGTTGCCCTCCCCAGCTTTCCACAAAACTCTTTCGTGCCTAATTGATGTTCTGTACTTGGAATTCTGGACAGATTGCTGGCCTTTTCTTTTTTTGTTCTTTTGTTACCATTTTTTGGTGTAATCTAAAAGGGCTCTTACTGATGCTTAAGCTGTTCTTTTATGGGTGCTTAAGCTATGCTTTTTGACGGGCATATTTTCATTTGAGAGTATAATAAAATTTAATTATGTTACAACAAAAGTTATTTGTGTCCATTTTTTAATTTGTGCATTTGTATATAAGCATGGTGTTTATGCATAGTGTTAGAATCCAATATCAAAAATTGATTTATAAAAAAAAAGAGTTCATCACAATGCATTTCAAAATTCGTATTTACTGGAAAAAAAATCCAATAAAAAATATTGACATTTTAATTTATAAGTTTATTTTTCTAAATTATGCCTTTTAAAAATTAATTTTGTGATTTAACTTTGTTAATTAATGCATAAATGTAATATGGCATGCACAAGGGCAATCTTGTCTTTTGACACCTTTTTACATCATCCACCCACTTTTATCCCTCCTTTTAATACCTCATCCAAACCATCTACTACTTTTTTATTCACCCTTCATAAATATCACATCATTGTGGGTCCACCTTCTATAACTAACACCCCTTACTATTTTATCCACCCTCCATATTTAATCCCCAAAAACTAATCCCTGCATCCAATCGACCCGTTATTGTAGTGGACTCTGTTGGAATTTGGCTCGATTTGCATTCTCTGGAAAAATCACCTGGGTAGGATTCAAGATGTCTACGCGAGTTTGGCAAATTTTGGTTCAATTCATTTTTGGAAAAACACGCGCAACTTCATTTTTTAGGATTTTTTGGGTCTTCAAAGCCTAATATTATTATTTCTTGTTTGGCACTCCTTTGTTTAGTATAAATACATGCATTATGCCTCTTTTGTTGGTGTGAGAGCAAATATTAGGGTATTGGGTTAGAGTTTTGAGAGAGTTACCTTTGTTTTGACTTTTAGTGAGTTTGGGTAGAAGATTTTCTACATAATTCTGCTTTGTAGCTCTTTTTGAGTATTCGTTTTGTTAGTGAAGCCATTGAATGACTGCCCTGGAGCAGGCTTACATCCCAAAGTAAGACCGAGCCACGTAAATCTTTGTGTCTCTCTCTCTTTTCTTGTTTGTTTTCTCTCTTTTTCTCTCACGTTTGGTTTGGTTTGGTTAGTTGGGTTTATTTCACACTTAGTTTTGTTCTTCGAACCAATATTCAATAATCACATCTGTCTGATTGAATGCGTTCATGTCTCTATGGGCCCGCCGCACAACAAACACCACATCTTTTCCACTAATCAAAATGAGAGTGAACAAATTTGCACTCTTATTGTAATAATATCGCAATGAGGCTGCAGTATGCAAACTTTGTGTTCAGGTCCAGCACCTATATATACAGCTTTTTTGTATGGATGATTCAATGAAAAATGGTTGAAAAAAGTTTTTGTGAAAGTCATGGAAAGGTGGTGCGACTGTGCAAGCAACCAACCATTCCAGTTAAGATGGATCGAGATGTTGGGCCGCTGAAGGTTGGGCCTTTGGATTTACAGCTAATATAAGCCTACAGAATAAAACACAATCAAGAGGAAGACACATGCAAACAGAGCAGTGGGATCTGATACCATGTAAATTTCAGACGTATAATATTGTATCTCACTTAGCTTAATCCCCATGAGTTAGCAAAATGGTCTTATCTTGGAACTTAGGGATTTACTCACATCTATGGACTCAGGTTCGATTATCCTTGCCAACAAACTCTTTGGGCCACTGGTGGTTATGTCCAGTCATTATCTCTAGAGCCCTGAAATTAGTGAAGGTGCACGCAAAGCTGGCCTGAATATCTGGTTATAGAAAGAAAAAAAAAATCTCACTTATCTTATTCTATTGAATTGTACAAATGTTGTGAGTTTTTATTCATATGTTAAGGATTTCTTTTCAAAAGTTGGGAATTTACGGCAATTCAAGCAATTATGTAATCTACACACCAAATAAGGGTGTGTATTATAAGTTTATAACACGTACAGAGATTGTTACTCGAAACTATATATATGAGGATAGCTGGATAGATCTTTGACGAAAGGCCAAAGGAAAAGTATATAGTACTCCCTCCGTTCCTTTTTAAGTGCGTACCTTGGAAATACGTGCAATTTCAAACCCCTAAAAACCATATTTCCCTATATAATTTTTTAATTTTCTTTATACCAATTAAAGTGCTCATTGAGTACTTTAATTTGGTGCAAAAAAAAAAATTGAAAATATTATACGAAAGTTCATTTTTTAATGTTCATAAAAAATACACGTTTCCCAAAGTACTCATTTAAAAAGGAACGAAGGGAGTAGTATTTTCTGGGGAGATCATATAATTATTATGCTAATTGATCACTAAGAATTTTGCAAATATTACTGTCCTTAATTTTTATGGTGGAAACGATCAAGGACCACACCATAGAGTAGTGTAGTGGCTAGTAAAAAAACATTAAGCAACATTAAGGATTTGTCATGTCATTTTGCAGTTTTATAAACCATTGTTATCATCTTTGCGGTAAATTTCTTTTAAAAATTTGCGACTTTCTACGTGAATCTTATGCTATTTTGTGATGAATTTTAAGGATGAAATAGTAGCTCGGGATGCCATGGATAAAAAAAAATCAAAATCAAAATTAAAATGCGCAAATACGAATGACCACTTTCGTTTTATTGGCCTTAATTTGCACAGCACATCTTTGTCGAAAGCTAGGCCTACAGTCAGTGTGTAAGTACATGAAATAGAAGAGACCTCACAAAACAAACAGCAAACAATTGCATCTTAAGCTTTACAGACTTCAAGAATTACTCGAAAGTTTGCATTCTCATAGTGTCCAATAGGCAAACAATGGCATCACTTCGGGTAACAGATCGCCTCGTGTCTCAATTCCTTAATTTATACCTCTAGCTAAAAATATTTCCCAGCTCCCTCATTACTGAAAGCTTTTCAGATTGCTAACTTCAAAGTTTTGGGATTGAGGTATATGTAAGTTGGCCAAAAAGACACTCCATTGTCAAAACAATCGTGTAATAGCTATTTAGTTCCTACGCTCATTAGAATGCGTGCAAATACTATGCGTTTATAACTTTGTGGATTATTTTTATATATCACCGTGCCCAGTTGTAAAATGATGTAAATCATGATAAATGTTTATTGAAATATTCTACGAACAATCAATAAATGAATACGGTACGCATTTTGTAGCTGGAATCACACAATGACCTGCATTTTTTTCAACTTATTCTAATTCTTTTTTGTTGGATCAAGGCTGATCATAAGAATCATTGAGAAAACCCAACAAAAAGAATAACTTTTTCAGTTATGGTGGCATACATTTCACATACACATTTTTAGTCAAAAGTAGATACTTGTCTTGTGATTACAAAGATATCACTATTGTCCATAAAGAGTTTTCTCTAGCTTTAAATGGGACTATAGTTAGTAAACGATGAGATTAGTCTTTCAAGATTTTAATCGAAGTATATGTAAACTGGCTTAAACAATTGTTTATCCCAAAAAAAAGAGTTAAAAAAATTAAGCTATCTTTCCTCTTAATAATCATAACCACTTACTTTTAAGCTTTATATACATACTTGAAAATGAAAGGTCATAATGGATACAAAGGATTAAAAAATGCATGACATTTAACTGCTTAAACATTCAGTTAATACTCCCCCGCCCCTTTTTAAGAATCCAGTGTTTTCTTTTGGGTTGTGTGTGGCCCTGAATAACCAAGGTAACAGTCCCAGTCCACTTCGGCGGATGGGCCAAGTGGCCCAATTACTATCAATTGAAAATACGGCCCAATTGGGATTGCCCCAGGCCTTATTCCCAAAGGGCTTCCATGCCCGAAAACCTCCCCCAGCGAACAGGCCCATTGTCCAGGCGTATCTATTCTCCTATCGGGCCACGGTTACGTGAGAGAAGGGGAGTAATTTTGCACTTAGGAGTCTTGAAAATCTGTTGATTGGACAAATTAACACAGAGATTTGTTGATTTGGCTCTTTCACACCCTTTCAATTTTCGCGAATTTGATCACAGATTTTATTAATTCAACTCTCTGTACATATTTGGATCAGAAACCAATAATTTCACATTCCAGCCGCACAACGCGCAACTTTGCCATGCAAGAAAAAACTGCATAGATAGCTGTAAAATCCCACATCGGGACTCTATGGAAATATTAAGTGACGTCTAAGATAACGCCGACTAGCTACTATTAACTCAATTTTAATCTTTTGAGTCACGTAGTTAGGCTAAGGTTAGCAGGTCATTTGACACTAGTCGTTACTGTTGACTGGTAGCTCTTGAATGGTTGGCTCAATCCTTTTCAATGAGTAATTGGCCACCAAAGTAGTTGGCTATTTTCTCCTATATAAAGTGTTCTTCTCTTGCTATTGTACGTATCAGAAATTAGAAAAAACAGAGAGATACACGAGAGTATATAGTGAGGATGATATTGTTGAGTTGAGTGACTGTTGTATTCCTCCCCCAATTTAGTGAATCCGCTGCCCCCGTGGACGTACCCGAATTTGGGGAACCACGTAAATACTTTGTGTTCTTGTGTGTGTGGTTTGTGTGTGTTTGATTAGGTACCGTATAGCACTACAATTGGTATCAGAGCAGTGTAGTGGGTGCCTAGAATCACAAACCCAATTTTCACTTTCTGTTTTGTTCCTACGTCGACATTTTGTAGTACGAAACGAAGCTCGAAAAAAATTTTGAGCTCCTGGACCGCGGAAAGCCCAATGGCAGACGGCCAACGCCACGGTCACCCTAACGGAGGCCCAGAAGTTTCACGCCACTGGCGCCTACAAGTGTGTAGCGCCAAGTTAGGATTCAATTTCGCTGCGGTATTTCACGCTACCGTCCGTAGGGAAGTAGGAGCGTAATCGCTTCACGCTGCATCGCTTCACGCGTCAACTGGCCAACCGGCCGCGCGGTCAACGGTCAACTCCATACTCTACTCCAGATCCGCCCGACCCGACTCCAGACCGGCCTACTTCAAGATCGGACCTCGACCGGCCCCGGCTCGGGCCAGACCGTCCGTTCATCAGAACCCGGCTCACGCATCGGGTCCGGCCTATTTCCTCGGCCCAAGATCTGATCGCAGTTCAAACCCGGTTCGATGCCGTAATCGGTTTATTAGGGCGGTTCGGTCCGTTCGGGCCAGTTCACCTCCCGTTCATCCCGGTTCCCACACATTCTCGGCGTTTGGATCCAACCCCGCGCTCGCTTTTACGAGATTCAAACCGAAGTTGAAGATCGATTGAGTTTTGGTGATAAAAACGTGTTTTGGGCGTTTTGCATCGTAATTCAACTTTGGTGGAGTGAAAGTCTTGCTATGGCCGACGGAGAAAAAAGAAGTTCCCAAAAATCACTCCCGCTTCAACTCCTAAGGGTGTCTCCGAGTCCTCATCCAAAGACTGAACAATTATGGGCAAAAGGAATACGGTTTCCAATGCTAAGTTTGAGGTGGAGAAATTCGATGGAACGAATAACTTCGGCATGTGGCAATGCGAAGTTTTGGATATTTTATATCAGCAGGAGTTGGATATAACGTTGGAGAAGCGGCCCGATGATATTTCTGATAAAGATTGGTTAAAGCTTAATCGTCAAGCATGTGGCACCATCCGGTTATGTCTCACAAAGGATCTGAAGTACTTTGTGATGAAGGAAACACTAGCTAAAGAGCTATGGGAGAAATTGGAAAACAAATACATGACGAAAAGTGTTGAAAATCGGCTATATCTAAAGAAGAAGCTCTACCGGTTCCAGTATTCGCAAGGTATATCTATGCACCAACACTTAAACAATTTCAATAAGATTTTGTCTGATTTACAAAATCTTGACGTTTCCATTGAGGATGAAGGTAAAGTTTTACTATTGTTAAATTCCTTGCCCGAAACGTACGATCATTTGACTACCACTTTATTATATGGTAAATCTGAAATCAAGTATGATGACGTTTCTAATGCTTTGATGAATGACGAGGTACGGAGGAAGGACAAGATGATTCACCAAGACCCGTCAAGATCGGATTGACCACCGTGAGGCGGGGATCGAGACTAGGAAGTCCGCCGAGGGCAAGAAGTCTGGTGCAGGAGGCCGAGGGAGGTCTCGCTCAAGATCTAGAGGTGCCAAATCCAGAGAACGGAGGAAATTAGCGAAAGACGAGTGTGCCTTTTGCCATCAGAAAGGACACTGGAAGAATGATTGTCCGAACAAACAACCAGTTGCAAATGTTGCAAGGGATGATCTAGAGTCAGCACTATGTGTTTCATCATCGCAAGGCCATTCAGATGAGTGGATACTAGATTCGGGAAGTACCTACCACATATGTCCTAACAGGGAATGGTTCTCGAGTTTTCAAGATCTCGATGGAGGAGTTGTTCTGTTAGGTGACGAGACAACCTGCAGAGTACGAGGGATAGGTTCAATCCGTTTGAAGTTGCATGATGGGACGATCAGGGTGCTCACAGATGTTCGGTATATTCCGGACATGAAGAAGAATCTCATTTCACTTGGAGCCTTTGATGCAAAGGGCTACAAGATTACGATGGTGGGTGGTGTGTTGAAGGTGGTTCGAGGGGCGCTAGTGGTACTAAAAGGCAGCCGAAAGGGGAACGTGTATTCTCTGTGACTACAGCGATCCACGGGGAGAGCGTCTGTTTCAATATGCTCAGACGAAGACGATGCATCCAGGCTATGGCACATGCGTTTAGGGCATGTTGGCGAGAAGGCCTTACAGGGTTTGGTAAGGCAAAGCTTGTTGAAAGGAGCCAAGACAGGGAAAATTGGCTTTTGTGAGCATTGTGTATTGGGCAAGCAGACTCGAGTCAAGTTTGGCACTGGAGTTCACCGCACCGAGGGGATTCTAGACTATGTTCATTCAGACGTTTGGGGGCCTACCAAAAATGCTACTTTGGGAGGCAAACAATGGTTCGTGACATTTATTGATGACTATTCCAGGCGTGTTTGGGTTTATCAAATGAGTCACAAATATGAAGTTCTTCGCATTTTCCTTATTTGGAAGAAAATGATAGAGACGCAGACAGGTAGAAAGATCAAGAAGCTGAGGTCAGATAACGGTGGAGAGTACAAGTCAAATCCTTTTCTCCAAGTCTGTCAGGAGGAGGGGATAGTTAGACACTTCACAGTTGCGGGGACGCCGCAACAGAATGGAGTTGCAGAGCGCATGAATCGCACTTTGGTGGAGAAAGTACGATGCATGTTGTCAAATGCCGGCCTTAGTAAGGCATTCTGGGGAGAGGCAATCGAATATGCCTCACATCTTGTCAACCGCTTTTACGCCGGCTGAAGACTTGGAGGAAGACTCCGTTGGAAGTATGGTCTGGGAAACCTGTTACAGACTACGATTCGTTACATGTTTTTGGATGTCCTGCTTACTACCATGTAACTGAATCAAAGTTGGATCCGAGAGCCAAGAAAGCGATTTTCTTGGGCTTTAATCCAGGTGTGAAGGGATACAAGCTTTGGTGTCCTGAGTCAAAGAAAATTGTTATAAGCAGGGATGTTACCTTCGATGAATCTGCTATGCTAAAGCAGGTTCCTTCCAAGGAGAATGTGGAGCCGAATGTTCTACAGCAGGTGGAGCATTCAGAACAAGCGAGAGTAGAGTCGTCACTTGTTCCAAGACGGCCCGACGACCAATTGAGAGTCCTATGGATCATTCATTTGAACAGATATTCTCAAGAGGTGGAGGCTCCAATTCGGAAGCATTACAAAGAAAATTTAATCCATTGCGCTTAACGCATCGAGGCGGGACATCCGGAAACCCGCTCGATATGCCAATGTGGTGGCATATGCTCTTCCAGTTACAGACGATGATATTCCGTGCACCTATAAGGAGTCAGTGCAGAGTACAGATAGTGACAAATGGAAGAAGGCAATGGATGAGGAGATGGGTTCACTCTCCAAGAATCAGACATGGGAGTTGGTGCAACTTCCAAAGCGCAAGAAAACAATCAGCTGCAAATGGGTCTATGCCAAGAAGGAAGGTACAGGATCTGAGAAAGTCAGGTTTAAAGCAAGATTGGTAGCCAAGGGTTACGCTCAGACGGAGGGGATCGATTACAATGAGGTGTTCTCCCCTGTCGTCAAACATTCATCAATCAGGATCTTGCTTGCATTGGTAGCTCAATTTGATCTCGAGTTATCCCAACTTGATGTCAAAACCGCTTTTCTACACGGAGATCTGGATGAGGAGATCTATATGGCTCAACCAGATGGATATAAAGTTGCAGGAAAAGAGAATTGGGCTTGTAAACTGAAGAAGTCGCTATACGGATTGAAACAGTCGCCGAGACAGTGGTATAAACGATTTGATCGGTTTATGATGGATCAAAAGTACACAAGGAGTCGGGCCTGATCATTGTGTCTACTTCCATGAAAACTCCGAGATGGATCATTTGTCTATTTGCTCTTATATGTCGATGACATGCTGATTGCATGTAAGAGCAAGGTGGAGATTGATAGACTAAAAGCTCAGCTCAGCACGGAGTTTGACATGAAGGATCTCGGGGAGGCTAAGAAGATTCTCGGCATGGAAATTCAGCGGGACAGGATTAAAGGCACAGTTTGTTTAACGCAGACGCAGTATCTGAAGAGGGTTTTGCAGAGGTTTGGTATTGACGGGAAAGTGAAAGCTGTTAGTACACCTTTGGCAGCTCATTTCAAGCTTAGTGCATTGATGTCGCCGCAGACTGAGAACGGACGGAAGCAAATGGCTCAAATTCCCTATGCAAATGCAAAGGGGAGCTTTGATGTATGCTATGGTGCATACCGCGACCGGACATTTCACACGCCGGTTAGCATGGTTAGTCGATACATGCACAATCCTGGAAAGGAGCATTGGCAGGCTGTGAAATGGATTCTACGGTACTTACATGGTACTGTGGATGTTGGTTTGAAGTTCGAGAGAAACAAGACAAGTGGTCAACATTTGGTTGGATATGTGGATTCTGATTATGCTGGTGATCTAGATAAGCGACGGTCGACAACAGGCTATGTGTTTACATTTGCTGGAGGACCAATCAGTTGGAGGTCAACGTTACGATCAATCTGGTTGCTTTGTCTACACTCTGAGGCGAGTATATATGGCGTGAATGAGAGGCTTTCAAGGAGGCTATTTGGATTCATGGTTTGATAGAGGATTTGGGAGTCTATCAAGAAAACGTG
Source organism: Vaccinium macrocarpon (assembly GCA_022606695.1). Lineage (NCBI taxonomy): Eukaryota > Viridiplantae > Streptophyta > Magnoliopsida > Ericales > Ericaceae > Vaccinium > Vaccinium macrocarpon. The sequence goes on along the minus strand of CM040175.1, from coordinate 1,150,161 downwards.
GAGGTTTTTTGTGATAGTCAAAGTGCCATCTGTTTGGCAAAGAACCAGGTCCATCATTCGCGCACCAAGCATATTGATGTCCGGTTCCATTTTATCAGGGAAATTGTAGAAGAAGGGGATGTTCTGCTTCAGAAGATTCCGACTGCAGATAACCCTGCAGATATGTTGACGAAAGTGGTCAGTGGGATCAAGTTCAAACACTGTTTGGACTTGATCAATATCTCTCGGACAGGTAGCGCCTAAGGGCGCATCAGGGTAGTGTTGATTCGAGGATTCTCGCCAAGGTGGAGATTGTTGACTGGTAGCTCTTGAATGGTTGGCTCAATCCTTTTCAATGAGTAATTGGCCACCAAAGTAGTTGGCTATTTTCTCCTATATAAAGTGTTCTTCTCTTGCTATTGTACGTATCAGAAATTAGAAAAAACAGAGAGATACACGAGAGTATATAGTGAGGCTGATATTGTTGAGTTGAGTGACTGTTGTATTCCTCCTCCAATTTAGTGAATCCGCTGCCCCCGTGGACGTACCCGAATTTGGGGAACCACGTAAATACTTTGTGTTCTTGTGTGTGTGGTTTGTGTGTGTTTGATTAGGTACCGTATAGCACTACAGTTACAATAGCTGCTAAGGCAATGGCTTTCCAAACCAGACTTTTGTGTGTATGCACGCGCCCAAGTGTGTTCTGCAAGATGAAATTTGTTGAGAGATGGAGATCCAAAAAGATTGAGGAAGCACATGGCATTAGGTGAATCAGGGTAGAGCCCTGCATGTCATCCTTTAACTGACCTCTTCATAAACTTGACTGTGTCCTCTACTAACCCTTTTGTACAATACAACCACTCTCCCTTTCCCTCTCCTCCAAGCCACTCCTATATAATGCCAACTAAATAAGCAGCAACTTAGCATTTCAAACAAAATGGCCTTGTTTCTAGCTCTCTGTTTGCTAATCCTGAAGTTTTCGGTTGCTAATTCGGCGGAGGGAGTGCCTAGCACTTCGAACGAAGCATGCATTGGCAGCAACGGGGGTTTCTTTCTGGGGATTGGGATATACGCCGATAGATGCCCAGAGGCAGAAGCCATCGTCTTCTCGTGGGTGGAAAGGGCCGTTTCTGAGGACCCTAGAATGGCTGCTTCTCTCCTTCGTCTCCATTTCCATGACTGCTTTGTCAATGCAAGCGCCAAGCATGCCTTGTAATCGTACTTTGAATTCAGTGTTTTCACAATTAGAGACTTATATTGCTATTTTTTTTATTTTTCAGGGATGTGATGCATCAGTGCTACTAGATGACACGCCGAGTTTCGTTGGCGAAAAAACAGCAGCACCAAACTTGAACTCACTGAGAGGGTTTGAAGTGATCGACGGCATAAAATCGGATCTTGAATCTGTTTGTCCTGAGACGGTGTCCTGCGCCGATGTACTTGCTATTGCAGCCAGAGACTCTGTTGTTCTGGTACGTCCTACTAATGCAGTAGTTATGTCCTGTGACCAAGGTCTAATTCCCATATTGTGCCTAAACAGTAAGGCAAAATTAACCAAATTTACCGATGTATAGGCAATCAAGAAAATTATATAGTAGTAATATACATGATAATCTCATTTCTTTTAATGGAAAGAAGGTACACCTTCTTAGAGTTCAACATCTAGGATCCGACTTGTATCATCGATACTGATAGGTAAGTGAAAAATTATGGCAAGCAAAAGTTTGATTCAGAGGGAGAAGAAAAGGGAAAAAATTGGAACAGAAATGTCATTTCATTCGTCGATCCTCCAAAAAAAAAAAATAAGCAAAGTTCATTTGCTGAGTGGCTAATGAAAAATTCATGGAAAGTTACAATCCCCACCGCAGAACATTGCAACTACATGCCTGCATTGACGTTGTTTTTTTATCAGAAGAGCGAGAGCTAACTGTTGAGACTTTGGATTATCAGGACACATACTTCATGAAATGGTCCACGCATGTTTGTTATTTTGCAGTCAGGGGGACCAGGTTGGGAAGTGCAGACAGGAAGGAGGGACAGCTTAACTGCTAGCAAAACAGCAGCAAACAACAACATTCCAGGCCCGAATTCGAACGTGGCCACACTGGTGGCCAACTTTGAAAACGTTGGCTTAACTCTTGCTGACATGGTTGCACTCTCAGGTAATCTCAATTTTCATCCTGTTTGGTTTTTCCAAGAAAACACCCTCTTACTTGCTTTTCTCGGCAGGGGCGCACACGATGGGAAAAGCTCGGTGCTTCACATTCAGTTCCAGACTGAACAGTAACAGCAACTCAAATAGCCAGGATATCAATCTTGAGTTCCTTCAGTCACTCCAGCAGCTATGTTCTGTATCCGACGTCAATGCAACGGTAGCGCAGCTTGATCTCGTGACCCCATCGACGTTCGATAACCAGTACTACGTTAACCTACTATCTGGGGAGGGGTTGCTGGTGTCGGACCAGGTTCTTGTGACAGGGGATGACCAGACACGCAAAATTGTCGAATCTTACGCAGAGGATCCGATGGTGTTTTTCGAGGACTTCAGGAGGTCTATGATTAAAATGGGGAGCTTGGGAGTGCTGACCGGAGAGAACGGCGAAATCCGTAGTAATTGCAGGACTGCCAATTGATCACCTTTAGTTCTTTAACAACACTAATGCTTTGTATGTGTTGTAGTAGGATTTGGAAGCTCTCTGTTGTAGCTGGTTGTGTAACTGAACTAGTCCAGCATGTAGCTTCTCTACTTAAAAGCTTTATATGACAAAAAGTTGGCAAATGGCTATATTTATATACTACATGTTAGAAAGAAAACCCTCAAGGGGAGAAAATACTATCTTCTTCCCACCAAGTTAGTCCATTTTCGGAGTTCCTAACTTTCTACGGGACACAGATTGAATTCTGTCCTATTCATATTCGAACGTGTTGATTACAAATAATGCCCCTTTATCTTGAATTTTGAAACTAATTCATAGTCAGTTGAAAGGGGTAGTACAAGAAACTAAAAAGTTATATGCTCTCTTTTCCAAAATGAACACGTATTTTGGAACATGCCAAGTATAGAATCCCAATTTTCCTCGACAAAACCCAAACTAGTCCAGCATGTAATTTCTCTACGTAAGCTTTATATGACAAAAAAGTTGGCAAATGGGTATATATGTACATACATTTATGCACGTGCGCGCACACACGTCACTATTTTATGAAGTAGTGAAAAAAACCTCCTAACCAAAGAAAATAGGAGTACTATCACTGTCCCGCACTAAAAAGTACTAGAAACTAAAAAGTTTTATACTCTCTTTTCAAAAATGGACACATATTTTGAAACATCCTAAGTATTACTCTCTTCGTCCCAATTTTATAGTCTCTCGTTCTATCCTAACCGGATAAAAAAAACGATTATATATTTCAATCGGTAATATATTTTATATGCAACATAGATCTTGTTTGATAGATCTTGATTTAATCTAATAAATAAAGTGTTTAAAATTACTTAAAACATTATAGATTATAAGATATAAAACTTTAAAAAGTAACACGAACTCCCAAAAAAAACTATAAAATTGGGACGGAAGGAGTAGTAAATCCCAATTTTCCTCGAGGAAAACCAACGGCAGATGAAGCAATTTACCTCCGGCATCAGCCGCTATAACAATATTGCCACGGAACTAATTAAAAAGAAAGAGTTTTTCTTCGATAAGGACATGGTGTATGAGTTAATCATGAAAATAGGACACGAAATAATTTTTTAATGTCAAGAGGACAATTCACCAAGACATTTCAAAAATACCTCTGCTAGTCCATGAAAATGTCTGAACCCCCAAAACCCTATGAAAGTGTCTTAACCCTCAAATCTAATGAAAGTGTCTAAGTCTAAACTTTAGGGTACGCTATAAAAGTGCTTAAAAACTTATGATACCCTATAAAAGTGTTTAAAACCCTAGGGTACCCTGTGAAAGTTCTTAAACCACTAAAACTCTATAATTGGAAAGTGCACCATAAACCTAAACTCTAGAATACCCTATGAAAGTGCATAAACCACTAAAACTCTATAATTAAAAAGTGCCCTAAGTGCCTAAACCCAAAATGTCTGAACCCACTATAACATATCCCAAAGAACCTAACTCCCTAAAATTGAACTCCAAAATTAAACTCAATCTCAAAATTAAGGAGAAAAAATTAATAAAAGTGCCTTACCCGCGCATTAGGGATAGAGAGAGTGACGGGTTGCATGAAAGGAAAAGTGGCGCAGAGTTCACATTAATGGGTTAGTCGGTCAGATGAAAAAAAATGGGTTAGTCGGTCAACACTCAACAACAAAGGGTGACGGGCTGTACCTGCCATTTTTTTGTATTTTTTTTTTCATTAAGGATATTTTTATTTAGTATTGTCATTGAACTCTAAAAAAATTCACATTAATGTATTAAAAGTTTTAAAATAAATTATGTTGGACTAAACATCATTTGAAACTCCAAACTTGACCTTTAGACCAATTTTCTTAAAAAGGAAAGTATGCAACAATAACATTCAAAAGAGGCTCTCAACCTGTAAATGGGAGTTAAAATACTCCAAGTATCTGCATTTTTATAATTTTTCTTCAATACAAATGCATACAGCGAAGACCCTCTAAATATTTGGTAGCCTGAGGACTCGGCTGAGGGATTAGATTCTAATTTGAAGGTTGCATTAGCTGGGATTGTTGTTGAAGCTAAGAAAATGCCTGTTGTGAAGATTGAAAGCTTGCCTGTTGTGGATACCTGCCTGTTGCGGTGCATACACAGGATGGCCAATTTGGCATTTAGGTACTAACTTTGATCGAGGTGCCTATTTTAGGTTCCGCAAAGATGATTCAAACTATGAGTTTCTGTTAAAATATTTTTATTTGGTTACCTGAAAAAATTAGCTCAATCCGATATTGGTAAGGTCCCTACGAATTTTGGAAAAAAAAAAAAAACACTTACCGAAAATTTTTACAGGTACCCATATAATTAAAAGAAAATGAAAAAAATCGACGTTTGAATCATCCAGGCATGACCCGAAATAGCCAGTTTTTTAAAATTCATAAAGTGAACTACTTAATTTCAATTAAATTATGAGCACTCGTATAAAAATATTAATAAAAACTCATGGTTTGAATCATCTTTGTTGGCCCCAAAATAAGCCTCACAAAATATATCAATAAATCCTTAGGATACTGATTTTGGCACTCCATTTTCTTATATGCCACTCCAAAATTTGTCTTCTAATTCAAAAGATACACACACACAAATACTAGAAGAAAATATTTAAATTGCCATTATAAGAAAGTGGAGTGCCAAAATTACTTCCTTAGGCTTGTTTTTGGCTAAATAAGTTACTTCGCTTATATCATTCAAATTGTTCTTGTACTTAAACTTTTGTAGTTTTGTTATTCTTCAAGACTAGAGGAATTAAAAAAATTTAAAAATAATAATGTTCAATACTCAAATTTATTTTGAATAAAGCAAAAAAATTTAAATATAAAAAAAAATAAGTGAGGTGCTTATTTAGCCAAATTAGGCCGCCAGAATGCCGAACTTAGGATTCTTGTAGTCAGGGATGGAACCAGAGGGGGGCCAGTAGGGGTGGTCGCCCCTGCAAGGAAAAAAAATCCTCTAATATTATATAGAAAAAAAAGAAATTTTCCTATGAATTATATAGACTCGCCCCTGCAAAATCTATTGGGAAAAAATTCGCCCCTACATAGTGAAATTTCTGGCTCTGTCCCTGCTTGTAGTGGCATGGGTCACTACATCCCCGTAGTGATTTCAATTATGGGCCTTCTGAAATCTTCATTTGGAATTAGAACCATTTATTTTTTCAGGAATCTTGAGCACATTATAAGTAAAAAAATTATGATCGGCGAAGATTGGTAAACACACAATTGAGATAAATTTGTCCTACTGTGTATTCACCAAATGATATTGGCCTTCCATATAATTGATATCTGAACATATGGCTACCAATATCCAATTAATTTAATTTTTTGCATTGATCTACTCAACATTCTGGACAAATTGTACGGTTATGATTCCAAGTATAGATTACAAATGACTCACAATTAAAGTCACTATAGGAATATAGTGACATGAATCACTATGAGTACTCCAAATTCCAAAACGCCAGTGTTTGGCTCTCAACAGAGCAAGCCCCTAATTAGGTCTGCAAACAAGCCAAATTAAGCCGAGCTTTAATGTGTTCAGGTTTGGTTCATTAAGTTTTTAAAGAACTCAAGCGGAGCTCGAACTCTTTAAAAATCTGACGAGCCAAGCTTCTCTAGGTTTAAGTCGAATTCGAACTTATTCACTAGCATTTGCAAATAAAAAAATATTAGATATTTATGTTCTCAAATAGGTCTAAAACTACAAGTATAATTTTTATTTTATACATAAATATGTTCATACATATACAAAATTACACCAGAAAAAAACACATTAAAATGTAAGTTTATTGTACTTTTAAAGATTTTTACCTGTACAAGTTATAGAATTTTCATAATATATATGTAAAAGTTTGTACATATTAAATTCTATATGTGAAATTTTATATGATATATTTGTCTAACCGAACATAATAGGTTCGGCTCATTTATGAAACGAGTTTAAAATTGAGTTTAAGTTTGGCTCATTAATAGACAAGTCGAATTCGAATAAGCCCTTACCAAACCGAACTTCAAATAGTTTGCGAAATGGCTGATTCATTTGCAACCTTACCCCTAATTTGTGAAAGACAAACATTTTTTTTTTTTTCGAAAGATAAAGACGATTAATGCTGTGATTATCCGGAGTGAAAAAAAAAAAATCATTTTCGAAAGCATAACTGCATTGGACACCGCCTTTCACTCCCCACTCTCTCCCTACAGAAGAGAGAGATTATGCGCCAGCGTTCTGCACTCTGAGAGCACGTCTCCTCAAGAGTCAAGCCCACTCCTCCATCAGAAGTTCAGAACCTTTGCCACACGCACTCTCTCTCTCTCTCTCTCTCGCTTCACCATTCACCAACAATGACAACAATCTCCATCACCGACGACTACCAGCTCTCGCCATACCACCGCAGGTTCACCATCGACTTCCACGGCACCACATTCAGAACCACCGTCACTTCAACCCCCAAAATCGTCCGCAAATGGCTCCAAACTACTCTCCACCGCAACCCCCGCCACCGCCATCACCTCGTCGTCGGCCTAGGCGTCCAGTGGCTCCCGCCCTCTTCCCCCGGCAGAGATGCCCCTGCAGCCGTTCTCCAGCTCTGCGTCGGCCGCCGCTGCTTAATCTTCCAGCTCCTCTACTCCCCCACCGTCCCCAACCTCCTCCGCCGCTTCCTTCGTAAGACCAAAATTTTAATCTACTCATTTATATCTTAACCCGTAGCTTTTCTGCGCGGTTATGGTTGTTAATTAATGTTTAAGAGCGTATTTAATTACGTAGGAAACCCTAACCACACGTTCGTCGGCATGTGGAATCACTCCGACGCGATTAAGCTGTTCTACTCGAAGCATGGGTTGACAATGGTTCGTGATCCCCTGGATCTGAAGCTCCACGCGGTGTCCAAGTATGACGGGAGGAGACCGCCGGCAAGGGCGTCTAGGAAGAATATAGTGAAACAATGCCTTGGATTTGATGTGGATTTCGAGGAGTGGATTGGGAGGAGTGACTGGGATGATTCTGAACTCCATGAGGGTCAGGTTTTGTATGCTTCTGTTGATGCTTACTGCTCCTTCTTGATCGGGAAGGATTTGAGGGCTTGGGAGCTCTGATCCATCGTCTCTGATTTTAGGATTATAGATCGCTGTATTAGGAAACATAATGGTAACATTCGTACGGCCGATAAGTTACGATATCGAGGTTCTAAATCATGTTTAAGTAACTGCATGATGCCTTAATTTTTTGAATATCTGCTCAGTGAAGTGGACTCAAGTGACTGGTAGAATTACTACTCATTAGGTAAGTAGTTGAACCCCAAAGGTTATCTATGGATAGCTAATCTTGTTTTGATGAATGTGAAATGGGTTTTGGGATATTGATCTTAATTTGTTTGTGAGAAGATCCATGGGTTGAATATCTTGTGAATCTTGTAAGTTTGATATATATATATATATATATGAGAATGCATGTTGCACTGTTTTGTTGGCATAAATGATGCATATGTATAAATATTGATGCCTTGCTAGTTGCTGGTATAGTGGACAGTTGATAGCCTGGCCCTGGGGCCTCCTCCAGATATGTCTCTTCTTTCTTTGTTGGAGATCCATTTTGGTGTAAGGTTGCCTTTCATATAGGTTGATGATTCATCTCTCTGTTTCTTTCCGGACTTGTGCTCTAAATTCTGCTTGTTTTATGAGTTTTTCAAGCTTACGCTTGTTTTAGTTATTGATTTATTTCTGGCATCCTAAAAGCATACCCTAAAACCACTCATTTTCAAGTAGGGCCGGAAAAAGGACAAAGTGAACAGTGAAAATCTGGGGAAAAAATGTTCCTCCATAATCTCCTTATTTTAAGAGTGGTAGGGTAGGGGATAGTCTCTCCGAAAAAAGTCTAGGAAAGAAAAAAATAGGGAAAATGACCAAAACATGGTTTTTAAAACTAAATATTCCAATTTCATGGTAAGGTTTTTGGAAATGACCAAGAATATGAGAAGGAAAAAAATAATTTCACATACATGGTACCAATATTTCGACTGACAAAAATACCCCTAGGTAAAAAAAAATCCCAAATAATTTCCCCTCCCCGTAAATTGACACCTTACGTCCACAATCTAACAAAACTTGCTCCGAGCAACAACAAAACTTGCTCTTTGTATAACCTTGTCATGCACTCTATATGAAACCACAAGCACCAGAGTGTTCTTCTCAGAAATTTTATTTCTTATTTCCTTAGGATTTTAGATGGCATGAACCATGCATACAAGTCCATCCGTTCGATGTTCCATTGTCAGTGGGGTGACTTTTGCACTCTTTTTATAACATGAAAAATAATGTACTGTCACTGACACTGAAAAACTTGCTCCGAGCAAGAACAAAACATGTTCTTTATATAACACTGACGTGCATTATGTATGAAACCACAAGCACGTGACTATTCTTCCCATAAATTTTATGAACAGACAATCTCAAAATTGCACCATGCATGCAACAATGTTGCACCATAAATTAAAACCCTTGCAATAAAAGCATTGCACTCACATTAGTCCAACTTGCCTTGCTAGTGTGAGATCAAATCAAATTTTTGGATGGACAATCTCAAAATTGCACCGTGTATACAACAACATTGCACTGTAAATGAAAAAACCTTGCACCTTGCAATAAAAGTATTACACTCACGTTAGTCCAACTTGCCTTGCTAGTGTGAGATCAAAACAAATTTTTTGGATGGACAATCTCAAAATTGCACCATGTATACGACAACATTGCACTGTAAATGAAAAAACCTTGCACCTTGCAATAAAAACATTGCACCGTGCATGCAAGAGCATTGAATTATAAACGAAAAACTCTTACATCTTGCAATAAAAAAAATATTGTAAAAAATCCCCCTAAAAGGACCTATACAACACATACCACACCTAAGTATATCAACTAAGTTCAAGAGTTGCAGCAATGATCAATGTGGCATCAAAATATGGAAAGAGAGAGGGGAACTACACCAATCTGTTAATGCAATTTGGACGGACAATCTCAAAATTGCACCGTGTATGCAACAACATTGCACCGTAAATGAAAACCATTGCACCGTGCAATAAAAGCACTGCACTCACATTAATCCAACTTGTCTTGCTATTGTGAGGTCAAATCAAATATTTTTCAAAATAAAATGTACTTTCTTACATAGAAAATAAAAGAGAAAATTATAGTAAACGATAGAAAATAAAAGAGAATTTATCAAAACGTTTAGGAAAACAATAGTTGCTCCTTGTATTAAAAATATTTGCACTTTAAGTGAAATAATATGACACCCTTTGACAATAACATTGCACTGGAATGCCTAGCAAAATCAAAACAATCTTTGCTCCCCCGTCATTCCTCCTCCCTTCTTCTCCGTAGGTAGCATCGAGATTTTCTCAATAAATTGCTTGTTTGGTAGCTATTGCAAATTCAAGATCAAAATTATTTCTAATCTTTCAAGCTTGTTATCCGAGCCGATTGGACCATCGTTGAACATCTCGAGTGCTTCGACGTCGTCGAATATATACACAAACCTATACACATTACCCAATTTAGAATAGACTTGGCTTTGAATCATGTACACATACCTATATATAAAACCCAAACATATACACAGACCTATATACAAAACCCAAACACATTCCATGAAAACATATCCAGGATGTGAACTTTCAGGAGCAACAATATCATAAGGTATGTGCATGTGCCCCATAAAACTGAGTTTCTAACAAGCATTTCATCAAACAGTTAGTTTGCATCATTGATCAGCCACAATTTCGCATAGAAATCAATCAGAGAACTTCCCAAAAACACACTAGGAGCTGTTAACAAGCTACAGAGAGATGAATTTTTCAACTAAATAGTACAAAACACAACTAAATTGGTAGCAAAAAAACCCCAAATCGAAAGGCTTTGGCACGAGAGAGATTTAACAACTTACTAGAGATGATAACAAGCTCTGGTCGGTCGCCGGTCGTCGGAGAAGAAGATTGATCACGCTGGAGAAAAAGATTGCTCGACGGACATCAATGAGATAAGGAGGACGGACATTTGCGTCGCAGTAGGGTTTTACGAAGAGGGGAGCATATCCGAAAATGGGGGAAAATACATTGTGGGTATTGTGGGCATTGCTGGTATAAATTACCATGTATGTGTCATTTCTTTTCTTCATACCATGTCTTTGGAATTTCCCAAACTATGACCACCTTTTGGTCATTATTTGCTCCTACCACCACTTTTTGGTCATTTTCCCAAAAAATTAAGCGATTCAAATTTACACAACATTTTCGATATTTTAAACAAAAGTAGAAATAAATAGTCCATTTATTTGATGGGGATGTAATTCCTGTTTGTTGAGAAATTATTTCATGGTCTTACGGTGTCACCACATGATTGCCCAATATTATTATTCTCCACACATTTATGTGGTGTCCGGAACACTATGGTAAATAAGGGGTCGTTTGGATGGGGGATATCCCACCCGTATAACTTTTCACCCGCTCTTAAGAGGGGGGCCCAATCCTTATCCCCTTGTTGGCAACAACAATTGCTCTCCCCCATTTCTTTTCACCCCCTCTTCTCTTCTACGTGTGAAGGTGCTTGAGCCGGATAATTTTTGGGTTGCCTCTACCCTCCCCAAAAGTTATCCGGGAGTAGAGGGTTGGGTTTTTGACCAAAACAACCCTACTTATCCCCCTCCTCCATCACCCTCCTCCATCAACCAACATAAACCAAACAAAAATCAGAGATTAATAACTCTTCAAATCTAGAAAACAAGAAATCTATAATTCTTCAAATCTAGAAAACCAACAGAAACCAAAAAAATGAGGAAGAAAGAACCTTAAAATTTATAATTTTTTAACATTCTCGGAAATCAAAAGTAAGTTGAAAACAAGAACCAAACCGAATCGTGCTTTGGCCCTCAGACATCCAATCGCCGGACTTCCAAAACGGCCATCACAGTAGACATAAAAAAATATACCCTTTTTCGTCATAGACCGTCGTAGTGAGTTCTTGATGATCTTTACACTTGGTATTGCAAGAATTTCAGCCCAGGATTTGTTTATGCCCGAGAGAGAGAGAAAGAGAGATTGAGAGAGTGTCGGTGAGTGGGTTTTGACAAAAACAGTGAGTGGGTTTTAACAAAAACAGTGGGTGAGTTTTGTTTAAACGGTGGGTGGGTGGGTTTTGATCCAATACAATTAAGGGGGTGTTCCAATAAAAAAAAAACTAGTTTTAGTTTAAATGAAAAACTACTTCATTCCACTAAACAAAACCCCACAAAAAACCAACAAAAAAACCACTTCATTCCACTAACTTAAAAAAAACCAAATCATTGTACAATCAAGTACATGTACTTTAATCATGTAAAATTACGAATCTGCCCTCCCTTCAAAAAAAAAGAGCAATAGTTGTTTGGGTAGAATGGTAGATTTGTAATTTCATAACACAACTAAAAAAACCAAAAAATCAAAAACTTGTTAGTGGAACAAGTGAGTTTTTTAAAAAAACTAAAGATCACAAAAAACCAAAAAACTAAAAAACTACTTATTGGAACACCCCCTAAATATTTTCATATTTTATCAATGACTTTGATCTAATGGCCCATATTCAATCACTTTGATCTAATGGCCACCAACCTCTTTTTCCATGCAATTTGTGTTTGCAGTATAGTTCTCTTTTTTGGTTTAAAAATTTTTTTTTTTTAAAAAAGTGTCTTCGGTGTAATAAATTCAATTAACTTCAAATTGTTCAAAAATAATAAAATAAATTAAGTCTTGTAATTGTATAATTAAGTTAATGCATAATAAGATTTGGTACATTACAAGGGCAAAACAGTCATTTGACTGCGTTTTCCATCATTCACCCCCTCTTATTTTTAAGTCATCCAAACCAAGTCAAAAGTTATCCCCCTGTTTAATCCTTCATCCAAACTATCTGATTTTTTTATCCCTCATCCATAAACATCACATCAATGTGGGTCATCCCTTAAAAAATAATACCCCCTCTTATCTTATTCCCCCTCTAAAACTTATCCCCTTGAAAATAATACTCCATCCAATTGGGGCCTAAGGGTATTGGGACATTACATGGTTTGTAGGTTGTGCATTAAAACCATGGAATAAATAGTCTTGTTTGGGAGCCCGATTCTACTTTCCATATGCATTTTTGCATTTTGTATGTTGGGGAACAAGACCAATTTTTGTTCACCCTTGTTTTGTTCATTCTTGGAAATGGTATCTTCATTGAATGTCTCACTTTGCTGATCAAAATCAATCATCAAAAATATTTTGTCTAGGAGTTGATTTATTTTCTTTAAACTTCTTGACTGAAAAATTAAATGTTTGGATCAAAATCTTACCAATTTCCGATTAAGTTGAATTTTTGTGTGGTCTCCTAGCAAATGAATTCAGACAAATTGAACGGTTATCGATTACCGTACTGAGACACATAATGAGCATACCCTTGCGAGGACGAACAAAACAAGGGTAAACAAAATTTCTCTCATTGTGAAACTGATTCTGAACTGCATTTTATAAATAAAAAAAAAAAGTGTATTTTGGAAAAACAACCTGTATAGAATGCAGAATCTAAATCACCGTTGGAGAAACTTTTCAGATTTTAATTATAACTAATTATTTCTGCCTTGAAATTTCTTTTAAATGAAATGACCACCAAAATTTGGCCTAATATTCCAATTCAAATCTTACGTGGGCAGCAGTATACAAAAAGCTATAGCAGCAATACACATGCAAGAGGAAAGTTTAGAGCGAGAGAGAAGGAGAGGGGAGGCGGCAAGGAAAAGCTCTCCCTAGGTTTTCTAGCGGCCGCCGCACTTCCCCTCCCCCGCCACCCCCTTCCACCATCTTCCTCCTTCTCCTCTCATTCTCTGCTCTCTTTTATTCTTCTCCCATAGTTTTCGGCGACTCCCCATGGTATTCAAGCTCCTCTCAACCCACATCAAATCCAAGGCATTTCCTCACTAGACGCCATCGCCAACAGTCTACTCCCGTCGTATCGACATCGCCTAGAGCCTCAAATCCAGTGGATCACGAGCCATCTCCAACTCATGCTTGGAGTAGAACAGCTTCTTCGCGTCGGAGTGGTTCATCATTCCACATGCCGAGAAGTGTGTGGTTAGGGTTTCCTATGTAATAACATCACTATCTGGACATGTGACACACATAAAGAAAAAAATAGGTTCAACGATTTTCATCCCGTGTCTAAGGCGAAGACTTGCAACTTAAAAAAAGGAATGTCTCAATTGCATAACCACAATTAGGGATGGCAATGGGGCGGATCGGTTCGGGTTTTGGCCGATCCGCACCCAAACCCAAAGGGTTTCGGTTCGGTTCGGGTTCGGTCCGGAAAAAGGGAGAGGATGAACCATAACCTAACCATTCGGGGTATAGGTAATTTCAGGTAACCAATTTTGTAAAGGAAAAAATAGCTACCCATTTGGGTAACCGAATTGTACCCATCCCACCCCAAACTGTACTAAAACATGAATAAATTGAGTTTAGGATATTTGATTATCTCAAAAAAATTGAAAAAACATGAAATCGTTCTATGTCATTGCCATGGACTATGTGTGTGAGAGAGAGAGAGAGAGAGGGGCTTACAGCGGTCGGTGGTCGGTGGAAGTCGATCTCTGAGTCTCACAAGTCACCGGTCACGGCCTCTTTGATGTAGAGAAAATGTGATTTTGAAACCCTACCTGCAAATGCTATGTATATATATGAAGGGGAAAATGGTAATTTTCAAATATATATATATAGGGTTTATGTAATATTTATATATAATATAGGGGGTCTTATGTAATTAATATAAGTTCGGTTCGGTTCAGTTCGGGTATCGGTTCGGGTTCCAGGTGAACCCATAACCTAACCAAACCCGTTCGGTTTTCCATCCATCGAACCCACACACGCACCCACGGGGCAAAAATCGGTTACGGTTTGGTAAAAAAAACCGGTTTCAGTTCGGTTACCTGTCAATTTGGTCGATATTGCCATCCCTAACCACAATGCCACAGAACTAATTAAATAGAATATGCAACAATAATAATCAACATAGGGAACCTATGAAGAGGAGTTAATCTCAGGGAGGCCAAATCCAAATATCCGCATTTTCGTTTTTTTGTTAACGCGTGTTTAAAAATACGAGCTTCCATTATTTTTTTCATTTTGCTTATAATAACGGTATGTATGAGTGAGCTTACAAGTGAAACACATAACCTGAAACTTCTCCAGTACAAATAAATATATAGCGAAGACCTTCGAATTTTAAGATAAATTCGCCATTTGAATCAACTTTGCATTATCCGAAATAGGCCCAGCTTTTTTATATTCGTTAAGCAAACCACTTAATTTCAGAATGAATGATTTATTGATTATGTCAAAGCTATTTTTGGATCTTGCTAAATCTACGAATTCTAGAAAGCCCTTACCGATATCAAATTAAGATAATTTTTTATAAGTACTTGAATAAAAATACTCTAATATATACTTGTGGTTTGAAATCATCTACACGAACCAAAATAGGCCCCACACAATAAATTAATAAATCCTGTGAATAATGATTTTTTGCACTTTACTTTCTTTAATGGCACTCTAAAATTTGTATTTTAGTGCAAAAAAATACACACAACACAGATACTAAAAGACAAAATTTGTAGTATCATTATAAAAAAAAATAGTGTCAAAATCATTCTCAAAAACGCATTATATATGGACTATAGCCGCCTACCCCAAACCTGCCAAAACGCGGACAAGTAGTGCCGAAGAAAAGGAAATTGCTTTGCATACCCCCGACACACACCCCCCGGCCCCACGCCCGTCTCCCCAAATTGCCCCCCCTGGCCTTCTCTCTCTATCTCTCGGCTCAATTTTTTTTTCTTTTTCCTTTTTTGTTTTTTTAGTTCAAATTTTAATAATTTCATTTACCATTAACTTTATTTATTTAATTACTCATTTAATTTGATTTATCCAAATTACAATTGCCCCCCGCGTAATTACAATTTTACCTCAATTTTTTTTTTGCATTTGTTAGTTTTTGGCCATTTTTTGTGGTTTCTTGGCTTGTCTTGACGAGAGGAATCTAAAAAATATAAAAATATGCACAATTTTATACAAAATATAAAAATTTAATTTTGGCTAATAATTTTATACTTTTTAGATTCCTCTCGTAGAGACAAGCCAAAAACCACAAAAAAATCGGCCGAAAATTAACAAATGCAAAAAAAAATTGAATAAGGACAAAACCAAAAAATCAATTTTTTCAATTTACCCAAACCAAGCCTATGTCATACACTGTAAAGGCGTACAGTTCATCATCGTGTGGATGTGTTGACGAAGGATACTTTATTTCCCTCAAACTATTTTTGTACGTGTTTAATTTCTAATGCACCTTTCATTCCAAAAAAAAAAGAAAAAAGATAGTGAACTTGCAATGACTTCCATAAAAATCAGTGGAGTGTTTTCTTTCTACTATGTGAATTTACTCCACATTACCCAGCTACCTGACACCACTTGGACTATTATCAGATGAAGCTAAGGATGGGCTTTAAGTTATGACACACGTCTTGATTTGTGGTTTTTCGCGGTCTTGGGGTGTCGTCTTGGGATTCACAATTTGGAAAGCAATATTGATTAGAAAATGACCACTTTGTCAACGTGATTGTAATATTTATTCACTTTAAAACGTGATTGTAATATTATTATTTACTTTTAGAAGTTTTTTATTTATTATTCATTGTTAAGACAACCTAATTAACTAATTAAAATAATATAAAGTTTCTAAATACAAAGTGAAATTTAAATGCCAATTTAAGAAAATAATTTACTTGCAAATGTAATTTGAATAAACCAAATTAAATGAGTAATTAAATAAATAAAGTTAATAGTAAATGAAATTATTAAAATTTGAGTAATTAAATAAATAAAGTTGAAAAAAGAAAAGAAAAAAAGGGCCGGAAATAAAAAGTCAAAAAAAAAAACAAAACAAAAGGGCCGGAAATTTGGGGGGTAATTTGGGGAGAGGGTTGGGGTGGGGCCGGGGGACAATGTGTCAGGGGGGTGTGCAAAGCCACACTCCGAAGAAAACTTTTCCAAAAACGTCCCATTAAACCATTTCTATTTCCTGGACCTTTACCGAGAAGGTGATAGGAAAGTCACTTTCGAAAAGCCAACTGCTTTGTTCGGATTGCTTCTTAGCCATTTTCCAAACAAGTTTTGTGAGGTCTACCTTCACCCATTGGCTGAGTCGGTGGCAGATCACGTTTTGACAGAGGGAGGACAAGTTTTGACAAACAAGTTTGGTTCAAGTCTTGGGCAGATCACCTTCACCCATCAGCCGATCACGTATTGATAGAGGGAGGACAAGTTTTGGGGTGAGGGGGCTAGTAGGGCCTGAGTCGGTCGGCATTTCAAATTTTAGAAAAAAACAAGTTTGGTTTAAGTCTGTACAATGTCAAACAATGAGTGAGGCAGACCCCACAAAACTTGTTTTGAAAATGGCTGAGAAGCAATCCGAACAAAGCCAACATTTGGCTCTCTGCAGCGACTACCCACAAAAGACAAACATTAATGCGTGATTGTGCGGAGTGAATAAATCATTTTCGAAAGCATAACAATATTGGACACTGCCTTTCTGCGCTTTGAGCACGTCTCCTCAAAACCGGTGTCAGCGCATATCTCCTCAAAACCGATGTCAGATCACCTATTCCCAAATCCCCCTTGTCCTCTGTTGCATGGGGTTTGGGCCATTAGATAATGAATTTTACGTTTGTGTTTTAAAAATTTATGTCTAATCAAATGGTCCAAATCCCCTATTGTGCAACTGGGGATTTGGGAGCAGGTGAATTGGTTCCCTCAAAACCACTTCTCCACTAGAACCTTTCCACACACACATAGACACGCACTCTCTCTCTCTCTCTCTCTCTCGCGCACGCGCACGCTAATTATGACAACAATCTCCATCACCGAAGACTACCGACGCCTCTCCTAAACCACCTCAGGTTTACCATCAACTTCTAATCTCAGATTGGCAATGGCTCTAATACATTGTTGTGGTTTGACAATTGGCACAATCTTGGCAATTTGTTTCACAGGTATGGAGATAAAGTGTCTTTTCTTTTTGGTCACTCCTTAAATGCTAAAGTTAGTTCTACTATTCATAATGGGGTGTCAAGCTACCCTTAAGGAAGAAGCGCTCTTGTTCGAGAAATTGTGGCCAACACTAATTCCTGCTTTGGTGCCTTACATTGGTATTGATGATAGAGTTATATGGACCTTAAATGCCAATGGTGTTTACACAAAGGTTGTGAATACCATGCCGTACCGGCCGGTATTGGCCGATACGTACCGGTTTGACAAAAAAAGGTACCAAGCACCTACAATACCGTACCGTGCTCAGCAGTAGCTATTACTGGACCAGTACCGACCATACCGGAAAATACCAGACATACCGGCGAAAACGTGAATATCGTCTGATATGGAAAATAGTGAGAAAGAAAAAAAAATCTTCAAGCCAGAAAAATGGAGATACCTAATTGTAATACTGCAAGTGACCTTTCCTCTCTTTGTAGCCTCTAGAAAAACCTCTCGATCTTCATCTCCGGCGACCCTCGTCACCGCCGGCCTTCCTCTGAGTCGTGTTGTCCCTGGCAATTACAGTGGGTTGGGGATCTGAGAAAAGCTTGCGGTCGAGGCCTAGCTCTCGCCACAGGTGGTTGTCATTAACGATTACAAATAATGAGCGATGATGGTGCTAGTATCACCGACAGAGGCATAGTGTTAACTGTTGAGAGAGAGAGAGAGAGAGAGAGAGAGAATATGTTCTGCATTTTCTTCTGAACAAGAGGCTACTTTGGCACTTTGCTAAAGAGGGTATATATATGAAAACTCTAATGAGTTTTTTACCCTTTTTACCTCACGTTTATTACTAATGGTACATAGTAATTTTTGAGATTTACATAGTAGTTGGATAAAAATGAGGAAAATTATAGATACATAACTAGATAAAATAATAGTAGCATAAAATCCAAAACAGTAACCGGTATTGGCTGGTACCGATACTGTACCGTACCAGTAATAAAATGGTACTCATGCCAATACGGTATTCAGAACCTTGGTTTACACTGCTAAGTCTACCTGGATGGCGCTTAATAGTAAGAAAGCTCCTAAGGATGGTTGGTACCAAATGGTGTGGTGTGGTGTGGTGTAAGCACCATGTTCCTAGATGGTCTTTCATCCATCGATTAAGTATATGTTGGGCAAGTTGTGATATAGAATGGAAAAATAATATTATTTAAAATAGTTTTTTGAAGTTTTTCTTATTTTAATTTTAGGCTTTGTTTGGTTCTTAGGGAAAGGAAAAGAGAGGAAGAGAAAATTAAAAAAAAAAACTCCTTCCTTTGTTTGGTTCTACAAAAAGAGGAAAGAAAATATTCAAATCCCATTTAACTTTCCTCCCACTTTCTCTTCAATTTTCCCTCTAATTTCCTTCTTAATTATTTTTCCTTCTTTTTTCTTTATTTCTCTAACTTCCAAACACACCCTTAGTATTTTTTAGGAGATTATTAGTATGAAGTTATTTAGTTTCTTAATTTTAGGTTGATTCAATTTCCTATTTTATATTTTCTTGTTTTACAAGAATTAAGATTGTTAATATTTTATTTCCTTTTAGTTTTAGGGTTGCTACTAGTATAAGTAATTGATGTAAGCCTTAATACAAGGGAGTCGTTTTGATTAATAAAATTTGAGTGCTAGAAAGAGTTTCTCCGAATTCTACATCATGATTGTCCTGGTTGTGCACTGTGCATTCTTGTTTTGGGTAGGGAGAAGCTTAAAAAAAAAAAAAAAAAACCCCCTCCTCCTCGTCTTGTTCGATCACTGGACGAAAACCAATAGGTAGGGTTCGGATCCACTCTCTTCTTTCGTGTCTCTCTCGATCCCACTCTCTTCTTTCCTTCTTCAATTGTGTGTCTCCATAGAATTAGGTGCAAAGAAATCAACCTGCTATAACTAACACCCCTATTCTATTTTATTCACCTTTCTTAGAGCATCATCATCAGCCTCAATAAATTTTGGACCAAATTTAACCACAAAAACATCTTTTACAATTTAGCAAGTCACTTTATTAAAAACTCAAAAAATCAGACTCTCTTTCCAAACTTTACTTTATTAAACTATTCCCTTCAAATCTATAAAAAAAAAAAGAAAGAAAAAGACCCACTTTCCCATTTCTCCCGCCACTTTCAACGTTCATCCCCCACAAACAATAAGCCACGTGTTCCCCGCCCCCTTCCCTATTCCACTCCCTCTCTCTCTTCTCTGACCGAGACCCCACTTTTTGACGCATCCGGAGGAAAAAAATAAAAAATAAAAAATTAAGCCCGTGAACAGTGACTCGTTGGGTAAGTAACAGTACTATAGCAAAAATAATTTGTTGAGGGAAAGTAAAGAGGCTGATTTTTTAGGGTTTTGAGAGGTTTGATTCTCTATTTTAACCAAAAACTTAATTTAGCAATGCTCATGATGATGCCCTTAGTCTATTTTATTCAACCTTCTTACTTAATTCAAAAAACTAATTCGGCATGCAAAACCCTATTTCAGTAGCCAAAAGCAAACCTTTAGGCCTTGTTTGATTTGGGTATTAAGTATTTGAGATTGGACTATTTTTATCCAATCTCGCATAGTTTCTTGTTTGGTTCATGAAAAATCACGTGAAATTATCAATTTCGGGACAATTTTTGTCCAATACGTATGGGATTACACAATACCTGGAGTTGTGTTGTGGGACTAAATAAGGCCGGAGTATTCTCTCGCAACTTTGTCGGCTGAAATTCAATTACAAAGTTGCCATCCAAAGACAATAGAGATCGTCTTCTTCCTTCTCTCATTCAGCCGCTCCTCTATCTCATTCTCTCTCTTCACCAGACCTCTGGACATTAGATAAGGTGCTCAATCGTCCCTCTCTCTCTCTCTCTCTCTCTCTCTCTCTCTCTCTCGCTCTCGTTTTCTAGACAAGTTCATGAAATTTGGAATTTTTTTGTTACTGCTGTTGATTAATGCTACTGTTGTTGTGGGTTTTTGGTTGATTAGTAATTTCAGTTTAATTACTGAAAAATTTGGGTTGTTGTGGGTTTTCGGTTGATTGCTGATTCATGAAATCTGGAAAATTTCGGGTTATGGGTTACTGAAATCTGGAAAGTTTTGGGTTGTGGGTTACTGAAATCTGGAAAATCTCGGGTTGTGGGTTACTGAAATTTGGAAAATTTCGGGTTGTGGGTTACTGAAATATGAAAAATCTCGGTTGATTGTTGATCACTGTTTTTGTTGTGGGTTTTGGGTTTCTTTCTTTCTTATTGTTTTTTTTTTTTTTGGGGATTTTATTCAATTGTCAAAGCCATGAGAATTTAACAAAAAAAAAAGAAGAGAAAAAGGTGCAGCTAACAAAGAAAGTTAATCCTGAAATTAATCCCGAATCGTAGTTCAGGGAACCAAACAAGGGATTGAACAAAGCATGGGATATCTCAATGTTAATCCTACATGAATCAAACAGGAGATTGTGTGAGATTCAGTACTAAATTAGTCCTAGGACAAATAGTCCAGGACTATCAATCCCAGGACTATTAATTCCACATGTTTTAGTCCGCGAATCAAACGAGGCCTAACTTGAGTTTTGAGTTGTCGATACGCAGCGCAGGTGACTCTCCGTCTTCATCTTTCCGGCCAAGGCGATCAGAAGACCATGGCAGTTGTAAGTTGATCAGACTTTATATGCAGATGGGATTATGTAGTAGAGAGTTGAATGTTTGGTACAGATTCTGAATATGATGTTTTTAAAACGATGATTTGTGGGGCAGGAGGAGGGAGAAATTGCTGGGAGTGTTAAGGATCAATTGGTGAGACTATTTGAAGCATCACTTAAAATTACGGTCCCTGACCAAACCGACGCAAAGCCTGTTATTGATTCTTGCAGAAACCAAAAACATGGCGATTATCAATGGTATAACCTCTTTTCAATGCATTTGCACAAATAATTTTCTTTCGTTTTCGAACGATACATGCTTATTTTGAAATTTAATGTTTGGAGCTATAGTTGAAAAGAAAAAGAGAAACCATGCCATTCTCAACCCTTTTTTTTGTGGATGAAGAATTGGTTCAGTTTCTCAGGCTTTTATAGCTATAGAAACTCCTGTGTGCCTTCTTTTGAATTGCTGAAGTGTGTGATCCTTTTTGGTGCAGCAATAATGCCATGACCTTGTGGGCAAAACTCAAAGGCTCTGTATTCACAGATCGCCAAGCTGTTGGTTTGGTATTGACATTAATAATCACCATACTTGATATTGTTGTGCTTTTTTACCATAAGAGCTTAGTCCATCAACAAGTTTATGATACCTGTGTTGAACATTGAATTGATACTGTGAAGTGATAATTTGCACTATTTTCTTTTCTAAGGCTATTATGACAAATCTGCCGCCCTCAGAGATGATAGATGCATGTTCCATTGCTGGTCCTGGTTATGTGAATGTCGTACTGTCAAAGCAATGGATAGCAAAGGTATTCCTTAATTCTATACCTATTAGTAGAAAAGAGAGGACATGAGCTAATTCATTTGATGCGCTTGTTGTGAATATGTCTCTTGCTTACTGAAATACTATCTTGTTGGTGCAGAGCATCCAAAAGATGTTGATAAAGGGTATTGAAATATGGTCACCAAAACTTCAAGTCAAAAGGGCAGTGGTTGACTTTTCCTCACCTAACATTGCCAAGGAGATGCACGTTGGGCACTTAAGATCTACAATTATTGGTGACACGCTAGCCCGTATGCTAGAGTTTTCAAATGTTGAGGTTCTTCGACGAAATCATGTTGGTGACTGGGGTACACAGGTGAGTTTAAACTCAGACAATTGTATTGAAAGGCAAAAAATAGGGTTCCATTCTCATTACGTTAAATATATACAAAAGAGTAAAAAGAAGAAATGCACTAAGTCCCCTTATCTCCTAATCTATTTACACTAGAGAATAAGTATACCGTAATTATACAAAAGACCCACAACTTAACAGTGACTATGTCTGTTTGTTTGACAGCGTGCATTCACATCTATGACAGTGTAGTTTTTTTCCCTCATTTAGGTAGTATCAATATAATTGTGAGGGTTTTAGTCATGGCTTGTCCCATTACTCGTCGTGAATATTCCTTCATGGTCTATCCACGATGCTTTTTAACATTATTAATTTGGGATTTCTTGGGCTGGTTTTAAGTTCAGCAGCACATTTTCTCTTCTGATTTGTTGCTGAAGAGCTCCGCAAGCCCTTATTTTTTCTTAAGTTGAACAATTTAGCTTTTTTTCTGAAATTTTTATTATTGTGTCTGCCTGAGAAACTGAGGATATTTTGACGTACTTGCTGTCTGGGTTGAAAGAAAATCTGTTTTGTTACCTTCTTGTTATTGCCTAAAACTGCTGTTGTGTTCTGCAGTTTGGCATGCTAATTGAATATCTTTTTGAAAAATTTCCAAACATGGAAGTAGTCAGTGATCAAGCTATTGGAGATCTTGAGGTGAGTGAAAATCTGTTTCAGTAGTTGTTCATTTGCTTCTGTGGACAAGTATGTCTTTTGAATGTAATAACATACTTTGCATTGTTGCATATATTAGGGAAACAGTGCAAGTATCTAGTTGTTTGAGCCACTTTGAGTAATTTTCATGCTATAGAAACAAGACCTGTGTGATCTGTATCTCAGATGACTGTTGTCCCACCTACTCTAAGGTCTTGGTATATTCCATCCTTGGCGATAAGGTTGTGAAGTCTGATCAGTTAAGCATTGGTATAATGTTCCAAGATAATGAATACGGTAGTTCAATGACGGTATAATGTATGGTTTCACGTGGTTCTATGTGTTAGTGTGCAGTACACGTGCCAATTTCTTCTTGGGAGACCTAAGTCATAGTTTAAGTTGGGAATTTTGCCTCATCTCTTTTCAATTTGTTTTATGCTTTCTCCTTGTACAACTACGAGAGACCGAAGTCATAGTTTTGGTAGGGAATCCACCTCATCTCTTCTCCATTTGCTTTATGCTGTCTCCTTATACAACTATCAATTCAAAGCCAATCAAAATTTATGCTTAAAAGAAATCATTAAATTCACGGAAGTAAGATTATGAAGTTAACTTCAATGCTTTGTTGTTAGGCATTCTATAAGGCATCAAAACTAAGATTTGACAGTGATCCTGTATTCAAGGAGAGGGCACAACGGGCGGTGGTCAGTCTCCAGGTGAATCACTTGACTCTTAAGCATAAAGACTTCTGTGATTTGGTATTGTAAAAAAACTTACTAGTAGGAGATTTACAATCTTCAAATCCTAATTTTTCAATTCTCATGGTCTTCACTTGTATACTTTTCCTTATGGCAAAACTTATGTTGCAGGGTGGTGAAGAGAGGTATCGGAAGGCATGGTCAAAAATCTGTGAAATCAGTCGACAAGGATATGAGAGAGTTTATGAACGCCTGGGAATTATGTTAGAAGAGAAGGTAATCGATTGATTTTTTCCTTTTAACTATGGTGTTGTCAAACATTTTTACTCGTATTTCCATCTAACTTTTCAGCATCATGGGGAACTTATTTCTTTAATTAATTTTCTTTGTATGGTATATAGTTGCTTCTTCTTGAATTTGATTATCATTACTCATTTCCGTAAGACGCGGGAATTATGTTGCTTGGAGTGTAACATAATTCCTTGTTTTGACCTTAATGCGAGTCTTGGATACATGTACTCATACAAATTTGTTTTTCTTTAGATCGATCTGGGATTCCTCTCAATCCGTAATTAGAGTGGTCAGTGTTGATCATTTGGTCCTTCTTGGGCATAGGTTTGGTCATACTTTTGCAAGTTGAAGGTTCCCATTGAGGCCTCCCCTTTCATAATATATCTTACCAATAAACTGTTACTTATAAAATAAAAAAAAAAAAAATCACTTACAATCATTTTGTTTTTCTTCCCTTTCAGGGAGAGAGCTTTTACAACCCCTACATACCTGGAGTTTTGGAGGAGTTATGTAGGCAAGGGTTAATTGAAGACAGTCAAGGCGCCCGCATAATTAACATTGAGGGAAAGAATTATCCTTTTATTGTTGTGAAGAGTGATGGTGGTTTCAACTATGCTTCAACTGACCTTACAGCTCTTCGGTAAGTGCTTTAAAATACGAGCCGATTGAAGATTTAATCATGCATCCTTTTGCTTTATAATTCACTGTGCACAGGGCTGCAAACAAGCAGAATCAAGCCAAGCTTTTGAATGTTCTTCGTTCGTTGAAATGTTTAAACGAACTTGAGTCGATCTCATACTCAAATGAAAATTTGATGAAAAGCCGAGCTGGAATCAAGCTGGCCTAGGTTGATTAGGACTTGAATTTATACATGAGCCTTAACGGGTCAAATATTAGATATTTATGTTCTCATACAAGTCTACAACTTCAAATAAAATCTTTTCTTCTGCATAAATATCTTCATACATATGTGTAAATACAAAAACATATTAAAATTTACGTTTGTAGTACTTTTAAAAGTACATTTATGTACAAATTAAAAAAAGAATTCATTATTTGCACGTTAAAGTTTATATTCAAGGTTATATGTAAAATTCTTATGAGATATACACATACTCCAGGTTCAGGAGCCTAGTCGAGCCAAATTATGCCAGGTTTAAGTTCGTGAGCCTAGTCGAGTCAAACTGTTAGCTAACAGCTTGGTTCATGTACAACCCTTAGTCTGTGGTATTTATAATAGTCCATGTTTCCTCTTGCCATCTAATTTGCATGATTATGTTATGCATCGCTCGAGTTTCTACTTCCTCCAAATTGATAAATAACACGCTAGAGTAGTATTATGGTTCATGAAGGGAAAGAGATCTGCTAGATGGAATAATATGCTCCAATTTCTACCTGGTAATAATTGACTGCTATTAGAACGTGCAATTTGAAGATTGGAAATCCATTGCATACATGCCTTTTGCTAGAGTGGAGGAGCGAGAGCATTTTAGATAAACCCTCTGGTCTTATTTTACAGGTATCGTCTTATCAAGAAAAAATGCTGAGTGGATGATATATGTTACTGATGTCGGCCAGCAAGATCACTTTGAAATGTTGTTCACTGTAAGTATCAAATGCTTTGTCCTTTGCTTCATGAATTCATGTGCTTTGAGGAGAGATGGGGTTAATGCAAAACCATGATTATGATGGCCTTCCTTTGTATTTTCTCTTTAAGGCTGCAAAACAGGCGGGTTGGCTTCCACCAGGTGATAATAGCTATCCTAAAGCTAGCCATGTGCGCTTTGGTCTTGTTCTTGGAGAAGATGGGAAACGATTTCGGACTCGCAGTACTGAAGTAGTTCGATTAGTTGATTTACTTGATGAAGCTAAGAGTCGCTGCAAAGCAACTCTTGTTGAACGAGGTATCATGTCTATGACATATACATGGCGTATCATCCCACCTTTTTGGAAGATCATTGATGAACTAATATGCATTATCTCATTTTATTTCTGTAGGATTTCATGCTGCATCTTTCAATTGAAGAAGCATTATGTTTAACTAATCTTACTTGAAATCTGGAGTTTTGGTATAATGTCTTTTGAATCTTGATCAGGTAAAACGGATGAGTGGACAGAGGAGGAACTTGAGCAAACTGCTGAGGCCATTGGCTATGGGGCTGTTAAGTAAGATCCCTAAACTTGTAAAAAACTTTAAACTTGGCCATATTGACTTTATGGTTGTTATTTCCAATGATGATGTTTCCTGTCACTTTCAATCTTTGCTAACGCTCAAGTAGTTCAGTGTGGCTTGGAAAATAGTAGGGAGGCACTCTCTCTTTCTTGTTTTTTTGGTTTTGGTTACTAATTCATAATTGGCCTTGGTTGTCGGAGGTCCTATGGTTAAATTTTCTTGTTCATGTGGCCATGTTGGAAAATATGTAATTTATGTTATCACACTTTCAAGCAGATATCATTTTTATAAACAAACAGTTGTCAAGCAACAGCGAATTACTGATGGAATGCATTAAGAGAGAGAACTTTTGTTTGTTACAATTTGTATCCTTAAAATGCTGAATCTATGTGCAATTTGTACATGTTCCAAGTGCTTTGCAATGGGAGTCCTCTGTTCGAAAAACTTCAGCGGAAAAGTAGCTTGAACTTAACTAGAAACTGGACTTTTATTGTTGATGGATCTTGTATGGTGGTCTCCACATTTGTATCGGCTGTGTTGGATATGGTGATGTATTGTGAATCAAGTGACAATTACTTATATTCTGAACTTTGCATTTGTCTTGGTAGGTATGCGGATCTAAAGAACAACAGATTGACCAATTACACATTTAATTTTGATCAGATGCTTAATGACAAGGTGTGTTCGCCGATTGCTGTTTCAGCTCCATGCATGGCGAAGTTTATTTTTTAAGGAACTATCCTTATTTTCTACTTTATCAGATTTGGTTTAAGCTATTTATACCAGCTGGTTAAAGGGCCGTGTTGAGTCGTCATTATCATTCTTCTTTATCTTTTACTCTCGTGAACTATTTGCACGACTGCTGCTGTAACCCGGCTTCTGCGACTATTCCAACCCTGACTTATTTGACTATACTGTTCCATGAGCAGGGAAATACTGCTGTCTATTTGCTGTATGCACATGCTAGAATCTGTTCTATCATCAAGAGATCTGGTAAAGACATGGAGGAATTGAAAAGGTAAGGGCTGTGTTTGGTTAGATAGTTTAGTTTAGTTTTGATGATGTCAGCAGGTGTAATGAGTGGAGAGAGAGAGAGAGAGAGAGAAATGAGGGAAATGATGATGTCATCAAAACTAAAACTAAAACTAAACAGGGAAACAAACAAGGCCAAGATATCTTCCATCTATTTTGCAATTGAAAAAGGTACATGTGGATTTGTTTCCACCTGTGGGGAATTTTTAGTGGACTTAAATGTCTTTTCTTCAAACTTAAAAAGTTTGGTTTTAGCTGATTTTTTTAACTTTCTAATTTCTTGAAGTAATCTGGGAGGAATTCAAATGTAAACCAAATATTTTGAGAATTCATTCTTGAGATTATCAAATGTTGTTACATCAGGCTATTCTCTTTTTCCTGTCTAGTATCCACTTGTTTTTTCCAAAACTGTTTTTGCTACGTAATTGATAAATATTTATGAGGGCTCTTGCGTGAATTCTTGGCTGTTTCCATAAGATAGTGCAAACGCATTGGCTCTCCTATTAGAACTTGATGAAGATACAACCACAGTACATTAATGTGAGGCCAATTTTGATTTGGCTTTATCTTGAGTCAATGCTTTTGTGTATGAAAAGTGTATCCTTAGGTGCATATCAGCAAATGACACAGTTCGGATTTCCAAAATTCTCTCTGCACCATCATGATACTTCTACACTTAATTATAATTATATTACCAGGTATGCCATTCGTTTTTTGCAATTTGATAAAGATGCTATAAGATGGCGCTGTCATATTTTAATATGATCATTAAGCTATCCTATGGATAATTTTGATTTGGCTTATCTTGTGCAAGATTTCGAATCCAATTATAATATGATAATTGTGCCATTAGCTATTGTGGTAGTTTCTTCAAAAAAAAATTTAGGTCCCTTCTGTGCAAAAAACAGTGTACACTGTGCAGTGCTATTTATCATCTTCTCCATTTCATACAATATCATTAATTCATGTTTAGTTTTCCACTTTTGTATACTTCTTTTTTGTTTTAATTGTTTGGTAGCAACTTCAAATTTATCGGTTGTCCAGTTGTCCTTGAGGTATGTGGTGTGAGGGTTGGTTTCCTTCGGAGCAAATTCTCCTGTTTCACTATAATGGTTACATTATTGTGACTGTTCGGTAATAATTTCTTTGAATATTTGTTCTAGACTATTTAGCCTATCCCAATTGATTGGGATATAAGGCTTGGTTTGGTTTGGTTTGCTTTATTCGTTCTAGTGTATTTATCTAGAGGGTAAGACTCAGCCCCCTAATCTGGTTGTCTGAAGATTCATTGAGTTGTTTGTAGAGATTTGAGAAGAAAAACTGGCCATAGCTGATGTTTATCTTTGGGTTATAGATCTGTAATTATATATGTGTATTGTGCATATTGAGAGAGGTATTTCTCTTTAACTGTTCAATACACGTACCTTGACAACTGGCTAGTTCTGTATAAGCTCCTTGAATTTATTGGACTAGTTTATTATGTTTTAATTCTGAGTTATCACTGGCACTTCTATCCAAACAGTGTATGTTGATAAACTATAAAAAGCAAAATTCTCATTTTGTTTGTGTGCATGTTATTGCTTTTTCTGCCTCTTAATTCCGTCATACCGCTTTGTATGATCCTGTAAGATACTTAGTTACTGTATATCAAGCTGCATATTGTCTTACAAACGTGTCTACCTTTTGGGTACTTTAACTGCCTCTCCTTTACTGCTTTCACATTCTTCTCTATCTCTATCCCCTGTTTCTTATATAGATATATGTACTTTTGTTTCAGACTGGCACACTAGTTTTGGCCCATCCAGATGAGCATGCATTGAGAACATAACTGCCCCTTCTTACTGTCTCCACGTGCACATTAGCTAAATTAGCCGGAAGCTCCCAAGTTATACTCATTGGCATGATGGATTATAATATTCTTTGGACTTGTACAGCATTGCTCTTCTAGGCCCACCCAAGCTTGGTCTATATAGTCTAGAGGTTACTTCACCTAATGCGAATTGGTTTTAGGCTTTTAACTTTGATGCTTCAATAAGTTCTAAGATGTCTGATTGCCTTTTCACTTGTCAGGTTCTGGAGGAAGTTTTCACCGATCTGTTACCCAATGTGTTGTGTGAATACTTGTATAACATATCTGAAGACTTCACTAAATTTTATTCAAATTGTCAGGTATGAGACTTCATATCCAATCCTTCTCATTCTTGGAACTAATATCTATTGAGTTTTCATTTATGTCTTCTTAATTTTATGTAATTCTGTGATAACACAAGTCACACAATTAGTTTGCCTGCGTTATGTTGCTAAAACTTGATTAGATAAAAGCCCAAATGGATGGTGATACCAGTCACTGGTGGCTTTTGCATGGCTTCGAATTATGGGCAATTTGGTAGTGAAGTGTAATTGGAGAAAACATCACGGCTGTGCATTGTAGTTCTCGTAAATGCAAATGCCCGCGTTACTGAATGGGTGTAGGTACTGTTGGATATCTGGAAGATTTAGTTCACTTCAGGATCTTCCATTATAGGCCTAATGATTATAGCCATGACATCCACAGTTGCCTTACATATTTTATGACACCGAATCAAGATTAGCCTATTAGGCATGGAATTCTTTTAGCCTAGAACCAATCAGGATATGTTTTCAGTACTCTCTCAATCACGCACGCACACACGCATCATGGCTAAGTTGTTGAACATTGTTGCCTTCATACACAACAGTGTGTCTGCAATTTTTGTATTTTGCTTGGGCTATATATATAGCCAGTGCGATGGATGAAAAGATGCATATTATTGAGTTGTAATTTGACTATATTCTTGGTTGGTTATCATCCTTATGGACACGATTTTGAAAATTGGGCAGGTTGTGAGGTCTGAAGAGGAGACGAGCAGACTCTTGTTGTGTGAAGCGACTGCAGTGGTCATGCGGAAATGCTTCCATCTACTTGGTATTCGGCCAGTCTACAAGATATGACACTCTCGGAGAAGATTCATCGCATTTTGATAACTATGTTCGGGCACACAATCATAGATATTATACACATCAATATGTCTACATACACACATTTTAAGGTACACCCATTTACACACTTGTAAATGTAAGGTACACCCAACTTAACCCCTAAAAAAAAAAATGTAACCAAAATTCAAGTCAACCTGGTGGAAAAAACACCGAAATTTTTGGCGGAGCCTCATCTGGGCTGAGAGAGATAGATAGATAGAGGCGGCAATGAAGAAGATCGAAGCGTGCTTCAATTGCCGTTCACCTCTGTTTGAGATTTCAAATTCCCCTTCCGATTCCTTCAACCATTGTAAGATGGAAGATTAATTTCTGGTGCTACTGGCTAAAAAAAACTGGAGCTAGTTGCTAAAGTATTTGATTATTTGCCCTTCATTAACAATGTTGCCGAGTTTTTGGCATGGCTGTAATAGGGCAATTATCCTCTTAACATAATTCTTTTACTGTTATTCTCTGTGTGTCTTCATTAACTATTTTGCCCGAGTTTTTGGCATGGCTACATGAGCTGTTTACAACACCATTCTCCAAAACCAAAATAAAAAATAAATAAATAATAAAAAGAATTGTTTTCCAGTACCTCAACAACAGATTACATTGGACATGAAATTACATACACATTATTAGGTGGATAACTAGGAGTACACAAATTACAATTCCAATAAGGGAATGGATAACTAGAATACGGATTGCATTTCGTATGGCAAACATACAAAACACAGACAGAAATCCGTTGTCCATCACATTTCTCCGCTGCTATCAATCACATGGCATAGACTATTTCTCAGCTACTATCAATGTCAAGATCATGATCAGTATCATGTCCTCATTCGTGTCATCATCAATGTCCAGGCTTCCGGTGAGGTACTGGTTGAGACTCTACGTCCCGGCGGCTGGAATGGGGGCATTATTTCATCCATGTCCCCTTTCTCCGCTGCTGTCTGCATTATTTCATCAGTACTCTGCATAGGTTGATTGTGCTCTTCAAATAGCAGCAAGAATCACAATAACATTTAAAAAAAAAAAAAAGGAATCCAAAAAGTAAACCAGTTATTGGTTTAATTTTGGATTTATTAAAAAAAAACTATACGTTTCGATAGATTCATCTCATCGAGAGGAAACTCCAAAAAATTGACGCAAAACTAACAAATACAAAAAAAAAAAAAATTGAATAAAGACAACGGAAAAACTAAAAAATCAATTTTGCGCTTTTTTGCCAAAGTTAATTTGGGGACGGAGGGTCTAGCTAGGAAACTTCTTTAGCCGTGAAATGGGCGAATTAACAAACTTTGAACGAAATATTTTCACTAAAATGCCATTCCATTTGTTTGCCCATATGAAAAGGCTGCCATAGATTCTTGTTTTGGCTATGGTTTTTGGATGGTATTTCAGCCATAAAAGTCTGGAATCTGGAAAACAAAATCTCGTTTGTCTATTCCTTCTATTCTCTCTCTCTCTCTCCTCTAAGAGCATCTCCAACCACATTCTTCAATTTGAAGAACCAAAATAATATTTTTTATTAAAAAGATGAATTTGAGGAATGTCACTATTCACTCTAACTCCAACCCAATTCTTCATTTTTTCCCTCTATTTCACTCCAACGCTTTCCCTCCAGAAAAATTTAAATTTTATGCTACAATTTTTTTCCCAGGATATATTGGATATTGGTCTCATTTTAAAAGGTATTTTTAATATCTTTTTATTGGTAACATTTTTATGAATATTTGATCAAGAATTTAAAAGATAAGCACATTCAGATAAAATGAATGGTGCAAAACTCATTTGAAGAATGTTCTTCATTTTTTAGGGGATTCTTCATAAATGAAGAACCAAAATTGATTCTCCAAAATAAAGGAGGAAAATGAAGATTGGTTGGAGCTTCTTCATTCTTCAAAATGAAAAAATGAAGGTATGGTTGGAGATGCTCTAACAACTCAATGAACAAAAAATTGGCGTAAAGATGCAATCATGCAACGAGTTAGAATACAAAGCTATAGACCCTTTTTCTTTTTTTTTTTCCCTTATGACTTAATGAGTGTCCACACCAATTTATACAAACTTCGGCTAATCTCCACTCCATTCAAAATCGTGGACACTCGGATCCTGTAATGTAGGATGCATAACATGATTGTTGTAAGGCATTCCATTGTTAATCTAATGAATAGTCTAGACTTCATCTCGATAATAGAGGACTCAAATATGTCTAGACCGAATTGAAATTTGAAACATTAATTACGAGATAGACAATTCGAATGATACACTCCAACCTTGCCGTGTACCCCTGCGCCATAGGTTCGAATTTTTAAAATCACAGATTTGAGAATAGTAGAACCCTTAACAGTTCGTTTGTCGGACGGATAAGGTATTGAGTAGATAAAGAAGAATGATGGATAAAAGATAGATATACAATAAATGGGATCAGATAATGAGGGGGTTTGAGTTATACTTGGTTTGTGTAGTAGTTAATAGAAGTTAGTGGGTAAGAGTGAATAATATGATAAATTACTTGATTGCCCTCATTGAATTATGGCAACGAGAATATAAAAAGTTTTGATGAGTATTTTGGTCTTTTTGTTCACCCAAATTAGCTAATCCTAAGGCAGAGGGGGTGGTGTTAGTTAATACCCTTGGAAAGGGATAAACTATCCCCCTCCTCCTTTCTCCCCCTTCTGCCCGTTCGGGTAGAGACAATAGAGCCCGAATGAGATTAGACTGGTATTACTAATGCTGGGCCAATGAGTGATCCATGGTTTTGGAGATAAGTTGAGGACTCGGATTACTCATCCCCAGAATAATTAGGCTCAACTTTCTTATTTATATAAACAGTATAAAACTCTATCTATATTTAATCTGCCCGAATAACTCTTCCCTAATCCGGACCAGTCCACCCAAACTTTCTAATTTATCCTTATTCCCCAGTTTAGTTACAAAACAAATGAAGTACGAATACTATTTTATTTTATCCCTCTTCCAGTCAAATTTTTTTCAAACCAAGTACGCTATTATTTTGGAAAATGATTGTGCCACACTTTCAACTACACACACTCACATGTGGTGAGACACTTTTTCTACTATTATTTTGTCTTTCGTTCATAAATGTCACATCAATAGGGACATACCTTCAATAAATAATATCCTCTATCATCTTACCTTCTCATACTATTTAATCCATCCAAATCTCATCTTGCATCCAATCCAGCCGTTACAAACACCATTCTGCCATATCCTAGCAAGGATAAGGAAAGGGAAGATAAAAAAAAGGAGAGTGATATCCACACCCTTTTTTTGTATTTTCGTGACATTTTTATGTGTAAAAATGTCATTAAAAAACAAAAAAAGGGTGTGGTTAACAATTGGGAGTTTGAATAACAATTACCATTAAAAAAAAGAAAAAAGAAAAAAGGTAGACGTGGAAGTAAACGACTTGGACTTTCTCCACAGAACGCTGCTAGGGGTACCCCATATATGCACCGAAAATGCACACCCTGCCTTCGGGGACACACTTTTGGGTCCCACATGAGTGATCCAAACCGTCCATTGTTATTAAAAAAATTTCTGAGGGGGCCCACCAAAAATCTGCTCAATCGGACGGTTAGAAGTGCTTGAACTAAAGTCTCGCTGTTTCAAAGTAAAAAGAAAAATGTTTTAAGAACAATGGACAGATCGGATCACTCATGTGAGAACAAAAAATGAGTCCTCGGAGGCGGGGTGCATTTTCGGTGCAAATATATGGGATAACCCCAGGTTTTCCGTTCTCCACATGACCAGCTAGGACTACAACTCACTTTTCCACTAGTTCCCAAGTAGTATTCTCGAAAGGAATTTGTGTTCGGAAAGGACAGACTTTCGTTCACCAAATCCTCTGCTCACTTTCTCCTCTTCTTTCTCTCTCTTTTTGCAAAAAGAAAAACAATGGCGAAGCACGAGGAGCTTCCAATCCCGATCTACTCCACACTCGAGCCAGTCTACGGCCGAGACGCTGGTGGATCTCAAGTCGAAGAAGCCCAGCTCCGTTTCGACAACTTGAAATCCAAGTTCCTTCAAGTCTTTGGCCATCCACCGCAACTCTACGCTCGATCCCCAGGTCCCCCCTCTTCACTCTCTCTCTTTATATATGTGCGTGTGTGTGTGTGATCACATGCTGTGCAAACCGTGTTATTCAAAAAAGTAAAGAAAATCTTGACTTGGGATTAATCTGAAATCTGGGGTGTGAAAGTGAGGGGGAAGAAATGGGGTGTAAGTTTTTTTTTTGTTCTTGGCAGTTTTATAGGGATAGTTTTGGGGGGAAAAGATTGTGAAACCAGCCTCAAAATTGAGGTTCACACCAGAAAAGTGTTTCCTTTATGGTAGACTAGACGCACAAATTGTACAAAGAGGGGAAGAAGAATATCTTCAATTGAGATTAGTAACACACCCTTAGGCAGTTGAAGGGATAGTTTAGGATATTGAAATATGAGCCTGCTTCTAAACTGATGTTCACACAAAAAGGCTGTTTCCTTTTTAAGTGATACTGTAATAGATATGTTCACATACATGTATTTACAGGGATGGACGGACACTAGATTTTATGTGCTTTAGATGGACGAATTTATAAGGAATAAAAAGTTTGCAACAAGAATGCTAAACTTAGAAACGCAAATCTGTGTAATTGTAAATGTTTTGGTTAAATCGGATGTGTGCTGCATAATTGTGATTTTGTGGATGCGATGCAGGGAGAGTGAATTTGATTGGGGAACACATTGATTATGAAGGTTACTCGGTGCTGCCGATGGCGATTAGGCAGGACACGATCGTGGCAATTAGGAAGCGTGATGTTGGGGACTCCGAAAAGCTTCTGAGGATTGCCAATGTTAGCGACAAGTACTCCCTGTGTAGATACCCTGCTGATCCAAACCAGGTATGTGGCTCTATGGAAATCCTATTTGTTATTTTTAGTCCTTTGTATGTTCAATTAATTAATTGTGTGTTAGTGAATGCATGTTGTTTTTTCTGCGTACAAGTTCCTATTTTGTTCGACGATAACTTTAAGACAATCAAAATGAGGGACTGTTGTTTGACCAGAACCAAGCAGATATGAGTGTCGAATTGGATTGTATAGCTACGATTCTTCAGAGACAATATATGGCGTTTATTAAAATTTTTACGGTCTGGATTAAATATATAGAAGACATATAATTCGACAATGGGTGGTATATACCATGGGCGACTAGGCGTGGTATTACAAATCCCTTCTCTATTAGTTTATAGAGATGATATATCCTTAATTAGATATCCTTTCGCTGTTAGTCCCCTTTGTTAGATTTGCTCACGTGACCTGTATTGAAGAATGGCTCTGGTTGCATGGAATCCATTTCTTGCAATGTCTCCACAGGTTCTTAGGCATATCTTATTGAATGTAAGAATACTGGGCAGAGGTGTAGGATGGTTTCATTCAAATGATATCTATCCCTCGCCCTTTTCAAGTACTAGTGGAGTTTACTGCTGGAATAATGTCATATTGTCTTGTCGCTGTGTATTTGTAAATGTGACTCAGGATTGTCTAACTCAGTCAGACTGCAATATTTATTTTTGTACAACGATGTAGTTGCTTCAGTGAATTTGCACTGTAGCTCTCTAAGAGAAAAGGAAAATAGAGTGACAGAGGGGGGACATCTTAATGTGGCAAAAAGTTCCTGTCTTAAGCATATGAGGTGTATAGAAAGTCATTTTATTCAATTTATCTTGTGGAATGCAGTCCAGTGAATGCTGTTACTTTCCTTTCCTTTCATGATGGTCTCATCTCATTTTTGAAATATGCCTACATCGTAAAGGTGATTGACAATATCCATTTGCAGGATATTGATCTGAAGAATCATAAATGGGGTCATTATTTCCTTTGTGGGTGAGTGGTCAACTTGTGCTATTTCGCTTTTTGTTACTGACTCAGTGACTCGTACTTTGAGGGTGACTAAAATTTAAAGTAAATTTTGATTATGGTACATCTTGCTTTGTTTAGGTTGATTGGAGATTGAAATGATGATGTTGGGGAGTGCCATATTGTATCCTGGCTGACTTGTTTTAAATAGATATAAGACAGTTCGGAAAGGGGCACTTCTCAACAGACACTTGGCCCTGAAAGAGACAATGTTCCTCCAGTATTTATATATTCAAAAGAGTTGAAAATAAGAGATAGCACAGGGTGGGGGAGGTGGTTGGATTAGTCAGGGTAGTTAAATATTCCCCTAACATGGCCCATATTTCTTTGTCTAGCTTGTTCTATTTGCGCATGCATCAGCATGTTTCTGTAGGCTTTACAAATCAAATGCTTTTAGTGTTTCTTTTTTGAGCCATAGCGACCACGCAAAATTTATTTTGGACACCTTTTCAAAAACTACTGGTTATCTAAGTATCTAACATTAAAGTAAAAATATTGGTGTTTAGTCAAGTGCCATCTTTTGCCACTCTACATTATTTGAGTATTATCATTTTTAGTCAATAGGAATGCTATATTAACATTTAATGTTAAGTCAAGTACCATCTTTTGCTACACAAACATGTTAGTAATGTTTATTTCCTGTGGGTCAATTTTTAGTAGAAGCTCTGTTTCTGTTAGTAGAGATGCAAGTGGTAGTTTCTGAACCTCTATTATGTGGTGTCTCGTAATTCCGTGTGGGAAACCTTCTCATTCTAGACTCTAAAGATGCACTCTTCAGTACCGCTTGTATATATCTAATTATGTAAAACCAGTAATTGGTAGCGAATATGGTGGCATTAATTTCAAACTTCTGGAAGGCATCCAACAGCTATCTGTGTTGAAGATGGAGGGTATGAGTCTCCTAAAAAGGCAACAGACTGGTGTTAACTATGAGCATAGACAGCATACAAAAGTCACAGTCTCTCTCTCTCTCTCTCTCTCTCTCTCAAATTGCATATGGTAAATGAGCACCTAATATATTTGGTTGACTTTTGGTATTTCTGTTTGGAACTTCTAACACAACTCTGGATATCTGAGTGCAGGTATAAGGGCTATTATGAATATGTGAAATCAAAAGGACTGGATGTTGGTGTACCAGTTGGACTTGATGTTATGGTTGATGGTACAGTTCCTACAGGTATAATTTATCTGGATTTTCATCCCTAGCCAATGTGAATGCTGCTTGGTAGAACTAATCACTTATCGATGGAACTTATTATGAAGCAGCAGTTCATTTATAATATACGCATCTAAGTTGCCTATTTGTCAATTGTCATTTAGGATCTGGATTGTCAAGCTCTGCAGCATTTGTTTGCTCTTCTACTATTGCTATAATGGGTGCCTGCGACGTGAATTTTCCAAAGGTATTGCAACTGTATCTCCATACCAATAGGCGAACTAGTGTCTATTTTCTCTGTTTTCGTAATGTGTACTCCAAATTTTATATGGACTGGGCAGTAAATTATCTAGGAATTAGCGAACGACCCTCCATTTTTTGTTGTGATTTTTTTTTTACATTTTGTTTATGAAAGGCCTGCCATTGTTATAAACTACAAGCACATTGACCTCAAAAAGTTATCTGTTTATCGCCAAGTATTCCTGCACTTAATAAATTATTTTATGTTGTTTGTTTATCATCCAATAGTGTAGAGCCTAATTAATAGAGAAATTTAGGTTCTTGAAGAATAACCATGCTGCATTTGGATATTCAAAATGATGGTCTGTTTTACCAGAACTGGAATGCTGTTTGTGAGAGTATTGATAGAGTACTGTATTGAATTAATTATTTGTGCATCTACACTTCCATGAGACACTTGCCTTAATGTATCCAATATTGTGAAGTTTATATCTTCTTTTCTTTCTGTTGCCGATTCTAGTTTCATTCCATATTTTGCAGAAAGAGGTTGCACAACTTACATGTGAATGTGAACGGCACATTGGTACACAGTCTGGTGGAATGGACCAGGTTAAGTATCCTCCACTATTCCTCATGAACTAGATGACAGTTTGTTTTTTCAGTAGCTGGTGCTGTTTCTTTTAAAAATGGACGTTATGCAGACATGTTTCTGCTACAACAGGACAAATTACTCTTCTATACTGCAACTTGCTTCTTTTCATGGAAGATACATTCAAAGGAAGAATGATTTTATTAATTTGGTACCTAGTGTTACCTTTGCTGGAAACAAGTCTCGTGAAGATTACAGACTGTCCCTGTTAGATGGTCTTATAATTTGCTTGTGAATTTTAGCCTTTAGGCTAGACAGTAACTTGTAGTCTTGTCTCGTGTTGTGGTATGTCGTTTTTGTATCAAAAATATAATTTATAAAACAGGGAATTAACTATTATTCCGAAGAATAATGATTAAGTCCAAGATTGTCCACGGAGAGTAAAAAGCTAAGTTGCAGTACTTTCAATTAATTTCTAATTTAATTCTGAGAGCAAGAGAAATTTGATTTGAATTTGATTGAACTAATAATTAAACTAAAATTAACTAGAAAGCGAGTAGAGTTTAAAAACAAGTGAGAGAAGGGACTAGGGTTCCGATTCTACCTTCCCCTTGCAATATAATCAAATAAAATCTAGGATATTTATTCAACATAGAAAAATAGGATTATCACTAGGGCTTGCAATCCCTATCGACAATTGTCAAGAGAATTCATAGGATTCATATACTGTAAAGGCTATCTCAACATAGCGCGGGTCGTCTCACCGGACTTAACGGGTGGCACAACCCGTCTAACGTCGTATAACCCATCTCAGAGACTATCCTGAAACAATGAAAATTATTGTATGACAATGCTTGATATCCGGAATACAAACACAATAGGTAAATAGGAAAAATATGTTCTTTCATAAAAATTATGAATCATCCAAAGTCGTACAATTATTGTTGAATAAAAACCCCAGAAATTAAACTATTACATTACTCGGAGAAAGTTACCTTGTTACCCTAGCCAAAGGATTTAGCTAGTCATAGTGAAGAACATATTAATCCTTTGTGCTTTCTATCCAGCCGTGATAGTACTTCGGAAACGCCGCAGTGGTGCTAGTGCGTGACTGCCTCTCTCATGCGCAGCTCTCTGTCTCCTATCGGAAAAGAACTCCCTTTTTCATGCAGCCAAAGTCCCCTTTTTATATGTCAAGACCTACTGCCCTCTTTGTAAATGCCAAACAATTCCCTCGAGAAAAGCTAGCCCAAGCTTTCCACTGGCCCATCGTCTTAATCACGTGCAAACCAAAAGGTTTGTTGGCTATCCCATTTTGTCTTCATACTTTATATGCTTTTTTTTTATTACCCAATGTAATTTATCAAACCAACCCCATTAAGTTAAATGCCCAATTGACTTCATGCTTTAACTCCAAATTACATCCAATGGCTTTGAAAGTCCTAAAACGATAAAACGAGTATCAAACTCCAAATAATATAATAAACGGGCTTAACAATACTCCCTCCGTCCCATAAAGTTGTATCACTACGAAACTACGTGCAATTTTCAAACTAAAAAATAATGTATTTACCAAAATAATTTTTTAGTCAATATGGATCTTGTTTGATAGATCTCATCGAGAACTTTTATAAGATGTAAAAAAATTCAAAAATTATTTTCGTAAGCACGTTATTTTTTAGCTTGAAAATTGCACGTAGTTTCGTAGTGATACAACTTTATGGGACGGAGGGAGTAATAAATTAGGGGCCGCCAATGGGCACATTTGCGCCCCTATCATGTTGGCCTTGGTGTTTGCCGATCTGTGATTCGTGTTGATACTTGGTATGAGCTTGACCTAGAAGATAATGAGAAACTTTAACACAGTGCAGACACATGCATGCTTAGTTAACAGCTGTGTTCCTTGTTTATTTCTAACTGGTCAAATGGTAAGTCATAACCTCTATAAATCAGTGAGAAAAGGCTTCCAACATGGCGTGCCTGGTTGGCGTTCAGTTGCTTAACCTAGGCATCGTTATCTTGGTTTTTAATTACATCAAGGTTCATTGGATAACTACCCTTCTCCTGTTTTCTCTTTCCTTCATGAGTCAGCCTGGTTCTAATCTTGCAAAACATTATCAGATGACAGCTTCTTTTTCTTTTTTTCGTGTGATAGTACATGCTTATTTTCGAAAATGTGTCTCCCAATGTGTTGTATCCTCCAATTTTTTTAAATTTATGTGTGGGAGTGTCTGTGTTGTGTCCTATGTCTGTGCTACATAGGTACTCCTGAATGTGCTCAGTGGAAATTGGGTCCTAGATTTTCTTTACGGTCAATGGATTTTATTTCCAGGATTTTTTAGTTACACAAGTTCAGTTCTTGAAGCTCTCAGCATCCAGTATTCAGTTTTGTCAAGCCCCTTTTGTTGTTAAGATTGGCCATGACCAATAATTCCTGTATCTCGTTTTCTTTTGCAGGCTATCTCTGTCATGGCTCAATCTGGTTTTGCCGAGCTGATTGATTTCAACCCTGTTCGTGCAACTGATGTTCAACTGCCTGCAGGTGGATCATTTGTCATAGCCAATTCGTTGGCTGAATCCCAGAAAGCAATTACTGCTGCTACGAATTACAATAATCGAGTTGTTGAGTGCCGGCTAGCTGCTGTAAGTTTTATTTCTTTTGTTTTGATGAATTGGAAATAATTTAATCTCATTTGCAATTTTTGTTAGTTTCATCTAAAGCATTACTGTATATACTATAGACCCTATCGCCATCTCCCAAGTAAAGAAACTACACTAATGCTCTCTACACTTCCTCCCCTTGTATCTTCTCCCCATGTTTTAATACTGATTGTGGGAGCTTGTTTCTTCTTCCTTTGTACTCCTTTCTCGGCTTGAATGATCAACTTGCCTCGTACTTTACTGATCTCATCTTGTGTGGATGGGGAAGATTGAGAGCATCTAGCCATTCATTCTATTTTTTATGACTGTTTTGCTTAATATCTCAAAGAGTCGTGGTTTTCTCTTCTTCTGTCTTATTACTTTGGAGTTCTTAATACTCAGTATGACTGTATCAAATTGCTTGAAATGGGGTTTAATTATACACATGCTAGTTATTAATGTGAGTATTAGTTAGCAGGTTTTAATATGTGACTTTTAGTGTTCTCCATACGTTGGAGATACTTGGATAGCTAAAGTTCCACATTGTTTTCTGGAAAGTACCAGTTTACTGACAATGTTGGAGACTTGCAGATTGTGCTCGGTATAAAGCTTGGGATGAAACCCCAAGAGGCAATATTCAAAGTGAAAACTCTTTCCGATGTGGAAGAACTGTGCTTATCATTTTCTAGCAGTCGTGGATCTTCTGATCCTGTCATTGCGGTCAAGGTACGGAGTATTTCTTTTATCTTTTCCTGCAGATAGTCTTTGGTAGAGAGCTTGTTTTCTGTAGGTATATAGAGGGCATTACACACATGGATCTTTTTGGTTACGGTCATACAAAGGCATTGTTATTGTTTATTGTTCCCAAGCATTTTTAAATATTTTTATCACACATACATATGAGGTTACAGAAGGTCATGGCATTGGTACAGGAACTTTTGAGTGAAGACCCATATACAACTGACGATATTGAGAAGATTACCGAGGAAGATTTGCAATCCATCTTTGCTAATTCTCCAAGTTCTTTGGATGTCCTAAAAGCTGCAAAACACTTTAAGTTATTTCAGGTAACTTGTTCTTCTTATGCATCGTAAGATCTTGTTCACATCATGATGGTGTTGTAGTTTGAGTTTTCAAAGATGGCTTCTTGTTACCCTACATCTCATTCTTTTTGTGATAGAACTGTCATTTGCTTTGGGATAGGCCATTGTTTGCTAAACTTTCTTTCTTTAAATGAGAGTTGAACCGTGCTAGAAGTCTGTAGAACCCAAATTTTGTGAAATTTAATTCTACGTGTGCACAATGTCAGTGCTCTTTTAATACAAATGTTGTTTCTTTTTATGTTTTCATGTTTCCTCTCAGTGGAAGCATCTCAACTGATCTGACTTTGCGTGATACATTTAAGGTTATAGCTGCAAAATAACCAACAAATAATTTCAACCTCCTCGAGTTTTTTTTTTCCTTCCTTATGGGAAATTATACGGATGCTTATTGTGTTGATAATTTATCTGTTAACTGTGAAATATACTAACTTGGAGTTTACGTGAAGTAGAGCTTTGGTCCAACTATTTCATGATAGATATTCTACTTTTTAATCATCTCCTGTTGGAATATCATTGCAACTTCTTGTTCTCATCAAACTGATACTGTATACTGATGGGTTTTATTCCTTTTTGTAAAGTAATTGGTTGTCTCATTCCCTTTGTATTGTTCTCAACTTAGTCTTAACATTTGATATCCAGAGAGCCTCTCATGTTTATTCGGAAGCCAAACGTGTACATGCTTTCAAGGACACTGTATCATCAAACCTAAGGTGAGTCAGTTTTACTGAGGCACCCTTTTATTTATGCTACTTAATACATTAGCTATAGATATTTCATGTTACATATATGCTTAATAAGCTATCAGACATGCCATAACGCTAACTTCGGTGCTTTGGAAATTGGAAACTTTGGTTTAGAGTCTTTACACCTTATTATTATACTGGAAAAATAAAAGTCCTCTTTTTGTTTGGTGAAAATGGAGGCTAATTGAGGAGCCTACGGAAAAATTGCCAACAAATGTAAACCTTGCCGACCTAAGTTTAATGTGGGCTGTTTCAAACGTTCTTTTATAGGCAGTACTCTGCTTAAAGCACCAAGTGAAGATACCTATTAATTTCAAGTTTCCTGAATGTAACTTCAAGATGTTGTTATTGCAGTGAGGAGGACATACTGAAGAAGCTTGGTAACCTTATGAATGAAAGCCATAATAGCTGCAGCATTTTGTACGAGTGCAGGTATAGTACAGCTTTTCCAATTTGTATTCACTAAATAGTACAGGCATATTCTGGTTCTTGTATTTGTCAAGGGAAACCAAAATGAAAGGGAGCTAGAATTGCTTATCCATATTCCTTTTTGAAGGCCGACTAAACAGGAAAAATGAAATTTATGACAAAAATCTCTTTATTTTCTTCTCAGTTCCTAATCCAACCCGATATAAGTTACCTTCTACATACCCATGTTTCCCTTTCCTTTTACCTTGTGAAACCTTTTTCACAATTCCAAAAGATGCACAAGCAACATGGGCTGACAATTATGGCAAAGAAGAGTGTCAATGTGGTTCGAACCTCAAACTTGAGATATATTTTTCTTGGCAATTGGCTTGGCAAACTTTGCTACTTGTGAGTAGGGCTGTAAACGAGCCGAACCCTATGAGGTTCGGGAGCAGTTCGACAAATTATGAGGCAGGCTTGAGTTCGATTCAAGCCTAGACAGCTCGAGTTCGGCTCGTGAAATTATTTCAAAGCTCGGGCTCAGCTCGGTAGGGCTCGTTAAACTCAAACGAGCTGAATCGAGCCAAATTTAGGCTCGAATCCAGTTCGTTAGCATTTTTTTTTTCTTTTGAAAGGCCACAACCCATATGCATTTATGAAATTCAGCCAACAAAGTTAACACCATTATAGATTTACATAAAGATTACACCAAAATCTAAAAATTTCACTACTAATCATTTAATCGACCTGGTCATAGTGCTAACAATATGAACAACTTCTACTCGTATAATAATTATAAAGGTGGTTAAGCTAAACCAACCCACAAAATATACATCACATCTAAATACCACAATACAGATTACCAAAATAACACGTGCTTATAATCCTATTCCAATTAACATAGCACCCAAAATGTAGATCCCAAAATCCCATTAAAAAAGAAGCAGAATATATAAAGATGCTTTAGCTCTTCCTAGTATGAATCTTCAACCTGTGACATAAAACATGATAAAAACATCTTTAGACAATTTAATTTTCTAGTCAGTCACAAATCATTCAAAAAATAGGGATGAAATAAACCTCATAGACATATCAGCTAATGAAGTACAAACTCCTTGATTGTTGTCTCCACAGTCTATATAAAAACAAATAAATGGTTTAGTCAATTGATCTTATATTTATATGGTTAAAATTATAAGTTTATAACTAAAGCACAATTAAAAAAATTTAACTAAATGACAAATTTTTACTTACTTCTGATCCCTTGTTGAGTCCATGTAGTACGCGTACCATATCAGCTCCACAAAGTAGCATCTCAACGGTTTCGGTTGCCAATGAAGTCCGGTATGGATCAATCACTCTACCTCCAGCACTAAATGTAGATTTTGAAGCCACCGAGGATACAAGAATTGACAATATATTAGCAGCCATCCTAGACAATATGCGAAATTTCAAATTATTTGCTTTCCACCACTCTAATGTATCAAAATGGGAATCTAAGGTTTCATCACAAAGGTAGACACCTTCTTCCAAATAAATGTCCAATTCAGATTTCACCGGTTGAATGGAGTAAGTTTTTCTAACAAAAGAGTCAAACTTTGATCTACCACTGCCCATTTTTTTACTCCCATGTGAAGCAACACCAGAATTACCAACTTCTTTACTAATTGAGTTTTGCTCAATGTTGGCAAGAGAATACACAACATACTC
The DNA here is from genome assembly GCA_022606695.1 of Vaccinium macrocarpon. NCBI lineage: Eukaryota > Viridiplantae > Streptophyta > Magnoliopsida > Ericales > Ericaceae > Vaccinium > Vaccinium macrocarpon. Next base: position 1,105,232 of record CM040175.1, on the reverse strand, counting down.
CTTATAAAGCTCGTGAAGAGAGTCAAGCACCACGGAACTGTTTTCCGCGGCTTCAAACGCTATGTATATCTCAGGGAAACAACAGTCAATAAGCTTCATTTTGTATCTTGGATCTAATGTTGCCCCAAGGCCATCAAGAGATTACACTCACCCCAATACTTGTCAAACTTTATCTTCATCTTCAAAGCCATTGCTTTAATATAATCATTTGCATTGGCGACATTGATATCCAATACTTCTTTTATTCGCCAAACCTCGATGAGGAACAAATTGGAAGTTGGATACTCAGATCCCGACATAATACTGGTGACGTCATTGAAAATTGATAAAAATGCTAACACATGTTTAATTTTCTCCCAATCCTTAACACTCGGCACATAAACGAAACCCGCATCTCTTGCCTTATACATAGGAAAGACATTTTTGAACTCCATAGCAGCCGACAACATCATATAAGTAGAATTTCATCTCGTAGGGCAATCTAAAATCAGTTTTCTTGAAGATAATTGCAAATTCTTAGCAATCTCGCCAAATTAAATATGATGTGCTTCAATTGCAATCACATACTTCACACCATCCCGTATACAATCAGTGATGTATTTTATTTCACTAAGCCCGTCTTGCACCACGATATTCACTATATGTGCACAACAATGCACATGAAAAATTTTACCATCAAAAAGCATCTTTTTGTTCAATAATTCGAAGCTCGCTTTCAAATTTCTCAGAGCAACATCGTTGTATGTAGCGTTGTCTACCGTAATACTAGACACCTTATTCTCAATGCCCCAATCAACTATAGACTTATAAAGAGCATCAGCAACGATAACCCCATTGTGTGGAGGTGGTACATTGTAGAAATTAAGGACACGCTTTTGTAACTTTCAATTATCATCAATAAAGTGACCCGTCACAACCATATATTGGATCTTTTGCGTTGTCGACTTCCACAAGTCAGTCGTGAGACCAATTCTGTGTACACCCCTCAACGACGTCTTCTACTTCTTCTTTTGTATTTGATAAGTTGAGACACAATCATTTTTTGCAGTGACACGACTTTATCTTTTGCCAATACGGGGTGGTTGTCCTCATGATCTTGTTAAATAAAACATGCTCCATTTTGTTAAATGGATACTCATGATAGAGTATCATATGTGAAACAGCTTCCCTAACCTTTGCTTGGTCATATGAAAATGTGCCGAGACTCATTCCGCTATCAGATCCTATAGTTTCAAATGACAAGGTCTTTTGCCTTTTCTCTTGTCCAATTGTAACTCGACGCAGTAAGCAAGAATTCATGTGCCTACGAAGATGACTAGTAACACCCGATGCATGAACGGTAAAGTTTGTTTTGCATGACTTACATTGATACTTCTTGTTCCGTCGAGAAGCGAGATTTCTTCAAAATCCTTCCAAACCTCTGATGTTTGTTTCCTACCCTTCTTTTCGAATGGGTTGTTCTCTTCTTCATGAACCTCATTATCAAGTGTATTGTCCTCCACAAGAATCACATTGTTTGCACAATTTTCAACTTCATTAAGATTTTCCATGACTGGACTAGTAGATGAATCTTCAAACAAACAAAATGCCGCACCAGAATCTTCTTCTAATGACGTGGGATGAATGTGTCCATCTAACATATCTAATAAATAAATAAATTAAAAAAAGTGAACAAGAACAAAAAAAAGGGAAATGACGTGAAGAGAATAGGACGCTACTTACCACAGTAGAGTGATCAAAGAGAGAACAAAGATCTCCCGATCCCCTTCACCGGAATAGACCCTGTTTAGGACATCAAAATCAAAAATTAAGAGAAAAAAAAATTTAACCCTAATAAGAACACAAACACGCATGATAATCTTACTTGAATACAAGATTAACCTAATAGTAGATAATCTTACCTTACAATTACAAACGTAACTACTATAGTAGGATAAATCCTATTCGTAATAACATAAATTCGTACAAAAAATAGCAAAAATGAAATAAGAATAGAGAAGAACAAAAAACAAATAGATCTACAACAATAATGAAGAAAACAAATAGATTTACCACACTCATCAAGAACCAAACGAAAAACATCACATGAAAAGCAATTTTTGAGAACTAAATAGCAAGTTAGCAACTAAGTAGAATACCTAGGTATGATCGGCACTTCTGAGACTTGGAGGAGGCGGTGAAGGCGGTGGAGGGGTGCGGTGACGAAGGAAATTCTTTTTGGTAAAACCCTAACTCTTTTAAGAGGTAAGGAGAAATGATCGTATTTTGATGAGAGAATATGAGGTAGGAGTATTAGTCAGGGTCTTGGGGTAAATGATTAATAATTACATATGCATCCCTCAACTATAAAGTATTTACGTGTAAACCCCTAAGTATTATTAATTACATTTGACCCCAAGTTTGCGAGCCTAATCGAGCCGAATACACTTAGGTTCAGATTCGGCTCATTTATGGAACGAGCCTAATATTGAGGTTCAAGTTCAATTCATTTAGTATACGAATCGAACTCGAAAGAGCTGTTACCGAACCAAGCCTCGAATAGTTCGCAAACGGCCCAGTTCATTTACAACCCTACTTGTGAGGGTTAGGCTGTAATTAGCATCCTACGTGCATGTAAACTTTGTAGCATCCTACGGCCCAGTTCATTTACGTTTCTTTCCTTTTCTCCTCTTGACATTTTCCCCTTTGATATGTGGACAATCTATACGAGTCATTTTTTGACTGCAAAATGAACATAATGTATGAAGCTGTGCTGCGCCTTACAGTGGGTGACTATTATTCTAGATAGAATTCCTCTATTGCTTGAGATGCCAGTTGAGATGCTTGAGATGCCAGTTGAGATGCCTTAACATCCTTTATTTACATCTACGCTGGGTCATCTGTTGATTAGAAGTTTAGAACTATAACCGCAAGAATTTGCTCAATATTTACTTATACCTTCCCGTTGTTCTTGGAAATATTAGCTGCCCAGAGTTGGAAGAACTAGTAAAGGTTTGTCAAGATAATGGTGCTCTTGGGGCAAGACTTACAGGTGCCGGATGGGGTGGTTGTGCCGTTGCTTTGGTAAAGGAGTCCATTGTACCCCAGTTCATCCTCAACCTGAAGGTTAGTGTCGTTTCCATGTTTTTCAGTTTCTGCTTTTTTCGCTATAAGTTACCTGAAGGTTTTGTTTTTGTTCCAGGAGCAATTTTATCAATCAAGAATCGACAAAGAAGTGATCAATAAGAATGATCTAGGTCTCTATGTTTTTGCTTCTAAACCATCAAGCGGCGCTGCTATTTTCAAATTTTAGCAGTCTTCTGACTATTTGTAAAGAAAAAGTAACATTGCTTGTTTATTATGGAGGCATTCAGGCCACGAATGGAATTTGATTCTCTTTCAACTAAAAAAAAAAGAAGCTCTTTTCGTATCTTGCAAGTTCTACTCTTGTTCTTTTTCAAATTTTTGTTCCTTTGTTCCATTTATTAACTCTTTGTTGATTGAAAAAAGCGAAGAGTTGATACAGATTAGCACTAATTTTTGCATCATAAGGCTAAACTGAATGGGAAACAATTACAGTCTAAAGATTATATAGATTATAGGAAAAATGATCATTGATGGAACTAACACAATAAAAGCTCAAACTTTTGACAAAAAGAAGCAAAAGTCTCATTTTGTTTGGTTTGGGTCTCAAGACCCACCTTATGCGGTCCCCAGTAAATTTCTCTCTTTATACTCATTATTTCAAAAAAACCTCCCTCAAAACCCAAACTGAACAAAGCGTTTCTTTCCTCTACTTACCGACCATGGAGACATCATCAAAAAGGATACTGGAAAAGACAGAACCCATTTTGGGAGGAGCAATTTGGGGGTGTTTGACCACTTACTTTTTATATTTTGGTTTTTCGCTTTTCTACTTCTAGGTGTTTAGCATACCACAGTGAAAACACATTATGCGAAAATGAGGTTTTGGTTTTTTAGTTTGGAGAAGAGAAGACAAAAATAGGTTGAGAGCAGCTCTTTGATTTCTCATTTTTCACTTTTTCCATTTTGATTAACAAAAAGACTTATAGAATGTATTCTGCACATCTCTAAAAAACTACTCTTGTTTCAAAATGCATTCTACACATTTCTCCTAAACACCCCTACTAAATTCAAAATATATTTCACCATAATTCAAGAAGGCCAAAAGCCAAAAAGTGGAAAATGAAAAACTAAAAATGAAGCTCCCAAACGCGCTCTTTATCACTTTGCAAAGATCTATGTTCTAACTCTACTTTTCATTTTTTTTTTCTTTATATGTGTTTTTATTTGCTTAGTATAACCTTTTCTCTTTTTTTTTTTAAAGTAATGGATTGCATAAATTTTATAACATTTCAATTTTTTAATGATTGTGGAGGACCACTATCCATACGCTGGGTTACGGGTTAATATCAAAACTGGGTCAAAATCTTTCTTTTTCAAATCAATTTCTCTCTCACTTTGTCTCCGAGCCTCCCTACAAGATTCCTGGATCCTTCTCATGGGGTATTGGCTTTGGTCCGGTCTATATGTGTGGCGAGACATACCCTGAAATTAGTCGATGTACACACAACCTCTTTGAGACCACCCACTTGTTAAAATGGAAGAGGTAACATCTACTTATTTTACTTTCAATTTTATTTCAAAAAAAAAGGGACAAAAAAATTGAACCAAATGCAAGGCCTAAGGACCGCTTCTCCATCTGCTGGGTTACGGGTCCATATCAAAACCAGGTCAAAACCTTTCTTTTTCAAATCTCTCTCTCTCTCTCTCTCTCTCTCTCTCTCTCCGCGCCTCCCTACAAGGTATAGGGAGGCATCTCCCTACAAGATTCCCGAATCCTTCTTGTAGGGTATTGACTTTACCCAGTCTATATATGTGGCGAGATGTACCTTAGAATTAATTGATATACACGCAACTTGTGTCCGACCACCCACTTGTTAAAAAAAAAATAGGACCATCTATGTTATTTTCTTTTCAGTTTCTTTTTCAAACCAAACAAGGGAATTTTTTTTTTTTTTTGAAGAGAACCAAACAAGGGAAAATTTATTTCATTTAGTTTTCTTTCACTTTCTTCATAGATCACTTTCCTCTTACTACTTTCTCTCCCAGATATTTTCCCTTTCTTTCCACTTCCATCCCCAAGTTCCAAAAACCAGAGCTTAAGGTTATGTTTGGAACATGTGGAAGGAAAAGAAAATGAAGGAAAAATATTTAAGAGAGAAAATACGAAGAAAATGGGTTTTTTTTTTCTTCTCTTGTTTGGTTCTAAAAGAAAATGAGAGGAAAATAGGGATGAAAAATCCTTTCTCTTGTTTGGATTCAAACGGAAAATTGAGAGGAAACTCTCAGCCCTCTCCTCCCCCTCTCCTCTTTCTCTGCCCCAAACCAAATTTGCTGGCATGAAGTTGGAATCGATTGGGGGACTAGTGCTTTGGGATTTTGGAGTCTCCGTCAAAATGAATTCTAGATAGTTGCGTCAGTGCATAAAAGGATTGGGTGATTTTGGATTTCTTCATTTCCCTCTTTTTTTCCCCCATCCCAGACTTTCCTCTCAATTTTCAACCACATTTTCCCTTCTCTTCTTAATTCTAGAACCAAACAACCAAGAGGGAAAAATTCTCATTTTCCTTTCCTTTGCTTCGTCATGTTCCAAACAGAGCCTAAAGGTTTGTTTGGAACATGTGGAAGAGAAAGGAAAAGAAGAGAAAATAAAATGAGAGAAAAGTAAGAAAAATAAGAAGAAAATTTGACTATTCATAATACTTAATTTTTTTTATTTTCTCTCTTTTTCCCTCTCCAAACCAAACAAGAGAAAAGAAAAATTCTAACTTTCCTTTCTTTTCCCCCACTTTCCTCAAATTCCAAACACTAGACCTCCTCCGTACCCAAACCCCCTTAAACCCAACCCTCGGTTCTGATTTCTTTTTGCTCCTTAACAATGCCCAAAACCCATCAACCGCAGCGTGCTCGTGGAGACGCTTCTGGCAGTAGTACCCATCAAGCCGGGAACGAGGAGAGTGCCTTTGATACCTCTCTATTTCGTTGTCTTGCTCGATCGAAAAACTGGAAGGACTTCAAAACCCGTCCGATTCTTACAGGTCGAATCGTGGAATTGCGTTCTATAAATATCATCATTTGCTCAATCACCATTTACAACGGATGGGTTGGGATGGACTGCTCAATATCCCCCGCAAGGTTTATCCTCAACTCGTGAGGTATTCTATACAAATCTCATCATTATTGATAATGAAAAAGGCTTGACCCTGGCTTCATACGTGAATGGAGTTGAAATTTTTGTTGGCGTTAGTAGACTAGCTGAGATTTTGGGCATTCCCATGGGTGGTTCACAAGTATATTTTTCGGATTCTAATGAATTGCGAGTTACGATCGACGACAATGCTGCTGAATTTTATGAAACCCTAACTGGAGAAAGGGATTTTTGTGCTACTATATCAGCTAAGGACTTGGGTCGAAAACACCTGCTGCTTAATCGGTTCTTGTGTGAGAATGTGATTCCTAGGGGTGGACATTTTGATGAGATCACCTTCGTTTCAAAGCTACCTTCTTTATCAGATTCTCACTAATGTTTCAACTTCCTTGCCCTATATTATGATCAAAGAAATGGAAAGTGCTGCACTTAGTGATAAAAGGTCGCTTCCTTACGGTGGCTTTCTGACTAAGGTATTTGAAGATTTTCGTGTTCCTATCGAAAACGAAGTACCAGGCGAAATGAAGGCTCCTATCGATAAAAGTACCATTTCTAAAATGAATTTGAAAGATGTTGAGAGCCCAACACATGTTCCAAGAGAAGAAGGAGAACAAGGTCAGGGAGAGATTAATAAGAATGTTGTTCAAGGAGAATTTGGTCAACCGCTTCAGGGCCGGGAGCACATGGACTATGTGACTGTGATCGCAAACCAACGTCGTTTGGAGGAGCAGTTTGGTGCTTTTCAGATAGCAGCTTTGACTCGATTTGATCGTCTTGATGCCAGCATGCAAATTATCCTTGATCATCTCCTTCTGTCTCCACCTCAGCCCTAGCCTTCTCGATCGGTTCCTAGCCCGATTCTGTTTTTTGATAATGTCCCAGGGGGAGAGAAAGGCACTATGATATGGATGGATAAACTTTGACCCACATTTCGTTTTGCCACTTTATGTGTTGTTTTTAAACTGTTACTGTTAATTACTTATGCTCTCATATATGTTTTAGTAACATATGATTTCTGGACCATAACTAATTCTATTTAGCTATTTACGTTATCATGTTTACAACTTTGGGCTTGGGCTATCTTATTGCAAGTCTGTTTCTTATGCTGGTCATGTTGCTCACATTATTGAATTCCTTTGTGCCTTATTGTGACATCATTTTAGTGCCTGGTTCAAAAGTATACATGAGTTGCACTAAATCTAATTGATTTGGTCTAGAAACCTAATTGACTTGGTCCAAAAGTGATAGGAGCTTAAAGGTGAGCATTTATGCTCCCCAACCTATCTTTGTGTTAAGTCCATGTTTACGCTACTTTAGATGTTTGTACACGTTTGTGATTCAGGAGTTAAAGGCCAATTGTGATGGAATCGGAACAGTATGACCAAGGTTAGAATATGTGGGAGTGATCAAGGAGTGACGAGTGAGGCTTGGAGGCAAAACAAGAACCAAATCCATCTGGTTGCACTTTAAATCGAACCAGACAGGTCATTTACTCCCCAAACCCTAGAAAATTGCTCAGAGATCTATCCTGATTGGGGCAAGCATGGAGCGGGATGGGTTAGATTGTCATTGATCGTTGATACTTTGTGTGTGTGTGTGTGTGTGTGTCGGGGGGAATGGAAAAGGGTCAAATCAATTATGTTGACTGTCCTGCACTTGTAATTTGATCCTTGAATCTAATGACAATGGCAGTGAAGTGTCAAATCAATTATGTATAGAACAAATCAAAATCAATTATGTATAGTACTACTCCTATGTTACTGTCAATAGCAGGAAGACATCCAATTCGCCTATGAGAGATCTTTCAACAATGGATATTGCCTTAGCCTTCACAGCATTCATAGCCATGAGACTTAAGACCTCTAGGCGTTAGAAAAATTTCTGAGGGCCTAACTCCAGAGTTGAGACACACAGCATGTAATATGTAGTCGCGTTGCACGTCTCGGTAATCAAATCTTTTTGAGTTGAAACAGAGAAAAATATCGAAAGAAGGATGATACTAAATGCAAAATAGGCGATGCTCTTCATGATCATCATGGTTCTTTTGTACGAAACGGGAACCATATATAGAAACTAGAAAGGAGACAATCTTCTCTTCTAACTTGTTAGAAGCAAGTAAAAGCTATGTTGTTCAATGACAATCTTCCCATTTAGTATCAAATATTCCAAAAAATATGCTTGTGGATTTGGTTGGGATAATTGCACAAAACAATAAATGAAAATATCAAACGATTTGGGAAATTAAAAATGTGACAAAATGATTTCCATATAGTCTAGATATGCTTCTCAATAAATTAAAATAAAATAAAAACTCAAGTTTTGAGTGATTTTGTATGAACTCAAATAATTCTCTCTAGACCCATTTTCATTTTGCACCCATTAAAAAAAATTAATTTTAAGTTAACTCTAATTTCTACACCACGGTTGGCATAGCCTTCCTTCCATCAATGTCCACTTCCACGGTTGCCGGGAAGTGTTTTTGTATATAGTGTACCAAATACCAGTTCTTTTACATTGTAGATTTTGTGGTTTGGTCTACGGAGCTAAATTCTCTTCTTTCACTATATCAATTCTTCTACCTCGTTCATCCGGGGTATTTTTGTAAGTCCTCGAAATAGGACAAAGCCAGAAAGCATTTTTATCCAAACATTAATCACGAATGCAAATAACTTGAGTTTGGACCCGCGTGCTCTATTTTTACCCGGAGGATGACCCGCAAAATGCCTTCTCCTTTGGAAGCCGTTGGATGAAATCCAAAATCAAATTTGGCTTTTTGACTTTTTGGGAGTTGATGACTATGAACAGAACGACCTCTCTCAAAAAGCATGAAAATCTGAAAAGCCAAAAAGTCAATTAGTGAAACAGAAACCTCAAATACTTGCAATGAGTATCCAAATAATTGCATGATGAGCCCTAAATGCCAAAAAACATATGCAATCATAATTGCTTCAAATTTTTTTAAAATCCTCCATAAATTTTACGGCAGTTAGATTTTTTTTTTTGTTTTTGTATGTATACTACCACATATTCGAGGAATTTAAAAAATGGTTTGGAAGCAAGGATGGAAACTTTATATCCATCTCAAAACCAATTGGCAATGAGTGGAAAGGTCTCTCAAGTTATTAAGTGATCATCTATTTCATCATCAAGCAATGTGGGATTGTATTTTCCTTACCATCCCCCCTTGTATGTAGCTACATTGTGGTCTGTATTGTAGCCTCTTTTTTTATCTATCATTGTGCAGTTTTTTTTGTTGCATTATGGTTTATCACATGTAGTCTCTTTTTTGGTTTATTATCGTGCAGTCTTTTTGTTAGTCTATCATCATGAGGTGTGGATTATAATTTTTTTAAAATATAGGGTGGAATGCGCTGTAATATGATACCATGTGGAAACTTCATATCCATGTTAAAACCAATTGGCAATGAGCTCAAGTTATTAAGTGATCATCTATTTTATTCTTAAGCAATGTGGAATTGTATTTTCTTTAACACAAAAAATTGGAAGAACGAAAGTTGTAGGAATTTATTAGAGAAAATTAGTATAGATTATTGCTACTTGAATTCTTTCTTCCGTCGTTGACCCATTATTTATTTTGTTTTTGTTGTCATTGACCCATTATGAAAACCAAGAAAATACCCATTCTAATTCGTTCGGCTACAACTCTCCCTTTTGTATTTTTAATGTTTTATACACAAATTTCCCATTTCCTTCAATAAATTCTCCACCTATTAACTACTAGTCTCTTACCACTGTTCTTTCAATGCACACATTGATATTCCCAAACCCCTCTCTCTCTCTCCGGTGATTATTCAATGCTATCGTAGCACCGCCACATGGAATTTTAAGGGTCTTTTCCGTCACGCGTTCTTGAGTAAGAGCTACACTTTTAATGATGGAGCCAAAGCATGGAAAACTCGAAAAGGCTTCTGGAGCACCGCTACGCTCTTGGAGCATCACATGACGGTTCTCCATAAGCAAAGAATATGTTACCCTCTCTCCTCAGTCCTCTTCCTTCCTAGCAACACCCATGCATGCCCATACTCATACATACAAAGCATCACATGATTCAACGTACCATCGGTGTCAATAGGAATATTAGTAATAAAAAAAAAATTCAACGTACCATTAAATAAGGACGCATGCATGATGGCATGCTTACTCCCACCTAGTAACACTGACCTACAAGGCTTAATTAAGCACCTAGAAAAGTCTGTATCTACATCGTAAGGTCAATAATCTCCTTATCCGTCGCATCACCTTGGTCTGCAAGTTAGGTGTACCCATAACATTGTTGAATTTAAGCTCCTTGAAACAAACAAAGTACAACTCGTGTTTCATTAACCCGAAGGAGTTGGCAAAGTGATTTGAGACTTAGGAATTTTTTCTCATTTAAAGTTTCAGATTTGATTTCCCTTGCAAGCAAACTTTTGGGGCTACAGGAGCATATGCTTAATCGGTACCTTCAAGTTGGCTCTGGACATCTAGTTATAAAAAAAAAAAAAAACCATGTGTTTCACGCAAATATGCAAATTACACTCAACTATGAAATTGCTAATGCAATTTATGAAGATGATTAGGCAATGTAAAATGACGTTTACACTTCAAAATTTGTCTTTTAGTGCTTGTAATATATGTACGTTTAAGCACTAAAAGAAATTTTTTGAAGTCCATATAAGACAGTGGAGTGGAAAAATTATAATCACTACCCTTGCCTAAAATATATATACTACTTTTTCTGATCGGCGTTATATAAAGACTAAAATATATTATTCCCTCAAGTGAATGAAGTATTTGATATATTTAATATTTCGTGTAACGTATTTGACCAAAAATCTATTATAAGTTAATAAGAGGGCCAACTCTTCAACAATAAAAATAATCTTTTGATGTATTTTATATCAGAACTTGAATCCAAGAGCGAAACCCCTGTAAAGATAAATAAGAAATAGTTGTGACCTAAACCAAAATGTTGCGTCCGTGAACTTAAGTGTGGGCTAGCTGTGGAAGAAGAAGGGATGGGAAAAAAAAGATGAAAGAAATCGCGTTTTTTGAATTTTTTCGCAAATGCTATACATATCTTTTTCCTTTTCAGGTTTTCCTCATCATACACATCAAAAAAAGACAAATTTTGAAAAAAGCCAAAAAAAAGAAAAAAAATCAACAAAAAGAAAAAAAATTCACTAATTAATAGCAATAGTGAATCAACTAAAATAAAAGACAGTCTAGCTTGTTGATAAGACTGTAAAAAAGATATCTCATCTCATGTACGTACTCTTGTCTCGAATGCTTACTATTTTTACCTTTTTATGATTGCAAGCACTAAAAGGACACAAGCCTAGCTTTGATAGCCCAATGAAGAGGGAACAAAGAATTCTTCATTAATTCATCAGTAATTATTCAATACCCATGCGGCACCGCTACAATAGGATGTTAGTATGATAGTTGAGTTAGATTACTGTAAGGGTGTCGCTACTGCTCCATCAACTCAAACGTAATACCTCCCGGCACCTAAATATTGATACACGACCAACTAAGTGATTCTTTCTTCTGGCTAAAAAACTTAGTGCCTGGTCACATAGAGCGTGGAGTACCAAATAGGAAAGCGTAAAATATTGCCTAGTGGTTCTCACAACAAAACCCTTGTGCCCCGCGCTCTCTTCATAGATGCTAGTATTAGATATACGGCCACGTGGGTTCTCCATGCTTACATATGTATGAAAGGGTCAAATACGCTTAGGGGTCCCACATAACAACCTAAAAGCGAAAATTTTCAGATTTACGATTGGAATTGGTTGGCTGCTTTTTCAAGTGTCCTTGTTCTCATTTACTCATCATCAAATGGCACCCTTCTATCATGCAAAATTTCCCTTTCAAAAACGAAAATTTTGAGTTAGTGAGACGTCACTATTTTCTTAGAAGCCAAAATTTCCAGATTTTACCATTGAAAATGGTTTGGTGCTACTCATCATCAAATAACACCCTTCTACAACGCAAAATTTCCCTTTCAAAAGTAAATTTTTTGAGTTGGTGAGACATCGCTAATTTTTTTAAACCGAAATTTTTAGATTTTACCATTGAAAATGGTTGGCTGCTTTTTTCAAGTGTCCCTCTCCTTTGTTCTCACTTACTCATCCAATTGATGGCATCTAGAATGCCGCTTTGAAAGGCGAAAATTTCTAGTTAGTGAGACGTCACTATTTTTTTAAAAGCCAAAATTTCCAGATTTTACCATTGAAAATGGTTGGTTGCTTTTTTCAAGTGTCCCTCTCTTTTGTTCTCAGGTACTCATCACACCCTTCAACCATCCAGAATTCCCCTTTCGAAAGCAAAAATTTCAAGTTAGTGAGACGTCACTATTTTTTTAAAAGTAAAAACAAGCCAACACAAAAGTAGGATCGAAGAGCATATACCACTGATTTGAACCAAAATTCCTTCCGTCGTTAAAAAATAAAATAAAAATTCCTTCCTTGCAACTGATAAAAACTGTTCTTTCCACCTATCCAATATCGAAACAACTCGATTGATCCATTTCGAATCTTCCCATTTGTGAATGCAATCCAAGACCCTTACTCTCCTCTAACAGGAACTTCGAAATTTTCTTTTGAACAGTGCAAACACAATTCAAATCGATTACCAAAAGTGATCCGCCCGATTCCTACGTTGTAGTGCGAAAATTACCTCAATCTTGAGAGCTTGTGCAATTTAGATGTGGAAGTCCAATTGAACAGCCAAATGCAACTAAGATCGATCGATTACCAAAACTGATTCGACGATTGTTGTGGCAGGTGGGTTTCATTTTTGGTTTTAAGACCCAAGGTTATTTTTGTCCGAAAAAGTTGTTTCAGCCTTATGGCCTAACAAGCCAAAAAATTGAAGAAGCTCTTCTCAAAAATATTTTCCTAGTGTCATTCCTCTTAAAAATATAAAATATATGGTATTTATGGCTAAGTGGCCCTTGATTTTTCTTTCATATGTAATTTGATATTTCTTTCATATTGTATGCACAGAATTGTTAGTATGTTAGAAAAAAAAAATCGTTTAAATTTGTGATTAAGTACATAATGTAGCTCAATAAAACAAAATAAATTAGGTTTGATTAATTTTTAACAAAAATAAATATGTTTATTTTGTCGGATCTTGCTAACCTCCATCTAATAGTAATAGGCGGAGGATAATATGTACTAACAAACTATTTATGGTATCAATGTACATTTCACGGATATCAATATATTTTAACGGATATTAAGACATTTTTTCTCCAATATCTACGCACTTTCTAGTTATTATCTTCCACCTTTTGGGCTGAGGCTGAGGTTAGCATTTTCCTATTTTGTATAGAGCTCTGCATGCAATTTATTTTTTTATTTTTACTGCTGAACTCAAATCCTGAATCTGCCGCTGGCCGGGCTGAACTGATCTCTTCGTATGTGTTAAATATATTGGCAAGTCCGGGTTCTCCATGCTTCTATAAACCCGCACATATCCTTACAACCTTCAGTCAGTTTTTCTGTAGTATCTTCAAATATGCTTTCAATATATGAGATGGCAAATTTTACAAAATGCTAATGGTAAAACAATTAGTCTCCAACATGATTCTAACACACTCACATGAATCTATGCAAACCTCAAAAAGTTGCGGCAGTAAGTGTGATCTAATATCTCGGACTCAAATGAAAGTATACAAAAAATCCTTACTCAAATGAATGAATGTGCGGTATTTATGGACCAGCTGGGGACACATTTGTTTTTTTTTTTTTTTTGGTAAATTAACCAGTATATAGAAGCAAACCAACTCGAAACACATGGAACATCCAGCCCAACAAAACAAAACAAAACTCCTAATAAGCTAGGAGATCAAAAACAAAATAACCAAAAACATCAGGACCCCAACAATTACAAAGGGCGAAACACCCTAGGACTCAAACCCCAGGTGCAAGCTATAAGCCTAGAAGCAGCACAGTTCTTCAAGTTCCTCCACGAGCTCAAGCAAGCACGGACTTCCTCCACAACAAGAGCACCCAAAGTGGGGGCAAGCATACTAACACCTTGAAAATGCCTCCTATTTCGTTCCCTCCAAATATGATAGATAGCAGCCGCCATACATAGCTTGTACACACGGGTAGATACTGAGTCATTGCTCCGATGACCCATCGCCCAATCCATCTCACCCGCCAAACCAAAGCAAGGCCTAGTCACATGGTTCAGCTGAAGCAATAAGGTCCATACCTCCATAGAATATGTGCAAGAAAAGAACAGATGATCATGGGACTCCTCTGCAAGGAAGCACAGCGAACATCCTTTATCCACAGACAATCCCCATCTGGATAAACGATCCCTAGTAGACAGTTTACCAAGAAAAGCTAACCATTATATAAAAGCCCAACGAGGAACATTACAAGGAAACCAAACACATTTGGCCCAAGGAACCTCTGGGTAGACAACCCGTAATACATTCCAAGCTGACTTGGCTGAAAACTCCCCTGTACTAGTCAACAACCACCGAACCGAATCTGGGATAGTAGTGTTAGGAAACAATGAGGGAGGTGAATGAGCCACAATTTCCTTAGTAATTGCACATCTAGGTCTAGGCCATTGCCAAGCCCCATTACGAATTATAGAGGCTACTTTGGTTGACATGTCCCTTCCAACATAAAAACCTATGTTATCACCAAACTTCTGACAAAGGGGACCTAAAGTATGCCAATTATCCACCCATAAAAAAGTGGATGTGCCATCACCAACAAAATACTTAATCCAAGGCCTAGCGATGTTCCTGAGATTAAGAAGTTTCCTCATAGTCCACGAGGCATCATTAGGTACTTTAGCCACCCAAATACTCTTACCTTTTAAAACAAAGGTATGCACCCGCTTAATCCACAATGTATCCGTCTTCAAACAGACTGACCATAGGTGTCGAATCATAGAGGCTTTGTTCCAAGTCTTTAACAACCTCAAACCAAGACCCCCTTCCTCCTTTGGAGCACAAACAGCCTGCCAAGCCACCTTAGCCCCTGAATGTTTCAACTCAGGGCCAGTCCACAAAAAGGCTCTCAACATTTTCTCAATGTCATTCAAAACACCATGAGGCAGAATGAAAATAGATGACCAGTAGATTTGAATGCTAAATAAAACTGAGATGATGAGTTCAAGTCTACCACCATAAGACAAGGTATAATTCGTCCAAGACTGTATCCTCCCCAGCATCTTCTCCTTCAAACTAGCACAGTCCATAGCTTTGAGTCTGGTAGAAATTAAGGGAACTCCCAAGTATCTCACAGGAAGGGACCATTCAGGGATAGACAAAACTCCTCTCAATTCATCCTTGGTGACCTCAGCGACGCCAGCAAAGAAAAGAGAACTCTTTTGTAAATTAGGTTGGAGACCAGAAAAGTGGGGGGACACATTTGTTCATAAGGGATGCATCCGTCAATGGTGAACATGTGTGACTGAAAAGATCTGACTATTCATTGAGTCAATTCACATTCACACCATAAATAATTCAAAATATTATATTCCAAAATATTTCCATCAATATGGCCACAAACTGGCTCTCCATGCTTATATATACCCGCATAAAACAGAATACAAACAGTCACATAAACATCAATCATCGATCATACATACAATGAAAACAAATACGAGGGAAGATAGAAAGGAGGGACTAGTAAATGGGAAAAAAAGAGCAAAAGGGGGCATTTTATAGGCTTTTTTCGTTTGTAGACAGAGTTGATATTGGCTTGATGATGGTTGGGATGGTCTGCGGCCTAGGAAATGGGTTGGCTCAGCCTCTCATGATACTGGTTTTTGGTGGCCTCATTAACTCTTTCGGCACCTCACCTCCTTCACAAGTTGTGCATGAAGTTTCAAAGGTATCATCTTTGGCTTCTCAACTGAGTTGATAAAAAGATGTTGTTGGTAGTTCATCCGATTGTACTTTTACGTCGAACCCCTTTAGTTGTTAACCCACTAACCCCTGATGTTAACAATGTTGGCAAAAAACACAAAAAAACAGTTTGAGATTGTTAAAGATGTTTATCGACTGTGATGAGTTTCTCTTTGCTTTAGCACCACCAACTCTTATCTGCTAAGAGCACCTAGGTAATTTTAATAACTTGGTTTTAGAAAAACGAGTATGTGAAGGAAAATGGAATTTTAGCTACTTATAGCTTTTAGCTAATGGAAAACAAATTGGCTTTTAATAACTTAGCTTTTAGCACTTTTAAGGGTCGGATTGTATAGAGGCAAAACCTCCCGGATTAGATTTCCACCCGGATAAGAGGTGGGCCCCTCTCCCTGTTGGGATTCCACCCCGTGTGGGCCAATTGGGCTTAGGCCCAGAGGGAGTGGGCTAGGGTTTTATGTTGTATTCTTATAAATACTCTGTGATGCCTTGTTTTAGTGTGTGTGGTAGCACAATGTAGAGAGAGGCAGAGAGTGTGTGAGAGGGGAGCCGGTTGTGGCTTTCCCGGAGAGAGAGATACACGAGAGACTTGGTGAGGTTTCATCTATTGTGAGATAGAGAGTGAGTGTGTAACACAAAAGACTCGGATTTTCTCCGGATTATAGTGAAACCCCCCTCCCCGTGGATGTAGGTCCGATTGGCCGAACCACGTATATTGTGTGTTGTGTTTCTCTTGATTTACTGATTTGTTGCGTGTGGTGCGTTGTTGGAATCCTAACAACTGGTATCAGAGCTTGGGTTGAAGCACCGGAGAGCGCAGAGAAGTCGGAAAAATCACTCGGAGGCCATTGGAGCACCGTTTGAAGCTTTGGTCGGATAAAACAGGTGATGAAACTTGTTTTTGATCAGAGGGAAAGGTGCTACTCTCAGAGACGAGTCCAACGGAGTGCTCGGAGTCAGTTTTGGTCACCCGAAGAGGGCGTACGGGCAGTTTTGAATGGCGGTGGACGGGGCCGGACTGGTCTGGTTCAGATCGGTCTCAGAAAACGTGATCGGAAATTTTTTTGGAGCACATGGTTTTGTTCCTCGTTTCGAGACGATCGCGGGGATATAAAATTTGTCGCCTGGAGATATCGGCGTGGCCCGCACGCGCCGGTCAAAGTTAGCATTTGACCGCGAGTTAGTTCCACGCGCTGGGTATTTTTGACGTACTGTTGCAGCAAGTTGAAGAAGGTGGGAGATGATCTCATGCTTTGGTTGCACAAAGTCAGCGCCACATAGATAGCCACGGAGGACGCCACATGGGTTTGGTCAAACTGCCACGTCATCAGGTCAACGATGACGTGGCGCCACGTCATAAGGGTTCAGCAAGTTGAACCTTTTGACCTTTTTGGACCGTGTCAGTGGTCATAAGGGTCAAAGGGGTCAGTATGTCGCGGGTCAAAAGGGTCAGTGCTGGTCAAAGGGTTCATGGACTGGTCAAAGGGTCCAATTTGACTTTTGAAGATGGTTCATTGGGTTTTTAGCATTTTCGGAGGCTATATAGCTCCGTTTTTTACGTATGAGTAGTCGATTTTGACTGTCCCGACGTTCCGGATCCAACCATGTGCTCGGTTTTTCATTTGGAGGCTCGGAAGCTGATGTTATTGCTGGATTGAGCCGGATTTGAGTGTTTGGAGGCATTTTGGGTTGTGAAGAGGCTTGTACTTAGCTAATTGGACGGTTCCGGATTCATTGGTGGGCTTGGTTTTGTGTGATTCAAGCCCGATTTTGCAGGAGGCAGACCATGGGAGATCTGATGGGAGTCCAGGGGGTGCTAGGAAGGCCGGAGATGGAACATAGATGGACTAGGGGGCAGGATGAGACCCGGGGGAGCTGACGGAGAGTGGTGAGAGACCAGGATAGTGGCAGGAGTGGCGGATAGGTGACAGAGAGGTGACATAGAGGCGAGCGGAGTTGGATAGCTACACACAAGGAGTATTGGACAGACTTTGTAGAGATCGGAGGTTGACCGGGGCAATCAGATGATTGTGGATTCGCGGCGTTTGAGCCGTGGTGATCAGTCGGAGAAGCTAGTGAGCAGGGATACATTCTCTCAGGTGTTGCATCTCTGTTTGGTGGGTGCGGATACACTTGTTTGGTAATGACACAGGCGCTTACTAGAGTGACAGGTCGGAGTTGGTCAGCAGTGATTGGAGGTAGTCTGGTTCAGTCGGATTTGAAGACCTACCATCAGGATTTGCAGTTGTGATTCGAGCTGCATTGGATAGGATGATGGGCCACCATACAGGCTTGTGAGAGTCGCGATGTGATTGGAGTGATGTCGGGGCATGGTCGGGGCAATATGGGTGTTGTGGCGTGAGTAGGGATGGCGACCATTGCGGATGTACCGCGGGATAAGCGTGAGATTGTACCGAGGTGTCGCGGCCGGGATGGTAATGGATCTTGGTAAGAGTCGAATCGGCGTGTGCGGGGATCTTTGGCCGCTAAATGATGATGTGATAGGTTGTTCGGGGATATGTTCCGCGGGAGCTCCGCAGGCGAGAGGATTGAGATGGAGATCGGA
This sequence comes from Vaccinium macrocarpon, assembly GCA_022606695.1. Classification (NCBI taxonomy): domain Eukaryota; kingdom Viridiplantae; phylum Streptophyta; class Magnoliopsida; order Ericales; family Ericaceae; genus Vaccinium; species Vaccinium macrocarpon. The sequence continues at coordinate 1,086,551 of CM040175.1, read as the reverse complement.
TGATGCATCTTGGTATTCTCTTTCTTACGTATTTTTTGTGGCGGATTATCTTTTCGGTTATGAGCTCATGTAGTATGGAGAGATGGAGTCACGGATTATGTCTCCGTGATTGGGCATGAGCATTTGGGTTTTGGATGCACGGATCGCGGGCACTCGGATAGGGGGTGCGAGGATTGTGATCAACCCATGGAAGATCCGCTTGCAGGGATACATTCATTCGAGTAGTGTGCCCGGTTGGGGTGCGGATATGCTTGTTTGGGAATGACACAAGCGCCTGTCAGAGCGGTAGATCAGTTTGAGCCACGGATATCTAGCAGGATTTGTTCCATCCCAGATTCACAAGAGGTGTATCCCGGTTTTGGGTTCTTGAAGGTACTTTCGGTGGGGATCGCGGTGTCGAGAAGAGTCACCTCATCCACGGATGGTGTGTGAGATCATTTGGAGGAGTGAGCCTCTGGTGTGGGTAGAGGGTTGCTGCATTCTCTTGACAGGACTGGATGCTAGAGTGGCAGAGCGCAGCGATGAAGTTGTGGGCACTCTAGTTGAGGGGGCGCATGTGCTTCTGTTGGTGAGCACATAGATGGGTGCTTCTGTTGGTGAGCGCAGGCGCTTCTGTTGGTGAGCGCATACACTTCGGGTTTGAAGTGTGCGAGTGGAGGCATTCTTTTTGAGGGGATGCGGTACTCGGGATTTTCTGATTGGCTGCGGAGTCTGGTTTTGCAAGGATACACTCTTTCGGGTTTATGTACTCTGTTTGGTGGTGCATGGATACTCGACTGGTTAGTGACACAGGCGCTTGCCAGAGTTAGCTGATTGGAGGAGGCGACATGGGGGTGTTGCAGACGACATTGCCCACTCGGTGTGGAGGGGGTGATTGTTGGGATTCCACCCCGTGTGGGCCAATTGGGCTTAGGCCCAGAGGGAGTGGGCTAGGGTTTTATGTTGTATTCTTATAAATACTCTGTGATGCCTTGTTTTAGTGTGTGTGTTACGCCCTGACTTTTCTTTCCCTAATAATAATTATTTGCTTAAGAATTTCCTTTTATGTTGGGGTCCTAGTTAATTATTTTTGGCGTGCACTACCGGAACTCTTGGCGTTATAATAATTTTTCGGTCAGTAAGAATATATTTTGGATTATATACTAGTAATAGACTAGTTAGATAAATGTATCCATTTTTATTTGTTACTTACGTTATTTTCACTAACTACTTACCTAAAATTTAGGGTGTGTGATTAGTGGGTGGCCAGGTAGAGTTTCACTTATATATATATTTATGAGTTGATTAGGGTTATCATTAAGAGAACTTTTTGAGAGACAGCCGCAGCAATCGAAGTCTTTGAGTGGTTTCCTCGGAGGTGAGTTTTATATTTGGTCTATACTTTTCGTTCATTTTTCTTTTATTCTCTGGCATATGGGTTTGAGAGAAGGACTAAATTCTTGGTTGAGTGATTTATATAGTACAGTAGGAAAGTGTTTAAGGTTGTGACAGGAGGGCGTGCGTGGCGAAAGCCGGTGGAGTTTTGTGAAGTGCTGTGCATGTGATGGTGATAATGGGTGTGAGTTGATTTTGTGCAATACACCACCAATAGTTTATTGCTAGTACTTAGTTTAGCTTATTGTAAAAAAGGGTGAAACTGATGGTTTAATCAATTGGAGGGTCCTACCTAGAGTCGTGGTCGGGTGTGTGTTCGTGTGATAATGGTGTTGGGATTTGGAAAACTATAATTTCTTGGGGTTCTAGCGAAGGCTTCTCTGAGGAATCAGATTTTATGACTTATTTGGGAGATTTGGAAGGTAGTTCTTTTGGCAGTAGAATTGATGTGGCATGTATTTGGGTAATAGGCTTGAATGGTGATTGTCTTTTGGTGGCTACTGTTGGTGTAGCAACGTGAGATTAGGCTATAAGTTAAGGTGTATTAATAGTTAATGGTATCCCTAGTTTTGATAGTCAGAGTTATATATTTGTATTAGTTAGTTAATTCATTTGATTCTTTTATCCAGGTTAACCATTTTGCGTGTTCGAGTTGGATTACCTTTGGATCAGGTGAGTGATTAAGTATGTTACGTACTTTCGAACTTTCCCGTGTCCCTTAAATTATTTGTTGAAAAATTTGGAATTGTTATTTGGAAAAATATTTACATTTGGTTCTCTAAATTGGCACGCGATAAATGCTATCTTTTTGGTGAGATCTTTATGGATATTGTTGGGAACTTTATTTATTGGAAGACCAGGGAAATTATTCCTTTGTATAGGTGACCCTGGCCATAAGGGAAGAGACCCGGGTTAGGCCGGTGACCCTTATGCTCAACGGTTGTCTTTTGCCGGATCGACTTAGAGAAGAGTACCATGGTTTGCCAACACCTGGTGACTCTAAGTTCGATATTGGATCCAATTTTGAGATAATTATATTGTTGGCCATGGTACTATTTGGTTGTGGTTCCCCATTGTTATTGGATATCATTTGTGATCACCATTAAAATTTATTATTGTTTTATCTTATCGCGAGTGCCAAAATATGATGATATGATAAATTAATTTTATCCATGTTTTAGAACTTTATTTATTATACATGCTTGTCATTCACTGAGCTTGTCAGCTGACGGATTTAATCCAACACCATTTTTCAGGGAAATCAAGTTAATAGGTGAGGACTCTGGCGGCGTCTTGGGGAAACTGCTGTGTCGACCTCCGTAGGATTACATGCATCGTAGTTTTTATTATTTAATTTATTTCGCTTCCGCACATGGTTAAACCTGGTTAAACCTTGTTGGTAAAAATAATTATGGAATTCTTTTCGATGATGGTGGATAATTTTGTTATCATTTGGTTCATGGGATGGTGTGCCCCATGCTTTGTTGAGACAATTTAGTTCATTTTATTTATGAAATAAAGAATGGTCTCTTAGTATTCATTAGTTTATTTGATTTTAGGCTGCGTGTTCCATAAGTTGGCCTTGTGGTTCACGGCCGGTCATTTCCCGTTTTGGGGTGTGACAGTGTGTGGTAGCACAATGTAGAGAGAGGCAGAGAGTGTGTGAGAGGGGAGCCGGTTGTGGCTTTCCCGGAGAGAGAGATACACTAGAGACTTGGTGAGGTTTCATCTATTGTGAGATACAGAGTGAGTGTGTAACACAAAAGACTTGGATTTTCTCCGGATTATAGTGAAACCCCCCTCCCCGTGGATGTAGGTCCGATTGGCCGAACCACGTATATTGTGTGTTGTGTTTCTCTTGATTTACTGATTTGTTGCGTGTGGTGCGTTGTTGGAATCCTAACACTCCCTTGCCTTGGTTTGGCACACCACTTTTGCACCCTCAAAACTAATCCCCCCTCTATGGTTATTTGGGCATAGGGAGCTTGAAGCGGATAATTTTTGGACACCCTTTGAGTTGTCTAAAAATTACTCGACCGGATAAGGGGTGTTTTATCCCCCCTCCTCCCCATTTCGACTACAAAACAACATTCTCCCCCCATTTTATCTCTCATCGAAACCATGTATTATTTTGTCCCCTTTTAATACCCAATCCAAACCAACTATATTTTTATTCACCTTCATAAAAGTCACATCAATGTGGGTCCACTACCCTCTATAAATAATACCCTGACTATATTATCTCCTCCATATTTAATCCACCCAAGACTTATCCCGCATCTAATCCGGCCTTTATGGAAAATCGGCTTGCTATGGTGCTAAAAGCGGGAAAAACTTATTATGACAAAAAGTTAATCACGAATAGTGAAATTTATCTATTAAGCACGCTAAATGACAAAATATCTTGTCGGGACGCTTTTTTATCATCTCTCTTAAAACCAATTGGTGCTAGGGAAGGGTGGGCTTCAATTAAGTCTTTTATGACATTATTCAATATCTTCCGCAAGTTTATTTTTAGAACGATTAGAGGGAATGACAATGTGTTACTAAATCCATGGTGACACTCCAGCCCAACATTTGTTGCTAAAAATATGAACAATGATGTTTGTCTGTCGTAAAGAACTGAATAGTGAAATATAATTAATTTAATCTTTGTATCAGGCCAATTTAACTACGTATCTCGTTTTAACAACCTTACTTACCAGCATTTGTTTGTGCAGACACAGGCATGCCTGAAGTTCTTGTATTAGGCCGTTGGTGCAGGCATCGCTTCATTCCTACGTAAGTTGAGATTTTATATATCTGTCCCTAAATATATAGCGCATCTTTTCTGCGCTTTACCCACGCTAGTACTTCCGTAGCTGCTTTAATCTTTGTTGAACGTTCAAACTCTGGCATGAAGAAAAAAGTTTGCTCTATATATACATGCTATCTCAGTGATTTGTATTTTGGTTATAACAAAAGGTACGATTGAGCATGGACTTTTATACAATTAAGGCGTGCCTTAATATGGCTTTCCCACTTATTTCATTGATGTTCAAGAATCATACGTAGATGTATTGAGTGATTACTTCTTGAAATTTATCATATTGCAGAGATGTCTTGTTGGATGGTTACCGGAGAAAGACAGGCAACACGGATACGAGGATTGCACTTGGAAACAATTTTAAGACAGGACATGGAATTCTTTGACACTGAAACTAACACGGGAGAGGTCATTGGTCGGATGTCTGGTGATACTATTCTCATTCAAGATGCTATGGGCGAAAAGGTTCGACTTCACTCTTTTTGCTACGAATTCATTTGTTTTCCATGCTCGTCGTGGACCACAGTATTAAGGGGTCTGCAGGGAACCTCACCTGCGCGAAAAAAATTTACTTTTGGTAGACTGTATTTTGTGAAGTTCTATTTGCACCCTTATCAGTTTGCTGTTATGTAACGATACTACGTGCCATTGATTCATGATATCAATGAATTTTCGATATTTAACTCTCCCATTTGTCACACAAAGTTACTTTTTCTTAACTGGCCCCACATTTGAGTGCAAATTCTAGCTCCACCCCTGAGGCCTGAATCGCTATTGACTGTCAGTCATTCGTCTATGCTTACATGAGTTATCGACAAATGAGATTATTTCTTGAAAATTCACTACTATGACAGGTAGGGAAGTTTGTACAACTCATGTCTACATTTATCGGAGGCTTCGTTATTGCATTGGCAAGAAGATGGCTTCTATCCATAATTTTGCTTTCATGCATTCCTGCTATAGTCCTTGCTGTGGGAGCCATGGGAATAATTATCACAAAAATGTCTACCCATGGCCAGCTAGCTTACGCAGAGGCTGGAAATGTTATTGAACAAACAATAGGAGCCATCAGAACAGTAAGACACTATATCTTCGTACAAAAGCTCGTAAAAACTGATGTAAATTAATTGTTGTTGACACCCTGACTTTTTGTGATCCTCTTTGTCAATATGTATAAGGTGGCATCCTTCACTGGGGAGAATCTAGCGACAAAAATGTACAACAGCAAACTGCAAGTTGCTTATGTCGCTACGGCTCAACAAGGACTAGCCTCTGGCATTGGTTTTGGTGCAACTTTACTGATCATTTTCTCCAGTTATGGACTTGCTATATGGTATGGAGCAAAATTGATCATCGAGAAAGGGTGTAATGGCGGTCAAGTCCTCAGTATCATCATGGTGATCATGACTGGTGGGATGTAAGTATTTTAGGGACTTGAGACTTTTTCGTTCTTTGTCACTAATGGTACTGCGACTAAATTGAGTTGTGTCTCTCTTTGAATAGGTCATTGGGCCAGGCATCACCGTGTTTGAGTGCATTCACGGCAGGGCAAGCTGCAATATACAAGATGTTTGAAACCATCAAGCGTAAGCCGCAGATTGATGCCTATGACACCAGTGGAATTGTACTTGAAGATATCAAGGGTGAAATCGAATTGAAAGATGTGTACTTTAAGTATCCAAGTAGGCCAGACGTTCAAATATTTACCGGATACACGTTAAAGGTTCCGAGTGGCACAACTGCAGCTTTAGTTGGGCAAAGTGGAAGTGGGAAGTCAGCAATCATTAGTCTAATACAGAGATTTTATGATCCTGATGGTGGTGAAATTCTTGTAGATGGTATTAATTTGAAAGCATTTCAGCTTAGATGGATAAGACAGAAAATTGGCCTAGTTAGTCAAGAGCCTATTCTGTTTACCACTACAATAAGAGAGAATATAGCATATGGGAAGGAAAATGCTACCGATGAGGATATTAGGACAGCAATTGAGCTTGCTAATGCTGCAAAGTTCATCGACAAGCTTCCAAAGGTAAAACATATTTTGTGCTTTTCGAAATCACTGAATTGGATCTCTAGGCTTGTCCTCTTTGATGTCTTCTAGCTTTGATTGGGGCATGGTACTATGGCATAACACCCCTTGAGTTCCTAGGTTTTTGGAGGTATATGAGAGCCTATATTTCAGTGGTAAAACTTTATGAGAAATAATCAATTTTTTCATATATTGCTAAAGGTTAGGCATGTGTCTCTGGTCCTCCCCGCCTATACTCCCATGGATTGGGGATTAAACAGATATTGTTTTTGTTGTTATTGATGTTTCAGACATGAATCGTTAGAAAAGTTGTACTTACATCATGATGTAATCTGAGGAAAATGTTCAAGTAAGCTTTGACTTATGGATAATAAGCACAAATGACTTTTGTAGTCATACAAGCACAAAATGACCTCTCTTTTTTTATTGTAGGGACTTGAAACTATGGTAGGAGAGCATGGGACTCAACTATCGGGGGGACAAAAGCAAAGAATTGCAATTGCAAGAGCCATTGTGAAGAACCCAAAAATCCTTCTTCTTGATGAAGCAACAAGTGCGCTAGATGTTGAGTCAGAACGCATTGTTCAAGATGCACTAGCTAATATTATGTCAAGAAGGACAATCGTGGTTGTTGCACACCGTTTGACAACCATAAAAAATGCTGACCTTATAGCAGTTGTACAAGTTGGAAAAATCGTGGAGCATGGTAACAGTATCTTAATCTGAATTCTGAACTGAAATGTTTTGCGAATTTTGCTCACAATTTGATATTCACCAGGCCAAAATTTCTTTTAAATTGAAATACCAGGAACTCATTATGAATTGATCAAGAATCCAGAAGGGGCCTACAACCAGCTAGTGCACTTACAAGATGGTAATGAAGTTGAAGATGGGCAAAGGAGGGCAACATTTGCTCTGGATAGGGACATAAACATGGAAAGGTCTGCAAGACGGAGCTTATCATTTAACAGACCCGTAAGCAGAGGTTCATCAGGCAGCTGGCAATCTTTTATAGGTTGCTTTCGGCTTTCTACCCCAATTGGGATTCTGACAGACATAGAAGGAAATGAGACTATTAAGGAAATTGATACGTATGAGAAGAGACCTCGTGAATTATCCATTTGGAGGCTAGCCTATCTAAACAAACCCGAGTTGCCGATTTTGCTGCTTGGTTCCATGGCTGCAGGCATAAGTGGTGTTATCTTTCCCTTATTTGGAGTCCAACTGTCAGCATGCGTTAAAATGTTTTTCGAGCCTAAAAGTGAGCTAAACAAAGATTCAAGGTTTTGGGCATTTATGTATGTGGGCCTGGGCATCACTACTCTAGTAGTTGTCCTAGTATGAAACTATTGCTTTGGAGTTGCAGGTGGAAAGTTGATACAATGGATTCGCTCCTTGTCATTTGATAACGTAGTGCATCAAGAAATTAGTTGGTTTGACGACCCCAAAAATTCAAGGTATGTTAATTAGTAAGCTGATATTATTCAAATGCTCCTGTTCCAAAAAGGCTTCTGAACTTAAACTCTTCTTGCATTTCAGTGGTGCAGTAGGTGCAAGGTTATCTACTGATGCGTCGATTCTGAGGAGTCTTGTGGGTGATTCCTTGGCCCAGATTGTTCAGAACATAGCAACAGTTATAGCTGGCCTTGTCATATCTTTCACATCCAACTGGATATTGGCACTGATTATTCTATTTGTTTTGCCATTGGTGGTTTTGCAAGGATTCTTCCAACATAAATTCATTGACGGATTTGGTGCAGATGCCAAGGTCATTCCATTACCTTGCACTCTGTGTTTATAGCATAGATTTAGCACCAAAAATGTAGATTTCAGGATAATCCTTACTCATTAATTCCCTATCAGTTTACCGACCAAGAGTTTTGTGAATGTTGCAGGCAATATACGAAGAAGCAAGCCAAGTAGCAAACAATGCCATTGGCAGCATTAGAACTATTGCATCGTTTTGTGCTGAAAAGAAAGTGATGGATATGTACCAAAGTAAATGTCAGGCCCCAATGAAACATGGAGTAAGGGTTGCACTCGTGAGTGGAACTAGTTTTGGTTTTAGTCTTTTTACATTCTACTGCACAAATGCCTTCTGTTTTTACATTGGAGCTCGTTTGGTGGAACAGGGAAAAGCAACATATGAAGATGTTTTTAAGGTAGCACATATATATGTTTTGTTTGTAGACCTTCACTTTTCTGAAAATGCCAATAGCTCTTGTTCTTACTAGTGAATCTTGCAGGTTTTCTTTGCTTTGACAATTTCAGCACTTGGAGTTTCCAGCACTGCTTTCTCTCCAGACACCAAAAAAGCCAAGGACTCTGCCACTTCAATCTTTGAAATTCTTGATAGCAAGCCAAATATTGATTCGAGCAGCAATGAGGGTACAACCCTGAAAACTGTATACAGTGACATTGAGTTCAAAAACATCAGCTTCACTTATCCAACTAGACCAAATGTTCCAATTTTCAGAGATTTATGCTTAACCATTCCTTCTGGAAAGGTAATAACCAACAACTTTGGATCCCTAGACACATTGCTCATTCATCATTTGTGCGGTAAAACCTCTTGATAAACTTTTGTTTATTGCATATATAATGACCCTCCTAAAATTGAAATACTGTCTCCGTCCTTGGCACCCTCATACCATTGGTTGTTTACTCATTGTTTTGAACATTTATTACAGACTATTGCTCTGGTAGGTGAGAGTGGTTGTGGAAAGTCCACGGTGATCAGCCTAATAGAAAGATTCTATAACCCCAACTCTGGCCATATATTCATAGATGGTGTGGAGATCCAAAAGTTCAAACTGAGCTGGTTGAGACAACAAATGGGGCTGGTTAGTCAATAACCTATCCTCTTTAATGAAACAATCCGTATGAACATTGTATATGGCAAGCAAGGAGAGGCTACCGAAGAAGAGATCTTTTCGGCCTCAAGAGCAGCTAATGCACACAACTTCATATCAGCATTGCCACAAGGCTATGACACTACTGTTGGGGAAAGAGGGGTGCAATTATCAGGCGGACAAAAGCAGTGTATTGCCATTGCAAGGGCAATAATAAAAGACCCAAAGATCCTCTTACTTGATGAAGCAACAAGTGCATTGGATGCAGAATCAGAGCGTGTGGTACAAGATGCATTAGATAGGGTGATGGTTAACAGGACAACCGTGGTTGTTGCTCACCAGCTTACAACAGTTAGAGGAGCTGATATAATTGCTGTTTTGAAGAATGGCGTGATTTTTGAGAAGGGGACACATGATAAGCTCCTAAACATAAATGACGGGGCTTATGCATCTCTAGTAGCACTTAACACGATTTCCCAATCAGTCATCCCATTGAGAGTGTTGTCTTAACTTACGTATCTATATCTCGCTACATTGATTTTCTGTGAAAGCATTTTTTTGGCCAGTTAGATGAAGAGATTACACGAAAAAATGAAGTTTACATAGATGAATGTATCTATCGGTCTAGTAATAGGGCAATGAAGTTGCCTTCTTGCGACCTTTATTATCGTGTTTGTGTATGTTTTTTCTTGTTTTTTTTTTTGATCGGTAATGTTTTTTCTTGTTTATCCAACCTATACAATGTTGATCTACTTTGTATACACGATTATGTTGGGATTTTTTCCCAAGTTAAATGGTCTTGAAAAAAGAAAAACAAATAAATCAAATAGAATTTTTTGGCATTGGAATTGTGAAGTTCGGTGGAACTAATAAATGGGTTTGGTGGTTTTTTCAAGTGCAGGGGTAATTAGTTGCCAGCCTAATTTTGGAGTCCCAAGGGAATTTGGTTGCTGCCTCCTAATGATTTTGGGAAGTCCACAAGTCTCCTTTAATGTTTTTTTTGTTCTTCCATGTGTTGTATTTAAAAGGGATGGGAAGCATGTGCTGTATATATATAAAAGGGAAAAAGAGAAGAAAAGGTGAGCCAGTGTGTGTGTGTCGTGTATGTGTGAGCAGTGAAAGAGTGGAGAAATTGTGAGAGAGTTGTGTGAGTGTGAGAGTGTATCTCCTCCATTGTAAATCTCTTGCTCATACTGAAAAGTGTTCTCTCCCGTGAACGTACCCGATTTTGGGGAACCACGTAAATTGTTTGTGTTCTTTGTTTCGGTTTATTTGTGCGTGTGGTGTGTTTGTTTGGGTCGATCTATAACAAATGGTATCAGAGCTACGGTATGGCGGGGAAAAGCACCGGGTTTGCTATCGAGTTTTTCAATGGCCACAATGATTTCACTCTTTGGAAACAAAGGGTGAAGAACATGTTGACGAAAGAAGGTTTGGCAAAGACACTCAAGAAAAAATCAGAAAAGCCAGAGGATGTGACGGATGCTAAATGGGAGGAGATGAGAGAGCTTGCAAATAGCACGATTCAATTGTATCTCGGGAATAGCACGCTTCGGGAAGTCATCAATGAAACGGATCCGGCGGAACTTTGGGCAAAGTTGGAGAGTCGGTACAAGTCGAAGTCTTTAACGAATCGGTTGTCGTTAAAGAAACAACTATATGGGTTAAACATGTCCGAAGGAGGAAACTTTAATGAGCATTTGGATGAGTTCAATCGGCTACTAACGGAGTTGGATGCCATTGGTGCAAAGATTGAAGAGGAAGATCAAGCGATACTCTTGTTGGTTTCGTTGCCGCCGTCGTATGAGCATCTTCGGACTACATTGATGTACGGGAAGGACACTCTCAAGCTTGATGAAGTTATTGCTACTCTCCTATCCCATGAGTCGATGCGGAGGAAGGAGAGCGTAAGTTTTTCGGAGGAGCGTGTTGTTGTTGCATCCAATGGTGGTCAAGACCGGGGTAGGAAAATCGAGAGGCAAGGAGGATCGAATTGGAGGGCTCGTTCACAATCAAGGGGGCGTTCACATTCGCGTGGTGGTGAGTCGCGAGGTGGTGAGTCCCGATGGGTTGATAATAGGAAATGTTATTTTTGTGAAGAAGAGGGGCACATAATGAAGTTTTGCCCAAAACTCAAAGCAAAGATCGAGAAGGAGAAAGGGAAGGAAAATTCCGAAGCGGCGGTGGTTGAGAATTTTATCAAAGATGATGGTGATTTGCTTTCGGTGACTTGCGAAGGTATGGATCATTTTGGTTGGGTTATGGATTCCGGTTGTTCTTTTCATATGTGTTCAAATAAAAATTATTTTTACTCTTATGAGACTTGTGATAAAAGTAATGTGAGGATGGCGAACAACACGGTGAACAAGGTTGTTGGCATTGGAACGGTACGGTTCCGGATGGCCGATGGAAGGTTTGTGAGATTGACCGGAGTCCGACATGTGCCGGGATTAAGGAAAAATTTGATTTCTTTGGGAATGTTACATTCCAATGGTTGTCGGTTTGCATCAAGTGATGGAGTTCTTGAGGTGTTTAAAAATGAGAAAGTGGTGTTGCAAGGGAAATTATTGGGAAATTTGTATAAGCTCCAAGGTCGCGTTGACGTGGGGCGTACAAATTTTGGGCACCGAGCAAGAAAAAATTATGGGCGTCAGGTTGCACAAGTGTGGCGTGTAAAGGCGCAAGCAAATGAATCTCTATGTGTGGAGAGCAAGATGGAAAAAGAAGTAGCTCAAGTGATGGCGTTTGGAAAAGTTGATGAAGAAATATTGAGTACAAAAAGAAGGGTCACTTTTGCACCAAATTTGGTCTCGGATATTTTCGGATAGACACCCGGGCATGGGGGTGCGAGGCGCCCGAGCGAGGGGGTGCATTTCACTTGGGAAAAGGGGGTGTTTGTTTGGATTTTTTCCCAAGTTAAATGGTCTTGAAAAAAGAAAAACAAATAAATCAAATAGAATTTTTTGGCATTGGAATTGTGAAGTTCGGTGGAACTAATAAATGGGTTTGGTGGTTTTTTCAAGTGCATGGGTAATTAGTTGCCAGCCTAATTTTGGAGTCCCAAGAGAATTTGGTTGCTGCCTCCTAATGATTTTGGGAAGTCCACAAGTCTCCTTTAATGTTTTTTTTGTTCTTCCATGTGTTGTATTTAAAAGGGATGGGAAGCATGTGCTGTATATATATAAAAGGGAAAAAGAGAAGAAAAGGTGAGCCAGTGTGTGTGTGTCGTGTATGTGTGAGCAGTGAAAGAGTGGAGAAATTGTGAGAGAGTTGTGTGAGTGTGAGAGTGTATCTCCTTCATTGTAAATCTCTTGCTCATACTGAAAAGTGTTCTCTCCCGTAAACGTACCCGATTTTGGGGAACCACGTAAATTGTTTGTGTTCTTTGTTTCGATTTATTTGTGCGTGTGGTGTGTTTGTTTGGGTCGATCTATAACAGATTATGTTTTTTTCTTGTTTATCGAGTTTTTCTATGTTGTTCCGAGGCACAAAATGAAAGAAATAAATCAGTTACATGCTGTTTCTTGACTTAAATTCAATGGAAGTTGGTTTCACTAAATGAAAGTTATGATGTCTCTGTATTGGAAGGAAAACTGTAAATCCCTTAAGGCCATGTTTGGCTGCCCGGATATCACAGTAAGAATAAACAAGAGTGTGCAAGTTCTTGTTTTTCAGTTTTTAGCACATCTTTAGGGTCTGACATCCTTGTAACACAATTATACAATCAAACTAACTGACTGATACTTTATCATTTGCCAACAAAAGTTTAGGAGAAGAAAGTTGAACAATTACACCCGAAACACAACATCGAGGATCAACCCAAAATAGATATAATGTCGAAGGCCACTAGGCATAGACTATGCACTAATTTGAACGAACGGCGAGCATGTGTTCTCAGCGAGCCATGGCCAGGCGTCCTGATTTGATCTTTACATGTAATGGCAATATCAGCAGCATTTCTCACGCTCTTTTTTGCTCCGCCGTAGTCGTTGGAGTCCAAACTGTGAATCGCATCAGGCAAAAGTTCATAAATAAACCTGTGAATGTCTCCTCTACACTTATTCTCCATTGGGTATTTTGATGGAACTTCTTCTCCATTGTATATAGAGACTACAACAACAGTGTCGTTAGCATGTCTCTGCGCATATTCAAGAATGATCCGAGCAAGCCCTTTGACATCTGCTGCATTCGAAAACTCTAGATAGGAGTAACAGAGTTTGAAGTTATTTGTTCGGTTGCATGTTTTGGCCACCAAATTGTCTTCTTTCTTGAGATTTGAAGTAGTAGAGAGGGTTGATGATACAAGGATTGAATGGAGTATGAAAACAACATAGATCCACATTTTTTTTTCGTTTATGTTTCTGCATAGATGGACTTTTCTACAAGCAACCAAAGGAGTATATGTGACTTATAAGTTAGGTTCTTATATTTATGGGTGGTGGATTTAATCGACCTTTTCAGTATTCATTAAAGGAAACATACTATGTTACATAACTTACATTCATTACAAAGTAAAAGTATGCCGTTAGCGTCCTAGTGGAATTGGTTGGCCCTTTTTTATGTTATAAAAGCATACTTTGGTGACATAGTTTATCAATCTTTTTGCTCCATGTTACTCTAACTTGTGAACATGGGAGGTTGAGGGTCTATTTGACATTTCGATTGTTTGAGTTTGGCCACTTTTGCCTTGATAACCTTTCTCTAAGATATTCCGAAGGGAAGATGTTCATTTGTGTATTTCATTTGCTAATTAACACCAAAAAAGAGAATTAGCACTGTACAATTCATGAGTATACATAGAAAATACAACTGAACTATGTGGAGGGATCCTCATTGTGAAAGCTGTGAACAAGGGTAAGGAAGCTGTGATTATGTAGGTTCTGGCCTTTAGCTATTCTTCTTGAAAATGGTCCGGTCTGGCCCATTATTCCAAAAAAAAAAAATCCCGGATCCCACCCCAACTGCTAATTAGTACTTGTAGGATGAATCAAGAAGCTTTTGGGAACCAATTACCAAAGGAATCCGTTTCAATGAGAAAAACAGCCAAATTGTTACTGTTGTGGCTCTAAGAATGGCATCAGGAATTTTTTCCTGCAGAGATGTAATAAAGCATTTCATGTTTTCTGAATCTCCTTTCCATTTTCTTCCATTAAATGGGATTTTACAGTCTTTCAAATTATTGTCTCCATGTTTGAGCTAATAATAAAGACTGCAAATCCTTTAAGGCCTGTTTGGCCACGCTAATTTCATGGTAAAACTGATGAACAACATCAAATCCTCAGTAACATCATCCAAAAAAAATTCTGTCGTTCTGCTCCCCCTACAAAACACTAACTGGATAACAAATTAACAGTGGGAAGACGTTTCTCTTTTTGTTTGCTAACAAATGGCCTTTTATCTCCAAATCTGAATTCCACAAGTACTAACACAATTCTATGGGAAAATTCTTGAGCAGAATTCGCTTAAGACAGAACAATATCAATCAAACCAAATAGACAAGGCTCAAGGCCACGATGGAGAGATCAATCACAGATTTCGCAATTCCCCCTTACATTCCCTGTCAATTGCGGTCCCATTTTGTAAATTTATTTTCACTTCTCCAGAGTTCTTTGATTCGAAAGCGTCGATAGCTATTTCATTACCTTTCTTTATATTTGGTTTGCGACAAACTAAACAAAACCAATCGAAGTCGTTTGTGCAGTATGAATCCTTTTTCACCAGTCTGTTCTGTCAACGGCTATATGTTGAACTGAGTATATGAAATTTATATCTTTCCTTAATACAAAATCCCATGTCCATTTAGGTCTTTTCCTCCCCCTGGCTTTTCCTTTATGGTACTATGTTTGCAGCAGTTATCATTTATATGCATTAAAGAGGGCTCATTATGCTATTCTGTTGTATGTTACACAAATTTTGTTTGGAAGTAAAGAACGAAAAATTTTAAAAAAAAGTTTCCATCTCCCTTGTTATTTTTATTTTTTAAATTTTTATATCAATGCATCTCCTTTGTTGTATCAATCATCTCCCCTGTTTGATAAAATGAAAGAAACAAAAGTGGAAATTGAGTTTTCTTCTTATCCTTCTTTCTTTTTTTTTTTTTTTTTTTTTTTTTTTTTTTTGGGGGTGGGTTTAATGATGAGTGTCCTAATCTTCTTATGCATATTTCTTTCTCTTTTCTCTTACAGTTTCCTTCAACTTACCTTTTTCATTTGGTGGAACCAAACTAAGAAAGTAATGTTCTTATACATATTTCTTTCTCTTTTCTCTTACAGTTTCCTTCAACTTACCTTTTTCACTTGGTGGAACCAAACTAAGAAAGTAATATTAGGTGATTCTCTTTGACCATTTTGTATTATGTGATTACCGAGATTAACAGCCCTGATGTCGCACTACAAGGCAGAACTGCAAGATCCCCAATTCCCCCGGATTAGTCATGCTATGGCTTTCTAGTACAAGTAGTCCTAATTGGATTCACTCACCAAATTTTTACCCAACCAACTTTTCTCTCATATAAATCTAAATACAAATTGTTCATCTCTTTCAATAAACCATATCCTTTTGTTCCTGCCTAAACATCACTTACCACTCCAAAAGAAATAAGACAACCACAGTGCAGAGCTTCACAAAATCCAACCAACCTCCCCCACCAAGGAAGGGACGAGGGGAAGGAAGATAGATAGAAAGCTAGACCCTTTTCTTGTTCGTTTTTTTGCAAGAGTCGGTTATGATTGAATCCTACATAATTAACATGGTAAAAATGGCAACCATGAGATCCATTACACATAAATACAAAACCAGTGCAATGTAGCAACAATGCTTGATGGATTCCATGGAATTGGTCTCATTTAATGGTATTTATAGTGTTGACTTGAAGTCTATGTTGGAACTTAGAATAAAAACTGAAAATTCTTTAAGGCCTGTTTTGGCCACGGTAAGTTCACAATACAACTGATGAAGAACATCAAATCCTCAGTAACATCAACAAAAAGCTTCTTCTCAGCTCCTCTGCAACAAAGTACGTATATTAACAAGTAAATGAACTCTCTTTTTAGTATTTGCCAACAAAATGGCCTGTATCTATCTCCAAGGCTGAATTCCAACAGTACTAAAACAATTCCGGGGGGGAATTGTTAAGCAGGATTTGCTAAAGACGGAACATCATCCCAATAAAGATAAGAGGCTCAAGGCCAAGAGGGAGAGATCAATCACTTTTTGTGTCAGAACAAGGAATTCTTCCTTATAGCGGAGAGGGGGCGATTTTACCAGACCCCCGTTACATGCCTTGGCAATTGTGGTCACATTTTGTAAATTTCTTTCCATTTCTCCGAAGTTACTTGATTCCAAATCAAGCCTTGCATTAGGTATATTTCTAAACGCTAGCCGGTAAACATCTCCATAACACACCTTTGGATATAGCTTGTGGGATGGAACGTCTACCATTCCACCAAATCCATGAGCAGTTTCGTTAGCCTTGGCGCTGAGCGCTATGAGAGTGATCCGAACCATCCCTCTTAAATCTTTATTCTTACTATTGGGGTCTGACTCCAGCGTTGAGACACAGAGATTGTAGTTGTTTGTTTTGTTGCACGTTTTTCGGATAAAGCTGTCGCCTTGGTTATAATTCTTTGGCTCTTGGTATCCTTGTATTCCATGAATAGTAAATCCTGTAGGAAAGCTATGGCTTGATGCTACAAGGATTGAACAAATGATGAAAACAAAGAGAAACCTTAAAGAGATGCCCATTTTTTTTGGTTTTCCCTTAAAGGATGTAGCAAAAAAGGGCCCGATTGTCAAACTGAGCGTAGCATTTTAATTTCTTGAGATAGGTGAATTTAATGACTTATTATGGTTTCATACCTAGGAAAGTTAGGTTGCATTGATTGTAACATAAAGGCCTACCTTTAGCGTCCTAATGGAGGAAACTTAACTGTTTTGAGTCACACAAACAATCTCTCTAAAAATGAATTCGGGCATCCTTTAGTGCAGTTTTCTGTAGTAGTGCACATCTTAACCATTCAAAAGTATTTTGGACGCTTCGGATTTTAAATAAAACTCTTTTGGGAAAGACAGGGAAGAGTTTCTCTTCTCCCGGAAGAGTTTTATTTAAAATCAAGACCATTGATTGCAAGATCAACGAAAAATGCCCGTAAAGGTATGTAAATCTTGCCCGGCCTCGTTGTAGCTCACTATAGCGAGAGTCTTGTGCATTGCATTGTGCTATGCTATCTTCATTATCTATCTTTACATTGGGTTTGCTATAACAAAATCGAGTCGTCTTCCCCGATTTGAATTATTTTTCGTGTTCATCTGTTCTGTCGATACGTTGAACTAAGTTTATCAAGTTCATATCTTTCGTTACAACCACCACCCATATAAATTTAGGTCTTCTCCATCCATCTCTACCTTATTTTCTCCCCTCTTATGTTGACTTATGAAGGAAACTTTGGTGGATTTTGCACTGTTACTGTCTTTGACAATTTTTAT
This sequence comes from Vaccinium macrocarpon, assembly GCA_022606695.1. Classification (NCBI taxonomy): domain Eukaryota; kingdom Viridiplantae; phylum Streptophyta; class Magnoliopsida; order Ericales; family Ericaceae; genus Vaccinium; species Vaccinium macrocarpon. The sequence goes on along the minus strand of CM040175.1, from coordinate 1,069,006 downwards.
TGTCAATGGCTTTTTCAGCAATGAAAGTAGTCCGATGATATATTGTATTGAATTAACATATTTTCACTTCACAAAAAACTCTCTCATATTATTACCAAATCCAAATTGGTTTTCATTTTTTCCAATCCTACACGTAATAAACTAAAGAAAGCCACCATAAGATCCTTACACAATACCAAGAAATCAGTGCAATAATGTAGAAACAATGCCTGAGGCCACCAAGCACAATTCCTTCACCATCTTACTTGGACCCTCGGCCGGCGATTGTCTCCCTGAGATCTGTTGTTCACATACCTGGGCATCTGCTGCTGCATTATCTGCACCTGCTTTGGATGCTCCATAGTTATTTGACTGCAAAGCACTCAGCGCCCCGGGTAAATAGTTACTTACTGCTTTGTTATACTCTTCAATACACGTACCCAAAATCCGAAACATCATATCGTCTCCAGTGTTCTTAAACAGGTCTCCAACCAAGTCGAGTGTTTGATTAGCCTTAGTCAGGGATATTTCAAGGCTGATTTTGGCAAGCCCTTTGACATCTGCATTGAAACTCCGGGGGTCGGATTCTAGAGTCTTGATGCAAAGGTTGAAGTTGCTCGTTCGCTTGCACGTTGCGGTGATCAAACGGTTCCCGTTAGGTAAGAGTAAAGAGGATGATTCTGCAGTTGACGATAGGAGGAAGGCATGGAGAAGAAACAGAAACAGCCACTTGGGATTTGGAAAACTCTCCATTGTGAGCTTTTTGTGAAACAGTTTTTTAAGGAACAAAAGGTGTTTTTCAGAAGAGTAAAGCTACGTGAATGATGGGTGTTCAAAGTGCCATTTTCTTATTTATAGATGGAGGAGATTGGGATTGGTCAAAGCAGAATCTCAGATGAATTTGCAAGTATGGTATTAAGTATTTATTGTTAATATATGTATGGAAGAGGAAATGATGACCAAAAAATAATTTATGGACATTAATTAATGGACAGTAATCTCAGTTGAATAATTGTTGATTCTGTGAATTCTCATACCAAAATAAAAAGAGAGAGAGAGACTTGTCGGATCGCATTTTTATAACAGCTGCTTCTCACAATCATGCTAAATTATTTTTTTTAATTTTTTCAAAACTAATATGATCCATTAACGACTAGGATCTTATGAGTATGATCTTTTTACAATCAACTCGAATAGCTCATGTTGACACCCAATTTATTAGTACCCCACTCGTAAGTTCAATTTCACAGTAACACTGAATGACGCCAATTTCATTGCATTTATTTTCATGTCGGAATAAGAATTTTGACTATGCTCAGACCCAACTGAATACCCAACTGAATACCGTTACAAAATTAGTCTGACAGCATCACAAATCAGTGCACATTGCGTGGGCCCTTTTTTGCAGCCTGTACGTACAAAAATGAGGGAGCCACTTTTAGGGAAAATTACCAAAACATTTCCCCTAAAATCTCTCTCTCTCTCTCTCTCTGACCGACGGTGATAACCAGTGCCATCGTCATCTGCACGGACACCATCCAAAGCAACAATTGGCTGTATATCCCATTGATACTAGCAACCACTACGCAAGTCATACCTCTGTGATAAATAGGGAGTTTGCACCGAGCAAATCCCCGCCATTCATCCCGAGATCCAATGGCTCGGAATCATGCACACTATCTCTCCTCCTTAAATGCATTGCAGGTGAAAAAAATAAAAAAATAAACTGTACACGGGCCTGTCATCCCTCTGGACAACGTTCTCTGACCACCATTGCCATGGAATGGTCTTCCAACTTATCTTGTTCGGTCTCTAGTGATAAATGATTTGGTCCCTGTACATTCCTGCAGACCTGCCCTCAACTCTTGAGTTGAATGTTGTTGGGGTTGAATTAAAGAGATATGACCCGTCTTTCAAAAAAAAAAAAAAAGAGAAATGACCCTACTTGGTCTTCTTACTTATATTATTGGATCAACGTATGTGAGTGTGGAGGTAGTGCCACTTCCTATAGATCACGGGGGCTAGACCTTAGAGCACTCATGAAATCAAGATACCGACCCACGGTCAGTGCACGGGTCACCCGATTGAAAAATCTACAATTATGAGGATTATGTGTGAAACGTGCCCGATTAGTCACTATAGGACAACTAATTCGAAGATACGTCTACTATGCTGCCCTGACTAGCTTTGATGTGTTTCACTAAGTGAGTAGTTGAAGTCGTGAGACACTATTCATCTATGCATAAGCCTTAATATAACAGAGTCAAGAATTATTCTTCTTTATTTTGAAAATGGTGGGGGATTGTTGGAGATTTTTAAAATAATAAATGATTTTGATTTGGGGTCTTATGAAAAGGTGCAGAGAGAAGTTTATATGAAAGGGTGCAACACTTTTTCATATAAGTCATGACTTTACTGAATGGTTATTGCACCCATTTATATTGGAATGTGTTTATTAGAATGGATGTGACTATTAGGAAGGGATACGATAAATGGGGTGCCTCCAAGAGACATGACCCTTCCTAATGAGTGTATATAGAAAAGACACTATTGTTCTAATGGGTGTCTTCTAAAAATATGATCTTTTACAAAGAGGTACCTATAAATCTATAAATAGGCACTTTGTAAAGTCATTCGATATACACAAAAAAAAATCTTTAGCGAATTGCTCTCTCTCTACACACTCTATTCCTAGAATTTTAGGCTTATTGTAATTCTGCAGAAACAGAATATCAGTTCTTGATTCTCTTATTCTTCCATAGCGGATATTTTATCTGTCTTCGTTTGTGCAAACGCAGTTAAAAAGAACCTCGAGTTTGGTTTCGTTGTTTCTTGAAGGCGATTTCTTTGTTAACCCAAAATAAGACAATCGAATTCACTTTCGATTTGGTGGGGCAAATCATTTTTTTTTAGGCGCGTTACAACGCGTGCCTCAAATGAAGTTTATTGTTCCAGATTTTTCTATGGAGACGACGCCATCAACATATTTGAAGATCGGATTTCCAACTGTAAGGGGAGTCAGCGCGATCAGGTCTGTTGACCAGAGTCGACATTGACCAGCCAATGAACTCATAACAAGTGTCATCCAGGTGGCGCAGCGTCCGTGCGACACGTGGCATCTTCCGCGCAAGCTTTTTTGCAAAGGGGGGCCACTGACGCGAGAATGAGTATGGCGCAGCGTAAGGGGGCCAGCGCGGCAATGACCCTCTCTGCACAAAAGCGGCGCCTGGCGCACCACATGCCCGTTGGCGCTCGGCGATGCGGCCGTGGGTCATCCGGCGGGGAGAATAACCCGCGGCGAGAATGGTTGGTAGCGGCTTCGGAATATGGCGAAGCGCTAAAGCGATTACCAACTTGCCCGTGAGGTAATAATACTAGCTGCTGATCTAAAGCGGGACGGGGGCCCAGGAGGCTTGGGCTGCTTGATGTGCCGTGGCCAGGCGGTCCGCGATCTTGCCCTTACGGGAATAAGGGAGATCTAGTGGCTTAGTGGCTAAGAACAAGAGGATCATTTACTTGGCGGGAATGGCCTTCGCCGCTTGTGCGTTAAACTACAATGGTAGCGTCACCCATCACGGTCAAGTTATGCGAAAAGGACCGCGTGTTATCGTATTATAGGATGTATTTGGTACACCCATGATTGGTCTAGGGTGCCTATAAATATGTGACATTCCCTTTCATACCCAGAGGTTGGTGAAATCTTGGCAGAAGCATAAGTCATTCTAGAGAGAGAAAAGGGCAATCATTGGGTGAGAGAATAACATTCTCTCTGATTGATTCGAGCCCCATCTCCTAGATCACCAAGGGTTCTTTTACGGATGAGGCCGGAAGCGGTTATTTGCCTTTGGTTCTTTAAATGCATTACACACCTCAAATTCTTCACCCTTTCTCTAGACCACCTCATTCTGCTTTTGTATGCTTTCTTGTTATCCATATCATATAAGAACTTTATCACGGCCAAGAAGAACCATCACCTACACCAACATTTGGTCCCCGTACATTCTTGACCTGCCCCCAACTCTTGAGTTGCCGTACATTCTTGACCTGCCCCAACTCTTGAGTTGAATGTTGTTGAGGTTGAATTAAAGAGATATGACCCTACTTGGTCTTCTTACTTATCTTATTGGACAAATAGTGATAAATGACTTTGTCTCCGTACGTTCCTGACGTGCCCCAAACTCTCTATTTGAATGTTGTTGAGGTTTAAAGGGAAATGGCCTTACTTGATCTTCCTATTTATCTTGTTGAGGAGAAAATTCCCAACTTGCCCCCAGCTATCAAGTTAAATGTTGGTTGAGGTTGGAAGGGAGATGGCCCCATGTAAGAGGTCTCTAACCCCTATGGGACCTGTCATTCCTATAGGACAATTGCCTTCGACCACCACTGACTTGGTCTCGCTACTTCTGTTGTTAGGTCTTTAGTGGTAAATGACTTGGCCCCCGTAAATTGGGGTCCGACATTTTAATGGATTCTATGCTTTGGTCATTTGAGAAGTTGGGACCATTGAACTGGTGAATGGGTAAATCAGATGGAAAAGTTAAAATGAGGTGTCGGCAAAGTTAAACCAATTTCATTTCAGATCTTGTGGCCCTCCATTTTACAAACCTACAATTGCCAAAAACATTGACTTAGGCCCTCCATTTTACAAGCCTACAATTGCCAAAAACATTAACTTAGGCCCTCCATTTTCAGAATTCTTACCGGTAAAGTTTAAAAAACATATTTGAACAATTAATTATAAAAGATAGATACATTACTCAAATTGGAAATTGATAGGATCTAAGAAAGTAGAGTCTCAGCGCTCTCTCTCTCTCTCTCTCTCTCTCTCTCCAGAGGAAGCAAAAGCTTCACACACAAAAAAAAAATTCATCCACCTTTCTCTCACCACAGACCTTTCAACCAAAAAAAAACAGAGAGAGAAAGTGCTTTTAATGATCCACGGAGTGAAGTGTGTGATTCGTGTTGTCCAAAAGTGTGTTTAATGATCTAGATTCGCTGAGTGTCTTACTTGTACAATACTATTTGAAATCTTGACCATGAATTGTAGAGATGGATAGAAATTGTTTCTAATGATCCACTGAACCATTGTTTGTAGAGATGAACAACTCAAATCGCGCACTATGTACGCTCTACACTATTAAGTCCCCAAGTCCTAACAACACAAGCACAAGTATCCAAATCCCAGTTCTATCACTGAAAAACGTCAAGCAAACCAGCAATAAGTCTCAAAGGTTGTGTTTGTGTTTGAATGACATGTCTAGGGGGACAGTGAATGTGATTTTGGAACTCCAACATTCTTATGTTTAGAAAGAGTGAGAATGAAAATGTGATTCCTGAATAGAGGAGGAATCTGATCCTTGAATAGAGGAGGAATTTGATCCCTCCTACCTCTCATAAGAATCTTTGATTCATGGTTCAATCAATAAATAAAAAAAAGTGTTTGACTTTAATAATTTCCAAAGTAAATAATTCCTAGAGAATATTATTGAATTAATCGAACTTCTGAATAGAGTTGCTCCATGTATCGAATTGCTATGAATTTAATTCCTAGTAATTAAATTCATAGTCCTACAAAAAAATTACGGACATCCAGCCAAAAGGAAATTGTCCGGAAAATATTTTCTTTTAGGTATTCTTGAAAAGATTTCGCTTGCCAAATCCCAGAACCGAAAATTGCAAAACAAATACGGCAAAACTCTAGCAGACAAAACAAACTCATATTTGCTCAACATTTATCCCCATTGAAAAACAACTTCTCTTTGAAATGTTTACATACACGTTAATCAAAAAGGCAATTGATGAAATTTACATTTACACGAAATGTACAAAAGTTGACTTTTTTCGTTGCTACCCCCTAAATCTTGGAGGATCTACAACAATCTTCATATATAACCTGTACCACCAAAAACTCCAGCAAAACCAGAAGTCAGAAACAAGAAACTTTCACCAGAGACCAAAAAAAACCGTTGCAAGAATCTATCCTCCGGCAATAGGGTAATTGATATTTGCATTAGGTTTCAAGTACCCCTTCCTGCTTTCAGAATCAAACTGAGCATTCTTAGGTAGCTGAGACGCTTGAACAACTGAGAGCGTAATCTTCCTCGTCGGACCTTGACACCCATTACTTAAGCTCTTGACAAAATCTTCCGTTACGGATTTAATGTCCAAGAAATCACTCCTTTCCGGTTGTAAGCCCCAGTAGAACACAGTGTTCGGCTCCGCTACATTCACATCAACATACTCTGTAGGGTTGGGGTCGCAAAACCCCTGAATTTCCTCCAGCTGTACAGCCAAAGATGGAAGTCATTAAAAGTGTCCGGACATTAAAAGGAAGACAGTTTCTAAAGATCACTTACTACATATAAACATTACTGCATGTCAGACATTCCCATAAGGATTTAAATAACGGAAATAGGTTAGATTTCAATATATATAACATAACCCATTTAGTCCCCAATAATTGGGGATATGGGCGGGGGATGGATAGGAGACAGACCTAACCGAAAGCAATAAATGCACAAAGTGGCTGCTCCCAGAATACCACTGAAACAGATGGATTTGAGATGGACCTAACCTTTGGCAATAAATGCACAAAGTGGCTGCTCACAGAATACCATTGAAACAGTGGTCCCCCTATACCGTCGAGTTTGCTGCGGAATCATGCCCATGCCCTCAAATCAAAGCCAAAAGGCATTAGAGAGAGCAGACCCAAGAATCATTTTGATTTATGTGCACATTACCATGCTTCTTTCATTCAGCATCCAGAGCATTGGCGTTGCACAATTAAATAGGTTAGATTTCAAATTCAATAATTTTAGTTCTCCATAGAACCACCCAAAAAAAAAATCCAAATAAGGACATTACATTGACTATACAAACTCACAATAAGGGAGTAACAGCATGGTTAGGGGTTACATCATCCGCTACAAGATCGGGTACAATTCGGGGTGGGGTAACTTTCAAAGGAATGTTTAAACAGGAACAAAAAATTCCCACATAGGCACACACCAAGCACTTTAACAAGTGGCCACCTGCATGCTCGTTGAACAAGGTCACCTGTGAAATCGGATCAAAAGATCACATGTGAACTACCATGTTCGAAAAAAGCCTACCTTTTCTGATCCCATCTAAAAAAGTTCAAGAGCGTACAGTACACTATCTTCCCTATGCACTTGTTTCCAAATGAATTTTGGACACCACCCTCCATCAGGCTCTCAGTATTTCAAATCAGCTAGCTTTAGGTCCTTAGTCATTCAAAATTTGGAAAATGCAACTGTTAACAAAAGCAAAGATGCTTGCAATCTAGAGACTGAATATATTTTATTTTTATCAGGTATAGTTGCTTACAGGATCACACTAGTTATCAATATCCCTCAGGTAACAAACTGAACTACAAAGCTAAGAAGTCACCAACCTTGACAAGAAGACTGCGGAATCGCGACTTCACCCAACCCACCCATTCTCCCAACTCATCTTGACCAGAGGCCGAAAGACATATTTTGACAAATCGTGTGTACTTCTTTGTATATGGAAAAGGCTCAAATAGGCAAGCCCAATCAAAATCTGGTCTCAGGAGACCCTGCAATGCCAAGAAAAAAGGGAACTTAAGAAAATCCAAATAGGGAGTTTAAAATAATCTCAACGCTCAGATTCCAAAACATCACAAAGGAGTCAAATGGTCATTGAACATAGTAAACTCAGAAAAAGGGACAATAGATGTTATAACCCTGATATCTCCTTAAAATGCAAAATGTACCTTAGTCAAAGTATGGCCTCGGAAGAACTCGTCCTGGATTCTGTAAAATGTGCTTTTCGTGATATTGGAATGGCAATACTCATGTGGTCTACATGGCAATCTAATAGGCATCAAGGACCGTGTTTCTGCAGCACTTCCAGAAAGTGGCAACATTCCATCTTCCAGAATTATTGGATCCGGCCAATGCCAAAAGGCAAATGTCCCAAAGAAACTAGAAATCAAACGACTCAAGCTGGCATTTGGGTATCTTTGACAAATACATGCCACGAGAATGGCTAGATGGACTCCTCCAAAAAAGCCAAGTAACTGCAAATAAATTTAGAACTTACAGCATTCAGTTAGCTGCGCCCGGGGGTTGTTGAGAGAGAGAGAGCACGCATAAAAGACAAAACTAAATGGTTACCCAGATACCAAGCTATACGCCCTTACATTACCATAAATTCCTCGCCTCTTTGCCCATAACTTAACACATCGCAGCAGTGATTGAAATACCTGCAGTAGAACAATCCAAATAGATATGAGATCCACATGGATAATGCAAAAAAATTAGAGCTGAAAGTTATGGATACTAAGAAGAGTTAACTAATCATGGCTTACTCAGAAGCCAAAGAATCCAAGAAAAATGCACAAGAACAGTAAGCACTCATAGATAACAAGGCATGCTTGATACCTCAATGTCTGGTACAAGCTGAAGAATGCATTCGTTAGCATGAACTCCCGACAAACTTCTCCAGCTAGTTTCATCAATGTTTCTTAGAAAGTAAGGGTTAAGTATGTCCACATTCTGCATATTATGACTCAACAAATCAAACCACCATAAAATATAGGCAAATAGTAATGGAAAGTGTTATGTATCAAAACTGATGGGACTAATTTCAAACATGTTCGGGAGAGTTAGTAAATATCAGCGAAAAAAGAATGCTTCACAAGAGGAGTTAAGATACAGTAATTTAAGTCGATGAGATCCTTGACTCATCCTTGTATACAGAACCAAAAGCAGGAATTTACTGTATTAGAAAGATTGAGAGATACAGAGCTCACACTCACCTCAGGAACGGACATTACTTTAAGTTGAGCGTACGGCAGATCAAATGAGATCCCGTCAAGTTTGAACCGCATTAAAGGAACTTTTGCATCCTTAACGCAGTGGACCTCAGATACTTCTGGTCTGCCCGTGAGCATGTTGTGTAGGAGAATAAAAAAATCCTCCTGCATGGGTTGCAAGATAACAGGACATGAGATACTTCCAAACTAATTCCTTGCATGAAGCATGAAAAGGCAATAAAACAAGCTTACTCCCATATTAGCAAAACGAGGGCCAACACATAGAGCATCAATATCCGACTCTGAATTATGAACCTGGACAGATCCCAAAAATAAAGGTGTCAGTGAAATGCATATAAACAATATTTTCCAGTCCCATAGAAATACACAACTATATAGAAGGTTTGAGATCCTCCACAACACCTTCATTATTATTTTCCTTCGTATTTGACACACTTCTAAAATCAAGTTAACTACTAAACTTTGTTTTGTCAAATCCCAGATAACTCCAAAATAGCCAATTGTTGGGGGAATCTAACTAGGCTATTATTCCCCCTTGGGGAAAAAAACAGTTCAAACAAGTAAAATGTGGCTAGGCACCTTTCTAGTATGAGTGAGAGATCAACGAGGGAAGTTCATACTTCACGACATACCAGGAATCTCAGATTCAATCAGTCACCTGGCTAGGAAAGACAGTTGAGACGTAGCCACAAGCCGGATCGAGGTGAACTTCGAGTGTGGATTTGGATAGAAAAGTTTGAAGCATGGTAAACAAAGTGTTGGGGTATGCAATACAAATACTTCTAAAAAGGAAGTACAAAAGTAACAGAGATTGTGACCTTATCTCCAAAACTATTGAACCCATGTTTCAGTCATACATTAGGGATGGATTTTCAAAGCAATTATGAAGTCTGGTATGATGATTTAAGAGGACAATTTGAGAATGATAGGGTTGTTACTCGCTAGAACCCCCCTAAAAACCATGCTTGTGTTGGGACTTAGGTCTTGGTTCCATCTTAAAGGTTTTAAATTCAACTCTCCTTGCCAGTAATGTTTGGAGACAACATGTCACATGAAGAATGTGACACAGTAGTGGAAGGGACTGTAGAAATTTTTCCAAAGCATGCCCAAGCTGGAATGAGACACCCACGATTATCAATTTGAATTCTTGTTAAATATGAATTCGGCTTTTTGGATTTAGAAGAGGTATAACTCGAGTATGGATTGCAAAAGCCAGGATTTTAGGCACGGTAAATAAAGTGCCGTGGGGAACGCAAAATGAATACTACTGGTAAAAAGGAAGTATAGCACAGATGTAACATGAACAGCAGGTGGCAATTTAAAACTACTAACCTACCCCACCATATGTTTAACTAGACGAGGCTTATGCTGAATAACCTCTGAAAATGCAAGTAAAATATAACCAACGAAGCATTTCTCCCTAAATTCATTGTGAAGGCAAGTTAATTGGCACTGAAAACATAAAATCATATTATTAAATACAGACCAACAGAGAAATTTATCTACACTGAAAACCAGCTATCTGAAGCCACAAGAAATGATAGAAGAAACAAAAGGACTAAAGCTTCCAACCAAATAACTTACACCAAGGCCATAAGATCCATATGTTAATACTGTGGCAGAAGCAGCTATAATGTAGCGTTTATGAATCCCACGTTCGCAAGCAACCCTCTTAATCCATTCCATCACTATCTGTGAAATGATGGTAATAACTGAATGTTAATGCCCAATATCAAAGCCTGCAACTAGTTACTATATAGACAGCAGAGCCATAAAAAATTCAACAAGCCAACACCAACAAAATGGACAGTGAAAAAGTCTATCCATTGTGCTTTACTCCCTCCATTCCTAAATGGTAGTCCACTAGAAAACACGCACAATTTTCGAGTTCTTTAATTTGGTATCTAGAAAGTAAAATAAATAAATAAATAACATGCAACAAAGGTACATTATTTTTTATGCAAAAATTACATGTCTTTTCGTTGTGGACTATCATAGGAACTTAGGGACTACAAACAAGACTGGAAACCATATACAGCCACTGAGCCACTAACTAATGATACCACTCATGTTTAAGCAATTCCATAGCATTGTACGTCGTCAAGGATAGGAGTAATGCCTAAACATAACACAGAGACCCATTCCAGCTCTTTACTTAAACTTTTAAGAAGTTCAAGTAAAACATTCATCTTATTCGAGGGCAATAGTCTCTAGAAATGAACAAAACAAGATTTAAGCAGAAATTTGAGTAATATCATCATTACTGGCAAAATGGTGAATGAAATAGCCACGAAATTCTTGCAATATTTGAGTAAAATGAAAAGTAGCCCTTGATTTGTATTTTAAAGAAAATGATTAACACTGCTTTGGCATGGCATTGCTTATGAGAAGACAGAAATTTGTTTTTATTCCCATAGTTGACAAATTTGAAGTTGAAACAGATGCCTCCGATTCAAGCAGGGGCTACGTATTAAAGGGGAAAATCAGATTTTAAAGCAAATTCAAGGCACTTATCTTCTGAATGACGCAATGTTAAGTCATTTTCACTATCAAAACTAACATGACGTCTAAAGATAAAACATCATATCAATCAGATTTTTTCATTAAAATTTAAGTTTGAGTCAACAGTTGTGTAAGGCCACGAGATTCAAGAAAAAATGAAACAAAATTTTTGAGATTGAAAGGAGACCTGTTTGAGCTTCTCAATTGCATTTTTCCTCTTGATTTCCTCTTCTGGAGAAGGCACAAGTCCTTCACCTTCCATCAACTACAACCATAGTAAAATAAACCGAATCAGTCGACCTGCATATAAACTTGCCTAGACAACTGGGATATCAAAAAAACATAAAAACAATACACTGGCCAAAAACATGAACAAATCGATATCCCAATAAAGTAATCATCATTCATCCATACTAGAATTTGAACCAAAATCTGGATCTTTATAACAAAAAACACTGAATTAGTCGAACTATGTGTAAGATGGCTCCAACAGAAGTACAAAAACAAAAACTACAGCCACAAGAAACCCGAACAAATTGATATCCCAATAAAGTAACCAACATTCATACATGCCAAAATGTCAACCAACATTAGAGTTTATATAAGCTAGCCCAAAAGTGAGATACAGAAAAAAGAAAAAGAAAAAGAAAAAAGAATTACACCCACAAGAAACCCAGACAAATATATTCCCCAATAAAAAAATTGCCGTACATCAACACCCAAAAAAAATGTGAACCCAAATCGGCGTTTACATGCGAAATCTACCTGAAGCAGGGATCGAGAGCTTTCCTTCTCCATTCGAATCAAGAGCTCAGGATTATAAGAAAAACCCATTGGAACCAATTGGGGCCTAGGGTTTATCAGACCAATAGGTGGTCCGCGAATGAAGGTCACAGGTGGATTCAACGAGCGAGGATCAATCAATTGGTGGTACGGAATGAAAATGCCTTGGTTTTGATTCGCGTATGCCATAGTATATACTTGGGTCAGATCGGTTAACGAAAAATCTGAGGCTGAAAAAGAAGGTGCAGATTTTAATAGGGTTTTGGAATAGGAACAGGAAAATAAATTAACGATTAGCGTCTGCGCGTGTAGAGAGAGAGAGGGAAGGTTTGGACTGAGAGAATGAAATTTGAAGATGGAGAGAGAGGAAAGGAAAAAGGTGAGTTCTGGGAGCTGGGTTTAACAATGGAATTTGCAACGGCAGTGGGGCTTGTGGCGACAATTTTGAAAAGTAAATGTGTGTGTGGTACGTGGGGAACTTGTGTTCATACACGTGTCCTTATGTTGACTACTTGACTTTCGTTCAACGGCATTCGATTTTCTATGAGATAATAGCTGGCAGACAGGTTAAATTTGAATATGTTACGAGGGTATTGTTTGAACTTTGAAGGAGAAAGGGAAAAAGGAACATTAGCATCCCAACAAGGGTTGTTCTTTTTTAACCAAAAATGATCTCCTCATTTGTTATGGGAAATGATTTCCACACCCCCATTTTATAATCCATACTTCTTTTTTTGTCTTTATCCACATGAATTTATAATATTGTCCTTTTTTAATACATCTTTTTCACACATGCAAGGGTAATATTGTAACTTCATGTGGATAAAGACAAAAAAGGGAGTGTAGATTGTAAAATGGGGCGTGTGAAAATCATTTCCCTTTGTTATTAGTATTTGATTTTACTCAAATATTGATTTTAGCAAAAGAAAAACTAAGATGGTGTTCCAGTAAAGTTGTTTTTAGAATAAATCGATTTTTACGATTTTTTATATATAGTGTATTATGAGAGAATAACATGTCATAATTTTTGGAAAAAACTATTTTTTGTTAGTGGAACACCCTCTAATGCCCAGTTTTCCAAAAAAATTTAGCACCCAAGTGCTAAAATCATGATATTTCAAATTAAAAAATTAAGTAGTTCCTCTTATCGTTTTTAAAATTTTTTACACTAAATTAAAGTACACGAGAAGTATTTAAATTTGGTGCCAAAAAAATTGAAAAACGATACGCGGAACCACTTCATTTTTTATTTGAAATATCATGACTTTAGCACCTGGGCTCTAAAATCTTTTGAAAAACTGGGCCTAAGCCTAAGACAGTTTTTAGAATAAACTAGGTTTTCAAGTTTTTAAGTGCCATGTCTAAGTTTTTGAAAAAAAAAAAATTGTTATTAGAACACCCCCTAAACCTAACAAATCTTGAGCGAAAAAATACTCTAGTGAACAACATTTTACTTACTCGTGTCTTTTCTAACACTCTAATAATAGTATCTATATTAACTATAATCTATTAAAATACTAATTTTTTTCATTTTTGAAATATTACTAATGAAAGGTAAAGAAATTTGGGAGTGAACAGTGGTTGACTGAAAAGGGAAGGATATAGGCACTGTTTCTAGATATATTTTGTCTCCCTATTTATTGAGGTTGTTGTAGCCCTTTTTGACATTTAACTCAGGTAAAATGGAGAAAAGAAGCGATTTGTGGACAGGGTAATTGCATTTTCGCACTCTATTCTTTTTATAATTGCACTTCAAAATTTGCCTTTTAATAGTTACATTAAAAGATAAAGGTAATTGATATTCACACCCTCAAATTGTTATTAACACCCTCATTTTGTCTTTTTTGTCTTTTAATGAAAATTTTACACATGAAAATTTCACTAGAAGACAAAAAAGGGATATGGATAACAATTTGAGGGTGTGGAAATCACTCCCGAAGATAAATTTTGGAGTTCAATTATGATAAAGTAGAGTGCCAAAATCATTTTTCAAAAAAATAGTACTAACATATCCAATTGTTAGGGCAGGTTTTGTAACGACCCAATTTTCATAAATAAAAATTTTGTTTTAAAAGTATGATTAATTATTTTAAATTTTGGTTTATTGGAATATTTTTCTATTTAAATATTATTTAATTCTTTTAATTCGAATAAATTAAATTCTAGCCATATATATATATATATATATATATATATATATATATATATATATATATATATATATAGGTTCCACTTCTAGTCCGGGATCCGGGACTCCATGATCCGATCATTTTTTTGACGATCCGAGCCGTCCAATGTTTTCAGAAGGTGATTTCAAGGGTCCACACGAGAAATCTTCAACAAAAAAATACCGGGAAGGGCTTGATCCAAGCAGTTTTCGCAAAAACTGTAAATATATATTTTTTGCGAAAACTGCTTGGATCAAGCCCTTCCCGGTATTTTTTTTTTGAAGATTTCTCGCGTCGACCCTTGAAATTACCTTCTGAAAACATTGGACGGCTCGGATTTTCCAAAAACAATTTGCAACACCAAAAAAACACGTTTTTTCTTATTTTCGGGAGTCCCGGATAAGAAATTTTCGGTATATATATATATATATATATGCGTACAAGACCGAGTAACACATCCGTTACACTACCGTAGCACACAGGGACCGAGTTTAATACCCGAAACCTACCCAACCACCGTTTCTACCCTAACCAACCCCATCGGTACCACGTAGTCTCATCACCTCCCCACCTTGGAACTTGGTATTAACCAAGTTAGAGCTAGAAAGAGAGAGTTCGGTAGAGAGAGAAAGAGGTGGAGTGTGAGTGTGTGCATGAGGTACACTTAACATGCAAGATTTCTTATTTGCTCACTTGCACAAGCAAGTTAAGGATTTTTAGGGGTAACCACCTAAGTCTACATTTTGTACCCAAACTAGTAGAATAAACCTTGCTATTTTGGTAGTAACCTATACATACCCACACAATACATGCATTTTGTATATCTAACCCTATAAACACCCCATAACCAAGGTGACCATGCAAAAACCTACACAACTAAGAGCATATTTTCCCCCACTACTACATTCCACCTTACATCAATGTACTTTCCCCAAGATTCTCCCTTTGCTTGCAAGAAACAACCCAATTCTAGCCTAAAACCTAGAGAATCTACTAGTATACTTGCCATGTGCATTACAAACACCACCTATTTCTCCCCCACATGAAAACTTTCGGCCAAGGTGTGTGTGTGTGTGTGCCGTGAGGTAGAGAGAGGGAGGGAGGTTCCATGTTGTCTATAAATAGCTACCTATTTGTGCTTTGAACCACCTTTGTGCTTTCCACAATTATTTGTCTCTCTTATTCCCAACAAACCACCAACTTCTACCACCTTTTAGCCCACCTATTTTAAGTTCTAATTAGCCACATTACTAAGCTAATTAGTGAGCAAGCTAGGAGCCCCACACCAAGGATAAGCTTTTCGGCTTCTGGTTTACACCTGGAAAACAAGGTAGTTTACTAAACTAACCTTCTAATTAGCTATTCCTAGATTTATTATGATGATCTAATTAATTTTCTAAACATGATTTTAGAGTTTGATTGGGCTAATTCATGCATGCATTAAGTTATTAAGCATGTTACTTAGTGTTTAAGAAAGAGGATATCATGTTGAAAGATTAACAAGAATGTTAATGAGGTCCTAATTAGAGTAGTTTGCTTGACCGACCAGATGACTAAAAATAAGACACGTCCCAAGCGTAGGACTCTTGACCGGTGTAGCACAATATCCGGAAGTACCGGAGTCGAACCACAGAGACAGCTAACGATGTTTGACTCAAGAGTGTGGGATTGTAGTTTGAATTGGCTCTCAGGTAGCCACCCCTTGTTTTGATGAAATTTATTAACTAATTACTAGGCTAATTTGATTGAACGCAAATTAATAAAGAGAGCACAGCTGAGGGAACCCAGCGTCCGCGACTAGCCTAACCGATATTTACTCAGGCCATAATGACTCTTTTTACTGATTTTAGAATACAAGAAAGGCTTCCTAACAAATGTGCACCACCTGTCACCAGATTCCGTGCGCACTCGGATTCCGGTAATGCTTGGGTTTGTTTGTCAGAAAAGTTTCCGTTGTCCCAAAATTGCCTGAAAATTGAGGTAATTCGGTCCCGAGGTGAAATATTGATTAGTCTAGATGTGCGGTGCCTTCCCCCCACAGCCGCACTCGTAGCGACTACTCACTCATGATTATAATAACTACAGAATTTGAATGAATCCTAGATCTAGACATGCTTGAAAGATTAAATATGAGAATAGCAAACGATACCGTAGATTGCAAGGAGAAATCAACTTTATTAGTAATACGAAACACCAAATCCAACGCTGAAATTCTAAAAATCTGGAACAAACTTGAAACGTATAATGCTGAAGGAAGAAAACCGTAGCCGAACTTCGAAAAATAAGGAAAACTAAGAACAATTTGTGGATCCCTAATCTAGGTTTTAACAAGAGTATTTATACTTAAAATACGTAACCCTAATGAAAAACAAACGAAATTCCGGAAATATTCTACGCGAAGGCCAAAACGACGACGTTCACTGCGCTTGCTAAGTGCTCGGTAGCGCTACCAAGAAATAGCGCTACCGCTTCGTTATCTTCCACGTTGACCGGCTGCTCCTCCCATTGACCGTTGACTCTTAACAAACTGGTAGCGCTACACCACTTTTGGTGTAGCACTCCTAATCCTTCTGTTCACTTTTTGGACCTTTTGTGCCAATCTTGAGCGCTCCAAAGAATTAATGTAGCGCTCCTGACAGATTATGATCACTTTCGTGCGAAGTCCACTTCATCCTTACTTAGCCTCTCAACCTACGTGCATGCATTCCCAATATCTCGAAATTAGTGCCCCCACATCCCTAGATTACCTGCAAATTACGCTCAACACACAAAAACACCACGTGCACACATCAAATGGAAAATAAAGCTTAAATCGCACGTCTAACATGCAAAACCACCCTACTTAGGCGCTCAAAAGCAAGCTTTCCACGCGCCTATCATAGTTCTTCATGAAATTAGAAATGGGACTAGTAAGATTAAACTGATTAGAAATTTATTAGAAGTGATTAGAAGTTGATTAGAAGATATGTATTTTCTAGACAAGGTTCTAGTGTTATTATGTAACCTTTCATGGAAGAATTAGTTATTAGTTGTTGATTCAATAAATGGTTAGTGTTTAATATGATTTTCCTAAAGTAATATGTGTACTATATTTAGTGAGAAAATTGTTACTTACTAGAAAGAAAGAATAAATACATTATGGGAATTTTTGCAAGAAAGTATGATATTTCCGATAAATAAATGTGAAGAGAGAATTTTTTACAAAAGTTTCCTAGAAATGTTTTTACGAAATTATTGTAAGCATAATTTATGGTCTTGATGAAAAGCAAAGAAATAAAGAGAGTTGATGAAATTTTCTAGAAAGAAAATTTTGATTTACTAATTATAGAAAGAGATGATTTAAATGAGATTATTGGAAGAAAAGTTTCCTAGAAAGCAAAGAGTATATTTTTGGAGAGATGAAATATTTTTAGAAAACTCATAACTAAAGGAGCCAAATTTTTGATAAGAAATTCTAGAAAAGAAGTATATGCTTAAATTGTTTTAGAGAGAGCAAGTTGACTAGTTTTATTTCCATGGAGGGGATAAAAAGAAAATATAGAAAATGAGGTTTTTGATGTGAAATGAAATTGAAGGATTTGGAAATATTCACTACAAGAAAAATTACCTATGGCGACGAAATGTGGTGAGAAAATTCAAATTTCGTCGCTAAATGGGTCTCTATGGCGATGAAATTGATTTCGTCGGCATAGAGTACTCTACACCGACGAAATTATATTTCCTTGCCAGGAAATGAATATTTCCTCACAAAAAGGCAATCATTTGGCAACGAAATTAACTTTCCTCGCCAAAAAGCTTAGATTGGCGACAAAACTACCTTTCCTCGTCAAAGGGCACCAATTTGGCGACGAAATTATCATTCCTCGCCAAAAAGGTAAGATTGGCGACGAAATGAATATTTCCTCACTAAAGAGTACCCTTTTGGCAACGAAATTTATCTTTCCTCGCCAAAAAGCTAAGATTAGCGACGAAATTATTTTTCCTCGTCAAAAAAATAAGATTTGGCATATGCACACACTAATTATCTTTCCTCGTCGAAATGAATATTTCCTCGCTAAAGAGCACCCATTTGACGACAAAAATTATCTTTCCTAGCCAAAAATCTAAGATTTGGTGAGGAAATAAATATTTCCTCGACAAAAAATCAAAGATTTGATTCATTTTCATGGTTTTTACCCGTATTGGGGTTTTTATAACTTTTCAAGTCATGTATGTCTCATTTGGTTGTAATAATCACTCTCGTTACATGTAAATGCATGGTATGTAACTCTACAATATCACATATTACTCTAGAAGCATGGAATAATTACTCATTTCATATGACTATCGTAGTTTTTTCATTTTTATTTTTACTCTATTTCACCGTAGTTTGACACTTCAAAGATCAAAAAATGTTTCAGAAAATCATACTTGTGTAAATTTATAATCAATACTTAATATCGTAAAATAAATAAGTAGTTCAAATTAAACACTTATCCTATTTATGATACCATAAAATTATAATAAAAGAACTTATTTGTCATATGCACACACTAATTAGTGAGTCTAAATGTATACATATCATATTGATCATGTCATTTGCATATAAATCTATTATTATTATTTCTCTAGTAGAATAATGATTTGGTCTCCTACAATGATCATCCATTTTGAAACAAAGATGGGTATCATACTATCATGTATTAGAAAGTGAATTAAGATTTATGTGTTACAATCATTACATAGGTATCAAAATTAGAAAATCTGACGAATATAATTTTTCACATTAAATTAATTGTTCTAAGGATAAATAAGAAACTAATCTTTACCTCGACTAGTCCAGATATTCAAGGGACTCTCGATACAAGATCATTCAAGTCAAATATAAAACAAACGTAACAAGTAAATGCCTATGAAAGTAGAGACCACCCAAAAACATTCTCATGAGTTAGTTGTGGTAATATTTTTTTTTTCATTGCAATGAAAAGCCAGAGGAAGGGGAAGAACGAAATTCATTAATCAGTTATCAATTCACAAAATTTAAAAGGGTTTTGTTAATATGTGCCCTAGGGACATATGTTAATGTTAATGCTCATACTTAATACTAATTTAATGATACCAACCATATCCATTTGTATAGGTACTTGTACAGGTAATAAATAGGTTATGCAATATTGTCTAGGAGGAAAACTTGTTTCTCATGAGACTAAATTACCCTTTAACAGTCATTAAAAAAAATTACCCTTTAACTTCTCTTTCAATGCTATCTTTTCAACTGCCCTTTAGTTTTCTAATAAGTGTTTCAACTCGGTTTAAACCCGGTAAAGAGAAAAAAATTCTACGGGCATCACTCACCAAAATGGTCTACAAACACAAAGCAATTGATTTTTCCCTTCAACTAGAATTTATATAAATAAAAAAATCCCCAAGCCAGAAAATTTATACTGTCGACTTATTATTTGGGCTAATGTTGTCTTGTTTTTAATCTTTTTATATTTAGTCCTCTTTTACTTTTATATTTTCTCTTCAAAACAAATTAGTGAAGTAAATTCTCTTGATAAGAAGTTTAAAAAATTCAAGAAAGCCAAAGAGTAGATCAATTATTTGTCAATAAATTCGAAATTACTCTTTATCATACTAATAATGTTTAAAAACATGATGTTAAGAAGAATTTATGTTATCGATTGGAACGAAGAAGGTGGTTAGGTCTCACCCAACAACATTTCTTCATTTTTGGGTTTATGTTTGATAATTAATTTTCTAAAATTGTGTTCCAAAAATTTATGGGAGAACACTGGCCAACTAATTCTCAAATAATTTTCGTTTTTATATGGTCAAGTCTTGCATCTTAGGTTTTTGTTCCATGGGTATGGGTAGCTGGTGGCATTTTCGTCTAATCAAAAAAAGATTTATCTTTCCAAAACACAATTGATTACTCTACTTTAATTCCTTGTGGAAGTGGATTAAGGTGGAGCAATTAATGTGTTCTTATTATGTGCCTTGGGAGCACATATTAACAAAAGCCAATTTAAAAATATACAAATATATAAATTCAAAGGTAAGTAATTCTAACAAGTAAAGACTTATAAAAGGCTATAGGAAAATATCAAATTATAAAAAATAAGAAGTTCAGTAAAAACAAATAGTATTAAAAGATTTAAGAAAGAAGTTTAAAGAAACACTACAAAAAGACTAAATTTAGACAAAAAGATTTTAAAAAGTAGTGAGGTGAAAAGAACAACAAAAGGTTATATATCAAAAGTTGTTGAACTTTGTATTGAAATGGAAGTTGGTGTGGTGGATGGGGTGCGCATTGCTTGAGAGGAGATCGCAGGTTCGATTCCCAGCGGAGGCGGAGAAGCTGGAATTAGATTCCTTCTTTTTTTAGTTTCAGGAGTTTTGGCGAGGAAATTTTTCCTCGCCAATTGTTCTAAATAGGCGAGGAAAACAATATTTCCTCGCCAATTGGTCAAAATAGGCGAGGAAAAATTTCCTCCCCAATTGTTCCGAATAGGCGAGGAAAACAAAATTTCCTCGCCAATTGGTCCAAATAGGTGAGGAAAAATTTCCTCGCCAATTGTTCCGAATAGGCGACAAAAAATTTCCTCACCAATTGGTAGATTTGGCGAGGAAATTTATTTTTCCTCGCTAGAATACCTTTTGCGACGACCTTTTGGCGAGGAAACCTATTGAGAAAATTTTTCCTCGCCAATTCCTTTAGCGAGGAAATTTGGTTCTTTGGCGAGGAAACTCAATCCTCACAATAGACATTTTTTCTTGTAGTGATTATTTGGAAGAAAGTTGGTGAAATAAATGTGTGATTTTATGTGAGAAGTTTTCTAGAGGAAATACTATATTTTAGAGAATGAGTGAAATTAATTGTATGATTTTATGTGGAAAATGTCTATTTGGAAAGATATGAATTTTAGAAGAAATTACGGAATATTGCATGGGTATGATTGAGCATGTGGCGTTAAGCACGTACACAATACGTTACAACACCGGACTAGAAAATTTTGAATAATGATTGATGGGAAAATAGAGATGAGAATGAAAATGGATTTTGAAACGAGAAATGAGATTTTCGGAAAATGAGATGAAATGAAATAGAAAATGAATTGTGATGAAATGAATTGATACGACCTCAAGTTCGCGGAGAGAATTTGGAGGAATGGTCGTGATGCAGTAGTGCAGCGAGAGCACCACTTCCAGTTCGCGGAGAGAACTTGGATGTTTGGGCTAAGCGTGCACAACATACGGTGAACGGACCTCATAAATAGACTGGTTAAGTTCAGTGATATGAGACGGTCGGGACTGTGTTGTGTGAGTCGCGGGGCGGACAGACCGTGCAAAGAGACTAGTTAGGTTCAGTGATGCACGACGGCCTCGAGCGGAAAGGTTGGTACCGTCAGTTGAAAGGAGGCGTAAACGGACCAATAACTTTCAAGTGGTGGGAGATATATGAAATTTGAAGAAGAATGCTGAAAGAGGCACCAATTGGAGAAAATAGCTTTTTGGAAAATTATTGATAAATGCGGGAAAATCGATTAAGATTGTTGCGAGAAATGATACATGGTAAAATTTTGAGATATTGAAATGAGATATTGTTTTCTGCGCATGTTTACTCTGATCCACATTGACACGCATGGTGCATTGTATGGTTTACCGCTCATAAGTTACATGTACTGTTTTTACACATATTGTTCTAGAATTGCTACTTAGAAGTTTAGTGTAGTGAACTTCTGGGCTTTACTCACGGTGTTGCACTCGTGTGACCTTGGCATAATACTATGATGTTGTCTGTGCGACTCGGACGTATTATGTCAAATCATCTAGATGGACAAGGATCCAAACGGGCCGTTATGTGGATAATTAACCAGGCCTTTTTGGGCTTATCCTACTCCTATAAATAAGGAGCTAAGTCCTTCTAGGACTTGCAGGCCTTTTAAGGCGGTAATCAATACTTTAAGGACCCGTACTTTTATGCATTATTCTGGAAATAATATTGGAAAAATGTGAGAAATTGAAAAGAGTTAATATGGGGCCAATGTGAGCGTGACAATTGCACTTAGGTTCATTTATAACACATTAAAAACTTAGGGGGTGTAAGTGCACAAAGGGGGTGTATATGACTTTTTTTTTTCAAAATATACACTTTTTCCTCTCTCTCTCTCTCTCTCTCTCTCTCTCTCTCCTTTTCCTCTCAAGTTTCTTCAAAAACCCCACTAGAAATTCACCTCCCACACCTTATCTCTTCAAGATTCAACCCAAAAAACTTCTTCTACACATGTTTTGGAGCCCAGGGTAGCTTGGAATCACTCCGGAGAGTTCATTTTCGGTTGGGGTTAATCAAGGAATCTAGGGTTTTCATATTATCTTGCATTGGAGCTTCAATCTTCAAGGTAGGGGAACAATTTCTACTTCCTCTAGTTGTATCTATGTGATATATTGAAATATTTTTCCCTTGTTCATAAAATTCCATCAAATTCATGATTTGCTCTCATAAGTGAGTTTTGTTCCATTGATTTTGTGATCCATGATTGAGATTGTTGTTGATGCAATTGTTGGTTGTTTTACCCTCCCTTGATGTCCATTAGTTGTTTGACATTTCTAATTTTTGGCCTAAAACATCATATATGCACTTGGGTTGAAGTTTCATGTTTTGGGAAAAATTCGCAGAAAATCTGGGTTTCCCCAACCTATCGTGCAAAAACCTCCAATTGGTTGGGCACTTCTAGCAATTTCGCTTGAATTTGTCTCTGCCCAACCAGTTGAGCAAAAACCATCAACTGGTTGGGATTTTTTGAAAAATTGTGCTTGTCTCCGTCTCGGTCCAACTAGTTGGGCAAAAACACCAACCAGTTGGGAAATGTTAAAATGTTGTATTTTTATTCTCCATTCTTCCCATGATCATTGGACCTCTTGTTCCTTCCTCCGATACATCTTTCATCATTTGCATTGTCATGCGAGGTTATGGGTGAGACTTGTGGAGGTGGTTATCGAATTTAAATAAGGACTCTTAGTTGTTTATATGTGTGAAATGAACTTGGACTTGAGTGGTGATAAATTAAAGGAAAACGGACCGGAATTTGATAAGTGAACTAATATGGGTACTTATGAGATACATGTGCATTAGTGGAATATTTGAGAGACATGTGGGTATTTGAGAGAAACGAGGTACTCATGGGTATTGCGGGATACGTGAGAGAAACTTGTTGAATACACGTGGGACGCAAGAGTGTTTGTAGGATCCGATAAGACACTTGCTAAATAGTTAATTGACATGTGGGTACTTATGGAATACGGGGACACACTAGTTGAATGTTGTGTGACATGTGGATACATGGAGAATATACGAATTTGTGTATGTTGTGTGACACATGAGAAGTAATTGACCATCGGGATGATGTCAAGTATATCAAGTATACGTACACACGCACACATATATAAATGAGACGCGATATGTTGATTATTGATGTGCTGAGTGGGCACGTGGGTAAACCGTTGACGCGGTGTGGTATTATGGTACTTATGTGAACTTGTAGTATGCCTAGGCACATATGGGACACGTTGAGACATATGTGAGTATTAGTGAGACACGTAGGTGCTTGTGGAATATGTTGATAAATGTGTAGGCAAGGCGGGGTACGTGGACTCACAAAAATATTTAGATTAGCTTATGATGGGTGAGTATATATGTATATGTAAGTAGGTGTTAAATGTTTGGGGACACGATGAATGGTATGTTATAACTAGTAGTTGTATATACGGTTTGTTGTGTGGCTAAAAGGATATCCATTGGTTAATCATTTGAAGTTTGGATTGTGGAAGTGTGCTCGGGTGATTTGAGAAGTACTTTTACTTCAAATGGTAAGTATAGAAACCTACTTGTAAATATTGGTTTTGCTTTATGTTCTTATTTGATACATGTTATTTATGCATATTATTTGGAGTCTGAAACCCAAAGGGGACACCTACTAAGCGAAGTGAATGCTCATTCCTTTGCTATTTCAGGTTTCGCTGGAAGTGCAAGATGGAGTGCATAGTGTGCATGACATAGTCAAATCATGGCATGAAGGATCATTTGAAACATTGTAACTCTTTTTTCTTGTAAAAGAATGTAATCTTTAATGTACAATCCGATGGGGCATTGGGTGTCAAGATTGAGGTTATTACTAAAATGTAAGGAAATGTTGTGAGGTGATTTTGCATTGCCTTATGAGTTCTTTTATTAGAAATTTCTTAAGAAAATGTTCATTTATTTGTGTTAAAAATCGAGGCGTGGCAAATATTATCTCAATCAATCTCATCACATGGAGCTGAACTGATGAGCTTGATTCTATGGACGGTGTTAACCTCATATGGCCGAATCGGGCTCGTTGGTTACCATTACGGGTGCCTTTGGATCCGCTTGGGACCCATTGAGTAGAGTAGAAATCATTTTGGTTTTTTTGTTTGTCCTTATTCAATTTTATTTTATTTTGTTAATTTTACGTCGATTTTTTGTGGTTTGTTGGCTCGCCTCAACAAGAGGAATCTAAAATGTATAAAATTATTAACCAAATTTAAAGTTTTGATAATAAAGACAAAAAAAAAAACCAAAAAACCGATTTTTTGGTTTATTTTTCTTCCTTATTCACCAAATTTTAAGTTCGACTAATAATTTTATACTTTTTAGATTTTTCTCATCGAGACAAATCAAGAAATAGCAAAAAATTGACCAAAAAGTAAAAAATACAAAATAAAATAAAATAAATAAAGACAAAACAAAAACCATTTTGGTTTTTTCACCGAAAGGAGGCCTAAATCGTCACTCATAAAGTTCTTGTTGCTCTACAATACTTTATCAGACCTCCTAAAGGAGGTCATATAGGTCAGGCCAGGTCTACCTTTTATGACCCGAGCTTAAGACCTCAGTTCATCATCATCAGTAACATTTTCAGTACTTCGATTCGTTTATTTTCCTCTTCGTCGTACTAATTTTTTCTTTTCAATGATCCAAGGCAACATTACCCTAAGAAGAAATTAAGTATAAGAGCAATCCCAAGGAGGAAGCATAACTGTTTTGGTTTGTAAATGAAAGTCAGTCATGTGGCAAAACCTCTTTTTTTTTTTTTTTAAACATACATATAGAGAAGTAGCAGAATCCAGGAAAAATTACCCCATTAGTATTCATGAAAGAAAAAATGAAGAGTTCAAATTCACAATCATGTAAATTTAGATCATTCATTTCTCTTTCATGGACACTTTCGAAAAAACTTTACATGCATCCTAACATTTTCACTACATACATATCATACGATTCATTTGAATGAGCTCCATGTAACTATGGCAACCCCGAGGGAGAGGCAATGTAGTCTTAGCCGTATACTTAGGATTTGCTCCCTTCTAAGCTAGTACTTATCGGATTCTATTCACTTTGCTAACAACTATTTGAGACATCTCAATCCCGAAAGCGAAAAAAAAATACTGTGGCAAAATTTACGGTTTGCTATCAAATTCATGAACATATAAACTTTTTGCAGAAAGCACCAAACACTGCTAATGCCTAATGACCAATGCCTCTCGAATTTAGCTGTTGCACTTAGAAAGTAGTTATCAGGTTTTGAAATGTTAAATTGCGGATAGGGCAACAAAAGAGCCAAACCGAGTTTTGAAATGTTCGAGATTAGTTTGTTCAAATCTAGTCTAGGTAGAGGCGTAGAGCTAAGGTCGACTACAAGTGGAGCCCAAATAGTTGAACTTGGCTGCTTTCATTTCGAGGTGTTTGAGCTCCGCTAGTACAAAAAACGAGCCTTGAGCCAGGTCTCAATAAACGAGTCAAGTTATAACTAACATGAGCTCAATTCATTCACTAAATGAGTTTAAAACTCGAACTCGACTCGTTACCAAACGAGCCGAGCCGAGCCCATAATGAATCGAATCTTGAGCTCCTCGCCAACAGCTAGCTCGTTTACAGCCCTCAAACTTTTCGGCTTGGGGTCAAGATGTTTGTTCTTGACATCTTAACACCATTGAACCCAAATAAAGTGGGGAAAAAAATCTTCTAACCGAGCGTTTTCATGAGCAAATTCCAACTTTGAAACTGCATTTGATCTGAATTTCCAGGAAATTTTGAAGAACAGCAAATAAACAGGGAAAATTACATTCTTGACAGAACAAACATCTTCACAAAATTAACCCCAAATCAAGAGAGAGAAAATTGTTCACTTTACATGTTCAGCATGAGGAAAATCAGAGTTTTGACGCTTCATTTCGTCTGATTTTCCATAGAAAATTCCCCAATTACACTTCTAGACTCGAATTCATATCAAACCATCAAATATCTCTAGTTGAAACATTAAAGAAATGTATATAGACATCAGAGAGAGGGAATGGATCGAGTAACCTCCAATTTCCCCAAATTGGAAAACTTTCCGATCAATTTGAAATATTTATTAAAGTTTTCTCATACAGCTATGTCGATGTACATCTATACATGCATATACACCATCAGAGAGAGGAAATCAAAGGAATTAACAAATCACACCGTACAGCCACAGAACATGAAGAAGCAGCAGAGCATGGCGACCAAAGCGACTGTCTCGACGACGGTGACGACGATCCAGAACACGTTGTCGATCGAGTAATCGAACCACGATCGGAATCTCAACGAGGACCAGCTCGGCGTGAATGGGGACAGGTTAATTCCAGGCCACCGGAAAATCGAAGAGGGTATTATAGAAAAGTCGAATTCTGGCATGCGGAATATCGACGAGGGCAACGAGAAGTCGAATTCTGGCCACCGTATCCTGCTTATTCTGCTGCACATCCCTCTCTCTCTCTCTAGAACTTGTCGTTTGTAGGTATGGAAATCTGTCGTTCCAGCGTATTGTAGGGTCGGGATTTGGGAAGGACAGTTGGAGAATGATAAACGTGTTTGGTCTCGTGATTTAACCACACAAATCATGAATTTTGGGGCCTTTCTCTTTTGGACAAAAAAAAATTTACCCGAAAAATGTATTTTATTTGGACGAGTCTTTTTAAATCATAACACTTTTGGACGGACGGTTAAAATCATCTGAATGGTTCTATGTGGTGTAACATTTGACCGCAGATAGAGCTGAAAGGTTTGAACCGAAAACCGACTTACACCGAATATTTTTTTTCAATTTTGCTCAGTTTTTTCACAAGTCAGTTCGGTTCGGTTTCAAATTTTGAAAAAAATTAAGTTTCAATTCGGTTTCAGTTTTGGGGTAAAAGACACCGAAATGAACGGAATTGAACTGAACCGGTATTTAACTCTTGTGCAGTTTTTAATCCTAACCCTTCATTCCAAAGCACATGATGACATGATGTGCTTCACTGCGCACGACCACATCAGATAATTGTTCCCTTTTTAAAAACCTGACCCTGCGTTCTTTATCTCCCTCTCTGCCATACATGCCATTGACGGCGATCTATGCTCCTTCCTCTCTGATGATGGCGTTGGAAAGATCGGGGAGCCTCTCTCTCTCTCTCATTTCTCACTCCATATCCGATCAGAGATCCCCTCTCTCTCTCTCTCTCATCACTTCAAGTCCGATCTGAGCCCCTCTCAATGCCTCTCTGTGTTCCACGAAGAAGACCAGAACAGGCTAGTGCAGCGTCCATTTGTGGGTCAAGTTCGTCGTTGGATCTTCTTCTTGGTGTCGGTAACATCCCAAGCCGGCAAGCCGACAAAACCGACCGAACCAAACTGTTTTCATCACCACCGAACTGAACGGTTTTGTCCATCTCTCGGTGTCGCTTCCTGATTTCTGAAAACCGATTGATTCGGTTCAGTGAAAAAAACGTCGGAAAACCGACCGAACCAGACCGATTTCATCCCTAACCGCAGAGAAGTCAGATTGTAAAACACTTTTGAAACGTTGTGGGAGGAATTACAAGTATTAGTTGAAGGTGCGTTCAAGTTGATTTGAGACGGAACAGGATGGGACGGTGCACTAGGGGTCGTTTGATACTTAGATGAACGATTTAGATTTAATCATTCATTCGGGCATCAGACGGCCCGTAGTGTGACACACCCTCTCTTTGTTACTATTTTTTTAATTAGCCATTTGATTTGAGATCGGATGACCAAAAAAGGAAAAAAATGAACAACATTTTGGAACAGATAGATTATTATTATTTTGGAACCACTAATTTAGTGTACATCTAAGAAATTGTCTTTGAATTTTTGTTAAATTGCATCATTTTTTTGGCTTTGTAAGAGCTAAAGCTAAAAATAAAATTTTTCGACCAAATGATGCCCAAAAAAAAAGTTTGCCAAAATGAAAAATTTTCGGAAGTAGTGTCATCTTACTTGAACTTTTTCACGTTTTTATATAATTATAACGATTCATTTTGTAATCCTAAAAGTTTAAAGATTATAAAAAAAACTTTTTATTTTTATAAACACCTACGTAATATAATATCTACTGTTTCTTAAAATGATTACTAGTTCAGTTTAAATCAACCCAAAATGGATAATTTGCTGTCGATATTAGTGCACACCACAAGTCGATCTCATTAGTTTTGTTTATCTTTTTGGTAAGATGGGTCCGAGAGTAATCTCATGTCACCACATAACAATTGGGTTAATATTTCTATTTTAGAGTTGACTGTTGCTTACTTGTTTAACTCGCTAACTAAAGTCCCGGAAATAAGTAAATGAATTGCCAAACAAACGTTTGCTTATTTTGTGAAGCAAATAGTTTAGTAACAAATAAGCAAGATAACCTAATGAGTCCTTAAAGTAAGGCCCGATAATATTCTATTTTTATACTCCCTCCGTTCCAATTTTATAGTCCTTCGTTCTATCATAACCGAATAAAAAAACGATTATATCTTTCAATCGGTAATGCATTTTATATGCAATATGAATCTTGTTTGACAGATATTGATTTAATCTAATTAACAAAAGTGTTCAAAATCACCTAAAACATTGTAAATTATAAGATATAACACTTTGAAAAAATAGTACAAACTCCCAAAATGGACTATAAAATTGGAACGGAAGGAGTAATTTTTATCGTCCGGTTTTGAAGTGAAGATTATTCATGCACTTCACTTAATGAAATCATAGAATCTTGAAGACAAGGGTAATTCAACCAGTTATTTATCAAGAGATCGATATCATCATCCATTGTATGGAGAGATTACTGATAGATCGATAATTCGATATCATAATCTAATGTACAGAGGGATTACGCCAAAAAACCTACAATTTTTTTTCCTACAATAAAAAACTTGATTGAAACTAAAGATATGTGAGAGGTAGCCGCAAAGATTCATTTCCCCACTTAAAATGTAGAACATAACCTCTTGCTTTTGACTTATTACACCCTTAATAATGTTAATTGCTTCTATCTCACCATTTTATCGTCCAACCATCGATTAACAAAAGGAACATAAGTATTATTGGATCATAACTTTCTTGTAATTATTATGAACAAATAAATAAGCAACCAGACATTAATAAGAGTTAAAGAACCAAACAAGTCCTACGATGGCATTGGCATGTCAACTCATGGTGATTCAATATGGTGAATGTTAACGTTCCATACATATACTTATATGCCCACAAGTTTAAATATAAAATTTTACGTGCATTGAACGATTTTAAATTTATCCGTATTTTGCTTTGTTAACGTCGACTGTCATTTTCGCTTTTCCAACACAGCTCTTGAAGTTTCTACGAGAAAAAAACAAATTAGTAGTATTAGTAATCTGATGATCATTAGCCATGTCACGCTCTGAAGTTTGAAATGAGCGGTGGGAAACCATGCTTTTGTACCCACTTCAACAACCAATTTGGTCTTATTAGCTATGCCACTCACACACACACACACACAAAAAAAAGGAATTATTTATTTTTGCCTAAGTACTACCCAGGGGAACACTTCATTTAGTTAGGAAGTAATAACAAAATTATCAAACAAATAATAAGACTTTTATAGAAAGACTGATTTAAGGTAGTACTATGTTTAGGAAATAGTTACAATACACACTCATTAAAGGTGTCTACCATATACACTTATTATATGATCCAGATTGTGCCACCTCATCAGCAATTGTACATTTTTTAATTTTGTGTAACTTTTCAGCAATATGACTTGTAATATTTTGGTGTGTTTCGTAACTTTTATAGAGGTGTGTATGATATCATACACACCAAAATAAAATGTGTGTATTGTAACCTTTACCTAAAGTTTATAGATAGACTGTTTCGACATCCTCTTTATTGTATGAGGTCACAGCAGTGGCATGAAGTGTTTTATTTGTTATTAACGTCAGTGACTTGTCTCGTATATGGCAGTACGAGACGAGTCATTCTCTTACAATACATCGAGTTAAAAACTGAGTTAATCTAATTTTTGACTTAAGCCCACTTATTGAACAAATGTACGAGTTTCTTGTGGATTAAGCTTTGATATGGAGTAGTAGTTTTACATGGTATTAGAGCATGACCCATTTCACCTCACATTTTTAAATTGTACAATTACACCTTACGCAGACAAACTCAACAAAAAGATTACACAATGATATACCCAAAAAGAAATTACACGTGATAGATTTAAAAAACACGCTTCACAAGGGGGATGTTAATGAAATACAATCTCACATACCTTAGGTATGGATTGAGTGATCACTTAATATAATGTTGGAACCTAATTGAAGCTTTAGATAGGTATATAAAATTTTCACACTTTGCTAAAACAAGTTACGCATCTTTATTTGTCAATGAGAACATGATACTTCAAAAAACCTTGCAAAAAATCAATGCAATGAAATATCGGTAACTACTTATTTAAATCACACAATTTTCAGTTCAAATTCCTGTCAAACTTCTACACTGAAAATTGATTGATTTTATTAAGTACTTAGTGTTTTTTAATTTAATTGATTTTTTTGCAGGAAAAATTAAAAATACCATATTCTAAGAGATAAACCATTCTGATCAACGACATAAGATGTGGAACATGGTGAGTAATGTCCACCACTGCATCCTATAATAGAGTTATGCAAAACATAAAATGTTCTTACCAATTATATCATCTAATCCAAATGTTGAATCAGACAAGACACCTTCACTATTAGTTGCACTCATGACTAGTTATCCCAATCTCAATTCCATTTCATTATCAATTTCATAAAATGTATAAGCCGCATTAACATGGAAGGATGAATAACATGGTATAAAGAAAAGGATAAATGAGATATTTGCGTTCCTGAGATGGTAAAATTGTGTGTAGCATCTCAGGGTAAAATTGTGTGTAGCATAGAATAATCTACACAGTGTTTGATTTGGGTGAAATAAATAATGAGATAAAGAGTAGAGAATAATTTTCTCCATTGAATGAAGAGGTAAATTATCCCAAACCTTGGGAAAACTAAAATTGACTCCCAAGTAAAATTGTGCAATCTATTACATGGGTATTAAGTGGGCAAATAGACTTGACTCTTGAGTCTCATCTTCAATTCAACACAACAAACGAGGGACTATTCAATTATGGAGAAGATACATGACCACAAATTTTCTCACACCATGAATTTGGTATATCAATCCTAGCGTCCAACATGCCCCAAAGGTACTAAAATCTGACCATCTCTTTTGAAAAATACATATACAAAAAATACATATACATTTTTTTTATTGGCAATTTTTTTTAAAGATCAAAGATCAAATAATAAAAAAAACGTTAATTTGAATGAGCAAGAGAGTAATAGTCCAATTTGTCCCTCTACAATGAGCATCAAACATGGCTCATGGGGCGGTGGCAGTCGTGGTCTCGAGTCTCATCTTTAATTTGGCACAACCAACGAGGGACTATTCAATTATTGAGAAGACGCAGGACCCCACGCTTCCTCACACCATGAATTCGGTATATCAATCTTGGTTTTGAACATGCCTTCAAAGTTACTAAGCTTGAATTTCCATTTGCTAAAATAGACATTTGCTAAAATCAAGTGGATGATTTTAGCAAATGAAGTGGGGATGTGATTTTATCTCCAATGAATCTGGACACATAAGCCTAAGAATCTGACCATCTTTTCTGAACAATACGTATATATATTTTTTATTGGTAAAGAAAATTTCATTAATCATAAAGATCAATTTTTTTTTAAAAAAAAAACATAAATTTGGATGACAAGACAAGAGAAGTAATAGTCCAATCTGTCCCTCTACAATGAGCATCAAACAGGGCCCATGAGTTACAAAGACTAATAAAAATGGTGTAAGCAAGAGAATTTTTAAATTAGCAAGTCTGGGTGATATTCTTATGCTTAAGTGGAAAAAGCTAGAAGTTTTATTCCAAAAAATTATTTTAATAAATATGGTAAATTGGTAAATGTGACAATAAAGCTGGGAAAACAAAAGGAAGCTACAAGAAAGGTGATCTGCACTGTGTGTAATACATAGTAGAATCTTCTAGGGCTTCACGTCGGCCCAAAATGGATCGAAGGCAACTAAGCCCATTGATTTGGACCAATTGCAATATGGTGATGAGCTAAGCCCGAGCAAAGGCGCTGGATGGTCCAGTCCAAGAAATTTTCGGGACCATTCCAGACCCATGTTTAAAATCGGGACCATTCACTTTTTAGACTTTTTTAAGTATATCAAGAACATCAAAATTTATGTTAATCGGACATCGTTTGATATTTTTCTTAAAACACGCTTGAGAAAAATTGGTTTCGATTTGTTGTTGTAATTTTTGAAACTCATGTTTTAAAGATAAATGTGTTTTGATTTTTTTCTTGCTTAATGTTGTAGACCACTTGAAGCCCTCTCATTGAAATGGATCTGGAAGAGACTAAAAAAAGGCTCCAAATTAGGGATGGCAACGGGATGGATGGGGGATAGATTTGAACATCACCGCCTCCGATCCCCGAACCTCATATCTTCTTCCATCCCCGACCCAATTCTCGAACGGAGAATCTCATTCGCCCTCCACCCTGCCCCTAACGGAGATTGGGGATCCCCACACCCATTATGAAAATCACCTAAAAAAAAAAAATTTGCATTTTTTATTTTTTATTTATCATTACAATATATCTGCATCTAAGCCAAACAATGAAAAACACTGCAACAATTATCAAATTTTTAAATAACAATCCCAACCAACCAAATGTAATTACATATTGTGTTCGCTTGGGAGTTTTGCTCCAGTTTTGACCCTGTGCTAGTTTTGCTTACATCATCATTTTTTTCTATCTCTCTCCACTTATTACACCTGCTTACATCATCAAAACTAAACTAAACCTACTAACTGAACAAGGCCATAATCACCAAGGATCACGAAACAAAGGAATTACATTTCAAGCATCAAAATGTATTATTGTGTATATACCAGTATAAACTACTCAACATATGGGAAAAACTCTACTAGATTACAGTAATAAATTTAGGAGTCTTAATGAAAATCACATACAGTATTAGATATATAGTAATAAAAACGGAGAGTGGAACGTGGTGGGTAACGGGCGAAGGTACGAAGAACCACCTCCAACTTGATTCCCGATCATCTATTTATTTTACCTCCAAATCTAATCCGATTCCCAAACTCTAATTCCAACGGAGCAGAAAACGGATTGGATCTGTTGACATTGTCGTCCTTACTCCAAGTGGACTGTTTACTTCTCATTGGGACCAGAAAAGATCCTAATCCTTTTTTGAATAAAAAAAAATCCAAAATTTGGACCAAACCACATTTGATGACGAACTGAAAAAGAAATTGCCTTTATATTTTCCTTCTCTTTGAAAATTACTAAAAGCATAAGAATCCCAAAAAAGAGATATTGTTTTACAGATATCCCAAACGAAGCCTTACGCCGCAGAGAGAAGAAAACCACGGAAAAAATCTCCAGATAATAAAAACAAAACAAAGCCCAAAACCTAGACCCGTCACACGCGTATCACGTGACACCCCCCCAGAGGCGGTGAAAGAGAATATAGAGAGAGAGGAGCCGCAAAAGCCCTAAATAGCACAAAGAAACAACGAATACGCTCTCCACAGCCGTCCGATCATATCCAGCTCATCGATCCGCGTCTCTTCGGTATCCAACGGCTGAGATCAAGGTGTTGCAGAGAGCTCAGTCCCTTCCCCCTTCTCTCTCTTCCCCCCTCCCTATCTCTCTCTCTCTCTTCCCCTGTTTTCTTCTCCCTTGTTCGATTTTTTCGTTTTTTTAATTTTAATTTTCTCTCAGATTTTCGCCCGGATTTTCTCTAGAAAAGTTGTTGCGGAAGGAGATGAAGGGGACGGAGGAAGAAGAGATAATAGATTTGGAGGAAATTCGAGAAGATGAAGTGGACGAGTCTGAGGTGGAAGTAGATGAGGATGGAGAAGAAGATGATGACGGGGATGATGACGTAGATGATGAGGAAGAGGAGGAAGAAGAAGAAGAGGATGTGACGGACGCGTTGCATAACTCCGGTGGACCTCCTGTTGTGTCAGTAGATGAAGACGAGGATGAGGACGAGGATGACGTGGACGATGACGGCGATGACGATGACGGTGACGGAGATAGCGACGACGACGATGACGACGAGGATCCATACGAGGAAGTCGAGGAAGAGGTGATTTTGCTATGTTAAAGCTTTTTTTAGTGGTTTTTTTTAATGACTGTGTTGTATTTTTAATTTTTGCGGATTTTTTTTTTGTCTCTTTACTATTTTTGGTGGAATTTTTCGCTGTTTCGTTTGTAGATAATTTTACCTGATTTCTCCAGTTTAAGCGGAAATAGTTCTGCTTAGTGAATATCATCAAAATTTTCCTTTCTGGTTCAGGTTATCGGTCCTGATGATTTCATAGTTTGTGTATTTTATTTGTATGTTACTTTGCTTTTCAGATCTCTCTCTCTACACACACACAAACGCACATAGTAAGGACATATGCATCTGGAGTTTGTGTATTTTTTTTATTACTTTCAGCAAAATTTTCCTTCCTGATGAATTTTTCGCTGTATGAATAGAAGTTTGGATTTTCTGTATTTTATGACTTGTGCCTTGTTTCAATCTTATTTGGAGTCGGGATTTCTGATCATCTTTGGTGAAATTTTTGTAGATTTGAGAGTCCGTCTCGTGTATACCATTGTTATTCTCCCTATTTTGGTGGATTATTTGGTGATTTATGCAAAAGCGATCCTGAGTCCACCTTTTTATGGGTTTTAGGTTTGGTGGAAAACCTGTTTCTGAAGTATTTCTTTTTAGAACATGAGGTGTTGTAAACTACTCATACCGTGCGTTGATCTGAATGGATCTGTCAAAGTAAAATATGTTTTTTTGTTAAATGCTGGGAAGTCCGGATCCCCTTGATTCCTTGCTTTCCAATTGGTTCTGCAAGTTTCTTCTTATTAATGTTTCCACTAAACTCTAGTTTCTTCTTAATACCATAGACAATCTTGACCTGTCAAGAAGGTTTGTATAGGTTATACTTGTGAAAGTTCGTCTAGGTTAGACTATTCTGATAAACTAGAAAGCGTATTAGTTTTCATCCAGACAAATGGAAAAATGAATTCTCCCAATTTTGTTATTTTTGTGCTATTAGAATCACTAGTCTTGTGGAACGTCGACCGGATGAAATGCTCGAGTATCTGGGTGCCTTATTTGACTCCTTTGGTATAATATTGTGCTTAATTCATGTGAGTATTGTGTTGTGAAGTGAATGTGATGGAGGGCCTGTTTGGTTGTAATGGGTTATTTGCTTATTTGTTTGGAGTATTTTGAACTTTGAATCAGGACACAAAATAGGTTAAGATTCAGAGGCAAAGTGAACAATTAAGTTATTAAGCTAGGGGAGATTCCCTGGTAGTTATGTCAGTTACTTCTATTGTTAATTCGCAAACTTTCAGTTCACCATCTAAAGATAAAAACTTTAGCAGTATATTTTGGATAGACCTGTGTGTCACTTATGTTCTGCCATGACTGTTGCTGTACCTGCCAAAACGTTGAATCAGTTTATTTTGCCTCACAAGTGACATGAGTACTCTAGGCCCCTGGTAGTTATGGTTTCAAGATGGCAAAAGATCACATAGATTTAGGAATGTGGTGATGCAAATCGCTTTGGGACTATTTTTTTCTGTTATTCACCTTCTGTGTTCATCCTGATTTGACAAGTTAATGTTAATTAATCAAAAGTTGGTGCAGCTCTACTGTATTAATGTGAACTAACCATATCACTGGGATTGTACTTCTATTCCCACTCTGTTGAATTCGTCTTCTCGTGTACATTCTTTTTTGCTACTGCTTGTACCATCTTGCATTTACAGAACATTTTATTCTACTTTCCATCTATTCTTCCTATTTATAAGTGTTTTTCACCCTAAATGACTGTTCAGGAGGATGTGGGAACAGAGTACCTGGTTCGACCTGTGAGTCGTGCCCAAGACAAGGAAGATGCCAGTGATGGTGAACCAGAGGAGAATGGCGTGGCAGAAGAGTTTGATGAAGATGACGATGAAGACGATGATGGTGGGAAAGTTGAGGTTCCAGCAAATAGGAGGAGATCAGATGATCATGACTCTGGCAGTGATGATGATGATGATGGTGGAGAGGATGATGTTCTTGATGAAGAGGACGATGAAGATGATGATGGGAAAGTCGAGGTTCCAGCAACAAGGAATGGATCGGATAAAGTCGACATTGGTGATGATGAAGAGGACGATCTGGATGAAGAGGATGATGAAGATGACGACGGTGGGAAAGTTGAGATTCCTGCAACAAGCGTGAGATCAGAAAATGTTGACTCAGGCGACGACGACGATGATGGCGAAGAGGATGATGTTTTTGATGAAGAAGATGACGAAGACGATGATGGTGGGAAAGTCGAGGTTCCAGCAAAGAGGAAGAGGTTGGACAAAGACGACTCTGGTGACGATGACGATGATGAAGAGGATGATGAGAGACCACCCAAACGATAGGGGTAAAGCTGATCATGGACAAACTAGGTCAATCTCTGTCTGCTCTCCTCAAATCTATCCTACCTCTTTTGTCAAGAAAAGAAGGATAATGGGATGCTTTGCTGCCTTCCTGTTAATATCATGTTCCAGTATCATTATGGTTAACAATTTTCAATATGGGTCTTGTTTAGAAGTAGATCTAGGTCTGGTATCTTGATGCTTGATAAGGTTAAATAGTAGTGGTTCATTTTTAGGGCAAATGCTTCTGCTTAGGTTAATGTGGTTTTCAGTGCTCTTTTGATTCCCAAATTCGGATAGTGGAAGATATTTTTGTGGATTTATTGTCAAGATGGTTTTGGAGGAAGAAATGATTTCTTGCTGTTGTAAAATGGGCTTAATTTTCAGATGCTTATATTCCAGATGATGAAACCTAGGAGTATTAGCTAAGTTGTTGGTCAACTTTGATATCCATAAACTTCGAATCCAAGAAACATTTTGAAGTCTTGAGATTATTGGAGGTTTGTTTGGTTGTTAACTTCTGAGTTGATGGACGTGCAAATTGATTCTAACATCCGGAAATTGATGTCCCTGATAGCTTGATTATGACAAGTTGTGGTCCAACTGATTTGGGAACTTATCGATTTGGGGTTGCTGTAGGGCACTCCCGCCTTACAGAGCCTCGTGAGGAATATACTGTTTTCATTTACAAGAAACATGTGTTTGCTGTGTTTATCTGGATGACGACCCCATACAATTCTCTAACGCCACCTTTATAATGGGATTTTAATAAAATTACGCTTTTTGTCTAAAAAGGTGAAATAAAGGAAGACAAATAAACTACCGGAGTACTTTATATTATGCAGTAGCATCAGTAACTCATCATAGTTTCCTATTATCAAGAGAGCTGATTCAGCCATGTTTTGGGGAGATGAACTCAGCAGGATGGCATTGCTAGGGTGATAAACGAGTCGAATGAGTTGAACAAGTTTGATTTGAAAAACTTGGCGAATTTTAAGAAAAATTTCAAGCAAACCAATCTCAAACGAACTTTATTCAAACTGATCACAAATCGATCTTCGAGTATCACTTTGCATATAATAAGTTGAACTAGCACGAGTAGTAGTTTGTTCAAAATTTGGTTTGAAAGCTTAATGAACTTTAAGAAATGTTAAAACTTGACTTGTCTATCTAACTATCAGGTCTCGAACGAGCTTTTATCGAGCAAAACATGAGCTGCAACTCGAGTGGGTTGGTTCGGTTATCATTCACAGTCATCACTTTTTAGATCACGTCTTATGAACCCCTCTTGTCTCAATATTCTGACCACCTTGTTATGGTTGAATTCAAAAGTTCAGTTTACAGTCGCTTTCTTCAAATAAATTGGTATTTTTATGTCGAGTCCAGCCCTCCCATGGGGACCGTTTGACTCACTAGACCTATAAATACCTCCTCTACTTCTCACATTCCCCTCACACCAATACCTTCTTGCATAACTGGTTCTTATTTCCTCTTTCTTCTTTCACTTTCCAATTCCAAAACAACATGGCCATTACTTACGATATGGAGATTCCTTCGTCAATCCCTGCCTCCAGAATGTTCAAGGCCTTTGTTCTTGATGGCGACAACCTCATCCCCAAGGTCTTGCCACAGGCCATCAATAGTGTGGAAACCCTTGAAGGAGATGGCGAAGTTGGAACCATCAAGCTCACCACTTTTGGCGAAGGCTAGTTCCTGTGATCGTTATTATATCCTTCCATTTCACATTTATTTTACAGGAATCGTTTCTACTGTTTCGTGTGTGTTTGTAGACTTTGGCCTTTGGGGTACAAATTCTATTTTTCGGTACCTCAAAAGTTGTCATTTTTTCTGTCATAACTTCTTCTTCCTTTGAACCAAAGATAACTTTTAAAGCTGCTTAAAACTTACTCATTCTGATGTTTTTGAAATTCTCATTTTTAAATTAGACCGAAATCTAAAGTTGTGACAAATAGCCCTTTAGTGCAAAACGTTTTAGTTGGCTATGTCGATAATAATGTGAATATACTATAGAAATAACCGAATGGTTTTAACTTCGGCTGACATTGTCCATCGCATAACATAATCAAACGTAATGTTTCTGTTAAACTAACATAATTTGTTTATAACTATGCAGGTAGCCAACACAAGTGTGCGAAACACAGAGTTGATGCCATCGACAAAGAGAACTTTACATTTAGTTACAGCATAACCGAGGGTGATGCTTTGATGGGCGTATTTGAATCAATCTCTTATCACATCAAGATCGTAGCCACTCCTGATGGAGGATCCATTTGCAAGAACAGGAGTATTTACAACACAAAAAGTGATGCTCAGGTTTTAGAAGAGGAAATAAAGGCCGGAAAAGAGAAAGCCTCAAGCATCTTCAAGGCCGTTGAGGCCTACCTCTTGGCTAATCCAGATGCCTATTACTAATGCTATGTTCTGCGAATCTATATGAAGAACTTGGGATATGACCCCCGAAGAGTGTGGTTTTCAATTGTGTGTTTTTTGTCCAGTTTGTGGTTTTCAATCAATAAGGCAGATGCTACGGTTGTATTTCATTAAAGGATTGTGTCTCTGAAAGTATCAACAAAGTCATGTTAACCTCTTTGTTGAATCATCTAGTACCAATTTGTATTTTACCAACTAAAACGTACACTGGGGTTTGTATACCATTTTTATTTAAAGTCAATGACTCAAGGCGGGCTCTAAGATTTATGGGGCCTAAAGAGAACTTTTACAAATGGGATCATCAAGTCTCAATATGCTTTCCATAGGGAAAAGAACTTTTACGAGTATAAAGAAGTCATTGCAATCATTTGAGAGCATAATTACTATATCGACCATAAAATTGTCATTGAAAAATTAGTTAAAATTTGGAGGCCTAAAGCGGTGACTTTACATATTTTAGCTCAAAGTTGACTCTACTGAATGTTGCGATAAAGTCATTATTAACTGACAACTTGGATGTCTTATGACACAAAATTCAAATCGATCTGTACTTATATTGGTCAAAATTGCTACTTGGATCTTTCCTGATTTCCAAATCAACTAATATTGTAATTTAGCCGACAAAGAATCTATTGTATCCAACTATGACCTAGTGAAACCCAGTGATTGGCATGGTGGTCGAGGCCTAAAACTTACAAGTTTATTCTTTCCTTAGATCTCAAGTTCAAATTCTCCTATATGCTATCAACTATTGTGAAGCTAGTCAAGGCAGAGCTTTGCCCCGGTTTTGCTTGGCAATGACCAACACATCAAATATAAAAATGGAATGAACTCCATATCCTGCCCTTATAATACCACTTCTCTTGTATTCATTACCCCCTTCTCTTGTATTCTCTTGCTAAGTCAGTGGATTTGTAGAGAGATGAAATATAACTCAAGTAAAGTTATGTACAAAGTCATGTACCGAATTTCTGGTATGTGAGGTGTTTTATATAGACATTCGTGGTTGAGTCCTTTTAGGACTAGGAGGCCTTAACTCCTTGCTAGTTGGATCAATCCCTTTAGTTCCTTTAGGTCTCCTAATCCTAATTGGATTCAGTTTCCTAACGTTGTTAGGATTTTGTGGGATAAACCTCTTAAACCCCTTAGGCTTATCTTGACGTGACATATCCCTATAATCAGGAGTTGAATCCCTTTAGGACTCAAAGCCCTTGTTAGGATTGCTCACTTCACCGACTTCGTTACGTTGTTGGTTATGGCTGAGTTGGCCACACTTGGCTGGGCTGATCTTATAAGGTTGGTTGATACTTATCACCCACTAACATACATTGTTTGATGTTCTTACATTTTGCAATAAAGTAAATCTTAATGAAATTAAAATCCAAGCAAATTAGCTTCTACTTGCTTCACCGTACACTGCGGTTTGTATAACATTTTTATTGATGTATACATTTGTATTTAAACGGAATGACTCAAGGAGGGATCTAAAATTTATGGGGCCTAAAGCCAACTTTTTCAAATGGGATATTCAAGTCTCAATATACTTTGCATGGGAAAAAACTTTTATAACGAAGTCATTACAATCTCAATAAGTTTAGATAGATGAGGGGGTTTCCTTATTCACTTTTAAAGATGAGGGGTTGTATCTGAAAAAGTGTGATAGATGAGGGAGTGTAAGTACTTTTTACCCTAATTACTACATGGTCTAGAAAATTATCCTAGAAAAATTTGTCAAAATTTGGGGATCTAAAATAGTAGCTTTATGGGTTTTAGCCCAAAGTTGACTCTACTAAAATGTTACAACAAAGTCAATACTAACTTTATTGATAACCAGGTGTCTGTGCCAGCTTTTGCGAACCTTGACTAATCCCGGAAGAAGGTCAATACTAATTGACAACTTCAACAAAAAAAAAAATCTAAATAACTGGCAATGACAGAGACATCAATTACAAAAATGAGCAGAACATCAAATCCTGCCTTTTATAATTCCCCATCTCTTTTATTCATAACCCCGCTTCTCTTGTATTCTTTTGCTAATATTTCACTGAGCATTTTTTGTTCAAGTCCCAATTTTTGTTATCAAAAGAGAAAAAACATGGCTGAGGCTGTGCTCATATCTGCAGCCACGGGAATCCTGAATGGGTTGCTTTCCCTAGCAAAGGATCAGATTGAGGATCAGATCAAACTACCATGGAGTTTCAAGAAAGACCTCAAAAAGCTCTGCAAAAGGTTAGAAATCATTCAGGGTTTGTTAGCTGATGCTGATAATCCGAAAATTACATCATCTGCTTTGATGGTGTGGCTAAAGAGGCTGCTGCAACCTGCGACGCTGAGAATGTACTGGATGAATTGGCCTATGAAGCTCTTCGAAGAAAAATTGAGGTACTGATTATTGTTTTACCAAACAAAAAATATTTAATTTAACTGAACAATTACTACTAATCTTTTCGATAGCGGTTAGGATTCCAGCACCCTCCTCGGCTTGAATGTCCAATTTATGTAATTCAAGTTCCACTAGGTCAACACTCTTCTTTCTGCCTTTACCTCCCCTCTTGGATTTGGGAATACCAAGTATTTCTTCAACTGATTTTTGTCTCCTTTTATTCTTTTTGGGCTGAATGAAATTTTTTAACAGTTCATTCAGCGAATTACTGCAGCTGGATTCTGTTACTAAGTTTCCCTCAGGATTAATGCTCTTGGAAAGATAGTTGAGTGATGAGGGTAACTCATGAGTGGGTTTGAGTGTGGGAGTGGCCTTTGAGCTTCCCATATTGAAAGCTGGCTACTCCAAGTGGCCTTTTGGACTTCGTCTAATAATTAATTAGCAATTTCATTTTGAATAACTCTACACTTATACATACTCCCTCTGTCCCTTAATTTTAGTCCTCAATAAAACTACGTGCAATTTTTAAACTAAAAAATAATATACTTCTAAACATAATTTGTTTAGCTACATGGATCTTGTTTGATAGATCTCATTGTGTTTATTTCCGAAGAATAAAAACAAAAGATCTCATTGTGAACTTTTGAATGGTGCGAAAAAAATTCAAAAATTATTTGATAGATGCTTTATTGTTTAGTTTGAAAATTGAACATAATTTCGTAGGAGACTAAAATTAAGGGATGGAGGGAGTCTAAAAGTGTTAAATAAGGGGTTTAGTTAGATTTATTTCTTTCCATGGGGTATTCTTGTACTTGTACATTTGTTGAGAAGGGGGAGCCCTTAACACCTCATATTTTTCTCACGTTGTTCTTGTCTCTGCAACTTTACATGGTATCAGTGCTTCGGTCTCATAGATCTGGCCTTGTAGAGGAAGAACAACAGTGTTTTCTTTGTTAATCGATCTCCATCATCGATCGTATGAGGAATATTAGTCGTGGGTTTCATTGATTTGGTCTCTCACGCTATTACAAGTCACTGTATATTGTCGTAGCTTAGTGGGTCTGGGTTGAAACTATTGTGCTACCACCGACGACCACCACACTACCTCCGGCGAACCTCATCGACGTCTGGTGATCTCCGGCGACCCTTGTTGTGGCTTGTAATACACTGTTTTACATTAGATTGTGCTTCGAAACCACTAGTTTTTCAAAATGCTCATCACGAGACCTATTCCTTCACCAGCAGCTACTAGTCTAGATTTTGTGACATGGACTATTCAAAATGCTCAAGTCCTTACATGGTTATTCAACTCCATGATACCCACCATCAGCCATAACTACTTATTCCTTGACACTCCACATAAGGTGTGGATTTCTGTGGCCCAAACCTACTCTCGAAAGGGTAATGATACTCAAGTGTTTGATTTGAGAAGGAGACTTCGGGGGTTGGACAAAAACCATAGGTCCTTAGCCGAGTACTGTGCAAATTTGAATGGAGTGTGGCAACAACTTGATTACTATAAGAGTTTTCACCCTACTTGTACTATTGATGCCACTGCATATCAAAAAATGGTTGAGAAAGACCGTCTTTATGATTTCTTGGCAGGTCTTAATGAGGAGTATGATCAAATTCGAGTGCAGGTATTAGGCCATGTTCCTTTTCCCTCATTAGGAGAGGCATATGTCTGTGTTCAGGAGGAGGAGATTCGACAAAGTGCTATGGTACCTGTTTCCATTCCAGATCGCTCGGCTCTGGTTGCCATTCCTACTCCACGGATGGTAAGGCTCAGGTTGGAAATAAGAGTAGTTCTGTTGATCGTGATTTGCTTCAGTGTGACTATTGTCACAAGACTTGACATACCTGGGAGTTTTGTTGGAAACTCCATGGGTGTCCCTCTCGAGGAAGGGGTGGTAGTCAAGGTGGTGGTCAAAGTTCTCATTCACTTGTCTCGGAATCTGTTGTGGAGACATTGTCAGATTTTAGTAGAGGTCGGTCACAACTCTCAGCCTCAGATAGTTCTCATGGAGGTGCCCTTTCTCAGGGGGAGTTACATACTCTTAGGCATCTTATGACGAGGCTTGACTCTCCATCTACTATAGCTTCTCCTTTCACGACTTCTTCCCACTTTGTTCACACAAGTATTCAGGCTAATGCCTTTACTGCTTCATCCTCACTTCCTTGGATAATAGATTCTGGTGCTACTAATCATATGACAAGTTGTTCATCCTTCTTTGACTCCATTCTCCTTATTCTAGTAAGGATAAGGTCAGAGTAGCAAATGGATCCAAATCTTCGATTTTAGAGAAAGGTTTTATAAATTATTCTCCAACCATGTCACTTTCCTCAGTACTTCATGTCCCAAGTTTTTCCACTAATCTTCTCTCTGTTAGCTGTCTTACTCATTCTTTAAACTGCTTAGTGACATTTTTTCCTACTCATTGTGTCTTTCAGGAACTGGATACGGGGAGAATGATTGGCAGTGGTAAAGCTTATGGAGGACTATACTTTTTGGAGCCTGCACCTAATCCAGTCAGTCCACCTATGTCATGTGGCCAAACTCTTGAAG
This sequence comes from Vaccinium macrocarpon, assembly GCA_022606695.1. NCBI lineage: Eukaryota > Viridiplantae > Streptophyta > Magnoliopsida > Ericales > Ericaceae > Vaccinium > Vaccinium macrocarpon. The sequence goes on along the minus strand of CM040175.1, from coordinate 1,024,457 downwards.
TAGATGTGGGCTCAATTCTTTCCTTACTGCATTAGTGACACCGTAGATTAGGCCACCCATCCTTTGGGATTTGGAAAAACTTTTTCCTAGTTTAGTTAAGCACTGTACTAGGAGTAAGTTTTTTTGTGAAGTGTGTGAACTTGCAAAACAAAAACGCTCATTTTATGCCCTTGTTAATCAAAGAAGTGATTCTCATTTTATGGTTATTCATTCTGATGTTTGGGGTCCCTCCATATTACCTCTCTTTTAGGCTATTGTTGGTTTGTTACTTTTATTGATTGTCATTCCCGTGTCACTTGGGTGTACTTACTTAAGGCAAAACATGAAGTTTTTTCGTGCTTTCAATCTTTTCACAAAATGGTGTGTACTCATTTTGATGCTCACATTAAAGTGCTCCGTAGTGACAATGGGACTGGTACTCCACAACAAAATGAAGTTGCTGAATGCAAAAATCATCATCTTGCTGAGGTAGCCCGTTCACTCTTGTTTACCATTAATGTTTGTAAACATTTTTGGGGTGAAACTATTTTTACTGCAGCTTTCCTTATCAATCGCATGCCATCCAATGTTCTTAAGTTCCAAACTCCTCTTAAGTTTCTCCTGGGCGTTCTCGGGGTCTCATCTTTTCCACCCAAGGTTTTTGGTTGTGTGTGTTTTGTCCATGCTTCTAAGCACCCTAGTGGTAAACTTGATCCCAAAGCCCGTAAGTGCATCTTTCTTAGTTATTCTCCTACTCAGAAGGGTTATAAATGCTATGACCCACACTCTAGCAAAGCATATGCTTCTATGGATGTCACTTTTTGGGAAACAAAATCCTTTTATCATCTGTCCATTTCATCTCTTCAGAGGAGAATGATTAGACAGGAAGAGATGTTGACATATTGTAATCCGGAGTCGTGGTCTTACCTACTTTGTCATAGTGAGGGGGAGAAAGAACCTTTATCTGCAGAAAGAGTGGACCTATTTCAGTTCTTGACTCTTCAGCTGACTCATCTGATAATGATCCTTTCCCTACTATTGTTGATGATCTTTATGCTCCTATTGCTCATAGAAAATGTGTTAGAACTTGCACCCAACACCCTATTTCTCAGTTTATTTCATATTCTCGTTTATCTCTTTTGTATCGTGCTTTTGTCTTTTCTCTTTCTTCTATATCTATCCCACAGGATTGGAAAGAAGCTATCATAATACCTGATTGGAAAGAAGCTATGGTAGAGGAGATGACAGCCTTGAAAAAAAATGACACCTATGAATCAGTGACTCTTCCAAATGGAAAGAAACCAGTGGGATGTAAGTGAGTGTTCACTGTAAAATAAAAGACAGATGGGACAGTTGAGAGATACAAAGCCAGACTTGTTGCTAAAGGTTACACTCAAACCTATGGTATTGACTACGAGGAGACGTTTGCCCCTGTAGCGAAGATGAACTTTGTGTGAGTTATACTTTCTTGTGCTACCAATTTAAATTGGTCTCTTCACCAATTTGATGTGAAGAATGCATTCCTCCATGGCAAATTACAGGAGGAAGTGTACATGTCTATTCCACCGGGTTTTTGTTCATCTCAGACCGAGGGAAATGTGTGTAGATTGAAGAAGGCACTCTATGAATTGAAGCAATCTCCTAGAGCATGGTTTGAAAGGTTTTTCAAAGCCATGTTGAGATTTGGATACAAGCAGAGTCATGCTGATCATACTATGTTTATCAAGAGAAGTAGTGGCAAGATTGTTATTCTTATTGTTTATGTGGATGACATAAATGACAGGTGATGATGTGAATGAGATTTTTAACCTTAAAGTTCTTCTCGCTCAAGAGTTTAAGATTAAGGATTTGAGGTCTATGAAGTACTTTCTTGGAATGGAAGTGCCTAGATCTGACAAATGAATTTTTATCTCTCAAAGGAAGTACATCCTTGATCTCTTGGAAGAAACTGGTACGTTGGGATGTAAGCCAGCCGATTCTCCTATTGAGGCCAACCATCATCTTGGTAGCAATGTGGGGGAGCTTATAGAAAAGGAGAAATATCAGAGACTTGTGGGTTGCTTGATATATTTATCTCACACTAGACCAAATATTTCCTATGCTGTGGGGGTTGTGAGCCAATTCATGCATGAACCTCGTACTAGTCATCTTGATGCGATTTATCGTATCTTGAGGTATCTTAAATTTGCCCCAGGTAAAGAAATTTTCTTCTCCAATCATGGTCACTTGAGATTGGAAGCTTTCACTGATGCAGATTGGGCAGGTTCTATTGATGATAGGCAATCTACTTCTGGCTATTGCACCTTCTTTGGAGGGAATTTGATTTCATGGAGGAGTAAGAAGCAGTCTGTGGTAGCTAGATCCAGTGCAGAGGCTGAATACAGAGCAATGACTCATGGTGTTTGCGAGCTGTTATGGCTCCAAATCCTTTTACGTGATTTGGGATTCCCTGATGCGGGTCCTTTGAAGCTCTACTGTGATAATAAGGCTACCATAAACATTGCCCATAATCCTGTCCAATATGATAGAACAAAGTATATTGAAATCGACAGGCATTTCATAAAAGAGAAGCTGAACAACGGTTTAATTTGCATTCCTTTTGTGAGATCAGAAGACTAGTTAGCTGATGTATTTACTAAGGGTCTTAGTAGTAGAAGTTGTCACCCCATTGTGTTCAAATTGGGCTTGATAGATATCTTTGCACCAACTTGAGGGGAGTGTTAAATTAGGGGTTTAGTTGTTAGATTTATTTCTATCTAGGGGTATTCTTGTACTTGTACATTTGTCCATATATGTAGTGGAATGAGAAGGGGGAGCCCTTAACACCTCATATTTTTCTCACGTTGTTCTTGTCTCTGCAACTTTACAGAAATTAATACTCCCTCTGTCCTTTTTAAAAAATGTCACTTCGTAAATCCTGCTTTTTTAAAAACATCATTATTGTCACGACCCAAATCCAGTGGATTTAAACATCGTGACCGGCCAGTGAGTCTGTCTCACTAAAGGCCTCTATCGTCATTTTTTTTAAAAAAGAAAATAACTTAACATACGCGGAAGCAAACATAAATTATTACAGTCATTCATTCATTATGTTAACAGCAACGTGGATTACATCTTTCACTTATTCATTACACGAACAAAAGCTTAATAATATACTCTAGGTACTTGGCCTGTCTTTGTAATTCTGATTACCGGAAAAGGAAAGGTTTCAACGACATAAGCCACTGCTTGTGTGAGATTATGAATTATCAGAGTTACATGATCTACCATGTAATTTTAAACCAAACTTTTCGTCAAACATAAGTCATAGAATCAGTTTTTCATGGTTTCAACTGTAACCAAAATTCATAAACGAGCTTGTATATAACATAACATAACATAACATAACATAACATGCCATAAACATATACAATATATCATCCAACGATTTCCACCAACTATGAGGGAGCGACCCCCAAATAACATCTTGAATTGATCAATTCAATTGGACACCTAGTTGTGCCCCTTTTCATTCCGCCTTTATAACACCGTTATCACTGGTATCTTTAACGTCCCCCAGATACAGGAACATTGTCCGGATGTATCGTTAATAATGTTTTCATAAACTGCAAAATATCATAATTGCATGGTATATTTGCTACAAATGAATCTCATATGTTAAAATAAACATTTTAGTAAGCTAAAAACATACATTTTTACGAAAAACTCATACTCATGTAACATAGATAATTCATAACTCACATTCTTGAGTCCAAACTACCGTAGAATTTACTGAGACCTACCGGGTCCTAGAATAACACATTAAAATTAGAAACACCAAAATTCTTTATTTTCTTCTCTAATGTTTGAACCATGAATATTCTCCTAATTTTCAGATTTTTGATGTCTTCGTATATGGCAAAAATAAATTATCAAACAAGGTTTGAATGTTAGGAGATTGTACTGGTTCTTAATATAAGGTGTTATGAACATTTTTATTAAGACAACATTTTTTTGAAAGTAAGTTTAATTGACATCAAAGCACACTTCATGGTTACATGTCTATATTTGACACCAATTAACAAATGGATAGTCTATGGCTTAAGGGGGTCGTTTTGGGGGTCAAAAAAATTCACACGTGTTCAACATAACCCATATAACTTCCAGTAAAAACAGTTTTTAAAATTTGATTTTTAAGATCTCTGAAAAATTGTTACAAGTTCCAGTGAGACGTTCAGTAAGACAGATTTTGTTCTTAATGAAATGAATTTTGAAAACATATCAAAACATCTCCAAAAATCATAATGTTTAACAGGAAAATAGTTCAGGATGTTAGGAACACATTTCGTTTTAAAAGTTTGTCTTGAAAATACTCTTAGGCTTGGTTTGAAGAGGGTTAAACAGAATCTGTCCCAAAACAGGCAGCTTTTAGAAAACCGATGATTTGACAAAGATCAAGCCGTTGGATCAGCTTGAGGTAAATTAGACATTTGAAGATAACATCTTAATGTATCTCCACAATAAAGATCATAATTTTCCAAAGGTCCAAACAGTTTCTAGGAATTTTCGAAGTCACTGCTGAACACTACATGTTATGAGATTTACTATTGATGCAACTAATTATGAAGGACACGGGTTTTTCTTACATTTGGCACATAGTATTACAAATATACTTAGTAAAAGGGGTTAGAAGGATTCTACTTTATCAAACTAGTATTGTTTGTAAATAAGATCATCACTTAGGATCAACTCCTGTTCATGAGTTCTCGCAAAGGAAATTATTGGGTTATTTTCTCCTAGAATTTTACAGGTGCAATTGTGTGAGTAAATAGTGAGAAAACGGGAGGGGAAAAGGGTGATCAACTCACCTTCTCCTTATTCCTTCTCCTTTTTTCTTCTTCTTCTTTCCTCTCCTTTTCTTCTTCTCGTATTTCTTTTTCTTTTTCTATCACTGCCGTGCGTGGGGTGTGTGGTTTGTATGTGTGAGGTTAATGGCAGGAAAGGGTTTTGGAAGCCTATTTATACCCAAAGTTCCAATAACTAGAAGAGTCTTGCATTAACTAACAAAATCAAATTAATATCTAATATAATCTTATTAAATCTAATAAAATCTCAACTTATTAATGTTAGGAGACCTGACCCACTCATTGACTGCCATGTAATCCCCTTCTAGATTAGTCTTTCCTTGCCCTCCAAGTTCTTCACCCTGTGGCGACTCGTGCCGTATTCTCATGTCTCAATACTGTTAATGGGGTTGAAATGGTATTCGAAAATATTTTAAGAAAGATTGACAAATTCACAGAAAAAAAAAATTGTTTCCTATAGGCTTTAAGTAATAAAAATATACTTATGCTAACGGTGTAAGTGGGTCACTAAATGTTATACCTCTTTCTTTTCTTTTCTTCTTTTTAATTTCCCTTCTTTTTTTTTAACGTTGTCCTATCTGTTTAGAAAAGTCGGGGTGTTACAATTATTATATTTTTCATATCAACTTTTATCTCTAGTTTACACTTTTCACATCAACTTTTTCCTCTACTTTACACTTATCACGTCAATTTTTACTTCAACTTTTCAAATTATTTTCCACAATTATGTACTTGTTTACTCTTTTCCCATTAACTTTTTGAAAGGGCAAAACAATAATTATACAAACTTTTCAAAATATAGACTTATTAAGGGACAACCAAAAATGGAATAGTCAACAATTAAAAAGGGACGGAAGGAGTATCAAAAAATATTATGTTACCATGTTTTCTATGTTTTATTATTGTGTTTCCTTTTTGGACTAGGCTATTATTCATGCTAGGCTATTATTGTGTTTCTTAGTTACCAGGTCTTCCAACCTATAAAAACATGAAAGGATTATATATTTTACACATCAATAAAAAGAATGTTCTTGTCATTTCATTTTTCTTAACGCTTCTGTTAAATCTTCTTTTTATTTAAAATCTTGGATGATGAGCTTGTTGAACCTGTAGACATAGAAGCACAAATTAAATAACAATTAATGAAGATAAATGACTAATAAATGTAGTTTAGAGGGCCAAATTATTAACATTTCAACACTTGTCAGGTGCAAAACCGAACGAGGAACAAGATGCATGATTTGTTCACCCTCTTTGATCCATTGTCGTTTCGTTTCAAGATGGCTAATAAGGTAAAAAATATCAACAAACTGCTAGATGAAATTTGTAAAGAGGCAAATGATGTTGGTCTTAAGCAAGTTGAGCAACTCATAGGAGCTATTGTTGAACCTAGGGAATCTGTGATGCGTGGACCTTTTATAGTTGAAACAGAAGTTGTGGGGAGGGATGGCGATGTTTCGAGAGTGGTAGATATGTTACTTGGCTCAAATGTGGAAGGTGATTTACATGTCATTGCAATTGTAGGAATGCCCGGGCTAGGCAAGACAACTCTTGCTCAGGTAGTTTACAATAAGGTAGAAGTTATGGAGAACTTTTGTGATAACAGTGACAAAAGTGATAAGAGAATGTGGATTTGTGCATCTGATAATTTCCAAGTAAATAGGTTATTGAATGAGATGGTGGAATCCCTTATTGGAAATAAATTTGATATACAAAATAGGCAAGGAGTGTTGAAAATCCTTCAAGAAAAACTGAAAGGCCAAAAATACTTGCTTGTATTAGATGACGTGTGGAATACGAATCTAGTTTTATGGGCAGAATTAAGAAGTTCTTTGATAGGAATAGGTGGATCTAAGGACAGCAAAATTTTAGTTACCACCCGTAGTTTGGAAGTCTTATCAACAATGCAAAAACCCTCATCTTGCACCCATGAAATAACGCAACTTTCAAGGGATGATTGTTGGACAATGTTTTGGAGAAGAGCACTTGCCCATACAGAACCAAGTGAAACTCAAACTTTAGAAGATATCGGTAGGAGAATGGTAGAAAAGTGTAATGGATTGCCATTAGCTGTAAACGCATTAGGAGATCTGCTGTACTCGAAGCAGTATGAACAAGAATGGGAGTCCATCGAGAAGAATGAACTATGGAGAAGTAACGATGGAATTCTACCAGTATTAAGGCTTAGTTTTGATCATTTACCATCACCATCTTTGAAGCAATCATTTGCATATTGTTCTATTTTTCCAAAGGATCATATCATTTTAAAGGATGAGTTGATTCATCTTTGGATGAGTCTTGGTTACCTTAGACCTTCCTCAAGAAACGAGGTGGAAATGGAAGAGTTGGGTAATGAGTATTTTAATATTTTATTATGCAATTCGTTATTTCAGGAAGTGGAATTTGATGAGTACAACGTACAATATCACAACTTGCAAGATGCATGATCTCGTACATAATCTTGCAATACATGTCTCACAAGGTAGTTGTTTGAATTTGGAAGCTAGTGAGGTGAAGAATAATCACGATGTTCAACATCTATCGTTGTTTCTTAGCAAAGAAAAACGGTTAGATATTTCAAAAGAAATTGTTGGAAAACTGAGAACACTATTTTTAACAGGACATCTCTCCCAAAACACCAAAGATTTTAAGTGTATTCGTGCCCTACGTCTAAAAGAGTCTTCGGTGGAAAAAGAATCTTTTCTTGAAGAGTTACCTAGTTCAATATCCAATTCCATACATTTAAGGTTCCTTGACCTCACTGAGTCTTCTATTGTGAAAGTCCCAAATTTCATTACCAAGCTCTACAATTTGGAAACACTGAAACTGCTAGTCTCCGAAAGAGCTTCCAAAAGATTTCCACAAATTGGTTAGCTTGCGACATTTTTATCTAAAAGATAGTGATGAAAATAGGAAATTGATGCCAATGAGGATAGGGCAGTTGACATCTTTGCGAACATTACCCTTCTTTGTTGTGGGCAAGAATAGTGGCCAAAGAATTGAAGAGTTGGGTAGCTTAAGCAAGCTAAGAGGTAGATTACATATTTACAATCTACATAACGTGAAAGGCAAGGAAGAAGCAAAGACGGCTAACATGTTAGGAAAATCAAAAATTCAAGAATTGCGATTTTGCTGGGACAAAGACTTTGGAGAGTACGACAACAACCATGAGGAAGTGTTGGACGGACTTGAACCTCACCGGTATGTTAAGGGATTAGTTCTTGAAAATTTTGGGAGGAAGAAGACTGGCGTCATGGATGAGTAGAGGTACCCACTTGGTTCAAAATTTGGTGAAGATCGAATTAAATGATTGTAAGTTTTGTGAGCAAGTCCCTGCACTCGGTCACCTTCTGCATCTTGAGATTGTCAAAATAGATGGTTTGCTTAACTTGAAGAGTATCGGTCCCCAATTTTATGGATTGGATGAAGGGACTATCGGTAATTGTGATAGTAGTGGGGCAGCAGTAACAAGAGTATTTCCAGCCTTGAAGACATTAATAGTTTATAATTTGCCTCAACTGGAAGACTGGCTGGACGTACGTGTCATCCTTGCCCGCAGCTGCCATGAGTACAATGGAGTTCTTCCCTCGTCTCCGGGAATTACACGTCTATCTTTGCCCCAAGTTGAGAATCATTCCAGGTAATTTGTTATCAATCCAACAATTATTTATCATATTGTTTCTAATTCACCATAATTACCAAGAACTGAGGTATATTCCGTTTATGGTCATATAGAAGACGTGAGTTGCGAAAATATTGCTATTTTAGGCTTTGTCTGTGTCTATATAAAATTTTTTCACCACAAAATTACTTTTTATGTAAAGCATGAAAAATAATTATACGAATTTTATTTTGCATTGTTTGTGCAACGCCAATGCTCAGCTTGGTAATGTGCACATAAATCAAAATGATTCTTGGGTCTGCCTTCTCTGATGCCTTTTGGCTTTGATTTGAGGGCATGATTCCGCAGCAAACTCGACGGTATAGGGGGACCACTGTTTCAGTGGTATTTTGTGAGCAACCACTTTGTGCATTTATTGCCAAAGGTTAGGTCTGTCTCAAATTCATCTGTTTCAGTGGTATTCTGGGAGTAGCCACTTTGTGCATTTATTGCCAAAAGTTAGGTCTGTATCCTATCTATCCCCCACCCATACACCCAATTATTGGGGACTAAATGGGTTATGTTATTGTTGTTGTTGTTGTGGCATGCCATAAATTAAGTTCCGCCAGATATAATGTAAAATTTATTGTATAGTGATGTAATTTAACGTACATTTTAAGTTGCTGTCAAGGGCGTGAGGTTGAATAAGGTTATGAGAAGGGAGGACATAATTTAACTTTTCGATTTTTGCTCCTTTTGTTATTTGCCTCCCGTAAAGCTAAACATTTTGTAAGAATTTTTTTTTTACTACAAGTTTATACAACCAAACACCCAAAGTTGGTAAAATATTTTCTGTCCAAATAAGGACCCCAAATGGAAGATATGCTTACACAAAAAAAAAAAAAAAGAAAGAAAAAAAGAAAAAAAGAAGAGAGCAGTGATTTCCAGTACTCTGTTTGAAACTTGTGAGAAAACATGTAGGAAAAGATAAAATAATTAACGGGAATTGCTACTATACACACCTATAGTCCTATATCCATCTATTATATGGTTTATATTGTGCAATCTAATGACCAATTGTAATATTTTTTAGTGTTGCGTAACTTTTCAGCAATATGATTTATAACATTTTCTCTATGATTTGTAACATTTTTGCATTTCGTAACTTTTTTCTATAAAAATCATAACTTTTTATTCATGAGAAGTAATCAATTCGTAAAAACCAAAATGGGAATGGCTACAATACACATTCATTAAAGGTGTGTACCATATACACCTATTGTATGTTCCAAATTATACCACCTCAGGGCAATCGTAACACTTTTTAGTGTCTCGTAACTTTTAGCAATATGATTTGTAACATTTTCTCTAGGGAGGTGTATTGTAACATTTCCAAACCAGTTACAAAACCTATCGTTGCCTATAAGAAGTAAAAAACATACTTGCGTCATTATTGCCAATAATTAACCTGATGCAAGGGTCCAATTGCTGAAACTGAAACAGCATTATTCCACGGCTTGACGTCCCTTCACCTTATGGATTTCGACAAATTGACATGTTTGCCAAAGGGGCTGCTACAACCGACCCTTGAATCAATAGGCCTATATGATTGTCCAGAGTTAATGACTCCCAATCCAGATGAATTACGCAGCCTTACTTCCCTCCTGTGGCTGGATATTGTAGGCTGTCCAAAATTGGGGAGTAGTTGGGACGAGTGGCTAGTTTCCGCAACCAACGTTCGATCATTGGTTTTAGGTATGTTTGGAAAGGAATTTGGAAATTTCCCCTGGCCCTCCATAAGTGCTGCATCACCACCATGGACCACCTCCCTGAGGTGTCTACGTTTACTCGGTTGGCCAGAGGTCAAGTCTCCGCCTGAACGACTTGAGCACCTCACTGCCTTGAGAAGATTGGAATTTTTGTATTTCAGTGGGTTGGAATCTCTTCCGGAGTGCCTGGTTAACCTTTCAACTCTTGAATATTTGGAACTAGATGAGTGCCCCCTTCTCAAGGAAAAATGCAAAAATCCAGAGGGTGAAGAGTGGCACAAGATTGCTCATATTCCAACTATTAGAATCCGTAAGTTATTCTTGGAATTCTTGTTTCATTGATTTCTTCTTGTCTTGTCCATGTGCGCGTGTGAAATAATCCATGGAAAATGTTGTCTGACCTAATTCTTTGGTTTGATTATTGGTCTTTCAGTTGAGTAAAGAGGAATTACTTGCCTTTTTCTATGGAGAACCAGCTTCAAAATCTCATGCCAATCACGTAAATTTATCACTCTCGGCATTTTTTTTTGTTTTTTTTTTTATTCTAGCTACTCTTTCACTGTCAATGACTGCGTCTGTTCCCTTGGTCTTTGACATCCAGCCGTTCGGATTTCTTAGACCTCAGCTACTACGAAACAAATCTTACGAAGAACGTAGTTCTTAACTATTTAGCTCGTTATGTATTTAAATCTTGTGAGTGAAATGGTTTTAGTAACCTCTTCTTCAGCTCGCACTCGATCTATAAATTGACAATTCTCGAGGTCCACTTAATGAATAATGACCCATCCTAAGAATCAAATTAACGTCTTTGTTTTTCCCAAAAGTTCAAAAGATATCCCTTTAAGTTCGAATCCATGAAAACATTTCAGGGGTCATTGGAGGTTTGTTTTGTCGTTAAACTTCAAGTTCAACAATTCGTCAAGGTACGTGCAAGTTGGCTCGGATGTTCGGTTATCAAAGGAAAAAACATAGATATCCATGGTGCTTGATTCTGACAACCTGAAATTCGGTTCAACTGTTTTGGGAACTAATCACAACGTTTTATTAGCGAGAGGTTCAATTAAAGCCGGAGCCAATACTTTAGGCTCGTGGATTAATATGATCCAGAGTTATACCAAAAAAAAAAAAAGGAAAAAGGGATGGGACACCTCAGGAGAACTGAAAAGCAAAATTCACTGGTGAGAAATGTATATTTGTTTTCAATTAGAAGGAAGCATGTGTTTAGAGTGTTTATCTGGATGACAACCCCACACAATTCTTTAATTGGGTCAACCATGTTAGGCTAACACCACTTTTATAATGGGATTTAAATAAATCTAATTTTTGTCACAAAAAAAAAAAGAAGACAAATAAAATACTGGAGTACAATTGGTATTTTTATGAACAGTTCAGCCCCCCCAAGGGGACCATTTGACTCACAAGATCTATAAATACCTCCTGCAATTCTCACATTTCCCTCACATCAATACCTTCATACATACCAATAACCAAAATATCCTTCTTATCCTCTTTCTTCTTCCCTTTCCAATTTCCAAACACCATGGCCATCACTTACGATATGGAGATCCCTTCCTCAATCCCTGCCCCAAGGATGTTCAAGGCCTTTGTTCTTGACGGTGACAACCTCATCCCCAAGGTCTTGCCTCATGCCATCAATAGTGTGGAAACTCTTGAAGGAGATGGAGGAGTTGGCACCATCAAGATTACCACTTTTGGCGAAGGCTAGTAGTTTCTATGATCATCATTATATCCTTACATTTAGCATTTTTAAATAAAATATGAACTATTTATATTGGTTAGGCCGTGTTTGTCAAAACTTCTATTTTTGGGTGCCTCAAAAGTTATTTCAATTCGTCTGTCAAAATTTCTTCGTCTGTTTTTTAACCAAAGATTACTTTTAAAGCTGCTTAGAAGCTAATTCTGATTTTTTAAAATACACTCTACAAAATCTAAAGTCGTGACAAACAGCCCTACTGATATGTACATTAATACAAAATGTTCTAGTTGACCATCTAAATAATAGCTTGAATCTACTAAAGAAATAACTAAATGTTTTTAACTTGGACGGACATTATCCATTGTATAGCATAATTTGAGGTAATGTTTCTTATAAACTAACATAATTTGTTCATTAATATGCAGGTAGCCAACACAAGTGTGTGAAACATAGAGTTGATGCCATCGACAAAGAGAACTTCACATTTAGTTACAGCATAACCGAAGGTGATGCTTTGATGGGCGTATTTGAATCAATCTCTTATCACATCAAAATTGTAGCCACTCCTGATGGAGATGGAGGATCCATTTGCAAGAACAGGAGTATTTACAACACAAAAGGTGATGCTCAGGTTTCAGAAGAGGAAATAAAGGCCGGAAAAGAGAAGGCCTCAAGCATCTTCAAGGCCGTTGAGGCCTACCTCTTGGCTAATCCAGAAGCCTATAACTAATGCAACGTTCTGCGAATTCATATAATGAAATTGGGTCACGAAATCCCATGAGTGTGGTTTTTATATGATTGTGAAGGTGTGGTTTCCAGTAGTGTGTTTTTTGTCCATTTTCTGGGTTTCTATCAATAAGGCAGACACTGCGGTCGTCTTTCATTAAACATTTTGTCTTTAATTTGAAGAATAATTCAAAGTCATGTTAGCCTTTTTGTTCTGTAATTATGTGTGTGTATATATATATATATATATATATATATATATATCAAATTGCTATCATTCTACTAAATTGTTTCAAATGGTTGTCATCTCTTTGTTAACCTATTAAACCTAGTATCAGAATATGTTCATTAATTGGACTATGGCCAAATTTGTATTGTCTGACTCTTTTTTTTTTGCTCCCCGAAAAAAAAAATTATTAAGCTCGACAAAGGGTACATTGAGAAGCCAAACACAAGCCACAAAGAGTGAGGCTAAGTGTCAGGCAGAGAAACAAAAGAGAGAAGGAAAAGAAAAAGAAAAAAGAAAAAAATACATCGAATGAAATATTGAATAGGGGCCAAAATAAAGCCAGGCTTTGGATCCTAATCACACCAGATGATGGTAGCAACACCTGGTGGAGCCATGAATGAGGAGAGCACTTGAGATGTTTGATAGACTCCAAGCTTCAGAGGAAACCAAAAATGCCAGCGATAAAGCTCTCAAGCTTCAACATAGTCCATGTAAATGCCTTCATAGAAGACATCAACATCAGTAACAAGAAGCATCAGCAGTAGTGACACCAACTACCACAACATAATTTATCCTTCCCGTTAAAATTTTCTAAGAACCATTCAATCCCACAATGCCTTGCAGATCTTGGGAACAATGAATCACAAAACGAAAGAACAAACAGTCGTGTGGTAATGGAAAACGGAAAGAAAAGATACAAGAAACAAGATATACGTGAAAAACCTTCATGTGAGGAAAAAAACTACGGGAGCCACACCAGTCCACTATGGAATTGAATCAAGAGTACTAGTCTTCTCGTAATCTCTTTGAGATTTGCGTTTTCTCTTGCTTCTCTGTTTTTCTCTAAAAACTCATAACCCTAATTACATGCTAACTGCAATATAAATAGGTCGGGTCCTATGGCTGAAATTACACACCCAAGTCAAAAAATATTATTTTGGGTTAATGGTGTCTTGGACACCCCCTGTACGTATACGTTTTCCCCCAAACACCCCTTGTACCCAAAAAATCTACGACGACACCCCCTCTATCTTCCAAACTTTAGCTAAACACTCCTTCCCGTCACCCTTTCATCTAAAATCATCTCGAATCTCAAAGTTATGGGCCATGTTTTGATGATCCAACCCATTCAAGTTGTTTAAAACATGGTTTTAGGGTACTTGCAAGAAATCGGCCCAAAATTTGATCGGGAAGTGCTTGATCCAAACAATTTTTCATACATGAAAAATTGTTTGTGAAAAATTGTTTGGATCAAGCACTTTCCGATCATATTTTGAGCCGATTTCTCCACAAGTACATTTAAAACCATGTTTTAAACAAATTGAACGGTTTGGATCATAAAAAAACTTATGGTTCTAGACGATTTTAGACCAAAGGGTGATGGAAGGGGTGTTTAGGTTAAGTTTGGAAGATAGAGGGGGTGTCATCGTAGATTTTTTGGGTGCAGGGGGTGTTTGGGGAAAAACATATACGTACAAGGGGGTGTCTAGGTCTTTAACCCTATTATTTTCGTTGCAGTTCGGTGTGCTCCTAAGGTCGCACCCCTACACCTCTTGGGCTAAACCACTGTTAGGGTTTTTTAAAAATAAATAAGTTATTATTTTGGGTGTTTTTAAAATATTCTTGTTCCTGTATTTAGACTCTTTTTATTTGTGGAGAGTTGCAACTTTTTGTGTTTAATTCTAAAAGTTGTGTTGATTAGTTTGTGGAGAGAAGTGACTTTTAGTTTTTTTTTTTTGAACTGGAAGACATGTCATTAATAAAGGCCTTAGAGCCAAGCCAAACGACACATACATGATTTTAGTACAGCAATGGAAAGAATCGATACTACTAAGGCTTGGACACGAGCACACCAAAAGAACCATGATAGGTATGGGGCTCTAAGACTCGTACTGCAGAGCATACACAGATCCATAAGAGGATCGATGCATAGGGTCCTACCCCAACTCAGTGGTATCCTACGATTCAATCCAAAATAATGAAAGCCTAGATAAAATAGGCACTTCCTGGAAACTAAAAACAGGACAGATCTAAAGAAAAAACAAAACACAAGAAAAACAACTGATAAGAACCCAATAGCAACTGAGTGGCCCCACCGAGTTGCATCGCGTGACACTAAGTTACACTGAGTTAACCAAAATCAGTTGCATCTCCAGCTACAAACCAAAATCCAGAGCCGCCACCTACGAGCACCAGAGCCATTATTCACTGGAGGGGCTCGGGCTGCCCTAACATCACCACTGAGTCAACACAGACCCTCAAAAAGTCAAGGAAAAAATGGCCACAGAGAAGGCTGAGGGGTGCCGGAAGAAGGAGAGGCGGAAGGTTGACTTGAAAAGAGGCCGGCGCGGCGCGGTGGTGAGGATAAGGCGGTGGGAAGGTGGGACGGGGGGAGGTGGAGCCAAGAGGCGGAGCCCCACTGCCCCATTGAAGCCGATCTGTAGAAAGGAGGAGGAGATAGGGGTAAAGGTGAGAGGTAGGGTGTCGTGGAAGGTGTTGGAAGGGAGGCAATGGTGATGGTTGTCTAGGAGTTAAAAAACCCTAGAGAAAACTCTCTATTAAGAGAGAGAAACTCTCGACCTAGTCGAGAATCTAAATCTACTCTAAGTGACTTTTAGTTTACTATACTAAAAGTTGTGTCTATTAGTTTTAAGCTAATTAGATGTGGTTATTGAAACCAAAAGGTGTGCCTTTTGCATGAAATGGAAAAGGGACGTGACCATTTGTCGAACGGGTACAATAAATTAAAGGGGTTAAAAGGGATGTCCTTTGTCTCAATTTGAGAAGCACCGAATGGGTGTTTTCTCTTATGGCAGTGATTCAATTGATAAAGCACTGAATGGATGCATTGTTCAATGGCCTTTATTAATCTAAAGGGTACCTCTTTGAAGGGTTGCCGTTTGGGTAATGGAATGGTTATGAAATATTTTAAAGGTCTATAAATAGTCCTGAGAACAAAGTATTTTGGTATCTGAAATTCTCACACAAACTTTGTCACTCTCCTCCGAATAAATTGTGCAAATGTAGACAGAAAAAACTTCAAGTTCGGTTTCGTTGTATCTTGAAGGCGGATTTGCTGTAACCCGGTCTACACCATTTGGTGGGGGCAATTACTGTCTTTAGGAAAGCGTTGTCTCAACGCACCTCAAATTATTTTTTGTGGAGTAGATTGGAGTAGCAGAGACGTCGCCATCATCATCAAATTTTACAGACCGGATTTACAACCACTGCTAAAAATAGTCTGCACCCCAACACTTCCTTCCATAATAAAGCATCCCCTTCCATCATAAAGTATTGTGTCTAACTCTTCATAGTAATCTTAAGAGAGGTTCAAAATCTGAGCCCAAATGTTCATGGGAATATAAGTGCCAGAGAGGTAAGAAAGTTTAATTATGAAGATGGATGAATGGAGTGATCTTAGAGGGGTAAAGGAAGCACAAGAAATGTAACATATCGTTTTTTAAAAAATATATATTTATATTTATAAATATAAATAAAAATAATTATAGGGTTAATTATCCTCACAATGAGATAATTATCTTGTTGAGGGATATGTATTTACATGCATATATATTAGTGTGTAAAAATATATATTTATATTTTTAAAACCCATCCTAATTATCCTAACCTAACTACCCTATCCTTATCTAATTCTACTCTCCCATTTCCCTTAAACTTTTTCCTCCATCATTATCTCTAATCTACTATATCTAAACTAATTATAACTCCTAATTCACCCCCTCATTCTCTCGCCACTCTCTCATTCCCAGAATTTTCTCTGGAATCGTGATTCTTCAAATCTTACCATTTCGTTGCACGTGCTAAATTTGTTGGAGGAAAGGTAGGGAATTCTAAACCTAACCATTACTTTAGTTTACTGTTTCTATGCTTAGTGTGTATGTGGATAGGTGTAGAAAATTTATACACCGAAAACTAGATCATTATCGAATGGGTAGTGAAAGTTTGACGTTGAAAAATCGGTTTTTCTGGCTACTGTATTCTGTTCGTCATTTTCGAGTCTTTTCCAAGTCGATTTGGGAAACTCTCAAAACTAAAAAGTTGTAGATCTTGAAAAGTTAAGCAACTTTGATATAGAACTTGTCTCGATCTGAGTTACGTAGAATTTTATATGATTTTTCAAAGTTTCTGCTGTAGTGTAATACGAGACAGATTGCAGACTATTTTTCAAATCCAATTTCGACCTCTTTAAGGAAGGATTTAGAACCCAGGTAAAACACGGAATCTATTTTTATCGTAAAGATTAATGTTTCTGTAAAATCTCGTGATTCATGGAGTTAGTTTGCTATTTTTAGTAAATTGATAATGTTCTGTTTTACATGTTATGTTAATTATCTATTTTTGTGATTATTTTATTTTTGTCATTATGTTGGACTTATGTGATTAATGACCCACGTGATGCATGAACCCAATTGTTAAGTACTTATTGATCGAAATGTTAAAGTTTAAAAATGACTGGATTTAATCGCGATATTTGGGGTTGGGACGTGTCCGGTATGGGTCTTGAGCCATGCGCAGTTTATACTTTTAGGTAGCTTTGCTGTGTGATCGGGCGCCAGAAGTATACTGTGGGTGGGAACCGATGCCGGGTAGAGATTGATCAACGGGTGATCAATCGTGGGCTGTGCGCAATATACCCCGAGGTGACTTTGCTGTGTGATCGAGCACCTGAGGTGTATTGTGGATGGAAGCCTATGACAGAAAAGTGTGTTCAAGTTGAAATGAGATCAATAGAATTTTGTGAATTCTTTGTGTTGAGAAATGATGTGAAAAATTGAGTACTTCATATGAAATAAAATTTTGGTTATGTGTGTAATTGTTACATGAGTAACTTTAGTAAATGGGTGGCTTAAGGTGCCCTGCTGAGTGTAATTTTACCACTCACGGTGCTACTTTTTGTGGCCCTGGTGTCCCCAACGCCAGGTACAAAAGAAGATGAGGAGCCGCCTGCTGATTATGAGGCGATGGAGCAGCTAGATGGGAATCAAGTGGCGGACCCATGGCTTTATCAGTAAAATTAGCTAGGTGGCTCTGTTATTTTATTTCCATTGGGTTTTCTTTGAATAAATGTTTAAGTTTCTCAGACAATGTTTTGATTCAATTTATTTCAGTTGTAATAAGCTAGTTATTCTTAATTTTCGTATAAAAAAAAATTCTTTGGATTTTTTTTTATGAAGTTGGAATTTTATTTAAATAATTTTACAATTTATTTATTAACGTACTCAATTTTCGGGGCGTTACAAGAAAGATTGAGGTAGCGGAGTCCTAAGCCATTCTATGGGGTTAGGCTTTTTTAGTGCTACTAGAGAACACGGCGAGATCCTCTCCATTCCCTTGTTTGGGCATGGTCATGACATGATCTGTCATACCAATACTGCGACTAAGCCGCAGAAGGGTCCTTTGGTCCTGCCTCATGACTGGAGTAGACAAGTGTCTGGGAAAATCAGTTGGCTCTTCGTGTTCTCTCCCATAATATCTAGGTCGCGGCAACAATATTAGAAAATCGGAACACAAATAGTTGTGGTTAATGAAAAATGGAAAAGAAAAAAGAGACACAAGATATACGTGGAAAACCTCAATGCGAGGAAAAACCACGGGAGCTACACCAGTCCATTATGAAATTGAAAATAAGAGTACAAGTCTTCTCACAATTTCTTTGAAATCTGCGTTTTCTCTCATCTCTTTTTGTTTTTCTCTGAAAATTGAAAACTGATAAAAATAAAATTTAACAAACTACTAAACAAATAGGTCGGGTCCTATGGCCAAAATTACACCCTAAGGTCCAAAAATATCATTTTCAATACAGTCCGGTGTGCTCCTAAAGTCGCACTCCGGACTGCAAAACTTTGCCCCATGGGGGCTCCGCCCCCCACACCCCCTGTGGAGGCGCTGCCTCCTACACTCCCCGGAATAGACCACTTGCTGAAGGTTGTCTGTACCCCGACAAACTACAACCTCTTCTGGGATCATTGGTCACTCTTCCCATGGGCATACCTCAGCTTTGGGACTTTGTTTGGATTGGCCAGAGGTTTGTTCGCGCCTCTGATATTTCGTGGGGCTGGCACAAAGGCCTACCCCTCGTGAGTGCTGCGTGTCCGGTTGAACCACGTGTCATGCCTTGATTAGACGGCCAACCTTCTTGACTTGGTCAAATGCTAAACACTGACCTTCCCCTCACTAGCAAATATATACTACAGAAACTTTTTATCGTGATCCAAAAAAGAAAGCTGGACCTTTGATAAATTAATATAGTCAAGACATACCAAAAGAAATAAGACAATGAATTAGGAACGTCAGGAGAGCCGAAGAGCATAATTCACTGGTGTGGAAGTATATGTTTTCATGTAGAAAAATACATCAGCTTATCCAGAAGATGGCTCCACAAAATTTTATAATTGGGTCAAGCATGTTAGGCTATCACCACTTTTATAATGGAATTTAAATTACATTACGCTCTGGCGCAAAAAGAAGAACAGCGAAAGACCAACAATCTTAAGCACTTCATCATAGTTTTTCCATTGTCATGAGCTGCTTGAGCCATTTGTCGAGTAGCTTGGTTAATTTATCGGATCACTGTTTTGAAGAAGTTAAATACATGAAACCCTTCTATCTTAGTTAACTTATTTCGAAAATTCGCTATTCATTCAATTATGTTAACCATTTATGAATCTTAACAAACTGTTTTCTTTTGGATGGAAGAACTTTATCTCAGTATCTAAATTTATGAGTGAAATCTGTCTATTCGTTTCCTCTACAACAAATATTCTGACCACCTTGTTTATAGTTGAATTCAAAGGTTCAATTTGCAGTCACTTTCTTCAAATCATTGATATTTTTATGTCTAGTCCAGCCCACACAAGTGGACTGTTTTAGCTTCACCACATCTATAAATACCTCCTCTACTTCTCACAATTTCCTTCACACCAAGAACTCCTCAAATTCCAATTAGTACTTCTTGTCTCCTATTTCTTCCTTCACATTCCAATTCCCAAAACATTATGGCCATTACTTACGATATGGAGATCCCTTCCTCAATCCCTGCCCCCAGGATGTTCAAGGCCTTTGTTCTTGATGGCGACAACCTCATCCCCAAGGTCTTGCCACAGGCCATCAAGAGTGTGGAAACCCTTGAAGGAGATGGCGGAGTTGGAACCATCAAGATCACCACATTTGGCGAAGGCTAGTTTCTATGATCATTATTATACCATCCCATTTCACATCTTTATATAAAAACCGTTTATATTCCTCAGGGCGTATTTTCCAAAGCTGTGGGGTACAATTTCCATTTTTTGGGTGCCTAAAAGATTATGTCAATTTATCTGTCATAATCCCTCCTTGCTTTTGAACCAAAGATAACTTTAAGGCCGCTTAAAAGCTAATTATGTGATGCATTAGTTAATTTTGGATTCTGATTTTCAAAATAGACTCAGTGAAATATAAGGTTGTGACAAACAGCCCTTTAGTTCATAAATACCTTCCAGCCAAATTTTTTAGTTGACCATCTCTGTAATAGCTTGAAGTGACTATAGGAAAAATGTTTTTCACATGGACTAACAGCATTGTCCATTTTATGACATCATTTTAGGTAATGTTTCTTTTAGTCTAAAATAAATTTTGTTTTAAATATGCAGGCAGCCAACACAAGTGCGTGAAGCACAGAGTTGATGCCATCGACAAAGAAAACTTCACATTTAGTTACAGCATAACTGAAGGTGATGCTTTGATGGGTGTTTTCGAATCAATCTCTTATCACATCAAGATCGTAGCCACTCCTGATGGAGGATCCATTTGCAAGAACAGGAGTATTTACAACACAAAAGGTGATGCTCAGGTTTCGGAAGAGGAAATTAAGGCCGGAAAAGAGAAGGCCTCAAGCATCTTCAAGGCCGTTGAGGCCTACCTCTTGGCGAATCCAGATGCCTACAACTAATGTTTTGTTCTGCGAACCGATATAAAGAAATTGGGATATGAACTCCCATGAATGTGGTTTTTGTATGTTTTGGTAAAGGTGTGGTTTTCATTTGTGTGTGTGTGTTTTGTCCATTTTGTGGGTGTCAATAAGACAGACACTGCGGTTGTCTTTCATTGATGAATTGCATCTCTCAAAGTATCAATAAAAGTCTTGGTAACCATTTTGTTGAATCATCCTGTACCAATATTTACTAAAATGCTAAATTTTGTGGCATTACAGTAATGCCTTTACATACTCAATTATGCCCAATAAATTTGTGATTATGTTCCAAAAAATCACACTCAATTTTCGTCAAGAAAATATTTGTTAAACTATTTTCAGATTTCTAAATTTTCACACCCTCTTCTTTTGCAGAAACATTCCTTAATTTCTGTTAATTAGAAGGCAAGTAACATGTATAGTTACCAATATGTATTATTTTAATTTTACAAACAAAAAAATATATGGTTATGAATTGCCCTTCACTTTTAAGCAATTGTGCCACTTGAAAAATTGTCTATATTTTCTTGGAGGTTCAAAATTGTGAAAAAGAAACCACCAATTCAGGACAGAGGGAGTCTATTCCATGGAATTATAAATTTACGTGATAAGTTTAATTAAACAAGACGAGAAATAAAAATTGCAAAATGAGAGGTGAAATTCACCACTATTCATGAAAAAGATTCCACTCGCGTCATTAAATATGTGCCCCACAATGTGAATTTCTGGGTTTGCCAATGGCCATACTGAAGCCCAAGGGTTGGCATGGTGGTCAAAGCCTGAAACTTACGGGGGTTTGCTCTGTCCTAAAATATCAAGTTGGAAACCTAGTAAATGGCTAAATGCTATCAACTCTTATAGAGCCAGTGAAGACGAAACTTCGCCCCACCTTTACTTGGGGCCCAATAGAAGAATGGTAGTATTCATGCCCCATAGATTAGTCAAGGTGCACATAAACTTATTTGAACACCTTGAGTTATTTAAAAAAAAAAAAAACTATATATGCTAGAGTGCATGGATCTTGTTAACCAAAATGAGAAGTTCAAAGGCCAACTACAATGACGCAGCAGAATTCACGAAAGAATAGTTAGCGTACTATTCCAAACAAAGATTGATACTCGAATTCACAAGAGAAAGAGAGAAAATTCTCAAAGTTCTATTGATTGAATAAAAGTTACCGAAATAAAGAGATTACAAGCCCCTTATAGGGAAACCATAGCAAACACTTCTAAAAATTAAAGTATCCTGGAATTTAGGGAGACTAATGAAATTGAAAACTACAAAGAAAAATACTAATACTTTCCCAACTGGAATCAACGTAAACAGAATTATATGCTAAAAGTAATTGAAAATCTAAATAATTTCTAAAATAGCAAAAACGTCAAATTGAAGACCTAAACAAACCAAAGGCCTAAATCTACCATCATTCACAACTTTAGGGTCATGAGTCTTGACCACAACGCGATTCTATTTTAGCCCATCAAGTTTGGGTTGATTCCGGGCTCGTCGATATATTGCCGAATTTGGTAATTTTCAATTAAAAGTTATTTGGGCCTCCATGACTTCGACCAGTCCAATTAATCATAGAATTGGGCCCCATCTAGCTGTGTATAATTAGTGTTTAATAAGTTCCAAAAATATGTTGGAGCCTACTTTTTAATATTCTAGATATGAACCCAATGATCCAATATATAACTTGGTTGGTGGTCAACATTGATGTCCCAAGTATTTGATTTTATTTTATTTTTTTGTGCTACAAACAAGTTGTCCAAGCTAGACTACTCGTTTGATTTTGGGACTTTGGGTTTAACCATAGTGGTCTATCCCCTTGTGTCTAACTCTTCCCAATAATTTAGCATATATCTTAAACTTTTACTGTGTGAACTGAAAAAAAGAGAGCTGTAGCACTAATTAATTAATACAGTCAAGACCTACCGTAACAAAATGAATGAACCACATCGGAGAGCATAATTCAATGGGTCAACCATGTTAGGCTATATGTTACCAGCTTTAATGGAATTATTAGGGATGATAAACGAGTTGAACGAGTTGAAAAGTATAATATTCAAGTTTGGTTTGGAAAACGAGTTTTAACAGAATGTTTAAGCAATCGAATCTCATACAAGCTTTACTCGAACTGATCACAAATCGATCTAAAATACAAAATTCTTTGAACATTGAACGAGTGGAGTATTGTTCAACTTAGTTTGCTTATGTACCCATTGATTGTAGTGCTACATCAGTGGGATTTCGATCACTGTATCCTGGGAGATAGAAGTCCAAAAATCCACGAGTGCCATAGTGGAGACGAATCTATCTTTAGTACAGAGTGTTGTCACGTTCGCCATGAACATTGTTCATACAATCTCCAGGTTTTATAAGTTCATGTGTTTTTACCGATTATGATTTTGTCATTCTATTATCACTATAACACAGAAAGTAAAACTATTTTCTTACATCTTAACAAAACTGTGTGTTGAGAGAACTTCATCCTAGTATCTTATATTATGTGTTAAACGCGTCTATGCTTTTCATCTAAAACAAATATTCTGACCACCTTGTTTATAGTTGAATTTGCAGTCACATATCACTTGCAGTCACTTTCTTCATATCATTTGGTATTTTTTATGTCTAGTCCAGCCCACCCCTTGGGACTGTTCGACTCTCTAGATCTATAAATACCTCCTCTACTTCTCACAATTTCCCTCACACCAATTCCTTCTTACATCCCAATAACCAATAAATCCTTCTTACTTCCTCTTTCTTCTTTACTTTCCAATTTCCAAATACCATGGCCATCACTTACGATATGGAGATCCCTTCCTCAATCCCTGCCCCTAGGATGTTCAAGGCCTTTGTTCTTGACGGTGACAACCTCATCCCCAAGGTTTTGCCACAGGCCATCAAAAGTGTGGAAACACTTGAAGGAGATGGAGGAGTTGGCACCATTAAGATCACCACTTTTGGCGAAGGCTAGTTTCTATGATCATTATAATATCCTTCCTTTCACATTCTTACTTATAAACTATATATATTGGTTAGGCCATGTTTGCCAAAATTTCTATTATTGGGTGCTTGAAAAATTATTTCAATTCGTCTATCATAATTTCTTCGTCAGCTTTTCAACCAAAGATAACTTTTAAAGTTGCTTAAATGCTAATTCTGAGATGTATTAATTTTGGAGTCTGATTTTTTAAAAATACACACTACAAAATCTAAAGTTGTGACTAACAGGCTTTTAGATATATACGTTCATACATAACACTTGGATGGACGGACATTGTTCGTTGTATAGCACAATTTGAGGTAACGTTTCTTTTAATGTAACATAGTGTTTTTTTCGATATGCAGGTAGCCAACACAAGTGTGTGAAACATAGAGTTGATGCCATCGACAAAGAGAACTTCACATTTAGTTATAGCATAACCGAAGGCGATGCTTTGATGGGCATTTTTGAATCAATCTCTTATCACATCAAGATCGTGGCCACTTCTGATGGAGGATCCATTTGCAAGAACAGGAGTATTTATAACACAAAAGGTGATGCTCAGGTTTCAGAAGAAGAAATTAAGGCCGGGAAAGAGAAGGCCTCGAGCATCTTCAAGGTAGTTGAGGCCTACCTCTTGGCTAATCCAGAGGCCTATAACTAAAGCTTTGTTCGGCGAATCTAAATAAAGAAATTGGGATATGAACTCCAATGAGTGTGGTTCTTGTATGATTTGGTAAAGATGTGGTTTTCATTTGTGTGTTGTTTGTCCATTTTGTGGGTTTCAGTCAATGAGGCAGACCAGATTGTGTCTCTGAAAGTATCAATAAAAGTCATGTTAGCCTTTTTGTTGAATTATCGTGTACCAATATGTATTAAAATGCTAATATCATTTTACTAAATTGTCTCAAGGGTAGTCATCTTTTAAATAAACTGTAAAACAGAGTATCATAATATGTTGCTTTGAGGGCTTGTGCACTAATGACAACATGAAGAAGTTAAATGAAGAGGGAGAAAATAGAAAAAAAAAAAAACACTGATGTCGCCCACTTGATAGTCTTTGTAATTGTCATTTTATATTTACCAAACCCCATCAAATTAGATTGTTTATTTACATTAACCAGGCTATAACTAAAGATTGAATTTTTTAGCTGAAACCCGAGGCATCCTCATGGAAATAAGTGTGTTGGTTCTCAAAGTTAACTTATACTTTAGTTTGAGAAAAAGATAAATATTTGTGGATTTTTTAAATACAAAATGCGTAAAATTGAAATAACTTAAAATAAATGAAGGATAAAAATAAGATAGAGAACGTCTTGGAATATCGATTCAACCCTTACTTCCCAACAATAGTAGTTGTATTAGTTCAATGTGTCAATCAGTTCATTTAATTGTGATCCATGGTAGCTAGAAGCCACACAAATATCGTCAAGAGGATAAATATAATATTCAAGACCCGGCAAAGCCTATCTTTGATTAGCACGGATTGTCTACTCTAAATTAACATTAAACTAGGGCCATAGGCACAACCAATCTTCTCATAGAATAAGATATCTCAGCCTAGAAATTTTATATTTTATGTGAACTATAAAGTAATGTTTGAAATCACATAAACCAAACACCCGATGTTAAATACTCGAGAGAATCATTTTAATAAATTAAAGATATATAGCCATAAAATTAATTGAATAACTTGAAAAGAAAGCAAAAATGAAATGCAATTATTAGAATTACTTGACCAGGATTTCATCTATATTTCAAGAAAAGAATAAAATGAAAGAGCATTTTACAGATTTTCGGAACAGAGGCAGAGCCTCTGGTCCTTCCTCGGAGCACTGCTCCTTTTCTCCTCTTGGCTTTCTGAGATCCCCTGTGCCCAAAAAATGATGTGTCTCTGTGCCGAATTGTTTTGGGTTGTTGGATGGTGTGTTTTTTGTGTTTCGTTTTAAAATTTTTACGTGATCTAGTGGCCGGAAGTACACCGAAACAGAGGATTAGAGGCTTTTCGGATCAGAGGATTTGATTCCCCTCTTGGCCGCCTTCTCCCTCCTTATTATACAAGCCCATGATTCATTACAATATAACAACTTTTAAAAGTACAAAAAAAGGAGAACGTGGGAGACATTAGAGATAAAGAAGCAAAAGAAGACAATAGAGTAGTCGGCAGAGAAAGTAGGAAACGATCCAGCGATTACTGCACCTCCAATTCACCTAAATTTTCCATTTTAAGGCCAAGTTTGATACACGCTCTCTTGTGACCTACAATCACAAAAATATACTAAAAGACATAATACAGTAATAATCAAGGACATAATAAATGTATATTATGCGACCTAAATGTGTACACATTTTGAGAGGTTCAAAATTACTAGCTGTAATCTTCGTAGTAATCTAAAAATCAGAGCCTCTCTCTCTCAGTTTTCTTAACCAAGCCGCCGCTTTCCTCCCCTCCCCCCTAGGGTTCTTCTACCCATGGCGGCGGGAGGGGTGGATCCCAATCATCTCTCCAAACAGTGCTCCAGGAGCTACACTCTCCCCTCTCCCTCTCCTCTCATCCTCTCCTCTCTCCTTGTATACCTTTGTCCTCCGTCCGTTGTGGGTCACCTCTGAGATATTCACTGCTGTTTTCTCTGATTTGAGAGGGCCGAGATCAGTTCAGAACCGTTGGCCACGAGCTTGTCGCTCGGGGCGGACCTGGGTTTCACAGCAGCTATCCCTTGCGGAAGGCGGAACGTTGGAGGGGCTTGAAGCACGACAGCTAGCAGTGGAGATGGAGGCTGGATTACTGATCCGGGAGGTTTATCTGATGTTTCTTGCTTTTTTCTTATTTTTTTTGTGTTCTCCCCGGCGAGGGATTTGTTTCCGGTATGAGTGTTTCCGTTTCTGTGGAGCTCCTCTCTGTACTATTTCATCTCCTGTACTCAGTGCAAACCATCCAAATCACATTGATAAGCATGAAATAGTGACAATTATAAGCCCTAAAATCATATATTTGTTATGCTTAATTGTGCTTAATTAGACCTTATTATTATCATTTTTGTAATTTACTTTGAATTATTAATTCACAGGAAAAATATGATAACAACTTATATTTCGGTTGTTGGATTGATTCAAGAAGTTACTTGGTACCAAAGCAAAGCCTGTAATTCAATGGATCCAGTTAAGATTGGCAATTAGAAGATGTTTAAGGAAATATAATCCTCTCAATTTAGAATTTGCTACACAATCAGGAACAATATCTCCTAGAGGTGCACGTGTGAGAGTCAATTGGCTTAATGGGGAGGGATTTGACTTGGCAAAGAAGTGTAAAAGAACCAACATTTTGAAAGGAATTTGCATGGGATAAAATTTGAGCCCGAATATTCCTTGTAATATAAGAATGGTTAATGATCAAGACGGGTGAATAGAGTGAATCTTAGAGGGGTGAAGTAGGAGACAGGAAGCACAAAAAAGATTGAGGCAGTGGAGTCCTAAGCCATTCTATAGGTTTTTTCAGTGCTCTTAAAGAAAATGATGATTAATTGTTCTACGGAGAATATTCTTTCTCTAGGAATCGGGCCTACTGAATTTCTCTCCGTAAGGGATCACTACTTTGAAATCTGAAAGGAATGTGTCATATTCATAGACACCCTGAGCCACTACTCGGACACCAAGTGATCCAATAAAGTCTTGACACATGTCCCTTGTGTACCTAGTAACCGCGGGGGTGGTGTCTCTCTCCCGCGATGGTCTCTCGGTCTTGTAGCGAACCCTCTTCTTTTGGAACCCACCAAGCCTCTAGATCCCCCTCCTTGCATTCACGTGTTTGGGCAAGGTCATGACATGATGTGTGATGCCAATTCCGCGACCAAGCCACATAGAGCCTCTCAGATCCTGCCTCATGGCCATAGTAGTGTATAAAATTAACACATCCAATAATAAATTGACACGTAATCAGAGATTTCAAACATTGGAAACGTGTTATTAATGAAAAAGCACTGGATTAATAGTTCATAAAGAGATCAATACGATGTCGTGTGGTTCTCTAATTTGAAAGATAGTTATTGGCAATTATAGCCGAAGAATAAATAAAGAAATTGGCTTCGAAGCTACATTTTCAACTGCTAAAAGACATGAATTACACGTGTAAACATATAGGATTGGGTGGTTGGCAGTTGAAACACATGAAGTAGGTTGTGCAAGGTAGTTATCCTTTAATTATGTGCAAAATATGATTTGAATGAGTAACTGTACATATTCAAATTCAAATGTTTCTAAAAGGAGTTAGAAGCAATTCAAAGTTCAGATGCTTTTGGAGAGAAGAAACTACATTTTTGAAATGCAATAATGAAGTTCGAAGTCAAGAAATCAAGCGGGAAGTTCAACTGCAAGCAAGGCCTATAAATAGAAGAAATTGAAGAGTAGAAACCCCTGGACAAATCTTAAACAAACAGCAAAAATGATGATTGGTTTGTTCTTTAGCAGTTAGAATTGTAGATTTAGGAATTCCACTCAGTTCGAAGTAGTTTTTAAGAAGCAGATGATAGTAGTTATTGTAATAATCAATTGTTCAAAGTTCTTGTTATCTTTCTATTTGAAGTTGAAGAAGATTTCGAAAGAAGTTTACTTTTGATTTATCAATCAAAGTACCTTGTTTCTTTATTGTTCTTTAATTCCCTAAGTAAGTTGGTTTGTATTTCTTCACTTTGAAGGAAAAAATCCTCTTAGTTGAGGTAATTGAAGCATTCAAACACAATTACTGATCAAAAAAAAAAACACAATTAGATTTGGTTTTTTCAAAGTTAATATGAGAGAGAAGACTTAAAGGCTTTCTCTGGCATGCTCGCACACAATTATTTTCCATTGCAAAGAAGTAAAAGAACCAAACAAGTCGAAAAATGTCTGGCCAAATATTTGTACATTCATTGGCTACTTGCGTTCTCTCCCATAATCTCTGGGTCGCACCAACGGCCCCCTTTGCTGGGATCATTCATTACTCTTCCCATGGGCATACCTCAGTTTCAGGCCTTAACTCTTGTACGGACGGCAGAGGCTTGACTGGGCTCACGCCTCTCATATCCTCGTGAGCAAGGATGGAGCTAGGGGTGGCTAGTAGGGGGCTGGATGCCCCTACTATAATTTGAAAAAACCTTACTATTGCATTATATATATATATATATATATATATATATATATATATATATATATATATATCGCTCCTCCAGATATACAGTCTGTCCTCTCCTCCACAAAATTCTTGGCTCCGTCCTTGCTCGTGAGTGCCATGTGTCCTGTGGAACCGCATGCCATGCCTTGATTAGGAGGTCAACCTTCTTGACTTGGTCAAATGTCAAGCATGGACCTACCCCACACAGAAAGCTGGACCTATGATAAATTAGTTTAGTCAAGACATACCAAAAGAAATAAGAAAATGAATTAGGCACATCAGGAGAGCGAAAAGCATAATTCACTGGTGAGGAAGTATTTGTTTTCATGTAGAGAAAAACATCAGCTTCAGTAACTGGGTCAATCATGTTAGGCTATCACCACATAATACCCCCATAACTCACAAAAACCCCTGAAGTCAAATGAAATTTACATAACATTACGCTCTGGCGCAAAAAGAAAAACTAACAAACAAATAAAACTATCTTCAGTAACTCATCATAGTTTTTCGCATTGTCGTGAGAACTGATTGAGCCATTTGTGCTTCATTTTGAGTGGCTTGGTTTATTTATTGGACCACCGTTTTGAAGAGGTTAAATATTTATGAGACCCTTCTATGTTAGTTAACTTGATTCGCAAATTTGTATTTCATTCGAGTAGCTTAGTTCATTTATAAGATCACACGTTTGAAGAAGTTAAATATATGAGACCCTTTTTAGTTAACTTGTTTCGAAATTTTTTTAACCATTCAAGTATGTAGTTCTACTTATAAATCTTAACAAACTGTTTTCTTTGGGAGAGAATTTATCCTAGTATCTCGAATTATGTGTGAAATCTGCCTTTTTTTTTTCCCTCTAAACCCAATATTCTGACCACCTTTTTTTATTTTTTTTATACTAGTTGAATTCAAAAGCTCATTTTGCAGTCACATCTTTCAAATAAATTGGTATGTATTTTCATGTCTAGTCCAGCCCACACAAGGGGACTGGTAGACTCACCACATCTACAAATGCCTAGTAATCATATTTCCATCTCACCAATATCTTCTTACATAACCAATAAATCCTTCTAGTTCACTTTCCAATACGTCATGGTCCTCACTTACGATATGGAGATGGAGGAGTTGAAACCATCAAGTTCACCACTTTTGGCAAGCCAATCCTACCGATCTGACTCATCATCGCACCAACATTATCTCTGCCTTGCTTCGTTAGAGAACCATTACTACCTTATCGTCGGAAGCTGACTGAGATGAGAGAAAGGAAAAAGAGGGAAAAAATTCAAAAAAACTCTCAGATTTGAGATCAAGAGAGAAAATCCTCACTCAAAATGAGTGGTTATTGAAAACATGAAAAACCATCACTAGGGTAGATGCAAAACGTCCATCAGGGATAAACTGCTCCCCTCCCGCCACTACATTAGGGGTGGTGAAAACCCGGGGGAAGGGGGGGAAGTGAATGAAAAGGCGGCTAGGATTTTTGCCTTATAGTCAATCCGTAAAACTTGCATGTAGACAAATAGTTACTGTCTGATATTATTTGTGTGTCACATAAAGCAATCCTGCACTTATGAGACATTTAAGAAGGGAACGCTCTCTCTTCTCATGAAATCTCCACTCATCAAAACCATATCTCATAAATCCTTTGCTGATGTTGTTGCTCATGGGAAACGAAAGATATCTGATGACAGGTTTACTGCTCAAGCTAGTTATGAAGATAAATATTGGTTAAATAGGAGCGCAGTTGGTAAAACTCCCTGTTATGAGGAATGTGGACTCACTGAGGGATGCTTTTTTTTGCCAATGGGGTTACTAACATCCAGCTGAGAGACTTGGGGGGTAATTTGATTCTCTTGACCTTTGGTTCAGTGGAAGAGATGCTTTCAATGTTGGAAGAATCAGGTTTGTGCTGGTTAAGGAACTGGTTCGTTGAAGTTAAACGATGGAGCCCTAGTTTGAAGTTTGAGAATAAAAGGACTGTGTGGTTGAGTTGCTATGGAGTGCATTTGCATCTTTGGAACGCTGACACTTTCTTTTCCATTGGCAAGTGTTGGGGTGATAGTATTACTTTAGATGATGATACTTCGAATGGGGATTCTTTCTCGGTCGGAAAGGTGAAGATTCATACGGACACCTTTGATGCGATCAATCAGGTTATTACTTTGGTTTATAATGGTAACTCGTTCCCTGTTAGGGTGGTGGAGGAGCAAGGTGTGGGCAATGTCTTCATGAAGGCTTATTGTGTTTGTCGTGGTCGTAGTATTCAGAGGAAAGAACAAGAGAATTCTGTGGGCACTCTTGAGAAGGATGATGATGATGTTGTCAGTGGCGATAAGGCTGATAATTTTGTGATTTCTGACGAAGGAAACCAAGCTCAACTATTGAATCTTGATGTGGTTGATGATTTAAACTCTCCCTCTGACTCCATGGTCGAGGAATCCTGCTCTCCTTTGGGTTATATTCATTGTTCTGAGAGACCTTACCAAGTGGAAGCTTGCAAGGATCCTATTATAGCCGTGGAGTATGTCATCAAGGATGGGACAGGTATTGATTTTCATAATCCTACCATTAGGGATGAGGTATCGGCAATCGGTGAGGCACCTAGCTTCATTGGTAATGAGGACTTTGTTGTGGCCCCTTAGTGTAACAACCCGTAAATTCTTTAAAAAAAATTACAATAGGGTATAAAGAAAAATGGTACTACTTGGGTTGAGAGACACGTTGGATGAGAAGGTGATCTAGGGCAGTACATATGGCATGGAGGTGTCTTTGGGCATGTGTTAATTCATTGGGCTATTATATGGTTTGGACATGTGGCAGTGTAGGTGTTGAATTTTTGTCCCATTTTCACACATCATTTACGTATTATAAGTAGGGATAATTAAGGGAAGCCATGAGCTATGACTTGTCTGGAGGCATAAGAAAATCAATAGGATAGTTCTAGCTAGTACAACCACAGGTGCTACCGTGGCTTTGGGCAATAAAATTGACCTTCTAGTGTTAGGTTTGTGGTCATGGAGATAGCAGTGGATGATCAAGATCATGTTTTTCGGTGTAATTCTACGATGGCAAAATTTAAGTATTCAACTATCACGATTGTAAATTGAGGTATCGGGTAGTGTGCAACACATTCCTAGCTAAATCTCTTTGCAAAGGGTGTTCCTTGTTTCTCTCATATTTGTACTCTTTTGATGTCTAAGTTTGTTGGCTCTGTAAATTGTCACATCTTGTGCCGTGACAGGAAGAATATTTGGCTGAAAGTTATGAAGCAGATTGGTACACGTGCAAGCCCACCGGGTGAATGAGTCAGGAATTATGATTGATTTCCTTGAAGGAAATCTGACGTACTTTATATGGCCCGAAAGGGGGCACACGAATTTGATCTGGTGGTGCTTGGCGTGTTACTGAAAGAAGCCAGGGAAGAGTCCACGAATGATTTATGCATCTCTTTGATTTTGCTATCGTCAATTATTGACCACGTTCTTGTTTTGAGCAATATTTTGTTTCCCTCATATTGCACATACTACCTGGCCATTCTTATATTTTTCAGGTGCAATGTGGGTAAGTGGCAGCTAGAATTGGAGCATTCGGATGATTAGCTATGAGAGGCTATTTTGAGGATTTTAGACCCACTGTAATTTTCGGTGATTTGTTGTATAATGTTGAGAATATAGATTGGAAAGTTTATTATTTTTGAGGTGGTTATTAGAAAGTCGGGTCGTCACACTTAGCTTCTCCACATTGCTTCTAATGATTCTCTTTCAATAGCTACAGGGGCATATGAAAATTCTGTTACTGCTGATTGCCCTTCTGTAGATCTTGTTTCTACCGACCCCCTTAGTAATTATGTGGATTACTTACGACATAAGAAGTTCGTTCCAAAAATAGAATTCGTAGGAAACACATTTGGAGTAAAATTCCCTTGAAAACAACGATGTTTTCTAGGAGGACTAGCTGAGACCTTAAAGAGAACAACTCAAGGAGGTTGAAGTTGGGATTACATAAAGGTACTAATGATAGTCCCACTCTATCGTCTCAAGAGGAAGCTAATAGTCGCATTAGGAATTTGAGTTTTATCAAGCAAGCTTGTAAAAGTATGGAGGTGAGTATTTTGTGTGGTGTCAAATTTTTTGGAAGGGAGAGCTACAACATTAAGAAATATTTAGAAACGTAAGAAGTTTATATTTCTGAACAGGAAATTATAGTGCTCGAGAAGTTGGAGGATGAGGCCTCCATTTTAGTGGTGTTCTGATCTATTTTTCGTTGTGTGTGGGTGCTTTTTGGTTTGGATCCCGCTGTCAGTTGTTTTTGTGGTTTTGAGGTTATGCTATTTTGGAGGTTTTCAGTGCAGTGGCTGGTTTCTTACCATCCATGTTGTTTCTTGTTAGTTTTTTCCCCTTTTTGGGTCCTTGGCGTTTCTAGTCTTGGGTCCTTTTAATCTTTGTAATTTGTTTTCAAAGATTAATAAATTCTTTGCTTAGCAAAAAAAAAACCCATATCATTGACACTTAAGAAGGGAAAAGAAAACTGCAAAAACTTCATGAGCTATGGACCGGAAGAGTGATTTGATGAAACTGGTGACCAGAACCAAACAACACTTAGCTGCAAGCATTCAACTTCATAAGCAAATGACAACAGGCTTTATTTACAATGCTTCATTCAACTTTGTGAGCTATCGACAACAAGTTTTATTTCCACAATGAAGTTGGAATATACTGACAGAAAATTCTCAACAGTAGTGGTTATTCACAACTAGACTTAGAACAGACCATCACAGACTGCAAATTATGATCCTTTCAAACTGGCTTCTTCACAACAAGAACCTGGCACTTGGCATGGTGAGCGCAGTAATTGCTGACACTTCCCAGAAAAGCCCTGCAATAAATTGTAAAACTTTGGTGTTAATGTCCGATATGAGCCCTGTACAACCCATTTTGAGATTAAGTGGCCAAAACCTGGTTACAATCAAACCAAGAATTTGTGGTTTTTGAAACTAAGAGATAACTAAATGCAGGTGGATCTAACTTGCAGATTCCTCATATTACCCACGCATCACTTGGTGTGAAATGTAATTTTCATGGATTCAATCGAATGCAATTTTGTTCTAAATTCTAAGGAAAAATAAATGAACAACTGTCAAAGAAAATGTTCTGCATTTTATGCCAATCAATAGTGGTGTTTCCACTTGC
This sequence comes from Vaccinium macrocarpon, assembly GCA_022606695.1. Classification (NCBI taxonomy): domain Eukaryota; kingdom Viridiplantae; phylum Streptophyta; class Magnoliopsida; order Ericales; family Ericaceae; genus Vaccinium; species Vaccinium macrocarpon. The sequence goes on along the minus strand of CM040175.1, from coordinate 990,305 downwards.
ATTTCCTCATTGTGATTCCTATCACATTTGGTGACACCCTACGACGCAACAACAACTAAATGGTCCATGTATCCATGCCGGACATGCAGACCACATGGTGAGACAAGTATGGTACATGCAAAGTACTACGTGACTCAAGTCCAACTGATTGTATTACTTAGGCAAATTTGTACTGCTATTTTAGAATCAGGAACAGACTGTTCAGTTGACCAATACTGCACTGTCGTACAATCTATAAGCTAATAAATGGGATGATAAGTTTAAAATCCTTATTGCCGAATGATATCAATCCTATCTCCTTAACAACTTTATAACTCTCAGGTCGTGAAGATACTTTAGCCTTACAAGGTTGACCGAAATTGTTCTCCAAATTTGTGCAGAAAGATCAGTTTACCAGAACACATCGACCTTGCCCAACTACATGCACAATGAGAGCTTCCTGGGGTTGTTAATAAAGGCATGCAGCGATTATGGAACTAACCTCTTTAGAGCTCCTCGGCTATGGCTTCCCAAAACTAGCAATTGGATGTGAAATTTTTCCACTGCTTCACATATGACCTCTTTCGGATTTCCAACTTCTGTCATTGTCTCCGCATCAATCTGTGACAAAGGGCATTCCAGTGTTATAGACGTCGAACAACTGGAAAATGAAGGTAGAAATTAACAATGCGAGGAAAATTATAGTTTAAGTCTTTAGGCCACCTTATCATATGCAATAAAAATAGGACACACGACCACTTAAAAAGAAGGCATGTCCGACACTCTTTGGATAATGACGACACTCCTCAAAAATTCTTGATACTCTTTCTTTCGTGTCCATTGTTAGAAACCAGAAATTTTGACTCAGACACGTGTCCAACACTCTTTATTGGAAGTGTCTCACACATCTTAGGGTGAGAAGATAAATATGTGATGGACACTTTTTGGACACTTGCTAACATGTGATTATCAAAGATTACAGAATTTGAAATATCCTAATGATATTACGACTAATCATATTCAAACCAAATCAGAAATTTTGAAGGGTTTCTTGACTGCTCCTAAAAATGTCCGTGTCTTGTTTTTTAAGGATTTTGAACCTCATTTCTATTGATATTCTTCATATCTTGTTGTATACATATGCTTAGGTTTATCTATATCCATATGTGTGTGTGTAGGTTATCCCCTACGTGTCCTACGTATCTACGTCTGTATCGGGCCAATCGATGTCCAGTATGTTGAGAGTCAACACTTGACTCTCCATAGATCATGGATCTAGAATCCTCCATAATAGAACAGAGAATTCTAGAATAGTCCGGAAGGTTCGAGGGTATTCTAGAGAATTCTAGAATAATGGAGAACTCTCTACAAGGTTGAAGAATAATCTAGATAAATCTAGAATGGTCTAGAATGTTCTAGATATTTCTGGAAGATTCTAGAAATGGAGGAACCTAGAGAGTTCTGGAATATTCAAGAAGGTTCCGGAATATTCAAGAAGGTTATGGAAGACTCCACTACATGCTAGACTTGTGTGGAGAGTTCTAGAATGTTGTGGAGGTGTGAGGAGGAGAATATATTTTCTAGGAGGATTCTAGATGAAGAATATCAACCGTTGGATGAGAATGATCTTGGCCGTCCGTTGAGGAGGTGGATAGCTATATAAAGGGTGGAAGGCCTCATTTGTGAGGTGTGGTGAGGAAGTACCACCTTGGTGGTGATGAACCACCCCTTGGGTGGGAGAGTACCCAAGTGGGGGAGAGACCACCTAATGAGTGAGCACAAAGAGTGTGCTTAGATATTGTAATTGTCAAATAAGAGTCATATGTATCTTCGTGTGAGTGTTGTCAAGTGGCGTGAGTGCGAAGTGTATGTACAAGAGTTAGCATACACAATAAAAGATTTTGTTTATTCCGCTGCGTCGTACTCTACACAGTATCCGTATCTGTGCTTCTTAGATAAACATGGAATGTTGTTATGTCTAGAAGGTTAACCAGAAGACACAGTTAATACAGAAACGATTCATAGTTCAAGGAATAAGGTTGACAAACATCGACAATATAGTATCAACATCATATTGTCAACTACGTGATTCTGAAACAGTTATGTCCTAATAGCTTTTTCCTGTTCACTCAACAAAGAATGGTTCTGAAATAGCAATGCAATGACCATGGCTTCCTCGTATAAAAATTAATGATGACCAAAAAGGATCCTCATTTCTTAAAATTTCACCTTAAAAGATAGAAGAGAGGGCAAATGGGGAAAATGGGCAAGGCTATAGATCAATAACCTCTGGAAATTTTTCAAAACAAATGGGTTAACTAGTGTGAAAATACGGTACTTTGCTCTTTTCTCATCAATCATCATGCGTAATTGGCAGAACTTGTAACGCAAAATGAATGCATATGGACGCAATTTAAAATTAGTTGTGCTTACTAATAGAAAAGGCTATACCCCGTATTTGCTGCAGATTTCTTTAGCTTTATCCAGTACAGCAAGGGAAAACTTCTTCTGATTTTCTAGGAAAGATCTAGCCACATCTGTGGCTGCAACAAGGGGAAAAGAAGGCAGCATGGTATGAGATATATAACATGTTAAATTCGTCACGTACAAAACTTTTAACACCATTTTCGCCTCATAAACTTTTCTAATCTTAAAAATCATAATGAAAAACCAAATAATAAATTATGAAAAGTGAATACTCCAATACTGTTTGTACTTCTCACTAATTTATTCTGCAACTTTGTTTGTAATTTGTATTTCGTTAATGGAAGTTATTCTTTGAAATTCATGTATTTGCCATAATTTTTCCAACAAATAACACCAAAAACATATGCAAAAATTCAGGAAGAACGGAGCCTAATGATTATAATAAATAAATAAAAAAAGAAGAGAATCATAGAGAAATGGTTTATCGGCACTTTTTTTTTTTAAATCTTTGTGCACTTCATTTTTTGTTTTGTTCACTAAAAAAAAATACTCTTCATCTGTCAAAGGTGAAAAAATAAAATTAGAAGAGTGAAATCGTAATCTCACGCATATACATGCAAGTGTCATCGGGATTGGGCTGGACTGTGAAGATGAAGAGGTGAGCATTCGCAACCAAGTTGCCCAGGTTTTGTAGTGCCCACTCGAGAGCGTAGTGGCTGCACTCGCTCTCCTCTATTGCCACCATCACCTTCTTCTCCTCAATACCAATATAGCTGCCACTATTCCTTCCTTTCTCCATCTCTCTTTCTCTCTCTTCCAATTCGGTTTACCTGATCACTAATACAATTTTGCTTATAAAATTATTTTTGTCTTTATTCACAAAAATGAATCTGTGAGCAGAAAGAAAACAAGGGGAGGGGTTTTGGCCGGCTCCCACTAATGGTCAACTGTCCTAGCATAATCAAAATATATCTTATTTGATTGTGATTGTGATTACGATTCCATCCTAATATTTAATTAGGCTTCGATCATTAGGAAGATATTATTTCGATAGCTAAGTTCGTTCCGATACCATGTTGAAACAGAGTGGAAAAAAAACCGTCTTGACCAATATAACGTCTACTTTGCCAAGTTCAACCTTTGCTTTGCGTTTAATTTTTTTATCTATGGTCTAAGTGTGTATCATGGAGCCATTTGACATGCCACTGTCTGCTTATGCCATATGCATCTTGGAAGGCCTCAAGCAATATCCTCCTCCTACACGTTTCAATAAATGTGATTTGCTAGCTTTTACCGATAGCAGAATGAGCTTATTCTTTTGCAGGACCTCTTGAAATAATTTTTGAGGACTTGGGTACTTTTTCATTGCAGTGAATCCTGAAACCCAGATGTCCCAATCTCTGAAGTAATAGCCACTTGTTACCCCGGCTAGTTGGTGAGTTTGCTCTTCACACAATTAATCAAGATAAATTTTTTAGGTCAGATCACATGAAAGCAGTAATTTCTTGTGAATCATCCAAGTTCCGGCGTAAATGATATAATTTTATTGACCGAGCAGAAAATTAATCTGGGTACTCGTAAGCTCTGAGACATACTTGACTGTAAGAAACAAACCCATCAAGAGAACTCTGAAGTAATGTTATTGCAGGGGAAGTGAGAAAGGGATGTTAAATTTCGGTCCTTGGTGAGAACTCGAATAAGTTCCGACAATAATATAGTACTTGAATTTACTCTCTCAATTATTGGTTTCCAGCATTAGCAACTATATGGTGAAGCAAAATCTACTCCTTCACTGCTCAAAACATGCCATGGAACTTTAGCCGCAGCACCAATTAAAGGTTTGGCTACCACACTATTTATCGCCTGGTTGCAAGAAGTGGAATGTTTATGTTTATTCAGGGTATACAGTAAAAGAAAAAGACTTGTCAATCCTCTATATAAACCCCTGTACAGTTTTGCGCAATCACAGCTGAAGCAAGCACATCCCAGATATTAGAAAGCCCAGTAGCAGAACTTTTGAACTTCAAGCACAACCCCCTCCAAATATTTGGATGGAGATAACTCGGGCGACCAGACAAAAATGAGCAACTTGTTAGCTTGAATTGCATTACTCTTTAACATATGTTTATGAGTGGATGGCGATACATAAGATTTGTATTCAAGAATAATAGTCACAAAAGCAATTTTATAACCATTTTTACAACTCACATGCTCTGAGCAAATGACCATTCTGAGCTAAAATATTTGGGTAAAATCCCCGAAAGAACTCAGAAATGTGAGAGTTTGGAGGAGAAAACAAGACGAAACCTTCAAGTACGAATTACTTTGAGGCAACCTGGTACTGGCAAATGAACAAAATTTGGCAAACCTCTCAACCAATTTCCTGGTACGGTAGTACCATGTTGAATATAGCATGGTCAAAAGAAGTTTAAGTAACAAAAATCAAGGAACAGAAGATGTTTGTGAGTTCAAAAAGCAGTCTTAAAAGTTCTATTTAGCTCTCCTGCGATGGTCTCACAGTCGCTCCATAATCCCCCTCTCACAGCGAACCCTCCTCCATATTCTCCCCTCTTGTGGCGAACCCTTCTCTTTTGGAAGCCACCTACATGATCTGTCATGCCAATGCTGCGACCAAGCTGCAAAGAGCCCCTCGGGTCCTGCCTCATGACCGGAGCAGACAAATGTGTGGGCAAATCATACTTCAGTTGGCTACTCGTTTTCTCTCCCATTATCTCTGGGTCTCACCAACGGCTGCCTTTAATGGGATCATTCATTACCCTTCCCATGGTCATACTCCGCTTCAGGCCTTAACTCCTGTACGGATTGGCGAGAGGATTGACTGGGCTCGAGCCTCTCATATCTAGCGGGGGTGGCGCAAAGGCCTACCCCTCGTCAGTGCTACATGTCGCAAGTCCGCTGGAACGCCGTGTCATGTGTTGATGAGGCGGTCAACCTTCTTGACTTGGTCAAATCTCAAACGCTTACATTCCCCAGACAGAAACCTGGACCTATGATAAATTACTATAGTCAAAACATGCCATAAAAATAAGAAAATGAAATACTCACACCATGAGAGCCGAAGAGCATAATTCACAGGTGAGGAAATATTTGTTTTCATGTAGACAAAAACATCAGTTTATCCAGAAGATGACCCATCACAATTATATAATTGGATCAACCACGATAGGCTATCAACACATTTATAATGGAATTTAAATAAAATTATGCTCTGGCGCAAAAAAGAAAAACAACAAAAGACTAAAACAAAAACTAGTACCAATCTTTAGTACCTCATCATAGTTTTTCCATTGTCATGAGAGCTGCTTGAGCCATTTGTACTTCATTTCGAGTAGCTTGGTTCATTTATCGGATCACCGTTTTGAAGAAGTTAAATAAATGAAACCCTTCTATCTTAGTTAACTTGTTTCGAAAATTTGTTAATCATTCAATTATCTGCCTAATCGTTTCCTGTATAACAAATATTCTGACCATCTTGTTGAATTCAGAAGTTCTGCTGTCTTTATCTTCATAGCAATTGGTATTTTAATGTCTAGACCAGCCCACTCAAGGGGACCGTGAGACTCACTACATCTATAAATAACTCCTCTAGTTCTCTCGTTGCCTTCACACCAATACCTTCTTACATACCAATAACCAATAAATCCTTCTTATTTTCTTTCTTCTTTCACTTTCCAATTCCCAAAACACCATGGCCATCACTTACGATATGGAGATCCCTTCCTCGATCCCTGCCCCGAGGATGTTCAAGGCCTTTGTTCTTGATGGCGACAACCTCATCCCCAAGGTCTTGCCACAAGCTATCAAGAGTGTGGAAACCCTTGAAGGAGACGGAGGAGTTGGAACCATCAAGCTTACCACTTTTGGTGAAGGCTAGTTTCTATGATCATTATGATATCCTTAGATTTCACATTTTTATACACAAACCATACATATTGTTAGCAAAAGCTTTGGGGTACAATTTCTATTTTTGGGTCCCTCAAAAGTTATGTCAATTTCTCCATCAGCCATTCAAAAGCTAATTATGAGATGCATTAATTTTGATATTTTTGGATTTATGATTTTTAAAATTGACACTGTGAAATCAAAATTGTGACAATTAGCCCTTTAGATCGTTTTAGTTGGCGATCTCAATAACTTGTATCTACTATAGAAATAACCGAATGATTTTGACTTGGACTGACATTGTCCGTTGCATACCATAATTAAACGTATTGTTCCTTTTAGACTAACATAAATCTTGTTTTAAATATGCAGGCAGCCAACACAAGTGCGTGAAACATAAAGTTGATGCCATCAACAAAGAAAACTTCACATTTAGTTACAGTATAACTGAAGGTGATGCTTTGATGGGCGTTTTTGAATCAATCTCTTATCACATCAAGATCGTAGCTTGTCCTGATGGAGGATCTATTTGCATGAACAGGAGTGTTTACAACACAAAAGGTGATGCTCAGGTTTCAGAAGAGGAAATTAAGGCTGGAAAAGAGAAGGCCTCCAGCATCTTCAAGGCTGTTGAGGCCTACCTCTTGGCTAATCCACATGCCTACAACTAATGCTTTGTTCTACGAATCTATGTAAAGAAATATGAACTCCCATGAGTGTGGGGTTTTATATGATTAGGTAAAGGTGTGGTTTTCAATTGTTCGTTGTTTGTCCATTTTGTGGGTTTCATACTTTCGTCTTTTATCAAAGGATTGTCTGTGAAAGTATCAATAAAAGTTATGTTGCCTTTTTGTTGAATCATATATCCTGTACCATTTTTCAGTAAAATGCTGTCATTCTATTTACTAATCTCTATGGTAGTAATCTCTTTATTAAATTAAATTGTGAAACAAACTATCAACGTCTGCTAATCTAAGGGGTTGTGCACTGATAAAAACTTGAATCAGTCAAGTGAAGATGGAGAAAATGGAGAATAATCAAGAATGAAAATGGGTATTTCTCAAGTAAAGATCAGTGTTAATGACTTGGTTCATGTTGGGAGTTCGACTCTCTCCAACAACACTAAACCTGCTGAAAATCCACGCGAATTGGCTTTTTTGCACGCTACATTGACATTGTTGCTTGTGTGCCAATCAATTTGAGGCACTCACACGTCTTTATACTTTAGCTGGAAGTAACAAGATCAAAATTAAGCGGCATGAATGTAGCACGACATTCAATTCTCACATCAAACATTGGTTTGATGGAGGATGCTATATGGGTCAAAGTTTTACCGTAGGTTTTCAATGGTAGAATCTACAAGCTCAAGCTATTCCAGAGTCCATGGGTCTTGGTAACCAGAAGGAGAAGTTCAAAAGCTAGCGATCACAGCTAATTGCAGCTGCACGTGACAAAACTAATTGCGGCAGCACGGCAGCACGTGAGGGAAGTGTTAAAGTAATTATCCCACATTTCTTGGAGTTGGAATGGAATATCACTTAATAATACTTCTCCTCCCTTTGCCAATTGATTTTGAGTTAGATGTAATGTTTCCACAATCTCAACACATGTCACTTCTATACCTCCTGGCTGCGGGGGTGGCATTGCTCTCCTGCGATGGTCTAGCGGTCACGCCTCTCCCCCTCTCACGGAGAATCATCCTCCTTTGGAAGCCACGTAGCCAACTAGGCCAATACCGTGACCAACCTGCAGATAGTCTTGGGCCATCCGCTCAATAGTTGTCTCCTCGCATTCACTCCCATTATCTCTAGGTCACACCAACGGTGGGGTCAACCCTGGGCATAAGCCCACCAAGCCGCTACTTAAGGCTACCAGTTTTGGGCCACAAATTAGGACCCCCATATACATTATGTAATGTACCCGATCACGAGTTATCGTGAGCTAACCCTTTGAATTTTTTTTCACCTTTGAACCATTTATTCTACTCCAAAACGCACTTATTTTCGAACTCAATACCAAGGCGCTCAATTTACACACATTACACTAGTGCTCCAACCCCCACCATGAAAGAATCTATAGCTAAAAGATCAAGCTATGCCATAGTGAATGGGACTTGGTAACCAGAAAGAGAAGTTCAAAAGCCAGCTACAAGATCACAGGCCTGCTTTGGCTAAATAACCTACTTGGTTTTTATTTTCTCTTTATTCAAATTTTTCTTGTATTTATAAGTTTCGTGTCAAACTTTTGTTGGAGAAGTGGCAAGTCCCCCAGGTGGGAGCCCTAGCAGAACATTTCAAGTCTAACGGGAAGTCACAGCAGTTAAAAATCTTATTGCAAATTGAGGTACCCATCAAGTAGTTATCAATGCGGAAATGAGCAAACCAAACATGCCAATTTGACCCAAGGAGAACAAGAAGAGTCTGAGACAACCATCGAAATGTCAATCAATATGCTAGTCTCAAACAAAAGATGTTGGGCAACAGAGGAGATACAAATACTTTAGCATTTTTATACTGAAGAATTGGAGCAAGTATAGGCTCCATCAAATTTTAACTCACTAGTCAATAGTCAAGAAGGACTCGCTAGTGAATAATCCAGAAGGAGATCAAAACCTTGTGTGGGCACACAGTGACGCAACAAAATTTTGGTCAATTGGATTTTGTAGAGCTATTTGGTTCGGGCACGCAGTGACACAACAAAAACTTTTGGTCAATTGGTTTTTGTAGAGCTATTTGGTTTGGAGTCGGCTTGTCGGCAGTCGGGGTAACACAACTGCAGCATGCAGTTTGCCCATTTCAGGGCTCGTGCCCGTTGAGAAAGTCAAAATCATGCCAAAATTGATGTTTATCGGATCTACATATCTTGGCAAAGATGCTTAGTGATAGAGAAATGCTGGAGAATACAAAATCTCAAACAAATGAAATTGATGCAACGATTGACAATAAAATTTTGAATTCCATACGCTCATCAGTTCCCCACCCAACAAAAAAATAAACAAGAAGAAGAAAAAGCTCATTACTTCGTCTAGGAATCAAAGTTGTATTCATCAAACGACAACTTACCATGGTAGGCATCCAACAATTCGGGAACTTCATCCTTATAATTTGTGATATACTTCTCTAAGAAATCTCTCTCGGCCATAGCTACAAGTGAGCTCACCATCACACTTTTATTGATCACACTTCTGGAGGCTAAAATTTGCAAAACAGAACAACGCGGGATGATTCGCTTCCCTAAGCTATACCGAAAAACATCAGGCTGCTTTGACAATTGAGTCGGGCTCCAGTGAAATGTACTAATAAAGAACTCCGCAGCTGCCCTTATCTTCCCCTTCGATGATGCCAGTATCAAGGGTCGCTTCTTGAACATGTAAATTGTCTCTTCATTAGAAAAACCCAAGCTTCTGAAAAATTTCAGCCTGTCCTCCCAACCCGAACCAGTAAGACATCCCTTCGCGAAAACAGCATATTCAAATGAGGACAAAGAAGGATCAAACCCCATTTCCATCAAGAATTCCACGTCCTTTCTAAACCGGTATGGTGCGTTGGATGCCACGACACAAGCTGTGTTCCGAGTAAGCATTTTCATTAGCCGTGAATAGGGGGTCCCAATATTCTTCAAGATTTCGACATTGTTTGCAAAATTTTTAGTTAGCTGGAGCCCAATAAGTGTTGGGTAGCGTTTGATTGCATCCACTGCATTTTGTTGGCCACCCAATGTAGTTCTTAGCAACTCAAATGAGGGGATTAAATGATTCTTGAAACTTCGGAACATTAAGGAATTGGAAAAAATCTTAGCAATATCTGCTTCCGAACAGCCAACTGAACGGAAGAAATCGATCTTGGGCTTGAGGGTTTTCTCGACACAGTTAAACAGAACATTGGGGTACTTGGAAACTATAGCCTCGATTTGGGTTCTTGAAAATCCTTCATTTTGCAAGAACGTGAGAACCGAATTTGGTCTCTTGGAAGACTCCAACCGAGTCAACATTTTGTGAGAGAATACACAAGAGTTGATTAGGTCTCTAACTGTGAAAGGGGATTGCTGGTTTGTGGAGCTTGTGATATTGCTAACATCCGTGGAGAGTGATTTATGAGATTGTAAACAAGGAGGAGGTGAAAAGATTCCGGAGAGTGAATATGCAGCCCAGTTCTTGATTTGGGTCAAAGAGATAGATTTCCGAACGAAACGATGCATTGCTTCAAAATCAAAGACATGTAGCAGATGACTTACTTGAAATGGCTCTTGATTTTAGGGCATTACCCTGCATCGTCGATCTCCCTGAGTACATATGAAGAGAAGAAAATTCACCATCGCTGTCCCAAATTCAATTAGGTTTTCAACATGTCCCAACGTCCAACTTCGGAAAACCTGGTAAAAGTAAGTCCAGCCCTTGCCCTTTTTTCCCCTCAAATTTGGTTCAAAAATTTGGGTAAAAAGTATCACTCCCTCTCTCTCTAGTCATTTACTCTGATTTCAAGCCCTAGCTGCCGCTGGCCACCGTATGCCACCAAAATCCCAATCGCCTCCATCACCAAGATCACCGTCGTCAAGCTCTAAAACCACCGCCTACCACCACGAACGTTGAAACCACCATTGTCTACCACCACCAACGTCTGAACCCACCGCTGAAGTCAAAACCACCACCAACGTCAGCCGCCACCAGATCCCAAACCACCACCAACGTCAAAACCAACACCGCCTACCACCACCAACGTTTGAAAACAAAGCCGAAGTCAAAACCACCACCGCTTCCCACCATGATATAGCCGTTGGAAATTTGGTTCAGTCTCCCCACGATGACGACGACGGTGGTGGAAGGTGGTCCGACGAAGACGACGGTGGTGGAAATTTGGTTCAAGGGTGGTGGAAATTTGGTTCAAACCCTTTCTTCTCCCCAAAAAATTGATTTGGTATGAGTTTGGTTCAAAGACTGGAGGTCGGTTTTGGGGGTTTTAACTCAGATTTTGGGTTTGGTTCTGAGTTTGGTTGTGGGCTGGAGCTGCTCTAAAGGTTTTGATATGGGGGTTGTTACGACCCCCACCCCTGACAACCCCCCCCTTCTTTCCCGTCATCCACCCCTCTCCCCTTTCCAGCCTAAACCTTTTTTTTCCCTTTTTAATTTTATTTATTAAATTAATTATTTAATTTGGTTTACTTAAATTATATTTATAAGTAAATTATTTTTTTTACATTAATAATTTGAATAAACACAAGATTTTGTAAGAATTTTGCATTTCTAGTAATTTCTAACTATTTAAATTACTACTTTCAAACTTTCTTTTAAGTTTCCTTTGTCAAATGAACACATAAAGGAAAATACTTTTAATTTTTCTTTACTTCATTTCGCTATATAAGGGAGAGTTAATTAGGCATCTTGTACAAAAAAGATCATTATGATTCCATCTTATGAGATTTGAATAGTTATGATTCCATCTTGAAATTCAAATAAACCCCCAAAACACCATTTCTCTCTCATAATTTTCCTAGCTAATATTTTTCTCCTGATTTTCTTAATAATTCTCTCTCCTAATTTCCTAACATTTCTCTCTCATAATCTTTCCTAATTTCTCTCTCTCTCTCTCTCTCTCTCTCTCTCTCTCTCTCTCTCTCTCTCTCTTGAAAAATCTCTCTTTCCTAATTATCTCACACCTAAAATCTCAATTTTTTTTTTGAAAATGTGATAAATATAAAGAACGCAAAAAGGACAAAAAAAAAAAAAAAGAAAATCATGCATTGACTAGATATATTTGCATTGACTAGATATATTTGCATAATTGTGGTTAATTATGAAAAATCAGTAAACCATGTTAACTATAATTCATGAAACCCAGTCAATTTTATATATTACACTACCACACCATCTATTTTATCGAATCCACCTAACGGGGTAAATAAATTAACCATAATTCAGGTTTAGAAAATATTGAGTGACATATACACCATGAAACCTAGTCAACTTTATATACTACACTAATACACCATCTATTTTATATCACACAATCCAACATGGCAAATCAATAAACCATAATCATTGTATGAAATAACCATCTTTTAAAGGATGAACATGGTTTATCGAAAACTCCTATCATGGTGAAACTATTTACCATGAAATTGATTGTGTTTTTCATGAAACTGATACCATAAAATAAAAGGTTACACCAAATCCAATCCAACATGGCAAATTAATAAACCATAATCACTGTATGAATGTGAACATGGTTTATTAAATTACTATTTTTTACTTTATCACAAATTAAAACCACCAGTATTGAATCGAGGAAAAAAAAACACCATTGAATCCGAAAAAACAATACCACCATTAGTAAGGTCTAGAACCCACCACCACCATAAAAAAAATACATCGTAGTCACCAACCACTATCGTGGTCGCTTTTTCTATCGCCATTGAGATTAATTTTGTCGTCATCGGGTTCGTTCTCTTTTTCGTCACCATAACGCCATCCTTAATTATGGATGTTTGCCACCATCTTTGAGTAACAAATCTTGACGAAGGGGAGGGAGAGAGAGAGAGATTGATTTTAGGGTTTTTGTAAATATGGTGATTAGTTAGTATATAAAGTAAAATAGTTATATATGGATATATATTAGACAGAGATTGACTTCATGAATACCGTAATTAGTGGAGATTGGTGGACCTTTTTTTTGACTTCTCGGGATTATTATGTACTCAGAGTATTGTTTTCATGAAAACTTCTCGAGATTGACTTCATGAAAACCTCTCAATCCGGTAGCGACAATTAGCCACCGGAAAATGTACTCAGAGTATTGTTTTTCTAACCCTCTGCCCGCATTTGGGGTACCTGATTGATATGTAAACAACTTACTTGTATCTTTCAATTTATGATGTTTTTTCTAATTTTGAAAACTTTATTGAATAGACTTAATCGAGATCTATCAAATAAGATCCATGTTGTATATTTAAAATATTTTACATTTACAAATATAAAATAATTTTTTTGAGATGTCCGGAGTGCTAAGCATAGAAATTTGGGATAAAAAAAATCACTGCACTAAAAGTTTGTCCTTTCCAAAAAAAATAAAATAAAATTGGGTTTAAGTGCTAATTTTTTACTTTTTCAATTTCTTTCGTTGAAACAAATCAATTAGCCACAAAAATTTAAGGTAAAATTAACAAACACAATTTTTTTTGAATGAAAACATATTTTTAAAATTGACTCTTCTTTTGTTGAGAAACTTAGGCTGAAAAACATACTACAACACAACTTATTTACCGATGTGGTGCAAACCGTGAGTTTATGGCACCTATTGTGGGGCCCACAGTGCGATCATTGCAATAATCTAAACAGTTCAATTTGTAGGGCTCACAAAATAATGTATCAACACCAAAAATCAACTTGATCGGACAACTATAGTGACGCAACATAATTCACGAGAGGATAGTTAGCATATTATTCCAAACGAGATAGGTTTTCAAATCCATGAGAGTTCTTGAATCCACAAGAAAAAGAGATAAAACTCAAAGTTTTTTTGGATAAATATAAAACTCAGAGTTGTTTATTGAATAACTGAATGATATAGGCTTACACCCGTATTTATAATAGGGGTCCTGATTAAAAGGAAATTACTTAGACTAGTGACCAAGCAAGCATTAGTTGGAACATAGACTATTAGCTAAAAGAAAATAAAATAAAATCTAACCAAAACTAAAATAAGAACGTGCAAAATAGGCAGCACAAATAAAATCTCCTAATAATAGTCGTAAACAAAAATTGTTACCGATAAATAATGTTTCCATAATTGATAGGCGTGTATATATTGTCCAACATTAGATAAGTATGTCAAGTTGAATTTTGGTTTAAAATGAACGGTTATGGATATTTTAACTTGAAAACTATTGACAGAATCTAGACTGTCTGTTTCTTGAACTAAAATTCAACTTTTGAAATACCTATCGATGTCTGACTATGTTGATTTTTTGCTTGTATATATTATTTTGCAAACACCACAAGATTAATTATTCAGATTATTACAATGTATGCTTGGTGGGATATACAAAAGCCGATGGCATAAACCATGGAATTTTCACCTCATCCGTAAATAAGAAAATCTCACTAAACAAACTTGAGTAAACTGTACCACAGTTTCGCCATTAATCACCAAATGATTAGTGAGCATAAATCTAAGATCTTTGTCTCTCCTAACATTAACACTAGAGTTGCCAGAAATTTGAGCGCTCTATGTGGTTTTGGTTTGACCAAAGACTTGGGTATGTACCTTGGAGTCCCTCTGATTCATTCTAGGGTGTCTAAAAAAGATTATCGATACATCATTGAGAGGCTTGCCAAGAAGCTAGCTGGATGGAAGTCAGATTCTTTGAACCTTATGGGCAGAGCTACTCTTGTGCAATCTGTCACTTCCACTATCCCTTATTACACCATGCAAACCACTATGTTACCTGCTGCTGTTACTAATCAAATTGACAGAGTGAATAGGAATTTTTTATGGGGGGTAAGGCTGACAAGAAAAAAGTTCATCTCGTTAATTGGGAAACTGTTTGTAAACCTAAAAAACTAGGTGGTTTGGGTATTTGTAAAGCCACTACCTCTAATCTTGCTTTGATTTCTAAACTTGGTTGGCGTATTTCCACAGAAAAAAAACCCCTTTGGATCCAGGTGCTCCAGGGTAAATATCTAAAAAACCACAGTTTTAGAGATTGGCCTAGCAACAAAAGAGCTTCTCACACATGGAGAAGTTTGATCAAAGTGAGAGATTTTGTGGTCAAGAATGTTAAATGGATAGTGGGTAATGGTAAAAACCTTTCGTTTTGGCATGATTGGTGGTGTGGGAATGATGTGTTGGGTAGCAATGACCACTTGATCCGCAATAATAATGCTAAAGTGGCTGACTTCATTACTGCTAATAAGGATTGGAATGACTCTTTGCTTACCGAGACTCTAGGCACTACTGGTTCAACTAATGTTTCTAAATTTCTCCTTCCCAAAGTTTCTGACTTTGAGGATACTCCTCAATGGATGTTAAACCAAAATGGCAATTTCTCGGTGAAATCCTCCTATGATCACATTTCTGGTTTGCCCAACTTTGATATGAATTGGAATTGGATTTGGAAGCTTAAGGTACCTGCTAAGCTCAAAGGATTCCTATGGACATGCATGCATGGTAAATTGCTTACTAATCAACACCGATATCTAAGAGGTCTTTCTAACATAGACATGTGCCCAAGATGTGATGCTACTGGTGAGGATTTGTTTCATTTATTTTTTGTCTGTCCCACTAGTGCTAATGTTTGGTCTAGATTTCCTCATATCCAGGTACCTCCCTCACGCGATTTGGAAGATTGGAGAGTGTGGTTGAAGGCCAATATCAATCAATCCAAAGCTCTTTCAGGGGGTTTTTCTAACTCTGTTTTAGTTCTTGTGATTTTGTGGAAAATCTGGATAGCAAGAAACAAGAAAGTGTTTGATAATATTAATCCTGATCCGACAAGCATCTTTAGACAATGTTTGATTTTTAGTGCTGAAATTGTGAATGCTTTTCTGGATTAGATCTTCCTCTTGTACTCATCAAATCAAGCTTATTTCTTGGATATTCCCAGGCACGGGGAAGCTGAAACTCAACACTGATGGGAGCAGTCAAGGAAATCCAGGGCCGGCTGGATTTGGTGGTGTCTTCAGAGAGGAGAGAGACCATTGGGTGCTTGGTTTCTATGGAAGACTTGACGATTGTACAAGTTTGGAAGCCGAGTTATGGGGGCTATTCAAAGGATTGGAGTTGGCTCGAAGCCAAAACATGGAAGCGCTTGACGTGGAATCAGACTCTGCAACGGCCATAGAGCTCATCAAAGGAGAGACCCCTGCCCACTCTCCACACAAGACTCTGATTGAAGAATGCAAGGCAATTCTTGCCATCACCGGATGCACTTTGAACCACACATATCGTGAAGGAAACGCAGTTGCGGACAAGCTTGCTAACATTGGAGTGGATCAAGAGCACAAATG
Source organism: Vaccinium macrocarpon (assembly GCA_022606695.1). Classification (NCBI taxonomy): domain Eukaryota; kingdom Viridiplantae; phylum Streptophyta; class Magnoliopsida; order Ericales; family Ericaceae; genus Vaccinium; species Vaccinium macrocarpon. The sequence goes on along the minus strand of CM040175.1, from coordinate 973,996 downwards.
GGTGTCTCATATTTGTCCTCCTGTGGAAATCATCCCCCTCTTGGAAGCAGATATGAGAGGGGTGGCCTTTGAAAGAGTATAATTTCCTGTTTTTCTTCTTGTTTTCTTATGTACCAAAAAAAAAAAATTAATCACCAACTGTCGACACACACGCGCGCACTCTCTCTCTCTCTCTCTCTACCAAAACTCATTAGCATACTCCCTCTCAATTCACCCGTCAATTCACACCATTTACCTCCATTACTCTTCTTATCTTTAGCAAATCTAGGTTTTCATTTGGCAGATCCGAATTTTTGATTAGCAATACGAACCCCAAGCGCGTTTAATTTCGTGATGCTGCCTTATTGATGTATTACTGATTGCTTTTTGGTTCAAGGTTTTAGCAATGATAATACTTGGCTACAACATTAGCCACCCCATTATAATTTCACGGAACAAAATTAAAAGAACATGAGTAAAAATGACGCACTAAATTAACAGAATCTTTGTGAGCTAAATTAACATAATAGGAGTTTGGTGTTTTTTTATTTTTCTGGTGCGTAGGTAAAGTGAGTTCGAATAAAATGTTCGAGCTTACCTTTTCCATATGACTTGACCAATAAAGCGTCAATAACATCAACAAAAAAATAACTTCAACAATAACGCGTGGAATCCCTTGTTCTACTCGTGTTTTTCTAGGCATCCATTGTTTAATTGGTGCTTGAATAGATTGAAGTATGCCAATAAAAAACGATCCACACAAGTAGTTCAGAGAAATTGTTGTTGCAAGAATTTCAAAGAAATAGTACTGAAGAATTTATCTGAACTTCGCTACCGATGTCATACGGTACTAACTTGACTTTATAAACACATGATCTGTTCACCAAATTGTACGCAATAAATGTCTTGATTCTTGAATAGGTCTGCGACAAGCCGCATATAGAGTTTGTGAAGATTGATTCTATTCTGGATCGTCATTTCGCTGACCATTCGTGGTGTATACATAGTGAAAACTGAGCTCATAACTATCAAACAATGTGTTGCTTGAGTCAGTCTGACCGCTTTGTAGAAAAAATAAATTAAAACAAACAAAACAACCTCGAAGGTAATGTTTACGGTTGGAAACTGATCTAGAATTATCAATTCTAATAGAGTCAGTTCATACTACATATAAACTTTGCCACGACTTTAATAAGACTATTCTCTAGCTTCAATTAATTAAGCTCCTTTGCTAGTGGATGGTGAGATTTGACTCCAAAAATTAATCGAAATATGCATAAAGTAACTCGGACACTCTCAAATTTATGTTCGTTTTTCGGCTGCAAGTAATTTCTAAATTACTTATATCCTTCAATTTGTAATTTTTTATTTATTTTGAGAACTTTTATTTAATATACTTAATCGAGATATATCAAATAAGATTCATATTGTATATTGTATGCTTAAAAATATAAATAATTTTTTTGAGAGTCCGGAATGCTAATCATAGAAATTTGGGATGAAAATAAGTCAAGGTGCTAAAAGTTAGTCCTTTACTCCCCCCCCCAAAAAAAAAAAAGAGAAGGGTTTTGGTCATTATTTTTTATTTTTTCTAAATTTTTGTGATGAATTAATAAGTCACAGAAATTTAACACGAAATTAATACACGCATAAACAAATTTTAAAATGAAATTTAGCAAACAACCCGGAGTATAACTGTACGACTCTTTCGACATTCAGATTCACTAACTGCCGACCCACTCCGACCCACTCTCTCTTTCTCTACCAAAACTCGTCATCACTCTCTCTCTCTCTCTCTCTCTCTCTCTCTCTCCAGCATTATCTCCACATCACTCTACGTTATCTTCACCAAATCTAGGTTTTCATTTGTCAGATCTGGTTTCTGATAAGCAATACGAACCCAAACGCGTCAAATTTCGTAATGCTACCTCATTGATGTATTACTGATTGCGTTTTGATTCAAGGTTTCAGCAATGGTGATCTACTCACCTATAACTCCGGGTCAGGTGAGACTTATTTCGTCTATGATTCTTCGTTTTCTCGCTTTCATCCTCTGCGCTAACGGATCTTCCGCCTTGTATTGTGTCCTGGTTTGTCGGTGTCGGCTCATTTCGGCTAAATTACAGTTTTCGTGCTTCTGTTCGTCTCTCTGTATTTTGTCGGAATCGTGTTCTTCTGGGTTTATCATCCCTGCCGATGAGAGCTATGAGAACAGTTTAAAAAGTATACGCAAGTACAAAATTACTGTAATTTCAGCTTTGCACATTATCACAGGGAAAAAAATTTCTTCTTTTCATTTGTAATTTGCTTGTTTCGACCGTAGAGTACACTATCGTTTTCTGTAGATGGTTCACTGCTAAACTCTTACTTCAGATTTGCAGATTTTCACACTGAACTGAATGTCAGCCTTTCTGTTAGAAAAATATTATTCTAACACTTTCCTTTCTAATTTACGTGTTCAGATAATAGAATTGTAGTGACAGATCGGTGCGAATGATTCTATCCCTAAACGATTATTTTAGCTTTGCACATTATCGCACTTGGATTAATTTCATCTTTTGCCTTTTGCTATGCGTGTTCCATGGTTCACAAACTTTGTATACCTCCCAATTGCAGGTGTCTTTTTTGCTTGGATTCGTCCCTATATTTCTAGCTTGGATGTATGCAGAATTCTTGGAGTACAATAAAAAATCAGCTTCATCCAGACTGTTAGTTGAATTTCTCTTCATTTCTGAATACTATTTAACGCTGCCCCTAATGTGTTATGCATCCTCCCTTATCAGTTGCAAGAAAATACCCATATATGTTTGGTTGTTATTGATAGGGATAAAATTACGTTCTCCATTGGTGCATTTGTGTTTCAATATCATAAGTTGTCCATAGCATTTGAATATCATTGTAGAATTCATTGGCTTCCACCTGAAAAAATACTACTTTTGAAAAGAAAAGTGTAGGTAGAAAATTCCATGTGACTGGTACCCGCATGAAATATATGGGATGTTTTTTTAAATGCTGAATTTCATCTAAGGAGACAGAAGCAATTTATGAATGTACTGTAGGTCACTAGTTACACCTAACACAGGTTAAGGTGATTGGTTCAAAAGTCTTGTGAAGGATGTGATGGTGCGAGTGATTCTATTTTTACTTTTCTTCTTTTTATTTTTCGGGCAATGGAGGAGCGGTGCCATTCGGTACTTGCCTGCAACTTGAGACGTTGCAAAATACAAGTTATTTGCATATGTCCGCAGATGAGTTGATGATATGTAATATATTTTTGAATAGCTGTTTTATGCAGTGGAATTGACCATGTAAAGATTTATTAAGAAATTCAGTAAGTTGCAGAATGTCATTCATGATGAAGTTAAACTGACCAAATTGAATCCAAACCCAGTTTATAAGCTGATATAAAAATGAAAAGTAACTTACATCAAGAAAGGGTTTGTTACTTTACCTTCCTTTTAGACGAACATACTGATAGTGTAGTGAAGATATCTGTGTCACAGACTTTTCACCTCTAACTATTCTCCATTTTAACCCTGTGACGTGATAATCAGATTGGCAAGGCATTCTGATATCAGCTTGGTTGAGCTGGGAACTGAAGAAGTTAAAGAAGATGACAGAGCTGTTTTACTAGGGGTGGGAGGTCTTCAGTCAAGTTCTCCTAAAGCTCGGAGTTCATCAATCACTTCCCACATAGTCAAGTTCGTAAAATGTGCTGTTTTCTTTTTGAATTTTCGTGAAGAATATTGACTAGCTAAGATTTATTTATTTATTTATTTTATGTCCATTATCATCACAGATTCTTTCTAATGGACGAGTCTTTCTTGCTTGAAAATCGTTTGACACTGAGAGCCATGTAAGCCTTTGATATATGAAACCACAATTTTTTGGGCATTCGAAGGACATGATTAGAATGTTAACTTCCTCGTTATTTTTCTTTTCATCTGTCTCTCTCTCTCTCTCTCCAGATCCGAATTTGGTGCCCTTTTGATCTACTTTTACTTATGTGACCGGACAAATCTCTTTGCTGAAGCAAAAAAGGTTTTCCCAATACCCTCATCTTATCTCTACTTTTCCTCATTGTGAAAGTCCGTTGGGCGTCCTCAGTTATGGATGCACTAGGGTATTTTAACCTTCATGAAGAAAATTGCTGAGCAAAAAAAAAAAAAAAATACTTCATGAAGAAAATTTCATTATGTAAAATGCAGAAAGAAGAAGGTCTGGAAATCAAATTTTATGCCAATAATTATTGTAGGAAGTGGTAGGATTAAAGTGGTCTTGCATGGTGATCATTTCCTAAAAAATGAGAAACGTAGCATATGAATTCTATTATTCTTAAACCTCTACTACAAGAGGATAAAGGATGCCACAAAACGATATTTACTGTTCAGTGGACTAGCAGATGCTGTTAATTTAATCTGATTTCCTCGGTGTTTTGTTTTCCTTCCTCTGGTTTTGCAGAGTTACAATCGGGATCTTTTCTTATTTCTCTACTTCCTTCTCGTCATAGTTTCAGCAGTTACTTCTTTCAAGATACATCATGATAAGTCACCAATCTCAGGGAAATCCATACTCTATCTAAACAGACATCAAACTGAGGAGTGGAAAGGGTGGATGCAGGTTAGTCTTGAATATGATAGGTTTATATCTATGCATGGTTAACTTTTGTATTTTCTGATGACGCGGAGAAAGAAATTCTATTTTCGTTGTGTTTGTTACTGACATCTTTTGTGATCTCACGGAATTTTGATCACTAAACAACAAATGCCTCTGGTTCCATACAATGTTTCACTACTTGGGAAGTCTTTAATTTCCGCATCTTACAATAATAGAAAGGAAGATGTTGATATAGAGGCTTGGAATTGACACTAGTCATGGGCTAGAGAGGGAGGCAATAAGTTGTTCCTCAATGGACACATCAGTGGCTAAGGAGGCATCTTCCCAGTACAGAGAGTCAGTTCATGTCTCCTGAACTCTTTAAACTTGAAAAGGAGCCAACAAGTTTCCAAAGTGATTTGAGTTCTCCTTCCCTGTTGCCAGAAGGAGCAGTTTGTGAAGGGACTAGGGAGTTTATATATCTAGGTTTAATAAGGTTGATTTTTATCACCACTTTTTAGGTATGAGATCCCAAAACTGCACACTGAACGTGATTATTTTCTGTGATTTATTTAGCCCGTCTTTTTCTACCATGATATTTGTTACTAAATAATCAGAGGAACTTTTAGAATTACTTCGCAATCTAGAAATGCTGCAGGTATGCTATCCAATCCTCATCTTCATTCGAAACTAGTAATCTTTACCTCCGAGCTCATTAGCCAGGTTGAATTCAGTCTGTTTCCGCCGTGGACAAATGTAAAATAGATAAATACTTGTTTCCGTTATAGCGGAGGACCATATTTTTCAACTTCTCAACAGGAAAACTCTTTGCCGCACTTCTCTTTGTAATCCTTGCTTTTCATCTTCCATTAAAAAATTTATAGAGATCCAAATTTTTGCTTGTATTAATGATCACAGATTTTTGAACTGTTACTAAACAAAGACGCAAAGTCAAATTCACGTGGACTTGCTTCTAACTTTGACGGGGTCTACAATTCTTTTAGGTAAAAAGTACGAACTGATGCTGTGTGTGAAACGTTCTTCAAAAGAAAGCCCTCCTAGATGTTCTAGAAATGATGCTGTTAACTTGGCAGAAATAATAGCTGAATTGTGAAGGTGTTTTGCATTTTGATCTTTCTAAACTTGTACTTTGCTTCCCCACTGGCTATTGGGTTATTGGGTTGATAATGATTCCCAACAGAAGTTAAATTATTTTCTGGCCTTTCACTTCTTCTTTTTTTTATTACTGCCGTCCCCAAAGTAAAAGTCCCAGTTGATTTATGCCTTTTAATATGAGATCAACTTGCAAAGATTCTTCATGGTGGGCACCCATAAAGAAGCGGGTTCAACAACTTTTTGTTAATTCGTTACAATCTAAACTCACAAGTTTGTTACTTTTGCACCTATACATCATCTGCATGCTAGTAAAATATAGCCTGCACCTCAGTTGGTTCTTCAGCCCCTCTTGTACCATATGTGCAGGTGCTTTTTCTAATGTACCATTACTTTGCTGCATCTGAAATTTACAATGCAATACGGCTTTTTATCGCTGCATATGTGTGGATGACTGGATTTGGTAACTTCTCATACTATTATGTCCGCAAAGACTTCAGCCTCGGAAGGTTTGCCCAGGTACTTGCTTATATTTTTTTAACATTTCTTACTTGAGTAATCTTTGTAATTGTGTGCTTCTGACACTATGAATATCTTATTGGTCAGATGATGTGGCGGCTAAACTTTTTGGTGTTATTTTGTTGTGTCGTCCTCAACAACAGTTACATGCTGTACTACATATGCCCCATGCACACTCTTTTCACTCTTATGGTTTATGGGGCGCTTGGCATTTTTAACAAGTATAATGAGATGGGGCAAGTCATTGCTGCGAAAATCATTTCTTGCTTTTTGGTGGTTATTTTGATATGGGAAGTACCCGGAGTGTTCGAGCTGTTTTGGAGCCCATTTACTTTCCTTCTCAGTTAGTAACTTGCCAGAGTTGTTTTTCCACTTAATTCAACTGGATTTTTCACTGTTGTGGTACAATGACAATAGATATCTGTACATTGCAGAATACACCAACCCAGATCCTTCAAAAGCGAAATATTCCCTGTTGCATGAGTGGCATTTCCGCTCAGGCCTTGACCGCTACATATGGATAATTGGAATGATATATGCATATTATCATCCAACAGTAAGTTTTCCAGACCTAATTAAATTTTCAATTATTCCAAGCAAAATAATCTGTCAATATGTTGCCACTTAAAATCTCAAGAGACTCAGGCTAAGTTGTAAAAATCTCTCTCTCTCTCTCTCTCTCTCTCTCTCTCTCTCTCTCTCTCTCTCTCTCTCTCTCTCTCTCTCTCTAAACGTGGCATTTGTTCTTGTAGGTTGAGAGGTGGATGGAGAAGTTAGAGGAAACAGAAGTGAAACGTAGGATATCAATTAAAATAGCTGTTGCTACTGTTAGCTTAACGGTAATTTTTTTTTGGGTAAAAGGCTTGACGGTAATATATCTTTTATTTCAGCACAATCCTCTTCTGTTACATTGTGTTCCATGTGAAATTCCCTTGTAATTTAGGTGGGGTATTTATGGTTCGAGCATATATACAAGCTTCCCAAGGTGGCGTACAATAAGTATCATCCATATACATCCTGGATACCTATAACGTATGCCTTTCTTTCCCTTATACGTCATCTTTACATTTTTCCCTAGCAGTTTAAATGTATGAAATTTCCTGACTTTGGTTGACATATCATCTTTTGCTGATCAGTGTCTACATATGCTTGCGAAATTTGACGCAGAACTTACGTAGCTACAGTTTAACCCTTTTTGCGTAAGTTGTCGTTAGTTCTTATATTCTTCCACTCTGGTCACACTGCTTTTCGATATAGTGAAGCCTCTTTTAGAGACTATTTTTTAAATATCTGAATAGATTTTGCCTACAAATTGAGAATGTGCTGATTAATTTAGGACCCTCATGGCAATTTTTTGCTTTGATTCATCAGATGGCTTGGAAAGATCACACTGGAGACCTACATATCACAAATCCACATATGGTTGAGGTATTTTGAGTAATGAAGTCGCTACTTGCTTTCTATTTGTAGCCTTAAGATACGATGATGTTGTATTGATATAATATAGTAGTGAATAAGCTGAGAAAACCAGAAAGCTGCAAGGATTTGCAATCAATTTTTGAAGTTCGAGTTTGATGGTTTTGTCAATCATCTTTGAAGCTGTCTTGAAAGTCTTAGGAAGCAATAAAATTGTAATTCCCAAACTAAACAGAAATATTTACTCCCTTTTTTTGTGCTAATCTATTCTCACTCGTAATGATGCATTATAATTTCCAAAATGATTGCGTATATATGTTAATATACTGGTGTATGACTCTCTCTCTCTCTCTCTCTCTCTCTCTCTCTCTCTCTCTCTCTCTCTCTCTCTCTCTCTCTCTCTCTCATAGATTTAACTGTGTCTCTATCCATGCAGATCAGGTGTGCCAGATGGACAGCCTAAATTGCTGCTTTCCATGATCCCGGACTACCCTTTATTGAACTTCATGCTCACCACTTCCATCTATGTTGCCGTAAGTCAAAACTAACATCTTTGATGCAGGCGCTTTGAAAAATAATAGACTCACGGTATTGATATGGTTTGCAGGTCTCCTATAGACTCTTTGAGCTGACCAACACATTGAAAACAGCATTTGTGCCAAGTAAAGACGACAAGCGATTGACATACAACATCCTTGCAGCTGTAGTCATCTCCAGCATTTTGTACACTCTGTCTTTTATATTCCTAAAGATCCCTCAGATGATGGTAAGAGTTTTTCTTGCCTTTGGATGGAGACATGGTTTGAATAACTTCGTTATTATTTTAGCTTTCCAAGCAATTAAGCGGAAGGACTAATTATATGCGGTTAAAACAAGTACCATGAGAACTTAAGCATGAGGGTGTAATTTTTTTTTTTATCAGGTCATTATAAATTGTCTGATGGGTTTGTGCTTCAATATAGATACACCTAGTGTCAGGGTCAGCTCATGAAGCAACTACTTTGGGCCCTTGAGTTTCGACCAAATATAAGAGACCCGAGTTCCCAAGTTCCCATTAGCTCATACATTAGGCTGGTAACTTGGCTTTTTGAATCAGCAGTATGAGACGTAAAGCCCAATTAGCGAGCCCTATTACAATCAGTGAATGTGCTGAAAATTTGTAGCGATAAAGGACATTCCCTATCGGGTGAAAAAAAGAGAGAGGACATTCTCTGTATCTGTTATGGTTTCGATGCAGGATTAGAGTTGGGGCATTTTGGTTTGGAAGATGTTATATATAAAAACAGAAACCTCAAATTCTTTGTTTTTGATACGGTGTGCTTGTACTATTGTAGTGAAAGTACCAGCTAATGCTATTATGCAAATGACAATTCTGCATGCTACATCTTTCCTTGTGTTTCTGTTCAAATTGTATTAAATTGGACCTACCTCTCTTTATTTCGTAAAAATGTTTTAGGAAGTCCCAACACTTCTATGTCGATTCTTTGTACAATTTTTGTTGATTTGTTTAAAATTCTCAGGTGTGACGATTCAAAAGATATCATAAAAGGGACAAACTTCTACAATATTCTTATTTGAACTCATGGAGCATATTGCTGAAAACCTTTGATCGGGACGCAAGTTGCAGATTGCAGATCGTCTTGCATGCTACTTGGTATTTGTTACGAGAACAATTGTATAGAGAGGCAGCTAATGAAAACAACCCCTAGTTAAGGGGTTTACTATACATGTATTCTTGTTTGCTTCATACCAATATTGTCATAACGATTGTTACCTTGTGGAGTTTCTACAAGTATTAAGTGCAATTTCATTACATGTGTCAAAAGAAAAACCGGGGACTCTAGGGGTGCAATGCACCGTCCAAAAGTGTTGTTAATAGTTCAAATTGTAAAGAGAAGTGTTTGGGAGCCTCATTTTCATCTTTTCATTTTTAACTTTTTAGTTTTGTAGCCTTTTGAATTATATTTTGAATCTGGTAGGAGTATTTGAGATAAATGCACAAAATGTATTTTAACAGGAGTAAAAGAAGAAAATGAGAAGCTCATCCGGAGTTCATTTTGAGTTCTTGCTGAATTCTTTAGTTTTGAGATTTCATTTTGCCTTGGTGTTTTGGGTTTTGTCGGCCAACAGCCAGAACTTGAAAATGAGAAAAGAAGTTAGCCAAATAGCCCTAAAATATCTTACATGTAGAATATTTTTTGGAATCTAGATAATTGGTTATTATAGAGATGGACGACTCGGATCATAGACTACACCCTGGTGTGTAGATACATTGCAGTGTTCCTGGGTCCGTCCAAAGCATGTTGCAGTACTATATCACCTTATTTAACAGGTGTTTTCATTCCAATCATGGTTCCTTTGTTTTATAGTCATCCCAGTTTCCACGGTACATTTTCCTTTTCAAGGAAAAAATAAAAAATAAAATTGGGGGCTGCAGAAGCATGAGAAGGAAATGGAACTTAAATATTAGAATACCCCTGAAGAGTAAAGGGACATGGTACAATCACTACTTTGATCTATAAGAATATTTGTCCACTCTGCTTATGCCATATCTTCATCACCTATGAAACTAAACAGCTGAACTCAGTTTCAGTTCCCCAATTTCACAAATCAAAACTTACAATTTATCTCAAGCCAGATAATGATAGTAAAAATAGATCAGGAATGCTTAAATGACTAAAGGTGAATACAAACACAAGCTGTCCAAATCTGTAAATGTCGCTCCATCTTCTAGCAACAAGAAGCGTGGCAAGTTTTCGAAGTTGAACAAAGTAATCAGCAGCTTTCAGAGACATCATCTCCTCTATTCCAAGCAGGATGTGGCAGTTCTCTCCTCAAAATATATGCACAATGTCATAAGCAAATCTTTACGCATTTCAAGGAAAGTGGCACCGTAGCATAACAATTAGCATTAAAGTGAAAAATAAATTTTCTCAGGCTACAAGATTCAACAGAATGGCAGTAATGGGATATTCATATGCTATGTTATAAGACCATGCTTCATTAAGTTCCATAGCAGTACCACATTGCTCGACTGGAAGCAACATGCCTGACCCTTGAAGCATGTGTATGCATACACGCACGAGGTTTGATAGTCATAAACCAGTAGAAATAGTGAAAAATCCAACCTCAGATCACATCACCATAAAGATATAGCTTAATCCAACGACTATATATGACCAGGTTTCTACCACCTTTAGGTAGTTAAGACATGTCGGAAAATGTAGAAATTCCCGAATTACTATTTGGACACAGGATCTCATAATTTGACGGCTTATCAGATATTGTCTCAAAAAGGGGCCCCGCACCTACGCATTCTTATTTTGATACATAATTTAAATGGATAGTCTTATAAATATAAAAGAGGATACGTCCAAAACAGCACGAACGACTGCAAAAAAAAATAAAAAATGGAACCAGTGTTAGCCAGTTACTATACAGAGATATAAAAACGAAAAAATGATGTATTTAGTCCACTTGCATCAAACACTTGCACAACTATAACTCCCCCAAAAATTGTAGGGGTTGGGTCCTAAATGTAGCTGCAATACAATTTTAGACGTCATCTTCCAACACCAAACACCTAGATGAATGAGACTGAGTATAGTAGGAAGAACTCAAAAGAAAAAAGGTGAACTCTCAAACACTTCAACTACACTTAAGGCTCAGTGCTTAATTTTCTACCTGAGCTAAGTATGAATTGGTGAGACACCTTCAAGACAAGGTCCCATCATGTGATAATTATGTTATTTCAAAGTTAATATGACAAGCTAATTTTTGTTGTTAATATAACACTTGCGAAAATGATAAACCCTATCATTTTAAATTTAAAATTTAATTCGACAACGTAATTTTAATTGTTGGCATAAAATGTGAGTAAATGACTAACCATAATTGGGAGAGAGCTTCTAAAATGAAAAGGACTAAAACTAAATGCAAGTAGGCTTGCAGCTTTATACAAATAAATAAGCAGAAAGATCATAGGCCGAACTCCCTATTATCTTATAGTCGTTTATCCACAAGGATAGATTGGCTGAGACATAACTCACAAATTGAAGCCGGAGGTTGGGCGGAGTACATAAACGTGTTGTATGGATAAAGGCTACAACTATAAAAAAAAAAAAAAAATGAAGGATAATTTCTGAAAAAGAAGAAATAGGATTGGCTAAGAAATATGAAAAACCATCATGGGCAACAGGGCAAGTAGGAACATCTTCATAGAACGCTCATATTTGAAATATGGTAGAGAGGTAAAGTGAGAGAGAATACCATTAAGATTCAAGAATGTGCAAGTTTGTGAGACGGTTGAATGAGAGAGGCAAAGTGAAAGAGAGAATACAGCTAAGAATGTGTAAGTGATACGGTTGGATGAGAGATGAAAGACTTTGGCCATGCCCACTGAAAAGCATCAACTACGTGGGCAAATGGAGGACATTGTAGAGACTGAGGGCAACAAAAGTGGTAGAGTAAGAGCGAAAAAGCATGATATTGTTTAACTACATAATAAAAGGTGTGCAAATACAACTTGAGTCTTGAGCAAAAGAAAGCTAGAGGAATTCCATGCATGAGTGAAATCAATCTGCCAAGCAAGTATGATCAGGATCTATACATAAGTAATTGACAAATGGTAAAGATGTGTACCATAAGCCCACCCAGAATGCCATCAAAGATAACCTGGTTCCACGAATCAAAGTATGAATGGATCGTAAACCCAGCCTTTGCGATGAGTCCTACTGAAGTAATTGTCATTACAAGGAAATAAAAGACAAATCCAGTCAAGCCGGTAAACCCCAAAATTCCAGCAATGACCCCACCAATGATAGACATAAATGTTCGGCTGCACAAACAAAGAGACCTCAGATTTTAGCATCAATGTGAAAATATTTGGCTATACAATTGAGCAAACAATTATGAAGAAAAAACAATCTACGCAATGAAAAGACCAGAATACGCAAGTGCTTAAAGTTAATTGGTTTATGAACAAAATTCAACAACGTCATCTACTTCTCTCAAGTCAGTTACTAATCCTTTTCCCCATATCAAGTTCACAGAAGATATATTTCATCTTATCGCTTTCCTCAATGTTTTGCCCGCATTCTTGACATTTTCATAAAAATCTAAACAACTGTTTATGGAGAACAGACAGTATTATCTTACGTCTTGAGATATGGCTCCATAGAAAGAGTAACCACAAACAACCCTGAGAGTGCACAATTAGAAGCTACCTAGTAAGTTTGGTTAGCATCTCTCTCAGATTTTGTTTTGGCAAGAGCTGGACCCGTTGGTTCCAGATGTAAAGAATCCGCAGTTCATAAAAATTATATTACGGGACTAACGGTTGAAGATATACCAAATCTAATCCCTTAGAAATTTGCTAAAGGTCCCATTCAATATCATCACATGCTCCTATGTTCAGAATACAGAGGTTGATGGGGCTCATTTTGTAAAGCAGAAAAATAAATGTACAAACAAACCTGCAATAGATAGCTTTCATATTTAACTTATAACATGCTTCTAAAATTAGGCATTTTACGAAGTAAAACTAAATAGAATCACTATTTTGAATCTCTGTTTGGTGAAAAAAAAAAACACAATAAAGTTTTGTCAACATAAGTTTAAACGACTATATTACGTGGTTTGGGGAACCACGTAAAATCCTGTGTCAATTTTTTTTTACTGTTTTTGTATTCTATATTGTGTGCGTGATTGATATTCACTGAACTGAGGTGTAGGCTATATTTTATCGAAATGATTACAGACACTAACTAATATACAAACTATTACACTAAAATGTGCATGTGGCACTCTGTTAGTGGATGAGTCTATCCATGTATTCATAATGCATTGATGTGTTATTGCCATGTGTACATTTAGTGTAATAGTTTGTATACTAGTTAGTGCCCGTGGCTTTGCTCATATTTTATTAGCATGCAGATGCATAGGGTCAAAAGGAACAAACTTGTGGGTTTAGGCCATCTCCAACTGTGTCACGCCCTGCTTTTTAACAAATCAAAAATCACAAATATCCACGTGGCAGAAGTTAAAGTCAACAATTCTCCATTGGAAAGTCTAAGTCCAAGTTCCCTCACATACTTGATCCCAAGTCAAAATTTCTCTAGGTGGCGCTACATCGTACCCGGATATGCATGAATACCCAAAATACAAATTTAGAGTTACTACATAAGTCCAAATTATCAAAAGATTGAATAACCAAAAGTTACATTGTCATTTATCAAATACAAAACTTGATATGGAAAAATATCTTCAAGCATGCATAAGTTTCACGTAATGCATCACTTCATAAGTATCCGATCTCATGTTCTATGCTGTGTACTTGGGAAAGATAGGGTGAGCTCACTAGCTCATAGAAAAATCATACTACAACCGCTGGGCATATGAGTGTGATAAATACACATGATATGGGTTGCCAAGATAAGAGATGGCCAAAGGAACACAATGAAAGCTAAAACAAGGAATATGTGTCCAAGAAGTACCCAAGTGTCCAAAGTAATATCACTTGTCCAAAAAGATTTTAAGGTGTCCCATAATACCCATTAGTTCATTAAGTTGCCAAAATCATCAACAAGTATCACACGCATCCAAAATCATGTCTAAGTATCCATTGTTACCAAAATACCTTATGTACCTCAAAATATTCTCATCTCCAAGTATTCAACACCACTTAAGTTTCATCTTTGTTTCACCAAAACTACCCAAGTTACTCACACAAATTTAAAACCAAGTCCACAAGTCGAGTTTCGACAAAACACAACAAATAGTTCAAAATCTCATTTCTCATTTCTTTCATTGAAGAAAAACCATCATTTTAATTAGTTCTAGGGATTTAATCCCTCTACCGGATTCCATAGGCCCCGCGTGCTTTTATCAAAAATTTTACCAAATGATGGCATTGGTGTAAAACATCTCATTATCACAAACGTTTCATTAAAACTTTCATAACAAGTCCATTTCCCAAATTTTATTTCACCAAGGTGCCCTTTCTTTTGAAATGCGACAATTTTCGCCAAAAGGAGCGACCAATCCAATTTGTCTTGTGTCCGATACGTATAACGAATTGTCCAATAAAAACACGTGTCAAAGTCGTAGTTTAACGGTTTCAAAATGGTTTTTGGGTTGCCATGTTGCTATATATCAAGTATACGAAGTTCCGAACGATTGGAGGCCAAATGGACATCAAAAGGTGGCCGGAAACCACCTAAATAACAGGGGCAGCAGCTAGAAAATATGGACAACAATTTCTTCAATCAACAACCAATTTCGTAGATTACAAAATCATAGTGAGGAAAACCCATACAAAGAGGGAAAACATGATTTTCTAAGAAATTGAAGCCAAGAGCAAGATATATGCTACAAATCACAAGTACATAACTAGAGGAGGTAATAATTTGTTTCCTTACCTCAAGGTTTTGCTTGAAAATGGAAGATGAGTGGAACCCTAGGTGTAGAAACCTCAAAATCCCGAAGTTGAAGCTCTCGGTGTGAATCCAAGGTGACTCGAGCTCCATACGGTGCGTAGAACACGAAAATAGCCTTGCTTCTTGAAGTGGTTGAGTGAGGAGGGAGGAGTTTGAGCTTGAAGGTGTAACAATGGAGGAGAGAGTGGAGAGAGGGAGGCCGACCAGGTGGAGAGGGAGGAGAGAGTGTAATGTTTTCTTTTTTGCGAATTCTCCCCCATAGACTACTAATACAATTCCTTTATTACACTATATACCCAAATGTGACTTGTGTATATAATATGTGACCACAATACTTATTTTCATAAACCACACTTAAGTAAAGACTTTTCTTACTTTAATTTATTTATGAAAATAAGGAAGTATCCCCCATTTGGAAACAATGGCATTTCCAAAATTTTGAAATTCTAATCACATCAAAATCTCATCCCCTCACTTTTAATTCAAAACCGAAAAATGACACATTTTCCCCGAAGAAAATGGGTGAAAGATGACTTTGTTTTACTAAAAAAAAACTTCTGATTTTACCGTTGTGATTAGAAAAATCCAAGGAACAATTACGGGGATTTTTTATCAACCAAATCAGAATTTCTCGAAAAAGTAATTTTTTCAAAAGGTAATTAAATTTTCTGGGTCTTTACAAACTGTCTCTCTATAAGTCCGGCAAAGGCAAAATGGCAAGCCAACCTCCCATTTCCGGCGCCCAGCAGCCTCATTGTCAGCCTCGCCAAGAAGATTTTTGCTACACTGACTTGCTGGGGTGGGTGAGTCATTGTAGCCCTCACGTCCTCTCTCTCCCCGCCGGCCAAATCTCGGCCAAGAATCTACATCTCCGGCGAAGACGAATCGTTCATCCTAAAATCGTTTTAATACCAGAGGGATGTACCCCTCATCAAGACGACTCTACTGGTATAAACCCCGTCGCCAGTAACATCAAGGCCAGCCCTGAGATAAGACTCAGTAGGCCGGCGCCTTAGGCCCCCACGAAAAATGAAAAACAAAAAGGCCTCCAAATATTTTTTACCACCAAGTATGTAGGCCCATTTTGGGTTTTTTCCGTGTTAAATACATGCATATAGTTTTGAAACGGTGTTTATCGACTTTATATTTAGTTTCGCTAGCATTTTTAAGGGCCTTCATTTTCAAATTTCGTCTTAGGCCCCTCAAAACTCAGGGCCGGCCCTGAGTAGCATACTATGGTGGCTACACACGCTAGACAAAGGAGCCGCATGCTGGTGAGTGAGATCTACTCATGGTGCGTGTGATGCACGCGCCAATGTGACGCAGAAGAAGATGACGCGTTTTTTTTTTTTAATCAAATAGCTAGACTGCTGCGTGCTACACTTGCTTAGAGCTAGCCAAAGCACCTTTTCTTGCCAAAATGGCTAGAAAAATGCTTAGGCTGTTGGAGGTGCTCTTAGATCACTAACGAAGAAAGCTAAGTTACAAAAAGTTGTTGACCTGCTTCTTTATGTGTGCCCTTCGTGAAGAATCTTTGCAAATTGATCCCATATTAGAAGGCATAAATCAACTGGAACCATGACCATTGATATAAGCAAAATCTTGGATGTCTATAAATTTTGAATGGAAGATGAAAAAAAAGGATTACAAAGGGAATCGCGACAGAGTTTTCCTGTTGAAGAGTTGAAAATAATGGTGCTCCACTACAATGGAAACAAGCATTTATCATTTTTAAACTAAAGGGGTGTTCCACTAACCCAGTTTTTTTATAAAACTGGTTTTTTCTCGGTTTTTTATGTGATGTGTTGTGCAAGAATGATCTGTCTCGATGTTTTGAAAAAACAGTTTTTTATTAGTGGAACACCCCCTAAGAATCATTTACACGTCTACAAGCCTCACGTATCCGTGTCCAACACGTGTCGGTGACAAACACGATATAGACACTCTCCGAACACGTGTAGGACATGCTTAAATACTTGTCCACGTTTTTTCTTATATTTCTATTATTCAAACACGTTTTAGATACTCTAGGACACATTGGCAAAACTCTTAGAACATGCTATGGACACGTAAAAGGTTAAAATCTAATTTTTAAAATGCAGCTATGAGTGAAAATTTTGAACAATGTATACTTCGTGCATACTTATATGCGGACTACTAATTTATCTTCCTTGTATTATTCTTAAATTTGATAGAAAAATAAAGATATTGTCATTTATATGAATTCATCACATACCTCCGTAATACAAATACATTTTATCTTCGACGTGTCTGTATCCTAATTTTTGAAGAAATAACGTGTTTGCGTGTCCGTATCATGTCATGTCCGTTTCCCGTATCCGTGTCCGTATCCGTACTTCTTAGATTTTATATTTGTCCACAGTGGAAACAGACTGAATTCAACCTGGCTAATGAGCTCGGAGGTGAAGATTTCTAGTTTCGAATGAAGATCAAGGATGGGATAGCATACCTGCTGCATTTCTAGATTGCGAAGTAATTCTATAATTTCCTCTGATTATGTAGTAACAAAACATCTTGGAAGGTAAAAATGGGGCTAAATAAATCACAGACAATAATCCATCTTATTAAACCTAGATATATAAAGTTCCTAGGACCTTCACAAACTGCTCCTTTTGGCAATCATAGGGTTGGACAACTGAACCGACTCTCTGTACTGGGAAGATGCCTCCTAAGCCACTGATGTGTTCATTGGGGAACAACTTACTGGCTCCCCATCTCTACCCTATGACGTACTAGAGTCAATTCCAAACCTCTACATCAATATCTTCCTTTTCATTTTTGCAAGATGCAGAAATTAATTAAACACTTTCAGGTAGATAAACATTGGACGGAACTTGAGGCATTTGTTGTTGCCTACAGATTCCCCTCCATGACAGATCGGAGGACGTGTTCTGCACCCAGGAGTTGGATCCAGAGTAAATGAGTCTTCGCCGGATGTCCTATGATGCTTTGGCCCCTATTACAGTATATGGTCGACACCTTTTACAGCTAAGGGAATCTCAGGAGTTGTTGATCCTAAAAGGGCTCCCCAGTTTCCCAGATTATCGTTTCTTTCACTTGCCCCTGGGCATGAAGATGGGCAAGCAGAGCCCGTCGGTCTTCTTTTAAACCATGTTGGTTCCGTTTCAGCCTCCTCTGTAGCAGGGAGAATCTGGGTTCAGGTTGAATGCCTCTTGACTTGGAACTTCCTCTTTCCTTGAACTTTTCTACTTTTGATTGACCTCCACCGAGGGAAATAGGGAATCTTTGAACAGATAGATAGCCCAGTAAATCACCTTCAGGATTGTTCAGCCCAACCTAACTTGGCCAAAAAAGTAGTGTTTTGCCACTTCTTATTGCCCAGGCCGCCTTGAAGCTTAGGGAGACGCACATTTTGCCAATTAACCAAATGGACTTTCCGATGTGAGCTTAGGGAGTGAAATAGAGTTTGTTTCTTCGTGTGATCAGAAGATAAGAAAGTTAACCATTCATAGATACAAATATATCATATTCAAGACTAACTAACCTGCATCCATCCTTTCCACTCCTCAACCTGAGATTGGTGACTCATCATGAGGTATCTTGAAAGAAGTAACTGCTGAAATTAAAACGAGAAGTAGAGAAATAAGAAAAGATCCCGACTGTAACTCTGCAAAACCAGATGAAGGTCAACAGACAGACTAATATGAACACCAACTGAGGAAATCAGATTAAATAAACAGCATCTGCTAGTCCACTGAGTAAATGTTGTTTTGTGGCATCCTTTATCCTACGATGGGTTCAATGGTGTGTACATGACACATATATACATATATCATCAACTGTTACCATCACGTGTGACCGGGTTATCTTCATAATTATATCTAAAACATCCAAGAATCATATAGGACGTGAGTTTAGAACACATAATTTATGAGTCACATGTACTTATACAATGAGTTATTAATTGTCAACTGATATAAATACTCAAAATTATTAGAGGTCAATATAACTTCTTATGTTTTAGATCAACGACATCCACGTGATAAAAAATTTATCTCGGATAATCAAGAGTCGAGAAATGATTTGGTTTCTCACCACAAGAGTGAGAATGAGCTCAAACGCATTCGATGATGATGACAATACCAAAATCAGCATATACCCAATTGATTATTACAGATGCAGATAGCCAGGGTAAATAAAACAGACAATAATATGATGGGAAAAAAGAGCATTTGGACCGAGGAATAGATAAAAAGCAAGCAACCATAGGCCATAGCTATCCGAATAGGCAGCTAATTAAGCATAAATTATGCATATAAAGATTATTGAGCAGAACATTAATTGCGTTCGTACCAAAATAATGAACAGATGTCAATGGGGAGACTGCAAACATTGAGAATTTGAGACCACATTTGGCGGTTGAACAGTCACCAATGACAATTTAATTTGCTAGACCACGCGAGCTTCGAATGAGCGGAAGGAGGCAGAGTCCTCTTCCATAGGGGAGGAATTAAGATCGTAATTACTCACTCAAGTTCTTCGTCATCGGCAAACTCAAGGAGAAGCCTTCCATCTTCTGAAATCCAAAATCAAATCGACGTCGGCGCCAACCGTTGTTGGAGAGAGTTTCACCGCACCGTCTACCACGTCAGTTCTAAGGAAACCCGAGATTAAGTCTTATTATGGTTTTGATTCACTACAACCAAACCTATTTTAACAATCATAAATTCATTAAGATCAAGTACTAATCCTTTTTCAATTAATATGAACTTTTTACGTGATTTTTATTTTTCTTCTCTCTAAAATATGAATGTCTCAGATCATTAAAAAATCATTGATATAGATAGAAAATATACTTCAAGTCCTCTAATAGTTGTTGATATGAGAGGAGATATGATTCAATATATCCATATCTATTTTAAGAAATAGAAAATCATTTAGATTAAGTATAAAAATGTATTTTATTTATGACATGTTCATACATCATTTGCGTTATAATAATTTTTACGAAAAGAATGTCTCGGATCATGAAATAATAGTCGATATAAGTAGAAATCGTCCATGAAGTACCATAGTCTTAAGTGACGTCGTTTTTGGGGCATGACACAGGTTGAACCTGTGTCATGGCGTGGAAAATAAATAAAAAAATTCCACATTACTTTCACTCCGTTCACCACTCGTTGGATACAGAGAACAGGGAGGGTGCGACAAGAAGACGACGAAGACCTCCACCACCGGCGACGACCGCCACCACCATCGCGTACCACACCGGTGGTTTACTGGAAGAAGATATGTTGAATTGCTTCATAAGGGGACTCAAAGAGGAAATTCAAGCAGGTGGTCAAGCAATGTGTCCAGCCAAATTACAAGAAAAGACTATCGAATTTGCAAGGAGATCCAAGAATTGAGGTATGTCATTGCCCTTTAGCAATCAAAACCCCACTAATTCAGCTTGGCTCCGCTATGCATTTGTGTTCTTGTTGCAGCTATACTACAAAGTTTGGCAAAGTTGAATTAGAGAAGATAGTTGAAAATGTCAATGAACTTCCTGACCCTGAGGTACTTATCTCTTTATTTTGGAGCACCCTTTGTTATATAAACTAGATCCTCGTGGCCAAGAATGAATTGTTCGTAAAACATAGGTTCTGCCCTCTCCGTTTCTGTTGTTTGCTATATAACGCTTCTAACAAGGTTAAAGCCTTCTTTTGATCAATGATTTGTGGGTGGTGGTTTAATAATTCTATCACCTAACATATCCTTTTCTGTATCCTTACTTCAGCTTGATGAACAAGCAAATCGGTCCAAATGTAATCAAATACACAAGCATCTTCCGATGCGGGAAATATTGGCTTGTCTCTTCCTATTTTGGCCCTCATGTTCAAGAAAGGGTGTGGTCCCAATGGTCACACTTTTACTTCCCTGATAAAGGGGTTTTTCGTGAAAGCTAAATCTTATGAAGCCCTTGACATATGGGAGCGAATGATGATTGAGGGAATCTATCCCAATGTTGTTCCGTACAACTCATTGATACGAGGTTTATGCTCAATTGGTAGTGTGGAAAAAGCTATAGCTGTGTTTGATCAAATGGAGAGAAGTGGTTTCTCTCCGAATGTGACAACCTATAGCACTCTTTTCAATGGCTTTGCAAAATCTAGGAACTTGATCGGTGGGACTGAGACATGGAATGGCGTGATTACCCATGGTTGCCATCCAAATGTTGTCGCATATATGTGCCTGTTTGATGTCCTTTGTAGGAATCTCATGTTTGACCAAGCCCATTGTCTTATAAAAAACACGGTGATGCAAATTTTCCCCTAAATACCTTTTAATACGTTTGTAAAAAGTTTGTGGCAGTGGGAGACTGGACTGGGCCATTAAGTTGCTTGATATGATGGAAGAATATGGTTGCTTACTGAATACAACGACCTATAATGAAATATTGGACGGTCTTTTCAAAGAGAACAACCTTGCATTAGCATTTTGGGTGGTTAAGGAGAATGAAGAAAGGGGGCTCAAGCTTAATTTAGTGACTTACAACACTATGATATATGGTTTCTTGGATAGGTAGATGTTGTAGAAGAGCAAAAACTGGTTTTGGAGCAGCTGATGATGTGAAACAGATCTCATTTCCGACTGGATAGTTCAACTTTTGGAAGAAATTTTCGTGTTGAGGAGATATACACTTCCAATGTTTGGGCACGGAGAGAATGACTTCATTCCGGCTCATTCACAGTGGTATGTATTCACAAAGGAATATTGTTCTTTCCTTGCAGTTATCCTAACAGCCCCTTTGGATGGTGAGAGAAGAAAAGGAAGGAGAATACTATCACGTGTCCGGATTTTTATCGGTCCATTTTTGTTTCTCACCAAAAAATGAGGAACCCCAATTCTGTCTTTTCTCATTCTCCAAATGGGTTTCTTTCTTATTGACCGTGGTATCTTGAAATTTTCAGCCATTCTTATGGATGCAGGTGTTCAAACCTGTATTGGGAAACTGTGGCAGATTGAGTCATAGTAGCTTTCCTTTTCTTGATGACGGTATGGAGACCAGCAATACAAATTTGGCTTTACAAGAACATTATTCATTATATATTGTTCTATCTTCTTTTTTAGCTTGGGCCAATTGCTTTTGGTCCAACTTTGGATTTCTGGAGCTAATAGTTCTTTGAACTTGCAGCTGAACTGAATCTTGTAATGAAGTCAAGAGCAGAATGGTGGACTCGGTGGATAAAAGAACCACACCAACTTTTTATGCAAAGAGTTCAAGGCTTTAATTCCGGGATATAGCTCAGACCGGGACTTGAAAGGATATAGCTCAGACGACACATTTTTTTATGTTTCTTTTTCATTATCTAGGTGGGAGTGAAGATTGACATATTCAGTTGGAAACTGCAAATAAAGAAAAATAGAACTCGAATGAATGGAAATATCTACAAACAATATAGATTGTTTCGGCATTTTTGTTTGTTGATTTATCTCTAGGATACAAAAATGTATGAGAAGTCCATGCTGTTCTTATGAATTATGAATTGGAT
The DNA here is from genome assembly GCA_022606695.1 of Vaccinium macrocarpon. NCBI lineage: Eukaryota > Viridiplantae > Streptophyta > Magnoliopsida > Ericales > Ericaceae > Vaccinium > Vaccinium macrocarpon. The sequence goes on along the minus strand of CM040175.1, from coordinate 951,420 downwards.
GTGTCCTGGAGGTTAAAAAACATATGCTCGAACTGATTTCAAATAACAAATGCATGGATTCACTGTGTTCCGCTTGTCAATTCTGTAGCTGGCGGCATAATGGTAAAGTAGATCTTGCTTTTGTTCAATTCTTCATTTTTTGTTGATTCAAAACTTGTCTTTGGGTGCCGCTTCTACAAGCGCACACACTCCTGGATTTGGTTGGAAGAAGGATGAACCTGAATTGACAGATGTGGTCTTTTATTAGTAATCCAGGTGCGAGGCCACGTGCATTGCACGTATTGTTTGCCTGTTCATGTTACATAAGAAGAGGCAAAATGGGGACACGGGGAAAAAGAACAAAAGTCTATAAAGACATTTTTGGAACTTCACAAAAAGAGTTCAAAAGACCAAAAGGGACATAGCAAAACACATAAATTAGGGGATGAGATTGAAGATGTATGTATTATTTTGAGTATACTCTATGGCGCTTATGGGGCATACAAGAGATGATTAGTCCACCTATGAACTGTCAATAAGTTTAACTGTAGGCTAGTTAGTTTTTTTTTTTTTTGGTGAAAAATGGGGAAAAAACACTTGCTACAAGAGATTGATGCATGCAGCCAAGGGCTAGATCCCCAAAGAAAGGAAAGAAACAACAGCATCCAAAAAAATTGGATGAAGGAAAGAGAAGAAACAAAAACTAAGAACAAATCCAGCCTAAGCACAAAAATATCATCTTGTAACTCCCAAATGAATAATCGCATAGCTAATCGACTGAGAGATCAAGCCAAGCCATACTCCGTTATGAAGTACTCCAATATTAGTAGCAAAACAGCAACAACTATAATGTCTTCAGCAGCCCAACAGGTCTTCTTGGATTTGGTAGAGGACATGGGACAAATAAATGCTTTGTTTTGGTGAGGTGATGTAAATTAATTTGTTTTGGTTTTTACTTTCTTGAAGATCCTCAAATTTATTTATTTTGACATCAAGAAGTTGAAATAGTAATGTTACCAGATGTTAAATGTGATGTAGTAGTTTTGGCAAACAACTACTGTGAATGGTGTCACGCTAAGCCCAAGGATGGTTCTGATGGTATTTCTAAACTGGGATGTTAATATTGTCTTACAGATGAACCTTGTCTTCAGGTTGTGGAATAAGTTATGGACGGACTGTCTGCATACCATTGTTGTGTACTTGTGTGGATTGTGTGATAATGGTTTCTTTTACTATATACCATGGATTACTTCGGAATCTTTCCCCCTCAACTTTGTGGCACCATTGAGGGGTTCCGTTTGTCGTTACTCTACATGGGAGGTAGCTGTTTTGGTTGATTTTTACTCCTTGTTGCATTCACAGAGCAATGTGTAGTTTGACAACTGCGTATTTTAATTTCTAATTAGAAACGGATATTTTGTGTAGTCTGTTGCCAAGGAATTTGCGGTGGAGGCCACGCCACGACTTTTGTGTTCATAAAAGAAGGACAAATAGTGGACAGGGTTGTGAGTGGGGATCCCTAGAAAACGGGGCCAGTGGTAGTCAAGCACTCTCTTCCCTTCAAAGTGGGGTCGTATGAAGTCAATCTTTCAGCTACCGTTACTCGTCCAGCCTAAGTTCTGTTTATGTTTAAAAGAGATGTTAGACTCTTTGTTTCTTCTTTCATAATTGTGTTTCTGAACCACTGGTTTGTTTAATTCGGGTGTTTTGGCCTTTGCTATAAAGGTTGAATGCATGTATAAAGATGGTTGTTTTGACAGTTGACTTTATCTTGATGTTGATATATAAGAACACGTTAAGTACTCCTGTGTTGGTTGGATCTCTCTCTCTCTCTCTCTCCCCACATCGCTGCTGGTGTCTATATCTTTTCTCATGAAGATATGGTAAGAGGCGTGGCCTTTTGCTCCGTTTAGTGAATTATAATTATGAAATCTCATCTTACATTGGCAAACGATGGGATGAAATAGGACAGGTGGTGGATTGTTTTTTTTTTTTTTTGATCGGCAACAAGATTTTATTAGCACTCGACAAAGGGTACATCGAGAAAAAGCCACTCCCAAGCACAAAGCAAGGAAAAAGCCCAGAATCCACAATCAGCGAAATACTGAAAGGGAAGAAGAAAAAAGATACAGAAAAAATTTGCCCAAAACATCTCAGGAACCAACTCAAGAATTAGCAGCACACAAACCCAAGACCACAGAAGCATCACCCGAATGCATCAACCTTCAGAATCTGGGATATATCACAGCTCCATAGACTTTCAAGAATTAAACAGCAACCTCATCCATGAGACTAGCAACCATGCTACTCATCCAGCAGTAGCAGCAAGCCAAGACATTAGCGGAAAAAATCCCAAGAGTCGAAACAGCTTTACCAAGGACAGAAACTCAAATCTTGACACCCCAAACCAAGATAAAATTCACCCACGACCAGACAACCCAACCCAGAAGGTACAAAGAATAAGACCTATCACATGATAAGACTCACCCACAACCAAGACCAACAAGAGCAGAATACAATAACACCCCAACCCAAAAAACATGTTTAGGCTCACCCTGAAAATCAATACTATCTACCTCAAAATTCACCCCAACCCCAGGAAAAACCCCACACACACCCACACACCCAAACCTCTTAGAAAATAGAGGATGATCTCTGCGAATGCTGGAACTCCTTCATTTCAGATTCTATCATTCTCTTCATCCTAATCGCATCTCTTTCCTCATACTCTATTCCTAGCCTCGAACCCGTGATCATAGTTAATTGGAATTCGTCAAGAGGTACTACGCGAGATTGACTCTGAATGGCAGAAGGGGTTGGATTACCACTATGTTCAAACTCAGATGAGCTAGAATTACTGACCTCTCTAGGTTGAATATCCACCAAAAGATTAATCCCTGGAATTTGAGATGCCCTGATGTTGTTTTCAGAATCACATACTATGGGTTCATTTAACACTTCTTTTCCCGCATTAATCTTCTCCATTGGTTCAAAATCATGGGCCTCATGGAAGAGAGACTGAAGGCCCATAGAATCCTCCACAAATGAGTCTAGACCTTGAGTAGAGTTTGAGCTACTGTCAATATATTCCTCTTCTGTATTCTTTTCCAATGTATGAACCTCCTTTGGAACCTGTGAATACTGGTCTTCATTCACACTCTCTGAGTTTAACCCAAGCACTTTAGCATTCTCCGTAAGAAAATTGCTTGATTCAACCTTTCTGAAAGAGTCATCCTCCTCTATTCTAATGAGATATTTCATCCCATCTTCAACAAGTTCAACGTTCCCTACTATCTTTTGAGTTTGGTTAGTAGCAATCAAAATTCTGCCTTTTTCGTAAGAACCTTCTCTCAGTGTGTTGTCATCCACCTCAATAAAGTCTCCCCAGATATTGCCAATATCTTTGAAAGTTTGAGAGGACCAAGCACTTAGGGGCATTCCAAAGCATGAGATCCAAACAAATCTCTCCTCCTTGGCTTGCTCGCCATTCCAGGGTTTAATTTCTTCGAACCATTTCATCAACCAGCTTTCTTTTATAATCCTATCTCTGGTTCCTTCATTAGCAAATGTTATAATCACATACCTTCCACCAATTGCTTTGATTTGGACATCATGAACTTTCTCTAAATTGAAGATTGTTTCCAAATCTTTCGTAGTTAGAAGCTTTTGGATCTTCGCAATGGCGCTCCTGTATAACCATCCACTTCCAATAGAGTGACATTGAACACTTTTTACTACATTATGCTCTCCAAGGCACTCCACCCCTTTAGTCACTTGAGAGTAAGTTTTCCTTTCCTCAAAATGGTTCCGTGTTTGAGATTGAAACTTGTTATAGGTATGGTTTTGCAAAGCTCCTTCCCCACAATATCTCTGTACCTGTTGTGAATTACCAAAAGGATTGAGCACATCCTTCACACGATTCTGATACGAGTTCCCACCCCCTTTCGAGTACCTCGCAAATTTAGTTATCAGACTTTTATTTTCAATCCAAATCCCATTAGTCTTGGCAATCGCTATATCAGCCGCATCTTTGCTAGTATACCTAACAAAACCAAACCTTTGACCAGTTCGTCTGCTCCTTTTGAAGGGGATGAAGGAGTCTATGACAACCCCAAAATTGTTAAAAAATTTCTTGAACCAAATCGCACCCACATCGAAAGGTAGATTGTCTACAAACAGAGTAGTGTGACTAGCCATAACAATGTTGAACGAATTAAATGTCAGATCTGAAACTTAATGACATAACAAAGTATATCGGCAGTCTATCTAACTCCAATCAGCAAAACAACAGTAGACCGATAATAGAACATCACCAACGGCACCAAACAGAAAACAACCAGAGATCACCCACCACAGAAACAAACGGATCACAGCCGCCTAGAATATGAAGATAGAGTGGTCTCAACCGCCAAAGGTAAAAATTGAATCAGATTACCTGGGTCAGAGAAAGAAATCCTGAAGCAGATGGTAAAGATCAGCCACCGGAGACAGCGAAATGAAGAACCCAGAAATGCAGGAGGAAAGGGTCGGCAAAAACGCAGGTGTAGAGAGGAGTGAGGAGAAACGGGGAGAGAGGGATGGAGGGGTAGAGAAGAGAGAGGTGTAGGTATAAGGAGTGGGAGGAGGGAGGCCAGCCGGCAATGGCCGGCGATGGTGGCCGAACAGGAATGGGTTTCAGGCTAGGGTTTCATTACGCCCAAATCGTGCGATTGTTGTACCTCATAATATGCCTGATGTTCTAATGTTTAACTCAAGAAAAATCTGTAATTTCCTAGTTGGTGGATTGTTGGTTGGATCAAATATCTTTGTATGATGTTTTTTTTTTTAATGGCATCTTTGTATGATACAGATATATGATTTGTGGTTCCTTTGCATTTTGTTTAATAATTTTTTGCACAAAAGGGTCTCTGAACTTTGCAATACAGTAAGTAGCTAGCCATTGCCATGGAACTTTTGAACTTGTTTTGCATTTCATGGTTTTCTGAACTTTGCATTTCAGTTGTTGGTTCAGCAACTTTGCATAACAGGGTTTCCGAAAATGGTTTCACAATCACACACATCATCCATTCATTTGCCATGGCAGTTCATCAAAAAGGAAGATACTACATCATACGAAGGGTAATTCATCAAAAAGGAAGATTACTGTCTTTTTTGCATCATGAAACTCGCTCAGTATTGCTTGTTTACCTTTTTGCTGCTACCAACTCTTATCTTCTGTCTTTTCCTTTCAATTCTTCAGGATCCTGCTGAAGCTAACAAGCTGTTGAAAATTCAGAAGGAATTGGACAAAACAAAGAATGATCTTGTGAGTATCAAGTTATAACTGCATTTGCTTTTGGAGAATTACATTCTCTTGGTTACTATTTCTTTAGCTCTTTCTCCTACGTTGCATGTGGGTAGCGTTGAAAAACTAGCTCTCATTTATATTGGAATCAACAAGTTTGGTAGCTGTTGACTATGTTACGCTGACTCTCGTAATAGTATTAAGTACCCGTGTCGGAAACTCGACACTCGGATAAGGGTGTGGGATATGTGTCCAATAAGTTTAATAAGACACTTCTATAGAAAACCTAATTGTAATTCGAGTTTATCATGGAAGTATGCATAAACCTCTCTTATTATCCATGAAATGCGCTATAGAACCTTAAAGCACCAATTTACGTAAGAAAATACACAAAAAATAGAAATAAATTTGAATATTTTGTCGTGTCCCCATATCCTTGAAATGAGAAATAGTTGAATCCGACACCTAGATACATACCCATACCCGAGTCCAAGTAACATAGGTTGTTGATGCCATTCAGAAAATTGGATCCCTTAACCCCTTTTCTTTTGCTTGAGATGGTATCAGTCTTCTAGCAACAGTTAACAATTACATGGAAGTTCCAGTTAACAGATGCTTTCCTTTGTATTACAATTTGCAATAATAGCTGCTCAGATATTGACCCGATTCTGTATTAATTTTGTGCTTGTTCTTTATGGGGACTTATGGGCCGTCCTTTTGACACAGCACAAGACCATTAAAAATGTCCTTGAACGAGGTGAAAAGCTCGATAGTTTAATGGAGAAGAGTTCAGATCTCAGTGCAGCTTCACTGGTAATTTTTATCGTGCTTGTATGTTGTAAACAGACCAAACAAACATATTGGATTTCTACACAACCTTATTTCCTCGTGCTTACCCGAGTATCAATTATTCCATGTTCTTTGAAAATATAAGTATGAAAGGTCAATGAATGATTTTTTTAAGCTCACTTATATAGAGCGCCACGATTGTCAAGCTTTGAAATTGCAATTATGCGCACAAATTCATCATTTATGATTGTGATATTGTGAGCATATGTATTTGCTTGTTCAAACGGTCTTACAGTTCAATCTTCCTGATTGTAATCAACCAAGTTTTGGACTGGTTTTCAAGAAAAAACTACTGTTGTGCCATGGATGCAGTCATTATTAGCTATCATTTTGCTTGAAATGTCTTGCATGGAGCACCATATACTTCACGTCCGGTTGTATTTTTTATACTTCTTTGGATTCTTCACTGAGATGGGCCTAGCTGAATGCATCTCACTCATTTCCTATTAAAAAGGTTTGATAGTTGACAACATATCTCCATCGCCCACGTCCTTTGTGATAATGCATTTCCCACGTGGAAATTTTTATGTGAATACCGTGTTATGGATGAGATAATCTGCATAACTTCTAACTAGTTCAAGTTCAATGCGATGAGCTAATCCGCCTGACTTTATCAACAGGTTGAAGCTATGATAATAGGGACAACTTTTTTTCTTTTTCTTTTTTTTTGTTGTTGGGGGTGTAATGCCTAGTTGGGATCTAAAACTTATGCATGTTTGTATGTATATCTTTATTTTTCTGAAGAAGTTAGCTGTATAATATTCGTAACTGCACCTAAATGCAAGTACCTGCTGTTGGTTGTTTTTGGCAGGCGTTCTACAAACAAGCGGAGCAAACTAATCAATGTTGTACAATATTGTGAGCTTTAAAAGTGAGGCGGCTACTTATCAGAACATTCACAGAGTGCAATGATATAAACAAACAATAACCATTTTGTTTATATCATTGCACTCTGCTTGACAGAATTCTATGGTTTTTCTTCCTCTTTGTATCTTGGTTTCCAGATTGAAAATGGAAGCTGAGCTCTGATATCTGTGTTTCCTTTTATATCCTAAACACTGGTTATCTAATTATCTTCTGGTGTTATACACCCTTTTCATGCCCTTCCCGTACAGATCTGAAACATGAAGGGTTTATTGGAATGCTTTAATCAATTAACATAGTGATGCATGCTTGTGTTATGAACGTACGTTTTTTATGAGTTGGGAGATCCTTTCACCTTCTGAGTTAGATTTTAACTAGCAGTGGTACGAGTCCACATGTCTGGACACACATCTGTATACAAAGGTGTTAAATGGTCCGAGTCATGCTAGACCTACACATGTCGGGTGGTTATGAGCGCATCTGAGTCCAAGTGTACCCAGTGATTTCCGTGTTTAATCATTTCCCAGCATTATAGGCTAACTTTGTGTGTGTAGTATGGCTGGATCTGTTTAGAGCAACTCATGTGCTGGATCTGTTGAGGGCAACTCTTGTATAATGTAGATACTACTTATATGTTCCTTTCTAAGCTTTCATGGAGAAATGGTGGTTGTGAATGTATTTTATCCAAAGGATCAGTATCATTTCTAGTCCATGAAAATGGATTGAACCATTCAATTAACCCATTTGTGGGCCCTTATGAGTCAATTTTAATTTAATTTGATTTTCTTTGAAAATATGAAGGTGGAGCTCGAGCTTTGCATGTTATTAGAGCTCGAACCACAAACAAGCTTGAGTTTGCGCTCAATCATTTGAGCATGAGCTTAACCAATTTCGAGCAAGCCACTTCAAAGCTTGGTTTGGAATACTTCAAAGCTCAATTAGATTTGGTTAATTTGCAGCCCTACCAGCACTTTATGCAATCCTATAAAACAAGTGGAACCATACAGAAGGCTAGCAGGGTAAAAGGCCATAAGGTCCAGGTTTTCTAAACCTTACACTCCACCATCCGGAGTCGGTCATTCAATTCAAGCTCATTTTCAGTGTCTCAATCAATACTCAGGCTATTTCCGCAATCACTATTATCATCCTTCACACAATGAAGACGCATCGAATAAGCAGTGGTCCTTAGGAACAATATAGTCATATTATGCAACTAAGTTCTACTTTCGGAAGCAGAAGTAGAATCTAAGATGTCTACACCAGAGTATTAGAAAACTAATTCCAGAGCAATTCATGTTTTGGGAACTCCAAAATGAGAAGACATCAACGAAGTAAAAATTACAAAGTCGATGGACAATGTCACTCAAATGTCAAACTCTTTAGTTTTTTACTCCTCGAGTAGCTTAAGAGATGACAATGGCTCAAAATAAGGTACACAAACGGATATGCAGAGGTAGTTCTCTCTAACAAAATAATTCATTTGCAGGTATCATGATAACACTTTTGAAATGGAAAGCAAGACAAGGACAGAGCCTCAACAATGTAAGGCTCCAGTACTTTCATTACGAAAGGAAGATTACAAATCTAAAAAAAGAACGTACAAGCAAAACTCATCCCTTTCTCAGATTCTCTCATAATTACCCCCTCATATGAGTATATGCAACTAACTAACCTTCAAATTTCCTGCCGAATACATGTACAACAATTAAGGAACAATTAAAATTTCCCCATGGTGGTTTTCGTAATTCAGTTTGCCTTAAAAAGCCGAGCAGTTGGACCTCTTTGTATCAATCCTTGCGATGAAATTCCTTCAAGATGTATGATTAGACATATGATACAAACACCAAAGCTGATATGAACACTTATGCCAAACCCTGCATCTCATCGCTCGGTTACAAATCTGGGCACGATCAATAGACTCATGTGCAATTACTTTAATTAGCACCATCCTAACAAGTCTACTTGTAATTTCGAGCAACAAATGAAAGCACTATCCTGCTAAGCATGCTCCCCACGGATTCGCCTAGCGAGTTGGATATCCTTTGGCATGATGGTAACCCTCTTGGCATGGATTGCATAGACTTGAGCTGCCTCCTGAAGAGCCATATGGGAAATAAGGCCTTAAAAGAGAGACAAAACGGTCTATAATTTGTCTTGGCACTCATTCTTGATTCAGATGGTGTGATCCTCAAAATTTTATGATACTTTAAGAAAAAGAAGTTATCATTAACTGGCTAAATTATATTTCTAGCATTTCACATGAATGAAAGTCAGAAATTATAAATTCCTCCTTAGTCGCATACTCCTGTTTGATATAGTCCCCTCCTCTTTGTGATGGGGAGAGGCCAAGCAATTCAAGCGGGAGTTTATGCGAGCGTGTTGGATAGGAATGTGATCCAACTATAATGTACGCGTGCTTGAACCTATGGACTCCCAACAAGTTTAACTGTAGGCTAGTTTTTTTTTTCTTTTTTTTTCTGTTTAATAACCTGACAAATACATCGAGAGATAAAAGGGGAAAAAACACTTGCTACAAGATATTGACACATACCACAAAGAGCTAGATCCCAAAGGAAAGGAAAGAAACAACAGAGTCCAACAAAATTGGATGAAGGAAAGAGGAGAAACAAAAACTAAGAACAAATCCAGCCTAAGCACAAAAATCTCATCTTGTAACTCCCAAATGACTAATTGCATAGCTAATCAGCTAGAGAATTAAGCCAAGCCATACTCCGTTATGGAGTACTCATTTTTTTATCTGAAGGAAATCGCAAGAGTTCGTGAAGTATTTAAAATGCAATTCGGTTTCTTTTTACAAATAGTAAAAACAAACTGGAGGATAAGGGAGGGTACGGAGGTAATTTGGTAGGGGGGTATTAGGGGGTATAAATTAGTAACGGGAAGGAAGTGTTATTAATTAGTGAGGGGGAAGGGGTACAAAGAGGTATTATTTGGGTGGGGATATTAACTCATCCGGGTGCTCCAAAAATACCCAAACCATGCATATGATCGTGGGACCTGGATAAGGGAAGGGGTATAACTTAGAGGGTGTTTGGGAGTCTCATTTTCAGCTTTTCATTTTTAACTTTTTGGATTATGGTCAGAACATATTTTGGATTTGGTATGAGTGTTTGAGAGAAATGTGTAAAATGCATTTTAAAACAGGAGTAGTGTTTGAGAGATGTGCAAAATACATTTTGTAGGTCTTTTTATTAATCAAAATGGAAAAAGTGAATGAGAAGTCAAAAAGCTCCTCTCAACCTGTTTTCACTTATGCTCTAGATTGTGCATTTTACAGAAATTCTAAGAATTTCTGCCAAACATTCAAAATGAAAAAATGAGAATGTGAAAATGGAAAAAATTGTCTCCCAAACAGACTACCCTTGTTATACTGCAGCCAATCAGGGCCCAACAGTAGTAGCAAAACAGCAGCAACTTTAACGTCTTCAGCAGCCCAATATCCTCAGACTATGCCCACCCAATCGAAAATTCATCAGTTCCCAGCAGCAGAGAAGTTGAGTAAATCAGTAGGTAGCATATTAGTGGACAGATCCATGTCCAATAAAAACTCAAACAACCATAATAGCAGACAGCAGCAGGCAGAGGTAGAAACATGCCAAACCAATTCATCTGATTGTTTGTACAAGCGGCAGCCGCTGCTTTAACAGGTGCCCCTTGACGAAGCCAAAATTACAACCGACGCTATGGATAGAAAGACGAATCTACCCCTCCGATTCATATGTGAGGCTGCCGAAGGGTCCAATTGGAAAAATTGGGCCAAAGAGTGGAGTGCCACCCTCAATTTTTCTAGGCTCTTAATATCTTGGGTTTGGATTAAACTTGTGTTGATTTTCAAATGATGCAGTATTGCCCGATTAGTACAAGTAAAAAAAAAATTGCTGTCAAAGAGGTCAAAAAAAAAAAATGTCAAATGATTAGCATCTCCCAGACCTGCAAATAGAGAACCTAATTTGCTAAGCTGTGAAGCAAGTATAAAATTCCATAGTGTATAATGTATATATAAGATAGGTGCTTGATGTACACAAAATGCACACCGTGTTATGTGGGATTCACCTCGGGATTCCACACAAATGACCGAAGTCGCTTAATTGCTTCAAAATATTTTTTGAAAATCCTTATAAAAAAATATAGCTCAATTAAATATGGATAAGGGCTTGATCAATTTTTAGCCTAGTTTCCTATCCGAACATTGAGCAAATGACTCTGACCGAAGTGTTTTTTCACAAGAATTCATTAAAAAAAAAATTATGTTGCTCCAATTATTTGTGAGGAATTCTAATATGGGTCTCACACAATGCTGCGATGTGTGTACCCATAATTCCATTTCTCAACCATTTTGCATATGCTACTAAGTACTAATGCGTCACACCGTATCCAAATTCCTTGCACTGGCTTTTCCGTAATTATCATGTATGTCGATACATTGTGGTAAATGTACACGCCTTAGGCTTCGTATATGTACCGCGTTGGCGCCTCAGGCAATGTTCTGCGATAGCCTTTTTATTTTGCAAATCTTGATACGTTTTGGTGATACTACTCGAAAATCGAAATGGCTTCAGAAGAAGGTCAGGAAATCCAAATGGCTTCAGAAGAGGGTCAGGTCATCAATTGCGACACGGTCGATCTGTGGAACGAATTGCTCCAGAAGGGAAACGAGTCCAAAAAAATGGTAATTATTGGTCATTTTTTCAACAGTTTCGTCGGTTTTTTCTTTATTATTATTAATGGGTTTTCATTTGCAATATTCTGATGTTCTTTTGTTTGTAATTATTTACTCAATATAAAAGAAGAAAGAGTTTACGTCCTTGAATTGGTTCCGAGAATGTAACAATGGGTTGTGGGTAGTTTGTTATAAAAACTTTTAGCTCTGTGGTTAGTGTTAAAATCTTTCATTTTGTGTCGTTATTAGCCTATTAGGCCTTGGTTTCCCAGAAAAGTTTCAGACATTCATACACTTTTCTTCCTTTCCAAAACAAGGGGAAAGCTTACAAATGTGCTATGCTTCTAGCGTCGTGAATGTTATTTCAACAGGTTTTACACTTCAAACTTAAGGATGGCAACGGGTAGGGTATGAATTGGAGAACCCTATTCTACTCCCGATCTCCAATTGTGAAGTTCTTGTTGTTCTAATTTAATATTTTACAATTTATATTTTATGGAGTAATTCTCAAGTTAAATAATTATTTTGGAGAGATTCATGGAGTTAGTTTTTACATTGACTCAATCTCCTTATATTTCTTCACAACATCAGAGGTGGGATTTAGTTGAAACAAACTAATACTCGAACTCCTATTTTTTCTCCACTATCAGAGGGTTGCCAGATTATCTCTAACAAATTTTGTTAGCCTTTTGTGTCTATATATACTCCATAAAATCTGCCATTATCTTCATGTCTAACAAACTATAACTATTCCTCTATTTAAACTGGTGCGTTGTCTTCTTTCATATATATATATATATATATATATATATATATATATATATATATATATATATATATATATATATATATATATATATATACCAATCAGATTACTCCTACTCCCATTTTTTTTCTTACTTGGTTGATTTACACGATTTCCTACTCTCCTCAAAATATTTTCATACACTGACTTTGCCTAGACTTGGGCTATATAATAATTCACATATAGATTTGCTGCTGATTTTTGTATGGTTTCGAGTGTCGGGAAACTATTGGTTCGTGAGTTTAATTTGTTGCACAGAAAGAAACTCGAAGGTCGTTGTATCTTGGGGAAGGAGCGCCGTTCAACCCCGTGCAAAAGGGGGTGTATCTTTTCCAAGGAGAGCGCGATTTCGCATGCCTCGACCACCCCACAGACTATTCTAACCCTTACTCAATTTATCTAATTTCCTTAATTTGTTTGATGCATATCATTTAGAATTATTATTCTGTTAGAAATTCCTATTCCATATATTTTCCCCAACAATTCTTCCTCATCCCCACCTCCATAGCCAAAAGGGATAGTGGGCAATCCACCATACTCGCCTCCTATTGGGGATCGGGTATATTCGGGTAAATCCATATCCAGACTAGTTGGGAAAAAGAAAAGAAAAGAGAGATGATAAGATCTAATTTATGTGTCCTATACTAACAAAAACAACCATTTAAAACAAAATAGAATAGAAAGTTGGGAAGAAAGTAATAGTCTACCAAGATTATATATAATTTTAAATACTACCATCATTAAACTTTTAAACCATTGTGCAAAAACGCCAATGCTCTGGATGTTGAATGAAAGAAGCATGGTAATGTGCACATAAATCGAAATGATTCTTAGGTCTGGCCTCTCTGATGCCTTTTGGCTTTGATTTGAGAGCATCATTCCGCAACAAACTCGATGGTATAGGGGGGCCACTGTTTCAGTGGTATTCTGTGAGCAGCCACTTTGTGTATTTATTGCCAAAGGTTAGATTTGTCTTCAATCCATCTGTTTCAGTGGTATTCTGGGAGCAGCCACTTTGCGCATTTATTGCCAAAGGTTAGGTCTGTCTCCTATCCATCCCCCGCCCATACCTCCAATTATTGGGGACTAAATGGGTTATATTATTGTTGTTGTATTAAACTTTTAAACCATATATAGGTTTAATTCGGAACAATATACATAAACTATACCAATATGCATACTTATATATATACACACATACATATACATTTATATACTACTATATGCCTACATATACATTCATAAAAATATGTATACAATTTGAAACGAGGGCGAGTACGGATATTCGGAGACAGGTATCACAAAATCAGACCCGCTCCATTTTCAATCGGGAATTCTTTAAGTTCTACCATACCTGCTCCTATTGGACGAAAAATCAAATAATATCCGCCTCCAAATAGTCGGATGTGTCGGAGGTGGGGCGGGTATCCATCGGGTTTGGGGAAATTGCCATCCCTATTCAAACTCAAGATTTTCGCAAGTTTGTTTACCTTTTGTGCTGTTTCCTCAAGTTGTGTGCTTCAGATCTTTGCATTAGTTTAGCTCTTAGTTATGCATATTATTTGCTCATGGATTTTAGAAAATCTTATTGGTATAGATTAGTTTAATTCTTTAACTCACTTTTTGAAGTTAGTTTTCTTAGTTATGCATCATGTCGTAGTACATAATTCAAGTTCCGTTTGTTCTTTGGGGTTACGTGAAGCACCTAGCTCACCCGTGTTCACATGGTGATTACCTGTTCACCTACTCGATATAAATGCTACCAGATATTTATACTTTGTTAAATTTGGTCTTATTATGCAGAACATTCATATAAATTTTGGAGATTTGATGTCTGTTTTTTTTTTTTTTTGGCCAATGCAACTGGTAATATTTTTTTAAAGGAAGTCCTACCCATGGGTGGTAGCTTGGCGTAGTTGGGGTCTCAATCTTATGGATTTGGGGAACAAGTGGTTTTTGGGTTTGAGATCTTCTCCTCCCTATGAACCTGATGGGCCGAGGTTGGTTCACCCTTTGTAGTACTGCCCCCCTCGTGTATTCTGGATGTGGTCGCAACGGTCAGGAACTCTTTTGGTCATAGGCAAGGGCTCTTCTAGTGCGCCGAGGGGGGATTGCTGTGTTGGGTCATCCCCTCCTACAATTATAGGTTAGTTTTGAACACCCAGCCAAAATATAAATGAATACCCACCAACAAATCAGTCTATTTTGAACAACCTAAATTATATCCCGTTATAGTCCAATCATAGGTGGCACAACGTATAAGAAAATGTGGTCAATTGAACACGCTTTTCTATTTTGTTGCCATATTGCATCTAGTAATTTTATCTAATATTTTGTTTGAACTCTTAGTCCTATACTATAAACAAAACACACTGCAATTCAAGTGATTTACAATTGAATATTTAATAGGACTTCTCACCAATTATTTATATTTAATATACCATTTCAAAACAAGATAGACATCTTAATGACAAAATAATGGAGAGGGAAAAATATCTATTGGTATCGTTATGATGTAGTTTTCTTTGGAGTAGACAATACAACAACAACAATAACAATAACATAACTCATTTAGTCCCCAATAATTGGGGGTATGGGTGGGGAATGGATAGGAGACAGACCTAACCTTTGGCAATAAATGCACAAAGCGACTGCTCCTAGAATACCACTGAAACAGATGGATTGGAGATAGACCTAACCTTTGGCAATAAATGCACAAAGTTGTTGCTCACAGAATACCACTGAAACAGTGGTCCCCCTATACCGTCGAGTACGCTGCGAAATCATGCCCTCAAATCAAAGCCAAAAGGCATCAGAAATAGCAGACCCAAGAATCATTTTGATTTATGTGCACATTACCATGCTTCTTTCATTCAGCATGGTAATGTGCACATAATTTCCTAAAAAAAATAAGCATATTTATGCTCCTGTTTGATTTTGCTTTGGTAAATATATAAAAAAACTGAAAACAATTACAATGTTTTACGTGTTTTTATATTTTTGAGGTCACATTATACACACTAGTATATGAAATTTTGTGAGTAGCTACTTTGTGCATTTATTGCCAAAGGTTAGGTTTATCTCCAATCCATCTGTTTCAGTAGTATTCTGGGAGCAGCCACTTTGTTCTTTTATTGCCAAAGGTTAGGTCTGTCTCATATCCATCCCCCGCCCATACCCCCAATTTTTGGGGACCAAATGGGTTATGTTATTGTTGTTGTTGTTATTGTTGTAGTATATGAAATTTTGTGAAGATACGACTAATTGGTTAAACTAGTAGAGTTAAAAGTAATTTTTGAATGCTTGTTAAAAATTCCTGGAGCCGCCACTAGTTTATGCTTAACTATGGAGGAATGTATATGCTCATAATGTCTTAGCCACTAAACTAGAATTTAAAATAGTGTACTTCTTAGCACCTTGATTATGTAGGGCTGCCTTGTTTCTGAAAAGAAGACTAATGAAACATATGGCCCGAGTTTTGTTCCACTGTTGGAAATTGTTTTTCCTTTTGGCGTATATGTATGTCAAGAAGCATCTTTATGTGGCTATGATGCATTTCTATGTTTGTGGGTTCACAGATACCAAGTGCATTCATACAACAAAAATGGCCTGTCTGTAGTGGGTTTCATGGATGATCATTACCCTGTCCAAAGTGCATTTTCTCTTCTTAACCAGGTAATATCACTTTTAGTCCTTTACTTTGGTTTCATGGGAGCATTTTTTTTCTTTCCTGCAGCTATTTGATGCACATATGTATGTATTTTGATTCCTCACTTGCTGAGAACCCCCTTTTCCCCCCCTGAGAAATCTTCTGGGCACCATAAATTTTCTAAGTCTGGTAGGTAAAATCATATATATTTGGTGGAATTGTTGACTTATGTGATGTGAAATGATTTTATGCGGTTTTTTAACTCTTCCTGAAAAATTGAAAGGCTTTTCAAAAGATAGTTAAATCATTTGCTTGTTCAATTAATGCCATTTTATTTGGTGGGCATTAAAGTTACATAAAGCCATGTCCTTGTTGGATTGGCAGTGGCGGAACCAGGATTTTGTGGTAGGGGTGCCAAATTTTTGAAGCTAATCAATCCTAGGACCAAAATTTTTCCAATATGTCACGTCTCAGTACCTTGATTTTGATCTACAAGCCACACCAAATACCCCAAAATGCTTAAGCCTAAGTTGCTAGTAGTATAATCTTACATTGTTTATTATATCTCCATCACCACCCATGTCAAGCATGAGGGAAGTATTAGAATGATAAAAGTAATTCTGTTTAATACATGCAGCTCAATATTTTTCAATTAGGCCTTGTAAATTCGATGTTTTTAGTTGCTCAATATGTAGATTTTCACAGATGAAGCCATTAGTAACCAGAACATAGGCCCCCTATCCTTCATTTTTAGTTGCTTCTTTGGGTGCCCTCTGGATCCGTGAGTTAATTGTAAGACTTATGGCTTTGTTTGGTTGATAATTTTGAAAACAATATTTTGAGAAATAATTTTGAGAGAGTGTTAGAATTGGGAAAAAGTAATAGTTAGCGAGATGTGTAATAATTGGAGATAGATAGAGAGAGAAATGAGAATAATGATTAGAGAGAGGGGTATGAGTAGAGAGAGAAATATGATTAATGATTGGAGAAATGAGAGATGAGAAAAGAATCTTTTTGGAATTTTTTTTGGGAATTATGAAGTGAACACAATGATAATCTTTTTTTAGTTTAAAATTGTGCAGGAATTGTTGAATTAGTTTCTCAATCTATAGATTAATAGGAAAGGTTGTTCAATAGGTCAATGATATTTTGACTTATTTTTCAGGTGCTAGATCAGTACCAGAAGAATTTTGGGGATTCATGGGCAACTGTGCAAGCAGATAATACTCAACCCTGGCCCTATTTGAATCAAGCTCTCACCAAATTTCAAGTATCTACCAGCTTTGTTTTCGGGTTTTTTTTGCACGGGTCACCAAGAAAACATACTTATTCTGTCCTTTTTTGCATCGTGAAACTCGCTCAGTTTTGCTTGTTGACCTTTTTGCTGCTACCAACTCTTATCTTCTGTCTTTTCCTTTCAATTCTTCAGGATCCTGCTGAAGCTGACACGTTGTTGAAAATTCAGGGGGAATTGGACCTAACAACGGATTTTGTTTTGAGTATCAAGTTATAACTGCATTTGCTTGAGGAGTCTTACATTTTCTTGGTTACTATTCCTTTAGCTCTTTCTCCTGTATGTTGCATGTGGGTAGCGTTGATGCCATTCAGAAAATCCGATCCCTTAACCCCTTTTCTTTTTCTTAAGATGGTATCAATCTTCTAGCAACAGTTAACGATTACATGGAGGTCCCAGTTAACAGATGCTTTTTGTATTACAATTTACAATGATAGCTACTCGGATATTAACCTGATTCTGTATTAATTTTGTGTTTGTTCTTTATGGGGACTTATGGACCTTCCTTTGACATTGCTCGAGACCATTAAAAGTGTCCTTGAACGAGGTGAAAAGCTCGGTATTTTAACTGAGAAGAGTTCAGATCTCAGTGCAGCTTCACAGGTAATTTTTATCATGCTTGTATGTTGTAAACAGACCAAACAAACATATTGGATTTCTACACAACCTTATTTCCTCATGCTTACCCTAGTATCAATTATTCCATGTTCTTTGAAAGTATAAGTATGAAAGGTCAATGAATGATTTTTATAAACTCACTTGTATAGAGCACCACGATTGTCAAGCTTTGTCCTGGGCACAAATTCATCATTTATGATTGTGATATTGTGAACATATGTATTTGTTTGTTCAAACGGTCTTACAGTTCAATCTAC
Source organism: Vaccinium macrocarpon (assembly GCA_022606695.1). NCBI lineage: Eukaryota > Viridiplantae > Streptophyta > Magnoliopsida > Ericales > Ericaceae > Vaccinium > Vaccinium macrocarpon. The sequence continues at coordinate 933,140 of CM040175.1, read as the reverse complement.
GTGATTGTAATCAACCATGTTTTGGACTGTTTTTCAAGAAAAAACTACTGTTGTGCCATGGACAGTCATTATTAGTTATCATTTTGCTTGAAATGTCTTGCATGGAGCACCATATACTTCACGTCCGGTCGTATTTTTTATACTTCCTTGGATTATTCACTGACATGGACCTATCTGAATGCATCTCACTCATTTCCTATTAAAAAGGTTTGATAGTTCACAGCATATTTCCATCGCCCACGTCCATTGTAATAATGCATTTGCCGCGTGGAAATTTTTATGTGAATACCGTGTTATGGATGAGATAATCCGCATAACTTCTAACTGGTTCGAGTTCAATGTGATGAGCTGATCCACCTGACTTTATCAACCAGTTGTAGGTATGATCCTTTTTTTTTTTTTTTGCAATATATTGGGAAAGAAAAGGTCACGATTAAAATTTACTGAGGGTTGTGTTTGTATTCTGGTAATGCCTGGTTGAGATCTAAAACTTATGCATGTTTATATGTATTAATGTATATCTTTATTTTTCTGAATAAGTTAGCCGTGTAATATTCGTAACTGCACCTAAATACAAGTACCTGTTGTTGGTTGTTTTTGGCAGGCGTTCTACAAACAAGCGCAGCAAACTAATCAATTTTGTACAATATTGTGAGCTTTAACAGTGAGGAGGTTATCTTATCAAAACATTCACATAGTGCAATGATATAAACAAACAATAACCATTTTGTTTATAACATTGCACTTCGTTTTTTTTTTTTTTTTTCAATTCATCATTGCACTCTGTTTGCTTGACAGAATTGTATGGTTTCCTCTTTGTATTTTTGTTTCCAGATTGAAAATTAAGCTAATGCTCTAATATACGTGTTTCCTTTCATATCCTAAACACTGGTTATCTTCTGGTGTTATACATGTTTTTCATGCCCTTCCCTTACAAATCTGAAACATGAAGGGTTGATTGGAATGCTTTAATGAATTAACATAGTGATGCATGCTTGTGTTATGAACGTACGTTTTTTATGAGTTGGGAGATCCTTTCACCTTCTGGGTTAGATTTTAACCAGCAATGTTACGGGTCCACATGTCTGAACACACATCTGTAAACAAAGGTGTTAAATAGTCTGAGTCATGTTGGACCTACACACGTCGGGTGGTCCTAAACGCATCTGAGTCCAAGTGTACCAATTGATTTCCGTGTTTAATCATTTCCAAGCATTAGAAGGCTAACTTTTTGTGTGTATGTAGTGTGGCTGGATCTGTTTAGAGCAACTCATGGGCTAAATCTGTTGAGGGCAACTCGTGTATACTCTAAATACTTACTTATTTGGTCCTTTCTAAGCTTTCATGGAGAAATGGTGGTTGTGAATGTATTTTGCCCAAATGAAAAGTATCATTTCTAGTCCATGAAAATGGACTGAACCATCCAGTTAACCCATTTGTGGGCCCTTCTGAGTCCATTTTAATTTAATTTGATTTTCTTTAGAAAGATGAAGGTGGAGGTCGAGCTTTGCTTGAAACACAAACAAGCTTGAGTTTGCACTCAATCATTTAAGCATGAGCTTAACTAATTTTGAGCTAGCCATTTCAAAGATTGGATTGGAATACTTCAAAGCTCGAATAGATTTGGTTAATTTGCAGCCCTACTAGCACCATTTGCAATCCTATAAAACAAGTGGAACCATACAGAAGGCCAACAGGGTAAAAGGCCATAAGGTCCAGGTTTTCTAAACCTCACATTCCACCTTCTGGAGTCGGTCATTCAATTCAAGCTCATTTTCAGTGTCCCAATCAATACCCAGGCTCTTTTCACAATCACTATTATCATCCTTTACACAATGAAGACGCATCAAAAACTTAACAACCTTGAGTTTTAAATCAATAGCTACGAGCCCGGATTAAACACAAACAAACTTAATTTGTTAGCATAAGTGAGAGAAATCACGAATCCATTTAGGCCATTTGGGTGGTGATCACCCTAGGCTGAGCCTTTGACTACTCCTCCATTGATGAAGAACTCGCCAAGGAAAAGCTAAAAATTACACTAAACATTACGGCTTATTAAAGTGATTAAAAAGATCGGTCTTAAGAGTGTACCGATGAGATGTGTATAGGAGGGTTGACCAAGGGTGTCCTCCTTTCAATCTCGAAGGAATCCACAAGTGGGACTAATCTTAGATTCGGATTTGGTGTGAGAAACAGCCAAGTAGTTTGCGCATACTCACAACCACACCTCAATCTTTTGTTTTAACGGAAATTAAACTAAGTATTGAAAAGATGAGGAAATTGAAACGAACTAGAAATTGAAATTATAAAAGTAGATATTTTCAGATCACAATAAATATTACAACTTTCGTGGAAAATAAAACAACAAACAACAAAAATATAAATTAACTTCCAAAAGGATTTCAGAGAAACTAAGGGGAGAAATTTGCTCTCGGATTCTAGGCTGAAGAAAATTAACAAAGGGAAAGGGGAAGTGTCCTTCCTTTCTCCTGGTGCACTCCTACTTATAAGCAAATCCCTTGGCCAAATATAGAAATTGACAAAAAGGAGCCACAGTGGGCTTTTGGCTTTATGGCACTTTGACATTTCAGCTCTAGGATTAGTTGCCAAACTTGCATTGACTGGGTTCGCGACGCTCTCGACTGATGTTCAAAACGGTGTCCGATTGGAGTGTCGGAACAGTCAAATTTCTTATTTTAATTCGGGGAATAAAACGGTATAGCTCTTGTAATTTTTATGCTTGACATGTGTTTCGTGGGGCAAAATGATAAGCCCCAAATGTTGTCTATAATCTGGGCTTATCTAGCTCATTTTTGTTCACACACACACGTGATTTCGTGCTTTATATGTTTGATATGCGCGTAGTGTTGTTTTTGTTAGTTATAGGTAAAACACGTGAATAAGCAAGTTTTGGAGCGCATTGGAAGCCGTCCCAAGTTACCGAGTGCTAAGTCGCCCCATGGCACGCCAACACCGGGCCTCAAGAGCTAAGAAATGATGATTTGGCTAAGGTCCGGCAAGTCGAAACGTCCCAATTAGCCGGAGGCTTTGAAGCCGCACTTCACGCTCACACAAAACTCCCGGTGAAGTCCGGGAGTGAACAAGCACTCCATTGACCAAGGAACATCTCCCCCGAGGGTCGCACCACGTATTTACGTGCTTTGGAGCAAGTCCGGAAGCACACAAGGCCAAGGGAGTGACCAAGTGAAGTTAAGGCATCATTGGACCTATAGTGGATCGATCTAGTCTCTTGGAGTGGATCGATCCACTCAAGTCAAAACATCATCAGTCCCTTTTGGATTGATCCATTGCAACAAAGTGGATTGATCCACTCAAGGCCAACCATGCATCAGAGATAGTGGATCGATCCAGTCTCAAAGTGGATCGATCCACTCTAGTCTAGAAGTTGTCCAGAGCCTTCTGGATCGATCCACTCTGAGAGAGTGGATCGATCCACTCACGTTCAAGCTGCAAATTTCCAGCCACTTGTTGCACTTTCTATTAATGGCAACTTTGAGTTGTTGTGTGTGCTTTATAGATATTTTGTAAAGGGAGAAAGATGAAGACTATATGACCTCTCTCCTCTCTCCCTCTCCCCCACAACTTACACTTTCATTTCCTAGCTTAGTTTTTGCTCTCCATTGGAGACTCTTGAAGCTCTCTCTCTCTAGTTTCTTCATGTAAGTGTTAACCTTAAGTTATTTTCATGTTCATTAATGTCGTTGTTCTTGTTTAACTCTACATAGAAATCAAGTTTATTTTCATTTCCATGTAGTGTTTGGTTTCCTTGTTCTTCTTGCCATTTCCTTAAGAAACACTTGGTTTGGTTGGTTGTTTGTTAACTTCTTCAAGTATAAAGTGATAGACTAGGATGGCATCTTCATTAAAATCAAGTTTAATTAGTTGCTTGTTATGTTTTTTATTTCCCTTATAAAAACAGCTATGTTTTATGTAGTAATGCACGAGTAGTCGGTTTAGGCTCGGTTAAGGGGTGACTAGCACCCCGTGACTTCGGTTGGTTCACTCTCCTCGCTAATGTTGCAAACTTTGTATGTTAATCAAAGAGTTAGGATTAATTTTATGTATCAAAATTCGGGTCTGTAAACCCCTTTGATCGCACGTCGCCCGAGGCATGACCACTTGGTACGTGCAATGCTTAGGGATAGGGCGACTCAAATGTTTGTATAAATGGCACAAGAATCCTACTCTTTGAGAAACACCATTTTTCTAGTTAAATGAGTTTTAAGTATCAAATCTTCCGTTCGGGGCCGTTTAACAACGCCCCGAGCCGGTTATTTTAGAGGAGAATGAATCGGCCTAAGCCATGGATGTTGAGAACCCCTAAACCTTGCCTTCCTTTAATTAGTCTTTTTAATCTTTAAAGTCATTCACGTAGTTTAGTGAGCTCCACCCACAAATCACCAACGCCAAGTTTGCCGCTTTAAGGCTAAAAACCTCACTCGCAAGACAACTCTCACGCCGAGTGCGTTCGGTCTCTGTGGATTCGACCCGATCTTACCGGTTATTATGCTACCTCCGACCTAGCCCTACGCTTGGGGCAACACTTTCTACGACACAATCCAAGGTCGCAAGCATTTTTGGCGCCGTTGCCGGGGATCAAGCATTTCTGGCTATACGTTGCCGGGGGTCAAGCACAAAATCTGATATCATTTAGACACCGCGATATTTGTCTCCATTTATGGGTTCCCAGCCACCCACCTACTTCCTAACTTTCTGTTCCTCATTTGCCTTTTTTTCTTCATGGAGTTATTGCCTTGGAAAATTATCCAGTGTGGCACATCACACCTCCGCACAGCATCGAATGCACCATTTTTATCCCGTTTTCTCCTGAAACACTCAAAACAAACCTTATGTGCAATATCTTATAAAAATTAATAATAAACATAATATTAAGATAAACTCGAGGACTTAAGCCCACTAATATTTACATATTTGTGTGCTTATCACTCTAGTACTTTCATTACAAAAGGAAGATTACAAATCTAAAAAAAGAACGTACAAAACAAAACTAACGCATCGGAATTCACAAAAGAATAGTTAGAGTACAGTTCCAAACGATGGTAGGTCTCGAATCCTCAAGAGTTCTTGAATCCACAAGAAGAAAGAGATTTAACTTAGAAATTGTTATTGAATTAAAGGTACCGAATAATAGAGGTTACATGCCCTTTTATAGGGAAAACTAACAAATCCTAGCAAAAATTTACTAAAAAATAAAATATCCCGAAAATGGGGAAACTCCCAAAATTGAAAACTAGAAAGAAAAAATAAGAAATTCTCAATTGGAAACAATGAAAACAGAGTAATTCGTAATCTAATTATTAGCTAAAATAGCTAAATTACTAAATTGAAAGCATAAACGAATGAATTTGGCCGAATTCCATCTTCAGTCACAACTTTAGGGTGGTGAGTATTGACCGCAACGCGATTTTGCTTCAGCCCACCAAGTTTGGGTCTATTCCAAGCTCGTCGATAAATTGCTGAAATTGGCAATTTTCAATTAAGAGTTGTTTGGGCCTCTTAGGCTTCAACCGGTCCAATTGATCATAGAATTGGGCCGCTACTTGTTCTACATCAAAAACTCATACCTTCTCTCCTAATTACCCCCTTATATAAGAAGTATATGCAACTAACTAACTTTCAAAAACAGAACAGATTCTCTTCTTGCAACTGATTTTCCCGCTGAATACACGTAAAACAATTACAGAACAATTAAGGCTAAGACAACTATTAAGGTTTCCCTTGGTGTTTTTCGTAATCCAGTTGCCTTAATGAGCCGAGCAATTGGACCTCTTTTTATCAATCCTTGCAATAGGGGCGGCTGCACTTGTATGCATGGATGGTCACATGACCACCCAAAAACAAAAACAAAAAAATTCTTAGAATACATGTCGAATTTTTTAGGTAGTCCAATGTTGAACACCCTATCCAAACTACATGGAACATATTGCCCAATAATAAAAAAAAAAAACCCAACTATTGAACACTTCGGCCAATAAAAAAACCCCAAGTTCAATTCAAATTGAACCCAAAAAAAACTAAAACCCAAATAGAAAAGGCATGGGGGAAAGGGCTAAAAGCATACACAGACAAAAGTCTGTTTTCGACTTTTCTTTGGTATTGAGCAAAAAAAAAAAACTTTCTTCTCTGGTGCGACCAACTGTCGACATGTGAAGTCTCTCTTGTTACTTCATATTTGATACCATTGATAACAAGGTTATTATGCAACAGTTTCAAAGTATGAAAACTCATCGAGGGCAATTGTAACATACTTTATCCGTTGTTTTTGGTGGCATCGTCGTTATTAATGGAATTTTTTTTGACTATATTTAGTTGTGGTTTATAGAGGTAGTAGAACCTAAGAATTTTTGAACACCCTCAGAAAAATTCTGAGAGCGATCAAATTCATTCAGGATGTATGATTATAAGACATACTATGATACAAACACCAAAGCTGATATGAACACTTATACCAAACCCTGCATGTTGCCCTCTCATCTGGGCACGATCAATAGACTCAACAGTCAATGCCACCTGCACTACAATTCTACAACCCAGTCCTGGCATCAGGACTCCTAGAAAATCTCCATACCCTGCCTTTCTTCTCTTTTATAAATTCTGCATAAATACATTTCACAGGTTTAACAGTTTAGTGCCTCAGATAGAAGAAAGACACATAGGATGCAAATTATCACTATAAAATCAGCACAGGCCAAAAACCATACTGCATATTCAATACATACTACCAGTCAATTTCAATTAGAATAGAAGAAAGAAACAATTTTCCAACACATCAATTTAATACATTTGGAAAAAGATTTGGTGAACATATGCACTAGAAATTTGTTTGAAATTGAATTAAAAGGAAGGCATAACAGAGAGATGAAGATAAAAACATTGACCTTGCACTTTTGAATTCACATTCTCAACCTCTTTCACATGGTCCTCAAGAATCAAATAAACCACTTCATAATGGCCCACAGTCAACATGTAGCAAAAATGTCCTCTTCCATAAACGAGTGACGCAGAGAATTAATATCGTAATTACTTGCGTTCTTCGTCGGCGGCGAACTCAGGGAGAAGCCTTCCTTCCATCTTCTTCAACTTTCTTCCGAAATCCAAAATCAAATCGACGTCGGTGCCGGAGATGATTCTGATCGGATATGAAAGGTACAAGGTAAAAGGGAGTAAGAAATAGCTTCAACCACGTTGGTGCAAGTCAAGAATAAGATCCATCAGAGCAAAATTTGCATATAATCTAGTGTCCTCTTCCATAAAGGAGGAATTAAGATCGTAATTACTTACACGCGTTCTTCGTCGCCGGCGGCAAACTCAAGGACAAGCCTTCCATCTTCTTCAACTTTCTTCTGAAATCCAAAATCAAATCGACATCGGCGCCGACCGTGGTCGGAGATGATTCTGATCGGACAGGAAAAGTTCACCGCACCCTCGTCGACGACGTTGGTTCTGAGGGAACGCGAGATTAGATTATGTTACGGTGAAACCAGTTATTATGGTTTTGATTCAGTATATTCAAACGTATTTTAAAGGACATAAATTCATTAAGATCATGTACTAATTCACTTTCAATTAATTTGAAATTTTTACATGATTTGTATTTTTATGCGTTCTACAATATGAATGTCTCGGATCATTAAAATATCACTGATATAGATAGAAAACGTACTTAAAGTCTCATAATAATTGTTGATATAGAAGGGGATATGATTCAATGTATCTATATTCATTTTAAGAAATAGGAAATCATTTAGATTAAGTACAAAAATCTATTTTATTTACGAGATATTTGTACATCATTTGCGTTATAATAGTTTCTACAAGAAGAATGTCTCAGATCATGAAATAATGGTAGATATAGGATGAAATCGTCCTTGAAGTACCAGAGTGTCAAGTGACGTCGTTTTTGGGACATGACACAGGTTGAACCTGTGTCATGACGTGGACAATAAAAAAAAAAACAAAATTCCACGTTACTTTCACCCCGTTGCCCTCTCATCGAAGAAGATCATGACGAATAGTGGAAGACCGCCGGTCTGCCACCGCCGGCACCTCAACCAAGACCCCCACCGCCGGCGATAACCACCACAACCACCGTCGCGTACTGCACCGACTAAGAAGACGCTTCCACTTCCTGCGAGAAGGAGGCATACTTCTTGAACTCCGACGAGCTTCGAATCACGTGGACGAGGTTCAAACCATACACACCGAAATAACTATCGAATTTGCAAGGAGATCCAAGAATTCAGGTATGTCATTGCCCTTTACCAATCAAAACCCCACTAATTCAACTTATGCATCATTAGAAGAATGGGGAAGGTAGACCAGCTGTTTGATCAATTGCCTGTGAAGGGGAACCAACTACAAGAATTCACAAACAAGAAGAAGGTGAAGGATTGAAGTTTAATTATGCCTCAAATCTAAGAATTAATGAGAAGTTTTCATCAAAAGAAATTAACTGTTCCAAGATTGAGGAACATGAAAAACAAAATTTGAGAAACAAAAATGGTGTTGTTATGATTGCTTCCGAATCAAAAGGGATGCTTGTGGCTGTATCTCATTCGCTTAGCAATAAATGGATCCAGAAATTGGGAGAAAAATTAAGTTTGGATGGACTGATAGGGAGTTGTGCTCCACCTGCCCAGGTGGTTCATCAGATAGACCCTCCAACTAGAAGTCTAGAACACCAGGCAATGTAAAGATTTTTATCAAGAACATCGATACTTCAGCTACCTCTACTAGATTGAAGGAAATTTTATGCAAGTTCAGAACATTACAGTCTTGCAAGGTGACTTCAGAGCAGGGGAAAAAGGGGAAGTGCTATGGCTATGTTATGTCCGGGTCAGAGGTTTCATCTATGTTAGTTTGCAACTCTCTCCATGGAACCATCCTTGAAGGGAAGAAATTATATGTATACAAATTTGTCAAGAAAAGAAATAGAAAGACTGCCAATGAGGAGCTAAAATCCACAATTTTTTTGTGAAAAATCTAGGTGAAGAAGTGACAAAGGATGCCTCAATGTTAAATATTCTGAATTTGGGACAGTTTGCAATGTTTTGATCATTAAAGATTAGAAGGTTGTTTTCCAGAAGAACAATTTGATTGTAGCTTCAAAGGAAATAGAAACAATCTTAAACCTCCTTATATCACCAACAAATCAGAGGACTTCCCTTACCAACAAATCAGAGGACTTCCTCACCTCCGTCAAAGGCCATAAGCAGAGTTGTGTTTTTAGCACTCATTACTTGCTCACCCAAGCCTTCCAAACTATGACAATCATATTTGACAGAGTGAGTCTTATGGCAGCCATGGAGAATCAAACAATACAGGTTTGGGATCCTGGTGGATTCAATTCTCAAAATGGAAAAGTTCTTGCTCTACTGGTAGCACAATCTTAAGTGGGAACTACAATCTGTTGGTGGAAGAAATTTGAGGACATCAGCCTGGGCATTTCAACTGCATTTGCCATCCTCTCTAGTAAACATCTTAACTGATTTTTGTGTTCTCTTGTCAACAATTTCATCCTTGAGGACAAGGCCGTCCTAAGAGGGATGGAATGATACGCAACCATCTATGACAGCTAGGACACCTGGAAGATGGAGCTGAATTCAAGGGAAATTGTTGAAGGGTAGTTACTAGTTAGTTTAGGGGGTAAAGGTTGTTAGTGAGTGGGCTTTGTATAAGGAAAGGTTAGTTGAAGGATTAGGCAGCTATTGAAATTATAATGTGCAAAGTTTGGGATGAGAGCTCCCTTGCAATTGCTGGGACAACAGCTCCTTGTAACTGTTTCACTTCTGGAATAACAGATCTCTCTGTTTACATTTTCTTCCGTCTTCTTCTTTCATACAGTAATTCTCTTCCATGTCCTCTCTATTTCTAGCACCCATCTTATCAAAGTATTTTGCTTGGAATCGTGCCATTGTGCATTGTCACAATATTGCTGCTGAATTTGGTTCATATGTTCTATCAATTAATTTATACCATTAGCACTTGTTGGTTGCACAAACAGACCTTTTACTTCCCCATTGTTATATTTGGGATTCCTTGATATTCTAACTAGAAATACTGTACTAGACTTCATAACTTGTTTCAAATTTTGATTGAATTTGACTATGTATCTTGGGGTTTTTGAAGGGTAGGCTAGGGGGAGTTTCTATGTGGATTTTGCCGAAAGTTTAGGTGAGAATTGATAACTCTCACTTGCTTGGCTTGGGAATTGGCAACTCTCGCTTGCTTTATTTATTTGAGAAGTTTTTCGTCACTTATTTGACAAATAGCATAGCAGTTGCTTATAGCTGCAACATGCCTCTTGCTTTTGTCTTTAAATTCTAATGCTATCAGGTAAGGAAGGATATAGGAATCACATGCACTATCAAATGCTTTCAAGTCTTCCATACATACTGCTCATTGTGAGTTCTTATGCGCACAGGTACACACATATATGGCTCCTCACTACAGAGAACCTGTCATGGACAAACTACTTATTTTCAAGAAAAGTAAGGACAGAAGTCTCTAACAGTGACCAACAGCAATATTTGAGCATCATTTAACCTCTCTTCCCTTAGTTCTGATCGGAACTTCGGCGAACACCACCTTTACAACCAAACTCATCTATGGAAACACCAACCCATCAGTCATTGCCATCAAACACATAAGTTTGATCATCAGCTTGCTGGGCATGGATCGAAATGTTATGCATTAGAGTTGTTGTAGAAGAGAGGAGTATGAATGGATTGAAAAACTTCTTGCGGAGGATGTGAATAAAATTCGTCGGCAATCTATTGCTTCTTATAATGTCTATGTGATTAATTCTAGCGGATGAGTTTCATTGAATATATAACTTGCTTCCTATGATAATAAAAGTCCCAATTTTTTATGCTGTTTTTCGATGATGTTTGTTTCAAACGCGAGGCGTTGAGTTAGGAGATAAAGCACGGAAACTCTGTCAAAATTTTCATAGATGAATTGCTAGTTATCTTACTACTTTGAGTTACGTTTGTTTGTTTGAGACATGAGGCATTGGGTTAGGCCATAAAAGTAGGGAAACTCTGCCAAAATTTTCATAAATGAATTGCTAGTTTTCTTACTGCTTTGAGCTACATTTGTTTGTTTGAGACGCGAGACGTCAGGCTAGGTCATAAAGTAAGGAAACTCTGTCAAGATATTCTGTATTTGATCACCTTAATGTCATATATTACTTTTGTCCACACTCTCTCTAATTACTTTGTTCTGCGCCTTCCCTTGATCACCTTCGAATTTGACTCATTCATTGGAACAAAAGCTTGAAAATGAAGTGAAGGATTGGAATGAAATCTGTAACGAAATTGGACAATGTAATTCAGTCCAACAACTTGCAACATATCCAAGTAACATAGGTACAGATATAGACACGCGTTCAAGAATCACGAATATATTGAACAAGTTGCAATATATCCATATTGTCTAGATACAGATATAGACACAGGATACATCCTTCAAGACACAAATGGACACAACACGAAACGTTTGACTGCGTTATCCAACTAACTTCGATATTCATCAATTTGAGAAATAAAAATACATATGTATCATGTCCACAAAAAACAAGCAAGTGAACTACTCTTCAGTCTTCACTATTATCTTTTACATTTATCATTGTCATAAAACTTTGGTTGTCCTCCGCATCGCCTTTGAGTTTTTGGTCCTCTCAAATATTGAACTTGATCTTCCAAAAAACATGATTGTCCTCCTCTCCAAACTTGACTACCTGCACTTGGAAAAGAAGGCATAAATTGGTTCAAGCTTGTTCCGGTAGGGCATAAACTGGGAGAAAATACAAAGATGCTTCCACCTTGTGCCATATTTGGTATCATATTATAGGGCATAATGATTGGCCTCATTGATTGCCCCATGTAGCTTGGGTTAACCTGGCCAACAATTAAAAAAATTACGAATAACTTTTACATGAACCAGAAATTGTGCAATTAAAAGAAGTTTTTTACATTTACATTCGGAAAAAGATTTGGTGAACTGTGAACATAAGCGCACTAGAAAGTAGAAACTTGCTTAAAGAAGGCATAACAAAGAGATGAAGGTTTTACATTTACTACGGTAGAATCTTTGGAAGGGAGGGGGGATAAATAAATACTCCCTCCGTCCCAAATTTGTTGTCCATTTACGGGCATGCATGCCATTTTTCAATTGCTTATATCTTTCAAACTATAATGTTTTTTACAATTTTGAAAACTTTGTTTAATAGAACTCATCGAGAGCTATCAAACAAGATCCATAGGGAATATATATAACATTATACATTTGAAAATATAAACAATTTTTTGTGGTGCTATGAATAATTCAACTGGACAAGAAATATGGGACAGAGGGAGTAAATGTGGGAGATTGAGGAATTTGGAGACTTCGTGAAAATTGCGACCACCAAGTTTGATGTCACACACAAGATTTTTTACCTAATTTTTTTTGTTTTACTACATTTTACCTTGCACTTTTGAATTCACATTCTCAACCTCTTTCACATGGTCCTCGTGAATCAAATAAACCACTTCATAATGGCGCACTGTCAACATGAAGCAAAAATATCCATCAAAAAAAAAAAGGGAGGGGAGGCGGGGGGAAAGACCCCAGGTACAAATATTGGCTACAAAACAAAAAAGATATCAAAAAAATTATGTTGTGTGTCGAATTCCAAGTTTGCCGAGTTTTTTTGCCGTCTGTAACACGCCGAAAATGTTCTTCTAATCTAAAGAAAGTATAGGAGTCCAGGCAGTTAGAAAACTGTAACACTTCAGAATGCTTTAGTGGCTCTTTTGTATTTCCCTTTTGACAAAACCCTACGAGTAAGATATCATTAAGTTTCAATCGGCATCCGAACTACCCCATCACTGATTTAATCCAGTGCAATGAAGAGTGACAAGGAAAAATGCTTACTTTGTTCTAACTTCAACGAACTTTCCAGATCAAGATTTAGTTTTTCATAGAGTTCTCCAGCAAATCAAGTATAATATCAATCAGAGCAAAATTTGCAATATAATCAAGTTTCAGAAAAAATAAGAAAGCTTTCTAACTCATTTCACTCGTTTAAATTTCTTCTTGTATGTTTTCCCGGTACTCAAATCACTTGGTCTTTTAAGTGCTGGTGGAGACCTTAAAGGATCACATAATCATTGTTGCTAGATCATCAAATAACAGTACAATTTCGCAAAAACTACATCAGAGCACACTTCATCTGTCCAAAATTTACTAAACCACTAGTTCAAAGCCTACGTATTTCGAAAATAGATGAAGAAACTATCTACCTTCTTCACCTTTGATGTAATTGTCATCACCATCCATATCTTCCTCTTCCCCATCCACCAATTCCTCACCATTATCTTCACCGTCAGATGTATCATCCACATCCTCATCTTCATCATCATATGTCTCATCCGTATCATCATTCTCATCATCGTTTTATCATCCTCATCATCATATGCATCGTTATTGTCTTCCATATCAGCGAGTAGTGTGTGGAACGCAGGAGGAGGTGGGCATTCCTTTGCTTCTGCCTCTTCCATCTTCATCACCAAATGCCAAATAACTCTCTCATCTTTGTACAGCATATTCTCGAAATCATTAATCGATTTGGCTTCCAACTCGAAGTTCATCAAAATGTAGTGGGTACGTGTTGCTTTCTTTATCTTGTACGCCAGTTGTCGAACACTAAATCTCCATAGCCTACCCTTCTTCTCTTTTATAAATTCTGCATAAGTACGTTTCTCGGGTTTAACAGTTTAGTGCCTCAGAAAGAAGAAAGACATAGGATGCGGCACTGATGGAAATTATCACTATAAAATCAGCAGAGGCCAAAAAACATCTACGTATTCCATATATACTACCAGACCCAGCCACCTTGGTCCATTGCATATCAACAGGTCTCCGTCTATTTCAATTAGAATAAAAGAAAGAAACAATTTTCCAACACATCAATCTCATACATTTGGAAAAGATTTGCTGAACACGTGCACTAGAAACTTCTTTAAAACAGAATAAAAACGAAGACATAACAGAGAGATGAAGGTAAAAAATTTACCTTGCACTTTTAAATTCACATTCTCAACCTCTTTCACATGGTCCTCCTGAATCAAATAACCATTGCATAATGGCGGACTGTCAACATGAAGCAAAAATGTCCATCCGGAAAAAAAAAAGGAAAAAAAAAGGGAGGAAAAGGGAAAGACTCCAGGTACAAATATTGATTCCTTTTTGTTGGCTACAAAACAAAAAAGATATCAAAAAAACTAAGTTGGATGTCAAATTCCAAGTTTGCTATGAGTGTTTTTTACCCTTCCCAACACACTGAAAATGTTCTTCGAGTATAAAGAAATGATAGGAGTCAAAGCAGCTAGAATGCTTCAGCGGAATTGAATTCTCGGAGTTGATATCCTATTCCCATTGATATCCTCTTGAGCCAATCATAAGCCGAACTAGCCGAAAACAGTTTGCACCAATTTACAAAAATGGAGCCTTCCAAATATTTGCATTGGAGAATTGGATTCTCCAACGGGATGTAAGACTTTAAAATGCTTTAGTGGCTCTTTTGTATTTCCCTTTACAAAACCAATACAAGTAAGATATCATTGAGTTCCAATCGGCATCCGAACTACCCCAACACTAATTTAATCCAGTTAGCAATGAAGAATGACAAGGAGACATGCTTACTTTGCTCTAAATTCAACGTGCTTTCCAGTTCAAGATGTAGATGTTCATACAGTTCTCCTGCAAATCACGAATAAGATCAATCAGAGCAAAATTTGCATATAATCTAGTGTCCTCTTCCATAAAGGAGTGACTCAAACCTATTTCAAGGAAACACAAGATTATGTTGAAACCAGTTATTATGGTTTTGATTCAGTACAGCCAAACCTATCTTAAGGAACATAAATTCATTAAGATGAAGTACTTATCCATTTTCAATCAAGATGAATTTTTACATGATTTGTATTTTTCCGCTCTCTACAATATGAATGTCTCATGTCATTAAAATATCACAGAGATAGGTACGAAAGTGTACTTAAAATCAACTCGATGAAGACTGCCACCACCACCATATTACTTCAGTTATTGAATTACGTGAAAAGCTAAGCACAAGAACAGGAAAAATTGCGAACAAGAAATCTATCGATGTGTAAAGTTCAACCTATTTTCATCAATAGTTATGGTTCTTGATTTGGTGATGAGAAGTGATCATGAACACGCATGTGATGATGATGACAATGCCAAAATCAGCATATACCCAATTCATTATTACAGATGCAGATAGCAAAGGTGAATAAAACAGACGATAATATGATGGGAAAAAAGAGCATTTGGACCGAGGAATAGATAAAAAGCAAGTAACCATAGGCCATAGCTATCAGAATCGGCAGCTAAGCATAAATTTTGCATATCAAGATTATTGAGCAGAACATCAATTGGATTCGTACCAAAATAATGAACAGATGTCACTGGGGAGACTGTAACCATTGAGAATTTAAGACCACCTTTGATGGTTGAACAAGCGAGCTTCGGAGGAAAGGAAGTAGGCAAATAATCAAGTGTTCTCTTCCATAAAGGAGGAAATAAGATCGTAATTACTGAAGTTCTTCGTCGTGGGCGAACTCAGGGAGAAGCCTTCCATCTTCTGAAATCCAAAAATCAAATCGACGTCGGCGCCAACCGTTGTCAGAAAGATGATTCTGATCGGAGGAAGAGAGCTTCAGCTACCGCACCGTTCTACGACGTCGGTTCTAAGGCAAACCGAGATTATGTTGAAACCAGTTGTCATGGTTTTGATTCTGTACAACCAAACCTATTTTAACAAATATAAATTCATTAAGATCAAGTACTAATTCTTTTTCAATTAATATAAAATTTTTACATGATTTGTATTTTCTTTCTCTCTAAAATATGAATGTCTCGGATCATTAAAATATAGTTTATATAGATAGAAAACGCACTTAGAAGTCCCCCAATAGTTGTTGATATGGGAGGAGATATGATTCAATGTATCCATATTCATTTTAAGAAATAAAAAATCATTAAGATTAAGTAAAAAAATGTATTTTATTTATGAGATATTTATACATCATTTGCATTAGAATAATTTCTATAAGATAAATGTCTCAGATCATTGAATAATAGTCCATGTACGTATAAATCGTCCTTGCAGTGCCCAAGAATTCTTAGAACTAAAATGTAATTAACCGACGCCGTTTTTTGTACATGACATAGGTTGAACCTATGTCATGACGTGGAAAATAAAAAAAAAACAAAAACAAAAAACAAAATTCCACGTTACTTTCACAGTTTCACTCCGTTCCCCTCTCGTTTGATAGAGGGAACGGGGAGGGTGTGAGAAGAAGACGACGAAGACCGCCACTACCGGCGACGGCCACCACCGACGAAGAAGACGCTTCCACTTCCTGCGAGGAGGAGGCCTCCTTCTTTAACTCCGACGAGCTTTGAATCACGCGGACGAGGTTCGAAGCATGCACAACGAAGGTCTCTCTCTCTCTCTCTCTCTCTCTCTCTCTCTCTCTCTCTCTCTCTCTCTCTCTCTCTCTCTCATTTCAATTAGTTTTGCTCAAAAATTGGGTTTCAAGAACTCTGGTATGCCATTGCCCTTTAGCTATCAAAACACCACTAGTTCAACTAATGCATCAATAGTAACTACCACAAAGAAGATTACTTTGGAAATGGAGAATGGGGAAGGTAGACCAATTGTTCGTTCAATTGACTGTAAAGAAGCTGAAGGGTTGAAGTCTAATTATGCCTCAAATCTAAGAATTAATGAGAAGTTTTCATCACAAGAAATTAACTGTTCCAAGATTGAGGAACATGAAAACAGCATTTGTGAAACAAAAATGGCGCTGTTAGGTTTGCTTCCGAATCACAAGGATGCTTGTGGATGTATCTCATTCGTTTAGCAATAAACAGAACCAGAAATTGGGAGAAAATTTAAGTTCGGATGGACTGATAGGGAGTTGTGATTCACCTGCCCAGGTGGTTCATCAGATAGACCCTCCAACTAGAACACCAGGCAATGTTAAGTTTTTTGTCGAGAACATTGATACTTCAGTAACCTCTGCTAGATTGAAGGACATTTTCTGCAAGTTCGAAACCTAACAGTCTTGCAAGGTGACTCCGGAGCAGGGGAAGAAGGGCAAGTGCTATGGGTCAAGTCAGAGGTTTCATCTAATGTTGGCTTGCAACTCTCTCCACGGCACTACCCTTGAAGGGAAGAAGTTATCTGTGTACAAATTTGTCGAGAAAAGAAAGAGAAAGACTGCCAATGAGGAGCTAAAATCCTCAAAATTTTTCTGAAAAATCTGGGTGAAAAAGTGACAAAGGATGCCCCATATGGTAATTCTCAATTTGGGACAGTTTGCAATGTTTTGATCCTGAAAGATCAGAAGGTTGTGTTCCAGAAGAACAATTCTATAGTAGCTTCAAAGGCACCGGAAACAATGTGAACCGTCCTTATATCACCAGTCATAAAGCTGCTATGGAGACCATGAGTGAGGCTGGAGAAATGAATACGCAATGCTTATTGGATAAAAAAAAAAGATGCTCTGAGAATGTGTTGAAATCCAAGACCCGATATAGGATTGAGACTGTTGAATGGAAACCCTTTACCAACAAATCAGAGGACTTCCTCGCCTCTGTCAAAGGCCATAAGCAGAGTTGTGTTTTTAGCACTCATTACTTCCTCACCCAAGCCTTCCAGACTATGACAATCATATTTGACAGAGTGGGTCTTATGTCAGCCATGAAGAATCAAACAATACAGGTTTGGGATCCTGGTGGATTCAATGGATTCAATTCTCGAAATGGAAAAGTTCTTGCTCTACTGGTTACAAAATCTTACGTGGGTACTACAATCTGTTGGTGGAAGAAATTTGAGGACATCAGCTTGGGCATTTCAACTGCATTTGCCATCCTCTCTTGTCAGCATCTTAACTGATTTTTATGTTCTCTTATTAACAATTTCAGCCTTTAGGAAAAGGCTGTCCTTAGGGGGGTGGAATGATAGGCAAGCATCTATGACAGCTAGGGCACCTAGAAGATGGAGCTGAATTCAAGGGAAAGTTGTTGAAGAGCAGTTAGTTTAGGCGGTAAAGGTTGTTAGAGAGTGGGCTTTGTATAAAAGAAAGGTTAGTTGATTAGGTAGCTAATGAAATTATAATGTGCAAAGTTTGGTACAAGAGCTCCCTTGTTCTTGCTGGGACGAGCTCTCTATTTCCATTTTCTTCCGTTTGCTTCTTTCATAATTTTCTTCCATTTCCTCTCTATTTCTAGCACCCATCTTATCGAAGTATTTTACTTGGAAACGTGACATTGCGCCTTGTCACAATATTGCTGCTGAATTTGGTTCATGTGTTCTATTAATTAATTTATGCCATTAGCACTTGTTGGCTGCACAAGCAGCCCTTTTTACTTTCCCATTGCTATATTCAGGATTCCTTGATGTTCTAACTGGAAATATTGTACAAGACTTCATAACTTGTTTCAAATATTGATTGACTTTGACTATGTATCTTGGGGTTTTCACTCGCCCTCTTGATTAGTAGGCAGGCGGAGGTTTGTACTATCCCCATGAGTGAGGTGAGCAAATTGGATCTTGGTAATTAGCTTTGCTCTTGGTAGTGTGCTCTATTTTGTGTCTGATGTTTGATAGAGCTGGTCTTCAGCCACAGAAAGAATGTTCACACAATTTCTGATATGTGAGGCTGAAACCATAATACTTGAGTGGGTTTTGGATATCTATAGAAGATTAAGAATATGACTAATAGGATAGTAATATTTATCTTTATGAGTCTGCTGTTTTCCCTCCTTGTTTTTTCCCCTTCTTCTTCATCTTTTGTCATTGGCTGCCGTTGCCAGATTGTCTCATACAGCTATTAAGTGTCAATGAACTCTTCCCGTCTAGCAGAGCTTACTCAGGCTCCAGTTAATATCCTCTAGGCTCATCCTCGAATTGAGTTCTCATTCATTTTCAATCTGGTAAGGAAGTTCAGAATGTGGTTCTTTGTTTTCAGTTTTGATCTTTTTGAACTGATCAATGAAGGATTTGCTGGACTTTGGTGTTGGTACTGTATCAGTTTTTTTCGTGTTGGTAATGATGTCCGGTGTAGAGGAGTGCTGCTGTGAAAGATTTGTTGTTTCTTATTCTATTATAGAGACTTCTCTTCTTGGTCTTCATAAGTCCTTCGGAAGTGGCTTGTTTGTTCAAAAGCTTAGCTCTGCTATACATTTATGTTCTTGTTGCAGATATACTACAAAGTTTGACAAAGTTGAATTAGAGAAGATAGTTGAAAATGTCAGTGAACTTCTTGACCCTGAGGTACTTATCTCTTTATTTTGGAGCACCCTTTGGTATATAAACTAGATCCTTGTGGCCAAGAACAGGGAGGGTGTGAGAAGAAGACGACAAAGACCGCCATTACCAGTGACAACCACCACCAACGTCGCGTGCCACACCGACAAAGAAGACGCTTCCACTTCCTGCGAGGAGGAAGCCTCCTTCAACTCCGACGAGCTTCGAATCATGCGGACGAGGTTCGAACCATACACAACGATGGTCTCTCTCTCCTCGTTTCAATTAGTTTTTCTGGGACAAGAGGTCCTTGTAATTGTCTCCCTTCTGGAATAACAAATTTCTCTATTTCCGTTTTCTTCCGTCTTTTTCTTTCATACATTTCCTCTCTATTTCTAGCACCCATCTTATCAAAGTAGTTTGCCTGGAATGTGACATGGCGCCTTGTCACGATATTCCTGCTGAATTTTGGTTCATATGTTCTATCAATTAAGTTATGCCATTAGCACTTGGTTGTTGCACAGGCAGACCTTTACGTTCACATTGTTATATTTGGAAATACTGTACCAGACTTTATAATTTGTTTCAAATATTGATTGAATTTGACTATGTATCTTGGGGTTTTTGAAGGATAGGCTAGGAGGAGTTTCTATGTGGATTTTGGAGAAAGTTCAGGTGGCCTGAGAATTGGTAGCTCTCACTTGCTTGCTTTATTTATTTGAGAAGTTTTTTGTCACTTATTTGACAAATAGCATAGCAGTTGCTTGTAGCTGCAACATGACTATTGCTTTTGTCTTCAAATTGTAATGCTATCAGGTAAGGAAGGATGTAGGACTGAGTCATTAAGTTGCTCGATATGATGGAAGAATAATGACTTATAATGAAATATTGAACGGTCTTTTCAAAGAGAACAACCTTGCATTAGCGTCTCAGGTGGTCAAGGAGATCGATGATAGGGGGCTCGAGCTTAATTTAGTGACTTACAACACTATGATACATGGTTTCTGTTGTGCTGGTATGCTAGAGGCTGCTTTGAACGTTGTTGGGAAGATGTTGGGAATAAAGCCTGTTGCTTTCATATTTAACTTAGTAATTAATGCACTCTGTAAGAATGGAAAGGTTGAGTTTGCCATTAAATTGCTAGATGCGATGACTGCAGCAGATTGGCATCCAGACATGACTTACAAGTAATTTTCACAAAAATAAAAATTGAAATTGTGATTGTAAATACTATCCCTTTTCAAAAACTCTGTGTTTCATCAATTGGCTTGTTTCGCGTGATTTAGGATTGGGTGTAATGTGGACAGACAGTTTGGAATAGTATGCCAACAGAGTTACTGAGCTACCTATTTGGGCTTTGCAAGAATCTCTCTTTTCTTTTTCTTTTTGTGTGTTTGCAGTTTATGCCTACTCCATCCTTTTTTAAGTGGGTTGCTACTAAATCCAACTTATAAAGAAATATCATCATTATATCTTTCACATCACCTCCACTTTACACCTTTCACATCAACTTTTACATTCATGTCCTCGGATGTTTAAAAAGAACAAGCCATCAAAAGGGAGTCTGGGACTTGTGTGGAAACATGCATGCATTGATGACGAGCATGCTTGAGTTAATGGCTTGGAGAAAATAGAGTGCAAGCGCAGGATTGAACGATACTCCCGGTGGCCTGCAAATTGCATGCCTTAGTCTGAAGATAGAGTAATAGAGGACAGTGAGACAGAGGAGAGAGAGTAGAGCATTGTTAGGGCTCCTTCAGAGGGAGCCGAGCTGGAGAGTGTCAGAGAGATACACTGAGAGGTTGACTGATTGGTACTCCCATGTAATATTTTGGTATTTTTCATATATTGAAGTGAACGTTCTAAAACTTGTTAGGCGCTAGTTGGGCAGAGAGGGGACACCTAGGCGCCAATTAATGGGCTGCCTAGCGTCCTATGCAAGGACTAGGCACCGACTAATAGGCTTCCTAATATAGGCGTTCAACCACTGCCTAGTGCTCGGCGGGGACCGGCCAGCCTAGGAGGTAAATTTTTAGATCATTGATTGAAGCACTCCTCTCGTCCCATGGATGCACCCGATTGGGGAACAACATAAATTTCTTTGATTTCTTTTGCGTGGTTGGGTGTCTGTGAGTTTATGGGCGAACCCGAGCACAACGCGCCTCACATGAGATATGACCATAACCACAGAAACTCGGACCTGTATCCTTGTTTAACCTTGGTAGATGACTCTAGCACGACGGACTTCATTGGTGAGTTCTCTCTCGACATTTTCATAAATAACAAATCCTAGATGATCCACTGTTGCGTAGACTCTTGGTTTTACAGTTATTCCCAAAGCCCGTTGCACGATCGGCATCCCATGTTATAAAATTTGCATTAAAACACATGGAGGAGCAGTCTTCCTCGCGACGATGGAATTAGTCACAATAGCAAGTTTCAGAAAAATACAAAAAGCTTTCTAACTCACTTCACTAGTTTAAATTTCTTCTTGTATGTTTTCCTGGTACTCAGATCACTCAGTCTTTCAAGTGCTGCGGGAGACCTTAAAGGATCACAAAATCATTGTTGCTGGATCATCAAACAACAGTACAATTTCGCAAAAAATACATTAGAGCACACTTCATTTGCCCAACATTTACCAAACCACTAGTTTAAAGCATATCTATTTCAAAAATAGATGGAGAAACTATCTACTATCTACCTACTTTCTTAGGTCTATATTTCTTTCTCCCCACTCTACTAAACTTATTCAGTTAACTATTCTATACCCTTCAATATAGTCTTCCACATTCACAATACCTTCTTCACCTTTGATGTCATTGTCATCACCATCCATATCTTCCTCTCCCCCCCTCCACCACTTCCTCACCATCATCTTCATCGTCAGATGTATAATCCACATCCTCATCTTCATCATCATATGTCTCATCCGTATCATCATCTTCATCATCGTTTTTGTCATCCTCATCATCGTATGCATTGTCGTCGTCTTCCATATCAGCGAGTAGTGTGTGGAACGCAGGAGGAGGTGGGCATTCCTTTGCTTGTGCCTCGTCCATCTTTATCACCAAATGCTGAATAACTCTCTCATCTTTGTACAGCATATTCTCGAAATCGTTAATCGATTTGGCTTCCAACTCGAAGTTCATCAAAATTTAGTGGGCACGTGTTGCTTTCTTTATCTTGTACGCCAGTTGTCAAACACTAAATCTCCATACCCCGCCCTTCTTCTCTTTTATAAATTCTGCATAAGTACGTTTCTCGGGGTTTAACAGTTCAGTGCCTCAGAAAGAAAAAAGAAATAGGATGCGGCACTGATGCAAATTATCACTATAAAATCAGCAGAGGCCAAAAAACATCTACGTATTCCATACATACTACCAGACCCAACCTCCTTGGTCCATTGCATGTCAACAGGTCTCCGTTCATTTCAATGAGAATAAAAGAAAAACAATTTTCTAACACATATATCTAATACATTTGTAAAAGGTTTGGTGAACACATGCACTAGAAACTTCTTTAAAACAGAATAAAAACGAAGACATAACAGAGAGATGAAGGTAAAAAATTTACCTTGCACTTTTGAATTCACATTCTCAACCTCTTTCACATGGTCCTCGTGAATCAAATAACCACTGCATAATGGCACACTGTCAACATGAAGCAAAAATGTCCTTCCGGAAAGGGGAAAAAAAAATGCTTGGCACCCGTTAAGAGTACAAAAATAAGGATGTGTGATAAGCTCTACATTCCATTCTCATGCAACCCCAACCACGTGATGAGGTAAACCAAGGATTCATACCATTAAAATAAGAACAAGAACGAAGCAAATGCACTTATGAGAAAGCAACCATACAAAAGAGGCAACAATGCAGAGAGTCTTTCCAAAAACCTAGCTCTATACCATGTCTTGTCATAAAGTGGCCGCCTACAGTTAGACTTCTTTAAAACAGAATAAAAACGAAGGCATAACAGAGAGATGAAGGTAAAAAATTTACCTTGCACTTTTGAATTCACATTCTCAACCTCTTTCACATGGTCCTCCTGAATCAAATAACCACTGCATAATGTCACACTGTCAACATGAAGCAAAAATGTCCATCCGGAAAGAAAAAAAGGAAAAAAAAAAAGGAGGAAGACGGCAAAACTCCTGGTACAAATATTGATCCTTTTTTGTTGGCTACAAAACAAAAAAAGATATCAAAAAAACTACGTTGGATTTTGAATTCCAAGTTTGCTATGATTGTTTTTTACCCTTCGCAACACGCTGAAAATGTTCTTCAAGTATAAAGAAAGGATAGGAGTCAAAGCAGCTAGAATGCTTTAGTGGAATTGAATTCTCGGACTTGATATCCTCTTGAGCCAATCAAACATCCCATTGAAGAATTTAATTCAACAATGCAAATACATAAATACATCTACGTACGTTAAAGCATCCAACTCAAAACAAGTTAGCGATGAATGAAGAGGCCAATCCAAACTCATAAACTAGTTTCGCAGATTAAAAATAAGGATGTGTGATAAGCTCTACATTCCATTCTCATGCAACCCCAACCACGTGAAGAGGTAAACCAAGGATTCATACCATTAAAATAAGAACAAGAACGAAGCAAATGCACTTATGAGAAAGCAACCATACAAAAGAGGCAACAATGCAGAGAGTCTTTCCAAAAACCTAGCTCTATACCATGTCTTGCCATAAAGTGGACGGCAACCTACAATTAGACTTAGGCTTTTAAGCCATAATTGAGTAGATGTGGAACAATGAGAACATGCAGATAATGACGAAACAAGTACACTAATACTCCATCTCCGAGCCTTCGCTAAAGGTAGCTCATAAAAGGAGCAGTATGGACCAGGGTGTAACTGGTTCCCTCTCTTGGTCATCATCTTCCGAAGAGCTTTAGCGCAGGGCTTGTTCGCATATAATATAGTGTCCTCTTCCATAAAGTAGTTCTATAAGTTCCTCTGATTATGTAGTAATAAAACATTTTGGAAGAAAAAAACGGGGCTAGATAAAGCACAGACAATAATCACGTTCAGTTTGAAGTTTGGGGATCTCATACCCAAAAAATTGTGATAAAAATCCACCTTATTAAACCTAGATATTTAAAGTTCCTAGGCCCTTCACAAACTGCTCCTTTCGGAAATCATAGGGTAGGACAACCGAACTGACTCTCTTTACTGGGAAGATCCCTCCTAAGCCACTGATGTGTCCATAGCGGAACAACTTATTGGCTCCCCATCTCTACCCCATTACTAGTGTCAATTCCAAGCCTCTACATCAATATCTTCCTTCTCGTTATTACAAGATGCAGAAATTAAACACTTTTCAGGTAGATAAACATTGGACGGATATATTGTTGTTTAGTGATCAAAATTCCAGGAGATCACAAGAGATATCAGTAACAAACACAGTGAAATCGAATTTGTTTCTTTGAGTGATCAGAAGATACGAAAGTTAACTATTCATAGATATAAACATATCATATTCAAGACTAACTAACCTGCATCCATCCTTTCCACTCCCCAATTTGATGTCTGTTTAGATACAGGATGGATCTCCCTGAGATTGGTGACTTACTATGACGAGAAGGAAGTAGAAAAATAAGAAAAGATCCCGATTGTAACAGACAGACTAATAAGAAAACAAAACACCAACTGAGGAAATGAGATTAAATTAACAGCATCTGCTAGTCCACTGAGTAAATGCTGTTTTGTGGCATCCTTTATCCTACAATGGGTTCAATGGTGTGTGCATGACATGCATATGCTGATATGCATATATCATCAACAGGTACCATCACGTGTGACCGGTTTATCTTCCTAAATTGTATCTAAAACATTCAAAAATTAGATCACATAATTTATGATCAGATGTACTTATATGATGAGTCATTAATTGTCAACTGACATAAATACTCAAAGTTATTAGAGGTCAATATAACTTCTTATGTTTAAGATCAACCACATTCTCGAAAAAAAGTACTCCTATAGGATAAACAATTTATCTCAGATAATCAAGAGTCGAGAAATGATTTGGTCTCTTACCACAAGAGTGAGAATGAGCTCAAACACATTCTTTGTACGGCTATACCCATACTTCTTCGCGTGTAATGGTCCATCTTTAGCTATTGAATTACACGGAAAGCTAAGCGCAAGAACAGGAAAAATTGCGAACAAGAAATCCGTCGGTGTGATAAAACTCGCGAGAATTGTGCATGCGCGTAAGGTACAACCTTTTTTCATCAATAGTTATGGTTCTTGATATGGTGGTGGGAAGCTATTATGACAGTGCATGTGATGATGATGACAATACAATACCAAAATCAGCAAATACCCAATTCATTATTACAGAACAGATAGCAAAAGTGAAGAAAACAGATAATAATATGATGGGAAAAAGACCATTTGGACCGAGGAATAGATAAAAAGCAAGCAACCATAGGCCATAGCTATCAGAATAGTCAGCTAAAGCATAAATTGGGCATATCAAGATTATTGAGCAGAACATTAACTGGGTTCGTACCAAAATAATTAACAGATATCACTGGAGAGGGGAGACTATAACCATTGAGAATTTGAGACCACCTTCGGCGGTTGAACAAGTGAGCTTCGGATGAGCGGAAGGAGGCAGATAATCAAGGGTATTCTTCCATAAAGCAGGAAATAAGAGCGTCGTTACTCACGTTCTTCGTCGTCGGCGAACTCAGGGGGAAGCCTTCCATCTTCTGAAATCCAAAATCAAATCGACGTAGGCACCAACCGTTGTCGTTGTCGGAGAGATGATTCTGATCGGAGGGTGAGAGTTTCACCGCACCATCTACGACGTCGGTTCTAAAGGAAGCGAGATTTTTTGTTGGAACCGGTTATATGGGTTTGATTCAGTACAACCAACCCTATTTTAAGAAACAAAAATTCATTAAGATCAAGTACTAATCCTTTTTCAATTAATATGAAATTTTTACATGATTTGTAATTTCCTGCTTTCTAAAATATGAATGTCTCGGATTATTAAAATATTACTGATATAGATAGAAAAAGTACTTGAAGTCCCATAATAGTTGTTGATATGGGAGGAGATATGATTCAATGCATCCATATCCATTTTAAGAAATAGAAAATAATCTAGATTAAGTACAAAAATGTATTTTATTTAAGAGATATTCATACATCATTTACTTTATAATAATTTTTACAAGATGAACGTCTTGGATCATTTAATATTAGTCCATGTACGTAGAAATCGTCCTTGTAATACCCAAGAATTCTTAAAACTAAAATGTATTCAACCGACGTCGTTTTTTGGGCATGACATAGGTTGAACCTATGTCATGACGTGGAAAATAAAAATAAAAACTAAATTCCACGTTACTTTCACTCGGTTCCCCTCTCGTAGGATACAGAGTAGAAGACGACGAAGACCACCACTACCGGCGACGACCACCGCCAACGTCACGAAGAAGACGCTTCCACTTCCTGCCAGGAGGAGGCCTCCTTCTTTAACTCCGACGAGCTTCGAATCATACGGACGAGGTTCGAACCATACACAACGAAGGTTTCTTTCTCTCTATCTCTCTCTCCTCGTTTCAATTTTTTGCACAAAAATTGGGTTTCAAGAATTCTGGTATGCCATTGCCCTTTAGCTGTCAAAACACCACTAGTTCAACTAATGCATCATTATTAACTACCACAAAGAAGATTACTTTGGAAATGGAGAATGGGGAAGGTAGACCAATTGTTCGTTCGATTGACTGTGAAGAAGGTGAAGGGCATTTCAACTGCATTTTCTATCCTCTCTTGTCAGCATCTTAACTGATTTTTATGTTCTCTTATTAACAATTCCTAAGGGGTTTGGAATGATATGCAAGCATCTATGACAGCTAGGACACCTGGAAGATGGAGCTGAATTCAAGGGAAAGTTGTAGAAGGGTAGTTAGTTTAGGCGGTGAAGGTTGCTAGAGAGTGGGCTTTGTATAAAAGAGAGGTTAGTTGAAGGATTAGGCAACTAATGAAATTATAATGTGCAAAGTTTGGGACGAGAGCTCCCTTGTAATTGCTGGGACAAGAGCTCCTTGTAATTGTTTCACTTCTGGAATAACAGATCTCTCCATTTTCATTTTCTTCCGTCTGCTTCTTTCATAATTTTATTCCGTTTCCTCTCTATTTCTAGCACCCATCTTATCAAAGTATTTTGCTTGGAAACGTGACATTGCACCTTGTCACAATATTGCTGCTGAATTTGGTTCATGTGTTCTATTAATTATTTATGCCATTAGCACTTGTTGGCTGCACAACTAGCCCATTTACTTTCCCATTGTTATATTTGGGATTCGTTGATGTTCTTACTGGAAATATTGTACCAGACTTCATAACTTGTTTCAAATTTTGATTGAATTTGACCGTGTATCTTGGGGGTTTTGAAGGGTAGGCTAGGAGGAGTTTAGGGGGCCTAAGAATTGATAACTCTCGCTTGCTTGCTTTATTTATTTGAGAAGTTTTTGCCTCTTATTTGAACGAATAGTATAGCAGTCGCTTGTAGCTGCAACATGCCTCTTGTTTTTGTCTTTAAATTCTAATGCTATCTAGTTAGAAATAATAGAGGAATCTCATGCACTATCAAATACTTTCAAGTCTTCCATAAATATTGCTCATTGTAAGTTCCTATGCGCACAAACTATTTGGTTAACATCTTCTTCTTGACCACCGTTAGCCATTGCCACGTCAAGATGATTACTGGAGAGAGAGAGAGAGAGAGAGAGAGAGAGAGAGTAAGAGAGAGAATTCTCTCTTGGATGGAATTCTCTTGTTTGTCTCGCCGATTTCCTCTAGCCGTGAGTTGTTAAATCTCCCGTTCACTAGTGAAAATTCCTAATTTGTTCTTGGCCATTTTGCATATGTAGAAACTATGAAGCACGGATACTCTATTTTGACCTCCGTATCGCGTATCGGACACGTATCGGATATGGATACGCTCGGATACGCTCCCGATACATATCGGATACGTTTTTTAGAGTATCCATAATTTAAATTAAATTTTTATTATTCGGATACGTTTTGGATACGCTCCGATACGCTCGGATAGGTTACCAATACACTCGGATACGCTCCCGATACGTATCGGATACGTTTTTAGAGTATTCGGATACGTTTTTTAGGGTTTTTTTTTTTTTTCCTTTCTGTGCTGTAATGGTGAACCTGTCTAATGAAATTTTAGGAACTAAAAATTATTATATTTATAATATATTTATTTTTATCCCCCAACGTATCTTATCCGACTTTTTGGAAAAATCACGTATCCGCGTATCCGTATCGTATCGTATCGTATCCGTATCTCGTATCCGTATCCGTGCTTCATAGTGTAGAAAGATGTGTGTATCTCTCATGTGTCTTTATGTATATGCGGTTGGAAGACATTGATGGAGTGCTATGGTTGGTTTTGAAATTTAAAATGCGTGTAAGTAAAAGCTTAACTAAAATTTGAGTAAAAGCTCTGTTTTTGTTTTTTTTATGTCCAATGGGCAAATGCAAATGTAAGCCTGAGCTTGAGAAAGAGCTTCACTTGAGGTTTAATTGAAAATGGAGAGATGCAAAATAGTCTTCTAAAATTTGATTAACGAATTCATTCCTGGTGGTAGAAGAGGGTAGAGCTTTCTTTCTCGCCCCTTCATGAGATTTTCACTCACCCGATTGATTAGTAGGCAGGTGGAGGTTCGTACTATCCCCATGAGTGAGTTGAGGGGATTGGATCTTGGTAATTAGCTTTGCTCTTGGTAGTGTGTTCTATTTTGTGTCTGATGTCTCATAGAGCTGGTCTTCAGCCACAGAAAGAATGTTCACACAGTTTCTGATATGTGAGGCTGAAACCATAATGCTTGAGTGGGTTTTGGACTTGTTTAGAAGATTAAGAATAAGACTAATAGGATAGTGATATTTATCTTTATGAGTCTGCCATTTTCCCTCCTCTTTTTTTTTTCTTCCTCATCTTTTGTCGTTGGCTGCTGTTGCCGGATTGTCTCATACAGCTGTTAAGTGTCAATGAAGTCTTACAGTCTAGCAGAGCTTTCTCAGGCTCAAGTTCATAGCCTCTAGGCTCGTCCTCAAATTGATTTCTCATTCATTTTCAATCTGCTAAGAAAGTTTAGAATATGGTTCTTTGTTTTCAGTTTTGATCTTTTTGAACTGATCTATTATGGATTTGCTGGACTTTGGTGTTGGTATTGTATTAGTTTTTTGGTGTTGGTAATGATGTCCGGTGTAGAGCAGTGCTGCTGTGAAAGATTTGTTGCTTCTTATTCTATTATAGAGACTTCTCTTCTTGGTCTTCATAAGTCTTTCGGAAGTGGCTTGTCTGTTCGAAAGCTTAGCTCTGCTATACATTTATGTTCTTGTTGCAGCTGTACTACAAAGTTTGACAGAGTTGAATTAGAGAAGATAGTTGAAAATGTCAGTGAACTTCCTGACCCTGAGGTACTTATATCTTTATTTTGGAGCACCTTTGGTATATATACTAAACCCTTGTGGCCAAGAATGAATTGTTCGTAAAACACAGGTTCTGCCCTCTCCGTTTCTGTTGTTTTCTGTTTAACGCTTCTAACAAGGTTTAAAGCCTTCTTTTGAGCAATGATATGTGGGTGGTGGTTTACTAATTCTAGCACCTAACATATCCTTTTCTGTATCCTTACTTCAGCTTGATGAATAAGGGAATCGGTCCAAATGTAATCACATACACAACTATCATCAATGCCCTTTCTGATGCGGGAAATATTCGCTTGTCTCTTCGTATTTTGGCCCTTATGTTCAGGAAAGGATGTGGTCCCAATTTTCACACTTTTACTTCCTTGATAGAGGGCTTTTTCGTAAATCTTATGAAGCCCTTGACCTGTGGGAGCGAATGATGATAGAGGGAATCTATCCCCATGTTGTTACGTACAACTCGTTGATACGAGGTTTATGCTCAGTTGGTAGTGTGGAAAAAGCTGTAGCTGTTTTTTATCAAATGGAGAGAAGTGGTTTCTCTCCAAGTGTAACAACCCGTAGCACTCTTATCAATGGCTCTGCAAAAGCTAGGAACTTGATTGGTTCGACTGAGACATGGAATGACATGATTTCCCATGGCTGCCATCTGAATGTTTGCATATATGTGCATGTTTGATGTCATTTGTAGGAATCTCATTTTGACCAAGCCCATTGCCTTATACAAAATGAAACATTGGACGGTCTTTCAAAGAGAATAACCTTGCATTAGCATTTCGGGTGATTAAGGAGATTGAAGAAACGAGGTTCGTGCTTAATTTAGTGACTTACAACACTATGATACATGGTTTCTGATGTGCTCGTATGCTAGAGGAGGCTCTGAAGGTTGTTGGGAAGATGTTGGTCGAAGGAATAAAGCCTGATGATTTCACATTAAACATTATTAATGCACACTGTAAGAATGGAAAGGTTGAGTTTGCCATTAAACTTCTGGATGCGATGACTGAAGCATCCAGACATAGTTTCTTACACAACTCTTATATGCGGGATTTGTGAGTTTGTCAGTTTGGAAAAAGCAAATCTTTATCTTTACAGGATAGTATGTGAAGGAATTTCCCCCAATGTGGCCACGTGGAATGTTTTGGTCCGGTTTTTGTTTAGTAGAGTAGGTTTTTCAGAGGAAGTGACTCTTGTAGACAGTTGGGTAGGTAGATGCCGTACAAGAGCACAAAATGGTTTCTGGGCAGCTGATGACGCGCAACAGATGTCCTTATTGACTGGATACTGTAAGTTTTGGAAGAAATTTTTGTGTTGATGAGTATACACTTCCAATGTCTGGACGCGGAGAGAATGACTTTGTTCCTGGCCGTTCACAGGGGTAAGGTCTAAGGAATATTAAATCTGTCCTTGCAGTTATCTTAACAGCCCCTTTGGATGGTGAGAGAAGAAATTGGAAGGAGAATCCTATCTTGTGTCTGGGTGAATAAACAACTGCGAAGAGCTGAGAAAGGAGTGAAAAGCTGGATTTTTATTGTTCCACTTTTGTTTCTCACCAAAAGATGAGGAAACCCGATCTTTCTTTTCTTTTCCTTAAAAGGGGTTTCTTTCTTAGTGACCGGCAACATAGATATTGTACTTCTCTTGAAGTTCTCAGCCATTTTTATGGATGCCGGTGTTCAAAGCTGTATTGGGAAACTGTGGCAGATTGATCCACAATAGCTTTCCTTTTCTTGATGAAGGTACACAGACCTGCAATACAAATTTGACTTTACTAGAAGGTTATTCATTATCTATTATTCTATCTGCAAATTGCTTTTGGTCTAACTTTGGACTTCTGCTTGTTCTTTGAACTCGAAGTTGAACTGAATCTTGTCATCAATACCAGGGAATAATGGTGGATTCGGTGGATAAAAGAATCACGCCAACTTTTTATGCAAAGAGTTCGAGGCTTTGAGTCCTGGATATAGCTCAGACGGGGACTTGAAAGGATTTAGTTCAGACTTCGGTGGATAAAAGAATCAAGCCAATTTTTTATCCAAAGAGTTCAAGGCTTTGAGTCCGGGTTATAGCTCAGACGGGGACTTTAAAGGATTTAGCTCAGGCAACACTTTTTTTTACCTTTTTTTTTTTCATTATCTAGGTGGGAGTGAAGGTTGACATATTCAGTTGGAAATTGCAAACAAAGAAAAACAGAACTCAAATGAATGGAAAAATCTAAGAAAAATATACTGTTTTGGCATTTTTTGTTTGTTGAGTTGGCTCTAAGATACATGAATGTAGAGAAAATTCATGTTGTTCTTATGGATTGGATGTGTTATGGAGGTTAAAAAACATATGCTCAGAACTGATTTCAAATAACAAATGCATGGATTAGCTGTGTTCCGCTTGTCAATTCCATAGCAGCCGATGTAACTGGTGAAGTAGATATTGCTTTTGTTTAATTCTTCATTTTTTGTTGACGCAAAACTTTAGTCTTTGGGCGCTGATTACACACGCACCTGAATGTGGTCTTTTATGAGTAAATATTCAACACTCAAATTACCATGTGACGTAGTGACATTTTTAGGCACTTCCTTGTCTCTCACCCATCAATCTTCTTTCCCTTTCAATGCCTGAGCTCATTATCGCCTCCTACGACGCTCATCTTCTTTTTCTGAAGTCAAATTATGGATCCAGCTTGGAAATGCAAGCATATCCTTCTCATGCCTACAATAGGTAAAAGGAATCAAAACAAATGAGAGAAAAATAGCGCCCTATGCGGGGACTAGGTGCCGACTAATTAGCTTCCTATCTTAGGCGTTGGACAACCGCCTAGCACCTAGGCGGGGACTGGTCAACCTACGAGGCAAACTTTTAGATCACTAATTGAAGCACTCCTCTCTCCTCCCATGGAAGTACCCGATTGGGGAACCACGCAAATTTCTTTTGTTTTGTGTGGTTGGGTGTGTCTGTGGGTTTATGGGCAAACCGGGGCACAACGTATCTCACTAGAGAAATGACCATAACCACAGAAACTCGGACACGTATCCTTGTTTAAACTAGGTAGATGACTCTAGCAAAACGGACTCATTAGTGATTTGGTTCCATATTTCCTCCGAGTTTGTTGTATATCAATTTCATGAGTTCTTTCTCGACCTTTTCATACAAAACAAATCCTAGATGATCCACTGTTGCGTAGACTCTTAATTTTACAGTTATTCCCACAGCCCGCTGCACGATCAGCATCCCATTTTATAAAATTTGCATTTCAAACTCAAGCAGCAGCCCAGTAGTGAAGGGAAAATAAAAGGCACATGGAGAAGCAGTCTCCCTCGTGGACGATGGAATTAGTCACCATAGCAAGTTTCAGAAAAAATACAAAAGCTTTCTAACTCACTTCACTAGTTTAAATTTCTTCTTGTATGTTTTCCTGGTACTCAGATCAGTCAGTCTTTCAAGTGCTGCCGGAGACCTTAAAGGATCTCAAAATCATTGTTGCTGGATCATCAAACAACAGTACAATTTCGCAAAAAATAAATTAGAGAACACCTCATCTGCCCAAAAATTAGCAAACCACTAGTTTAAAGCATATGTATTTCGAAAATAGATGGAGAAACTATCTAGTATCTACCTATTTTCTTAGGTCTCAATGTCTTTCTCCCCACTCTACTAAACTTACTCATTTTATTACTCTTTCTATTCCCTCTATACCCTTCAATATAGTCCTCCACATACACAATACCTTCTTCACCTTTGATGTCATTGTCATCACCATCCATATCTTCCTCTCCCCCATCCACCACTTCCTCACCATCATATGTATCATCCACATCCTCATCTTCATCATCGTATGTCTCATCCATATCATCTTCTTCATCATCATTTGTATCATCCTCATCTTCATCCTCATCGTCGCCGTTGTCCACATCCGCAAATAGTGTGTGGAACTCAAGAGGAGGAGGGCATTTCTTTGTTTCTGCCTTGTCCCTCTTTATCACCAAATGCCGAATAACTCTCTCATCTTTGTCCAGCATATTCTTCAAATCATTAATCGATTTGGCCTCCACCTCGAAGTTCATCAAAATGTAGTGGGCCCTTGTTGCTTTCTTTATCTTGTACGCCAGTTGTCGAACACCCCAATCACTAAATCTCCATATCCTTCCCTTCTTCTCTTTTATAAATTCTGCATAAGTACGTTTCACAGGTTTAACAGTTTGATGCAAATTATCACGATAAAATCAGCAGAGGCCAAAAAAGATCTACATACTCCATATATACTAGTATACTACCAGTCTCATTGGGTTCTTTGCGTATCAACAGGTCTCCATTAATTTCACTTCGAACAAAGAAACGATTTTCCAATGCATCAATTTAATACATTTGGAAAAAGATTTGGTGAACATAAGCACCAGAAACTTCTTTAAAATTGAATAAAAAGGGAGGCATAACAGAGAGATGAAGGTAAAACATTTACCTTGCACTTTTGAATTCACATTCTCAACCTCTTTCACATGGTCCTCATGAATCATATAAACCACTTCATAATGGCGCACTGTCAACAAGAAGCAAAAATCTCCATCAGATTAAAAAAAAAAAAAAAAGGGAGGAAGAGGGAAAGATAGCAGGTACAAATTTGATTCTATTTTTTTGGCTACAAAAACATAAAAGACATCAAAAAAAGCTATGTTGAATGTCGAATTCCAAGTTTTCTATGAGTTTTTTTTGCCCTTTGCAACATGCCGAAAATGTTCTTTAAATATAAAAGAAAGTATAGGAGTCAAAGCAGTTAGAAAATTGCAACACTTCAGATGTTTTAGTGGCTCTTTTGTATTTCCTTTTACAAAGCCATACAAGTAAGATATCATTGAGTTCCAATCGGCATCCGAACTACCCCAACACTAATTTAATCCAGTTAACAATGAAGAATGACAAGGAGACATGCTTACTTTGCTCTAAATTCAACTTGCTTTCCAGTTCAAGATGTAGTTGTTCATAGAGTTCTCCTGCAAATCACGAATAAGATCAAACAGAGCAAAATTTGCCTATAATCTAGTGTCCTCTTCCATAAAGGAGTGACTCAAAGAATTAAGATCGTAATTACTCACGTTCTTCGTCGTCAGCAAACTCAGGGAGAAGCCTTCCATCTTCTTGAACTTTCTCCTGAAATCCAAAATCAAATTGAGAAACACCTTTTACTCAAAACTCAAGCTAATAAATCCAAACATTTTAGTACAGAAGAATGGGTGCAATTCTAGACTCCTAAAATTCAGTTGGATTCTATTCTGAAAAGTGAGCTTGACAAAAAAACCAAAACACCTGTATTATGACCACAAAATGCAAATGCAAAGCCAAATGCACCAGAAAGCAAACTACGCGAAATGCAATTTGAATAATTTTCCAACCCTTGAGTGTTACTCACCCATTGTGCAACGCCAATGTTCTGGATGTTGAATGAAAGAAGCATGGTAATGCGCACGTAAATCAAAATGATTCTTGGGTCTGCCCTCTCTGATGCCTTTTGGCTTTGATTTGAGGGCATGATTCCGCAGCAAACTTGACGGTACAGGGGACCATTGTTTCAATGGTATTTTTGTGAGTAGCCATTTTGTGCATTTATTGCCAAAGGTTAGGACTGTCTCAAATCTATCTGTTTCAGTGGTATTCTGGGAGCAACCACTTTGTGCATTTATTGTCAAAGGTTAGGTCTGTCTCCTATCCATCCCCCGCCCATACCCCCAATTATTGGGGACTAAATGGGTTATGTTGTTGTTGTTGTTGTTGTTGAGTGTTACTCACCCTTGAAAACCGGCTTCTAAGGGAAAAGCGACCAAGAACTCATATCCACCAGGCTAAGCCCAGTGATGGGCTTAAGGAGGGGCCTAGAGGTGTCTGTCACTGGCCTAGCAAGTACTTGGACACATGGGCCGTTAGAATCGTACACACATATATGTAAAAATATGCATAGGTGTATATTCTCCATATTATGATTACAAAATCTCAAAATGGTGAAGCTCAGTTTGACACAATACCTTCAACAGCATTATTGTGTGTGTGTAATTTAGCTATAAACCTAACCTTAGTATAGGGTAGTGCTAGTGTTTTTAGTGTTCATCTAAACTCACAAAACTAACCTATTAGGCATTTTGCCAGCCAAACTACACAAAAAAGAAAGTACCATCTTTAGTTTATCTGCCCACTTTTACACTCGGTACTCCAACCCACTCTATTTTAGCTATTCCTTGATACTGAAACATGATCAGTCCTACCGGGAAAAAAAAACTAATGAACAAAAACTTAACAGGATGAGTGATGCAGCTGATGTTGTGGGATTCCGTTGGAATTTACCTTATCCCCAAGTCCAGGACTCCGTCTACAGTTAGCCAACCTAGCCATACAAGAAATTTACATATCCTGACTAGCCTAAACACAAAAATACACCAACAGCCTCAGCAAGTAGCTTGCTTTTTGACATGAAGCTGCACTAACTCAACAAATGTGTTGAGGCACTATTTACTCGACAAGCAAGCAATCACATAAGTATTGCTATCACACAGAAGTATACAGTCTCCTACTTTATTTAATTCCTCCATTTTCCTTCCAAAACAACAGAATCTGTATATTCATAAAAAGACAGAAAGTAGACAGCATTGTTGAAATGCCAAAAACAAGTGGCTTAAAATAGAAAAGGCTACAACATGATCTTTTTACATGAGAGCCATTTGTGGCATGTAGTTCACGGGTTCTTTACATGAGAGCCATTGTGGTGTGTAGGTCACGGGTTCGATTCTCTGAGATAGCCTCTCTGCTTGCAGGGGTAAGATTGGGTACAACAACCCTTCCCCAGATTCGTGCACGGCTTTTAAAAGAAGAGGGTATGGCTAGCTATTTCTGCCTAACATGACCCAGTTGCCTAGCACCTCCCAAACATCAAACTGACTGCCAATACAAAAGAAACCCCAACATCCTCATCTAAACGCACAAATACTTACATTACACATCCAAAGGCATGTAAAATTGCACTTAATAGTAAGTAGGATTTTGAATCAGAAGTAACCTCTTTGAGCAAAACAGCTTCGGGGAAAAAGCCGGCTTCATCAGGTTTGACTATGAAGCTATGAGTGTTGGGCTTCTTCTCAATCCTCTTATTATCCTTCTTAGCGGCCGAAATCACCAATTTTCTGAGTCTTAGAGAGATTTTCTGAGAAGAAAAAGGGGATAAGGAGGTGTACCCATTACTGCTCGAAACCAAGAAACTGCTTCGTTTTACAGAAGATCCAAAACAAGTGCCCAAATTTGAGAGCTGTGAAGAGAGCGAAGCAGTGGTAACAGGGGACGAACGGCCTATTATTTCCATTTTCCGACAGAGTCGAGAGAGGTGCTGAAGAGGGTGACCAGACGATAATAATAGAGAGGGGTTTTGCTTATTTCGGTGAAAAAAGGGAATTGATATTGGCGCTCATCTCTCCTCTATTAACACTTCTTCTTCTTCTTTTTCTTTACATATAAATGCAAAAGTAAGTTTACTTAATAGAGACAAAAAAATGAGTGTTGATAGAGAAAATGAGAGTGTCAATAATACTTTCAAAAAAATAAATAAATAGAGTAAAAAAGGGATAGAAGTTTCATTAAGTAATATAAATAGGAGCCGAATAGAC
This sequence comes from Vaccinium macrocarpon, assembly GCA_022606695.1. Classification (NCBI taxonomy): domain Eukaryota; kingdom Viridiplantae; phylum Streptophyta; class Magnoliopsida; order Ericales; family Ericaceae; genus Vaccinium; species Vaccinium macrocarpon. The sequence goes on along the minus strand of CM040175.1, from coordinate 895,658 downwards.
CTAACAATAATAAACAAGACTAATGTGAACAATTACACGTCTGTCATGCTTCCATACTTCAACTTCATTGAAAACTTATTCTCACTCAAAGTCTTTCGCTATGTTGCATAAGTTTGTTTAAGTAGCCAAAGCGAAAATACAAAAAATTATTTTTGTTATCAATCAACAGAATGAGGAAAGTGAAACTTGACATTCGTGAAAAGGAGGAATTTGGTACGAATGTGATATAGAATAAGTGGCAACTCAATTCTATAATTAATTATACTGACAAAAGCCTCGGGCCCAAACAACTTTTAATATAAAAAAAAGTTTGAAAGCTAGTAGTATCATTTTGCCTTTCAGACATACATATCTAAAACAAATACCAAGGAAATCTCGAATCGAATTAAAGAATTAAAAAGCATATTAGTGTAAGAAACAATTAATTAGCATCAAAATATTTATGTTTTGGCATCCAATAGCGTTGCTAATAAGTCCATGTTAAATTAACAATTATTAAGTCAGTAATTAAGTTTAGTTGTACCACGCTAAGCAAAAAAAAATTAGTTGTACCACTAACTCACCCAGAGGGGAGAGAGAGAGAGAGAGAGAGAGAGAGAGAGAGAGAGAGAGAAAATAACAGTCTTTATTTTCCCAACAGTAAAACATTAACGAGTTATTAGTAATTAAGTTGTTAATAGAGATATCGAGATGTAAATAATTTTGTGATGAACAATACCTCGAGTTTCTATAGCCTGAGTCAGACTTACCCAAAAATAATCTCATCTATGCCAAAATTATACTCTTGCTTATTTTAGGAGACCTGCACTTTTTAGTTTTTTTAATTTGTGAGAGAGTGGACAGAAAACTCATTCAAAGTTCACACCATTGTTGGACTAAATTCTCAAGTCAATTAAACTTATAAATCTAAGGCTACAGTATACATCCTCTATTTGGGTGTGTATTATAAGCACTCCTACAAAAGTAACGAATTGATTATCTCTTATTAATAAAAGTTACAAGACGCGTTAAAATGTTAGTATGAATCATAGAAATTGTTACGGATCATATTGCTGAAAAGTTACGAAACACTAAGAAATAGGAGGCAGAGAGGAGAGAGGATGGGAGAAATCTGAGCTGTCCAAAACCCTTTTCAACGGCCGAGATGCTCAACGGATACCGCCACGTGGTACACCCAAGTTTTTCCTCTCTAGAAGAGCCCAATAATGCGAGTTTTACCCATTAAAGTACGCATATTGGAACACCTGCAATCCCACTTTAACATCCAAATGAAAGCAATTTGAGTTCACAGTCTGCGAAAGCAGTTCGAGTTCACAGTCTGCTCCTCTCTCATATTATTATCAAAACTGTCGGTTGAAGGGAAAAAAAGGAGATCAATTAAAGGTCATTGGAGGAGTAATCGAGCCATACCTTGTCGGCATTCTCCTTCAAACCGATACAATTGTCCGGCGTATACTTTCAGAGAAACTACAAAAGTCTATACAATTACAAATCCTGTGTGATGTAGGCTCAAGGAACCTCAATGCTGTTGAACAATTAGCAAAATTACATTTCCCTCCGGCCTTCATTATGAAAAACACAACAGGCATTCATCCAAGTCTACAAGCCCTATCATTAGGCTCGTAAATGTTTTACCCTAATTTTGTGCCTTTAAAAAGTTGAGCTTTTGCTCACCATTGCTTCTTTCCTTTCTTCTTCCGCTTGCTGCTGCCAGAACTGCTGCCGCCACTCTTGGAGAATTTCCCAGCCTCGGCGGTGGCAGATGGACTCTCGCTTGAAGTGCTACCTGCAAAATTGTCAAACACGCCTGCTTGCACTGCATTCTGTAACCATTCAAAGAATTCCTCCTCAGTCATGTTTTCTTCAAGATTAGATGATGATGACGGCATTGACCCTCCTCTTTGCCCTGAGCAAGCTCCCTTCCCATTGTTATGCTTGGCGGCAAACTTCGTGTTCACATGGAAGCTTGGTTTGTGAGTATTGACTGGAGATCTCATCCCCTGCAACAAGTGTCCAGAATTTTGACATGATATACTAGTATGCAAATGTATGTGCAACATAGACACAACTTCATTCAATTGGTGTGAAGTCACTAAAAACATCTGTATTCTTGTAAAATTATTTACAAGATATCATCTCACCACAGTTTTGAGCTAGCTTGGCAGAACCATTTATCCATTCAAACAGAGTAATACTCTACAAATTGCACCAATAAAATATAAAGGAGCATTTGAGCATCTTTTCACTTTTTGTCTCACCAAAGCTGCACCCTCTACTAATAATTTGGTTGATTATTTCCCCTAAGAAAAGGTTTAGAAAATAAATCAGAAAATTTTTGAGGGGATCACTTTGGATAGCTGTGTTAACTGATTTGCAACCCAAAAGTGTATCATACTTCGGAACATGCGTTACAATACGTAATCACTGGGATACTAGTCTTTTCTCGGAACACAACATTTTCTCGTGACTGACAAACATACACTTCCTCACACAGTTGGCGTTTCTGATTTCCTCTATTGGCTCAATTTGAAAAAATAAGAAGACGCAAAAGACTTCCATTCAGCTTATCAGGAGGAAAATTAATTACCTGACAAATATACCATTCAGTTGCATCATATATCTTGCTATCAGCGCAAACATATGCACGAGGTGCATCAACCTGCAAAATCGTAGATTCAGCAAATGAGTATTAGTACATTAACAGCATGAAAAAACGACAAATTTCTATAAATGAATTGCTTAAAACAGGTGACTTGTCTGTCTTTTATGAATGGCTTACTACCTTCTGCAGAATTCCAAAAAAGAACGGTTGCGAAGATTGTTCAACCCATCCATCTCCATCTTTAGCCTGATGAAAATCTCTGCAATCCTACAGAAGTGGACCAAAAATTAGGTATAAAGTCTATAGTCATGAATCAGAGAATGCTGGAGCAAGTCTTTCTGAGATTTTTATTTGTTTAATGCTTGATGATGAAAAACCACAGTGAAAATTAAAGGAAAAACCTGGCACCATCTTGCAGTAGATTTTGATTTTTTCGTCTGAATCCAGACATGAAAATTTCCACACTTTCTACAGGCAATCCGCCTTGACTCTCCAAAAGGGTCCTCACCATCGGAAGCAGCTTGTGCAAATCCAGAGCCAAAGAATTTATGCCTTCCATTCTGGAGAATCAATTACTGAAAGCTTAAGCAAATTGAAGAGATGGGCATACAGCCATACATACTAAAGAATAAATAGTTTTTATTTCTGTGAAAAGTAAAACATATTAAAGATTAAATAGCAAAGAAATACACTACATATGTCCATTCTTCTCTTTAGCAGCTAGCAAAAGGATGGAAAGAAAGATCTTCCCCTCAAGTCCACAAGTTTCCTAGTTAAAAAGAGTATATCTGAACCGTCTTCTTTAGAGCCTCCACGTGTCAAGTGTCTCGATATATTTAGAAGAGTCCACATAACAGTGACAAGATAATGAATAGGACGCTAATTAAGAAAATCGTAAGACCACAGAATCAAGCAGCATACCAAAGACCAAAAAAAATTTGATGCCCCAACAATTATAGAATAGTTCAATAGCTCCTCAGGGCTGTGAGTATTATGCTCTAATAATTATAGGATAGTTCAGTAGTCCAGCATACAAAAGACCAAGATCTGCAAACCTTTTGAGAATCATTTTGAAACCTACGGAAATAGTTCAGTAGCTCCTCCCTCCTTAATTCATCATCATATGCTTTTCGCTTCAAAGAATCAAGTAGAACCTAACAAAAAAATCCCACAATATAGTCAGGCAAGGCCAATAGGAAAGTACATAATTTTCCCAAGAAACAATAAATGGAAACCAAAACCATGTACCTCGTACGCATTCTGAAGTTTCTTAAAAGCTTCCGCAGCCTTTTCATTGCCCATATTCTTATCAGGGTGGACCAGCATTGCCTGAGAACCAAACAGTAAAATCTTGAGTTAGGCGCTACTTACATTATTACATACAACTAAATTTCATACAAGTACAATCTTATTTCACCTACGGAGCATGGAACATGCCAGCAACTAGCAAGCCTATAAAATAATCTTCGTAGAGAATAAAACGAGCAAACTACTCAGAGGTGGAAGTACAGTTCATAATATATCAATTTATGCAAGCCAGATAGTAACCAAACCTTTTTCCTATATTCCCGCTTGAGTATCGTAACATCTACATTTTCATAACGGGAGAAGCCCAAAGCCAAATAATGATCTGTACAGTTCAACAACCTAACAACTTCATCTTCAGATGACAACTCAAAATCACCCCCACTAGTGGAAGGTATTCCAGGGCCATGATCAGATGATGGACCAGAACCAGTTTCAGGGAATGATGGCCCCGGTACACTATAGAAGAAGCTCTGTTGACCTTCCATTCCAGCTGTTTGCTCAGGTACCTGGTTGGGCATCCTATTCTCATTGATGTTGTTCTTCAAGAAGTATATTAGAGCATCACTTGATATGAAGGATAAGTTCAATGCCAAAAGTAAACCAAACCACCCAACATATGTCCACGCAGTGTATACAGAATACAAAGTCATTATCAACAGTGCAATCCGTTCACGACGCAACATGAATGCCAACCCTGCATTTTAAAAGAACCAAACCGTCTCAGCTCCAGAACTAAACATCCATAGAGAGCACATTACTGTCAAGAGAAGAACAAGACTAGAGGATCACCTCCGGAGCAGATGACAAGTGCTGTTGTCCAAAAACTTCCACAAAACCACAAGAAAATGATTCCAGATACAGCAATTAAGATAATGGCGATGGTGAATCCAATAAAAAGTCCAATCAAAGCTGCTATAACCTGAACAATTATGAAGACAAAGGACAGAAATGAACAAAATGAAAAACTAAACAAAAACAACCAAATAAAAAGACCACATGGGAACAGATTCTCTTATACAAGGGAAATAAAATTTTATGTGAAGGTGAATCCTAGGACTTACCAGGACCAGGAGAAATTTAAACACTCCAATCATCGCAACAACAGAGAGAATGCTGCACCAAATAACTGAGAAGAAAGATGTTGTACCCATGCGCAGAAAGGACTCAATGCCTCTTAGAGTGCAGTCCAACCAAACCAATGACAAGAGAAGCATTATGTTCCCAACGTGCATGAGCAACCTCAAGACAATTGGATATGCGTGCTCAATCTTCTTTTGAACATAGCAAGCAGCATCTGACATGTTGATAGTCAGACTAGTAAACAATGGTTTCTGTCTCTGCAGGAATTCCATTGCTGCCTTGCAAATGGATAAAGCTGAAGCCCTCAAGTGCCTGAGGAAGAGAGAATCAGAGATCTCTAAATTACCCACTGTATCATCTGTGTGAAAACCACTAGGGGAGCAGCCAGATCTATTGTTTGAATCCTCTGGCTCTTGAGTCCTATTCAGTGGTCTCCCATTTTCTTCTCTCAAACCAGAAGCTTCCATGGTAGAATTATTTTCTGTACAATCTCCTGAATTACTATCACAAGGCACCATTTGCTCTGCAGAATGCATAGCACCCATACCTTGCTTCTCTTTCTTCTGAAATTTCTTGGATTTTTGCTTGCTTCTATTCACACCTCCTGAATGATCAGTTATATTTGCACTTTCTGAAGCGAGTGTGCTCGGTTGGTTACCATTAGGGAGTTTCTCCTCACCAACAACCTTTTCCAGGTTCACTTTTGCTCTTCCTTTTGTATTTGGACTACCTGAATCTGCAACTCCTTTCTTGTGGTTTGACAAATTGTTCAACCCATTCTTTTGTTGGTTACCCTTACGAGCCATTGAATCTAACGTTTTAAGATATTATAAAACGGTATGTTAAACAACCAGTTACTGTTTCTCTCAATGGATCCACATCCAGCTCATTGATTCAGAAGGAAATATTAACCCTGCCAATGTAAAAATTGGAAAATTTTGTCAATATACTGGGTAGGCATGCTTAATAGAGTAAGTAAATACAGCTGCTCATGACAAAAAGCCCAGAACCTCGACACTTTCTCACTAATAAGAGTTAATTTTATGCACTATACTGGGTATCCATGAGCTACACAACAATGAGACTAAGACCTCAACGCTACAAGCATCACATCATCATTCAGCCAATCCCAGAGTTGAACCACAATGAATTAATAAATCATATGAACAATTAGGCAAAAGACAAACTACGAAAACAAGCAATTGTGGTTTAAAAATAGCAATAAACTTCAAAAATTAACTAGATATCTGGTAATACACATGAGACCACAGTTCACAAGAAGTAATTAATTACTTTTAAAAAAGGTAACTGAAGTTGATCCAAATCGGAAGGCATGGAGAGGGGAAAATGTAAAATCTACAGGATCTCCTCAAGAATAAGTCGCTTTCCTTACATTCATCACAAAAAAACCCAATTTACCACCCTATCAGTCCACCATACTTCATTTTCAAGCTCCCACTCCTTAATTAGCTAATATCATAGCAGTCACGCCAGCAGAGAGAGGATCAAAATAAAGAAGAAAGGGACTCGGCCAAGAAAACCTAAACAAAAGTAATACTCGCGAGTGATGCAATAAATTCTAACAATTAGACAGTCATATGAGACTTACAAGATGAACCCTCGATTCAAACATTGAAACTCTTGGCTTGGTCGGATAGATACAATAAATCTGAACCATCTCATCGCCACTCACTACCCGCTTTGGCAGATGGATTGGTTCAAATCCAAAAAACACCGAGCGAGAAATACAAAAAGCAAAGATTCTCCAATTTGATACTTCCTCCTTCCCAAATTGCTCGCCTCTTTTGGGCAGTGTGCCAATCAAACAATTGTCTATATTTCACAATCTATAATGTTTTCTATGATTTCAAAAACTTTGTTTAATAAAACTAATTGAACCTATTAAACAAGATCCACATTGGACATAAAAAGTATTATAAATTAGAACATATAGACAGTTTTTTAAGAGGTCCCAAATAGAGAAAAGGAACCAGCAATTTGGGACAGAGGGAGTAAGAGGGAAAGATTTGAACCAATGTGGCCTTCTAAATTGGTCGACGATCTTGGTTCAATTCACAATTTTTCTGTTTCAACTTTCACTGTAAAACAGTGACCCCCATTCCACATTGAAGGTCTGCATAGGTGATCTTGGAATAGAAGGAACCACGTAAGCTACCATTAGTACCTTGGGCTTAAGCAGGTGGTTAGGCTCCAACAAGTTATTGGGCCAATAGTCTACATGGGGTGTTACAAAACCAAATTAGTTTACTCATGGAATATCAAAAAGGTCAGCTGATTACAAACCCCAAGAATTGGTAAATGTTCGGGCAATCAGCACTATTTGAGTCAAGTTCGGAAATATGGCTAAATTTATTGTGGTCAGTAAAAAGGTGCACTGATATATACTTCATGTAGGTCCACTATTTGGTACTGACCATTGAATAATATGTTACAGCCTTGATCCACGTTCTTTCCAGTTATTTTCCATTTCCAAAGTAGCTTAAACCAGTCAATGTCTGTCAAGGGGATTTCAAGTTACCTACATTTTCTCGCCCTTATTCGTAATTGGGGTCAGCAATAACCCTTCATAATAATCACCGAAACATTTGTTTCACATCATTTTGCCGTAAGTTTTTTATTTTCCTGCCCTAACATCCTTATGCCAAGGCCACTCATCTTGTTGATTTCCATCACTCAGGCTATAGAAATATCATTAAATTTACTTATATTAAATGCATCCGTTAATGAGGTCATTAAGTTAGCCCTTCATTACTTCATTCGTCTTATTAATAAGAGTATACAGTGAGAAGTGTCCACAACATGGAATGCATTTGCACAGTCAAGACAAAACATAAAACTTCCTATAGTATGTCCAATACAGTACACTCCAAATAGAATTCACTGACGTGTATCACGGCCAAGAATTGTACAGCTGAAGGGTAAATGTGACAAACTGACAATTCAGCAACAGAAGTACATTGTAAATGCAGATAATCCGTAAAAAAACAGCACAAGACAAGGATCCCTCATGCAGAATGCTTTACAGCAAAAATTTAGAGAAGCAAATAAAATAACAACCAGAAAGTAACAAAGCTCTATAATGCACAATTTGGATGGCAGGAATCTTAGACGCAATCTGAAAATGATTCCAAATTCCACATTTGGAATGTACAAGAACAGGAAAGTGATTCATAACAACAAATTAAACTCCGAATCTCATTTTCAAACTAAGAAGAAATCTAAAACCCGCCCTCCCCATGGTCATCTTAGAATGCAAGCTTAATCCATAAAAAACGAAATGTTGAACTTCAATAAATTTCCTCGAAGAATGTTCCTCTGATGAGATTATCAAGTTCAACCAATCATTTAAATTAAACTATTTCTAGCATTAGATCACCAGGTATTTGATTCCTAGTAATCAGATTCCAGTCACACTTAACTAAAGGCATGCAAAGACAGCCTGAATGCAAACCACTTAATTATCATCAAACACAACTTGATTTACAAGTATACCCACAAACAAAATTCAACTAGCAGATTACTTAACAGAGCTACAGCCAAATAAAAACAGAATAAGATACGTACTTTCTTTTATTCTTCTGTCTAAGGATAAGTATACATGCTTAGGTATATGAATACACGTGCATATTAAAGGAAATGAAGAATCATCATTGCCTTTTAGCCCTAAATACTAATTTCCTGGTTCTCGAACTATGTCGGGCCTTCCTCGTGTTCCAAACCCTAGAATTCCTGTATCGACTACATAAATATATGCATATATGTACAGATATATACATATAAAATATATATATATATATATATATATGTTCCGAGTATAAGCATATATAGAAACTTGTGTGCGTCCATAGAGTTACGTATTGAGGAGAGACCGAGTGCTTACCAGCAAGAGGCGATGATGGCGAGGAAGGATCGAAGAGAGAGAGAGAGAGAGTCTCCGTAATCCAGATGGACGCAACCCACGGACAGGGTGAGAGAGAGAGAGAGAGCATGGAGAGGCGCGGTTTTGTTTCTCTCTCTGTCCTTGTTTGTGGGGGAGGGTGGTGCCCACACCTACCGGATCAGTCAGCTCAGGACCCGATTGCTATGCTATCCGGACTTCATTTACATAATTCGCGTGCAAAATGCGTGAGCGAGAGCGGACGTACCATTTTGGAATCACTTTTGAAACTACTAAAATCTACGGAAACGAGGATTTAGAACACAGAGTGCAAAGCATTTAAGGGGTGCTTAAGGGTAAAAACTAAAAATCAAAAAATTATTTTTGTTCTTATTTAATTTTTTTTACATTCATTTGTTTTGCATCAAGATGCCAATAATCTACCTATTTTTGTTTTATTTAAAAAAAATTGAGTTTCGACCATAATTTAATACTTGTTAGATTCGTCTCGTCGAGAGGAATTCAAAAACCACAAATTCTTGATGCAAAACAAACGAATGCAAAAAAAAAAATTTGAATAAGGACAAAAATAATTTTTTGGTTATTAATTTTTTATTTTTTACCCAAAACACCCCAAAAGGAAATGTGAGCAAGGTCCAAGCACGATTACAAATGATCCCGATCCTCTAGTACAAGTGAAACGTGCCATTTTGCAATCATTAAAACTTTCGGGAATGAAGATTCAGAACTCGAGTGCAAAGCATTTAAACGATACGTGACTAAGGTTCAAACACAATTACGGATAGGTGTTAAAGTCTGTGTTCGGATGAGTTTTTGAAAAGAATTTTTGAGATGGTATTTAGTTAAGTTTTAAAAAATAAGAATAATGAGATAATGATTAGAGAGAGATAGAGAGAAAAATAAAATAATTAAGTAATGAGTAAAGAGAGATTCTTTTTGAAAATAATGAATCTTTTTGAAAAGAATTTTTTTAAATGGAAAAAAAATAAAATAGAACAAGGCCAAAGTTTCTTCGAATTGATAGAGAAACATCAATTTTCTTCTTATGATTTGACTAATTTTGTACTAACTACTATTCTGTTGTCATCACTTTTAGGGGAAATCAAACTCGACCAAGGAGGAACGGACGAAAAATGATACATGTACAGTGTTTTTCTCCAACATTTTTCTCCAACAAAACGACGTCGTTTTGGCTGTTCTGTGAATAAAAATCTCAAAATTTGGAAACTATGGGTCGTCGTTTTGGCTGTTCTGTGAAAAAAAATCTCAAAAATTTGAAACCATGGGTCTCTCCCCCTCCCCCCTTCCACCACCACCGGCGACCAGAGAGACAAAGGGAGGGCGCCCACCTCCCATTCCACCACCACCAGCGACCAACTCCTCCGACCTCCCTCTCCACCTCCGTCAACCGCCGCCGCCGCCAAGAAAGCTCTGAAACGGATAACCCTTGTTGGCACAAACTGAGTACATTACCCAGCGATCTCTTCGAACCAGACCCACACGAAGGTGGAGACGGAGGAAGAAGGAGGAGGAGGAGAGGTCGGAGGTGTTGATGGTCTATCACTATGTTTTGGTCGAGTGAAATGGGCGGGGGAGGGAATGGGCGCAGAGGCGGAGGCAGTGGCGGTCGCTAAAGGTGGAGAGGGAGGCCGGAGGAGTCGGTTGCCGGTGGTGGTAGAATGGGAGGTGGGTGCCCCCCCTTTGTCTCTCTGATCGCCGGTGGTGGTGGAATGGGGGAGGGGGAGAGACCCAGATGTGGTTTCAAAATTTTGAGTTTTTTTTTAACAGAACAACCCAAAACGACGTCGTTTTGGCTATTGGAGAAAAATGTTAGAGAAAAACGTTGTACATGTATCATTCTTCGGAACGGATAGGTTTCATCTTTTTGCTCTATATATTTGGTGTCCAAAGTTTTGTACTTATTTACTTTTTGAGTTTTCTCGTGCACGATTAGGATCTTTGTCTCATTATTGATGATTTTATCTAACCACATTAAAAAATGGAATAATTAGTCATAAATACACAATATTTTGCCTATTTGAAGAGAAGGACGAGGAACTTTTGCAATCATACATAAAGACAAGGAACTTTTAGAATGTAAAATAAAGACATTTCATTTTAAGAGAGGTCCTTCAAATTTTGTTGTTACTGAGCCGAAAGGCCTTTTGAATTTGTCAGGCTTAGATTAAAAAAAAAAAACTAACCCCGGGTTCCAAGCTAACATTGCCACCCCATGACAAACCACTCTCCAGCAGCCGCCCATGCACTTGCTTTTCAGATGAGAACAAATCTCCCATCACAATAAAGTGATCCCTGTATCCTCCCTCATCGTTTCCACTGCCCCACTAGACCAACCATCAATTCTCTTGTTCCTGCCTCATAAAAATGGAGCAGATTATAAAAAAAAATTTAAAAAAATCTTCAAGTAAATGGCCCATCTTTCATAAACTGCAATCAATACATCAGATCAAATTGTGAATGCCCTGAGACATTTTTTTGTACTAAAGACAAAGTGAAAAGCCCTATACTCAAACAAAATGAAAAAGGCAGAGAGATCAAGCAATTGCGGCACAATCCATTTCTAGATTTCTTTCCTACAATGTATGACTACGATAAGAAATGGAGGAGCTGCCTCGATTAAAGGCTACATTATTGGAGCTTGTATCAAAGGCAATCTTTCTCTCTTCAGTTTTTCTATTGTCCGCGTACTGAGCAGGCGATAAAACACAATAGAATCATAATTCTCACTAATTTTTTTGATCGCTGGAAGTGATCGGAGGTGGGGTGGTGTCATGGTAGTTGGGCAAAGGTGGGGTGCTGATCAACCAAGTGGGGAGGTGATTTTTTTTTTTTTTAATTTTATGTTCCAAATTCAAGTTTTTAAAAATTAGTAACATTTCACTAATTTTTTTGATCGCCGGAAGTAGTTGGCCCGAGGTGGGGTGGTGGTCGGCCGGAGTGGGAATGATGATTTTTTTGAATTTTATTTATGAAATTTGAGTTTTAAAAAAATTAGTAACATTTCACTAATTTTTTTGGTCGCTGGAACTGGTCAGCCAAAGGTGGGGTGGTGGTCGGCCAGAGGTGGAGTTATGATTCTTTTGAATTATATTTATGAAATTTGAGTTTTTAAAAATTAATAACATCTCACTAATTTTTTTTATCGCCGGAAGTAGTCGGCTAGAGGTGGGGTGGTGATTGGTCGGAGGTGGGGTGGTATTTTTTTGAATTTTATGTTCAAAATTAGAATTTTTAAAAATTAGTAACATCTCACTAATTTTTTTGGTCGCCGGAAGTGATCAGCCAGAGGTGGGGTAGTGGTTGACTAGAGGTGGGGTGGTGATTTTTTTGAATTTCATGTTCACAATTACTAGAATTTTTTTAAATTAGTGACATCTCACTAATTGTTTTGGTCGCCGGAAGGGGCGAGAGGTGGGGTGGTGGTAGGCCGATGGTGGGGTGGTGATTTTTTTGAATTTTATGTTTGAATTTAGCATTTTTAAACATTAGTAACAGTTCACTACTCCCTCCGTCCCATAAAGTTGTATCACTACGAAACTACGTGTAATTTTTAAACTAAAAAATTATGTATTTACCAAAATAATTTTTGAATTTTTTTGCATCGTATAAAAGTTCTCGATGAGATCTATCAAACAAGATCCATATTGACTAAAAAATAATTTTCGTAAAGACGTTATTTTTTAGCTTGAAAATTGCACGTAGTTTCGTAGTGATACGACTTTATGAGACGGAGGGAGTAATTTTTTTTTTGTCTTTATGTTTGATTCCAAAAGTTCATTGTGCTTCCCTTTAAAAATGTCAAATATTGTTTGTTTTTATGTTCGATTGCAAAAGTTCCTTGTCCTTCCCTTTAAAAATGTCAAATATTTTGAATTTTTGGCTAAGTGGCCCGTACAAAGGTGAGATAATTTCACAATTAAATTTGCGAATGATGGAAAGGGTGTTGGCGGAGTTAGTCCTGCCTTCTTCTAATATCGGATCTGGACATAAATCTCTCCTGATATTTTAAGTAGTATGATGATTTCATTCCAATTTTAAGAATAAAAAAACTTAACAAAACAATTTGGTTGAGTATTAATAGTAACTGGTCCAGTACCAATTTCATTCGAATTACAATTATATACACAAGCATATATCAGCATTAAAATTAGTTAACCATAGTTTTATTTGAGGGCACTTTATGGAAATAGAGTCAACCACAAATTGCACTTGATATAAAATTTACTTGTTACTTTAATAGAAATTATTTTAAAGGGTGTACTGGTGGGAATATTTAATGTGATTAATTAGTACTGTTGATAGTGATGAACACGATATCTCAACGTGGAATATTCCGTGGCCTGAAATTAAAACTGAATCGTACTTCATTGATTTGACTTGGTTTGGTTTTGTGAATTTCTATAAGTTGAATTTATTTTAATACTAGGTTTAAAAAAAATCTTAAATTTATTTAATCTCTCATTCAATGCTCACCCAACCACCTCTCAACCATAAGAATTCATGCCATGTTTTGGATTTTTACATCGTTCATGGACATTGTAGTGGGCTAGAATAGATAAGCGCAATATGAACAAGCATGGGCAGCCCAATCACCATCAGCGCACACATGTTCCAGAATGTTCCTAGTTACCACCTAAACCATGTGTCTCAGCCAAGCCTGATCTCGCAATTCGAGCCACAATTAGGAGGCAGAAGTTGGGCAGGAAGGGAGGTACTGTTTACATATAAAATTAACAAATTCAATAATTAATTGACACGTAATTAAAAGTGTGGCCGCGAATTACACGTTGTTGGAGACGACCTGATTAAAAAGGATAAAATTGAAGCAAATGCGATGTCAGATTGTTTCTCGAGTTGAAAAGCATAATTATTAGGCGATTCTCATCATTCTTAAAATAAAAGATTAAATTTCGAAGCCATAATATTAACTGTTAAACGTATAAACTCCACGTGAAAACTTGTGAAACAAGACAAATTAGCAGTTAGAACACGTGGAGTACTTCTGGAAGTCGGTTATTCCCTTAACATTTTAACATTTGAGTTTGTTTAAACAAATAGGCAGATGTAAAGTTTATCAAGGAAGATATAGAAGAATTCAAATTCAAATGTGGAGAGAAGAAGAAACTGTCAACTCAAAGAGTAGAAGTTAGAGTTTGAAAGTGGCTCCATTCAAATTCATTTGAATGGAAGTTGAAACTACAAAGAACGCCTATAAATAGAAGAAATTGAAGAGTGAAAAGCCCCTACAAATTTTCAACAAACAAATCATCAAAAACTCTTGCTTGGTTTGTTCATTGGCAAAAAGTAGTTTAGGATTTCAACCCGGTTAAGTAGATTAGAAGTAGGTTAGGATTTATCTCGATTGTTCTTGTAAATATCACCTTTATCTCGGTTGTTAGAATAATCACCAATTGCTCAAGTTCATTCACTGTCAGTATTTGAAGTTGGAGACGATTTTGAAGTAAGTTTATCTTTGATTCATAAATCGAAGTATCTTGTTTTTTTATTGTTTTTTGATTTCCTAAGTTTGCTGGTTTGCATTTCTTCACTTATTAAGAAAAATCCTCTTAATTGATGTAATTGAACCAATAAAACACAATCGCCTGATTAGATTTGGTTTTTCCAAAGTTAATCTGAGGGAGGAGATTGAAACTCTCTCTGGCACGCTAACACACAACATTTTCCATTGTAAAGAAGTAAAAGAACTAAACACAGGTACTCAGTGTAGAAGTACCAATCTCAGCTCAACACGTGCTCTCATCGTACAACCTAACTGTAGTGCGATATTGAGGGACTGCATACGGTCGGCCATGTGGCACATGTCTTCTTGCGACATGTGGCTCAGTCGTGCACCGTACTACCAGAACAAAATCAGTCATAGTACAGTTCAGCTATGTGGCACCTCATTTTAGTATTCAAGAGTCCCCTAGATTACTCTGACCACCACAAATGGTGTCTACGGGTTACCGTGGACGGCAATCGGTCAGAAGGTGGTGGTCAAGAGTTGGTTGTAGGTCAAAGGATGTCAGCGACGTCACCTGGGCATGAGCTTATGAGAATGATATGCAATGTCCTATCCCTCAAGCCAAAGACACTCCTATAAATACTACAGTGATAAATCCTAACAGGTATGCATTTCTTTCTCTTAAAAGCTCTATCTTTCCTTCTTTATTCAGGGGCTGACTTAGCAATCAGAGTACTTTCTAGTCGTCTTTTATTAATTGAGTACTACTAACTTGGTTCTTTGTTTTGTAGAGGCAGAGGAAGGAGGGCTAGCCATAGTCAAAGTCCAACCGAAAAAGTCAAGTCAAGTCAAGTCAAGGAGAGGGATGTTTGGACACCACCCGACAAACATATCCATTGATAACTAAGCAGGAAAAAAAAAGTGCTATGTTTTCACAGAAAGATAATTCGTCTTTGTATTTCTTGATTCTCGTAGCTTTCCTCACCCATCTAAGAATGCCTGAAAAAATTCCAATCTCCTACATCGTGTTCTTTTCTACCATATGTTTCCTTCTCTTGTTTCTTTTCCTTTTACAAATTGTTTTACAAATTCAAACCCATAAAACTTGTCTCGTTGTTGAAACCGATGAGCCGAGCTTCCCAAAACCTACTAAACGGATAAAGTGCTAAAAATAATTGATATATTTAAGGAGAATGACATGTCTCGAAATTTGTATTTAGCACTTTTAACACTCAGAAAACTCCCCTTGAAGTGCCATCAAAATTTTCTCCTCTAGAAGTGCCATCAAAATTTTCCCTAGTATATGCGATTTGGCACCATAAAAGTCTTTCCATGTTTTTTTTTTGGTAACTTATACTATTTTATAGAACAAACAAACTCAACAAACAAGGCAAATCTTTACACCAATAGATTGCCCTGACAAACCAACCGGATATAAAGCAAACCTACCCACATGTTATGGCCTAAAAATGTGGGTACGTTTGTTTTATATTCGGTTGGTTTATCAGGGCAAATCTTTCCTTGTTAGTAACTAAATGTCCAATTTATGGGGGTTGGCCTTTAGAAAAGGGCAAAAGCCACCTCGAATTGATATCCCTGCCTAGTTTAGCTAAGCTATTAATGCCTTCCAACTTCGTTTGAAAAACTAAGTGAAGGCATTGTAGTATTGTACTGGGTTGGGTCATTGTACAGGTTAGTTCTGGGTTTAATCCTACTGGAAAAACTGTGTAGCGTTGTTTCGGCCGAGTTAAAATTCAAAATGGTCAATGATTAACTCACCGCAGTAGCCAGGAGTTTCGGAAATCACCATTATAATCGATCAAAACCCGAAGGTACTGTGTTTAACCTCTGCTAACAACAACGTATTGTCTTGGGGCGCAAATGGGTTTAAGGCCCTGAAAAACACTTTGAACCCTGGACATTCTTAGTTCCACATCCATTCCCAGAGCAAAATAATACAGATATAATGACTGTTGACAAGTATAACCAAAGGTACCGTACAGTATTATCAAATTCCCGTTCAAAATACCCAATTTAATGATCTAAAATTCTAAATAAAATAAGGGGGGAAAAAAACCCATTACCCCAAGACTAACTTGCTGCCGGTATATCATTGATCACTTTTCTTGTCTTCACTCAGAGGTACATAGCTGAACGAAACCTTATTCAAGCTGAAAAAGCGTCCCAGTATGCGACCTGGGTTTATGCACATTATCCTGGCTGACCGATGAAAGGTTTCCCAGAAACAAGTCAAATACGTGCTTTCATTATCAGATATTCCACTTCCTAAATGTTGTTTCCTTACCAGAAAAATTACACCATCGCATCCTATAAAGCCTTGCCGAATATAACAGCAGTAATAACAGTATCATTTTAATGCTTTTACAGTTTTCTTGGGAGAAATTAGCATTTCTGCAACCTGGAAATGCTATTAAGCCAATTCCTACACCAATGAAGTCTACCCTGTTTTAAACCCTAAGCAAAGGGGGAAAGGCTGTGAATCCACTCTCAAAAAAATTAGGAAGTAGTATGTTTTCTGAAAATGGAAACAAAGTGTCTTACAGGTATAATAATAAGAATGACGCGTGAGTAGTTGCACAAGATCCATTCACTGAACAGCAAAGAGAACAACTACAGTCTCGCATCTGCTTGAATTGCATATACTGTATTTGAGACACTTGCATATCAGGTGGCCAAGTTTTTGTACCAGAGTACAAGGAAAAAAATCATTTGCAGTCGTAAAGCTTAGAAGGAAGGCTTGTTCAGTTGTAGAAGTGACTTACGCCACCAAGGCTCTGTACTTAAACCTAAACGCCATAGAGGTTCAGAGACACCAAACAGTGAGTTACAAATCTGCAGTGTGAATAACTGCTTTGCAGGATGGACTGAGGGAGTGAAGAAAAACAAAGAGGAGGACATTCGCCTTGACCACCTTTAGAGTCGAGAATCAGAGAAGATACCTTAAAGAGAGCCCAAAAAATGACATGAGAGGAGTCCAGAGTAGCAGCAGTCACAAAAGGGCTGTTGCCCAGGCAACAATGGAAAGGGATAACTTACTCAGAAAGCAAAAGAAATAATTATCAAATAACAAACGAAAGGGACAACTTACAGACATAACACACGCTAATAGAGAACAATCAAATACCATTACAAGGTTCCAAACTGAATTGCCAGAAGCAAAGCAGTCATTCTCACGCAACAACTTCAACATAAAAAAATTGGGTCATGAAAGAACCAATAGCACTTCTAAGATCCAGCGATCAACCATCAGAATGCTACTATACAAACTAAAAAACAACAAGAAGGTCAGTGATGTCCCGTAGACTAATATTCCAAGATCTAAGCAGCTATCACATGATGTGCTGATAAATTATTGGCAGCTGTTGATGACTTGAAAAGTACAAACATGAAGCGCCTGAAAAGCCATATTAGAGGTCATAGAATAGAACAAGAGCTTTAGAGGAACAGACAACCATGGTCTTCGTCAAATATTGCACCCTCAGGCTTTACATGTACAAAACTAAGTCAATAAAAAATAAATTACAGTTCTAGAAAAAGTACTTTTACATCTACCAGTAAAGTGAAAGTAATCTTCCAGACTAATATCACAGGCCACAAATTAAGGAACTAGTATTATGATCCTCAATTAGCTACCACAATGCAATCAGAATTTCGATTTTTAACAAGGCAAGCAACATGGCTGATATTGATCAAAGAAAATTCAAAGAAAGTGAGAAAGGCAAGCTAAGCATTGAAAATGATTAATTTAAGGTTTAAGATCCATAATAAATGCCCACGCTGCTAAATTCCACATTGCAGCCAATGAATATAAGAAGATGTGAATTCACAAAAAAGTTTATTTACAAAAGTCTTCATACGCAGTTCAGACCTTAGCGGCAAGAGAACATGGTGCTTCGAAAGGCATGCGCAGAAAACCACAAAGGAAGCGTAGAACTGGTCTCCACAGAATACATTTCTTTCCACACTCTGCTGTCTCGATGATACATCAAGACCTGCTTATGGGTGGCTAGGAACACATATTGACCCGTCTGACTTATAGGGAAAATTCCAGGCATCATTCCTCTTATACATCTTAGACTCACCCTATCCACCACAAGCCATTCTTCCTTCTCATAGTCTTTCAACACCCAAATAGTCATCCAAGCCTCTGAAATCTGAACTATGGACAAACACCCATCCGACTCCAACAAATGAACCCTGCTTCCAGTCCCGGAACATACTTCCTCAGGCAATGAAAGTTTTTTCCACATATCACAGTTCAGATCAAGAACTAGTATACAGGTACCACTTCCAGTCAACCAATGGAGCAATCCATTAACATACACGACTTGGTTCCTATTCATATGTGTGAAATAATCATCTTGCAAAGATACAAACTTCCTCCATTTGCTCGACTCCGAATCAAACACGAAGCATATAAAAGTCCTATCTGGCCTATGTCCAAAAGTTCGGTGATAACCCGCTAACACAAGATTAAACTTCTGCATTGACAAATCACAAGCCAACCCAACAAGAGTGGCTTCACCATCTGGGTAGAATCGAGTAACGGGTCTTTCCCTAGTTTTGGGTAGCAGCTTATACTCCCTAGTCATTGGGTTACAAACATAATACACACCCTTATCAGGTATGCTAGAGCAACACAATAAGCCATTACAAGAAGCTCTGACTTTCACCCTATCCTTAATAAAATCCAATGAGAATTTCTCACAAACACCCTTCAATTTATCAACAAAAATGAAACTGGGTTTTGATTCAGAGAACTCGGAAACTTCTACCAGTACCATAGAGTTCTTGCCAGACACTTGATTGTACAGTTGAACGAAATACTTGTCTGAGGTTAATTCGTACCATAATTTGCACACAGACTTGGATCTGAAGAGCTCCTTAATAGGTAATCGAGAAAGAATTTGGAGAATAACTTCATCGGGGAAAAACCCATGTTCAGAATTGGGTGGATTCATGATATAACATCTAGAAAGAACAAGAAAGCGCGAGAAAATCAAATACCTTGCTGGATTACCTATCCCAGATGGTCATTCCATGGAATGGCTCTACAATTGACGAATCCAGAGAGAGAAAGAGAGAGAGGGTATCTGTCGGATCAGAACCGAAACGAAAGTGAACTGGTTTTTGACAGTGCGAGGTTAAAGTTGGAGCAAATGGGAGCTGATCAAGGGGGAAAAAAAAAGATGGGAAAAATACCAAAAGGAAATGGGGAAGAAAATTGCGTACGAGAAGAAAGAGTAAAGGAGTAGCAAATCTCGAGTTTAGGGGTTGTTCCAGTAGGTGGTTTTTTTGAAAAAAATTGATTTTTCACGATTTTTTATGTGATGTATTGTGAGAAAATGTTCTGTCTCGGTTTTTGAAAAAAACAGTATTTTGTTAGTTTGACAGAATATGCCACTAACGTCAACCTCAGCAAAAACGCCTCCGTTACTTGAGAGAAATTTTTCAGTGCCAGGTGGGTATTGCCCGTGTTACCCGCTCGGCAATCTAGGCCGTCCATAATGCGATCCAACGGTCCAAATTTTAGAGAGAGAAAAAAAAGAGAGTGTTTGGGTCAAAGGAGAGTGAGGAATCAATCTGGGCCGCCCAAAACACATTTGAACGGCTCGGATCATGCTTGAGTACCGAGTAGCAATACCTACTCGGCACCCAAAAAAATTTCGTTACTTGAACCTTGCGCGTTAAGGGGTGCATGTTTTTGGGAGCCTCCATTTTGAGATTTTCATTTTTAACTTTTTAGCTTTCAACTTTTTAGATTATGTTCAAAATGTATTTTGAATCTGATAGAAGTATTTAGAAAAAATGTGCAGAATATATTTTGCAATAAGAATAATTTTTTAGAAATATGTGCATAATACATTTTGTAAATTCTTTTTTTAATTGAAATGTGAAAAATAAGAAATCAAAAACCTCTTCGAGAGTTCACTTCTTGCCTCTAATCTCAAAATCTGAAATTTTGTTTTGGCATAATGTGCTTTGCCATTTGGCAGTCAAATATCCAAAAGTTAAAAAGGAGAAATAGAAAAGGCAAAAAGCCATAAGCCAAACACCCCCTAAGTACTCAGAAACAAGCAGCCAAATACGGAGTCAAATCCTTTGTTCTAAAAATCCTCTATTCTTATGTTCTGGTGCATTTTCGGCTATTGGATCACATGTAAATTTTATAACAAAAATAAAAACACATACAATCCAACGATCAAAAACACTTCGGCACAAATGAACACTATTTTTCCTGAACAGGAGATCTCAAACGGCCAAATACACGAACCTGGCGGCCACTTTCTACAATCATGCGGCTGTTGGCTGCATACTTCAACTTCACAGCCACATAATCTAACATTGCGGCCACACACTAACTTTGCAAACACTTACCCTGATCTTGCGGCCACACAAGAACCAAACCAAACCGAGTCTTATGTTTCAATCAATTAGAGTCGGCTACATAAATCATTTTTCTCCATTGAGCTCTGTCGAGTGCTGTTTGTTTACATAAAACTAGCAGACTCAAATCTTTGCGTATTACCCCATCTAATGTCAATTTAGGTCTTCCCCTCCCCAGAGCATTGTTACCCAAAAATAGACATGCCCAAACTATCTCAGCCTATTTTCCCTCTACTTCTCCTCTATAGGTGCTACACCTGCCATCTCATGGACAGTTTCATTTCTAATCCTGTCTTTTCTAGTCTTACCACACATCTACCTCAACATTCTTATTTCCGCTGCACTTATCTTGTTCACCTGTTGTTTCTTAATAGGCTAACATTTTGTCCCGTAAAGTATCGTTGGTCTTATGGCCACACAAAAAAGTAAGAGAAAATCAAATACGTTGCTCATTTACATTTTACCCTGAGCTCTTGCCATTGATGGATCTAGATAGTTAGACAGGGTATTTGTTTGATCAGAACATGGAAAAGGAAATAGGTTTTTGAGATTACGCTGTTAGAGTAGGGGCAAATACAAGTTGATCAGGAAAAAAAAGAGTTAGTGATACTAACTGAAATGAGGAAGAACATTGCAGAGGAGAAAAATGAGGAGCAAAATTCGAGTTGACTTTTCTGATAACCAAAAAACCGAGTTAACTTTGACAAAATATGTCACTGTCATCAATGTTAGTCAAAACCCTCTGGTCATTTAAGAAGCGGGGTGCAAAAATCAAGTATATTCATCGTTACATTTTTTGCCGATAATAGCAAAATCATCTTTATTGCCAATAGCCAAATCTCCATATTATTCAAGCCAATTGGTATGCATAGAAAAAGGAAGAGATAAAGTTTATTCAAAGTAGAGGAAACAAATTCTTTGGAAAGAAGCCAACACTAAAAGGGATTTTCTCAGCTCCTCAGCTATTCTCTCAGCAATTACTTGTTCGGATTCTATTTGACTTGCTAGTCAAATTCGTCATACCAGTCATAACAATCATAGGAGTATTTAGAAAATCTTCATTAATGGTAGGAGGCATTTTTTCATGCCAAAGTCCAATTTGGCCTTGCTATATAGCGTTTTTTTTAATCATAATTTGGCCAACTGTTCCAATGGGGTCCATATCAAAATTTGACTCCATTGCTCAATTACCTTTCAACGACATATCCTTTTCTCAATTAACTTTTACATTACTAACTGCTCCCTCTATCCCTTTAAAATGTGTTTGCTTGCGACCTTGGATTGTATCGTAGATGGTGTCGCCCCAAGCGTAAGTCTAGGTATCACATAGCATAATAACCGGTAAGACCGGGTCGAATCCACAGAGACCAAATGCACCCGGCGTGAGAGTCGTCTTGCAAGTGTAGGTTTTTAGCCTTAAAGCGGCAAACTTGACTTTTGGAGTTTGTTTGGTGGAATTCTCTCGACTTCGAGAATGACTCGGAGTTAAAAAGACTAATATAAGCTAAGGCGAAGTCTAGGGGTAGTTAATACCGTGACTTGGGTTAATCCATCCTCTCTTGATAACCGGCTCGGGGCATCGTTAAATGCCCCCGAACGGAAGATTTAGATTTTAAAACCTTTTACAAGAAGAATCATGCTACATGTACAACCATTTCAGCTCCAACTATTTACAACTCACTCACATACAACTGGAGCCCACACACAATTATGGGTGTAGGCCCCACGTATATGTGAGGGGGTTGTAAATGGTTGGAGCCGAAATGGTTGTACAAGTAGCATTTTTGTTACAAGAAAATGTGTTTACCAAAGAATAGGGGGTTCCAGTACATTTTGCAAACGGATGGGTTGACATCGCCCAAAGCATCACACGTGCCAAGTAGTCAAGCTCTTGGCTACGAGTGATCAAAAGGATTAACAAACCCACTCTTTGGTACATAAAAAGTGAAACCCCAAATTTTCGGTAAACAAGCGATGTATGCCTTATACACGAGATGGACGGATTAAACCCTAAGTCATGGAGTGTTAATCACCCCATGACTAAGCCTATTAAAACTACTCGCACATTATGCTAGAAATTAAGCCTATAAATTGGAAGAAAACTAAAAACATGTTTAATAACTCTAAAAATTGATTTTTATGATTAATCCAAGGTTTGCCTACAACATTAACACTTGAGAATTAATCAAACAAGTAATAAGAACAAGAGTTTTCAAAGAAAATAGCTAGAAAAACAAGAAAATGAATTAACTAATAAAAACGTAAACAAACTTGATTTATATAGAGATCCAACGAGTAACTACAACATTAAACAACAAGAAATAAAAGGAAAATGAAGACTTACTTGAGAAAAACTAGAGAGAGAGACCTTAAAAATCCTCCAATGGAGAAGCAAAAACTAGACTAAGGAGGAAGAAGAAGGAGAGAGGAGGGTATTTATACTAAAAACCCTTTACATTGGCTAATTATCCCAAAAACATACTATAAGAGGAAAGTTTTCATAAATGAAAGATATTAAAGCAACCTAAAATCTGTCAAAAATCGCCATAATTGAGTTTGGATCGATCCAACTTCAACATGGATCGATCCAGATGAGTCTGGAGAAGTTTTCACATATGTGGATCGATCCACATTAACTCTGGATCGATCCCGAAGTGTTTGTTCGGGCAGATTTTTTACCCAACTTCGCGGGCACGCCCCGGCTTCGTCCGAACTTGGAATGAGGCGATTCTTGAACCGTTGGAAAGCTCCATGAGTCTACTTTCTAACCCAATTAACCTCATATGCATAACCTTTATATCTTGAAAATAATGAGCCTTTTTCTATCAGTTGGTCAGATTTTCTCGAGGCTCATAACTCCGAATTTCTTGTTCTTTTGTTCTGGGCCTTCCTTGAACCTTCTAAAGCTTCTTGAATCGACTTCTAAGCTTCGGCGATTGTCCTCCACAGCATTGCGGGACCTTCGGTACTTCCGGATACAATCGGGGATTAGTTGGAGCTTTGGACACACCTTCTAGCTCCGATTTTCTGAAACTCATAAAAAACACAACTCGTGCAAAATCAATCCTATAAAGGCACAAAATGCACGCGTGTATGATCACAACGAGCGAGATAAGCCCGCATATAAACAACATTTGGGGCTTATCATGTTACTTCGTAATTCCAATTATTAAAGAAACATCATTATTACACCTTTTACATCAACTTTTACCTCTACTTTACACTTTTAATATCAACTTTTACCTCCACTTTATACAATTATCCTCCCATTTTACCCATTAACTCTTTACTCACTAACTTTCATAAAGACAAAGTGATAATTGTACAAACTTTTACCCATTAAGATATTAACTTTTCAAAACACGCACTTGTTAAGGGACAACTCAAAATGAAAATGTCGACACTAAAAGAGGGACGGAGGGAGTTACATTTCATATACTTGAACTATTGTTTAACCACCTTCCAACGACGATTTTAGTAACAACTTTTAGGAACCTACTAACTTTCTACCACAACTACTTTTTTATGCATCTAAACATATTATTGTTGTGCAGAGAAATAATTAATTAACCAAGTAATTTGAAGTTTGAGTGAAGTGAGAGAAACCGGGTGAAC
Organism: Vaccinium macrocarpon; assembly: GCA_022606695.1. NCBI lineage: Eukaryota > Viridiplantae > Streptophyta > Magnoliopsida > Ericales > Ericaceae > Vaccinium > Vaccinium macrocarpon. The sequence continues at coordinate 871,241 of CM040175.1, read as the reverse complement.
AAGTATCTAATCACTGGACTTGGCATGGGTCATCCACGAGAACCTCTCTTTCTTTCTGTAGTCAATAATACATGGTTTGTCTTTCTCTGATTATATGTTGTTCTTTTAGGCAGATGAAAATAGGGGGAAAAGTATGACGTGACACATGGTATGAGCCATTTCCTCAACCAAATTTAGCAAGATAAATGGCTCGGCCATTTTTGGTTGGGATGAATGGTTTATCGTTGGGGTAGATTGAAAAAGAAAGAGAGCCAAAAAATAAAGAGAGCCAAAAATGGGGATGACATGAGATTTGGCTCCTCGTAACATTGGTCTTGATAAACAGCAATACATCACGTCGTTACAAAAACCATAGATTACATTTATTTTTTAATACTCCCTCCGTCCAGATTTGTTGGTCCATTTTGGGAATTCCAACTTTTTTCCATTACTTTTTGAGTTTGTTAATTTCTTATTTTATCCTCAATCCATCCGTTTAATACTCCCTCCATTCCAACTTGATAATCCACTACGAAACTACGTGCAATTTTCAAACTCAAAAATAATATAGTTACAAAAAATATTTTTCATATTAATATGGATTCTGTTTGCTAGATCTCATTGAGACTTTAATGCAGTAGCAAAAAAATAAATAAATAATGTAAAGACATTATTTGAAAAAATTAGTTTTTGGAATTGTTATTTTAAGTTTTAGAAAATGGGCAAAAAAGTAAATTTTCTATACTTTATCCTTTTACTTTTGAAAATGAACAAACATTTTAGAACTTGAAAAAGTATGTTTGTGGACAAGCAAATCCGGACGGAGGGAGGATTGATTATAGATTATGGATGGATTTTAGGCATCGGAAGAGGTTAATGATTTTCACACTTTTTTCTTTATTTTACTAAATTATGTAGAGGTAATTAAATAATCATATGGGGTACTTAAATATCCATACTCGCGGACATCTCAACTTATTTTTCCATCTCCCACACTTTTAGGAATTATTTTTTCATCCCCAAATTCAAAAAAAACCCAACTTTGCCCTTGTTCCACTAACTTAGTTTTTTGAAAAAACTGGTTTTTCACAGTTTTTTATGTGATGCGTTGTGAGAGAATGACCTGTCTCGGTGTTTGGAAAAAACAGTTTTTTGTTAGTGGAAACCCCCTAATTTTGTTAGTTTTTATCTTATCTGATTATTACCAGGATAATATCCCACGAATTAAGGTTTCCATATCTCTCTCTCTCTCTCTCTCTCTCTCTCTCTCTCTCTCTCTCTCTCTCTCTCTCTCTCTCTCTCTCTCTCTCTCTCCCCAAGTGTTAATCTGATATTGACTCTCGCATCTTCATCCCATCCCATCCCGTCACGCTGCCAGACGTCCTTTGGCGTCGCCCATCACATCTCTCCATCGCCACCATTCGGCATTCATCCTCCATCACCAGCGTCGATGTCCCTCCACACTCTATCGTCTACATTTATTTTCCCAAAATTCACGTGTTCATTCTACAAACAAACTATTGTGTAAAATGGACCGATGTCGAAAATGTTTCGATTTATACAATGATCCAATTTTTTCTTGTAAACCACGATGGGTCTGTCATGGATTTTGCATGGAGAAGTCTGACTTGTGGCTTTTACCATGTAAAACCAATTATTGTTTAGAGATAGCGCGTAAGTTTTCATCCTTGTCATTTTAAACGGTTATGTTTTCATCCTGTTTAGTTGTAAAATACCTTTTCTACCCTTATTTAGTGATATGTATTAATATAGATAATTATTATTGTCAAAATAGGTGGGATGTAGTTTTTCTAATTTTGTGGGATGTAAGTTACCTAAAATTATGGGTTTTGAATATTTCCATTCCTCCCAAGGGAATTTGAATTCTAGATTTTCAATTTATTTTATGATATCCTATCATAATTGTCGTTGGAATCAAATTTTACCATATTTTATGCGTTGTACTTGATTTTTACCACAAGTATTGGCTCATAATCTCCATCAATTTGATTTTTACCATGATTACTTGATTTTACCATATTTTATGTTTTGTTTTTTCATTTTTACCATGATTCCTGGCTCATGATCTCCATCATTTTAACATGGTTGCATTGAAAAATATCAAAATGGTAAAACATAGCATAGTAATATTTGTTGATTTAGAAACTTCAATCATGGTGAAAAATATGGCCACATTTTATAATTTATCATAGTAAAATTCAATCCTAGAATAGTAAATATGGTAAATTCGTTACAACTTAACTTGAATTCTGGATCATGGTAAAATACATGCCCACAAGATATTTAAATGATTATGGTAAAAATACTAATACTCAATAGGCTACATATGGTTTTTATAAATTAAAAAAAAAAAAAAACACAGCGAGAGGAAGAAGAAGAAGAACATAATGTGCAAAGTCTGAGGACAAGCAAAACCAAAATGGTTTGGTAGACTAAATTGATATGACATGAAATACAGCAGAAAACTTGATTCTCGCACTCGATTCCCGGGCATCGTTGGATCTTTTTCTTGCTTGTTGTCACCAAAAAAGCAGCCCAACTCCATTTCCGAGTCTTCTCCATTGTTAAACTGAAAAATCGAGCCAGGTTTGAGAACTACTACTAGAAAGAATTGACCGAACTGCGGTTGTGGTAATTCAACTACCAAGCATGTTGAAAATCGTAACAACAATGGATGATGCAAGACGTTAACACAGTAACACGAAAAAAAATATAGCCACAAAAAACGAAAGTACAGTAACGGGAAAAAAAATCAGATTCTGGTATAATCCAAAACCCTTATGAAATCACGCCATTGTATACCCTCGTTTTCTAGCCGATGATTGATTTTTTCTGAAAAATTAAGCAAGTTGATTGAGTTTAATACTTGGCCCAACGATGGTTGATGGAGATGGAAAACGTCGATGGAAGACAATGGTGGAGGACGGTGATCGATGGCAATACAGGAGGGAGAACGGTGATTGACGGCAATGGAGGAAGGAGGACGATGATCTACAACTGTAAAGGATGGAGTATGGTGGACGGGAACCAGTGAGGCAATTGCATAAGTAAGGGTTTGTGGGGGTCCGGTAATACTGAGAACCCTGCTCATATAACGAGACACCACCGTGTTAATCTCCGAAAGGTTGACATGGAGGGACTCTTCGGATACGTAGCTTAGAGTGTGCATATATGCCAAGCGGGGGTTTCGGTCCCTCGTCTCGGATCATAACCGAAGCCTCATCTATACATGTTTCAATAAACAAGCTCCCAAGGGTTGTCGTAAAAGTCTCGGGGATTACCCGAAGGGTAGGCTTAACCTGTTTCCTAATGCCGGCCGAACCCTTAGTGCGCCGAGGAACCTTTATGCTGAGTCAGCAATGCAGTTAATGCTGCGCGTGCCCGTAACAAACTGCGATCATGACGGATGACGTCAGCCGAACGGTTAAGACACGTGTCAAGCCTGGATTGGAGGCATGCGTTCGTGGTGCCTTCCCCGGGGCTCGTCATCGTGACGTTACCCGAGCGGTTATCTCACGTGATGAGCATGCCTAAGCTTGGAGCTCAAGCCAGGAGTTCACATATAAAAGGTAGAAGTGATCTCCTTCAGGGGGGTACGCGCGAAACACTCTCAATAACCCTAAGTCTACATTGCTTTCCATCTCCTTCCTTCATTTACTTGATCAGTTTGTCTTGCCGCTCGGACTCAACGATCCAGTCCGGTGCTAACGGTTTGCTCAAGTGTGCAGGCCCAGGTGCTGTACAGGAGTAAGCAATAATCCCGTCAAACATTCACCGCCGTGAAGAGCAATCGGAGAAAGCAGACTCCACAATTGGCGACTCTGCTGGGGATCGTAGTGATTTTCTCACCTTCCCGGCGTTCCTCTTTTCTTCTTGGAGATCTCTCTTCCTCCATCGCCGGTTCTCTCATGGCGTCGTTGAATCACGGCCAGTCACCCGTACGATGGTGGGAGGCAATCCGTGGTGGCTCTGAGGTTTGGAATGCGTTTCCAACCCATCCACACCTGGTCAGAGCCCCGAACCCACCCGATCTTGTGCGGCGGATGCAAGAGCAAATGGGCGCCATGCGGGCCTCCGATTGAAGCCACGACAAAGAAGCAACCCACGCCCTCGGCCTCCCGTTACCGGCGTCGGCGGCAACGCGCAAGCGGCCGGGCGGCGCGCGCTCGTGCAACGCAGCCTTACTCACTGTACTCCAACGCCTTCGCCAAGGACCGTTTGGGCCAGCCATTCATCGTCACCGACGCTTCGGGATGAGTTATTCCATCTAGAGATCAGACCCCATCTCCGAGAAGACGTTCGGGAATTCTGCGTACAGAACGCACTTCTCGGTCGGGAGGCCACTCTTCGGCAAGCTCCCAATCTACGACTGGGCGATCCGGATCTCTCGCAACCCGACATAATGAAGAACTGCCATACAATAACCGCGAGAAAGCTCCGATTGAGCACGGTGCAGATGGCCGACAGATAATCCGCAGAAGATCTGAAGGCCGCATTGACAGACACGGTGATCATCACCAAGCTCCTGTGGATAGCCCACAGAGATTGCGATTTGTTTGTATCTGAAAAGATTGATTATTAGAGTCGCCACCCGGTTTGAGGTCCGAATCCGGTGAAACCGATAAAAATATGACTCGTTAAGCCCATTAAAAAAGATTTTACCGATCAATTGTGAAACCGTAAATTTCTGATTCGGGGTTTTGGTTACGAGAGGGGAAGGGTTTTTATGGCACCCTCTCTCGCCTCTCCGTGGAACCGGTCTCTACTCAATATTTCGTGGAATTTTTAAAAATGTTTGAAATTCAATTTAATCACGAAAATGGGAATTAGGGGTGGGAACCATGTAAACAACAAAATCATAGTAAATAATGCAAATTTAACGTGGATGCTTGTGCGTAATGATCCACATGAAAATGGAAGGCTAATCAATGAAGAAAAATTACAACAAATATTTACAGAGGTCGAACCACGGTAGGACCTGTACCACAACCCGAAATCATGAACATGAAACTTAATTTGGCTTATAATGCGGATTTCAAAAAGGGAGATTGAAAGGCCAAAGATGAGGGCTTGAAAGGCCAAACTCTTCGCAGATTAGTTTGGCCTTTCCAAACCTTATTGATTGAGCTTCCAAGCAAGTTTCGACTTCGTGATTTTTAGCTCTTCCATCACTCCTTTAGTCATTTTTTTATAAGATCAAACACCAACAGAGTATTTTTCATGGAAAATCAGATGAGAATAGGCAGATTGATCTCATAAATAATGATAAAAGAAGGAAATCACAATGGTTTAACAAAGAAAATACTTTGAAAAGGGGAAATCCAAACTGTAATCACAAAAATAAGACTACACACACACCCAAGCTGGAATAAGCCATGATCCATCATCAAAATATCCAAGAACCGAGCACCACGCTCCGCTCAAAGGCGAAATGCCAAGGTAAGTGGCTTTGGCTTCCAAGCCATTAAATGAGGATTCCGGATAATTCTCAGGATCATAAGTGCATAATATGAGGGTGCAAAAAGGTACCAAAGACACTGTTTGACATTCATACACAAGATTTTCAAAGACTTTGGGACTTGATTGTCGTGAAATTGCTAATTTTGGCTCATGCAAATGGTTTTGAAGTAAAAAGCATGAACTTTTTAAGAACCAAAAGAGCACAGATAACTATTAAAAGACAATCAAGACAAACGTGAAAAGCTTCGAAACTTGATAAAACAAGAATCGCCTGCCGAATTGAGTTTGAGCGCTCAAGGCTATAAGCTTGAGCGCTCAACCCCAATTTCATTTGTAGATTTTGATAATGTTTTTGAATGACTTTCTGACCTTCGTGAGTTCAATTGAAGTATGAAGAACTTGATTGAACTCACTAGTCACCCTGAGATGAACCAAAACAGTGAAAACCACTTGTTAACTACCTTTTTACACTTGATTGAAGGCTTGAACTTGATTATAAGTTGAAGGATGAGCAATTGTGGGTGTTTCTGACCAGTATTTAGGATGGATGATGAGGATTACGAAGCTAATTGATGAATGAGAGTCGAATTTGGGTTTTATCGTGGGTTTCCGGTAGGTGGTTTTGATGGGGAAGAGTGGTTTTGTAGAGAGAGAGAGGGGAGGACGACATCGGAGTATAATGCACTAGAGTGTGAAAATGGTCACCCCAAACAGTGTGGTAGTGGGCTTGTTTATATAGGGTGAGTGGAGGGAAAGAAAGAAGAGAGAGAGAGAGTGGGTTTGTATTTTTAGGTGTAGAAAATGGCAATGTAGGGTGTATTATACGTGTATAGTACGTATAGAAGTGGTTAGGCGCTCCTCCCTGCATGAGATCTCATGATTAGATACTCTGCAGATTCCCCGGACAGTTGAGTTGAGCGCCAAAGCCGGTGGGCTTGGCGCCAAGGTGCTTCTCACAGATTGAGCGCTCAAGGCCTGAAGCTTGAGCGCTCAAGGCTCTTGGTGGCAGACTGCTGGTTTAACTTGGTTCAACAATGCTTGGGTTGGTTTAGGTTATTTGGTGATGTTTGGTTGATTTTGATCGAGTTCAAGTTGTTTCCACAAGTTTCGGGTAGTCAAGATTGGTCCGTTCTCATCATTGGGAATGCTCGAGTGTATCGTGGGTTCAAAAATCGGGGTGTCTACAGCTCCTTCTAAGGGTACTCGTCGAGAAAGGAGTCCGAGACGAGATCGAGGTCATGGCCACCATGACAATCCAGAGTATAGCATGGATGATACCGGCGATTTTATAATCGTCCAGGACCCACGTACCAGATAGTCGAAACGATACAGAGCGGAAATTCCGCAAACCGACTCCGACAAACGAAAAGAACGCCCTCAAGACCTCGCCGAGAATGATGAGCGGCACAGGCTGAACGCCAAAAGGGCGTTTAGTGTTTGGGTAGGCCCCTGAGGCCCCTCGCTCACCGAGGCCGCCTTGATTCAAGGCTCGTAAAAATCCGTGAGTCACCATTCACTCGGGAAATCCAAGAGGCTCAACCTCCTAAAAACTTCACAAATTCCCCAAATTCACGGGCATGACGCCAAGACAGATGTCAGAATGCACCTCGTGGCACTACCGCAAGAATCGATGGGACTTTATGGCTACGATTTAAGCCATGATGTGCAAAGCCTTCCCCAAGAAGCCTTTCAGTGGAACGGACCGGGTTTGGTTTAACCAACTACAACCGAAAGCTCCATCGGGCCTCCTTCAAGAGCTAGAAGAGGCCTTCACGGCTCTGCCAGGACGAAGCAAGACACAACCAAAGACGCATCGATGCTCGCCGGCCAAGCTACATCCCGGGGAAAACTAAGAAAGTATGCCGAGCGCTACTGGGAGATCTATAACGCCATAGAAAGCTGTGACCCACAGATGGCGGCCACATCCTTCAAGTGTGGCCTGGACGAGCATTCGGCGATTTTTGAAGAATTAATGTTACACCCCCCGACAAACATGAGCCTCCGGCTTAATGGAGACAAGTGGAAAAAGTTTGCCCAAATTTGGAGGATGTTATATCCGGTAGAAGGTCGCCAAGAAGCTCGGGGAATCGTAAGGCCAACGCCTTTAGATTACTTTCGGGTAAAAAGCAAGTCAACACCGCCAAGGCAAAGGGGCAAGAAAGGATGGAAGAAAGACGACTCGTGGAGGGAACGGGAACCGCGCAGGGAGCGCGAACCGAAACCTAACGAGTTCGTTGGCATAACAACAGTATTCAACCTGCCTCTATACAAACTCCTAAGGGAGATCTCTCGGGAACCATGGTTCGCTTGGCCAACCAACAAGCTGGGAACAGCCGAAGGTCTGCCAAGTGATTGCAAGGTTAAATGCACTTACCATAATGAGCTAGGACATTACATCACTGCTTGCCGGCCCGTCAAGGAGTTCCTTGAAAGACAGGTGACGCAGAGGCGGTTAGACCAGTACATTGACCGACAAAAGACATCTGCCCGAGCACAACAGCCACAGCAGAATAACCCTCCGGAAGAAATTGTGGTCAATGTGATCCACGGGGCTGCCACTAAGGAAAAAACAGCAGCACTTCGACAAGTTTCGAGCCCCTCCTCACATGTTCTTATGATTGGAGGTAATGCTAAACGGAAACTCTCGGATCGAGAGGAGCAGTGGACAATCACATTCACCGAACAAGATTTGAAAGACGTACAGCTGCCCCACTCGGATGCTCTGGTGATTTCCGTTCACATGGGAATCCCAAGAGTGAAGCGAGTACTCGTGGATCAAGGGAGTTCAACCGAGATCTTATACTATTCCGCTTTCAAGGCACTAAACCTAAACCCGGATCATCTGTTGCCAGCTGACTCCCCTCTCTTCGGTTTCAACGGGGCTCCGGTGAGGCCGATGGGACAAATCAACCTACCAGTGAGGGCAGGCTCCAGAACCCTGCAAATGGAATTCGTCGTCATTGACGCACCGAGCCCTTACAACGCTATACTCGGTAGAACTTGGTTGCACGAGATGAAGGCTATCGCCTCAACATATCACCAAGTTGTTCGGTTTATCGGGGCCGAAGGGTGGCAAGAGGATATCAGAGGCGAACAGATGATGGCGAGAAGATGCCATTTAAACGCTGTACATATGAAGAAGAAAACCACCAAGGGAAAGAAGAAGAAAGAACCCAAACCAAGGTTTACGGAAGTCCCCGAGGGTCCGGTATTGGAGGACGTCGGGACGGCTGCGGAGGAAAAAGCGGTCGAGGACCTCGTCACCGTACCCATTAGTGACGATGGCACTCGCTACTTTCTCCTCGGGTCGACACTGACAACCCTTGAAAGGGCGCAACTGGTGGATTTCCTCAAAAGCAATGTCGAGGTCTTTGCTTGGACACCCTACGAGATGCCGGGCATTGACCCACACTTTATCTCCCACTCCCTGAACGTGGATCCTCTCCTCGCGGCCCGTGGTCCAAAAACCGACGCTTCTTCTCCGCCCACTCGACGCCAAAATAGCCGAGGTTGGGAAGCTACTTGATGCCGGGGCTATCCGAGAGGTATAGTATTCGACGTGGCTGGCAAACACCGTCGTTGTACCAAAGAAGAATGGGAAGCTGCGTGTCTGCGTTGACTACACCAATCTTAATGATGCCTGCCCGAAGGATTGCTTTCCACTTCCACGGATTGATCAGTTAGTTGACGCTTCTGTACGAGACACGCCGCTACAAAGATGATGGACGCCACAAATGGTATCACCGATGATAGCAATGGCAGTTGAAGATCAAGAGAAAACAGCTTTCATTTCTCCTCGGGGGACCTATTGCTACAAAATGGTGGGGCTACTTTCCAGCGAATGGTCACAAGAATGTTCGCCAAGCAGCTTGGGGATACAATGGAAGCATACATCTATGACATGGTGGTCAAGAGCAAGCACGCCCATCACTGAGCACCCTACAAATTTTTGTCTTTGTCATGAAGAAACACAAGCTGCGCCTTAACGCCGAGAAATGTGCATTTAGTGTCGGATCAGGAAAATTTCTTGGCTATATGGTTACCCGGAGGGGCATTGAGGCAGATTCCAAACAGATAACAACAATCCGAAACCTCAAGCCTCCGAGCACCATCAAAGAAGTTCAAAGACTCACTGGAATGGCCGCGGCGCTCAATAGGTTTATCAGCCGATCTTCGGATATGTGCCGACCTTTCTTCGAGTCCCTGAAAACAAGCAAAAGGAGTTTTCAGTGGACCGAGGAATGCGACCGAGCGCTGGGCCAATTAAAGGACTATCTCTCCAGAGCCCCTCTCCTCGTGATGCCCATGCCAGAAGAAGATTTGTACCTCTACCTCTCGGTATCCGGCCACGCTGTGAGCTCGTTCCTTGTTAGGAAAGAAGGGGCGAACTTCCAGCCCATCTATTACTCCAGCAAAACACTGATCCCTTCCGAAACAAGGTACCTCCCTCTGGAAAAATTGGTTCTAGCTCTCGTGACGGCCAAAAGGAAATTGTTGCCTTATTTCCAAGCCCATACAATCATTGTGATCACCGAGTACCCGTTGAAAACTGTTCTCAAAAAGGCTGACCTCTCCACTCGGATTTCGAAATGGAGCTTGGAACTGGGAAACTTTGATATTCGGTACGAACCGAGAACAGCTATCAAGGGACAGGCTCTGGCAGATTTTATCACCGAACTGACACCTGAGCTCAAGGAAGACAGCTTGACGTTAGCTGAAAAGGTCGCAGTTGAGCGCTCAGAAGAGGCTCAAACGAACAAAAGAGCATTAGGGACGCCGGATCCAGCCGATAAACCTGATGAAGAAAGAAAGGGCAGATTATGGAAGATGTTCCAAGGAGACGTATGGCGTCTGCACATTGACGGAGCCTCAAACAGCCGAGGGGCAGGGGCCGGGATCGTAATCGTCTCTTCGGAAGGTGTCATGCACGAAAATGCGCTAACCATCAGCTTCACAGTGTCTAACAATGAGGCTGAATATAAGGCACTAGTCTCCGGCCTAAAGATGGCTAAACACTTAGGTGCCGAGACAAGTATACAGCGACTCTCAGCTGATTGTGAACCAAATCAAGGATCAATACAACTTGAAAGACCCGAGGATGGAGAAGTATCACGACAAAGTCTGGGAGCTCATTAAAGGGATCGGAATTGTTGAAATAGAATGGGTGGGCCGAGAGCGAAACGCCCACGCGGATGCTCTGGCCTCCCTGGCAACAGCTTGTGCAGCTTCCCCTGACCGAACCATTCTCCTCGGAGAAATAGAAAGTCCGAGTATCAAGCACGTGAGACAAGAAGTGTTGCACATATTCCTCGGCCCAAGTTGGATGGACGAAATCTATGCCTACCTTAAACACGAGAAGCTCACGACAGATAAGAAGGAAGCTCACAGAGTAAGGTGCAAGGCCTCTTACTTCTACCTGGATCCGAGCGATAAGATGTACCGAAGGTCCTTCACAGGTCCCGATTTGAAGGTCGTCCACGACTCCCAGGTTGAGAGCGTTCTCCGAGAGCTCCATGAGGGGAGCAGTGGTTGTCATTCTGGCGGACGGTCCCTCTCCCACCGAGCTCTTACGCAAGGGTATTGGTGGCCGAAAATGAAGCAGACCTCCGAAGAGTATGCCAAGAAATGCGAACAATGCCAAAAGCACGCCTCTCACCTGCTCCAGCCTGCCGAAGCCTTACACCCTATAACTAGCCCTTGGCCTTTCGTGTAATGGGGGTTGGATATAGTGGGAAAGCTGCCGACGGCTCCTGGAGGCTTCAAACACTTGATAACAACGACAGATTACTACACCAAATGGGTGGAAGCCGAGCCCCTTATCACTATAACTGGTACTGACGTAGAGAGATTTCTTTGGAAGAATATCATCTCTCGCTTCGGTGTCCCTTATGCGATTATTTCGGATAATGGGACCCAATTTGTGGCCGAAGCGATCGAGAAACTCTGCAAGAAGCATAACATCCGGATCTTCCACTCCTCGGTATCATATCCTCAAGGGAACGGGCAAGCCGAAGCGTCAAACAAAACAATATCAACGGGAATCAAGAGGCGTCTGACTCTGAAGAGGGGTCGGTGGGCCGAAGAACTCCCAAAAGTCCTCTGGGGCTATCGAACCACACCCAGACGCTCAACTGGCCGAACACCATTCTCTATGGCGTACGGCATGGAAGCTGTTCTCCCACTAGCCACCCTAATCCCAACAGCTCGGACTGAAAATTTTGATGTGCCAAACAGCGATGAGGCCATGGACAGGGAGCTTGACCTAGCTGAAGAGCTTAGGGAAGAAGCACACCTGAAACATGCCTCGTATCAGCAAGAGGTAGCTCGGGGATATAACAAAAATGTCCAGATGAAGCCCTTTAACATTGACGATCTGGTGCTCCGAGAGGTCGTTCAGAAATCTAAGAAGACCAAGTTCAAACCAAATTATGAAGGACCCTCCCGAGTGGTGGCAAAGGCCGGACACGGGTCATACAAGCTGGCAGAAATGGATGGAACACCCATAGGCAACCCCTGGAACGCCACAAAGCTCAGGAAGTTCTATGCTTAGGAGAAATTCTATTAGATGACAGTATATTTGGGCTAACTGTTTTGCCCCATCTTTTATCTTCTTATTTAAAAGTGTTCGGATAATCACTGAAAAGACGAATCTTTCGTTGCAATTGTTACCCATTTAGCTTACTGTTTTAATTGTCAAGGTTTGCTGTTTCAGTCCATCCGTGAGTACCTCGGTCCCATCTAGTGCAGTTACGTCAACTGACTAGAACCGGGCAGGGGCTATCAGTTAAAAATTTTCTTCCAAGTATTGGAGGATTTTAAACTCCGTTATTCATTGCTTCGGTTCCAATCCGAGCACTTTTCTCTGATTGGTCCCAAGCAAGGGCTATCAGTTGGAAAATTTCTTCAAAGTATTGGAGGATTTTAAACTCCGTTATTCATTGCTTCGGTTCCAATCCGAGCACTTTTCTCTGATTGGTCCCAAGCAAGGGCTATCAGTTGGAAAATTTCTTCAAAGTATTGGAGGATTTTAAACTCCGTTATTCATTGCTTCGGTTCCAATCCGAGCACTTTTCTCTGATTGGTCCCAAGCAGGGGCTATCAGTTGGAAAATTTCTTCCAAGTACTGGAGGATTTTAAACTCCGTTATTCATTGCTTCGGTTCCAATCCGAGCACTTTTCTCTGATTGGTCCCAAGCAGGGGCTATCAGTTGAAAAATTTCTTCCGAGTATTGGAGGATTTTAAACTCCGTTATTCATTGCTTCGGTTCCAATCCGAGCACCTTTCTCTGATTGGTCCCGAGCAGGGGCTATCAGTTTAAAAAATAAAAAATAAAAAATAAAAAAAAAATTTCCAAGTATTGGAGGATTTTAAACTCTGTTATTCATTGCATCGGTTCCAATCCGAGCACCTTTCTCTAATTGGTCCCGAGCAGGGGCTATCAGTCGAAAAAAACTTTCCGAGCATTGGAGGATTTTAAACCCAGTTATTCATTACTTCGGTTCCAATCCGAGCAACGTTCTCTGATTGTTCCCGAAGCAGGGGCTATTGGATAGGTATATTCATTACAAATATGAATTTCCTAAGTACAGAAATGGTTCTCAAGCCATACAAAACATACGAGGTGCATGAAATAAACATTCATTCATCAAGAAAAACAAACATTCATCCAAATCAAAATTTTCACCACTCTGGTGAAACGGAGCATGGTCGGGTGGTACTTGTTCGGTGCCATCTCCACATAAACCTGTTTTACAAATTACAACTACTGGAACGTCAAACTCCTACTGTTCGGAGCCGTCCAGGCAAAACAAGAAAACTAAAAATATTTAAAGAACTCTACTCTAAGGGATCAGGTTAATAGTCTTGTCCACTTCCTTCTCAGACGGGATCTGTCCGGAGGAGGAGGCTTCGTTCATGACCTTGTCCGCTGGACAACCATCCAGTGATTTCCCGGTCTGCTCTTCTTCGGCTTCAGCCTCCTCGTCATCGAGATCCTCGGCGTCAGGAGAATCAGGCATGGCAGGAGTCATATATTTTGGGTCTTCGGGAGCAACACCGAATACCGCACAGCAATGAAGATACCCCTTGCCGATGCCTTTCCACTCGCCATCTTTCACGAGCTTTAAGATGTCCTCAGCATAAGCTTCTCCGGCGGCGGCGAATCCTCCATCATACGCTGTCTGGCGGGCTTCCTCAATAGCCTTAAGGTGTTCGGACTGGACCTGCTCCAGGTGACGGTCCTTCACCCGAAACTCAGCAAGCTCTTTTTTCAATCTCTAGTTTTCCACTCTGAGCTCTTCGGCACGGGTCTCGGCCGTTTGCACCTTTGCTTTAGCGAAGATCCGCCGCTCTTGTATTTAGCCGCGTCTTGGATTCGGCTCTTGATCAACTTGGCGTGCAATTTCGGCCGGTGCAGCCAACTCAATGGAAAACAATATGAGTAAACACCTACTTCCGACACAAAAATGAGAAGTTCGGGGATGGAAACTTACTTGCACTATCAGTGACGAGCAATGATAGAGGTTGTCCTCTATCTTGCTCGGAACCACAGCCATGTCGTTCTTCAAGGCCAAGCCTTCCGTAAGCCCCGCACTGCCGAGGGTCGGGCGTGGGCGCCGCCGGTACTCATAATGCTATGGCCCCCAGATTCACCGGGTTGGGGACCACGGCCCCGCCGGGGACCTCAATCCCCTGAGCCTCTTCCTTTCCGGTCGTGCCCCTCGTAGAAAGATCCACAGTCTCAGGTTGCGACTGGACGTTATCTCTCGGCTTCTTTGCCGGCCTCTCATCCTCGAGAACGGTGATCCGAACCCGGTTAGCAGTTGTCTTTTCCTTCCTTTTGGAAGGAGCCTTCTTGCTCTTCGCCGTCATCTCGGTGAGTTTGGCCGCAAGAGATCATTTTTTATGCATTGATTCTTTCCGATACGGAAGGAGAAGGGCTGCATCTACGAAATCTCTGATCTCTGAGTGTCCTGCACGGCGGTTGAGCTTCAAGATCAGCTCTCACAGTGCATGTTAGCCAGGTCTCGGCAGCTCTGCTTCAATGTCCCCGGCCTCCTCGAAGCTTTAGTTGGCTTCTTTTCAACCAAAGCGGGTCTAAGATAGTTGAGAAGATTGTGTGCTTGATGCCCCGAACACTGGTACAACTCCTGTGCTCTCTCGGAACTAGCTCGAGTCCTCAGCCTCCGAGTGATAGGAGAAGGACCTGCAAAACATAGAAGTCAGTAAATCATAGCAAGATACTCCGTACAAAATCAACAGAAAATAAGCAATAAGAGTTACTAACTATGGTCGCCTCGGATGGTGGGTACGGGGAATGGGTCCTCGGCTACAGGCAGACAGTAGTTTCCCGAAACCATCACACAAATGTCCTGGAAGTGGTCGGAATTCGGAAGGTGTTCTACTATCTGTCTCTTATTTGGTCTCGTCATCAGAAAATATCTCCCGAAGGTCGCATTCCGAGACATGGCGTATATGTCGAATAAATCCCAGACCCGAAGCTCGAGGTCATTCCTAATCTTCAGTTCGTACGCTGAGTTTATCACTCGGTAACTGTTTATGGTCAGCTGGTCGGGTGAAAGATGGTAGGTGTTCAGAATCGCTCGGACGAAATTGTTCATCGGGAACCGGACACCACCCTCTGTGATCGCCATTAATGGAACGATCAAGTGGTTGGGACCGTAGCTCGGGAGCATACCCTTTGGAATTAGCGTCACCGTCACCCCCTCTGGGATTTCATACTTCTCGTTGAACTTGGTGTACCCGGCCTCACCATTAGTGAAATATTGGAGGTATGGACACGTGGGCTCCTTCTTTCTACCACCCCTCGGATATTGGCCCGACAAATTACCCTCTCCGGACCCACCTACCCCGATTTCGGCTAAAATAACTTGCGCGACTTCTTCGGTGGCATCTGCGTCCTGTTCGGAGTCCATACTCGTTTCATGCTCGGTGCTCGTGGTCGTTCCCGTGTTAGAAGGTCCCCGAGCTAAACAGTCATCAGACTCGGTGGCATTGCTATCCTCCAAGATGCCGTCCGAAACTTCTTCCTCTCCTAATTCAATAGGCTCCTCTACTATTGGGTCTGGGTTCGGCGGAATGGATTGAAGGGGCCTCTCTTCTATGGGTTTGCTGAAGTCGTAGTCCATTGGTACTAGCTCTCGGCAAGTGTTTCACCGAACACTGTATTTTCGAAGAAGGTAAGCGATATTCGAGGCAAAGCCAGGCCGGAGGTCTCTAATCCGAAGCCTCGAGTCAAGAGATCTCAAAGACTGGTGGCGCCAGACCTAACAAAAGAATACATGGTCAGAGACCGATTAGCTATGTGCAATGGGTCAAGAAACCGACACCAAAAAACCTATCCCTCGGCAACCACCAGACATTTGAGATTCCTAGACCAGCAGTGCATGTGTGAAGTGAAACCCCTCGGCATCCGTGACCGAGGTGAGGGACGACCTAAGTTCTACGCCTCTCGGCGTCGTCTTCAACCTCAAGAACAGGTTGAAGATGACTATTCATCTTCAACCCAGAAAACCCA
Source organism: Vaccinium macrocarpon (assembly GCA_022606695.1). Classification (NCBI taxonomy): domain Eukaryota; kingdom Viridiplantae; phylum Streptophyta; class Magnoliopsida; order Ericales; family Ericaceae; genus Vaccinium; species Vaccinium macrocarpon. The sequence continues at coordinate 855,243 of CM040175.1, read as the reverse complement.
AAAACACCAGAAAAGTATGAAAAGCACGATGAAAATGCAGGAGATTGAGCAGGAAGAGCATATATAACTATTGAAATGAAGTTTTTACCTGTAGATCTGGAGCGGAAGTGGTTGCAACGGCTTCGATTCGCAGAGGCTTTGATATTTTCTAGAGAGATAAGCTCTGTGAAAATGAAATCGAAGAAGCAAAAGTGTTTCTCTCTCTTCTTTTGCCCTATTTATAAGGGGGGTGCACCGGTTTGAAATATTGATGAGCCTTGGGCGGGAACCTCACACGATAACAACCAAGACTCCGCTTCAAGCGGAGCTCAGCGTTGGATGAATGACACGTGAGACGAAAAGAACGGTGCACCTGAGTTTCAACCCACCGATACGCCGCCAAGAATTCTAAGATGACGGGATCGGACTGCCACATCGCCAAGCAGTAAACCCTACTCTTATGGGGACACGTGGAAGTCTCCGGTAGGCCGAGAAATCGGCGGTGACAGAGAATCTCATTATGAGCCTTATCTCGAGAATGAGGCTTGGAGCGGACCCTGCTCGGCACCCGAGTACTCGATCCCTCCTGAATTGGGCAAACTACAAGGAGGACTCGAGGGGCTATTGTGGGGGTCCGGTAATACTGAGAACCCTGCCATATAACGACACCACCGCAGTTAATCTCCAAAGGTTGACATGGAGGGACTCTTCTGATAATGAAGCAAGAGTGTGCATATATGCTGTTGGGGTTTCGTCCCTCGCCCTGGATCATAACCGAAGCCTCATCTATACATGTTTCAATAAACAAGCTCCCCGAGGGTTGTCGTAAAAGTCTAGGGATTACCCGGAAGGTAGGCTTAACTCGTTTCCCTAATGCCTACCGAACCCTTAAGGCGCCGAGGAACCTTTATGCCGAAAGAGAATGAATTAATGCCGCTGCGTGTTCAGAATAAATCATGCGATCATGACGGATGACGCCACCGAACGGTTAAGACCACGTGTCAAGCTCGATTGGAGGCATGCGCTCGCGGTGCCTTCCCCGGCTCGCCATCATGACGCCACCCGAGCCGTAATCTCACGTGATGAGCATGCCTAAGCTTGGAGCTCAAGCCAGGAGTTCGCATATAAAAGGTAGAAGTGATCTCCTTCAGGGGGGTACGTGCGAAACACTCTCAATAACCCTAAGTCTACATTGCTTTCCATCTCCTTCCTTCACTTACTTGACCAGTTTGAGTGCCGCTCGACTCAACGGGCCCAAATCCGTGCTAACGGTTTGCTCAAGCAGTGCGAGCCCGTGTTGTATGTGAGTAAGCAATAATCCTGTCAAACATTCACCGCAGTGAAGAGCAATCGGAGAAAGCAGACTCCACAGGGTTTAAAATGGATGTGTTTCAAGTTTCAACTAAACCGAATTTTGTTTCCCTGAATATCTCCATAATTACAGCACTGGGCCCCAAAATTTAGATAATGGTCCTATTTTTCTTTTTTGTATATTGTATCTGATTTAGTCCCAAAATACAAACAAAAGGCAGATTTGGGTTTATTCGAATTTGGGGATGAAAACATAACTCTAAAATTAGGGCAGGATGAAAACATAAGTTAAGCTGTTTCGGAGGATCATTATTTAAGTGCCCCAATTATGTAAAACCCATTAGCACAAACAAATGAAACATAGTTAAAGCGACTTCAATTAACTTTTCCACACTATGGGAAGATGAAGAACATGCATTTATTAAAAAAGTGCATCCCTAATGTGTATAGAAGAAATGGACACAGTTTAGGGAATAAAAACAAAATTCTTTCTTTCCAAAATGACACTCTCCTTTGGCAAAAAGGTGCAGAAGTGTTTTTTTCGTTTTGTTTTATTAATTTAATTTTGGTTTTATTCAAAAAAAAAACATGCTTTTATTAAAAAAGTGCATCCCTAATGTGTATAGAAGAAATGGACATAGTTTAGGGAATAAAAACAAAATTCTTTCTTTCCAAAATGACACTCCTTTGGCAAAAAAGTGTAGAAGTGGTTTTTTTCGTTTTGTTTTATTGGTTTAATTTTGGCTATATTAAAAAAAATTAGCTTTTGCCATAATTTTATACTCTTTGGATTCGAATTCATAAACCACGATAACTTGACGCTAAACTAAAAAATGAAAAAAAAATTTGAATAAAGACGAAACGAAAAAACCAAAAAACTATTTTTTTTTTTTTTTGGCCAAAGGAGCCTTACTTGCATATTTGACCTTCATGTGATTGTTTAACTGAAAAGCACTTGTTCCACTAAGGTGATTTTTTTAATAAACTGGTTTTTCACTGTTTTTTATGTGATGTATTGTGAGAGAATGACCTGTCTCGATTTTTGAAAAAATAGTTTTTGTTAGTGGAACACCAAAAGGTTCCACTAACTAGTTTTTCCCCTAAAACCAAGATAGATCATCATCTCATAATACATCACATAAAATGATGTGAACACAAAAACTAAAGTAGGTTAAAATAAAACTCTCTTGCATAACACCCCTACACAGCAGAACAAACGAAATCTGAAACAAAGTAAATTACAAGGGAATTGATATGCATATTCGTTAATTTTTGGAATTTAGATGCATAAGTAAAACATTCAAAGTAAGAACATTCAGAGGAGTATGCATAAGTAAAACATTATCCAGTCTTATCATATTTTATCTACTTTCAAAAGAAATGACGAATATGCATAAGAACAACGGAAATAACTAACTTGATCAGTGCTAAATTTGGGTGTATAATCGCGACTGCTGTAGGAGATGCTCTCCTCACTAAGAACATCATTCTCAAATGACCAACCATCTGGATAGTAGTAGCCATCCATAATGTTCTTCGATGAATTAAAATATATATAAAGAAAGAAAATTAAAAGATATTAGAGAAACAAGATATTAGAGCATATTAAAAAGATAAAAGAGAAAAAAGATATTAATAAAAGAGATAAATAAATAATTAAATAAAAAATGAATTAAATTAAAGAACTGGAATTAAATAAATAATTAAATGAATTAAATAGTTAAATTAATTTATATAAAGAAATGAATTAATATAAATAAAGTAATTAAAGGAAATAAAGTAATATAAATAAAGTAATATAAATGAATTAATATAAATAATATATTATAGGGTAATTAAAGGAGGGGAGGAGAGGTAAAACGGTAATTTTACCGTGCAGGGGGTGGGGCCTAGGGCGGGGCGCATGTCAGGGTGGTGTGCGTATAAGTTTTCACTGCATGCGCTCTCCTCTGGCAAAGAGGCATCGATGGCATAATCGGTTCCTTTGTTTCTCAGGTATATCGTTGTGCTTTGCTTTTAGAGTCTCTTCATCTCTGCTCCACTGGCTTTTAGTTTTCCTACTTTGCTATTTTTGAATTCTTTATCTCATATCTCAATTCTTTTTTGAAATAGCAACGAAGAAGTGCTCACCACCTCAATGAGTATTCAACATCAATTTCTGCTCTTTTGATTATTTCAAACCCACGTTCACTAACTGCCTCCCTTTACATTTTCCTATTGCTCTTAACTGACCATTCTTTGTTCATTGGATTTTCATGAAGAGATGTGTTGAAATTTTTTATTATAGTCGATGATGAGATTAGATGGTGTGGTTACTAAATCTGAAGGGCGTGAATGTGACGTTATTAGATGCTGTGGTTACTAAATCTAAATGCTTGATAGGCGTTGAGCAACTAATATGCAGGTTGTCTTCCATCCGTGGTTCCAATATTTTAGGGGTTGTATTGTTAAGCAGCGCCAAATTATGATAAGCAATTTTTTTATAGAAAAAAAAAAAAGCCTTTTTACATGCATAGCTACTATGATGAGTTGGTTTGTTTCTCTAGGTACGATGTAGGGAATGTACTGGATTATTTATAAGGAGTACTATGGGTTAAGAATTGTTTTTAGTACATTGGAGTACTATAAGAGCCAATTAAGTCTTACAGATTTTAATTTTTGAATGGTTTGAATATCAAATGATCCATAAATGGCTCTAAATGGCTCTAAATTTTTTAATTTTAATGATCCATAAATGCCGAGATTGGTCGGATTGCCCCCACTGCTCCAATACTCCATAAAATGCTCCTGTACGTTCCTCTTTTTAACATTCATAGTTCAATCTAAATCGATCTAACATGTAGATTATCTAAGAGTCAAGTAGGACCTTGACATAACATGATAGCTATCACATCCTTTGCCACAAGTACTTGGATTTGGATTAGTACTTCAAGTGGTATTGCAGGGTCACTATGGATGTAGCAATTAGTTGCCTTAACTATGAAATTAACATTTAAGAACGTCTTTCGGATTCAAATGACTTCAACGCTCGAGTGCTTTAATTTCCCTTTATTTTCCTGAAATACCCGAGCGGCCTTGCCACGCACTCCCACTTTGTTAACAGGATTGATTATATCATTGACATGAACAATTCCTTTTCTTTCCCACTTTGGTGATTTTTTAGCACAGTTGAAAACTGATGATAAGCCAATAGTTGTTCGAAGACAGGGACGCCATTAAATATCAATTAGCATGTCTTCTCAGTAGGATTTGGTTCAACTTAAGAAGCATAAGGCCTTAAATATAAATTGTATTTGCTTTGGTTGATCACCAGCCACAAAAAGAGAAGGATTCAAGTCCTTTTTTTCGGTAAAGACATGGGTACCGACCCAAGGGGCCAGAAAGTGTACAGATGGCACATGGGAACCCTCTTTTGGGTCCCACACGAGTGATCCGAACCGTTCATTATTTCTAAAAACATTTTCCGAGTGTCCCCACAAAATTTCAGCTCAATCGGACGGTGGGAAGTGCTCCAACCAAAGTCCCACCGTCCCGATTGAAATTGATTTTTTGTGGGACACTCGAAAAATGTTTTTAAATAATGAATCTGCCGGATTACTTCGTGTGACCCAAAAAGTGGGCCCCCGTGTGCCATTTGTACATTTTCTGGCCCCTTGGGTCGGTACCCCTAGCAGGGTCCCCTTTTTTTAGATGTTATTTAAAGCTAGATTGTTGGGTTGTACTTGAGTTGTTTATTACTACATTTTAATAAATGGGTGCACATATTGTTAGGGGGTAGAATTAGACAACTAACTCCTATTTTGGTTTGGCAGGTCAACAAAAAGTTATACGGCTACATGGAGTTGTAGCACGACTGCAAATTGAATGCTTAAGGCAATTTACCTGGAAAAAAAAAAAGGTGAACATGGCTAATTGTCCGATGCTTCGTTTCATAGAAGTTTCCATTTCAGTAATAGGCCAATGCTTTGCTTTATTATCCAAAGATAGAGAAGTAACACAAAATAAGAACAAACATGAAAAATTTGTAATTGCTTAGTGTTTTTTGCAAAAAAGGCTTGAATATTGGATGGTAACTTTACATATTGGCCTGGATTTTATTATACAAAAATATATGTGTCGAAAATTTTTATTATACAAAAACATCTGGTCCAAAGAACAGTCTGACCAAACTAAGTCGGGATTGCATTTTCCTCTTTCACTCCCTCTTTCCCTACTGCTGTAACTTTTGTCTGATTTCGCTTTGATAGCAGAGCTGCTTGACTCTGCCACGGGAGCCAATCTATATTACTTTATATATCAATCAAGGTACTCTTTTGAAAATTAGCATCCACTATATTTCTTGCTACTGGTTGCAATAGTTGCCTCCTTTAGGTACTGCATGTTATATGACAATTGAGAGGATTCTATTAACTTTGCAGGCTTAAAATACATTCATCCACCCCCCCCTCTTTCTCTCTCTCTCTCTCACACACGCGCGCGCACACACACGTTCCTCCCCTCTCTCAATTTTTTGAATCTATATCTCAGGCACGAAGGAGCCAACATGAGGCCGCTTCTCAGTTTTCGTAACCATCACCGTGACAAAGTAGGTTTCCCTTTTTCTTTTTTATCATCTTCCTTTGTAAAAAAAAATTGAAAATTTCTGAACAACGCTAATTCTGCACCCCCAATTCCTAAAATCCTAAACTTTTAACCCAATTTTAACAATGAGAGATATTTCGGTGGTGGTTATTCATTAGATTTCCGTTGCATCAAAAGAAAAACAAGGGTTTCAGCAACCAAGGCATTAATTAAGGGTTGTTATCCTGTCGATTGATTGGATTCTGTTGTTTCAGAACTTTGGAGGCTGGCTTCTTTAGGAAATTCTCAAAGAGAGTAGCGCCTTTTTAATTGGGTTCTGCTGCTAATCCATATAACTAAAAGAATGAAATCTCATTTGTTTTATAGTCATGAAGGTTATGCTTCTAAAAAATGAAACCTCATCTATTTTTTAGTAGTGAAGGTTATGCTTCTAATTTGTTGGTGCCAATTATTGAATTAGGCCCTTATTTTTTCTTTTTGTGCTTGCAAATGCACAGTTGCCAAAAAAAAGGTCAGCCATTTTGGGAGGGAGGGATTAAACAATCGACACACCACTCTCCATGTGTCCCATACATATCCCCACGTGTCACTGGCGTGTCCGACAAGGATACGACGACTTGGTGTTTTGGCTTAAAAAACCAACTTGACTTGTTTTTTTTTTATCTTTATTTGATTTTTTTTTGCGTTTGTTTATTTTGCATCGATTTTTTGTGTATTATTGCTTCTTTTCGATGAGAGAAATCCAAAAAGGTAAAAGATTATGATTGGAACTCTCAATTTTTTGAATAAGATCGAAAAAAAGTATAAAAAACTGTCTTTTTTACTTCTCTTTGTCTTTATTCAAAAAAATTTAAGCTCCAATCGTAATTTTTTACTTTTTGGTTTCCTCTCGTCGAGACGAACCAATAATACACAATCGATATTTTCTCTTTACCATTAAGCTACAGAAGGTGTTGAGTTTCTTTGCTAATTATGTTAATCTCTTAAGTCTTAATCGTGGATCAATACAAAATTAGGCCAAGTAAGTATTTGTTCTTTCAAATAGACATCTTATTATGTTTTTTTCCCCCTCTTTTTATGTTGAGGATAGTGGTTTTCTTACATCCCTAGAGCTCTCTACTGTTTCATAGAAAAAGGCACAATCGTTTAGGGATCTGGAGAGCCAACAATATGCAGCACTATATTTGTCTCAAATGTTTTGATACCATTAATGGCCATGAAGTGGGATTTCTATTATAAGTGATTCTTCCTTTTACAAAAAGGAAAAAAAAAAACACTGAACCAGAATCTAAATGCTTATTATGTGATTTCAGATCATGATTGGAATGAAGAACAAGTGAATCATGTTCCAACAAGTACATAGTAACCACTCGATCTCGACTATTTGGTTAATTTATTCGTTTCTATCATTATTCTAGGAATCAAAGAGCTAATCTTGCAAATTCCATGGTCGCAGTACATTTTGTTAAATCCACTGTAATTACCATAAACATCATATAGATCAATTTGAAGAGCCGACTAAGGTAAGACAGACTAATGCCGAGAGTTGCGAATTCGGTTGGTTTCGGGATCTGTGTGATTATGAATCTAACTTCCGGTGCCTTTTAGAGAGGACAACTTTAGTTCTCCTTACCTTTTGGCTTTTTGTTAGTTTCCTTTTTTCTCATAAGTATCATTGGGTGTTTTTTTTCGGACCTTGAAGAGTTCTGAAACTAATTAACGACAACTAACAGTTCAACAAGCTCAATATAAGCCACAAGCCATTTCATCTTCAACAGTTCAACAAGCTCAATATAATCCGAAAATAGATAAACGAGACAAAACACGAGAGATACGTGAAAACTACTTAGGGTCTAATACCCTAAGCATAAAACGACGGCCTAATCCTACGATTTTATATCACAAACCAAAAGGATTACAAGAGTTTCTCAATTTAGGAATTACCCACAAGCTCCAAGTGACACCTAAATCCAACCCTTGATGTAGTACCCGGTACGTCCTCTTTGATTCTGTGACCTCCTCAAGCAATTTTGTCTTGATCTCCGAAACCAATCGGCACCGGCAGCTTCCGGCTCATGTAGGAGCAAAGGCAACAGAACATAACATGAAGAACATGATTTTGATGATGGTTTTTGAGGTAAGAGAACCAGTCTAGGGCATATGCAAGGTGAACAAAAGCATAACTCTAGATTGACTAGTAAAAATGATCAAACAAGGTTTAGATCATCGTTTATGCATCAAGAACAGAGCTGATGTGAATATTCGTTTTTCTCTCCGAAAAATCTGATGATGCAAAAGGATTCTTTGTAGTAAAAGAATCAGTCTAGAGAATACACATGATAATCGAAGTATATCACTAGACTGAAAGTAAAAATGATCAAACCAAAGTTAGATCATCATTTAGCATCAAGAACACATCTCAGATGATGAAAACGTTTTTCTCTCTCTATATTCTGATGATGCAAAAGGGTTCTGTAGCTAGAGGAGAGAAAAAGATGCTTTTATAGTGCAAAGAACCGAGCCCTAAAAATGGACCAATGAGAGAATGACACGCACAGGAGAAAAACGCGTTGCGCTAGTAGTTACGCCAGTAAACTAACTACAAGCGCTAACTGGCGCAACGGAACTTTAACAGATTTAAAAAGTGACGCATGCCTTGGTAAATTTATATTCTCTCCCAGCCAAACTATAAGATTTTGAAATGCAAAATCATGCAACAAAAATAGATTAACTTCCTAATCTAAGTGAAGACATGACAATACAAAATAAAACATTATACCTTTCATGATCAGAAATTGCGTTGAGACACGGGCAAGTGTGGATCTTCAAAAGCTTCAATCAAAGGGTGGATTATCTAGACACATACCAAAAGATAAACCCCCCAAACCCCTTAGAACAAATTACATGATCAAAAGGTTAACAAATCCCGGAAATAGCCAACAACATTAACAAGTTCAGTATCTTCAAATTTTCAATTCAGGAGTACTATTTTCCACCCACTAATTTGAAGAGATCTATCAATCATGGACGACATTACGAATTTAAGCCATGTAAGTCCCTTCTTATTTTACTGTATTATTGTCTTCCGCATACCATTTGTGCTCCCTCCTCATAAACTTTACCAACTGTATACTTTCTTTACCCTGATTCTTCAACTGCGTCGACAACGGGATGTGAGTATTGTTATCCGTGATGTCCCCTCAAATGACAGCCGTGTTGCTAAGGTAAACTAACCAACCTTTTTCGATTTCTATTGCCTTTTACATCTCCTTACATACTTTGTCAACCTTTATTAAAGGAAAAGGAAACAGCAGGAGGACAGGGTAAAGGAAAAGAGAAGGTCACATATCTCAAAAGCTTCATTGGCCCAATGTGCACGACATGAGCAAGAAAGAAATGAAAGACAATACTCCCCATACCAAATTGGACAACGGCTGCGAAGAGAGCGAGAAAGAACAAATGAACGGATGCAGTCTAGACAATCTGCGAACCCTACTCCAGTATCACCAATTCGTATGGGTCGCCTTGAAGATGCAATGGAGACAACTGAAGTCATTCAGTCAGCACAAAGGCAACAAATGCCGCAACATCCTTTTGGTCATTCCACCTCCATTCCAAGCACATCTCTAGCCCCACATATAATTAGGTACAAACTTCTTACTTAGATATTTTTGAAGTGATGGTGAGTCTAACCATTTTATCTTACCATATTTTTCTAATACCTTCATTGAAATCACTGAAGGGGTTTATGAAAACTCTTTGTAGGCCTACTCCTACCATCCAAATCAATGAGCCTACTCCTACTAGCCAACTCATTGAAGAGGATTTGTGTAGCGACGGTGAATCAGAAGACATTCCTATGAACACAGTGTTTCATGCTGAGCTGCAAATAAATCCGTGTCGACATTTTCTCGGCAAGAGGGACGTGCCATGTAATGATTGTAAGGCCTTACATTGGATGGATGAAAGATTGACAAAATCACCCAAGAAACATCCGTTATTCGGAAAATGTTGTTCAGAAGGAAAGATTAAGCTTCCAAATTTGAATACACCCCCTCCCATTCTTCAAGCGTTGTAGATGGGAATGATGATCAATTAAAATTGTTTCGGTGTTACACATGGGTGTACAATGTAGCCAATAATTTTACAAGTCTTGGTGCTTCATTTGATGAGAGAGTACTTGGTGGAAGGGGACCTACATCATTTACCGTCCATGGAGAATTGTGACATCGAACATGATCTCTTTTTCTGCAGCTAGGTCATGATGCATCTTACACTCAACTATACATTTATGACCCTGATTCAACTTTAGAAGTTCGTAGTCATAGAAATCCTCAAACTATCCAAGGTTGTTTGTCAGAAGTTAATGCATTTGTTCGCAAATATCGTCAGGCTTATGCAATTTTGAATCAATTAGCCTCCACAAGACGACATTTACTCGCCCACCTTCATTATAGCTCAGCAACAGATCGTGGATGGTTTAATCTACCAACAACAAATGACGTGGCGATAGTCATACCAGAAGATGGAACTGAATCGAGCGGAATGAGAGATATAATATTGCATCTAGAAGGAAATAACGAGTTGATGCAAATTAACGAGTGTCACCCTGCATATTTGCCATTGCATTACGTTTTGCTATTCCCACGCGGTGAACTTGGATGGGAACTTAGATTTGAAACAGTGGGACAAACGGCATAATCAACATTCATTCGAACGAATGACTCAGATGTAGTATTATAGTTATCGATTATTTGAGTGTCTCACCGAGGATTCAACCATTCTGAGAGGTGGGAAACTATTCCAAGAGTTTTTGGTAGATGTTTGCGCCTCAACTGGGCAAAATCGATTAACATACTACAAGTTAAATCAAGGGAAACTTCATGCTGAACTCTATCAAGATTTAAGAGACATTGGTCAGGATAAATTGAGACTTGATCAAGTTGGTCGAAGAGTTGTTTTGCCCACTTCATTTACCGGTGGACCTCGACATATGTTTGAAATTTTTCAAGATTCAATGGCTATCATGCGATTCAACCAGCCTTGATATTTTTCTCACGATGACTGCAAATCCAAATTGGCCAAAGATTACCTCGGCTATATTGCCCCATCAAACAACTGTTGATCGTCCTGATTTAGTTGCACATGTTTTTGAATTGAAACGAAAGGCTTTGATGAAGGAAATAAAAACAAATGAGGTGTTTGGTCAGAAAGTTGCACATGTTTTCACAATTGAATTTCAAAAACGGGGTCTCCCACATATGCACGTACTTTTATTTCTTAAAGGCCCGGATAAAATTCAGACATGTGTACAGAGTTCCCAAACCCACAAAATGATCTAGAGCTTTTTCAAACAATTAAGTGTTGTATGGTACATGGACCGTGTGGAGCATGTAATCCTCAAGCACCGCGTATGGAAAATAGTAAATGAACTAAGAGATACCCTCGGGACTTCGTAGAAACAACGAGCATGGACCAAGATGGGTATCCCATTTATCATCTCTGTAAAGTTTATATCAAGTATACACTGTAAGGGGGCAACCGGTAGATAACAAAGATGTTGTTCTATGAAATGCATATCTTTGAAGAGTGTTTAATTGTCATATTAATGTGGAAGTTTGTGCAGGGATGAGATGTGTCAAGTACATTCATAAATACATCTATAAGGGTTACGATTGTGCAACAATGGTGCTAGGATCGATAAATGAGATCCAACAATATCTGAATGGGAGGTACATTGGACCGCCAGAAGCTGCTTGTAGAATATTTGGTCATCATTTACATGAGGAGGTACCGACAGTTGTGCGACTAGACCTTCATCTACTGGGAATGCACCATGTTACTTTTAATCCCAACGATACGTTGGAGTCGATTAGAGCTAAAGCTACTCAGAAGAAGTCGACTCTGATTGCCTTTTTTTAATGGTATGCTTCTAACCCTAATGCATGCGCCTACACTTATCATGAGTTCCCCCAGTTTTTTGTTTGGAACAAATCGACAAAAATATGGACATTTTGAGTAACTAGGTTTGCAATTTGTAGAATGTACATCGCAAGCCCTAACTGTGGTGAGAGATTCTATATGCATTTGTTGCTTACTGTTGCCAAAGGGCCTAAATCCTTGGATTGTTTACGCACAATAGACAATGTCTTGCGCGATACTTTCAAATCAGCATGTGTTGCAAAAAGACCTTTGGAAGATGACGAAGAATAGATACAATGCCTTAAAGATGCTGCAGTTATGAAAACTGGATATCAATTGAGGAGATTATTTAGTGTTGTCCTCATACAATGCTTTATGGATACATTTCTTATTGCATATATGTGATGATCTTGCATATGAGATCCAGATGTTGTTTGCAATTCCTAACCCAACTGAGGTTCAAATTGAGGATTATGGTTTGTATCTTTTGAATCAATTGCTTCAAGAATCAAGTAAGACTTTGTTACACTTCCCCCCCATGCCCCAGCCAAGTGGAAATTGGAATGCTGTAGTTGGTAATAGACTAATCTTAGAACATCGACAAATCCAATTCGAGGCGCAACATACAGATGCACAAAATATAATTGATAGCCTTAACAATAAACAACACACAGCTTTTAATGCAATTACCTCTTCTGTCTTTGGTAATGAAGGAACCGTATTTTTTTGTCAGTCGGGGTGCCAGAACTGGGAAAACATTTTTGTACAACGCGATTGCATTGAAATGTCGTAATTCTGGCCATAATGTCGTAACTGTGGCTTCATCTGGGATTGCATCATTGTTATTGTCAAGAGGTCACACTGCACACTCAACATTTTGCATTCCACTGGATGTGTTGGACAACTCTGTTTGTGGGTTCAGTAAACAATCATTACAAGGAGAGCTGTTTAGAGAAACAACACTTATAATATGGGATGAAGTTCCTATGCAGCATAGACATTGTGTTGAAGCAGTTGATCGTTCTCTTCGTGATATTCGGGATTGTGACAAGCCATTTGGGGGTATTATTGTTGTTCTAGGGGGATTTTCGGCCGATCTTACCGGGTTGTGGTGAAAGGAGTTCGTGAGAAAATTGTGAATGCATCACTGAGAAAAAAGAAAGCAAGTAAACTATGTACGGAGATAACTTAATTGCATTTTAATCAAAAAATGCTTGCACATATAAAATGATACTCACATTCATTACTTTTTATTCTCCTGTTATTCTTCTAGATAGGTAAGTTTGTTGAGTGTGGCTTCAAAATGGTGCTCGCAGCATCTCTGGTCCGGACCAAGCTGTTTAGAGAAACAACACTCGTGGTACGATTCTGGAGGTCTCAACAGTGTTTGTTCGAAGTTGGTCCAATCTTGGTCCAGACGAGAGTTTCCTTGATCCGAACGAGGGGTCCTGTAACACTCCAATTGATCTCAACAACCTTGGTTCGGACGAGCCGAGTCTTGGTTTGGACGAAGGCGACGTACACCAGCTTATTTAAGTGCGTTTTTATCAGTTTTAGGGTTAAGTCTAAACTTGTTTAGAGAGAGAAACCCTTGGAGACTGAGAGAAACATCAAGAGAAGATTGGAGATTGTAATCCTCATTGATTATAGTGGATTGATTCGTCCCTTCCCCCCATGGATTTGCTACACAACCTATGTAGTGAACCACATAAATCTCTTGTGTTCTTGTGTGCTTAGTTTTCTTGTTTTCCTGGCGTTCTTCATCTTTATTGTTCTTGTTTCTAGATTGATTGTGCTTGCTAGAATCATTGTGCCTTCCGCAGTATTGCACAATAAAGTGGTATCAGAGCTCTTGGTTAAGGTTTCAATCTAGGGTTTCACTAAAGATGTCGAAAATCAAGTATGAGGTGGAGAAGTTCACCGTAAGAAGAATAACTTCTCTTTGTGGCAGCGGCGGATGAAGGATATTATGATCCAACAAGGTGTCTCAAAGGCTTTAGAAGGGAAGACGAAGAAGTCTACGGAGATGAAAGACAATGATTGGGATGATCTTGACGCTAAGGCAGCCAGTTCTATCCGTCTACACCTCAGCGATGAAGTTATTCACAACGTGTTAGACTCAGAGACGACAGCGGGGGCCTAGAAAAAGCTCGAAGGTTTGTGCATGAGGAATAATCTGACCAACAAGTTGTATGTCAAGAAACAACTGTATGGATTGCAGATGAAGGAATGTATGAATCTACTATAACATTTAAATTCCTATAATATGTTGAACTCGCAACTGGTGGGTTTTGGAGTAATGTTTGATGAGGAGGATAAGGTTATCCTATTGTTGGCATCGCTGCCTCCTTCATATGATCATCTGGTGACTACAGTTATGTATGGGAAGGAAACCTTGTCACTCGATGAGGTTATCAGTACCCTTTTGTCTCATGAGAAGATGAGGAGGGATGATAATGTTGATGCAGATCAATGTCTTTTTGTCTCTAAGCCACAGTCGAGCAGAGGTAGAAGCAAGTCAAAAGGGAAGGGAGGTTCAAACTGGGAAAGGTACAAGTCGAGGGGAAGTCGAATACGAAAAAGGATGTGGAGTGTCACTTTTGTCACAAGATGGGGCACTACAAAAATCAAAGCGAGATATCTGAAAACTCATTTATCTGCATTCCAATGCTCATTTCCCGGGTTTACCATATACCTGCTGACCACACCGACTGCATGCGATATGTCTGGTCTTGTACACACCATCAAATACATGAGACACCCAACTGCATTCGCATAGGGCACCTTCTCCATGCGCTTTACCTCATCCTCTGAATTAGGACTTATCTTGGCAGAAAGTTTGAAATGCGCCGCAAGCGGGGTACTTACGTACTTGGAATCTTGCATGTTGAACCTCTGCAACACCTTATGCAAATAACCACTATGAGACAACCTCAACTGACCAGCCTNCTTCTGTCACGGTGAATTTCAATCCCAAGAATCTTCTTGGCAGCTCCAAGATCTTTCATGTCAAATTCACAGTTCAACATCGACTTCAACCTTCTAATTTCTTGCTTGCTTTTTACTGCTACTAGCATGTCATCAACATATAAAGCAAGTAGAACATAAGAACCATCTGAAAGGACACGATAGTATATGCAACAGTCATACTCACAGTGCGTGTACCCATGCGACACCATGAACGAATCAAAGAGCTTGTACCACTGCCGGGAGACCTGCTTCAAGCCATACCATGACTTCTTCAACAAACACACATACTCTCTTTACCAGCTTCCTTGAAGCCTTTAAGCTGTTGTATGTAAATCTGCTCGTCTAAGTCTCCATGGAGGAAAGAAGTTTTAACATCAACCTGCTCTAACTGCATATCATGCATCGCGACCATTGCCAAAATTATACGGATAGAAGTGTGCTTCACAACCGGTGAAAAAATCTCATTATAATCCACTCCTTCCTTCTGTGAAATAACCTTTAGAACTAACTGAGCCTTGTACTTTTCACCCTCTTTTTCCGACAACACTTTCTTTTTTCGATACACCCACTTGCACCCAACGACTTTCTTCCCCTTAGGCAATTTCACCAATTCCCAAGTTTTATTCTTGTGGAGTGACTGCATCTCTTCTGACATTGTTACCAGCCATTTGTCGTTGTCAATACTGCTAGTAGCTTCCTTGTAAGAGAATGGATCTCCATTTCCAGCCACCGAAGCGAAACTAACCATGTCCTCAAAACCATACCGAACTGGAGGCTTGTGAACTAGTTTTTCCCTTCCTTTCGCGACTGTGTAAGGCTCCTCTTGCTGTTGTTGTGGGTCGTGATCAATATCATCTATATCACTGAATGAACCCCGCTCCTCAAACTCTACCTCGACTACGAATTTCTCCCTCGGACCCCCAGATTTTGTCTCATCATTCCAATTCAACATAAACTCCTCATCAAACACAACATCCCTGCTTATCACCCCTTTTCCGTGCCTCAGGATCCTAGAGCTTGTATCCTTTGACACCCTTTTCATACCCAAGAAAGATACACTTTCTAGACTTGGGATCAAGCTTCGACCTCTCCGTATCCGGCACATGCATATAAGCCGAGCAGCAAAAGATTCCCAAATCCGATAAATTAACTGGTTTACTTGACCAAACCTCTTGTGAGTAAAAATCACGGATTAGGGATGTTGTGCACTCTTTGGACGTCCGATCATATTTTGGACCGTTCAGATGCGTTTGAAAATTTTAATCTAATTTAAACTTAGTTTTACCAGTAAAAAATTAGTACACATCTAGATCGTTTATAACACGATGGGATGACCGATGGGTGCCCAACACCCACCCCTCCCCAAATCACCTGTTGTTTCGCATAAGTTTTTTAGGATTTTTAAGTTTGAAGTTATGTGAAACGGGTGGAATTTTGAATGTGTGACTACTCATATTTCAGAAATAAAGAAAATGGCAACAAAAATAAGCTGAATACAGTACAAAAAGAGGCCTATCATACAATACACGAAAAATCCCGCCATATACAAAAGGGGAAATTACACTAACCTCCCCTCTGGTTTTGGAAATTACGTTAACCTCCCTTACTTTACAAGCTAATATACACATACCCCCTTGCCGTTAAAATTGACTTAATGGTGTTAACTTTGAGTGCTAGAAGACTATTATACCCTTCCTCACAAACAATTTATGCTACGTTATCATTACATATTTTATGTTAACACATATTGACGAAAAAGATTAAGATATCAAATTGGACAAACCTTAAAACATAATACACTATATGTTAAAAAAGAGGGCTGAAAATTATTTAAATAAATTTAAAGGAAGAAATACACTATATATTAAAAAATAGGGATTAAAATTATTTAAATAATCTAAAAGGAAAACAAAATCCAATACATTTTAGATTATATTTAGTTTATCTTTTGAGGAATTTTTTTTTATAAAAAAAATAACAACATTGTGATACTTAATATAAAGTAGAGAAGGTTGTAGCAGAAATACACTAATAAGAAAAATGTCCGTAAGTGTTTAAATTATTAAAATTTTCCTATTGGCTGCTCCATTTTATTTAGGATCCCAAAATAAAATAATATTTTATACTTCTCATATATTAATACTACGTGTTAATATAATGTAAGGAATGCTAATGCAACACAAATTAATTGTGAGAAGGGTATAATAGTCTTTTAGCACTCAAAGTTAACACCGTTAATTCATTTATAACGGAAGAGAGGTATGTGTATATTAGTTTACAAAGTAAGGGTGGTTACTACAATTTTTGAAACTAGAGGGGAGGACAATGAAATTGTCAGTAAGCTCAGGGGAGGTCAGTGTAATTTACCCTATACAAAAATAATTCTATTCCGTGAACTTTTTTTTGGGTAAAGATATGGGTACCGAAGTTCGGGGCAAGAAAATGTACCGAACGCACACGGGGACCCACTTTTGGGTCCCAAACGAGAGATCCGAACCGTTCACTATTCTTAAAACATTTTTTCGAGGGGTCCCACAAAATTTCAGCTCAATTGGACGGTTAAAAGTGCCTGAACCAAACTCCCACCGTTTCAATCGGTTCGGATCTCTCGTGTGGGACCCAAAAATGCGTCCCCGTGTGCGTTCGGTACATTTTCTTGCCCCCAACTTCGGTACCCCTAGCAGGGTCCCTTTTTTTTGGGTGGAGTACCAATCTTTTATACTTTTGAAGACGAAACAAATTTCCACTCGTTTGGCCAAAAAGAAGATCATGGTTTTTTGTTTTTTCAAAGAGGCCCAGGCCTGACTTGGCTAAATTGAAAAATTGGTTTTTTTGAATAAAACCAAAAATAATCCAAAATTAACCAGTTTTTTGAATTACTTTTCGTCTTGATTCACAAAAAATTTAGTTTAACTAACAATTTTAGTACTTTTTAGATTTTTCTCGTTGAGAGAAGCCAAAAAAATCACAATAATCGACCAAAAAATAACAAATGTAATTATTTTTTGAATAAAAATAAAATAAAACAACTTAAAAAATAATTTTTTCAAATTAGCCAAATCATGCCCTAATACACGAAAAAGCCCACCATATACAAAAATAATTTTATTCCGTGAACCTTTTTTTATTAGGGTGGGGTACCCATTTGTACTTTTGAAACCGAAACAAATCTAACGATCGGATTTGGGTCTATTTATTGGGTGGTGTGTAAAGTTTAGTATGCAGACCTGGGTTTTGATTTTCTTGTAATAAATTCGCCGGACACCAGCTAAGCTATTGTGCTTCTCAAGAGAAAAACTTTATCCAGACCTTTGACCATTATTACAGTGGTAAAATCGAAGGGTCACATCGAAGTCTGAATTTGATGGGTAACGTGTAAAGCACCACTTGCTCTTCTCAAGGACAACTACAAACAAAAATCTAGAAATATAAAAAAGAAAAATTCACACCTCCATTCCTAAACATTTTTTTATCTTTATTATCTCGAAATTATCAAATTATCTTTATTTTATTAGTTCGGGGAGCAATTTCATACTTTCAGGTGAATAAAGACAAAAAAACTAGTGTTTTTGGGATAAAAAGAATGTGAAAATCATTTCTAAAAAATTGGGCGAAGAAAAAGAAAAAAGAAGAAGCTACTTGTAGATACAGTAGAATAAGTTTTTTTATTCCGTGAAACTTTATCATAGTGGAGTAGCAATCACTTTGTTTGGTTGAGTGTTTTGAGAAAAATATTTTGAGAAATATTTTTGAGATAGTGTTTAGATGAGTTTTTGGAAAAAGTAATAATTAGAGAGAAGTGTAGTAATTGGAGAGAGATAAAGAGAGAAATGAGAATAGTGATTGGAGAGAGGGTATGAGTAGAGAGATAAATATGATTAATGATTGGAGAAATGAGAGATGAGGAAAGAATTTTTTTTGGAAAATTTGTTAGAAATGTGAAGAGAACAATTTTTCGTACTTGGAGATGTAGTAACTATTAAGGGGGTGTTTGAGAGCCTATTTTTCAACTTTTCATTTTTAACTTTTCGGTTTTTTGGCTTTTTGGATTATGATCAAAATGAGTTTTGAATATGAGAGGAGTGTTTGGGAGAAATGTGCAGAATGCATTTTAAAAAAGTAGTAGTGTTTGGGAGAAAAATAATGAAAATGATTAAGAATTGATTTTTTACTATTTTGCCCTTATTTATTAATTATGTTATAAAAATATTTACAAATATAGGAGTTGTAATTTACTGATGTATAACACAATTTTCTATGTACGAATACAGTGAATCTTTTGCACTTATTTTACTCATCCTATTACTCTCTCTCATGCTTCCACAGTTCCACTCCAAACCAAACCCAATTTCTCTGTCTCTCCCCCAATCTGTTATTTCTCTCTCTCTCTCCCCTTCTTTACCAATTTTCTACACTGTCCAGAACCTCAATTTGAAAACTCAGCAAATCAATAGTATCTGTGTAAGAAAGAAGAGACATCCAATCTAAGAAATCCCAAGATAATCCAGTTTGTCGTCCAGTTCATCGATCGTCGTCTAGATCTGAACGTTTCCAAAGCAACTCTGATCGGTGAGGAAAAATCACATGGGTCTTGCCTTGCCTTTCCTCCTCTCTTCTCTCTTGTCGTCACTGTGTGTGTGGTGGAAAGAACAACCCAAATATAACGTAAACAAAAGCGGCAGTGATGGAAGAGAAAAATTGAGGGGAAATGGAAAATGAGAATGAGAAATCAAAAGGAGGTCAGGTGCTGATTTTGGCTTTTGGTCTAGAAAGTGAAAATTGAAGAACTCATTTTGAGGTAATGAGTTTTCTCTCCAAGCGGCCGAACAATCAGAAGCCAAAAATGAGAATTGAAAAACGGGAAACTCAAGTGCCCAAACACCCTCTAAATTGCATTTCTCAAGAAAAAAAATGCCTCCACTCTAAAATATTATTACTACTACATTTTTTCAAGAAAAAATAAAATATTTTCCATACATTAAAAAAAATCATTGATTTTAATTAGTTTGAGTTTTTGGGTGGTGTGCAAAGTTTGCTGGGTTTCGGAATTTAATTTAGGAGTTTTTCAGTTTCTTCCGGAAAAACTAAAAGCACATAAACCAAAAGAGATTAGGAGTTTTTCAGTTTGGGTAAAAAACTAAAAATCAAAAAATCACTTTTGTCCTTATTCAATTTTTTTTTTACATTAGTTAGTTTCGCGTCAAGATTTTGTAGTTTCTGGATTCCTCTCGACGAGACGAATCTAACAAAAATAAAATTATGGTCAAAACTCATTTTTTTAAATAAAGCCAAAATAGGTGGATTATTGGCCAATAATCCAAGTATTTCGGCTTTATTCAAAAAAATATTTGGTTTGACCATAAATTTATACTCGTTAGATTCGTCTCGCCGAGAGGAATCCAGAAACCACAAAATCTTGACGCGAAACTAACAAATGCAAAAAAATTTTGAATAAAGACAAAAGTGGTTTTTTGGTTTTTGGTTTTTTACCCAAACTAGGCCCAAATGTGTACAAACCATTTTGGGATCTATTTTTGGGTCCCACACAAATGATCCGAGTTGTTCATTAATCTTAGAATGAATTTTCGAGGCACCCCGAGATAGATCAGCTCAATAGAACGTGTTTAAGTGCTTGACGGCTCGAATAGTTTGTGTAGGACCCAAAAATGGGTCCCCAAGCTAGTTTGTACATGTGTATTTGTAAATATAGAAAGGCCTTGTTTGGTTATGGCTTTGAGAACCGGTCTTGAGAACTCACCCTTGTTTGGTTTCCAAACTGGTTTTCTGCTTTCTTTTTTTTGACCTCCGGACAGAGCCAGTGTTAGAATTCAATGCTTATTAATCCAGTTTAAACACATGGCGCAAAATTGGCGAATGAGCCCTCATATCAATGTACGGGTGCACAACAGTACCCATCCTTTTTGTTTGATTTTTATGTTTTTTTTGTTTTTTTTGTTTTTTTTATGGGGTTAAAAGTGAGAGGGACCCACCATGGGCTCCTTTTTAGAAAACCAATCAGAAAACCAGTTTTCAAAAACTGGGTTCTCAAGAACTCAACCAAACACAGTGAAAGGTTCTTCTTTTTTGGAGAGAAATAAGGTCTCGTTTGTTTGGCCGGAGATAAATGGATGAGATATGAAATCCAATGAGATATGAAATCCTTGTGATATTGATCAGGATATCGATGGATGGTAAAAATTCATATCCAGTGTTTGTGTTCGACGGAATATTACTCAGGATATCCGATTTTTTGCACTAAAATGGGAAATTCCATCCAAATTCCACCCCCCATGGGATTCTATTGGCCGTACGGATGGGGATTAAAATTGGATGGGGATTTCAAATCCCATCCCAAATAAGGTTACAAAACAATGAAAAATAAGACCCACTCCAACACAACCCCAAATCCCAACCCCATATCCCCCAAACAAACAAGGCCTAAAGTAGGACGCGAGAGAGATCAGCTCATACAAATGATCCGAGCTGTTCACTAATCCAAAATCTCTCTGTTTAATTCAATTTTGGATCAAGCACTTAAACACGTCCTATTGAGCTGATTTCTCTCGTGATCCCTCGAAAAATCATCCTAAGATCAATGAACGGCTCAAATCATTTGTATGAGACCGAAAAATGGGTTTCGAAGCTGGTTTGTACACATTTATATGTATACATATGGAAAGGTTCTTCTTTTTTTTTCGGGAGAGAAATAAAGTAGGCACTAGGCAGGCAACGCTTCGTAAAAGCAGAATCGAACGGCCACATTTACGTTCGAATTTATGGATGGAGTCGAATAGTAGGTGAGGGGGTCCACAAACCACACGGTGGTTTATGTGCATATATTCAAATGTGATGGGTGTAACTGCATCCAACCCAGACCTCAAGGGGGTCAAAAGTGAATTTTCCTCAAACATAAACCTAATAATTACTTCTGACCCAAAACAGAGAGAGTACTTTAAAAGCCAACACTTTCTCTCTGACGCAACCCTATCTCCTTAGCAGTTCCTTAGGTCTCCTCAGAAACGCCGCCCCATCCCTGTTTCTCTCTCTACAGATCTCTTCAAGAAAACTCTGTAAATCAAAGATCTTCTCCACATCAAAGATCTAATTCGTCCCTTTGTTTCTCTCTCTACAAATCTCTTCAAAAAAAAAACTCTGTAAATCAAAGATCTAATTTCTCCCTCTGTTTCTATCTCTACATATCTGGCCGAGAAGAGAGGTCTGGCCATGGATGGCATGAGATTTCTCAACTACATATATCGTGGTTGCCCTTCCCCTCGCCTGTTCTTCAAGAATTCTCCGATTCTCCCTCTCTCCGTTCAGATCTTCAAGAATTCTCCCCCATGCGGCGCTTGACGATGTTATGCTCCGATTGAGAATCAGAGGCTACATCGTGCTCTCTGACAGCCCCTTTGGATTGAGGGTTTTCGCAAGAAAAGAAACGATTCCGTGAGAAAACCGTTTCTCACCTCCGTTTGGATGGCTCCAGCGGCGAGAGGGGGGAGGAGACCGTGAGAATCCGGACCCCCTTCAACCCCCCTTTTCGTTTCTCACCATACTTGGCGCAATTCTGTGAGAAAGGGGAGACGTCGTGGAATTCCGGCGGCCGTGCAGTCCACCCCCTCACCGGATCGTCATTTTTCTTGCACCATTGTTTTCGTCTGATCTCGGCGAATCCAGATCTGTCCTTGAAACTGAGTTTTGAAGCCACCGGAGGGTCGCCGGAGTTTCGCCGGAGAGAGTTAGGTCACCGGAATAGGAGGGAGAGAATTGGATTTCTCAGCTTTGTTAGGATGAGAGGGTGAGAAACCACTCCCCTTTCTTCTATTTTCTCACCAAGGAGAAAGATCCCTATCCTTTCTTTTCTTTTCTCCTCCCACTAGCCAAAGGAGCTGTGAAGCTCTAACACCACCCCTCCCTTTGAATTGAGGGATTCCAAAGGTCTGAACTTTTGGAGCTTCAATCGATGACGTCATTCGCGATCGACAACTTTGAGATATTTCTCGGTGGAGCTTCGTTCTGTTCGAACGTGCGTTTGCACGTTTACTTCTGGGATGGGATGCGGTGGATTGGGCAAGGATCGGGTGGTGTAGGTTTGTTGGGATGCGATCTGATGCGGGGCTCCGATGGCAGGGGGTGATCCAACCATGGAGATTAAAGGTCATCGTGGGCTCGGTGTTTTTGATTCTCTGTGGCAACGACTTGTCTTTTAGTGAATGGAAGTGTGTTCGTGTATGTAGGGTAACAAACCCCTGAGGAAAGTTTTGAATGGTGAAACTGTTGGGTAGATAAATGAATCTTGGGCTCGGTCCAAAGATGAAGAGCCCAAAGCCCAATTACATATGTACCAATCACTTTCCGCCTATTATTAGACTAAATAAAGGAATCTTGGGCTGGGTCCAAAGATTAATTAGGTCCAATGCTGAAAGCCCAACTATATATATGTTATTATACAGAGTTGTTAGGTCATACTAGAGTTTGAAGCAGCTGCAACCATGGATGAAGAACAATGGGTGACGATATATCGTGCAAGCACAGCTGAAGAAAAAAAGGCTGAAGATTATCAGAAGATGATAAATCCTGCAATAATGGCTGAGGACATGAATCCTTTTGTAAATCTTTCATATTTTCTCTTATAGTCAGAAATTTTCATACATTTTTTGGTATATTATTTTACGAATTTTCTTTTGATTGCCAGGAACGTTTGCAGACGTTTCAAAAGAACGTAAGTTTTTCATTTTTTTTTATTTTTCATTTTTTTTCTTCTTTTCTTCTCCTGATTTTTTTTTTCTTTGATTACAGGAAGAACGGGTCCAGATATGGCTGGAGGGCGAGGATAATATGAGGATTGAAGGCTTCATCCATGTATGTTTGTGTTTTCACTTATTGTTTTACTTTCATTTTTCTTTTTGTGCTCAGAATTGTAATCTGAGAGGTAATCATTTCTGTCTAGCTATCATCTTCATTTGTTCTCAAAGTCATAGGGCTAACTTACCTTCTACACGTCTTCTTTGTTCGTTTTTTCCCGTTCTTGTTCTTTTGCGAGTTTTTTCCTTTAATAGCTTCAAGTTTTCCACCTTTCCTGGGTTTGCTCACAAGGGATTTTGCTCGAGTATTTTTGTATTTGTATTCAGATTACACAAATTTAAATAAATAACTAGATTTGTTCTTGGAAAAAACTCAGTTAAGGATGTAAAAACCACCGCTATCCCTACCGATTCAAGTTTGTGTGTATGTGGATTTATGTCCAATGTCAATTCATGAAAAACATGAGACGATTTGAGTTTCCAGACTAACTGATGTGGAACTTAAGGAAAATAAGATGGTTGTTTTTTGAACTAAATCCGTTTGTGTGTTGAGATTGTGAAAATGTCTTGAGGATCACGAAAACAGAATGAGAATGAGAACATCGATAGATAGTTACTTAATGTAATTTCATTCATGAAAACATGAGATGATTTGAATTTCCAGACTAACTGATGTGGGAATTAAGGATAATAAGAAGGTTGTTTTTTGAACTAAATCCGTTTGTGTGTTGAGATTGCGAAAATCTCTCGAGGATCACGAAAACGGGAATGAGAACAAGAACATCGATAGATAGTTGCTTCGTGTAATTAGCTTTGTTTTGTGAAACACACTCACACATGCAAAATGAAGCAGAGGGGACGATGGGATGACTGATTTGGGAGTAGAAGTGTGAAGTGGAGGCTGGAAGGTGTGTAATTAGCTTTGTTTTGTGAAACACACTCACACGCGCAAAATGAAGCAGAGGGGACGATGGGATGACTGATTTGGGAGTAGAAGTGTGAAGTGGAGGCTGGAAGGTGGAAAGACATAAATTAATTTCTACTCGAGCTATTGGTTTCTTTTATGATTTCTGTTGCTTCTTCTGGAATTCCGATCACAATTAATTTTTATTTACTTTCTTGTTTTTTTATTTTTGTTGGGTGAACTGTTTGTTTTGATATTTTAGTCAATGAAATTGGTTCTAAAGAAGGCGGCCGTGTTAAACGTGTCTGAGATGAAGTTGACGGCTTTGGGTGAGGGGTACGAGCTTGATGCCGGCCGCATCACTCTGATAAGCAGCTTCGAGGGTCCCAGGGAGAAGGCTCTTAGCTCTGTCGATGTTGTCACAGAGATCTTGAAGCGTTTGACAATTCCAGATCTAAATAGGTGTATTGAGGTGTCCAGTGTGTTTCTCAGGGCTGGAATGTTTGCTCGGAGATTTTGATATAATCAAGATCTTGCAATACTAATGGATGCAATGACAGAGGATGAAACTGTGAGTATTCTATATACTATTATTATTAATTATTAATTTTTTTTAATTTTTGGGCAGGTTGGACAAATGCTCAATAGGCTGGGGGTAGGGGTAGGACATCTGGTGTGGGATCAAAAAAACCAAAAAACTAAAAAACCAATTAGTGGAACACCCCCTAAGCTAGATTTGCCCAAGTACCGTTGATAGGGAGTGATTTACCCAAGCTGCTGTAGCTCTGTTTTTCTCCCTTCGGTAAGCTAAAATAGCTAAAATCCCCATATAACTAAGCTGATGCACTTGCTCTTACGCACCCATGTAGTGAACAATTATAAAATTGACCACAATTCTTAATAAATTAAGCTGTCATAAGGTACTTAATACTTGCAAAGGCAAGATGACGTTGAATTCTCCAAACATACTCACAATACTTAATAAACTATTCTTAATAAACTGAGCAAACCAACGGATATTAATCTAATAAGTCTTTCTAGTAACCAGCAGATATTAGTCTAAAAGTCTTTCTAGTCACAGTTGTTGGATATTCTGTAGATCAACGGCATCAATTAAGGCCTAACAGAGGCCATAAGTTCACCTCTCTTCATTGGGATGACAAACAGGTTCGCCATCCACAGATCGGCGGCAGCATCCCACACCGGATGTCCTACCCCTACCCCCAGCCTATTGAGCATTTGTCCAACCTGCCCAAAAATAAAAAAAATTAATAATTAATAATAATAGTATATAGAATACTTACAGTTTCATCCTGTCATTGCATCCATTAGTATTGCAAGATCTTGATTATATCGAAATCTCCGAGCAAACATTCCAGCCCTGAGAAACACACTGGACACCTCAATACACCTATTTAGATCTGGAATTGTCAAACGCTTCAAGATCTCTGTGACAACATCGACAGAGCTAAGAGCTTTCTCCCTGGGACCCTCGAAGCTGCTTATCAGAGTGATGCGGCCGGCATCAAGCTCGTACCCCTCACCCAAAGCCGTCAACTTCATCTCAGACACGTTTAACACGGCCGCCTTCTTTAGAACCAATTTCATTGACTAAAATATCAAAGCAAACAGTTCACCCAACAAAAATAAAAAAACAAGAAAGTAAATAAAAATTAATTGTGATCGGAATTCCAGAAGAAGCAACAGAAATCATAAAAGAAACCAATAGCTCGAGTAAAAATTAATTTATGTCTTTCCACCTTCCAGCCTCCACTTCACACTTCTACTCCCAAATCAGTCATCCCATCGTCCCCTCTGCTTCATTTTGCGCGTGTGAGTGTGTTTCACAAAACAAAGCTAATTACACACCTTCCAGCCTCCACTTCACACTTCTACTCCCAAATCAGTCATCCCATCGTCCCCTCTGCTTCATTTTGCATGTGTGAGTGTGTTTCACAAAACAAAGCAACTATCTATCGATGTTCTTGTTCTCATTCCCGTTTTCGTGATCCTCGAGAGATTTTCGCAATCTCAACACACAAACGGATTTAGTTCAAAAAACAACCTTAATTCCACATCAGTTAGTCTGGAAATTCAAATCATCTCATGTTTTCATGAATGAAATTACATTAAGAACTGTACTCACCCTATCATTTGGTTATTACTTTCTTTTTCTTCTCCACTCCCTCTCCTCCTCTTGTATCTCTCTGCCTTCTACTTCATCGCTCTCTCTCTCTGCAGTCATCGCTCTCGAACATCGACTGGGTTTCCAATTGATTAGTCGATTGGGTTTCCGATCGACTGGGTTTGAGATTCATACTCACATACGAGCTCATAGCGATGAGCAGCAAAAACTTCTACTTCTCCCTCTTCCCTCTTGCCGACGGTGATAATGAATAGGATTGAGTTTCTGAAGATGGGTTTGACGGCGATAATCAACAACCCTCTCTCTCTGTGTGGTATGTGTGTGTGTGTTTGTGGCCGTGGCGGTGGTGAATCTGACGAAGCTGGTTGATCTTATCTTCTTTTCTTTCTTTTTTTTGATATCTGGGAAAACAGGGTTGGGTAAAATTGGATTTCACCATCATCGCACCATGAATCCAGAATAAATACTAATATTTTAGTAAGAGATAAAATAGATAGGTGGTGTTGGAGTGTTGAAAGACATGTAAATGTGCACTGTTCATTGGGTTTTTTAGCAAATTTTTTTGCACATGCCGTTGCTCTTGCTCTACAGGGGATTTTGCTTCCTTGCTTCCTTCCCTTTGATTGGTTGGCCTTAATTTTGCTTTTCACAACCTCCATGAAGTACCATTTCTTTTTGTGTTTCAGGTTGGATTGGGGGATGGGTACAGAGTTCAAATTATGCAGACTTCTCTGTTTAAATGGTCATTATCATCATCTACCGTGAAAAGTGTAGAATGCTTCTAAATTAAATACCTCTGTCCGGATTTGTTTGTCCCTCGTTCTATTGTAACTGGATAAAAAATTAGTGATATTTTTAAATTGGTAAATAATTATATATCCAATATGGATCTTGTTTGATAGATCTCGATTAGTTCTATAAGACAATGTTTTTAAAATTACATAAAACATTGTAAATTAAAAGATATAATCATTTGAAAAATGTCACGAACTCCTAAAATGGACTAACAAATCCGGAGGGAGTAATAAAAAAGTAGAAAAAATGATGCCAAAATTCCTTCTCGATTAACGTTTAGTTTTCCGTTTGATTTTAGCAATTTAGTTGCTAAAATTAACCATGATTTAAAAAAATGAGTTCAGGTACTAAAAATCATAGCTATTTCAAATCACAAATTAAGTGGTTTCGTTTATTGTTTTTTGATTTTTTTTCACACCGAATTAAAATACAAGAGGAATACTTTAATTTGGTGCCAAAAAAATTAAAAAATGATACACGGAACCACTTCATTTTTTAATTTTAGAATTATGATTTTAGCACCTATTAAACTCATTTGCTAAAATCATAGTTGATTTTAGTGACTGAGTTGTTAAAATCAAACGAAAAACTAAGCCTAAAAGAAATAGAACTAAAATCAACAAAAAAAACAGCTACCTCCATGTAGAGTAACAGCGACCTCAATAGTGCCACAAAGTTGAGGGGGAAAGATTCCGAAGTAATGGATAGAATTTGTTTGGGAAAACTAACATTTAACTTCTGGTAACACTGTTCCAACTTTTTGTCGTAAAATTAAACAAATTTCAGGATCTTCAAAAAAAGTAAAAACCAAAACAAATAAATTTACATCACCTCGCCAAAACAAAGCATTGATTTGTCCCGTGTCCTCTGCCAAATCCAAGAAGACCTCTTGGGCTGCTGAAGACGTTAAGGCCCTGTTTGGATGCCGGATTTAGCACCCGGATTTGCAAACACTTTAGCACCATCCTAACATGTCGTCTTCTAATTTCAAGGAACAAAATGAAATCACCATCCTTCTAAGCATGCGCCCCATGATTTGCCTAGCGAGTTGGGTATCCTTCGGCATGATGATGGTAACCAACTTGGCATGGATTGCACGCAAGATGGAGTCTTCAAAAAGACCCTCCAAATAGACTTCAAGAGCTGCCTCCTGAAGAGCCAGATGGGAAATAAGTCCTATAAAAGAGAGACAAAATTGTGCTATATGGCCTCTTAAGATGGGTAAAGGAGCTGTAGTTTGTGCTGACACTTATTCTCGATTCAGATGGTGTGATCCTCAAAATTTTACGATACTCGTAGAAAAACAAGTCAATATTAACTGGTTAAATTATATTTCTAGCATTTCACTCGAATGAAAGTCAAAAATTCCAAATTCCTTAGCCGCATACTCCCAATTGACATTGTCCCTTCCTCTTAGCGATGGGGAGAGGGTGACCAATTCAGGCACGAGTTTATGCGAGTGTGTCGGATGGGAATGTGATCCAATTATAATGTACGCGTGCTTGAACCTACTTCTAAATGAACAAACGCGTGTGCTTAAGGGTTAGTCACATGTGATTGTTTCTTTGCCTTGCTCATTAAGGACTTGACATTTTCCAGTCAAGGTTGAAAATGGAAATATAAGCAGGGCCGGTTTGTCAACACCTATGCCTCGTTTGATTCACGGACTAAAATAGGTGGGATTGATAGTCCTGGGGTTGGTAGTCTTGAACTATTTGTCCTGGTATTAATTTAGTCTTGAATCCTTCACAATCCCCTGTTTGATTCGCGCAGGATTAATGTCGAAATATCCCATGTTTGGTTCTCATAACTAAGTTTCGGGATTAATTTCAAGACTATATTTCTATCAACAAAAATCAAAACTGAATCCTTCATAACAAAAATCAATTTTTCAAGATTGAATCCTTC
The DNA here is from genome assembly GCA_022606695.1 of Vaccinium macrocarpon. Taxonomy (NCBI): domain Eukaryota; kingdom Viridiplantae; phylum Streptophyta; class Magnoliopsida; order Ericales; family Ericaceae; genus Vaccinium; species Vaccinium macrocarpon. The sequence continues at coordinate 825,923 of CM040175.1, read as the reverse complement.
ATTTCGTTCTCATTTTCACATTTCTAGCAACAAAAATAAATTTTCAGCACCGAGATTTCAACATGATAAAATGTGAAATCACAGATTACCCAAGGTGACCCAATCCAACCTCAAAATCAACATGAGAAAATCACAAATTACCCAAATAAGAAATAAACAACTACAATTAGCAACTCTCTTGGTCTTCAGGAAAGATGAGACTGAGATAATGGAAATGAAAAAACCTCTGTCCTTTGTTTCTCCAAGATAACTACAGGTGTGCAGATTATCGAAACCCCTGAAAAACGAAGGCATACAGATTACCGATTACAGGTTCGACTGCCATAAAAAATTACCGATTGGGACACGAACAGATCCTATCTGCTCAGAGCTAGCCACCATGAACCCATGCATGTCGATCAACAGCAGGGAGGAGCAACGACGGTGGGTAGATGGGAAAGGAGCGGTGGCTGAAGATCTCTAGGGGAAGGAGATCAGAGGAGGAGAGAAAGAGGAGCGGTGGCATTTTTGCAATTAAGTGGTCTTCCCCTTCCGTGTGTTTTATCCGGGACTAAACAATCCCACACCCCCGATGGGATAGAATAATACCCCCATATAGGGACTAAATTAGTCCCGGAATTAGTAATCCCAGATGCTTTTTGGGAATCAAATGCGGAATTATACGGGATTAGACTAATGGTATCCTATCCAAACCTTTTAATCCTCGAATTGGATCCACCCAACAGTAACAACTCCATAACCAGGGAAATATAGAATTTGCAACTCAACACTGATGAACACTTAAAAAAATTAAACCCCATTAATGGAATGACATGCTACGTACTTGAATAAGAAGGCCAAAACACAAGTAGATTGAGCTAATGAACAAGAAAGGTGTTGGACCAAGATATAACCCGAAGTTTGCCTCAAAAACTTATAGCTATCGGTGGAGACTGCAGAGTAAATCGCACAGGACAATGCGGCCGAGATTTGTGTTAAGAGTTTAATTTGACTTAGTCTTTGCTGAATAAGTTTGTTCGTTGATTGTCCTAGTCTTTAGGAGTCTATTTCTCTTTACCTAGTTTACATCATATATTTCTCTATTTCAAATTATATATCAATTTGTCCCCCCCACCTTTTTCTTAATTCTGAGATTTGGTCCTGAAAGAAAGTCATGGATTACCATCTAAAGATCTTTTTTACCTCTCTTTCAAACAACCCAGCAGATAAAGTGGAACCTCTGATGCCTTCCACAATCTTATGAAGTGGAAATCCCTTATTCCATATAAGATTGTGCAAGCATCATCCACTCCGCTCCAAATTTTCCTCACAAGCTGGCAGGGCAGTGGAATGTTAGATGACTAAACTTTTCCTAATCTTCCTAAACATGCAATAAATTTGCCCCTCGTCACCTAATTGGACGTAAAAAAAAAAAAAAAAAAAAAAAAAAGCCTCTTACATCATCGTGCAAACAAAGAAAGCCAGCTTAATGGAAGCCTGTATCCAAGTTTATTGTCAGAACTTATCACTTTGTCGAGTCCATGGTTATCTGAAATTTCAAATGCAGTACGCAAGGCCGGCCTTAATGTTTGGGTTGCCCTAACCGAACCCTGAACTTGGTTGCCCTCATACTAGTAAGTCATAGAAAAAATACAAATAAAGGTACAAAGCAAAATAGAGGTTATATTTATGTTTTTAGTTTGAATAACATAAAAAAAAAATTCAAAATCTATATGTAACATTAGCGCGATCCGATATTCACACACACACACACAGTAGGCTTTTTAAAGAATTGAAACCCTTGCTTTTGTGAATTAGGAGAGTCCCAGAGAGTTGCGATTTCGGAAACCCTTGAAGTCTTTCTTTTTTCCTATTGAAAGAAAGCCGATCTCTATGAAAGAGAATGGATGAATAGGTTTTGTCATTTTGGACTTTGGCTAAAAATGGGTTTTGTCATTTTGGGTTTTTTATATTTTAAACTCTATGGGCTTAAACACTTAAATAGTTCAACCACTATATAAATAATATTTTTTTTCGTAATTGAAAGGGGCGGAAAAAAAAGAAAAAAAAAGGCAAGACGGACACCTTGGGCAAGAAATGAACACCAGTCATGTGGGTTATAGAAACTTGAAGGAGACAATCACGCCAAGTATTACATTTGTGATGTACGGGACACTTTTTAGCATTGACATGTAACTTACATTTTTTTTTTTGTGGGGAGTTGCCCTGGCCAAGGGGGGTTGCCCTAGCCCAAGGTCTTGCCAGGCTTGGGCCAGGGCCGGCCCTGGCAGTACGTTACTCTCTTCTGTTTACTACATGCTTTCGGCTATCAATGGAGCACAGGGTTTTACGCCACTTGCTAGTTTGAGGCAAACCAGTTCCTTCATTATGAAATATTATTCATCGTAATTTTGGCCCTTACTGCACTGGAAGGCAGGGTACATAACCATTTAAGAGACAAAAGTATATAAGGCTCGAGATAACGCCGTTGCCCACTTGTTTCAAAGCTGGATCGGTGTGGGTTTGTAGTCCACTACAAGGACTTTATCCAAATAGATCGGAAAAATGTTCGCGAATTCAACATGGGCACAATGGGAAATGTACTCTGCATTGCCTTCAACGCTTTCAAAGGTTGATTCGAATACATGAGTGAAGCCTTGCTGAATGTCCTCAATGCTGACATCATTTCCCTTGTTAGAATATGACACGATGGAATAAGATAGTTGCAATGGATTATATTAAATTAGGCTTTAGTTTTGTGTTTTGTTGTTCTGCAGAAACGAAACACAGAAACCCTTGCTTCTTTCGATCCTATTTTCGACTCGGTATTCTGTTTGTCCTTTGTTTGTGCGGACGCAGACAGAATATCATTGAATTGATCGGGCTTCGTTGTATTCTCGAATAGATTTGCTATCAACCCAGTGCACACCAAACAGTGGGGGCAAATACTGTTTTCGGAAAGCGACATCGTAATGTGCCTCAAAACAAGTACCAACATCAAAGCGTTCAGTTTTTCGAAGACTCCCGGATTTTTGCACCGACAGTAACATATTTAGAAAGGGACGGAGGGAGTAGTGTTCTACTGATTTTCTGACTTTCCTTTTTGATGAATTACCCTTCATATAGTATGTATGTGACATATACAGAGAGAAAGACGGATAGCTGCATACTGATAACAGACGGATATAGTATGAAATACCCTTCGTATAATGTAGTATCTTCCTTTTTGATGAACTGCCATGGCAAATGAATGGATGATGTGTGTGATTGAGAAATCAGGGCCGGCCCTAAGATTATAGAGGCCTAAAACGAATTTTAATAAATGGGCCCTAGTTTTTTTTCCCCAAGACATTTAATAGAGGTGACTAATATATTTAAAAAATAGTAAAGATCGTAATTTAACTAAAACAAACTTTTAAATTTTTTTATTCCATTCTAACAAAAGGAATCCAACATAACAAGTCCCACCATTTTCAAACTAATCACATTGTTAACTTTAATTGTAAGATAGTAACATTCATAACAAGAAGGGAATTCTTTATCATTTTTAATCTAATAGAAAAATAAGAAAAAAGAATATAAAAGACTAATAGATTTTCTACTAAAAAGAGCTAATAGAAAAAAGAATATAAAAGACAAATAGAAAAATAAGCAAAAAGAATTTTCTACCAACAGGAGCCGACCAAAGATTGAACTCCAGTCTTCTTGGTTCTTAGGAACACACGGTGACCACTGAGGCGGAAGGCAACTTTTGCTGTGTTTTGGGAAAAGATATATACATAATATAAATCTTTTATATTGGAGTGGACCCTTAATTTTCGCTTAATTTTTTGGGCCTAAAGCGGCCGCACCTCCCGCTTTAGGCTAGGGCCGGTGCTGTGAGAAACCATTTTCAGAAACCCTGTTATGCAAAGTTGCTGAACCAACAACTGAAATACAAAGCTCAGGAAACCGTGAAATGCAAAAAAAGTTCGAAAGTTCCATGGCAACGCCTAGCTACTTACTGAAATGCAAAGTTCAGGGTCCCTTTTGTGCAAAAAATTATTAAACAAAATGCAAAGGAACAACAGATCATATATCCGTATCATACAAAGATGACGTTCAAAAAAAAAAAAAAAACATCATACAAAGATATTTGATCCAACCAACAATCCACCACCTGTACTGTTTCATCCAATCGTTTGCCAATGTAAGAATGAGATTTCATAATTATAATTCACTAAATGGAGCAAAAGGCCATGCCTCTTACCATATATTACCTATACATAATAAGAGAGAAGGCCGGGCAGTGGTTTCGTCTGCCACTTTGCCTTTGAGCAAGGCCGGCCTTAATGTTTGGGTTGCCCTAACCGAACCCTGAACTTGGTTGCCCTCATACTAGTAAGTCATAGAAAAAATACAAATAAAGGTACAAAGCAAAATAGAGGTTATATTTATGTTTTTAGTTTGAATAACATAAAAAAAAAATTCAAAATCTATATGTAACATTAGCGCGATCCGATATTCACACACACACACACAGTAGGCTTTTTAAAGAATTGAAACCCTTGCTTTTGTGAATTAGGAGAGTCCCAGAGAAAGGATTTGAAAAACCCTCGTCTTTCTTTTTCCTATCAGAAAGAAAAGTTCATCTCTACGAAAAGAGAATGGATGAATAGGTTTTGTCATTTTGGACTTTGGCTAAAAATGGGTTTTGTCATTTTGGGTTTTTTATATTTTAAACTCTATGGGCTTAAACACTTAAATAGTTCAACCACTATATAAATAATATTTTTTTTCGTAATTGAAAGGGGCGGAAAAAAAAGAAAAAAAAAGGCAAGACGAACACCTTGGGCAAGAAATGAACACCAGTCATGTGGGTTATAGAAACTTGAAGGAGACAATCACGCCAAGTATTACATTTGTGATGTACGGGACACTTTTTAGCATTGACATGTAACTTACATTTTTTTTTTTGTGGGGAGTTGCCCTGGCCAAGGGGGGTTGCCCTAGCCCAAGGTCTTGCCAGGCTTGGGCCAGGGCCGGCCCTGCCTTTGAGCCAACACCGGTCAGCTACCCTTTTAGAAACGGGCAGCTGCATTTTCCTTCCCTCTTTCCAGCTTGGCGCGTAGCTTCTTCCCACTCAGTTACCCTTTTTTCAGATCAGAATCCGCCGCTGAACACCGTCCTTTTCTTTTGATTTCATCTCTCCAGATTTTGCGCGTAAAGTCGCGGTACAGTCGTTCGACTGTCCTTTAGGTACTGTTCGATGGACTGTCCTTCAAGAACTGTTGCTGCGGCGATGTATAAAAGGCAGAGATCGTTTCTCTGAAAAGCCAGTACACTGCTTTCTCTATCTCTCTCTCTCCGATCAGCAATTAACCCTACGTCTCTCACGAAAGCTCTTTTGTGATTTGGGTGATGCAAATCGAGGATTCAATCCCTCCGAAGGTAATCTTTTGGTTCTTTTCCATTGATTTTGTCTTGAATAAGTGTTGATTAAGGTAGGTTTCATGTATAGTGAGTTGGTGCCTCTATGTCTCTCTCGCGAAAGCTCTATTGTGACTTGGGTGATGCAAATCGATGATTCAGGCCCCAAAGGTAATTTCTGAGTTTCTTTTTTCATGATTTTGGCGGGATTCAAGTTGTGATTCGGGTTGGTTTAGTACATTTTCGTTGGTTGGTGAAGAAGAAGGTAAAATTCAAAATGGGGTGCAAATTGCGAGCGAGATTTGTTATTTGTTATTTGCCAGGTCTTTAGTTTCTGCTTTGCGGTTTGTTCATTGTTTTGCATGTGCACACCGGAATTCTAATTTTGCAGATGGGAAGAACGCGAATCAGTGAAAGAACGAGGAAGCTACAAGATCTTAAAACATGAACAAGGTAATTTTTTCACAATCTTACCCAATATATTCTTTGGGTTATGTTTGGATCAAGGGATTTAGGAAAGGAAAGATAAAATGACAGGGAAATTAGTTTTTGCCTTTTCTCAATTGTTGTTTCTTTGTGTCTTTCTTTACTCTTTCATTAAAAATCCAAGATTCAAACAAACCTTCTTTTTGGGTGAATCCGTCCTACTGTGATAACTTGGAAAACTCATGACCGTAATTTCTGATTCTTATTGGTGGCAAACTAACACTGCATACATGTTAGATTTGGCAGTTGAGTACAAAAGACCTACGAAAATAGTTAAAGGTAATGGGGAACAATTAGCAAGAGAAAATGGTCCAATCTCATTTTTCCTAATACTTCTGCGAACATACCCCAAATTTGGTCACGGAAAGTATACAAATATATAAGATTTTCTTTTAGCAGAAACCACCAAGGCATCTTATAAAATCTGGCTCATCTGTGTAGGCCAGTTCTGTTCACTTTTGATAATCTTTTATGATGGCTCAGCTCTTTATTTATATATGGTGTGGTTCTTTTTTATGCTTATCTGTTGGCTTTCTTATTTAACGACAAAAATGGTGGAGAGACTGGGAGAGAAAAGCCAAGGGAGTGTCACAAATAAAAAGGAAGAAAACCCAGTGTAGGGCTTGCGTCAAACTTCGAAGTTTTCAATGGCCTATTTCTAATCTGCATTTTTTATTTTTTTCTGACATTTAATTCATATATATCGTGATCTTTGATTTCAGTTTGTCTTTATCTTCGTGTTGGTTTAAGGCAAGATACAATTATTTGATCTCAATTTTGTAGAAGTTCTATTTAACACAAGTGCCATTTTCTAGCCACAGAGATTTCAATCAATTGGTTGGTTATCTTTGGTTAATGGTTTTCTCCATTATCTTTTTACAAGTTGTGTCGTTTTCCTTCACTGTCAAAGGCTTGCTCGTGAGCATACACTTGCAGGTTAAAAATCTTAATTTAGTGTTTGGACCTGTACATGCCATAGGTTTTTAGTTTCCCTAAAGCAAGTTCCAAGGGGGCCATTTTCTCTGAGTCCATCTGATGAAAGCTTTTGTCAGTAGTGGGTAGGCACTACCATAGATACATATTTGGCATTTCGTCAAAATTTTCTTCTCAAAGAGTTTGCAAAGATTTGATCGTAAGTAATGGCGCATTCACTTCAAGTTCGTTACGAGTCATCAACTTGGGTATTGGAAGAGCAGAATGGTCTTTCCAACCTAAACAACTATTTTTCGTCTCTTCTTGAAAATATAGGGAGCTGTCTAAAGCTCGGATGTCTGTGATCACTACACACGGTGATCACAAAAACAATAATTGAATAAATCCTGCCTATCAACATGTAGATTTAGAAAGTGATACATTTGCCGTTGGCCCGGTTTGGTTGATTGGATGCATGCAATTCTGTCACTTGCATTAGTTATGAATTTTTCTTTAGTTGTAAAATTTATCTAACATTCTCTAAACATGTGTAAGTGTAACCAATAATTGGCTCAGGAAAATGGGGGTTGTGGTTTCTTTGAGTGGAGTGACAAAAACGAAGGAGCCAATAACTCTGGTTTCAGGAGCCAGAGTTGTGCATAAAATTCTTCAGCCCCAGATCTTTCTTGTCCCTGTGGTGCTGGGTCCTGCATAACTTACAGCGATAACAGGGAAAAATATAGGCCATGCATTTCTATCGGTATCCTGCAAACCAGGTATCACAGCCCTTTTTGTTCAGTTGTTCGTCCTACTACTACTTATTGGATGTCATGTTAATCACAACTTCATCGTATATGTGGCATGATAAATCAAGGACCTCAGATAGGCAGTATTTTCTCCATCTTCATGCTAAATAAATCCCTTGGTCCTGTATTGTTGTGGCCATTATAGATGTGACTTTCTTCAACTGAAATTTCAAAATAGAGAACAGGAATACTAAGAAATGAGATTTCTCTCTATTACTCTCTCTATACCAATTTAAAAAGTCCCTGAAGAGGATTTCTTGCAGACAACAAAGTCAGTGTGTATGGATCGCTGGGGTTCTAAGGAGGGGAAGGAAAAGAATAGAGGACAAAATAAAAAAGCTAAATGTTTATTTTGTTTCCCTATCATTTTTCGTTCTTGATAAACCCCTACGAAGTTACATTATCCAAACACAGCCTAAAAGACCAAACAAGAATTTCTCAACTACTACGGAACTGCATCAAAAAGTTTGAACATAAATCACGAACATCTTCAAAACTTGTTGATTACCTTCTTTTCCTTCCTCAATATTTTCAAGAGCATGTGTTTGGGTCGAGGCCTCCCGGCTCTGTCTTCTTCTTATTCTCCTTAGATTTCACTTTCTTATTTTTCTTTCTAGATCCACAACAACAGCAACACCATTTAGGTAAACTATTGCATGTCTTCCCTGGAGCTTTCTTCTTCACAGGAGCATCATAGCCGTAGAGTGCTTGTCTGCTAAAGACACAACCAGTTCCAACGTAAATTGGTCCTTGAATCCCGTCCAGACCTTTCATATTGATCTGTTTAAATAGATGAAAAAGTTAGCAACTTTATCCAGATAGAGTAATAATACTGCTATGGTTTAATCATTTATACATTTACTATATGTGCACACTTTACCACCTTCTGTTTAAAGGAACCCACAACAGAAACACATCCTTAATATCCATAAGTTGTTGAGTGTGCCAGATTAGATGACAAATGTAAATCGTGAAAACTTAAGTGCAATCATGCATATGCATGAACAATACCAATAAGGAGCTTTACGTACGTCAAAGAAAACAACATTCCGATTTGAGTATCTGTCGTGACGATCGATCCCATCAAACCTTTGAGGAAACTGCACATAACATATTTTCTTTCCAGAGATGGGGTCCATCATGAAGCACATAGCTTCACGGAGTGCCTTGCTGTTATTTATGTAGTGATTGCAATCAACATTCAGTAGGTAAGGAGCATTTGAGATGATTGCTGAGACTCGCACCTAGAAAATTCAACCAAAAACAGTTATACCAAAACTAAAAACCTAGAAAATTCAACCAAAAACAGTTATACCAAAACTAAAAACTGACCTAAATCCAAATAAGAGAGGGAGGATTACCAGAGCATTCATTGCACCATCTTTTTTGTGGCGATCAAATCCAGGTGTACTAGTTTCTGATTTAATGAAATCTTAATAGGAGGCAATAACATTTAGATGAATAGACTTGTTTGACTCCATGCATGAGATAAATTGGAAAGCTCATGCACTCATTTGTTTATTCCATGTTCCACGCATTAGTTATTCCAGTTCCTTAGTATTAATAAGGTTAATGAGGTTGCATTTGATCAAACTAATTAGGCCAGAAAATGGAATTATCAATGCTTGAGGTGTTAATAATGCTTGTGCGGGTAAGATATATAGTGAATGGGTATTTGTTAGCGTGGATATGAAAGATGTGATGCACTTAAGGCGTTGTCGAATTTTGAGGTGTTAATACCTGGAAGTTTCACAATAGGATATGCATGTTGATAAATAAGTAAAAGATGGTTCAAGCTTTGTCTGGGCTTGATTGATATATCGCCTCAGGTTAAATTGCTTAAAAATGCATTGCTTGACGTAGTGTTGGATTCTTGTGAATATATAACTCTTTCCTTCTCCGTTTTACAAAAGAATTATCTGCTCCGTATACTTGTTATCAGTTTGATGACTATTGTCTGACTATCTTGGCAACCTAATTGTCTCATGTTTTGTCACTTCTGGATCTTTTCAATTTATTTTTGCTACAGTAAAAGAATGAGATTATCCTTGATAGATTGTAGGTGCCTCATGCTTGGTTTGCAATGTTTTTCCGTTTATGGAGGCCTTTCTTGTGAGCCTCATTGAATGAGCAATTTGTACATGATAATTGGTATACATGAAGAATGATAGGTGTCATCAAATGCATTCTTAAGTGGACTTTTTGTTCCTGCATGCTGATTGCTTATTTTTTGCAAATGCAAGGGCGCTCAGAGTTCTTTTATTCACCTATTATATACCAAAACAGCTTGTTTCTTTTGTGAGTTACCAGATAATGGACATTGACATGGTGTTGTGCTTTTTTCAAAAGGATATGCTGTAATTGTTGTCTGAACTAGGTGTTGTATATGTTGTTTTTGTAATCTAAACCTTTATCTATAAGAAGGAAGATTAGGAGAGGGCGGTAAAAAAATTATAGTTTTATTGATTTCGGGAAGGAAAGCGTCCGAAATAAGATAGGTACATTCCCTGGTTTTAAGGTGAAAACGTGAGAAGATGAGCTCAAGAACAAAAAGATCCTTAATTTGAGGGTGGAAACTGGGCTCTCTCTCTCTCTCTCACACACACTCACAGAAACCATACATCTATCTCTTGGTGTACAACCAGTGGTTAGAGAAACTAAATCCTCTGTTTTCTATGCAGAGTTATTATTATTACAGCAGGTTTAGCAATCAAAGGAGTTTAGTTGATGATTGTGATGAGTCCTTGTACAGGGGACATAGGGAAAGGCCGGCCAAAATCAAGTCCATATCGCGATTTCGGAGGAAAGTGGATGGGTTTTTGTTGAGATTTAATTGATCAAGCCACATGATGAAAGGGCATTTTAAAATTTCAGGAAGTGAAGAGAATTAAGAATTGCATCAAGATGATGCTTCTGCAATAACAAATGGAAGGGTGAAACCGTGAAAGGTTAATTGAAATTTGAAGGTGACTTGAGCTCCTGGGGCTGGATTTCTCAAGCAGGTACCTGTGCTTTCTAAGCTTTATATTTCTTCATAAATAGGGTTAGTTAATTTGTCGATTTACATGGCTTCCACGCGATTTTATTCTCCTTTTTGTTGCATTTTACAGTTGCGGATCACTTTGTGTTTGTGTTGAAGTTATGATCCAATGACTTCTCAAATTTTCATTTGTGAAAATAGCTTAGTTGACGTATAAACTGGAGCACATTACCCAATCCATCAAGTGGAAATTTATTTTGTAGTTCTCAAGTTGATCGTATTATAGATTGTATGCGTATACTAGGAATATTTTGGTTGCCGTAAAGAAAAAGCAAGATCACAAATTTCTCTAGCATGAAAAGTCACAACGCATTGTTCTATCCCTTCTATGTGTGACATCCAGATGCCAATTCATTGATATGATTATATAGATCCGAAGATAGACAATTGAGGCGATCTGAAGTTAAGATCATAGTTCATTCTTCTTATTCTTCATTATCCAATGACCGTTCTGTGGTTTCTTTGTTTCAGTACACTGGTTAGGTCAAAGAGAACAGCTGAAATCATTTGGAGTGCTCGCAAGGAGGAGATTATCATTGACTCCGGCCTTAGAGAAATTGACCTGTATTCCTTTCACTAAAGTTTTTGAGTTCTTAACACCTCTTCAATCATATATGCAGTTTTTCACAAAACAACAGTTTTTTGAGGCAACATATTCTTCCTAATTGCTATGCCATGTGCAATTAGTGACTCGACTGACCACCTTCTTATCATTATGAGGGGCTAGACAGCCATAGGTGATGATTTCACCTTCCTTAGTGTCTAACGGCTGTTTCTAAGGTCTGTGGTTGACCTTTCACAGTTGGAAGGGCGGAAGGGTTGGAAAGAAGAGGAAAAGCTGTCACTTTTGGTGTGACAGTTTGTTTATATTGGAGATTTGATTCTTTAATCGATGGTAGTCAGATATCTGGAACGTAAGTCTGACCTTTTGAGCATATTTTGGGTTCTATATTCTTTTCATGCATGAGGTTAACAAACCACTTTTGGGCTTGAGCTTTTTACTTCTTTTTTACATGGCTTTTGTCTTGCAAGGAGTGTCGACGTACAATAAACTGTCGGTAGCCTATGATGTCCCAAGTTATAGGCTAGCAGTACTTTCCTCTTCACTGTTAGTATAGCTTTTCTTTCTAAGATTTTGATTTGCTGACCAGTTGCTGGCTATTTCTGGGCATCTATTGCCTTCAATGAGTAGAAGGTTACAAAATCAAAGTTACTTGTTACTTGTAAATGTGTAACCTTAATTCCTTTTTTGTCAAATAGCTAGAGGGTGGTGGTGTTGCCAGTGAGGGTCTTCGCAAACTGATACCATGCGTTGAAAAGACACCTGTTGCTGCTGGAGTTGATGGAATTGTCGTGAAGGTATGTATATAGTTTCTACTCCAATTTAAGATTTTTGTGTTCGTTTCTCTCTTGTGAGTTCAGTACCGACTACTTGCTCTAGAACTGCAAGTTCCTGTACCAGGCGCTGCAGTTGCATAAATGGAAGCAAAACAAGCGGCTCACACACACACCTCCACTTATGGTCTGATACAACAAAAAAGATAGAAAAATGAGTGTTGGAACTTGAATAACATAGATTGCAAAACCTCTGTGCTTTCTTGGACTGTTTGGATGATAGTGGGTATCTTGCTCTCCGTTGACAATGAACATTTTCTCCTAGGTGTGAGAAACCAAGGCATATGATCCCTTGTAATACTCTGATTGGTTTTTCTCTATTTCAATAACTGATATTATTGTCTGACGGAACATTGTCTGATATGTTTATGTTGGATGTCTGATTTGGTAGCCTATGCTTTTTTCCATATTTGGCGTGTTTTATTTATGTTTTTATGGTTCATAGAGTACATTCTCGGACATTTATAGAGCATGATCTGTGAAAAGCTTTGAGCTTTCTGATTTTCTATTGTAGCCTGCATGGATCACCATCCAGGAGCTTTCAAAATCCATGGACTCCCAGCATTTTCATCAAGGCCCCTTTCCCCCTTTAGTATATGTTCATGCAAGCTTCTAATTACTTATTCCTGCATGGCTTAGGTACATGATGATCCTCTAAGTTCTCCTGTTGATGGTCCAACCCAATGGGTAAGCAATCAAACTACTGCACGAATTGTCTGGTCAATATTCTGTGTTGGATAAATAATAGTTTCAAAAATGAAAGCATTGTAGGTATTTTTTGAATATATTGCTCCAAAAATAGTTTCCTTTTGCTCTTTCGGTCTTCTCCTTGACTACAACGTAATCCACAAAGGATGAAGTTTATCCAGGGTCAGCAATTGTATAAATACATGAGTTTGCTTTCTGTTGAAGATCTCTATGTACACAGAAGTGGCCTTCGTTATCCAAATGAGCAACCTATTTAGCAGGTTACGATTCTTATGTTGCCTTCATGTTTGTAAACAGCCTCTGCGCCATTTCGAGGAACTGCTAGAAGAGCTTATTGCAATAGCTGTAAGTCGGTTAACCAGCCTGCATTGTACATTTTTTTTAATTTTTTTAATTTTTTCTTTTTTTTACGGGGTGCCTGCAAGTTACATTGGCTGTGGTTGGTTAGATAGTTTAGTTTAGTTTTGATGATGTCAATAGGTGTAATGTGTGGAGAGAGATAGAGAGAGAAATGAGGGAAATGATGATGTCATCAAAACTAAAACTAAAACTAAACAGGAAAATGAACAAGACCATTTCACTGTCCAATAGGAAACTTGTCTTGATTGTAGACATTTATTTTCAAGCAGTGCTGTGCACACACGCTTATCCAAACATGTGCATAGCCCTCTCATTATGTTGCTCATCTTACCAATACAGATGCTTGTTTCTCGTATGCATGTTACTCTTACTTTTCCAAGTTCTAACAATAATATCATTGTGCCTTACGTTTCTTCTTTTTCTTTGTTTTTTCATCATCATTGAAGAGGGTTAGCAAGGGAAAGCAAAGCTTCAAAATTGATCAAGCTTCATTTCATGAAAAAAACTTGACTTTGAGGCTTCTCTCAAGGGCAGTGCCAAAAAAAACAAGAAACGAGTGGATTGAATATTATCTCTTGTTGATCAGTTTAGACTCTGTGAGGTGCCAACAATCCAATCAGTACCTTGTGGGATGCAGCTTTTATGGACTCGGCATGTCTCCTTTTACCAGTCGTTCTCAAGAAACTCTTCATTGAAGGTGTTTGAAAGCAGTGTTTTTTTAGAAAAGGTATCCTGCAGCTTATTTGAAACTAATCATTCTTTGGTTGTACAAATTGTTTTGTATGTCAAGAATGTGAAGATTTTCTCGAAACATTACTGCAAGGACATGTACAATTTGTTTCAAGCGTAAGATTCTTTAAGGGTCTCTTCTGAATGGGTTACCAAAGTAGTAGCAGGGAGATGTAGGATAGCTCTTTCACTCAAATTCTATCCCGAAAGCTTGCCTACTTTTTCTTTTTGAAGTGGTTGAGGGAGCTTGTTTGTCCATCGGGGTTTGGTTGCTACCATGGTTCGCCTCGTTTCGATATTTCAAGCAAAGTACAATGGGGTTTTCGGATCATCCGGATTATGACATTCAATCTGAAACTAACGAAATACTGACATGGAATCAATACATGGTTTGCAAAATGTATTTATTACCTAAACGTAACTAAAGTTTTTAAATATCGACGGTAGCACTGAGCGGCAGCGAGGTCCCTGTATTTATTACCTAAACAACGTTTTGATGCGTTGCACCCCAAAAAAAAAAAAGAAACTGAATGAAACGTTGTCGTTTTGCTTCCCTAACCCCCCAAATTGCTAAACTCTGATTCTCCCCCAAATTGACGCTAGGTTTGGGGCATTAGATCCCCACAACTCAGATCTCCCTCAAATCAACCGGCGAGCATGGAAACTCAACACCACTCGTCATCTCCGGCACCGCCTGAAACCGCTAATGGCGCACCAGCATCGTCGCAGCCCACAACCTCTGATTCTACCCCAATATATATTGTTCTGTTGGAAATATATATTTGTTGTTATTATTATGTTTTTAGAGCAAATTTTACTATATGATGAGTAATATATGAGATTTGGTTGGTTGAAGTGCATTTTGAAGTCACTGGAAAATGGAAATCACGAGTGGAGTTTGGAGTTTACCGTGTGAAGCACTGGGGTTCAGGGGCAGCAAAACGGCAACGTTTCGTTCTTTTTTTCTTTTTTTAGGCCGCAATGCATCAAGACGACGTCATTTTGATGCACTGCATGGTGCAGTTTTTCCCTTGCCCTACAGGGACCTGGCCAGCACTGAGCACACAGTATCGTGCGAAGCACGAGGCATAACACTAGTCCACATGCTAAGGGTGTGATGTAGTCTACAAAGAAAAAGCTAAAACCACGTCAAGCCAACACCTCTTTTTGTCCGTAATATTTCCACGTAAAGGCAGCATAGCACACATTATCTCAAACACACTATTTAGTTTTCAGATTTACCACTCCCAAAATCAAAATGTCCAATGGACCTTTTTCTAAAAATCTGAGTTTGGTCATCGGATAATATTTTGAAGAGAGCTTTTATTCAAAATTTTGATAACACTCACCAATGAAAGCATAGCATAAGCTATCCCCAGTCTTATGGTCTCTAATAACTTCAGCGTTGTCATCATTTATTTGTTATGAGCAGTAAATCTCCCATATGGCAATCAAACATAACAAAAGTTCAAGCTTTAAGAAATTACGATGTCAAAGTTCCGAAACATGAAAAAGATAGTATGCAAATCGTCATTCTGCATTTGAAATTAAACAAATGACATAAATTTCATCACCCTTAAGCGTTTACTTCTCCTTTCTCCATGTTCTAATACACATATTAATTACCTTCTCTGTTTAATTTTTTAAACCGGCAAGGATCCTTGGGGAGTTCTTGAAGTGAACTATGCTCTAAATGTCCAATGAGACCTCAATTAATGAAACAGAAAGCAAATGTTCAAGCATCCTGCCCTTCAACTTTTGTGGCGCACATGAGCTCCTTGAGATGGGATTGGCCCGAAGAGGATAGCACATAAAAAAGAAATCAATCAAAAGACCAAGAGATACTTCAGTAGTCTACCTTGATCTGCTCTTTTTCATATCTGTCATCTGGTTCCTAGACTCACTGGAACCACGACTTTTTTTTTTCTTTTCCCCAAGACTCACTGGAACCGCGACTCGGCCTATTATTTTGCTTTTCCTCGCTAACAATGTTGTTGAGTTAAAGAACAAATTAGGAGTTAAATAAGGCTTCTAACTGTATAAAATAGCATGATTTGGAATCACCTTTGCAAAGGTCATACAACAAGCTGAATCAAATACACCATTTGATTAGAAAGGATATCTAACATGATTCAAACCTCTACAAATTGTACATGGCTATTTTTAATGCACTATAAATACTAACCAAAGCGCTGATCATAAGAGCCAGCCAGGAGACCAAAAACAGAAAGCAATTAAAGGCAGGCAAAAGATGAAGAGAAGGATCAGCTCATCGCCCATCAATGTTCTTCTGACCATGTCTACAATCTGATTTCTAACAATCATATTTGACAATAAGAGTTTGCAATGCTCATCTAAAAGGAATCTGTAGACCTCACACTCCTAATCTGCAGTTAAATGTCTCCCAAATTTCAGCCTATAAGCCAATACAATAGACTATTAAAATGTGTTTCACTAATCAACTTTGCAAGAATATGTTAGCACATGGGTGACGTGAATAAGATATAAATCCCACATTGGGGGAATCTTTATACTCTCCATTACAGACTTAAATGTTATCATTTCAAATGGCGAGTAAATCGCCAGCCAATATGAAGTCAAACCTACCACTTGAATTAGCTTTCAGAAGTAGTAGGGGCATTTAAATTGTAAATATTTCACCTCATGTGGCAACTAAGGTATGCAGAAGGATGCAGTTAGTATCATTCTTTTTCTCTTACTGGAAAGGGGCCATGTTATAGTCAAGAAGGCTCATCCTGGATATTCTTCAAGCGAAGGTGCACTTACATTAACAGCCCCTTTGGATTGTGAGGAAGGGAGAGAAACCAAAAGTTGTGGTTTCTCACCAGAAAGTGATGAGATTTGGAGAGAAACAAAGCTGCATATTAGGTTTGCTTAAGGCTAAGTTTATTTCAGTGGGTTTGGAGGAAGGAAAGATTTTGTTAGCATTTGTACAAGAGACTAGAAACGAAGAGAAGAAACAGAAGCAACCTCAAATAAAGTGACTGAAGCCTTCACTTGAAATACCGCACCTTATGAAAATGTCCATACACATGTTAATTAAACAATTAGTGGAAACTAAATTACACCGTTATCATTCCGTTATCTCCTTCACATGATCTACGATAGAAGACAATTATCAGTGTATGAAATTTTACTTTATCACTCTCTCTTCAGTCGACACAAAGGTACTATGAGACATATGGAGAATGATATTGCTTGCATGCATGTCTGGGCAAATGGACGAGCATGTGCTTTGAATTATTTTTTAACTTTTATTCTCACGAAAGCTGGTTCTGTCAGCATACTGGATTTTTCCTTTTTTCTTTTTCAGTGTTATGCCCTTTCCTCACGAGTTATTTGTTTCTGTTTCCAGGAACTCTCATTAGTCGGGCTTGGTTTTAGTGCTATCCCGCCAGAAGTATGGGAGTCCGGTGAAGTCACAAAGCTCGACCTTTCTGAAAACTCAATTGAAGAACTACCTGTTGAACTTTCCTCGTGCAGTTCCCTTGAGGTATATCATCTGGTTTTTCTTCACAAGATGAAAACATTAAGGAAGAGAACACAAGAGTATTTACTTGTTTGTTGGATAGCTTGAATGCCGGATAGACATGAGCTTTCAGAGCAAGTGGTGATCTAGCACTGTTTATAGCTCAAATACTAACATCCAAAATCATGTAACAAGTAGACGCTATCTGTCCTGTCTCCATTATGAAAGTTCTTCTCGGGGCTGTAATCCTGAATTAATGGGTATGGGATTTTAGTCGAATGATCTAAAAATGAAGGATTTACCTCTCTTTTAGTGCTAATGAAAACCAGTCATTGGTATAATACTAGTGCCAGAAATTGGCACTCGAATTTCATCCATGGCAGCCCTCATAGATGGCGTGTTAGATTAGGAAGTCTGAAGTCTGCATTTCAGCCATCAATGATGGATTATTTGTAATTTGTCTGTTCCTTGTCTAATACTTGTTGCCGTATGCAGACTCTGACTTTATTAAGGAACAAGATAAAAGAATGGCCAGGTGCTATTTTAAAGTCACTTTCTAACCTCTCATGCTTGAAGCTGGACTATAACCCACTCCAACAGGTAAATCAAATTTGATGCTGGATATCATAATACAAAGCACAAGAGAAAGTGATAGCAAACATAAACCGTTCTACTTAGCACAATGGTTCTGAACTTATTCTTCTGTGAAATATAACTTTCTGTTTTACACATCAATGTATGAATTGCTGCTTAACAGACGCCTCATCTTTTTAAAAAATTGTCTCAACACAGCAATCCCCCCTCGGCGTACTAGAAGAGCTCCTACCCATGACCAAAAGAGTTCCTGCCCGTTGCGATCACATCCAGAATACGAGGGAGGCAGTACTACAAAGGGTGAACCAACCTCGGCCCATCAGGTTCATATTGAGGAGAAGATCTCAAACCCAAAGACCACTTGTTCCCCTAACCCATAAGATTGAGACCCCAACTACGCCAAGCTACCACCCATGGGTAGGACTTCCTTCAAAAATATATTACCAGTTGGCCAAAAAAAAAAACAGACTTCAAATCTGAAATTTATATGAATGTTCTGCATAATAAGACCACATTTAACAAAGTACATATATATGGTAGCATCTCTATCGAGTAGGTGAACAGGTAATCACCATTTGAACACGGGTGAGCTGGGTGCTTCACGTAACCCCAAAGAACAAACGGAACTTGAATTACGTACCACGATGCATAACTAAGAAAACTTACTTCAAAAAGTAAGTTGAAGAATTAAACTAATCTATACCAATAAGATTTCTAAAATCCATGAGCAAATAATATGCATAACTAAGAGCTAAACTTTTGCAAAGATCTAAAGCACAGAACTTGAGGAAACAGCACAAAAGGGTAAACAAACTTACGAAAATCTTGAGTTTGAAGTGTAAAACCTGTTGAAATAACATTCATGACGCTATGAAGCATAGAAAATTTGTAAGCTTCCCCTTGTTTTGGAAATGAAGAAAAGTGTACGAATGTCTGAAACTTTTCAGGGAAACCAAGGCCTAATAGGCTAATAACGACACAAAATGAAAGATTTTAACACTAACCGCACAGCTAAAAGATTTTAGAACAAACTACCCACAACCCATTGTTACATTCTCGGAATCAATTCAACTTAGTATTCAAGGACGTAAACTCTTTCATCTTTTATATTGAATAAATAATTATTTTCCTAAGCATGCCAATGCACAACCTCATCCCCTTTTAAAAACTCATTATATTAAACCCCAAGATGTGAAAGGTAATTTTTTGTGAGAAACCACACAAACTTAACTTTTTCATCTCTTACTGTTGCTGTCAACACCCATTTATTTCATTAGGTTCCATGAATCTTTCAGATCCCACAATCAACAAAACATCTCAAAATATTTACTAAGAAACGGTAGGCATCAAGCTGTATTATTTATTACCAGTCCACGTCCATATCCATCTCAAGACACGCACGGAACTAAATTTGACTACAAAACCCCATGCATGAGTAAAAAAATACACAGCAAACATGTTAAGATTCAAGGCAAATGCAAAACGAAGTCAATTAGACAATAAAATATGCAAGTCTAAGTCTACTAAACCATATCATACAAACAACCCCAAGATGAAACTGAAAACACCTCACAACCATGAACACGCACAGCTACTTAATAGCCCCACTTCGAATAACTTTGTAGACAAACTACGATAGAGGAAGAACGGTCACACACTACGACACTCCACCGTCCCATCGGTGGCAGCCCAGAAGAGAAGCCTCACCGGCCCGATGTGCCAATTCTGAGGGCGAAGACAAATAATTCCGGCCCCACTATAATAAAGAAAAAGGAAGCATTTCTTAGTATTTGCCCCCGATCCTGACCAATTTACGGCCCATGCCACCAACTTAAAGTTGCATTTACCCCTCCAACGTAAACTTGTGGCTGCCAATTGGAGGAGTGCAATTGGAAATTTTGGCTTGTAGAGTGCTGCTCCCAATTTCAGTAGCCTCTTAATCTAGAGGGGGTTGATAACATAGCAATTCATTTTTGTGGGATAAGTGAAAGGATTATTTTCCTTGATATGCCGAAAAAACCCCAGATCCATACGTGCACACATAACCACAGAAGCCATGTATATCTGGGCTCGGCCTACCTCTACTCTACCTGCTGGCCCGGAACGATGGGCCGAGGGGTTTCTAGGTCAAGCAGTCACGTATATCTGGGCTCAACCAAACTCTATTTGATCACCATCTCCACGAATCACTGGGCTCGGATACGGGTACGGGTTAGCAAGCCAAATGATATGAGTATGACATGTAGGCATCTCGCCCACGTGCCAGCATGACACGTCAAGTGTACAGTTAGCTGAACGGTTACTCCGGCACATTGGGTGTGGTGGTTCTAGAAGCTTCTAGAGGCACGCTTGCATGTGCATGCATCTATTTTATCCTAACACGTCGTATGGGACGTATGCCGATCAACTATCGTGCACTCAAAGGACATGTCACCCGCCCACACACTATATAAGGTACTTCAATGATCTTTAAGTGGTACGTTCAAATGAACCCTCAAACCCTAAACTCTCTTTACTTCATCTTCGTTTTCCTTCTCTCTTCCACTACTAAATCAACCATCGGAGTGCCTTAACAGACGGCAACCACTGTCTGGTAAGGTGCTAACGTGGGTGTTTCGTGTGCAGGAGAGCAGATCCACCGTATTACACCACCCTCCTCTTAGATCGACCAGACTATTCACGAGAGGCTCATCCACCGGATCTCCGCCCACCACGATTACCATAAAATACGCGAATCAATTCACAAATGAGAGGACAAGACATCGAAAGGAAGCCAAAGAAACATAGTACTCCTTATTAAGATAAACCCACGAAGAGATAAACACAACCCATTATCACAGGACAAACAAATTTACAAATGAAAGAACAACAGAAATTGCAAATAGAAGCCCATTGAATACCAAATTTACAGAACTTATCAACACATGAAAAGCACATTTACAAACAAAAAAAGAAAAAAGCAAATAAAAGGTTATTAAATACACACTAAAAATGGGCGAAACTGTTGAACAAAGAATAATCACCAATTTTTCACAACTTATCAAGATAAACCCACAAAGAATTAAACAGAACAACTTAATAAGTTTACAAACAAAAGAACATCAGAATATTGCAATTGAAAACCCACCAATCCGAACCATCCGTTGATCCACCAAGGTATGTATGGATGGTAACGGTTCTTAAGGCTGCCAATATGACAGTTTCGGATCGGATTCGGTTTGGTTCCGGTTAAAACCGAACCGCCCGTTCACAAAAAAAAAAAACTTGTATTCATTTGTCCTCGGTCACCCACAGACCCACTCACCCATGTTTACACTTTACCCACTAGGACAAACCACTACCCTAAAATCACTCTCAGTCTCTCAATTCTCAAAATCTCAGTCTCACTCATTCTCTCCGCCGACTACTCCACCGTCGCATGACTACTCCACCGTCGGCTTCTCCTTTACCAGATTCTGAACTCAGATCACGACTACTCCACCATCGTGAACTCAGATCCTGAACTCATATCGCCGCCGTACGACTACTCCACCGTCGCCATCTCCTTTACTAGGTGACTCTCTCTCTCTCTCTCTCTCTCTCTCTCTCTCTCTCTCTCTCCCAAAAAAAAAAAATCAAATTAACAAAAAGTGATTGAGCCTCCTATCTTTATTGGGGTGATGTTCTGTCTTTAGCAAATCCTGCTTAACAATTCCCCCCGAAATTGTTTTAGTACTGTTGGAATTCAGCTTTGGAGATACATGCCATTTTGTTAGCAAATTCTGAAAAGAGAAAGGTCATTTACTTGTTAATATAAGTACTTTGTTGCAAAGGAGCTGAGAAAAAGTTTTTGTTGATGATACTTTAAGTGTTTGTTTGATGTGTGTGGTTTGCATTTGAACTCTAGGATATGTCGAATGCGTGTGCCGTGTGGTTTGGGTTTTTAAGTTTTATATTGTGTTTTACCAACTGCTGTTGCTATGTGAAAAAAGGTTGAGTGAAGTGTGAAACACCAAATGGGGTGGAAAAAATAGGCTTGAAAAATAGTCTGTTCACTGCTGTGACTGAAAAAAATGGGCAAACAATACATGCACGTGGTTTACTCATAAAAGACCACATCTGTCAATTCAGGTTCAGCCTTCTTCCAACCAAATCCAGGAGTTAGAACAAAAACATCAACTAGGCTAAATTTTTGGTCAAAAAATCTGATGCACAATGCGTATAGCTAGCCTGTCACTATCAACACTCCAACACTCCAACAATACAACCCACTTTACCTTATCTTTTATTAATATATATATATATATATATATATATATATTTCGCTTCTAAAATGGACTCCCCAATTTGAGTAGTTTCCGGAACTAATTAATCCAACGGCTCTGACGCGACCCACTTTACTCCTTATTCAAATAGGTCAAAGGGTCAAGGGTTCAAACAACAAAACCCCTCCCTTCTATCCTCTCCCTCATTTTACGTTCCAAACTTCTGAGAGAAGAGAAAGAAGGCGAGAAGAGAGAGAAGGCGATCTGGGTTGAGAGAAACCCGAGGAAGGAAGAAAAAGAACAAGGAAGAAGAACAAAGAAGAAGAACAAGGAAGAAGAACAAAGAAGAAGACCTCTGTTCACTCTCTATTAGGGGTGAGCAAGTTACCCGACAACCCGGCCCGACCCGAAGGGAATCGGGCGGTTTCGAACTGCCATCGGTTCGGGTTACGGGTTGCAATTTTGATAACCCGACGAAGTCGAGTCGGGTTTCGGGTTAGGGCCTTAAAGCCCGGGTGAACCCGACCCGACCCGATTAATATATATATGCACATTTCTACTGAGCTCTACCCAGAATTTAGCCATTTGCCATTTGGGATCTGGATTTTTTGGTGCCCCTCTCCCTCTCTCCTCTCCATAGATGAACTGTCCCCCTCCCTCAAATCCTAGATCTCTCTCTCTCTCTCTCTCTCTCTCTCATCTCTCTCTCAAATCGCTCTCCATCCTTCATCGACGCCGATGATGGCGTCACTCAATGATGACGGCAGCGACTACATAGACGATGGCGCCGATGATGACAGACGACGGCTCTTTCTTTTTAGAGCTTCATCTGCATCAAAAGTTCAAAACTCAAAGGACTCAAAACTCCATAGCTGCCTGAGAAGTCCATCACGTTCATGAGTTCATCACCAGTCAGCACTTTTTTCGGTTTGCCATTTTGTATCATTGTATGTAGACATTTATTTTCTCTTTATTCCAAACAATTTGTTATGAACTTATGAGATCTGGAAACTATTAGTTTTTGTTATGAGATCTGGAATCTGGAATGAGATCTGGAAAATCTCTCTCTCTTTCTCTGTGTTTCATTTTGGATGAATCTAGAACCGACCAACCCGACCGACCCGAACCGGAACCTGACAAACCCGATTCAATCGGTTTACTGGGCAGTTCGGTTCGGTTTTGGGTGACATTTTTCACAACCTGACCAAATGTGACCCGACCCGAACCCGACGCAACCAGACCCGTGCTCACCCCTACTCTCTATCCACTGCGCGACCACACCGCGACCTACCGCGCAACCCACCCACCTCGACCCACCGCCATACGATGACCACTGACATACCTCTTTCTCTACGCTACAAATCATCCATACTCGACACCTGTTTCTTTCTCTACACTGCAAATCGCGACCACCGCGACACACGACCTCTGTCCACTTTGTCTCCTCACCCCAAGGTATGAAACACCATCCCTTTCTCTTCTCTCGATCATCACTTTGTGTTTCTAAAGTTAGGGTTTCAATGTCTGAAATTTGTTATGCTAAGCTAGGGTTTGTGACATTGACATTGTCTGACATGATTTTGGCAAAAACTAGGTTAGAGTTTTCAAATAATCGTAACTCCTTTGTATGAGTGAACGTAATTAGGAAGATTGCTTTAGTCAAATAATCGCGGTGGTCGCTGTGGGTCGAGATTTGCAGTGTAGAGAAAGAAATAGGTGTCGCGTATGGATGATTTGCAGCGTAGAGAAAGAGGTATGTCAGTGGTCGTCGTAT
Organism: Vaccinium macrocarpon; assembly: GCA_022606695.1. Lineage (NCBI taxonomy): Eukaryota > Viridiplantae > Streptophyta > Magnoliopsida > Ericales > Ericaceae > Vaccinium > Vaccinium macrocarpon. Next base: position 801,997 of record CM040175.1, on the reverse strand, counting down.
GGCGGTGGGTCGAGGTGGGTGGGTCGCGCGGTGGATAGAGAGTGAACAGAGGTCTTCTTCTTTCTTCTTCTTCCTTGTTCTTCTTCTTCCTTCTTCGGGTTTCTCTCAACCCAGATCGCCTTCTCTCTCTTCTCACATTCTTTCTCTTCTCTCAGAAGTTTGGAACGTAAAATGAGGGAGAGGATAGAAGGGAGGGGTTTTGTTGTTTGAACCCTTGACCCTTTGACCTGTTTGAATATAGAGTAAAGTGGGTCGCGTCTGAGCCGTTGGATTTATGGGATTAGGTCCGGAAACTGCTCAAATTGGGGAGTTTGTTTAAGAAGCGAAATCTATATATATATATATATATATATATATATATATATATATGCCACGGATCCTATCAAGGATCCTAGATTAGAAGTTTTTTGGTGTTTTGATGCTTTTAAAAATTATTTTTGGAAAATCCGAACCGTCCAATGTCTTCAAAAGGTGTTTTCAATGGGTTCCCGCAAGAAATCATCAAAAAAAAATACCGGTAAGGGCTTGATCCAAGCAGTTTTTCGCAAAAACTGTATATTTACAGTTTTGCGAAAAACTGTTTGGATCAAGCTTTTCCTGGTATTTTTTTTTGAAGACTTCCCGCGTGGACCCTTGAAAACCCCTTTTGAACACATTGGACAGTTTGGATCGTAAAAAAAATATCGGGAAGGTGGAGTCCCGGATCCGGGATTCCCGGATTAGATAACTCCTCTCTCTCTCTCTCTCGGACGAGAGAGAGAGAGAGAGAGAGAGAGAGAGAGAGAATAAAAAATAGATGGTTGGTGAATAGTGTTTGGCTATTTTTAGCCTAGTACTGTAGCTCAGGGAGGAATAGCTAAGGGTTTAGCCAATCTGCTGCACTTGCTCTTAAACGGCAAAATGGAGAATTAAACAAAAGAAAGATCTACTTTACAATTATGTCGCCTACTATAGAATTGACAAGCAGAACAAAATGAATACGTGCATTTGTTATTTGAAATCAGTTTCGAGCATATGTTTTTTAACCTCCAAAATTTGATAAAATCAACCCTTGATTTTATCAAATGAAGAAAAATTTGATAAAATCTCAATTTTTTTAATGCAAAAGGCTGAGATTTTATCAAACATCCTCTTAATTTCATAAAATTAAGGGTTGAATTTATCAAATCTTGATAAAATCTTTTGGTAAACTTGACTTTTTTTTAAAGACTTGTGCATCTGTGTACATTGTACAACTGTGTGTTGTCTCATCTTTCAAAACAACTCCTTTGAAATCAAATTTCAGTTTCACCAGAACAAAAGATTGAGGTAAATTTCACTGACACCCTTTGAAGTTTTCTTAATAACAAATGCCCGCTCCACATGGTTCATTGACGCCTCTTGAAAACTCTTACTGGTCAAAGAGCTTTCAGCGTTCTCACCGGTAAGAAAACACTTTTATCGTCCGCCCAAAAAGCGAACAATAGAAGGACTGATAATAAATGACTAAAAAACCTCGTGCGGTTTCAAAGTTCATTTCACACACCCAACCAATAATTGTTTCAAACGTACGATGTAATTAGTCAGAAGCTGTTTATATTGAAAAATTCACCAAAATAAACAAATAAAATGCTATTTGTTCTCAATGTTTCGATCCCAAAATTAATAAATTTGTCACCATAAAACAACTCTTTCAATTTGTTAAATAATTAAATTAATTCAAAATACGTGAGAGTCGATAGTTTTGTATTATGAGTTATTTTTCAAAACATCCCTCAAACTATGCTCCACGTGCACTTCGTCCTCAAACTATCAACTTGGTTTATTTGGTCCTCCAACTATCAAATCCCATTGCATTTGGTCCTTTCTCTAACAGAAGTTACTAAACTAACGGAAAAGAAGAAGAGGAATGGTCAACTCTCTCTTTCCCACCCCCATCCAAGGGCACAAATGTCATTCTACTTGGTTCCCACCATATTTTGGCGCCAACTTCATCTCCTAGGCAAAAAAAAAAAAAACAGAGGCCAGCTTTTGGGAAAGAATAGAAACTTCATCTCGAGGGGAAAAAAACAGAGCTCAACTTTGGGAAGGAAAAAAAACTCTCTCTCTGTCTCTCCCCAGCACCAACAATGAAAGCTGCAAGTAAAAAAATGTAACAAGAACAACTAAAAAATGTAACAAGATTAGTACTAGAAATGGAGCTTTTGAACTTGCATTAGTTTCTATAAATACCGAAAGCTAAGCATGATAACAGCAAAAAAATTCCAGCAACTTTGGGAAGAAAAAATTCCAGCCTTTGAACTTGCATTAGTTACTGGAAATTCCAAAGAACTCCTAGCAAATCAATAACAAAGAAAAAAAAAAAAGAGGCAATTTCAAGCATGTATATGACATTTTAGCAGCAAAAACAGACCACATATGGTTCTGAATATGGTTCTCAAAGGGGCTATACAAAATATATAATGCCCACTACACCAAAACAGACCACATATGGTTCTGAATATGGATCTAAAATGAAAAATTATGGATCCCCAAAAAATAGATGTTCAAGGAAAATAGACTTTTCATGGATACGCAACAGAACTAGAGGGATTGCAAGTTGGAGGATGTTGTGCACTGCTAGCATTTCCTCTTGCTCCTGCTCTTGCTCTTGCTCTTCCTCTTCCCATTCTTGCTCCTCTTGCTATTGCTCTTCCTCTTCCCATTCCTCTTCCTATTGGGAGGGCATCCAAAGGGGCTTTGCATGTCCTAGTGTTGTGACCTTCTTTTCCACATCTTCTACAACTCATTTTCTCACCAATTTTGCTCATCTTGTGTGGGTTCTTTGGAGGCTCGTCTTGTTCCCTTCGCCTTGATTTCTTAGGCCTCCCTGGTTGCCTTGAAAACTCTGTAGGCTGGATTGGAGGCTTGCCCGACTTCTCCCATATATCAGAACCATTCATGGGGTGTATTATGTGGTTATAAGAAGCTAAGAAACTACGCTTATCGTACCAACCACTGACGTAGTCCTTTGGCTATCCACCCTCTTGAGCTATGACTGTTGCAGCATGCTCACATGGTATTCCAGTGAGATCCCATCTTCTACAAGAGCAAGTTTGTAGTTGTAGATTCACTGTGTATTGACCATATATTGCTCGAGTTCAAACTCTCCATTTCCACACGGTACAATGATAAAGTCACCATAGTTCTTCTTAATCTTCTCTAACTTTTTATGTATTTTAGGACCCAAGTTATCCACCCATTTTGTTGCAAAAGCCCTCTTGTCATCTAACCTATTCATGAAATATATTTTGAGTCTTTCCAACATAGTCAATATAGGTTTGTCCCTAGCACACAATATAGCCTTGTTGAATGGTTCACAAAGATTGTTAAGTAAAATGTCACACTTGGGAGTGAGAATGAAGTGTGACCTAGACCAATGACAAGGATTCCTATCTGGGTTAGACAACCAAGCAAATGCCTCTGGATCTTCTTTCTCTAGTTCTCCCATCAAGAAGTTAAACTTACCCACATAACTTGCAGTAGCTAAAGCCCACATCTTGTCATGCAAGATCTGACCTGGGAATCCAGCATTCTTGAAATTGTTGTGCAAGTGTCTTACACAGTGCCTATGCTCAATTGATGGTAGCAACTCCTTAATTGCATTCTCCAAGCCCTGTGACAAACAAAAAAGTGGTCATTTAACGTGGTAAAAAAGAATAGCCATGCATCAACAAATAAATGACCTATTAAATGAAAAGACATGACTTTGTTGAATGAGTGTACCTTCTGCTTATCTGAAATAATAGTCCAAGTAGGTTCATTCACTATCTGTATGTCAGGAATCAAATGCTGCATACACCAAGTCAAGATTCAGAATCGGGATTTACACATCAAATTAGGTGGAAAACAAGCAAGAGATTCAGAATTAACCTCCAAAAACCAAGTCCAGGTACTTGTGTTCTCTTGCTCCACAATTGCATATGCCACAGGGAAAGTTTGATCATTTGCATCTATGCCCACAGCTGTTAGCATATGACCAAGATTATAACCTCCTTTCAAGTGAGTTCCATCCACTCCAATAATTGGTCTACAACCCTCCACAAATCCTCTTTTTAATGCTTCCCAACAAATATAGAACCTTTGGAATACATTGGTAGCAATTCCATCTTGATTTGGTTTTAAATGTATATACAAAATAGTACCCGGATTGGTTCTTTTTATCTCAATGCAGTAATCCCACAATTTAGCATATTGCCCTTCAATGCTGCCTTCAATCTTTCTCAACACCTTACATTTTGCCTTATAGCATTGAGTTAGTGATACATTACACTTGAAATTTTCCCTAACCTTTTTCATAACCTCTGAAGTCTTCAAACTAGGGCTGATCCTGATATCATCAAAGTAAATTCTAGCCAACCAACTGCTATTCATCAACTTGTTGTTCCAAATCCTCCCACAATTATGGTTTGGGTTGTAAACTTTCACTTGCAGCGTTTTGGAACTTGTACCAGTATTAGTAGCAGAAATTTCCCATGTACAATCCTTTTGACCCTCTTCTGGGTTGTAAACCTTGCATTTAGCCCTCACCATTGTGGTTTCATTTTTCAAGAATCTGATTTCTTTCCCTTGCAGAATTAAATGCTACCTAATAGCCCCAACGAATTCAGCCTTATTCCTGAATTTCATGCCTACGCAAAAGACGGGTTCTTCTCTCCCTTTCAGTGGTCTAAAAACAATTGCTTTATCACTTTTTTGATCATCCTCAGAATCACTTTCATTCAAACTATAGAAACCATCATTAGAATTAGAACCATCTCCTTCATCCTCATACATCCTATCATCTTCATCAACATTATCCATATACATCCTATCATCTCTGCCACTTAAATCATAATCACTGTCAGCAAAATAGTCATAGTTTGCATCAAAATATGAGTCATCATCCCCTTGCATCCCATCCTCTGTCATATCTAAAGTGTCACCTAACTTTTCTATGGTAATTGTACTCTCTGGAAATGTTCCACTCTCCCAATCCCAACTAGCAACATCCACATCTTCCAAACCATTAGGGATCACAAGATATCTCTACGACGTTATTCTCAATATGCCTTACCATATCAATAACATGGTTATCAGTCTGCAATATTTTAAAACCTCCATCCAAGTTTGAACTAGGGACCTTGTAGTAGAACTCTACTAAATCAGTTAACCCTATTTTTTTTCCAATTTCATTGAAATCAAGAATTGAGACCTTATCCCTCTGTTCGTAATCACTGTAGCTTACTTGGCCACCAACATAGGATTTCCTACCCCTTTCGACAATAAAATTACCTCCATGGTGAACCTTAATTGAGAAGAAAGAAGGGTTTATATCTGCATGCACCAACACACAACCCCAAACAAGTAAGCATATTATACTACAAAGAGAGTTTGTATCACATTAAGGTAAAAAAAGAAAAAGAAAAAACAAATATACAAATGCATGTTGTGGGGACCAATACCCGAAGTGGGGGACAACATACCAGGAAAAACCGAAATATTTCATATAAAAATGAGGGATGTTTTGAGAAACCCTAGAATAATGATTCGTATATATATATATATATATATATATATATATATATATATATATATATATATACAATCCGGATCCCCTCAGGACTCCCGGATATACCTTAAGTCCGAACTTCAAGTTTCAGCCGTTGGATGCGATCCAACGGCTCTGATAAAAGAGAGGAACACGCGGGTCAACTGGTACCCGGGTCCGGGTAAAATGTGCTCGCGGGTCATACACTCCAACATACGGGTCATTTCCCCTTTCAAACACCACAAACGAAGAGAGAAAGTGGTCTAGGCGATTCACGGCGGAAGAGAGAGAGAGAAAGATCGCGATCGACAAGAAGAAGAAGAAATCGAGGTCGAACAAGAGGAAATCGACATTACCAGGTTCGTATTGTCTCTTTGTCTCGTTTTTGTGGTTCGAACAGTTCTAGGGTTTCGATTTGCGAAGACGAACTAGGTTTTTTTTTTTTTTTCGATTTGCAATTTCGTTCGAAAGTTCTGTGTGTGTGTGTGTGTTGATTTTGTTTAAGATGGTCCCTCTTTCTGTTCGAATGACCCAGCTTCCCTTCGAAATCAAGGGTTTTTCATAAAAAATCTGATGGATGGTTTTTTTGTTCGATGCCTTATCACAAATTAGGGTTTTTTGATGTGAAGTATATATGAGATCTCGGTTTTGGATTTGAAGTGTCTCTGTTTAATTTCTCTAAATGTAACTTGAACAATCCCAAGCCTTTGCATGGTTTGGGCATTTTTTGTTGGCTTCTGAACCCTTAAATTTGTGACCATTAATGAACGATTATGATTTGTATTATTGACAAGTGCGTGAGTGTAAGTACAGAGATTAGGTGGGTCATCTGCTCAATTAGTCACAATTCAATTCTAAAATGGCTTGGATTGGTATTAGTCTGCAGTTGGAAAAGTCCTTTCATAAGGTCAAATACATCCATTCGAATTTATGTATATGTTTGTGCAACCATGCTCTTGTGAATTTCACATCCTCGGTTTATCTATCCAAAAACTATGTCGCTTCCCAATTCATGCACTTATCATGGTTAATAATTAACCGGATGACAACTTCTTGTAAATTTGTGTGTATGCAATGCCTACTAAAGATCCACTAATCTCTATGTATATTGCTGGTTGAAGAGCGAGGAGATTAAATTTTAGCATTGAGATGTAGACACTGCTATATGGTCAAGCTTTGTTTACCCTTCACTGGTAAACAATGTATCTCCATTTCTGGGCATGAACTAAAATATCATTTTGCTTCTCTTAAATAATCAATCAATAACTCATTTTCATCATTGTTCTGCAACCTGATTATCAATCCTATGTTCTCACCCTAGTGTTTTGAATTAATTTCTTTTTGAAGGGACATGTACGAGAAACCAACAGAGGGGATGCTGTAATACGAGTGCGATGAAAGACGAAGCTGAATATGTAGCAGTCAGTCCTGCTGGAAGGGGAGGACATGCAGAGATGAAGAAATTTTGTTTGAGTAGCTTGTTGAATTTTGTAGTTTGTTAGATATACTCAGTTTGGGAGAAGATTTTGACGTGCTTATGGTTTAAGAACTTGGGTTGTTGAGGTGTATAAAATTTGAAAAGAACATAGGGCTTACTAAAGCTTGAAGATATTGATTTCAAAGAGTTGATTTGTGTATTGTTTCAGTTTGGGAGAAGATGTTTGATGTTGCGTTAGCTTTCCTTAGTTTGGCAGATATACGTTGATTGCATCTTAACCTGGGCAGAGTTCCTCCATTATTCGGTTCTGCTCATTAGGTTGCTGCATGTCTATCATTGCTCATTGTACATATCTTTGTTACGGTCATTTAGTTGCTGCATGTCCTATCTTCCTGTTACTCCTTTGTCACATATCAGGTTGTTGTGGGTTCGCACTCAAGTATGGAACATGTTAAGCCAAGAATCCGAAATGGGTTCCTTTAGTAGCTCAAAATAGAATTCAGACACAAACAGACACAAACTAAATATTGAGTGACTGGTAGTTATTTTGCTAGTGGTGTCATATTGGACACAGTAATATGCACTAGCAGAGAGAAGCAACTTAGGCACCCTGAGAATGAACTTTGGCTATGAACTTTGGCTTGTTAGAATAGTTGTTTCATTCATTGATCAAGTGAAATGCCAAACTCAAAGATTACAATGTTACTTCATAAACTTGCCTACACAACTAGCAATAAAAATACAAACAAGCGACTAACACAAAAAATTCTTCAAATCTCCATCTCCGCATGCCCCCATCTTCTCAGGAGTCATTTTCCCACCTGAAACACAAATAGCCAAATAGGTAAGAATTTACAAACACTTGCTTACACTTAAAGAAAATTAAAAATACTTGCATACCAAACAAGTGACCAAGCTTGTTAGGCTTTTTGTATCATTCCACTTGAATTTCCAGAAAATCAGTACTTGCTGCTCTTTTTCATATATAAACAAGAGGGACTACAAAAAGCAATACAAAAGGAAATGAAAATTTGGCAAACATGTGGCCAAAGTAGAGTAACAAAACAAAATTGAACTACAATTTAGTATCCAGATTTCTTTTTTTTTTTTCTAATCAGAATCCAAAAGTGCCTTTCAATTGCTGTCATTTCCATCAAACCTCATATTCAGCATGATTAACGATGTTGCATCTATCCCACAATAGGAGCTTAGACTTGGAAATTTTTTGTGCAGATCCAAAAAGTGGACAAAATCCTAAAAAGTGAATTTGGCTTAAGAATATAGTCCACTAATATATTGAATTTGGCTCAAGGAGGCAATTCTTACAACTGACATGCTGAATTTGGATACTCTACTATTGAATTTCAACTTGAATCAACTTTTTCAATGCACCACCATTGTTTTCTGTTTAAGGGTGGCTTAAGAATGTAACATTGATAATTGAAGCATTGAAGGGCAAAGTGATACTCAAACTAAAAGATACCCCTCTATCTCAGAAAGTAGAAATTGTGTCAAGTGGCTAATTTATTCAGCTCACAGATTAATGTTGTCCTCTACTGAGCCTACACAAGCGTAGCCTAGAACATAACTACCACAAACAAAATCAAAATCCCAGAATAAGTACTCTTTGTAGACCTTGAATGTTGTTTTTAGAGGCTCATCAACTGCCACAAACAAAATCAAAATCCCACAATAGGTTTAAACAACATAGTTAGAACTTATTCATGGTCTGACCTAATTTGTTAGCACAAAGAAACCAAATACTCAACAAAGTCACCATTTTTCTTCCACACGATCAACACACAAATCTAGTTTGAACCGAATAGCAAATCGAATAAAAAAACCCTTAATTGTCATAAGGCATCGAACAAAAAAAAAATCCATCAGATTTTTTATGAAAAACCCTTGATTTCGAAGGGAAGCCGGGTCATTCGAACAGAGAGAGGGACCATCTTAAACAAAATCAACACACACACACACAGAACTTTCGAACGAAGTTGCAAATCGAAAAAAAAAAACCTAGTTCGTCTTTGCAAATCGAAACCCTAGAACTGTTCGAACCACAAAAACGAGACAGAGAGACAATACGAACCTGGTAATGTCGATTTCCTCTTGTTCGACCTCGATTTCTTCTTCTTCTTGTCGATCGCGATCTTTCTCTCTCTGTTCCGCCGTGAATCGCCTAGACCACTTTCTCTCTCTTCGTTTGTGGTGTTTGAAAGGGGAAATGACCTGTATGTTGGAGTGTATGACCCGCGAGCACATTTTACCCGGACCCGGGTACCAGTTGACCCGCGTGTTCCTCTCTTTTATCAGAGCTGTTGGATCGCATCCAGCGGCTGAAACTTGAAGTTCGGACTTAAGGTATATCCGGGAGTCCTGAGGGGATCCGGATTGTATATCAGGGCACATATTTTGAAGAACCCTAGAAATTTTCATACAAATGCATGTCAAGAACTTACAAAAAATTTTAAAACGAAAACTTTCATACAAATGCACAAATCGGAACTTACATGATGGGGTTCTCTCATCCCCTTGCCTTAACTGATCAACCATTGAAGAAATAAGGAGAGCTCAAGCCTTCACCGATCGATTTTGGGTTTTGAGTGTGTTAACATCGGCTATGGGTGTCGATCAAAAGGGGGAAAAAATGGGTCTTCTTTTTCTCTGGTATTGAAGTTCCAGAGAAGAGAGAGACAGAGAATGAATTTTGTCGTTCCAGAGAGGGAGGGAGAGAGAGAGAGAGAGAAAAAGGGTTTTGTTGGCTTGGGCAAATTGTGGCCCTTCGAGTTGGACGAAATTACGGCTGTGCCATTCCTCTTCTTCTTTTCCGTTAGTTTAGTAACTTCTGTTAGAGAAATGACCAAATGCAATGGGATTTGATAGTTGAAAGACCAAATAAACCAAATTGATAGTTTGAGGACGAAATGCACATGTGGAGCATAGTTTGAGGGATGTTTTGAAAAATAACTCTTGTATTATTTATTATTAGAACTGTTCAATTTTCAGATATAAGTCACTTTTGGCTTGTTCTATCACGAGTTTGGATAGACAATTATTGATTTAAGGTATCGACAAGACGCATATAGACACCACAAAGGGTTCATTACTTCATTGACATTTTTTTTTGGTCATTAGGAAAAACCTCAAGAGGTGTCCCGGAAATTTTCCAAAAAAAGAAAAAAAAAAAAAGAAAAAAGCAACCCACCCATAAAGGCAAAGGAATATGTGTGGTATGTGGAGAAGTTTCTCAAACTTTCATTTGTGGCCACCCATTTATTCCCTCCAACATATGAGTGCCACGAGGAAGTGTTGGGCGGGCCGACTCGGGTTAAAATTTTCCCATGTGGAGTGACGTATCCTACACGCTCCAACTTTGATGTTGATGCTCTTTCTTATAAAGTTAACACAAAAATCCAATCACATAACTTCTTCGTTCCACCTCTGGTTTACCTAAGTTTTCAGCTCAACATTGTACCATATAAAATTGATCAAATTCAGCTCTCCTTGTCGAAAGTGAAAAGTTGAGTAATATATGACCATGTAGGCGGAGGTCTAAAGTTCAACTCTCGCGACAATGATATTGACCATCGTCATAAGCTAAAACGGAAAAAAAACTGAGAAATTTATGCTGTAAAGTAAAACAAAACAAAGTGATATTCTAAATTTAATGTAAAAATAACGAAGTAGTTCTTGGTGTTAATTTAGATTTTGTCAAATTTGTCACATTTTACTTTACATGAAATGTCATTCTCTTTACATAAATCAAAATTAAAAGCCTAAAAAGCCAAAAAATTAAAAAACTAAGTCAGTGGAACAGAAGTAAGTCAATAGACTAGTATAAAAAATTGAGACAATTCTACAATGATGATTTGAGATTATATCAAAGTGTCACAAAAAAAAAAGAGTCATTTTTGATATCCAAAGATGAAAATTTACACACCCAGGGGTTGCCCCAATGGTTAGGGCAAGTGCCTGACTTTAAGGGTAGTCTCTTTGGTCAGGTGTTCGATTCCCCACAGAGTGAGTACCTGTGTTAAGCAAGGGGGCTGTGACTGGTGTGAGTTGCGTCAACTCCCTCCAAGGTTTGGATCGTGCAGTGGATCCAATTAGTAGCCTATTGTAGGGCTGTTCCTCGGTTATAAAAAAAATAATAAAAAAAACAGTTAGTTTTAACTCAAAAATTATCTCATTCCACCAACAAAAAATCACTTAGTTTTTTTTGCAAAACTAAAAACCAAAAAAGTCAAAAAAAACTTGTTAGTGGAACAAGTTAATTTTTTTTGCAAAACTAAACATACGTAAAACTAGTTTAATGGAACAAGTTAATTTTTTTGCAAAACTAAAAACCAAAGAACCAAAAAACTAGTTAGTGGAACAAATTAGTTTTTTTTGCAAAACTAAAACATCCAAAAAAACCAAAAAACTAAAAAACCAAAAAAACCAAGTTAGAGGAACGAATCCCTTATCAAAAGCCAAACTCCACAATTTCTCCACCTTTAGTTAGAAGGCCTTCCAAGAATTCCATTAAGAAATATATTACTAATAATTGTTCCTCAGGCACCGTCGCGTGATAATTTAAAATTCTTTTTTACCACACATTGCTTTATTATAAAAACTTATCCAAAAAATGTGAAATACCCAAAAAGTTATATAGAATTTGAAATTAGTAACAAATCTAAACCACGGATTTCAAATTCTAGCACCGATTACGTGTCAGTACTCGAGAAACACCCGATACTAACCTCCTTTACCTTCTCCACAATTCCACACTATTCCATCAAACACCTTGCTTCTCTACCACAAACTCCCCCAGGTCCGACACTTCTTCCATATTACTAGCATATTCCATTCCAATATCACAAAAAGTGAGAGAGAGAGAGAGAGAGAGAGAGAGAGATGCCTCTACCCTTGACGGAGAAGAAGAAGGCAAGAGCAGAGGTTTCTACGGTGAAGAAATCTGCCGTGAGAAAACAGTTTCATTGCTAACAGAAATGGGTTTGCCAAATTGGCTGTTGCCTTCATTCGAGGGGATTAACGAATTTGGGTACGTGAATGATACAGGATTTGTTTGGCTCAAACAAAAGCAAAGGAGAGAGCACAAGATTTATGAGGTTGAAGGCAAGATTGTGATTTACGAAGCAGAAATCACAGCATGTGTTGAGCCCAAGAGGATCAAGAAACTAACCGGTGTCAAGGCCAAGGAGCTTTTCATTTAAATTTGGAATGTTTATTTTCGGTCATTGTGTAATGTTTGTTATAATTGTACCTGTTGGACCCACTTTTTGTTACTTTGTGGCAAATATTTCGATTTTACAAATTTCTTGTTAAGTACGGGAGAATTTCAATTACCCAAAAAAAGGAAGACCAAAAAATATTTCCGAATAGCATAGCAAATTCCCAATTGTATTACGGGAGAACATCAATTTGTGTAAAAAAGAAAAAAAAATTAAAGGACCATCTAATAATATTTTCCATAATAAAAAGCCTCAAAATTCGAGGGTTTTCTTTAACAAGAAAATTCCCAATCGTAATTAAAAAAAAACTTCATTTCACCAATGATTTTGATCAGATGCATGTTTCCCAATTTCTGTGAAAATTTCCAGTAATTCCAATGACAAGTTTGTTGGCATGGTTTTAAGGGAAAATTGGTAAAAACTAATCCATAACTCATTTTCATCATTTTTCTCCCAAAAACTATTATTTTTGCAAAATACATTCTGCACATTTCTTTCAAACACTCTTCCCAGATTCAAAACTCATTCTGGCCATAATCCAAAAAGTTAAAAGCTAAAAAACCAAAAATGAAAAGTTGAAAAATTGGCTCCCAAACAACCCCGTAGTCTCTCAGCAATTACTTGTTCGGATTCTATTTGACTTGCTAGTCAAATTCATCATACCAATCAGGCAGTCATAACGATCATAGGAGTATTTAGAAAATCTTCGGTTGTGTTTGGTTTGGGTTTTGAGTTTTGGTTTTTGTAATGATTAAAGGGAGAAATAGGGATAATCTATCTATCTATCTATCTATTCTTATAAAAGTCTGAAGATTTGTCTACTTTTTTGTTTCCAAAATTACCCCTCCCTTCTATTAATATTACATTAATTAGATATGGTTATTGAAACAAAAGGGTGTGATCTCAAAAATGGGACGTGGCTATTAGTCGAATGGGTACCATTAATAAAGGGGATTAAAGGGGTGTCTTTGTATCATTTGGAGATGCACTGAATGGGTGTTTAATACCTTTGTTTCAGTCGGAAGGCACCGAATAGGTGCTTCATTTGGATTATCCAAATGTTGCCTTTGTAATTCAAAAGGTGTCTTTTAAAAAGGGTGTAATTCTCTATCAATAGTTGCATCCATTTGTAAGAGATGTGTTGTTTCGGTACAAATGAGGTCTATAAATAGGCCTAGGATCATTACTGTAGCCATTTATTTTCCTCACACAAACTCTGTCACTCTCGTCCAAATAAATTGAGCGCTTATTCTGTGTTTTGTTGCCTTGCAAGAAACAAAACACAGTGATTCTTGATTTTCTTATTTTCACATAGCGGAAATTCTGTCTGTTTTCGTTTGTGCAACCGCAGATAGAAAAAAATTCGAGTTAGGTTTCGTTGTCTGTTTTCGATTTCAAAATTCACATTCCAATTCACCCTCACTTTGAATCTTCCATTTGAGAAAGCTAATTGATCTAGGTTTTTTTCTCTCTCCCATTCTCTCTCTAACATTACTACGCTCTCGTTGTTGCACTTGCATTGGTTTTCTTCTGCCATTAATCCACATTCTTATTCAATTATGAATATTTCTTGAATGCGAGAGACAAATTGTGTGTGACAGAAAGATAGGGACGAAAGGATTTCCTTTGTCTGTCATTTAGAGACAAAACCCCTGTATCCACCATACCCCTGTCAAGATCTGAATTTGAAATGATAGTTTAAAAAGTTATTCGATTGGAATGAACACTTACAGTTATTCGATTGCGATAGTGTTTACATGGTGTAACGAAAAATTATTTCCAAATTAAGGAACGGATCAGATTATTTATGTTAGACCCAGGAATGGTACCTATAGTATTTTTGAAGGAAAAATATCCGCAGGGGTGCTGTGCACCTCTCGGCAGTCCAATTGTATTTTGGATGGCTCAGGTGCATTTCGGCAATTTTGATTTAATTTTGATATATTTTTACCGGTAAAAAATCATAACACATTTGGGCCATTCAAAAAACGATCGAAGAGCCGAGAGGTGCACAACACGATTGCTTTTCTAAGGTTGGTGAGGAAAATATAGACGGCATAATTGTTGGATTTTTGAAGGAGAATAATGAAAAAGTCCCCTGAATGGCTGTTATAGACGGTTATGGAAAAATCAAAATGGTAATTTTTAAACTTGAAATGGCACATATGACAAAATAGAGTGAAAAGGTGCATTGGTCCTTCTCTCCTAAATATTACTACAGTAATAGGATCCGTTACAAGAAAACTCCATAAACTAAAAAATAAAAAGTAAAAGAAAAATAATCAGAATACCTAAGAATATTTGAATTCACACACTAACAATTTTGTAACCGTTACTTTACTTTGCCAAAGGATTTCTTATTTTGCATGAGCAATAACAAAATCCAGAGCTTGTTGAAGCAAATCCAGAGTTGCTTTGTGTTCCTCACATTCATGGACAAGAACCCTGATTAAAATTTTCAAACAGTGAGCTGTAATGCGACGCTTTTGTGACTTCACTGATGACGAATCCTTCTCGAATATAGAATGTGCAGTGAAATTTGGTTGAGAAAGGGAGGCAAGTATTTTCTTCCTTCTGTACTGTTGCCGCATTTTCGTCTGTTATACCCGGGGGTTTCATGTCTTCAACCACTTCTTGTGGATCTTCATCGTCACTATCACTTGAGATAGATATGATGTCGTTGTTTTCCATAATACCCTCAGAGTTGGATTGAATAACAAATTAACAACTATATTGCCTTTAGAAAAACCAACCAAAACCAAAAGCAATATATATCTGGTGATTTTTTGGGCATTAGAAAAAAAGGAACCAAGGAAATAAATAGAAGACAAGGTGACTGTTCGAAATTAACTTCCATGCCCGTTCACGCCAAACCGTCGACGGCGAAAAGTAAAGAGGATCCCATTAATCTTTGTAATTTGTTTTCAAAGATTAAAAAAAAAAAATTTGCATTTCAAAAAAAAAAAAAAAAAAGACGAAACAACACCCAGCCCCATGTTAGTTTATACAAAATTGTGGACAGGTGTCTTGTAACTTTGAAGAGGCATTTATGTGTCAGTTTGGAAAGGTTCCTTTGCTTGATCTCTCTATACGTATACCTGAGATTAACATTTTGTTTCCTCTCTCTCCCATTCCTTAGTATATAATAATAATAATAATATCACATGTCCTTCTGAAGGTGTTTCAGTTCCCATTACTTGAAAACGCTAAATTCATCCAATCAACAATTATCATCTTCACGGGCATCGATCCTTGGTAAGAAGAAGCTTTTATGTATGTTCCTCTCTTCTCTGCAATGGCACTTCATGGATCTTTGATTTTAACTCTAACTTGATGATCTCATCTAATGTGGGACTTCAAATGTGAAGAATTCTTTATTTTTGAGAGATTCTCCACTGGGAGTCCAATATGAAAATGGTTATAATTGAGAAGTTCGTTCGGTTGGCGCTCAAACCACTAATACGCATTTTAATTGATCAAATCAAAAAAGAAAATGTTTGCAATAGACCATTTTTCCCCAAGATTTTTCCCCGTGTAGTGTGCAACATTTAATACTAGAGACTAACATATATTAAAATTCCTTTTTTTTGGGGGGTTAGGAGAAAATTTGACGATATCCTGTAATGGAGTTCTTCAAATTTTTTGAAGACCTGACATCGCTTTTAAGGACTATTGAACAAAATATTTGGATAACAATGAATGGCAATGTGGACGCAGAAGAAGTCAAAGGTCCGGTAGTGGAAGATGAACTACCCAAAGAAATATAAAATGTGATAGAGAAGGCCTTCCAAGCAAAGCTACAAGATCTCAAAAACGAGTTACACACTGCAATATTGATGAAACAAATGCAAGTGGTTGAGTTCATGAAAAAAAACAAGTCACATTTACATATGCTACTCATCCCCCATCCAATGCCAGAAAGGATGACCAAGGAGCGTCACAACAAACAAGCGACTTCAAACAAAACGACACCCCAGTATGATGAAGGACATGGCATGCTGACTTCAAACAAAATGACACCCCAGTATGATGAAGGACATGTCATGCTGACTCATCTAAAAAGACCTTCAAAAAGTATCAAAGTGCTTATGGAATATCTATATATTGATCACACAGAGGTACAATTCAAACTCACATTACCAATTGAACCATTTATATTTGTGCTAAAATAGGATAATAAAGTATATTACTTATTCATGCAGGTAACGTCGCTGAACCACTGTGACATCAAAAAAGAAGAGAACACCTGATCAAAAAAGGACCAAACAACAAAGTCATATCTATGTTGAACTTTCCAGCAAGCAGCAAGTTTACACATTTTTTCCCCAGCTTTGGAACAACAATTTTACATATTTTGTTTGTCATTCTACATTCATGTATTTTGATATCATATGCTAATAAAAATTGCTTTTTTAATGCAATATTTGTCAGATTTATTTGATACGTTACCAAGAAAGTACAGCTATATTGAACACAAAAATGACATGAATAACAAATTCCGAATCCTGCGCCAATAAAATAGCATGAATAAGCAATTCCTAACCAAATATGCACATCACCATCAAAGCACGAAAAAAAAAACAAGAAGACCATTAAGAATGTACGGTATGCATTTTTTTTATTTTGAGCAAAAAAAATTTCATATTCCACCACAAAATCTCGTAATGGAACACCAAAAGAATTGAATATCAGTCCACAAAAATTCATAAATTACACCACAAAAAACCGTAAACTTTACCCAAAAAACTTACTACTTTGTGCCATATTTGTTGACCTTGCGCCGTCTTTTTGGACTACAATATTCATAGATTGTAACACAAAAATTCATATGTTAGACGACAAAAATTCAAAAGTTAATCCCTACGAAATTCATATTTCGGGCTACAAAGTATATAAAGGGTGCACCACACACCCAATATTAGGGAGTGTGCCAAGTGCCCAAGTACTTTCCTTCATTACCATGAACATAGGTTAAAATCGGGCAAAAAAACCACGTGCAACGCACGTGCAAACCTACTAGTAATTAAAAAATAGGTATTAATGATTGGAGAGAGATAGAGAGAAAAATAAAAATAAAATTTAAAATTAGGGGTAATAATTGAATAATAATTAAGAAAACTAGTTCTTAAGAACCAAACCAAACAAGGCCATTAATGGTAGGAGGCATTTTTTGGTGTCGAAGTAGAATTTGGCCTTGCTATATACTGTTTTTTTTTAAATCATAATTTGGCCAACTGTTCCAGTGGTGTCCATATCAAAATTTGACTCCATTGCTCACTTACCTTTCAACTACGTGTCCTTTTCCCAACTAACTTTTACATTACTAATTGCTCCCTCTTAAATGTGTTACTTCGTAGATCCAAATTATTAAAGAAACATTATTATTACACCTTTTACATCAACTTTTACAACTACTTTATACTTTTCATATCAACTTTTACCTTCACTTTCTACAATTATCCTCCACTTTTACCCAATGATAATTGTACAAACTTTTACCCATTAAGATGTTAAATTTTCAAAACACACTTATTAAGGGACAATCTAAAATGAAAATGTCGACACTAAAAGAGAGACAGAGGGAGTTATATTTCATATACTTTAACTAACGTTTAACCACCTTCCAATGACGATTTTAGTAACTACTTTTAGGAACCAACTAACTTTCTACCACAACTACTTTTTTATGCATCTAAAGATATTATTGTTGTGCAAATAAATAAATAATTAACCAAGTAATTCGAAGTTTAAGTGAAGAGAGGGAAACCCAGTGCACACGTATCTAATCACTGGACTTGGCATGGGTCATCCACAAGGATCTCTCTCTCTCTCTCTCTCTCTCTCTCTCTCTCTCTCGTTATATATATATATATATATATATATATATATATATATATATATATATATATATGAGTCCCGATCTAGTCCGGGAGTCCCGGATCCGGGACTCCACCTTCCCGATATTTTTTTGATGATCCGAGCCGTCCAATGTGTTCAAAAGGTGTTTTCAAGGATGCACGCGAGAAATCTTCAAAAACAAATACCGGGAAGGGCTTGATCCAAGCAGTTTTCGCAAAAACTTTATATTTACAGTTTTTGCGAAAAACTACTTGGATCAAGCCCTTCCCGGTATTTTTTTTTGAAGATTTCTTGCGTAGACCTTGGAAAACACCTTTTGAACACATTGGACGGCTCGGATTGTCCAAAAACAATGTTTAAAAGCATCAAAACACCGAAAAAGGCTCCAGTCCGGGAAATCCGAGATCCCGGACTGGATCACCGGTGATATATATATATATATATATATATATATATATATATATATATATATATATATATATATATATATATATATATAGGACCCCCTTCTAATAAGAGACTCTTATTTAACTTTTCATGCGGACCTAGGGGTATTTTTGACTTTCCGGACCAAAATTCGACGATCCGATCCGCTCAATGTTTTTAAAATGTGTTTTCAAGGGCCTACGCGAAGAATCTCTGGAAAAAAAATACCCGGAAGGGCTTGATCCGAGCTGTTTCCGATAAAAACTGTACTTCGCGTGGGCCCTTGAAAACACATTTTAAAAACATTGAGTGGATCGGATCGTCGAATTTTGGTCCGGAAAGTTGAAAAAGGGCAGGTCCGCATGGTATTTTAAAATAAGGGTCCCTTATTGGAAGTTTATTGTGTATATATATATATATATATATATATATATATATATATATATATATATATATATATATATGGAAGCATTTCCTATAAGGGCGCCCTTATATAAGGAGAGTGCGGACGTTTTTACCCCAGCCGTTGGATTGCATCCAACGGCCCAGATTAGATAACCACTTAAAAAATTAACTCGCGGGTCACTGGACCGGGTCAAAACGTTCGCGGGTCGTAATCCGGGTAATAATGCCATCCGGATCCCTTCCTTCCCCCATATTCATTTCACCCTGTTGTTCGAAGAGAGAGAGAGAGAAGGCGATTCGAAGAACAAGATGAAATCGATCTCTCTCGAAGGTGTAATAAGATGTGTTTGACAAAATCTCTCAGGTATTTCTCTATTCTCTCTCTTCCCTCGCTCTATCTGCTTCGTTTCACCTCCATTTTTGAACTTGTTTTTTCAAATTTTAGGGTTTCAGTCAGGAGAACGAAAATCGAACAAGTAAAGGTCGATAAAAGGTATCTCTCTCTTCGAAATTCATATATCTAAAGACCTTAGGGAATGAGTTGAAATTGATGTGCAGACAATCTTTTATTTGATTTTTTCAATTGAATCCCCGTATATATGGGTTTTGTGGGGGTATATTGTGAAATAAAAAAGTATATGCGGGAAAATCCACATATGTTCAACAAGACTATTGTTAAAATTTTCTTTATGGCTGTTCGTAGTATTTAATTGTCTTTTTTTTTTTGGTTTACTGTTTGCTAATATTAGTTGCTCCAGCTGTATAACTATTGTGATTCCCTTATAAAGTTTTGAAGTACTAGTTTCCTATTTTGTTGCTCAAGCTATACCAACTTGTATACCCTGTGGCTGGATTTCATGTGTACTGTCCGGATTGTATTTCCTTAAAGACATGTCTTGTAAGATGATTTTAAAAAAGTGGGACAATTGTTAAGTGTTTGTGGTTGTTTCAGTGATTGGTTTTCCTATTTGCCTTTTGCATGAAATGTATTTATTTCAACCTTTATTAAGTATTTCCTTTATTCCCAACAGAATATTGTCCACAGGGACATTAAAGCAGATAATCCGTTGCTCACTGCCTCTGGCACATTGAAGATTCGCGATTTCACTGTCAGCCAAGTTTTTCAAGTATTGATCTTAGTTCATTCTGGATTATTTTCCTTCAAATAAAGAATAATGGTTGTGTTTAAACAGTTTGCATCATATCAGAGGGATCAAGCATGAGTAACAATCAACAACACCCCCACAAGGGTATTATCCTCCTCCACAAGGGTATTATCCTCTTCCACCTCCACAAGGGTATGGTCCTCCTCCCCAAGGGTATGCTCCTCCTCTACAAGGGTATCCGCAACAAGGCTACCCTCCACAAGGAGGGTACCCGCCCCTACCCCAGCCTNCTAATATGCCCCTCAAATCAGGTAAACTATAAATGGTTCATGTTTTGTTGTTTCATTTAGCATTTGATTCACCTAGGGTGTGCATTCTTAATTGGTTCTAAATAATTTTTGTATAGTTACTTTTTTTTGTTGTCGGTTTCTAGAATGCAGTGTTTGGAAGGTACTTTACACTCACCGTCACTATCTCAACCATGTCAATCATCTGCTAATTCTTCCCAAATATGTTTCACTCCCCAAGTTAATAATGACTTGATACCGAAAATTGGACAACAGTTTGATACTTTAGATGACGTTCACAAATTTTACAACAATTATGCTAGAGATGGTGGATTTGGTACGCGAATACATTCTAGCAAGAAGAATAGGGAAGGTGAAGTCATTAGGAAGGAGTACGTTTGTTGCAAAGAAGGCGTCAGAGCCACAAAAAATATACCACAAAACACTCTACGTAGACGAGGGCTTACTAGAGAGGGTTGTGGTGCAAAATTGGCTGTTGGGAAAAACCGGGAGGGTGCGGGATTTGTTGTGAAGGTATTTGTCGAAGGTCATAACCACCCTCTTACGACACCAACGAGAGTGCATTTGTTGCGATCTCATCGTGATATATCAGTGGCAAAAAGGAACTTATCACAACAACTATCCGATGCAAATGTGTCTGCCTCCCAACAAATGAGTTTTTTCGACATTCAATCGGGAGGTCTTGATAAGGTAGGGTTTTTACAACGTGATCTTTATAATGCGGAAAGGGATAGGAGGAAAGAGTTAAAGGGACATGATGCTAATCTTATGTATGAGCATTTTCGAAGTCAACAAAAAAAGAATCCGGGTTTTACATTTGAATTTCAAGATGATGGTACGGGGTTCATGAGTAATTGTTTTTGGGCCGATGCAACCTCTAAAAAGGCATACGAACATTTTGGTGATGTGGTCGTGTTCGATACAACTTACAATACAAATAGATATAATTTGATCTTTGCACCGATTTTAGGGGTGAATCACCACGGCCAAACAACTCTTTTTGGGTGTGCATTCTTAAATCACGAAAATGTTTCATCTTTTCATTGGCTTTTGAATGAATGGTTGAAGGCTATGCCAGCTGGGCCGCCTAAGATGATTATCACTGATCAGGATCCTGCCATGAAACAGGCAGTTGCTACTCTTCTTCCAAATGCGCTTCATAGGTATTGCATTTGGCACATTGTGACTAAATTCTCTGAAAAAATTGGAGCAATAGCCTATAAGTAGCATTATGATGAGTTTTGTAATTGTATATGGAACTCTGAGACCCCAGAGGAATTTGAAAGAAGATGGTTAGCGATTGTAACAAAAGCTAACTTGTGTGCCAATGAATGGTTAGATTCCATGTACCAAATCCGTGACAGATGGATTCCGGCATATACGAGACACATTTTTACACGCACGTAGAGACGTGTTGAGCAAGTGAAAACCAGGGTAACAAAATCTGTTGGCCTTATTCAGAGGGAGCAAATTACTGATATGACTTGTGTGTTTATTCGAAGTACAACACTACTAAAGGGGGCATGCCTTAGTTTCTTTAGAGGTGCTGGTGCAGTTGGAGATTCTTGCACTTCAACAAAAATCCACTGGATCTCATAGTAGTTTTTAAGAGAAAGATCACAAATAGAATAACCCAATATCCCTAACAAGGATCACCCTAGCCAATAGTTGTATGCAAAGCATAGCAGAAATTTTCTGAACTTGTCCACCTAAAAAGTAGGAAACAAACTGAGGGTAAAAAATTATATTTCCACCCCAATGAACATTCTTAACATTAAAATTCATGGTTGTTACACCATTCCAACATCTGTCGATGGCATCGAAGCAAGTTCCAATAAACATAACTTGGGAGAAGGTAGTAACTCGAACAACTAATATTAGCAAACAGTAAACCAAAAAAAAAAAAAGACAATTAAATACTACGAACAGCCATAAAGAAAATTTTAACAATAGTCTTGTTGAACATATGTGGATTTTCCCGCATATACTTTTTTATTTCACAATATACCCCCACAAAACCCATATATACGGGGATTCAATTGAAAAAAATCAAATAAAAGATTGTCTCGCATCAATTTCAACTCATTCCCTAAGGTCTTTAGATATATGAATTTCGAAGAGAGAGATACCTTTTATCGACCTTTACTTGTTCGATTTTCGTTCTCCTGACTGAAACCCTAAATTTGAAAAAACTAGTTCAAAAATGGAGGTGAAACAAAGCAGATAGAGCGAGGGAAGAGAGAGAATAGAGAAATACCTGAGAGATTTTGTCAAACACATCTTATTACACCTTCGAGAGAGATCGATTTCATCTTGTTCTTCGAATCGCCTTCTCTCTCTCTCTCTCTTCGAACAACAGGGTGAAATGAATATGGGGGAAGGAAGGGATCCGGATGGCATTATTACTCGGATTACGACCCGCGAACGTTTTGACCCGGTCCAGTGACCCGCGAGTTAATTTTTTAAGTGGTTATCTAATCTGGGCCGTTGGATGCAATCCAACGGCTGTGGTAAAAACGTCCGCACTCTCCTTATATAAGGGCGCCCTTATAGGAAATGCTTCCTATATATATAGTTAGGCTGAGTTTTCCATTTCATAAAATCAACATTTGATAAAATCACCCACTTGATTTTATCAAATGTTGATTTTATCAAATGAAAAACTTAGCCTTAGTCAATAATCTATGGTTTGTCTTTCTCTGAATATATGTTGTTCTTTTGGGCGGATGAAAATGGGGGGAAAAGAGAAGTATGACGTGACACAAATGGTATGAGCCATTTCCTCAACCAAATTTAGCAAAATAAGTGGCTCGGCCATTTTTGGCTAGGATGAATGGCTTATCGTTGGGGGAGATTGAAAAAGAAAGAGAGCAAAAAATGGGGATGACATGAGATTTGACTTCTCATAACATTGGTCTTGATAAACAACAATACATCGTGTCGTTACAAAAACCATAGATTACGTTTATTTTTTAATATCGATTGTAGATTATAGATGAATTTTAGGCATTGGAAGAGGTTATTGATTTCCACACTTTTTTTTTCTTTAATTTACTAAATTATGTAAAACCCTTTAACACAAACAAATGAAACATAGTTAAAGAGACTTCAATTATCTTTTCCACAATACGGGAAAATAAAGAACAACATTTTTTAAAAAAGTGCATTCCTAATGTGCATAGTTTAGGGAATAAAAACAAAATTCTTTCTTTCCAAAATGACACTTTGTAAATTCGCATATTTAGAAATGTCCTTCGCGTGATTGTTTAATTAATTGAAAAGTATTAGAGCATCCTTAGGGCATTCTCATCAGCTTCCTTTTTGGTTAAAGTGGAGAGCCAAACCCCCAAAACCCCCCAAAAAATCAGCCTCTTTATTCTCCCTCACCAAATTATATTTGCTACAGTGCCTCCTCAAATTTGAGTAGGCACTGTTCACGCACCAACTCATTTTTTAATTGTTTTTTGCCGTGAGGAACCAGAGAACCAATGGACTCCCCCAAGACATTAGGGGGAAGACGTAAGGAACCAGTGGATATTAAGAATCAGTTGATAGTTTAATTGTTTTCTACCGCACCAAGTTGTCCTTTTTCAATCTTTGTCCTGACATAAACAGTAACTCCCCAGCGGGGGAGATTAATATAATAGGGGATTTTTTTTATAATAGATTTGAGGGTAATAGTTTAATATAGTAAAGTTAAAATAGAGAGTCTGATTTTGTGAGTTTTTGATAAAGTGACTTGTTAATTTATAAAAGTTGTTTTTAAAGTTAAATTTGGTGAAAATTTTGGTGCTCCAGATAAGGATGCTCTATCATAGCAGAACGTAGTACCAAATCTAAAACAAACAAGGGTTTTGCTAACGTGTAGCTATTGAGCAAACAAACAAACAAAAATAACACACTTTAATACACTTTTTTTTAATACTTTTTAATATATTTTCACATAGCTCTATACATTTTTTTACACATTTTAATACACATTTTCAATCCTAACGTGTGCCCACCAAACAAAATTACAATTCCTCAGCTGACACCAATGACGTGGGCTCTCCATGCTACATACTTAGGTGTAGTTTTCCATTTGCTAAAATTAAGTGGATGATTTTAACAAATGAAGTGGGGAGGAGATTTTAGTAACAATGAATCTGGACATTCCATTTTAAACCAAGCCTAGGTCTTGTTTGATTTGGTTCTTAAGAATCGATTTTTTCAATTATTACCCTTATTTTTAAATATTATTTTTATTTTTATCTCTATCTCTCTCCAATCATTAGTAATTATTTTTTAATTATTATTCATGTTTCTCCCTCTAATCATTACAAAAATCAAAACTCAAAACCCAAACAAAACACAACCCTAAAGACTTATACAGCTGTGTACATTGTACAACTGTGTGTTGTCTCGTCGACGTCGTCGTTGAAAAAAAACTCCTTTGAAATCAAATTTCAGCTTCACCAAAACAAAATATTGAGGTAAATTTCACTGACACCCCCTGAAGTTTTCTTAATACAACTCTTCCCATAAAAGCAATATGTGTGGTATGTGGAGAAGTTTCTCAAACTTTCATTGTGGCCACCCATTTATTCCCTCCAAGATATGAGTGCCACGAGGAAGTGTTGGGCGGGCCGACTCGGGTTAAAATTTTCCCATGTGGAGTGACGTATCCTACACGCTCCTCCCATCATAATTGGTCGGTCCCATAATACTCCTAGAGGGACTCTAACTTTGATGATGATTGATGATGCTCTCTCTTGAAGTCAACACACAAAAATCCATATAAAATTGATCAAGTTGAGTAATTTATGACCATCTTAGGCCCGAGGTCGAAAGTTCAACTCTCGCGACAATGATATTGGTCATCGTCGTTAGGTTAAAAGATACAAAAGCTGAGAATTTTATGCTGTAAAATAAAACAAAACAAAACAAGTTGACATTCTAAATTTAATGTAAAAATTTGTCAAATTTTAGTGTTAATTTTAGATTTTGTCAAATTTGTCACAATATGATTTACATGACATGTCATTCTCTTCAAATAAATCAATTTTAAAAGTCTAAAATGACAAGAAGTCAAAAAGCTAAGTCAGTGGAACAGAGGTAAGTCAATAGACTAGTATCAAAAATTGAGACAATTCTAATACAGTGATTTAGATTTGAGATTTTATCGAAGTGACACCAAACTAAGTAATTTTTTGATATCCAAAGGATGAAAAATTTCCAATAGCATGATATTATTTTAGCCCAGAAAGGCCAAGGGTATTGGAGGTTTTGTGCACCCAACTACCATTCTCAAGCACATGATTGGAGATTGGCCGTTGCCTATTTTATAAAAGCATATCTTCCCGAAACTTATTCCCTTATCAAAAGCCAAACTCCACTTAATTTCTCCACCTATAGTTATTTTAAAGGCCTTCCAAGAATTCTATTAAGAAATATAGTACCAATAATTATTTCTCAGGCACCCTCACGTGATATTTTAAAATTCTTTTCCACCACGCATCGCTCCATTATAAAACTTATCCAAAAAACGCTAATACCCAAAAAAAATTACTCGAAATTTAAAATTTTTAACTAATCTGATCCATTGATTTCAAATTGTGACACTGATTATGTGTCGATGCTCGAGAATCACCCAATAATCACCTCCTTTACCTTCTCCACAATTCCACCCTATTTCATCAGACACCAAGTTGCTTCTCTACCACAAACTCCCCCCCCGGGCACTTCTTCCATATTGCCAGCATATTCCATTTCAATATCACAAAAAGTGAGAGAGAGAGAGAGAGAGAGAGAGAGAGAGAGAGAGAGAGAGAGAGAGATGCCTCTACCCATGACGGAGAAGAAGAAGGCCAGAGCAGAGGTTTACTACGGTGAAGAAATCTGCCGTGAGAAAACAGTTTCATTGCTAACAGAAATGGGTTTGCCAAATTGGCTGTTGCCTTCGTTCGAGGGGATTAACGAATTTGGGTACGTGAATGACACGGGATTTGTTTGGCTCAAACAAAAGCAAAGGAGAGAGCACAAGATTGATGAGGTTGAAGGCAAGATTGTGATTTACGAAGCAGAAATCACAGCATAT
Organism: Vaccinium macrocarpon; assembly: GCA_022606695.1. Classification (NCBI taxonomy): domain Eukaryota; kingdom Viridiplantae; phylum Streptophyta; class Magnoliopsida; order Ericales; family Ericaceae; genus Vaccinium; species Vaccinium macrocarpon. Next base: position 775,594 of record CM040175.1, on the reverse strand, counting down.
GTTGAGCCCAAGAGGATCAAGAAACTAACCGGTGTCAAGGCCAAGGAGCTTTTCATTTGGATCACCCTCAGCGAAATCCGTGTCGACGACAAGGACAACCGGCCTTCTACTGGCAGGATCACATTCAAGACTCCCAGCGGGCTTTCCAGGTCTTTTGCCATAGCTGCAGATGATGAACCCAACCAGACTCAAGTCATACCGAGTCTTATGTCCCAATGATCGGATCGGCTACATGAATACTGTATCTTAAAAAAAAAAGGAAAGTATTCCTGTAACGAATGATGAAAAATTGTCTGAGGGTCAAGAAATGGGTTGTCCAAATTCACACGCAGGAGATTTTGGAACAGAATTCTTTGGCTTATGAGATAATCAAGGGAGAATTGTAATCAATCAATCAGCCAGCTGTCAAAGAAGTGCCTTGCACAAGGTACTTTGGACCTGTTATTTTCACAAAAAAATCATTCACATAATATAGTTTCTGATTATGTATAGTTTCAGAAGAATTAGCATTGAGGTGAAAGGGGGATATTGTTCCAGATATCTTACTGTATAGATTTTTGCTGACATGTTAATTTCTAATGTAACCTGTTCATACTTTCGTCTCATTTTCATGAACATCAACTCATGGCGTACTAATTTCCTGTTTTTCATTATGACAAGGAATATTGAAACCACCACTTTTAGGGCGGTGAATAATGTGCAAAAAGTGTATCGAAATCTGAAAAAATGAAATTCGCGAAAGTATATGGAGAGCATATCTCTATTGTACTACCTTAAAAATGCTCTGTAATTGTATACCTAAGTTCTAAGTTCATGTGGGACCCAATTTTATGTGCTAAAAACTTAGTTAGCTAGTCAAGAAGAAATTCACTTTTAACTACTGAGGTTCCCTAAAAATACTCTCTAAAGTGTATGTGGGACCCATTTAAGTGAACCTCATAACCCAAAAAACAATGGCAGATTCAATGATATAAGTGCAAGCAACTTTCTCTCTATCTCTCTCCTTAAGTCCCTCTCTAAATTTAGGTAGTCACTTAGGGGACTTTAGGCAGTGAGGGGTGCCATCTAGGATTTTAGGGAGCCAAGTTTTGTGCGCTAGAGACCATTTTTTGAGGTTTTTTTTGAGCTAACTAGTTAGGGCACTTTAAGTAGTGATTTTAGGTAGTGCACTAGAGATCCCTAATATCTACGAAATGGGTATTGAGATTCTAACTTGTTTTGGCATTTTATGCTCATTATCCACTGTAAACTAGGCTGCGATTAGCAAGACCGTATAATAATAAGGAAATGACACCAATCTATGGGTGGAAATTCAAAAGTAAGAAAAAGCTAAAGTTGTTTCCAAAATCAGATTGTAGTGATGGTCTGGGGAAAAATTTCTCATTCCTGGGATTAACCATAAGCAATATAATAAAAGAGAAACAATAAAAAGAAGATGCCGAATAATTTCTGTTGTTTGTGATATTTCATTGGTTAGCCCGAGTATTTACAAGAATCGTGTAAATTACAAGCATATCTTCTACGGAGGTCGCCTGATTGTTAGCAGTTGTCAAATATTGCACCTACCCAGATTAGCTACACAAGCCAAGAAAACCATTTGTATAGGATTCCAGTCGTTTGTATAGATGAAATTTTTATTTCAATTCCGTACCCGTCCTATACTGTAAATCAATAGGTGATTAATTATCATGGTTTCTGACCCTGCAAAAGAAAAGAAAAAAAAACATTTATCTGTCAGCCTTACTACCTAGAAACAAAGATATACAATTAGGTAAGAGATGTTAATACGTACAAAAAATCTCCATGTTTATATGTACTGCTACCATGATTTTAGGAAATATTTGGCAATGAGATGCATAGAAGATAAAACAAACTACAAAATGAGCTTTGATCTACAGACTAAAAAAGGTGACTTGAAAGATCAGGTAAAATTGAAAAGCCATGTGCAAAGTACTTGAAAGATCAGGTAGATGGAATCAATTATGAGAACCTAATTGTGAAATTGTGAGCATCAGATAGCATAGCAGCAGCTCTAGCAGGATATTTCTCAAATCTGTACCATTTCTATTGCTCCAGGATTAATAAACTGCATATTTGTAAGGCAAAGGCTACTATATTTGTAAGATAAATTAATTTGCAACTTAGATACCATACCCGGCAAGGGGTGACCCATTTTCCATCAACCAAATTGCGTTTAGGCCTCAAATCAGAATGTTGAAATTCCAATATCTCATTTGTACCTTTGATATAGACAGCATACTCTGAACGCTTATTCTGAATTACTTGAGAAACAACCCCAACCCACCACGCATTATTATACCAAGCTTCGACGTCTTCAAAGGGTTCAAAAGGATCAGAACGCTGAATTACAGGAGCACGCGGCCTTATGCACAAAGCATTAGCCACTTCCTTGAGGAGTTCCATTTCTGTGTCACTTTTCAGTGTCAAGTATTCGACCAAATATTTTCCAGACCCTTTAGAGCATATGATGATAGCCGGGTACCAAGAATTTGAGTATCCTTCTTCATCACTTCTGACCTCTACTTGCATTCCCCCGGTAAAATAGTTTGTCTCCAATGATATTAAACCATCATGCCTCTTCAATTTTCCGGGTTTGGGCTTCAGTGGCAACTCAGATGGCTTTTTCTGCATATCAAGCTTTCAAACATTCAGCAAACATGAAAGGAAAATAACAGTTAAACAATCAATTGTTGAATTTACATGTACTATTCTAAATCTACATGCTTGACACTTAGGTAAGAGTATGACATCACAGTTGGATAGTCACCCTGGAGGCTTGGAAGCATATGTAGCAATTCAAATTTACCTTTAAAGTTATGCATCAGACTCTCACATTATGCATGACAATGCTAAATGGAAACCTCCTAAAGAAATAAAAAAAAACTTGAATATTTTGTCAAGTCTTCATGTCCTGAGGATTAGATGAATTGGACACTTTGATGCGTATGAATTAGACACTTGAATGCATACTTGCACCTAACACCAGTACCCGTGCCCATGTAGCACAAGTCTGATTTTTGAGTGTTTTGTTGGAGCTTTCCTGGGTTGAATAGGTCTTCTTCGTGTTGTCATTTGATAATTACATGTTATACAGAACTCATCGAGAAGAAACATATGAAAGAGAAAACAGTGGTGATACCAAGAAATCGGCTGTGAATTTTCCACCGATCCATTCTTGATGAGGCCTCAGATCAAAATGATGAAATAGTAATTCCTCGTTACTGTTCCAGAAATAGACTGCATAAGTTAAGCCCTCGAGAACTCTGGATATAAGACCCATCCACCATCCATCGTTGTACCAAACATCGACTTTCTCAATAAGTTTGAAGCGGTCTAGCCTTTGTATGACCGGGGGACACGGCCTAATGTACAAAGCATCTGCCGTGTCTCTTAGGAGTTCAGTTGCATCCTCGGTTTTCAACGTCTGGTATTCGACCAAATACTTGTCCTTCCCCATTGAGCTAAGAATGAGTGCAGTGTACCAAGAACCCTGGAAACCTGCTTCATTACTTTTGACCTCTACCAAAGTCCCATTGCTGAATATTGCCTCTGAGATTGTTTCACAATGCGTTATCTTCTTGACTTTCAGCTTTCTCTCTTTGGACTCTAACTCCAACTCGGATGAACGCTGCATTTTAAACACTCAATACACATTGGAAACAGAAAAACCGAACAGATAGAAAACACAATTGTGATAAATCAGATCACTTAAGATGACTTAGTTTTGGAGGATATTTCCATAGGTATACGCTTTTTATATCACAATACAACTGATACTTGTGCAGTACTGATCACAACCGATCCAAAAAGATCAAGAGAAAACAGAAATTAAGAGCATAAGTGCATGCAGTCTTACCACGGAAGCAGCAATCCATTTACAATCAATCCACTCCTGATGAGGCCTCAATTTGGAATGTTGAACTGTCATTTCATCTTTCGTGCCTCCAAAATACACTATGTACCTGGAATCATCAAGAACTTTGAAGATATGACCAACCCACCATCCATCATTATACCAAGCATCAACTTCTTGAAACCGTTTAAAATAGCCTATCTGTTGCATCTCAGGGGGACGCGGCCTAATATGAGAAGCATCTGCATATGTTTTGAGGAGTTCAGTTTCGTCATCTGTTGTCAGTGTCTCGTATTGCACCAAGAACTTGTAATTTCCTACTGAATCAATAACAACTGCAGTGTACCAAGAACCCTCGAATCCCTCTTCGTCGCTTTTGAGCTCTACCATGTCGCCTTTGCTGAATTTTGCTTCTGATGTTCCTCCACTGTACTTAACCCTAAATTTCACCTGTTTGGGCTTTATTTCCAACTGGGATGGTTTTCTCTGCATTTTGATATGTCAAGTATTTCACCAAGTCAAACCAAAGGTGTGAGAATTTTTTTCTTTTGTAGAAATGAAATAGCTTCAAAATACCAAAATATGATGCAAACATCTTGCATTATATGCATCTAAACTACTACATATTTAACCAAACTCAGTGTAATCTCGTGCACATTATATGCTACTTGATTGTGATTTGTTGATTAATTAACATCTTTTTTTTTTTTTTTGAATGAACATTAAAGCATAATATGGTATACACCAGCTACAATGTATAACTGAAACTAAAATGAGAACGAGCAGCTAAAACTCAGTGTAAGCTGTTCATGTGCCCATAAGACCCACACAGCCACACTCATCGGACACGCAAACACATGACAGTCTCGAACATTTTCGTCCAAAACTTTTTTCTAGGAATACGAGGTGCAAGTATTCACTGATTAAACAAACATCAGAACGACACATTGCCTATACCACACAATTCATAGAACTTGCTTTCAGATAAAAGGAATACCAAAACAAGATTAATTGTCATAAAATATGAAACAATAGGGGTGCGAATGAGCCGATTGATCGAGCCAAGTCAAATGAATTCAGGATGTTCGAGCTCTGCTCTTTAGAATGTAGTGAGTTCTTTCTTGGATGGAGCTCCAATCGAGCTGGATCTTGATTAGTATATTTGAGAGATGAGTTCAATTTGATCACTAAACGAACCGAGATTATCAATTGGAGCCAAGTTACAAGTAACCCGAGCTTCGCTCATCTACTAAACAAGTCAAAAATTATTTTTGAGCTTGGCTTGTTTAGTAGTCGATCTCGCCTATTCAAGGTCGAGCTCAAATTAGTGTTTGATAACTTAATTACTAAATGAGTCCTTGTAAACGAATTGAGCTCTACATTTACTAAACGAGACCAAAAAAAATTCCAAAGGCCGAGCCTTTAACAAACCGAACTAGTGATGCACACATATGGATTGATATACTAACAAGTAACAAATTTATTAGAGTTACCATTTCTCCGAGAGGTGGGGTCCAGAAACCGCCCTTCCAATCCCTATGAATCCGCAAATCGCACCCTTCAAATTCAACCTGGTCCTTCTCATCACCAAACACCACCAAATACTTTGAATTCATCAATATACCAACAACACTTCCCACCCTCCATCCATTTCCACAAAACGCGTCCACATCTTCCCCCAGACCGAATCTCACATCGATATCCGGCGGCGGTGGCGGCCTCACTCTGCTCCCGTCGACGTGCTCCCTAACTGGTCTCGATGATCCACATCCGTCGGAGACTAGTACGGTGTGGTACTCGACGTAGACAGTGTTCGTCTTCTTTGATGGTGATTTGAGAACGGTGGCGGCGTAGTAGCTGTAGGTGGTGGATTTGAAGCGGTTGCGGTCATCGTTTTCTGATAACTCAGGCATCCCGGCCAGTTTATGCGTGCCTGGACTGATTATGGAGAGTGGGTTTTCGTCGTTCCGGGTGAGTACTTCTACTGTGTCTCCTTTGTTGAAGTGCGGTTGCCACATTGTTTCTGAATTCTGAGTTTTCGGTTTTAGAGAGAGAAATTATTCGTCGCAGCTCTATGAGAGTGTAGAGAGAGGCATGGTGTTAGGGTAATAGCCGGCCATTGGCAGGTAAGTGGCATGCCCTGTGTGTGAGCGGGTACGAAAACACTGGGGAGATTCTATTTAGTACATCCTTTTTTTTCATGCAGACACAAAATCTTCGTGCATTAATCTAGAAAAAAAAAAAAAAAAAAAACTATTTCCATGGATCAGTGCTGCGTGGCCTTTTTAGGCCCAAAACCAAACCATGTGACACCTTATCTCACTCATATTCATTTGTTGTTTTTAGAAAACCAGCTACAAAGCCCAATTCAAAACCCAGCACCCATTTGGGTTGGGTAGGAGCTGACCCAAAAGATAGAAGGTCTATTGAATTCTGACCCAAAATATACTTTAGCCAATATCAAATTCCTTTTTTTTAAGAGAGAGGTCTTAAATAATCATACAAGAATTATATAGTTGCAGAACATTTGCTTTTCAAAAGCAATGCGACTTATTTGATCTATTGAAATTAGTTTATGTTAAGAGTTGCAGGAGTGGCAATGTGCAAATAACAATCTCTCTCCAAAAACAATGAATCCCGCAATTTGAACTTATGACCTCTTGACCATGGTACCACTTGTCAATTTTAGTTTCGCCCTCTCTCTTAAAAAATTAATTGGAGGTTAGATTTTCATTTTTTTCGAAAAAGCGAAAAATAATTATATTTAGCAAATATAACGGATACAAAGATTGAAAGGGACAATAGCATGACAACATCCCAATACAATGAAGCATCCAATAAGGTTCAGCTTTCACTTAGGCCGTTTATGATACTCGATATTGCATATATGGTTCTGGAGTGATCAAAGGGAGAGAAATTGCACACTCAACAATTACCATATACATGCTTATAATGGTAAAGAGGAAAAGAAGAGAACACAAAGACCGAGAGATTATGTGGTGTAGGGGGTGCACTGTAGTGGTGCAGTGCACCAAAACGATGTAGTTTTGCTGACACTTAATGTTATTATTAGGAGGCTGCTTACACTAATATCAATCTAATTCATCTCTAAACAGTTTTAAATGTGAGCAAATGCATCGTTTTACTACAAACATAAGGTTCGGCCAAATACAACCAAATGTCCTTGCATGGATTCTAGCTATACCTGTTGCCCTATGTCAGGGTATAATCAATTTTCAGGGTACAAAATGGAATTAAAGCAACTCATGATTTAGCTAGGGTGAACCCACCCCTCTTCTATCATTTTCATGAAAGAATATTAGTTGAAGCTGATCTATCCATCCACCACATGTATTAAATCCAATTGGGTATGTGAACTACCCCACCAATTTCCCATTGGGTAAGTAACTCCATGACCAACCCTAGGCCCGAAGGACAGGGACCCTTTGGGTATTTATTGAAAGTGCAGATTGGCCCTTATATTATACCTGGAATGACTAGTCATTGTCTATCTGAATGGACATTTTGTGGGTATGGGTGCATCTTGAGTTTCAGTTTGAAATCAGGTGATTCTTTATTGTAATTCACCAGTGGTGGAAGTCCCATCCCACAAGTCCTAAAACTGAAAGAACTCCTTGGTAAAACTGAAAGCTTACTAGCTTCACAGTTCAAGAAGATTAAGAGAGTAAAGTTAGAGCTATTCATACAAAAAGGGGTGCAGGGTTGAGGGGTTGAGCTAGGATTGATGAATATCTAAAGTACATTTCAAAAATGTAAAATTTAGGTGTCTTCGTGGATCAAAATTGCGGTATTGCGACAATATCGGTACTTTGGTCATGTCAAAACTATAAATTATGCTTATTAGATTATATACACTTCTGGCGAAATTACAAAATTTGGTGAGATCAAGTGACGCCACTTGTATAAGAGTTTAGAATATATGGGTAATTTGGCTAAAACAAGATCCTAAATACAGAGTGATGCATAACTAGATTTTGAACTTGGATAACAAGCCATTTTATTTCATATGTATCCAAATATTGGTATTTGAAACACTGAAGAAAAGATTCTAAACCAATTCAAAGATGACATGTGTTCGGTCGCGATGCATTTGGGGAGATATCAGGACCACAGTACCATTCCAATTTGGAGATATCATTACTCTTCGTTTGGATTAATGGAAATTGAAGGAGAGTGTATGGTACCCTTATACTAGGAAACATATCAGGACCACAGTACCATTCCAATTTGTTGGCTCTTTCTCTGCAAGAATACTGGCAGGTTCAAAGTTTTGGTTCAAAGTTTTAATTCTTTTCCCTACCACTCAAATCAACGCAGCTATGGGTACCCACACTCGCGTACGTTATATGCATGCAATTCATCTCAACCGTCCATCTTCGAAATCAATGGTTTGAATCGTTGAAAAAACTTTTAGACGGTTGAAATGCATGGTCAATGCATTTGGCATACGCAAGCATGCGTACTCGTAGCTTTTTGCACTCAAATGGGTTAATCCATGGATGGGTTACTAAATAGCTCCATTTTGGACACATGCATGCCAGGACGGAGCCAATAATTTTACTAGGCATGCATGTATGTTTTGCAGGCAAATTGAAGAGTACTTTAGGATTGGACTTCTCATATTTGCCAACTTTAAGCATTATTGATTATTGATTTCCATATTTAGCTAGAGAGATAGTAACCAGTGAAGTGACCTTGTGGAATGAAGGTCTCCCAATGATCGATGCAGCACCTTAACCTTAGGCACTGAAAACAACACACTAACGACGATCTTCTTTTTTATAACTCAGGTGCAGCTAAATTATCAACATCGCTATGTGTACAGAGGCAGGAGTACTAACTATGTACCGACCAGTTCGGGGACTCACTTGTTGGTTCCACATGAACGATCTGAGCTGTTCATTCATTTTAGAATGATTTTCCTAGAGGCCCCGTGGAAAATCATCTCAATCGGAGGTGCGTGAGTGCTTGATCTAAAATCTCCCGTTCATTCAAATGTGGAACTCACAAGTGAGTCCCTAAGCCGGTCGGTACATGGTCTTTACCCCTGCCATCCTTACCACTAGAATTACCGCTGAATTATCACCCTCCCTTAGTGTTTTAACCTATTGCGCCACATAATTCATTACTTCATCCCGAATTTCATAAGTATCAAGAGATATGTTGACATATGTGGATATGACATTAAACCCCTTCCAAGTGACATATTTTACATACAACAACTTGTTTTCACTTCTTAAATCGCCACAAGAGGGCGGTTCCAATCACACAAATAGCAGAGACGGTGAAAACAATCTCACATGTCTAGCTACCTTGTGCAGTATTAAGACGGTAAAGGTCAGAGACTTAGTAGTTTTTATCTTTTTAAACCAAATTCAATTAAAATTTCATTGATGCCATTAAGTCTCGTGAGGCTAGTCCATACATGGAAAAATTTTAATTGGACCTCTCACTAATGAATCGAGAGTGAGTTTGATCATCTAAGAATTGGTCAGTATACACATAAGCTGACTCGAACACTTATCAAGCATTAGTTAGGAAAAAAAAAAGCCCTATTACTCGTATTAAGGAAGGCTGTCTTCGAATATTGTACATGGAACATCATGTCACTAAAAGTCTTTGTCCTCCAAATAACCCCAGAACCACTGCATACACACCTCACAAGTCACAACACATGTGCCTATTAATGCTGCAAGTATTATTGAGGCCTGCTGGAAATGGGCCCACAAAAGGAACCAAGGAAGTATACACGAGGGGGAAGAAAAAGTGTGGACAGAGGAAGAACCTTAATGTTCAAAGTGTATTACCACTCCATTGAGGATTTGAGATGTATGGGCATGGAATGGGGCTAAGGAGGGGCATCATTTGGACGTGCCAGGTGAAAAAAAGGAAGTGAAAAGGACTCCCACTTAACAAAAGTGGGCCAATTAACAAGCCCTAGGTGCTATCGGGTATCAGTAATTATTCAATAGTTCCGGAGCATATCTAGGTAGTGTTCTTGATATTTCAGCTCATATGTACACTTAATCATGGACCTTACGAGAATGTGTGGAGCTCAAATGTCCCAGAGCTCCACGCGACTAGAATAATTAGACTCCGTGCACTTGGTTGGCCCAAGTGTAGAAGTGGTCGATTGTAGAAGGGCTACCCGTGCACGAGTAATTTTAGGGGAGTTAAAATACCCAAAATACCCTTTGTCACCTCTAAAATTGAGGCCATCTAAAACACATTTGGACTATCCTGATCAGCTTGACAAGGCCTACCAAGCCTTGCGGTCAACACGGTCCCCAACTTCTCAATTTGCATTGAGTCCAAGTTTTTTTTTTGGACCCAGCAGTTACTGCAACAGGTGAATCTTATTGTATAATTGTACAAACTACCAACATATATAATGTATATAAATAGGATTGTAAATGAACTGAGTTGCTCGTAACTTGGCTCATTATGGCTCAACTTGTTTAGTAATCGAGCCGAACTCAAATTTTTGGCATGTTTAGTAAATGAGTCGAGCTTAACACTTTCAATTATGCTTGGCTCTACAAAACTCGGCTCTTTTGTATATACTCATTTAGTAAATAAATTTGACTCGGCTCGTTAAAGGCTCTGCTTATTTACAACCAAGCCCAACTCGAGCTCCCATTTTTTACTTGTTCAATAAATGAGGCGAGCTTGAGCTTAACAAAACCCGGTTGTTTGCACCCGTAAATTATACTAACTTACCCAAACTTCGAGTTAAGGGTTTCAAGAATGTGATTAATGTAACTTAAAGAAAATTGACAAATTATCACCCAGATCAGCGCATTGACCCAGAAATCATGTGTTTTGGCAACCTATATTGTTGAAACCAAGACACCTGGTTTTTAGGACCATTCAAGACTCCAATATAACAAGATTGGAGAGTACATCTCATTTTTTGAAGATATTGCATCCCAGTACAATTTTTTGGATTGACCTAATTGGCATCCAACGTTGTCTTTTGTTCTAATCTCAACTAGATATTGTAGTGAGGGCATGACAAGGAGCAATGGGTTAATTCCTCCAATTTTGCATGCTTGACCCTCTATGTCAAACAACTACTTACGACATCGGTAATTTATCCGGTTTTTTTTCAAGATTTCAAAATTAGTTGAGATATGAGTAAACTAGCACAATAGACCCGATTACCAAAACAAATAAAAAAAGGTCAAGTCCTCGTGGTGCGCCTTGTTACGCTGTACAGAGATTTTGTTATCTTGATTTGAACCGTTCAACTTAAATTAAATTGATCGAATATCATTTGTTTCCTTTTCTGCCACCATGCGTCATACATTAATGCATCCGGAAATTAGTATGCTCAAAAAAGTAATTTAGAGAACAACCGTAAGACAAATCTATCTTAATCATGTGGTTACCAATGCCTTATTAACTTAATTTTTTGTACAACTGTAGTATTCATCGAACTTTACAAACTAAATTGTTTGAATCACAATGGTAAAATCTTTGTAGAGCATACAAATGGGCGCCATACCCCTACAGTGTATTAGCACACTATAAGAACTCATCGGCCTGTCGTTATAACTTCTGATGTTAAACGAATATAAAAGAATATACCTAAGTGACACAGAAATTTTGGACTTCTTTTGGAGTTAAATAACCATACTAGAGTGCTATATTTTTTTAGTTGAGTTCTACTTCTATATGAATGACACGTTTAATATTAAGGGTCATGCTAATATGTGCATAGTAGACACACAATAAACACATAAATAAACAAAAAAACACACACACTTCCATACATATTTTACACTTTTCAATACATTTTCACATATCACTATACACTTGTCACACATTTCAATACATTTTTCAACTTTAGCGCGTGTCTATTGGACACATGTTAACATTTTTCTTATTAAAAGAGTATATTAAAGCTAATTTTTCTTAATAATTACTCCATCCGTCCCAATTTCTTGGTCCTACTTTCCATTTTGGGATGTCCCAAAATATTTGTCTCACTTCTAAAAATATCTATAAAAACAAGGTCACTTTCCAGTTTTACCCTTAAAAAGTATTTTTCCCATCTTAATTGGCTAGTCTATTATTTTTTATTTTATAACGATTTTTATGATTTTGAAAATTTTCTATTATAAAACTAATTGATATTTATCAAACAAGATTCATACTCCCTCCGTCCCTTTTTAAATGTTTTACTTGGGATTCTGTGCCATTTTCAACGGCTTATAACTTTTAATGTGAACCTCAAAACATATGCATTATGGATCTTGTTTGATAGATCTTAATTATTTCTATTATACAAAATTTTCAAAATCATAAAAGCTATTATAAATTAAAAGTTATAAGCCGTTGAAAATGGCACAGAATCCCAAGTAACACATTTAAAAAGGGACGGAGGGAGTATTAAATATGTTTTGGCTTTCATATACTAAATTAGTCTCATAAATTTGGTCAAGGTATAATATTGACTGGATTTAAGGACAAAATAGAAAAATCTATACAAAGTTTTCACATCCATTAAAAACTCACTTTCCCAACAAGAGCAAATAAATTAAGACGGATGGAGTAATACACTCCATTAGCAAAATACGAAGACCAAGAAATTAAACAAATCAAGGGTGGGAGTTCCATAAGTTTGACCGTATCTTAGAAGACTGTGAAGGGCAATGCACCGCGTGCCCACACGGTCACCTTTTCCCACACCCCCTTCCTTATTCTTTCTAAAATTATATAGGGTTTTGCTAACGTGTGCTTAATAAGAATATCTTAAATACACGAACAAACAAAAATAACACACATTTCGATAAAATTTTTACACTTTTTAATACACTTTTCACATTTTTTATATACACCTTTTTAACCTTAAAGTGTGCTTACTGAGCACACGTTAGCATTTAAAGCTAATCTTCTAGACTTCTAGTCAGGGATCCCTGACTTTGCCTAAAGTTAGGAATCTCTGACTTTGCTTAAAGTCAAAACCTCACATTTCTTAATTTGAATTTTGATGGTCCAAACCGTCCAAAGTGTTTTTAATGATCCCTGCGAGGAATCATTAATAAAATGACTAGGAAGGGCTTGATCCGAGCAGTTTTTAATAAAATTGTACATATGTAGTTATAAAAAACTACTAGGATAAAGCCCTTCCCCGTCAATTTTTTTTTTATGATTCCTCGTGGGGACCCTTAAAAACACATTCTAAACATATTGGATGGTTCGTATTATCAAAATTCAATCGAGAAATGTGAGGTCCTGATTTTAAGCAAATGCAGGTATCCTTGACTCAAAGCTCGCCCTCAAGAAGCTTTCAATGAGGACTTCCTCACAAAAAAAAGTGCAAAAAAAAAAGTTGTGAGCCATTGAACCACGTGAAGGGCGTAGGAAAATGGTCTTTTTAAAACTGGTCTTTTTGAAATCTGAACCGTTGAATGCAAATAATAACAATTGAAAAATAACGACATAGACATCTTCAAGGACGGAGCCAGAAATTTCACTACGCATGGGCGAATTTTTTTCCCAATATATTTTGCAGGGGCGAGCCTATATAATTCATAGAAAATTTCTTTTTTTCTATGTAATATTAAAGGATTTTTTTTTTTTTTTTTTGCAGGGACGATTGCCCTACTGGCCTCTCTTTAGCTCCGTCCATAGACATCTTTGTAATAAGACTGTAGTCTGTAGAGAAACCGGGTGCTCTTTCGAAGAGGTAGAGATGTTTTAAATGCTAATTTTTTGAACAATTTTAAATTCCAATTACCTAATTTATCGGGCTTTTCCACAAGAAAGTTACTTTATTAAGGTTTTTATATGTTGCTAAACAATTAGAGTACGATAAAGAATCCAATCAGCCATTTGATTGAGCCTGAGCTTGAACGTTTGCAATTTTTAAACATTGGTTAAGTTGATTGATTTTGAAATTTCTCTAACTTAAATTTCGGTCCCAAAATATACTGTCGGATTCCACAAAACGAAAGAATACATTTAGCGCTGTAAAATTTGCATCGCAAGTACGTTAATTTAATTTTTTGGAAGGACTTTGAAGTTCGAACAATAGAGTTGGAACCTCGAACCTATTAAGCTTGCAAGAGATCCAATCAGCAGGCACCCATAGAGTCAATAACCACATAAAAAAATATTTGATTTATTCGGTAAAATGTTAATAAGTTAGTAGAGAAGCATACCCGAATAATCATAACTTCTTAATATTCTTAAATCCCAAATACCTTCTGAAAAAATTAGAGAACAATTACACACTTGAGATTTATAAGCTTGTTTCCCTGACTAGATATGACCGTTATATATAAGATTGATTCATTAATCTAATGTTAGCATATATTCAACATTTAAATAATTTTTTCTTTGGATTGTACCAAAAAAATAAATTAAATTTTTTTGGGCCTTGACCTGCCCTTGTCAGGTCCACCAGGGCAGCCCACTGGCCGTCCAAAATCCTCTCTCCTTAATATAAGCCCATCCACCTGCCTCACTTTCTTCATTCTTTCATTCCTCTCTCTCATCTCCTGTGTGTGCTTTTTCTCATGGGAGAAAGAGAAAAGCTTTCACAGCAGAGAGCTGGACAGAAATTTCCACAAGGTATGACGAATTTTGCCATTTTCTTTAAACTTTTTTCCTAGTACTTCTTTTGTACAGTCCATCAACTAATCTTTCTCCCTAGTTCACATAATCTTACCGTGTTGTTATCAATTTCCGTTGTTGCTCTCACGAAGTTTAGTAAAATGAAACGTTTTCGAAATACGTTTTCACGTTCTCGATCCCGTTAACCACGCGCATCATGTGACTTAAGTTTCTCCAACTCACTTCTTCCTTAGAAAATCAACCCCAAGTTAAGCTTTACCTCTCATAGCATACTTTTTTTTTCCTAGTCAAGTTTACATATAATACTGACTTCCTTTTTATTTATTAAACTTCCAGATTTTTTTTTTTTTTTTTTGGGACTGATCTAACACATAATTCGAGTAAAGAAGGAATATTTTTGGATAATAACGTTTAAAAAAAAATTAAATTGATTAATCTAACACATAATTCTATTATTTTCCATTTCCTTGAGTTCCATCATATAACGATGCTCCAATTTTTTTGCTGCAGGTCTTCTACAACACAACTATGGACAAGAAGATATACCGGGCGATCGAAGCGCCATCACCGGTGATTATTTACATGGAAGTGGGTCCCGCACCGTGACGGCATCTTGTTGATGTTAATTTCGGTGCTATCCTACCTGAGCTTTTCCCCACAACCTCTCCTTCTTCATTCTAATTTTTATTTTTGTTTCCTTTCATTTCTATAGAACCTTCTAGTTTTCTCTTTTTGTCAAGTGTTCTTGACCTTGTAAGGCCTTTTCTTGACCTTGTAAGACCCCCCTCCTTTTCTTGTGTCTTTTTTCTTCGCCTTGTTACAAGTCTTACATCAGAAATGTCCGCTGTAAGGTTTGGTCATCGTCTTTCCCCGTTCCCGCCCAACTCACGTTCTCCTTCCTTGTCTATCCCTCCTGAGCTATTCAAATTAGATCGACTTTATTAGCATCTCTCCCTATTCTATTTGCATTTCAGCCTTTTCCTTTAATTTGATGTAAAATTCTCCATGAAGTAAATTACTTAATTAAGTTGCCTCTAGGGTTTAAACTGTACACACAATTAATAATCTCTCTCTCTCTCTCTCTCTCTCTGAGGGTATATATTTGTGTGTTATTTTTTTGTTTTGTTTGTGGCATTAAGTAATTTAAACTGAATTTTGTGGGCACAAAATATGTTGTGACAGAGGCATGATCAATTTCTTTGTTTTATATGTTGTTTTGGGGGTAGAAGTGAGAGAATAAATATTCTTCTGAGTTATGTGGAAGAGTTTTTATTATCCTCGTGACTGCTCAGACGTACTTCCAGACTATCCACACTGTATTAAATTTCCCACTGTATTATTGGAAGTTCTCTCTGTTTCTCCTTGAATTTTTTTTTTGTCATACCTTTTCTGAGCTCATCAAATTTATGAACGGGGAAGTGTGGTGGTTAGTTCATGTGTTAGAGCTTTGAATATCTCATACTGTATTCTGAGATCAAATCTCCTTCTCCCTGTAATAGATTAGGAATGACGTATTACAAAAAAATAAATTTATGAACTGTGAAAAAAAAGTAAGTCTTCTCACTCTTGATTTGGAAAATATTCAGTTTCTTGAAAATTGTCACGTGACACCCCAGCTAATTAAAAAGATATGTAGCGGAGTGGGTCGGGTCGGGTCGGTTTTTTTGCACATTATTTATATTGTAGAAATACCTCCTTTATGTTGTTCTTTGAAAATAGAACAGCACATGACAAACAGTAAATTGTATATAACAGTGCTTCAAGATCACCAAATTCTGCTTGATTGTGTGGGTAATCATTTTTTTCGCGAAAGTAATTTAGCACAGCATCCAATCAAAATATCGTTTACTATGGTACTTGTTTGTATCAACACGTAAGATTATACAGTACTTATTCCCGTTACAATCAATATATTTTTCGCAAAAGTAATTTAGCACTGCATCTAATCAAAATATTGTTTATGGTACGTGTTTGTGTCAACAAGTAAAGATTATATTAATGTTACAATCGATATTTATGGAGAGATGAAAGAGCTGTATTTTCCCTTCTGTTTTTTCATTTAAATTGCTTACTGTTTTTGTACAAGACAAACAGAATAAGCCAGTGAAGCTCGGGTTGACATGTGATGCAATTTTTGGCAAAGGAACTTATTCCCATTTGTGCTGATCCGTCAAATCAAATTTTCAGTCCTCTGAACTAGGAGACTCAAATTTGGGTGTTTATTGAAATGAAGTACTATGAGTAGGTCCGAGGAATTACGTTACAGAAAATGTGTATCAACTTGCATAATGTTGTACACATTTAACCTGATTCTCATGAAGTCAATTTATAAAAGCCTAGGCGAATTTGTTGTTAGCGCGTATGAAATTAAATGGAGAGAATTCTTCCCTGAAATGATATCCAAATCAGCAATTAACAAAAAGTATTGATGAGGGTGAATATCTTGTCAGAGGTGATAATTTTCCATTGGTAATGGTTAAACTAACATAATACACATTAAATAGCTAAATACAGGTCATCTTTAGTATTCAATGTAGAATTTTCAAATAAAACAGTTATTTGTAACTCCCGTCTCACATGGTGTGGAACCCATGCATACATGGGCTCCACTTAATATGGGCGTTACAATTTACCCTTGTATAAAAAAATTAAATAATAATAACAAGTCTTCACCCCCTCCATTCTATCTTTGTCCATTTTCAAGGGTACGTAGTCGATTGGAGTCCTCTTCAATTTTTTCTTGTGTCTCTCTTGCACGTTTAATGTTTACTTCTATTACTTACAGTGATGTTTACGAAAGACGTGATGCTCCCAAACTCCTGTAGTCACCACCCAAAAGAAGTATAGATGAGGGGGAAGAAAAAGTCTGTACAGAGAAAGAACCTGATTGTTCGTAGTGTATTACTACTCCATTGAGATGTATGAGCATGGAATGGGGCTAAGGAGGAGCATCATTTGGACGTGCCAAGTGAAAAAAGGACCCCCACGTAACAAAAGTGGGCCAATTAACAAGCCCTATGAATAATTATTCAATAGTTTTAGACCACAGCTATATGGTGTTCTAGATAAATCTAACACCGTATATTAGGCAAATCTCATATACACACTTAATCGTGGACTCCACAAGAATCTGTGGCGTTGAAATGTCCCAGAGCATCACGTGACTAGAATAATTAGACTCCTTAATTGCACTTCGTTGGTCCGATTGCAGAAGTGGTCAACTAGCCTTTACCTCTCTCTTCTCAACCTTCCCTGTATAAAATCGGTGCTTTACTTGACATGGTTTGTTTCCTGAAAGACACAAGGTGATGAAATTTCATATGATAAGAAATTGGGTTTAGTCGAGCTGTGTATAAACTAGTAATGACCCTCAGTCAAAAAAAAAGAAAAAAAGAAGCCATGTGAGGTTGTAATAGTGAGCAAGGTAAATCCATGTGATTAGGCTGCAGTAATTTTATTCTTCTGTGATTTCCCCCAACTAATGAGTGCCTTGGAACTATATTACTGACATACATATCTTAGGAGTATTATGATGATAGTGTGCATACATAGGCTCTAGGGTACATGACAGCTTAGGTTCCAACCGCATCACTACCATTCCATTCAGCAACAAATGATGGGCCAACCTGTGCGATTCATCAGCTATACACACACACACACAAATGTACACTCTATGACAGGTCTTTTTGTTAGGCCCAGAGGTGTCCAATAGGTTTAGTTACAACATGTCATTCCTTGCGATTATTCTAAAAATAGGTTTATCGGTGCGATAATCGAATTTTACAAAAAACTTAGTTGAAGCGCTTCCTAAACATGAATTAGTTTTAGGAGAGAGAGTGAAAAAACGGTCCAACAAGTCATATCAGAGTGAGGAGGTCATGGGTCCGAGTTGCGGGAGTGTCATTGTGAGAGAGGGATTGTTAGGCCTGGAGTGCCCCCATAAATTTGGATACATAATGCCACTCTTTGCAACTGCTCTAAAAGCAAACTTGCGGGTGTGATGTCGAATGTCATAAAAGTCTTAATTAAAGCTCTTCTTAATTCCTATACACCAATTAGTTTGAAGAGAGATGGTGGAAAAATGGTCTAACACTTTTGACCCAACCATATCTCTAATGATGAACTCCACAAAAATATGTGGTGTTGCAACACCACATAACGGTGCCCCGAGACCCAATAATTTTTCTGTCTATAACTAATTTCCATCACCATGCAAGTTATTTCTAGCAAATGGGATGTGCAATTGAAATTGCAAAACTAAGATAACATGTGACCATTGCCGTGGTTTTGGATCATTTCAGGTTTGTATAAATTTTCGTATGCCTAGCATCTTCTTTTTACTCTAAGGTGTTATCATATCTTTGAAATTCAATTTCCTGTAAAGTTTATGTGGGGGTGTCCTCGCCGGAGTGAGCTCTTTGAACCTTTTGGGGGTTGGAATGGACTGAGTGGTGTCCTCGTGAGCCTTTTCCTTCCGCTGGCGGGAATGGCCTGCACACATAGATAAACGCGTCAGCGCCTAATCCGGATGGTGGTGGTCCGGGAAGGCACTCCGACGATTAAATCAGTCACCGGAGAATAAAATGCCTTAAAGGACTTAGTGAAACAGAGGAGTTAAGCGGGTAGTAAATGAGGAGAGAGATCCCCTTTAGTGGTAGTTGTGAGTGGGTATTTATAGGCAGAGAGAGAGTGCATCCCACGCGCTCGGTGCTCCCCACGTGCTTGTCATTCGCGCTCGGAATGACAGGTGAGGTGACCTCTGTTCCTGCTATAGACGCCATGACTGGGATGATGTCGTGGCACGTGGGCTCGAGTAGTACAGTCACCCTTGAAATATTCCCCACCACCCATGTGCTGCTGCAGGTGGCGGTGGCAGAGTAGGTGACTGCCGCATTTAATGCTCCATTGGGGAACGTGTAGCATGCCTGGTAAGCTTCCCCCGAACCAAGTGAATTCCGAACCCCCGCGTATCCGCAGTCGACCAACTCGGCACACGAGTGGCCCAACCCTAAGACGCTCGGCACGCCGATCGGCGGAGGTCCCCGAGGGTGTTCTGAGAGCCAAACGGAGAATGCCACACCTTGGGCACTTCTCGCTCAGCAAAGATCGTTCAAATCCATATTCACCCAGAACCACGCATACGTGTTCCTAGCCGAGGGTTCCATACGCTCGGCAGCGTCAAGGCGGAGCAAACTGCATTTAGCTTTGCTGACTATGGGACAATGACCCCTTTTAGCTCTTTGTGGTTGTGGGGAGGGTCCTCCGCTGACCCTCGTGAACCCGGCCGCTACAGTTTATTTACTAGCATTCAATGGCGCATTTTTCTTAAGTTTGATTTCAATGTTTTTGTAGAAGATCATCCAATACTGCTAAAGTAATATGCTTCACTCCTTTCGCATAAATTTATATTCCCGGTAAAAACTTAACCCGTCAGACACATCGATATGTAAAAATAGTGAGCATTTCTATCGAAGCACCGAATAATTATCGCAAGTTGGTAGGGCTCGTGATTATCATCATTCTCATACTTCTATTTTCACAAACTGTATTATTAGTCAACCTAAATTAGACAAAGATCAAGAAAGATTTGATGATAATAATGGGCTTAGATTTTATGCTTAGTTAGGAACTCATCTTTTTACCAAAGTGTCCCGAATTCAACGAACAAAATGATGGTGTCCACAAGTGGGTATTGAAAAGCAATATACCGTTGCCCTGTATATTGACTTGGCCGTTCACCTATATATCTATGGCTATGAGGAACTAGGGCCATCTCGATCATGGCACAATAGATTCTGTTGTGCTTTTAACGATTTTTAGAATGTGATTGAAATCGTTTATTTCCTTTTACTCACAAAGTAATTGAATATCAGAAAAAAACCCAAATTGATAGAACATGCAGAAATATGATTGAGACACGTTTGTCTGAAAATAATAGATCCTACTGTGCTTTTAACGATGACCCTTTCTTGATATTAAAAAGTGATTGAAGTCTTTTATTTTCTCCAACTTGTCAAGTAATAATCCTATATGTAACAAAATCAAATTGATATAACATGTGTAACAATATAATTAAGACACATTTGTCTTGAAAAAATTATTGATCTCAAATTCACAGTTACTTGATTAGTTTTTTTTTTTTGGTTTCTCTTCACTGTAGATAAATGTTTCTCAATTTCATTGGGTCCTAACACAAGATCACATAGCAGGGGCCCGGTTCGGCTCAGAGAGGGTGTCAATCAAATCACAAAAAACATGAACATTCTCATGGAATGCCCAAGGCTCTGTTTTCTATTTGATTTTGGTAATTCAATTGCTAAAATTAATCATTTTTTAGCAAATGAGTTCAGTAGATGCCAAAATTATGATATTTTAAATAAAAAATGAAGTAATTCCGTGTAACTGATAAAAAAGAAGTAGTTTATTAGTTTAGTGTATCAAATGGAAAACTAAGTCTCAAGTATCTTGCGTAGGGTCTTTGTGTTTGGGCCACAAATATTGGACCCATCCAGCCAAAGTCATTCATCTTTTTAGGTAACATGCTAACGTGGCCATCTAATTGGGTGGTCTTCAACTTTTGATTTTTTTTTTTTTTTTTAGCCAGGCGAGAGAGAGTTTAGAGAGAGAAAGTGAGGAGAGGAAGAAGCTTCTCTTCCATTGCTGCCGGCCATGGCCGCCTCCCTTCCCTCTCCCCCTCCACCCCCTTCCACCTTCGTCGTCCTCCTCTTCTCCTTCTCTGAACGCCTATTAGGGTGAAGGAGACTCCTCATGCCAGATCCATTCCTCTCCGGTCCGGTGTGGGTGACCACACCCCGATTTTTGGACCCGTGGGGGCCAAATCTGGGGTTCCCGGTTTGGATCTCTTTCATCGACGGCGAGCAGCGGCTTCCAACAGCTCCGGCGAGTGTGACGACAACAACTGGTGACTTTCGATGATTCCTGCACAGTGGCATCTGTACTTTTCCGTTCTTTTTTTGTTTTTCTATTTTTTTTTTGTTTTTCTGTATTTTTTTGTATTTTGTTGTATTTGTTGGTATTTTAATGAAATTTTCTTCCAAAAAAACTTTTGATTTTTTTCTCTTTTTTTTTTTTTTTTTTGAAGATTTTATTTTAAACTTTTGATTTAATCATTCCTTTGATGACTTTGCGAAAAGTTGCTTGTCAAACACAAGGAGCTATCGCTCTTTGGTACCTTATACAACCCGCCGAGTGTCTGGAGTTCCCATAGTGATGTTCAGGGAAAGTTGCTATGCCCAGCTACTCCCTCCTCCGTCCTTTTTCGGGGGAGGGGCAATATGCAAGGAGTTCATCTAGTATACAAGGCCTATATATATATATATATATATATATATATATATATATATATATATATATATACATGCAAGGAGTTCATCTAGTATACAAGGCCTATATATACATGCCTCGTACTAGATGTTTTCTATCATTTAATTTATCTTTTGACGCCTTTTCAAAACGTGTTGAGAAAATTCGACACCAATACTTTTGGATTATGAATATTAATTCGGAGTCATTGCAAGTACTAACTAATAGGGACACCAAGTATTAAGGGTGTTCACGGCTTAGATTTGTTTGGTTCTCTAATAAACCAAGAACTAGACCATTCTGAATGGTTTTAAAAAATTAGAAACCAAAACTTGACAAATATATTCGTAGAACCTGACCAGAACCAAATTGTAAGACCAGTTTGGTTTTGTTTTAGTTCTAATTCTATCCAATTAGCATCTAAATACTTTTTCAAAGTATATAAACTCATAAAATAATTGTGTGAATTTTATTGTAAGATTTCAAAATCAATTTGGAAAGTACTGGAGTAGGAAAAGAATGAACTTGGGTACTGAGATTTTCTACTCAACACTCTGACAGTCCTTGATTATAACTTCGTAAGAAAAAAATTAATTTACCAAAACAAAACACAAAATTCTATGCATATTTACATATATAGTAATACTAAATGATTCAGTTCAGTTCTAACAACGTTCTTAAATTGATAACTAGTAAGCAAACCAAAACCAATAGTTTCTTATTTTTTCAAAATCATAACTAGACTAAAGAAGGTCCGGTTCGGATCGGTTTAAGTGGTTAAATTGGTTTTCTTGAACACACCTACCAAATATGAATTTCATCCATGCCATCAAGTAGATGGTGAGATGGGTTCCCCAATTAGATGGTTCATTGGTCAAATTTGTTTAGTTAGTTCTCTCTCAGCCTTCGCATCTTCTCTTAATTTGTTTAGTTACTCCATAAATCACTCCACAAAGTTCTTGATAAATAAGTACAACTGGATTCTGCCATTTTAAACTGATGTCCATTTCAATTCTCAATTCTTCATTTTTGTAATGTCCCGCTCCAACTCGCACACTATTGTTCGCTTTGGTAACCTAAACCACATAGACTTCAATGATCACAAAAACATTTAAAAAAAAAAATCCCATATACTTACATGTAAGGCACCCCACCCTGAGTATTGTAGGATGAGCTAAACTGAGAAGTTTTCATAGGAATTAGACAGCCTCACGGTTATTAAAGACCTTGCACAAAGTAAGGTCACGATTAGCACTGAATTTGCATCCACCGATTGGACTTGTGACCACCCATCCAGACATTGACCGGGATTCTCTATCGGAGCCCGCCGCATAGGTAGCAGCATAGGCAGGCTGGGTGTCGCAATTTTCAATTTTTCATCCAGAAAGTTAGTAAAAGAGAAAAAGAAAAAGGAAGAAGATGGGAAGAGTCGGCCCAAAAGTTTTAAGCCCAACTGATCGAAAACATTCCCCAGCCAACACAAGGAGCAAGAAATGGGCTTCTCAAGATCTACATAAGCCTGACACTCATACAATTCTGCCTGATACACATGGAATGGGCTCCTAGTTTCATTAAGATGGCCTTTAACTTCTTTGTTCTCTTCGGCCCATTTTTAGTTGGGAAAACACGTAGGACAGCCTGTTTGTGAATGGGACAGGTTTTAGAGGAGAGAAGTGAGATATAAGAGGACTAATGAACAATGTTCAAACAGGCCGCTAGGGTCCATAGCAGTGCTCCAAAAGTAGTGAATAATGTCTTCGCAGAGTTACATATGTGCACACCGGCTTGGAAGCCCGCCCAACTTGACCATCCTAACCCCTTTTTTTTAGGGTTCACGATAAATATTTAGGTCCATGCCATAATGCTGGACTGGGTTGAAATTTAAAGCTCATTTACTATGGGCTGGGTAGCCGGGCCCAACTTGATTAAAATAATATGTTTATTTTAATAGGGTATATATATATATGTATATGTTGTTACCGCTATAAGTCCTAATTGCTTAGCGGTTTTTTGCTTGAAGCAGTGCATCTCCTTGATTATACCTTAGTTCGGCTCCTTTAGGCTTGTAAATACCCAAAAAAAAAAAAAAAAAACTAATAAAATTGAATTTGTTGTGCTTTGTTCTTTGAGAAGTACTATTCTTATTTGGTTTATTTGAGAATTTCGTTCTTTTGCTCACGTCTGAGCTGGATTGAGCTCAAACCTCTCAAATATGGGCGAGTTCAGGTTCAACTGACTTTAAACTAGTCTAATTCAAACACTTCAAAGCTAAGTTTGATTCAACTTGAGTAGTTTACAGCCCTAACTCTACCCTCAAAATGACCTCTAAGTGATCATGGTCTTGTTCGGTTAATAGATTTAGTTTAGTTTTCGTGATGTAAGCAGGTGTAATAAGTGGAGAGAGATAGAGAGAAATGATGATGTAAATAAAACGAAAATAGGGCCTAAACCGACCCAAAACTCTCAACCGAACACGGCCTATAAAACTATAGATTTTCCAAATTCAAGTGGTCACTCAACCTCCGAGAGCGGTTCAGCCTATTTTGGCCTGGGACATTAATCTTAGAAGTGTCACCATTTTAGTTTTTCTTTTGGGCTTTGACCCCTTCTTGTACCAAAAATAAAAGTAGAGAGAATTCCTGTCGTGAGTAACCCTGTTGCGGCACAGATTTGCACATTTACGAAAGTTAAATTAGGGTGTCTACAAATGTGAATATTCAAAAGGTACAAACCTACATCAGATCTGTTCACCAAAAAATATCATCATCATTTACCTACTTTAAAGCCCATTACTTATTATTTATAGTTAAATAGTTTAGTATATGATATAGTGGTGACTTTGTGTGTGTGTGTGTGTATATATATATAAAGCGGTGAACCTTCTTGGTTTATATTTTTCCCTATGTTCACACCTGCCACCAATAATATATGTAATCAACATATGATAAATTAATGAAAGCCCCACTCCCCTTGTCAATCAACAAGTTGTTGGAAATAAATTAAGATGCGATACTAGTACATTCTCTTTGTGCCACTTTGTGGGGCTCTGGCCATTGATTTCAACACTTTGGAAATTAGTGACTCTATGATTGAAAATTATTGAATACATGGTTGAAATACCATCCCAAAAGGTATTGATTTGATCGATATCTTATACTTCAAACATTCTTTAAATTATTACTGAAGTAGTTTACACGTATTTCCTTCCAAAATCGGCTCATAGATTTCGGAGGCCTAAATCGAACTTATTAAACGAGGCCCATCTTATATTTGAATTGGGCCCTAAAGTCGAATTGGGCCATTTTTTGTATGTAGGGCTTACACAAAATTATATTGGGCCTAGTATGTGTTTGTGTGTGTCTATATATATATATATATATATATATATATATATATATATATATTTTGATTTTTTGGTAGGCCTAAGGCCCACGCCTCTTGAGATTCATGTCTAAGCCAGCTTTGTTTCCTTCAGTATGAACTAACTGCAGGCTTACGTGCACACAATACACTCATCTAAGCGTACACATACACGTCGTTATGCCTTCAAGGTTTTGTTTAAATTTTGAAAGAAAAGACAGAAAAATCTGTCTTCGAGAATTTTCTTTTCTTACCATTCTATATATGTATTAAGAAATCCAATTCTAGAATGAAAAATTCAACACAACCTAAATACTCCATCATTCTCTTTACATAGAAAAGGAATTGCCCTATCATCTCGATGATACACTTCTTGTTTTTGTATTTCTGTGCTTCATGTTATTCGACCCTACAAATGATTGGTAACGTGTTGTTTCCATATAGAGAATATCTTATTTACGGATCCTCCGTAAATAGGGGGTTTGCGCCGACTAAATCCCCGCCGTCCATCCCGAGATCCAACGGCTCGGGGGTTTGCACGGCTCCGAGTCGTTAGATCTCGGAATGAACGGCGGAAATTTGCTCGACGCAAACTTCCTATTTACGGAGGATCCGTAAAAAAGATATTCTCTTCCATATATCTGAGAGATCCCGTTTTGCTCTTACCTTGAACTTCGTTCTTAATAATGGAAGACTTTTTTACTATTTCTCGATCTCTTATTTCTACATGCATTGAACCAATCAAACCCGTTAGAGGCATTCCAGTCCGGGGGTTTTCGATCTGAAATACCCTCAAACAGTAAAGTCAGATACTTAGAGGAAATGTATTTTGTGGTTCTGATATTGAATGTAAAAAGTGAGCCTATTTGGCTCAGTCTGAATTTTCCTTACTGTATTATAGGTGTTCTTGTGATACTTCTTGGGCAAGTTTCCGTTTTATCGGCAACGAACTCCTCTTAGATCATGCCGTAGTTATTGAACCAGGCACGGAGTCAGGATTTTAGGTTAGTGAAGTCAAAAATTAGATTCATGTATGAGTTATTTTTCTTTTTGCTCATGCAAATAAATAACTAAAATTAAGAGGTTAACTGTAACGTAGATTTAAAGTGCATGATATATGTACTTTTGCTTTATAATTGGTCTCAATGAGTTATTATACTGCAAAAATAATGAACGATAGACTCATTTGTAGTATTTTAAACTATTGAAAAGAATATTAAAAAACTTGAGAAATCTATGTATTTTGAGCAAGTTGGAGCAATTTATGAATACGGTGTCAAAATTACAAAATTTAGCTCCAAATTATCAAAAATCGTTATGAGAAATTAAAGTGAGAGGGTCAACTGGTCAAGTGACTCCTGTTGTACCAAGGTGCCTCTGCCCATGTGTTGAACACCTCCTTGAGTGTAATACCTTAGGTTAATTTGGGGGTAGATGTGTTGAACACCTCCCCGAGTGTAGTACCATAGGTTAATTTGGGGTAGATAGTGTTTAGTCCCACATTGATTTTTTTTTTTTTGAACGGACCACATTGATTGTTTACACGAGTGATCTTGGACATATAACAAACCATGTAAGAAACTATTAGTACATAGGACTTAAGCATTTTGGGCCATGCGTGTTGTGTGGATCGTGGATAAAATCAAGGTACTTTGCCAGCGGTTTACATGGGGTGTTACAAATGGTATCAGAGCCCTGCCCTGGCCTAAGTGGTGGGTAAGATGCGTTTTGCCACCACGGACACTGGGGAGGTTGCTGGGACTATGCAATGAGGATGTTGCATCTCTAAGAGGTGAAGATTGTAATATTCAAAGATTGGGGGTATATGGTATTTAGTCTCACATTTAATCCCTAAGGGGTGAAAATTGTAATATCCCATTCTTACTTTTCGATGATTTTGATTTTCTCTCGTGCCACGTGGACTCACTTGTATTTTTCCTTTGACTGCAAAGACCCGATCGATTTATGATTGTTTTATTTTGCCCTCACACACTAGTCTAACTAATGGGTTGCCATATTGATCAAAATTTGACGTACGAAAAAAATATACTTCCAACTCAACCACCAGAATAACCAACATAATCTTTTAAGTGCTAAGTACATCAAATTGCCAAATAATGTCTGAATCCAATTATTTAAGTTATCCCGTGCGATCACACGTATTTAGGTGCGTATTGTTTTATATATGTGGCACTTTATACCAATAGTTCGTGCAATGTCAAGTGCTACCTACATTAAAGAAGTCATGCCGTTTAAAAAAAGTGCTACTTACATCAAATTGCCAAATCACCAAATCATTACTTTGATCATTAGTTACCAATGGTTAATAATCATATTAGTACTTGAAATTTATTTACCCAAAAATTACTTAATAATTTACCCAAAAAACTTGAAATTTTAAGAATTTTTACCCCACAAATACACGAGGGATTTTTAAGGGCCAATATCATAGAATTTTTCTTAATTAATCTAAAAATTAGTATAATGTGTGAAAATATTTGGAGATGTAAAGAATTCCGGGCTCTTGCTTTTACCCGTAGGACAACCCCCTGAGTGAGATATGATTCGGGCAAAATGCTGGAAATGTGTCCACAAAATTAACCTCCCATCACTTATTTGCCAAAAAAAGAGAAAAAACCTCACATCACGCCAGCCAAGCATACATAGAGCCATCTTTAATTCAACATAATTTTATAGGAAATTAGTATTACATTGCTTTGAAAAGATGATTTCACCATCACTAGTCTTATTATTTGGCCCACTTTCCATATCAAGAAATGGACAATTAGGGATGCTTGACTCCATTTTCATTTTTTTAACGAAAACAATATAGAAAAACCCATGTGGGGATGCATTTATGTGCATATTATTTGACAACAGGATACACAAATAGTTACAGAACATGCAAATCTAGCTACTTTAGAGGTTGTCATATCCAGTATGAGGCCCACCTCTTATTAGGAATTAATGCTACGTACAACTAAACTTACTAAACCATCAAAATGAGCCCAATAGCTGGAAGATTGTGATCAAATTTAGGTTGAAACCTAAGAAGATTTAAAATGTCGGTCATTTGATGGGTCCATCATGAGCCGACCTCGATTGGCTTGAAATTTATGAACATCATCAGTTGGTCAGGCCATCTAGTTAGGAATTTGTTCAAGCTACGTTTCTAAGCTTAACGAGCTTAAAAATTGTCCAGACTTAAATTTGTGTTGGTTAAATATTATTTTCAAATACACTTCTAACAAGTCGAACACGAATTCGTTAACTCAAGTACCTTGGTTCGTTTTTCAGCTTGACTAGGAGTGTGCCTGAATCGTTGTTTTTGCTGCTATTTAGAAGACGTAAGAAAACATGAGAATGAGGGCAAATCTTGAATTTTCAACATAGATAAGTTCAATCAGTGCATCTTTTTCGGGCTACGTCCCATTCTTTGGTCAATGCTATAATTAAAACAGTGAGAAATAGCAGTGAATTTTGGAAACACAATGCCCTCCCTTCGTAGTCTGTACTGTCTAAAAACTGGCACCTTGTTCGGTATGGCTTTTCAAACTAGGTTTCAAAACTTGGATTTGTTGGGGATTCTATTGTACGTGCACTTTTCTGTTGCACATCTCATGGTGCCAAGATAGACGGTCCAATGTGCACTACAGGAAGAGTCTTACAGGATATCCGGATTCCTAAAAACTAACCCCAGGTGCGATGTCTAAATTAAGTTGTAAAAGAGTTATTGAAACTTGGTACAACAATCAATATCAGAGCTATGATGTCATAAGTTCGAATTGCAAGAGCACCATCCCGAGGGAGTGACCGTTCACATCAAAAAGAAAAAGAACAAAGGGAGCAACTGTTGGAAAAACAATATTGCTCACTGCAACTAACAAAAAATGGACCCGCAAGTATGATGTTGAAAGCCATAAAAAGATTTTAGTGAGACTTCACAAATATACCAATTAGTGTTAGAAGAGACACTGGAACTTTGTATGAACAACTGTAATTAATTCATAGCATTCGTTTTTCTATCCATTTTTACAATTCATTTATCCGATCAAGGAAAAGAAAAATTCTTTTGACATCTTTCGAATTCAAATATCTAATTAGATATCCATAAGATCCAAATATTCCAAAAGATAAAGATTCCAAGTCGGTAGCCCTTGTAAATGCCGTTAGGAATAAAAAGTCTATTAATTTGTATGGTCCAAGTTATTTACTTTGAAAAGATATTATAACTTAAGCATGATATGATTTTGGTAGGGCCAATTGAGAAAAAAGTAGTAGTAATAATTTTTTTTAAAAAAAAATGCTTATTGGGAAAGGACAATGCTAGGCGTCATTTACACCTATGTATATGAGCCGTTGGGGGGACCTCCATTGTAGGTCTTCACACTAAAAGATCCGACCGTTTAATTAAATGCTTGAATAATTTTCAAAGGGCTGCGAAATCGAACGATCCAACATTTGTAAGTGGTTGATCCAAAATCCCTCTTGTTTCATTCAAAATTTGTGAATGAAACGAGGAGATTTTGGATCAACCACTTCCAAACGTTGGATCAAGCTGGTTTCTTGCGATACTCCTTGAAAAATTATTCTAAGATGAATGAACGGTTTGGATATTTCATGTGAGACTAACAAGTGAATCCCCCAATGACTTTGTATATTTTTTTTTACAGAATGCTTATGTACCCTTGGGTTTATCGATTGGGAAAGATGATATTTCAATGGTTGTTGATTACTGCACTTATGCCACTTAATTATTGTCAAATACTATTGTAATAAATCAAGGGATCGAATCTCTCTGTCAATGTCTTATCGATTTGTTTGGACTTTTGATTGCTAGTGTGATGGATTAAATTGGGTGATGTGACTTTTGGTCATGGAAAGAAAGGCAACTATTCTTGATATGAGAGCAAAGTGAAACCCTTTTGGATTGGAATATTATTGGTGGTTAAAGATTTAATTCTTTCGGTTGGGGTAACCTACTAGGAGTACTATTTAATATGAAAAATAAAATTGGAGAGCCTTACTTCATAGAATTAGAGCCTCGTGACGTAAGGCTCTGTTAGCATTTTTCGTCGGCATGGTGTTTGATAATTTTCTAAATTGCTACACCCAGTCATGCTTGTCTGGAATCCAACTATATACGGAGTACTATAGTTTTAGAATTTCGAAATATTAGTACTTATAACCCCAAATACGTATATAAATAACAATGAAACATGCATATCTACGGATTGCCGTCGTAGTCCTTTCTACTCGATGATGATGACCTTTTTCGTTTAGTAGTTTTAGCTTAATTTAGTTTTGAAAATAAAGATAATGAGAGGAGAGAGATAGAAAAATAAATGAGTGTAATGATTACAAAATATAATTCTTGAGTTTCATTTATGACTGTTCTAAATTTCTTCTGCACTATAATTCTCCTGCTCTTTATTTTTTTTTTCGTACGTACTACTATTATACAATACCACCCAATGCATTATGCCTATAATTTGAATGAATTAACGCTCGGCTTAAGGAAAGATCTTGATCAAATATGTAAACCGAACCAGAGACCTTGTAGCATTTTATATATGTGTAGAATATTTACTAAAAGTCTAGACTATGAATTACCGTGATGGATGACTCGTAGATCACACTATATTCCTATAGTGGACTAGTACACCCTTGTACTATAGAATTTCTGGATCCAGACCCTAGTAATTAGAAACATGCCTGCGATAAAAGGACATGTTGGATTCCGTTGTGAGCTGAAGATCGAGTACGTAATTCATTTAGGAAAGAGGGGACCCATTTCCTCTGACAAGATCATGTGTACATAGATCGCGGCAAGTGTTCAAATTTTGAGGCTTTGTAGTTGAGGACCCTCCCCCAAACCATGTTTGAACTTTGCTTGATTATTTAGGCTTGTCCCTCTAGGTTTAAAGTAATCGACATATTTTGGAAAACTTGCAGTAAGTACTAATGCTCCGTTTATTTCGGGAAAAAAAATATTTTTTGACATTTTTTTTTCATGAAAAACTTTGTATAGAAAAAAAATAATTTTTCAGTGTTTGGTTGTGATATGAAAATATTTTCTAGAAAACATTTTTTATTATTTGGTAGGCATGAAAAATCACTAATTAACAAACTAACCAAAATATCCTTGTAAAAATAAAAATGATACACATACTATATATAAAGGATAAAAAATCCAACATAACATATGCAAATGACATAAATACCCTTGTAGTATAGAAACAAAATCCAAGAAAACTCAAACAATAAACAAAGAACACAACTTGGTGGATTGGACCAAGACATGAAAAAATACACATTTTTTTTAATAGAAAAATACTTATTAACCTTTGAAAATAAATTATAGAAATTAAAAAGATCCAAAACACAATGCATCGCGACAACGAAAAAGAGCAAAAAGCAAAAACAACAACTTCAAACTACGACCATCATATGCCACCAGGACCGGAAGAGAATAATAACAGCCACTCAAGATTAGTAAGATGCCAACCAAAATGACGATGGGCTTGTTCGTTTCCCTATTTAGTTTTAGTTTAGTTTTGATGATATCATCATTTCTCTCTTTATCTCTTTTCACTCATTACACCTACTGACATCATCAAAACTAAACTAAACTATCTAACCAAACACAACCGATATACCTCTCACCTAACCACCCATCCATCCGAACCAAACCCTCAAAACAACCAAGGACCTTGTCGACCACCAAAATGGAGAGAAACCAAGGAGCCAACTACCAAAAGCTATAACCATCATTACCCACAAAACACACAACCCCCAAAATGACAGGAAGATAAAGCATCATTTAGATGACCCTGAGGATTATCCCTTTCATCATCTTCCGCTTCCATAATCATGATTTTGGTTATATCTTTCTTATCATCTCCTATATAATCAAAACACACACACATATGATCTTGCTCATTAACCAAACAAAATGTGCCTTATTTAAATGAATCCTATTTTTTTTATTAATGCATTTAGATGAAATGGATAATGCCGCAGTTACAACAGCAGACCTGAACACTACACATTTTTGCATTTTCCTGTCATTTCTTGTAACACCCCAATTTTTAGACGTGTTAATTAATCATTTGTTAAAAAAATTAATTTAATTAAATTGATAAAAACATTAATCTCTTAATTAATATCCCAAAATGTTAAGTCTCACCATTTCCATAAGTTTAAATCTTAATGAAAATACAATTTTGAAACATAAATTACAATTTAAACAAACAGAGCTTTAGGGTTTGGATTTCGGGCTTCCTCTTGCTCTATCTCGATGGCTATCTCCTATGTCTGATGGTACTGGTCACAACCATCTGTTTCTACACTTGGCTTGAAACGCCATGGCCAACAATAGCACCATAAGAGAATGACTCAATAGATAATCTCTAACCATCTAATCCTTACAATATCAATATATAAATGATTTTTTTTTTGTGGAGAAAGAGAGAAAATATTATAGATTAAAGCCAAAGTACAACATCAACCATATAAACATAACATCCAACCTGGATACTTCATAAAATAAAACTAAAAACTAGAGCAACATCAAGCATGAAAATAAGCATTGAGTTACAGAGATCTCCAGCGGACCATCTCTTGTGTCTAGGTGACGAACAAAAAGGGAGGTGTACTAAACAAGGCCGCTATCACCTAAACTTCCACAATGCCCAAAGAAGAAGCCTTCTCCCATGGATGGATGATGCAAAAAGGAGGTGGTGGCATGTTGCGCAGGATTATGAGCATCTTGAACTATTTTGCGCTTGACTTTAGTAGATCTTATAAAATGCCAACTTTGAAATTTCTGGATTGATGTTGCGAATCAAAAAGTCATTGCTGTGATGAAACTCAAATTTCCTTGCAATCTACACAAAAACGTTATAACAATCAGTAAGAATATAGATAGCATTGCAATTAAGTGTTTGGGCCCATTTAATAGCTTGTTGAATCACTAGAAGTTCTGAGTGTAGTGGATTATATAAGCAATTCATAATAGTTCAAATATAATGACAGTAAATACACAATCATACTCCCTCCATCCCCTAAAGTTGGGTCCCCTATTCCATTTTGGAATATCCCAAGTATAATTTGACAAGTTAAGGTAAAAAAAAAAAAGTGTGTAGATTTCAAAAATTAACCTCCATAAACAATATAAAATAACATTAGAAAAGTGAGATTTAAGGGGTAGAAAAGGAAATTAATGCTCATTTTAAAAGGGACAATGCATGTCCCCTTACAAAGTTGAAATCCCCAGCATGATCGAGGAACCTTAAAGTATTAAACCCAAACAAATCTCTCCATACTAGCAGCTTTCCCATTCTAAGCTTTAATGTTCACAAACCATCGCTTGTGCTATTCCTTATTGATCATCTCATCTTTTAAAGTATTATTAGGGAAGTGATAAGAATGTCTCTCCACCAATTGTGCTGATTAGAATGTCTCCAGCAACCTCCTCTTGAAGTTCCTCAACTGAGATCATTTTGCGTAGCACTGCAACAGACTTCTATAAAGCCACCCTTTCCTAAAAAGTTGGAACTTTTTAGCTTCCTTATTAATTAGTATATCTACATCCTTTGCACTCCCATTTAAAACTTGTGCATAAGTTCAATGGTTCCCATGATTTATATTTTTGAGAACTCATTGATCTTGTTCTCCCCTTCTTTGCTAGATTGTGCACAGGACACCCTACTATGGGGTTTATGTAAATGTTGTTGAGAGAACTTCCTCTTGTCAAAAGATGCCAATTTCCCTACAAGTTTCTTATCTTCCACCTCCACACCCTTAGTTCTGAAAATTAGTGAGTATGTATGGCTGCACATGAACTGAACTATTTTGTAAAGAGCTTGGATATTAATTTTAGTTAATGGTAACTTCACCCATATAGACAGTCAGGCTCATATGCATAAACTCAACTCAATTGTGAAGGCTACTTTAGAGACTCAAAGTGGATGTCGACCTACAACTCATCTAAAAATTTAAGTTGTTAGAGGCAGACAATTTTATTATTTATATCTTCAACACATTAATAGTTTAATAGTCAGAGGGCGGAATGATCTTATCCAGACTAAGATCAGATTGACCTCTCACGCTGTAGATAAAGGAAAATTGCTGACTCTAGAAAGCGAAAGTGTGAACCTTAGAATAGCACCCTATTAAATTTTTGCATTTCCAAATAAGTTTGTATCTTGAAAATCTTATAGCCTCCAAAATGTGGACCTGTCCAACGATCGAAGACGTTCACTGCGTAGACCTCATCGAGTAATACACGTATACCGAAAATCAACTTGATCGGATATCATTAAGTATGTCATCGAACACAAATACTTTTTAAAAGAAATGGAACTTAAATGGACACAAACACAGAATCAAAACCACTTTTTCATGTTATTTGTGCTCCAATGAGGCACTTAAAGATATCCAATGGAGTTGAATTTTAGTATACTTGTAGTACTTGACGAAGTCTACGCGGTAAATGTCTCCGATCATAAAAAAAAATGTCGGTGTGGCCACACCGTAGGGCTGCACATCATGACACTATAAGAAAATGGGTCATTTCCAGTATTTTTTCATATGTAATAAATGCCGATAATGCCATTTTTCGGTCATTTATGGTGATTTTTCCGGCATTTGTCAAAATGTCGCTAATAGTGAAATTTGGCGTAGTGGCACCCCAAGTTCTCCGAAAGGACTGAGAGAGAGAAGGGGGGGGGGGGTAATAGTGAAATTTGGTGTAGTGGCATCCCCCAGGTTCTCCAAAAAGGACTGGGGGGAGGTTGTGCAGCCATGAGACAGAATATTGTGGTGCCAATGGACCCTAGCCCCATCTAAGGTTTTTTGAGAATAGAACCATAAATTTTGAACCATAATTAAAAAGTAAGGACAATCTTTATTTTGGGCATGCAAAATTACAGTGAATAATACCGCGCGATAATGGTACTGCATGTCATTTGAATGGGAAATGAGGGGGTCTTTGCTTGATTAATGTGCTCGCTCGGTGGATTTTTGATCTTTGCTGTGAACATCGTCTTTGGCGATTGGAGATGTCTATCGCAAGTGTAACAAAAATTAACTCGATTGGATATCGTTAAGTGTCTCATCAAAACACATGTAAGTTGAAAAAAATTAGAACACATATGTCTTGAAGCACAGGATGAAAACCATTGAACCAATTATTTTCAAGTTATTTGTTATGATGAAGCACTTAACGATATCTAATTGAGATGATTTTTGGTACACTTGTAGTACTCGATGAGCTCTACGCGGTGGACGTCTCCAATCGTCGGGAAGATATTGACACGACACTGGAATTTGCCGTATAGCACAATACGCAACACGGGGCTGCGCAACACCTCTCTCGGTTACCATTGAATGATATTATAATAAAAATACTGGAGATTTATTCTTCACGTTATCATAAGCATTCAAAAAAGACTCGAATAACTGAATTTAATCTTGACAAAGAGGGATGCTACAATGTACACCCCCCTATATGAGATTTTGTGGCTTTAAATCTGGGAACAGAGGGCTCTGCCCCTGTCACAGCAGGGACAACACTGCCGTTTCTCGATTTATTCCCGTTTCCGTACGTGTCGATGTCGGAAACGCAGCTCGCATAGAAGAGCTCGACGAGTAGAACAAGTGTACCAAAAATTAGCTCAATCGAATATTATTTAGTACCTAATCGAAACATTTTTATCTTGAAGAGAATGCATCCAAAACACTAGATCATACCCACCCAAACTCATTATTGCTGAGTTATATTTGTACCGATCAGGTACTAAATAGTATCCAATTGAGCTAATTTTTGGTACACTTGTTCTACTCGGCGAGCTCTTCGACGTGAACGTTTTCGATCATCGACATAGGACCGGAGCGCCCCGGAATTGCCGGGGACAGCAGGTGCTGTCCCTAGCAAGGGACAGCAGAGCCCTCTGGTTCTTAAATCTGAGTTTCGTATGAGATTTTGGGGCACCAAAAATGAGATTTTCTGGAAATATATGAGATTTTGTGACTTTTCATACGAGTGTACATATCATATGCACTTTATATCTCCAACCACAAAATCTCATATTTAGAGCCACAAAATCTCATATTGAATAAGTGCACATTGTAGCATGACTCATTAACAAATCATTGAACCATTTTTTCCCCATAGGTTACCGTATTTGACTTCGATTTATAGCTCCGACATTGATGGCACCTCAAGGTTAATCTAATTAATTGGTTCGTGCAGCAATATCTAACGATTTAAAATTGCGTCAATTAGGGATTGGCGTGACGGACGAGAACTTCAAGAAAACAATTCAACTTTGAATACTAACCTTTTTACTCATTGGCCATTGCTTAGTTGTTTCCACTATGTTCAGAGCTGGCCAACTGCAGGTTGGAGTTTTACAGTCTCTAGATCCCCACAGGAGTCTAGAAGAAAAGAAAAAAAGAAAAAGAAAAAAGGGACCTCCACGGGACCCTCATAAAGGATTTGTGCTTTTCAACTTGAAGAGCTTGCAAGAAAGATTGTAGATATATGAACAAAAATTCTTTTAACCACAAGCTCGAATCACTAACGGTTTATGAAGAAACCCGATAAATGTAAACCGTAGGCCTACAACTACGCCGGCCTGCAAGTTGTGAGAAAGTATTTGAGCTTGCGGTTATGCCCAATTGTTACTTTCAAGATTCTAGAATTAATCGAGATACGCGCAAAATGACCTAAACATACGATTATAAAAAATAAAAAACAATCTATGTTCCCGTATCAATGCTTCAAAAAATCTTTGCGCACAACTTGTGTATCCTACGACAACATAGCACGAGAACTTCAGAGAAGATACCCAAATCAAATGGCCCAGAGAGACATCTGGAAGGAGGGCCCTGATTTGGAGGATTGATCAAGACTAATCATCCAGGATGGGAAGATGGAAAATTACGTAAAACTGAGAGCCCTTTCTTATTGGCCTCATTGGTTACATCAGGTACCATTGTCACAGCTAGTTTTCGAGAAACTTTGTACTATAAAAATAATACTAGTACAGTAATATTTTTTGGACCACCAAGTACATTATTCATTGGGTCATTAGGGTCTTTTGCTTTGGTCTGACAGTCAAGGTGTCCGGACCAGTTTATGTATACCTTGACTACTTCTCTCCCTAATCCAGTCAAAATCATGACATCCATGTTGGGACTAAGAAATTCACAATAAATTACTTTCTTGCGATTTGATCACAAAAATACAAAAATCAAAGTTTGATCAATTATGTGAGAAACAAACTCACTAACTAATTGGACTAATCCTCGGAGATCGTTTTCTTTTCGTACACCACAACTTGGGAAAACGACCAAGATACCAGTAAGATCTCTTAGATTTTCTGATAAGGGAAAAGGAAGTGATTCAGTTGGGAATCCAGGATATTTGAACACTAAAAAGGGTCAACAAAATTGTTAAGTGTTTCCAAAAGCCATATCTATATTTGGTAGGTCATTAGTGTTCCTAATCTTTTCGCTAGCTACTGCAAAGTAAGGGATAGCATTTCTTTAGTAGGGGTTGAAAAAAATCCGGACTTTAATTATTGAGAAAGTTGCTCAATTATTGGTCTTTTCGGTATTCTTGCACAAAAACACTTTTATCTTATCCAAATCAACCCATTCATTCAACATGGAAAAATACAATTATTTTGGCATGGTTTCAATTATTTGCTGAGATTCGTCCCTCTGATAATTTGTTAATTTAAATTGCAAATGGGGGATTTTGAACTTTCTACCCATGTCATGGCATCACGTCAATTTAAAGATCAATTATTTTGGCATGCAAAAATTGTGATGAGGATGAGTTTAATGACAGATTGTTGTGTTGGAAATTCCTCGGAAATTCAATGTGAATGAAACGGAGCGTGCGGAGGTTTTCTCAAGGCAACTGAAAAGACCCACAAAACTGGTTATTACAAGTGTTTATGGCCCATTATTATGGTGTTTATTGCTAGTTATAACACCTGGTAACCTCCCCATGATAGAGATTTAATTACATTTAAAATTCTACATTATTGTTGAGAGTTACACAATTCAAATTCACCATTATTGTTGGGAGTTACACAATTCATTGGCAGAATTGCCCAATTGAATTATGATTGAAGGTGAAGGCTCCTCCTTCACCTATATAATGGAGCTTCTGCCATTGCTTCTTCATCAGAAAGTTCGTGCTACAACAAATTCTACCGAAACACAATTCTTTGAGAGAGAGAGGCAGACACAAGTTAGTTTACCAAGGCAGTCGATCATCGTGTTTTTGTCGGCTGTGGTTTTAGCTGTTTTATCTTGGGACAAAGATAACGATGATACCTACAACATCCACGGTAGGCAGTGAATCTTTATTAAGAAGACTGTGATTCACAAAACTCGGTCGTTTCGATTTCTAAACATTATTTGTATCTCTTTATTTTGTTTATTTAATTTCCGTTTCAGTTTTTGTTCCTTGTAATCTATTTTATTATCATTTATCAATGGAAATTGTTCTTTGGAATTGGTGATTGCCACTATAATTTTTCCAACCTGTTAAATTGCCGATCGACTGACCATCAAAACCTTACCCATTGATTTCATTATGAAAAATGTCAAATTAAATTGTATCTGTTCTCACATCGTACATTGTTCCAAAAAATTGACTTAAGTAAGGGAACCGACCTAAGTTGGCTTTTTGACTTGATGTATTGTGAGAGAATAAATTGTCTTGTAAAACGTAATAAATTAATTTTGAGAATGCGTCAATTTTGTAGAACAAGCAAATATAGCACACGCAGAGAACATGTTTGAGGTACTCCTGGCTACATCAATATGAGTCTTGATATGACACAGTGTAGCAGAAGAATAATCAGATATCATTCAGATAGACGAATGTGTTAGATCGATATTGTTTTACTAGATGAGCTCTTAAATCCACATGATAGAGGTATTGATTAAATAAAAAAAAATTTGTCCTTAGGCTTACAATCCGATTTTTAGATAAAAAGATTAAAAAAAAAATCATATTTTTGGTAGGAACCAAACTAGATAATTTCTATCTAGATTAAAAGATTTGAATCATTAAAATCTAATAAAATCATGCCTAAACAATTGGTATTAAAGAAAAGAAAAGAAAATCCTACTTTTTGTGGACCAAAACTCCTAATGAAATAGGATACTAAAATCATCTTAAATATGGAACCGTGATAATTCTAAAGCTGAAAAGAAAATTTTAAGACTGAATTCTAGAATTATCAAAATCTGAAAATAAGTTCTTTTTGAATCTTGTCCTACAACATCATCACCCGTTGCGCTTGGCCCCGTTTGTTAAAACTTATAAGTTACTTTTTTTTCTATAGAATTATTGGCTCAAAAAATTAAAATAAGATGCAAAACTGTTTTGATATAGATTTAAATTTTTTTTTACCTATTTTCTTGATTGTTGAGTGGTCCGGAGAACCACGTACCGATGCTTCCGTACTACTGAATAATTTCATGGAAAAAGTAGTAAAAATGGAGAACAGTAAAATCAATAAAGGTAGGTCAAAAAGTAGTAAAAATCTGGTCAACAAAGAGATAACGAAAGTCCACCTTCTTGTGTGTGACATCAAACTTGGTAGTTGCACTTTTCACACAGTCTCCAAATTCCTCAATCTCCCACATTTATTTATTTATTTATGCCCCCTCCCCTCCAAAGATTCTCTCTCTCTCTCTCTCTCTCTCTCTCTCTCCAATCCACCTCTCACATTACTACTGTAAAACTCATCCCTTTCGTTCTTCTCTTCATAGGGAAACAAGATGGTAGTGGCCACTCAAGTTCCAATTCCAAGGGAAAAAATCAAAGAAATTGAGCTTCCAATCATAGACCTTACACTTGAGAGATCAAAGGTTTCAAACCTCATTGTAAAAGCTTGTGAAGAGTTTGGTTTCTTTAAAGTGATCAACCATGGTGTCCCTGAATTTGTTATCAATGGAATGGAGGCTGAAAGCTGGGGTTTTTTTGAGAAACCGGGATCCGAAAAACAACGAGCCGGGCCGGCTAACCCTTATGGGTATGGTAGTAAGAACATAGGGTTTCATGGGGATATTGGAGAGGTTGAATATCTTCTTCTCAGCACCAACTCTCAATCCATTTCTCAAAGATCCAAAACTATCTCCACTGACCCAATCAAATTCAGGTACTAGCATTGATTTTTTTACATTGCACTCTTATATATGTTATTTCCAATTTTTAAGAGCTTATGTAATACACTCAAGAACTATAAGAACAATGATATACTGAGTCTAGAACCATTCGATGTACGTGTATATCGCATATTATACCACTGTTTAGCTTTGACATAAATTTTTTGTCTTTCATTTTGAGCAGCATTGACATTTCTTGTAGTAATCTAATCCATATAATTTATTTTAAATTCTGGAAAAAAGAATATTGTCCTGATCATGTTTAAGATTGATACATTCTAACAAGTAAGCTTTAATGGCAATGACGTGAAAACTAAAAAGAATGCCATGTAAAATATAAAATGGTCTCAATCATACAATAAATTCCTACCTTGAATAGACACTACGTACCTTGGTCCTTGAGGATCCCTTCCAGTTTGCACGCTCTCTCTCTCTCTCTCTCTCTTTCTCCGTTGGTCAATGGTGTCCGAGTTTGTATGCGGGCACTCAAGGATGGAGCAAGGGTGGTTGGTAAAGACTATTGTTTCTGCTATAATTTGAAAAAATCCTACTATTACATTGGATATATGTCATAAAATTATATAATTCCGTCACTCCTTCACATATATAGTCCACCCCCACTATTCAAAAATCCTGGCTCTGTCTTGCAGGAACCTCGATGAAATCTCTTCTCTCTCTCTGTCTCCCCCTTCCCCCCAAAAAAAAAAACTACTCCATAAGTTTGCAGTTGAGGGGCGAACACATATGGTTCTTGTGTGTATGCTGCCAGCCTGTTGGATTTCTTTCTCATGTCTTGACCATGTTGGGAAGCTTTTAGGATTTTACTGTATCATTTTATGGCATGGTAAGATTTCAATACGAATCATACGATTGATGCACTGACAACCTTGTCATTTTTTGTGTGTGGTAAATCAACATGGTTTACGAAATAAAAAAAACGGTGATCCTTGTTTTCAAATAGCAGTACGAGACACAAAGACATTAGTTGCAGGTAACGGTGTAAAAAATATGTTTGTATGAAATCCTGAAAATAATCAACTCAGTCAAATATCGTCAAGAGTTTGATAGACTATTCGCTCAATTTCTTGTTAGAAAATTGAATAAAGAACTGATTAGGCCTGTATTGACATTCGAGATTCTTACAAAAATGTTTTAAACAAATTGAGTGGCTTCGATTATTTGTATGAAATTCCGATATGGGCCCCACACGACGTGGTGTGCATTTAGTGTACACCAAATGATATAACGATAGTTTTACTGTAGGTTTTTCAGGCTGTAATTGAAGAAGTTTTCTAATCATTTTCCACTACACTATTGATGACAAACTTAGGAAATGGTTTGATTGCAGTCTGAAAGTGGAATGCGTTTGAGTGATCCAAATCATTTAAAAGTGTATCTATCTTGCTCGTAGAATACTTACGCGAATTTGAACAATTAATTTTTCAGATTGATAAACGATAGAGGCTTCTCTACAGTTGACGAGTACTAAACTTATTCTATCACCCCGTTTAGAATTAGAAAAATGTGAAACAATAGAAAGGAGAATGTGCCGATGTACAACTAGGATTATACACGTGCCAAGTTGAAGCCTAGGGAAGAATCTTAACTCACATGGGATTCGTATTATTTTCTCCAAGAAGGTAGGTTTCTGGTACAAGATGATCTAGCATAACATGGCATGCACACTTTTGCATGTACACTCCCTCATGCATATTGATTCATGGATTTTGCATTATCCGATGTCCAATTTGTTGCATTGACAGTTCATTACATAGATAATAGATTTTTGAGAGAATTGATATTGGGTCCACTATAATTATTTCCTAATACTTCTAATCCACCTAATATTATTCTAACATATCTAGTTTACTCACACGTACCAATTACAAGAATACCCTCACTTATTAAGATATCCTAAGGTTCTAGGGTACCCTATCCTAAAATTCAAGGGTACCTTTAATCCCTAGGGTACCCTACCCTAAAATTCAAGGGTACCTTAAATTCTTAGGGTACCCTACCCTAAAATCCTAGGGTGTACCCTATAACAACTTACCCCATATAAAAAATCACCATATGTGGTCATCTACAAGAACTGGTTATTTGGGCTCACAAGATGTGGTTATCAAGGCTGATGGTTTTTCCTATCTGATTCGTATAGCAACTTGCCCCATATCTGGAATCACCAGATATGGTTATCTACAAGATGTAGTTATCTGGGCTCACAAGATGTAGTTATCTGCGTCGACGACTTTTCTAATCTGATCCTTATAGCAACTGGCCCCATAGCTGGAATCATCAGATGTGGTTATCTGGGCTGATAGTTTTTCCAATCTGATCCCTATAACAACTGGCCCCATATCTGGAATCACCAGATAACCACATCTTTTGATTCCAGATATTGTTATCAACGCCGGTGACTTTTCTAGCGAATTCTCTAGCGCAGATAACTTTTCCGGCAAAGTCCAATTTTCGACGACTTTCCATTGTCAGTGAACTTTCCCGTCAGACTTTCGGCGCCGGTGACATCCGGCGAATATCCGACACAGGTGTATTATGTTTAAAAATCAATGTAATGGTATATTTGTGTATTAAAAATAGAGAGTAAATCTTACACCTTAGAAAATTTTTAAAAAATGGATTAGAGCTGTTAGGGAAATATGAGGTGGATTAGAGATGTTACAAAAAACTATGATGGACCTTAGAACAATTTTTTTATAGATTTTTCAGTTTTAAGTAAAGAAACATAAAGAATAGATTTGCATTCTAGTTTTTCACACTGTTCAATTTTAATTAGTAGCTACTATGCAAAATCACTCTTTTTTTGCTATGATTGTTTACATGAGCACTTGAAATTTGCAATGACATTTACCAAGATTCATCTTTCACAAAATCAAACCACTTTTGAGAAATGAGAATAAGCCAATAATAGAAACAACCTCTAATTCATTCTAAACAGTCTACATGTGTTCAAGAAAGAAAGAAACAAAATAGTAGACAAATACGAAGAGAGTAGATCAAGTAGATTATCGAAATTACAACTACATGTAATAAGTATACAGTCGTGCTATTCACACAAGCATCCCTACACAGATAATGCACATAACTTTTTGTGGGGCCCATCTCGGGTCCGCCAATATGATCCAAGTTGCTTCTTTTTCTTAAAAAATTGTTTATGGGTCCATACAAAAAATCAAACCCCTTATTAAGCTAATTTTTTACAGGAACCCATAAAAAATTATTATAAATAAATAAACGGTTTGAATCATCTTGGTTGGACTCGTGGGGCCAAAAAAAGATTGTGCATGAT
Organism: Vaccinium macrocarpon; assembly: GCA_022606695.1. Taxonomy (NCBI): domain Eukaryota; kingdom Viridiplantae; phylum Streptophyta; class Magnoliopsida; order Ericales; family Ericaceae; genus Vaccinium; species Vaccinium macrocarpon. The sequence continues at coordinate 731,924 of CM040175.1, read as the reverse complement.
TTGTGTAGGCAATGATGGAGCCAGATGGGGACAAGTGTTGGCGACAGCCATCACAAGGTTTTCAAAAAATGTATTTCTTATGTAGAAAATAAATTTTTATCCCTGAATTATATGAACTCACCACCACTAGATTTTTTTAATCTTTCATCTTCATAATGTAGTTTGTCTTTTTATTTTTTAAGTACATATTTTGCCACCACAAAAGTAAAATTCTGGGTCCGTCCCTATGTGTAGGGATGTCCATCCTAACAGACTTTCCGACAGGCATATAATGCGAATTGCAACTTCTCTCATTTATAGATTCTGAAGTTTGGATGGACCAATGCTAACATCTAGTGATTGGTACCTCTTGGATGTGTTTGTTTAAAGGTTTTGAGAACCGATTCTGGAAATGCCCCACTTGCTCTCACTTAAAAGTGTTTTTGAGAATAGATTTTCAGTAACTTATTTCTGAGTAAAAAAAACCTCAAAACCCAAAATGAACAAGCCAGAAGAATGCAAATTTCACATAGATGAAGACCAGGTGTTAATATGTGATTTTGCTAACCAAGATTTTTTTTTTTTTTTTTTTTTGTGGTGGTGGTTGCAGCTCTGCAGTGAGTAGTTACATAGAAGAGGTCAGGGGTTTAGCATGTGAGATTCTGGATTTGATGGCAGAGGGCATGGGGGTCCCACACACACCCTCATCAGTATTCAGCAAGCTAATCAGGGACGTTGATAATGACTCACTCATCAGGCTCAATCACTATCCACCGCTCATCAAGGATAGGGACACGTCACCATCCTCATTTCACCATAATCCTAATCATCATCATCATCATTCCCACCATCACCATCACGATCATAACAAGATGAACAGGATTGGGTTTGGAGAGCATACTGACCCTCAGATCTTGACAATATTGAGATCCAACGATGTTGGTGGCCTACAAATCTCGCTTGAGGATGGGGTGTGGGTCCCTGTTTCTCCTGACCCCAACGCTTTCTGTGTCAATGTGGGTGACGTGTTACAGGTGTGCTTTCTCCTCGTTTCTCTCCATGCTCTTTTTTTATACCGTCAAAATGTTCGGATCAACTTATGAATAATTAGACTAGTCCAGCTCTTACCGAGCCGGTCAAAGAATAGGCCATTCACGCGAAATTAAGAGACTCATAGTGACACCGAGAATTACGTGGAGAACAAACTCGTTATCCAACAGATTATCTTATAGTCTGTTACTGACATGATGGACATAACAATCTTTGCAACTGATATCGAAATGTATTGGAAGTCAGAAGTGATCCAGTGCCACTGCAACTGTTATGTAATGTCAGATTTCTTAGAAAATTGGATTGATGGTCAGTTACAGGGGACCCACTTCAGGGTACCCTATAAATCAATAATGCTAGGTTTATATGGTGTGTAAGTTTCACACATCAGGTGAGTGTGTTAAAGTCATGTTGAAGACTTTTGTTGTACCTATATCACTTTTGTATCCTAAATTTCAGTCTTCTGTTTCGGTAAAACATATGTCTAGAAATTGGAATGAGGAGTAGCAGGATACATAAAAAGTTTTTCAAAAAAAAGATTAGCAAAGAGTTGTAAACTTTTTTTGGAGAAACTTTTCATATATGCTAAAATTTTCGAGCTGGATTTATTGGTTGGCTCAAAAGCTGAGCACTGCCCCATGTTAACTTCTGTTGGTTTGGGAATGGAGAACATGGGAATACTAACCACCGCTAAATGAGCAGAGACTATCAGGTATATGAGCTGTATTGAAAAAACATTGTTGTAGCTCGAGCTTGGCTTGCTTATATTCGAGTCGCACGATAAATTTACTAAATGAGTCAGCTTTACACTATTGGCTTGTTTACTACATGAGCATGAAATTAGAGCTTGAATACTGAACAAGTCGAACCTTAATGAGTTACGTCTCAAGTTGCTCGTGAACAACTCGGTTCGCTGGCAACTTTTCCTAAATAAGGGTAATTGTTTTTCTTGTTTATTGACTTTCATTAGGAAACCCTTCTTGCAAATTTGATAGCCAATTTTAAAGATTAAAAACTTGCTTCTTTTGTTTGTTAAAGGCCATGACAAATGGAAGGTTTGTGAGCGTGAGACACAGAGCCCTAGTCGAGTCAAACAAGCCCAGAATGTCAATTGCTTACTTTGGTGCACCTCCTCTCCATGCAAGGATCAGCCCACTGCCTGAGTTGGTAATTCCGGGCTTCAGGCCCACTCGGTACAGGCCCTTTACTTGGGCTGAATACAAAAATGCTGCATATTCTCTCCGGCTCAGCGATAGTCGTCTCGACCTTTTCAGAATTCAGGAACTAGATGATGACAATGCCTGATTATACGATATGGGTTATAACAGAAAACTAGCATAAAAAATGAATTTCAAAAAGATGTTTTATTCACACCCGAAAGGGAATTTTGGTTTACGGAATTTCCAGAATTTTTTATCATGTCTTTTTTTTTTTTTTTGGGTCTTGGTTTTTGTTTGTGTTGTTAACAATCAACGTCAATTCTTTGCTGGAAAATGGGTTTATTCTTTGCCACACATAATATGGATCTTTCTTCTGTGTAAACCAAGTGAAATTTGCTCAAATCTTACCTTGGGATCACCAAAATTGCACATATTGTACTGCAGATATGGTATGATGTTTTGGCCCAGTTTATTTGTGCAAATTCTAGCTGAAGAGGCCCAACTTTGGCCCAGCTCCTCATAAAAGCCTTTTTCATAGTGCAGTACTTCAATGCCCATAAAACAGGGTCCCGTGTGCGTACTGTGCAGGGTGCACAACATCTGTGCTAATGTGCTATGCACCATCTGAACCCCATGTTCAGCGATCTAATGGTCCAGATTTCATTTTGCAATGAACGGCTCGGACATCACACGAACCAGATGAAATCTTGACCATTGGATCGTCGAACGAACGATCTGCTGTACACCCTTGCATGGCACGCATGCTGCTCCAGCAGAGAGAAAAAAAAAAAAAAAAACCAGAGGGAGAAAAGAAAAAGAGAAAAGAGATAGTAGCTCTTTAAGCTCTTTAAAAGGAACGAATAAAGATGAGGATAACTAGAGATCTCTTTCCCATCAGGATATATTTTATGCATGGAAGATTTCTTTCCTTTCCGACTATACAGTTCAATGGACACAGATGTCTAAACACAAATTTAAATAGATATGCGAAACTGTCTCATAGATGTGAATCATACGTGAATTAAGGTGAACTTGAAGGTCACGTAGGTCGGAAATTATGTCGAGAGCTATTTGTGTGTAAATATATATATTTGTGTTCTTAGCATTTTCCTATGGTTTATATCCTCATGATGTATTGTCATCACCGTATCTGATTACATTTTCTGCCCTGTTCTTATTGAGTTTCTTTTTACTTTTCACGTTTTACGAAATAGGTCATTCTTTTCACATGCATTAACTCAAAAGAACAAAAACCCAAAACTTTAGGGGAACGGTCCCTTGCGGTCTGGTTCATTCATCATTACCACTAACACCAAATTAGAGTATTATAACATTCGCCATTACCACTAATGTGGAATATAATACTAATGCAATCCACTCGCCTGATTCACTCGTGTTTTATTTGTTTTTCTTAACATTATTCCTTGTTTGAGTTGAAGTCAAAGAAGTGTACTTAGGCTCCTAATTATCCCTACTAGCTAGTAATCAATTATTTAATTAGCTACTCCACAATGCATATACAACGAGTAATTCACCAGTAGAATCAGAGCACAACAACGTGGTGTTTCATATCATTCGAAAGCCATGCCATCACGTGAGATTGTGGGATGAGATCCCACGAGCAAGAATGCAAAAGTGTTGAAATGTTTCGAAACACCACATTGATTGTGCTTCGTGAGTACCGAATAATTAGATGTATATGAGACAAAAACGTCGGTTTGCGCCTAAATCATCATTAAATAACTACTCAACTAATCCGTCTTCGTGTCTCATTGTATCTCTGCGTTGAATCATCCACTAATGAGTGGAATTCAAATTGTTATCGAATTCCGCAGTTGCTTTGGACTTTGACTGTCCAATAAGTAAATTTTCAGTTACGTTTTCGAACCAAAAGAACCTCAAAACTATCCTTAGTTTTGTCAAACGTTTAATATTTTAATCATCATCTCAATGAAATTAGTAAAAGTCAGCTCAATTAGTCAGATATATATATATATATATATATAATTTACCAATGTGAAAGTCTAATATGTACGTAGCTTCAATATGCTTTGAAATGTCAATGGTTAAAACAACTAACTTCTTTGTCTCTCATTGTTGGTTGTTGAATCATCCACTTATGAAGTGAAGCTTGTTTTAAAATAAATAAAAAAATGCTAAGGGGTTTATGTTTCGTAAATTTGACATAGTTAATTAATAAAGTCGGTTGCACGCTAAATTAGATTTTTCCTTTATTTTTTTTGAAAATGTAAATAGTTAAAAGCTACTTGTTCTTTGTTTCTCATTTTTGGTGCTGAATCATCCACTTATTTAAGTGACGCTGGTTAGGAACAAATGCTTTGATACGAAATGTTGACTTTATTAAGGAGAAGCAACCCTTTCTCTCTAACTGGTTGCAAGCGCTGACTTTTACACAATAAATCAACGAATTTTTTTTTACTGATTTATTAAATCAATTGCATAAAAGTTTTTTTTTGTCAGGCTTCTAGATAGCCGTCTCTCTGTTTGGTTATATAGAAGTTTTTCATCAAGAGGGTTGATTTTTTTTCCAAATTTAGTTACTTAAGCATTTCCCGAACTTAAGTGGATTGAAGATAGATGAGACATGCTTGCTTTAAGTCGACTATTAATCGAAAGAAGAAGCTCAATACTGTGCTTGGGGTCAAGGCTCACATTAATATATATGAAAAATAGCGATACGACAATACGGCGACTTCGATGATGGTGCTTCTCTTTCTTTGGATTTTTAATCTCTGGATCCTTGTATGGTGTGAGGGTGTTGCGGTTTATATTTGGTTTTAGGGGTTTTTGTGGTCTTTGTCTTTTTGGTTGTTTGGTTTTGGGGGTAGGGGTACGTGTTTCGGTCGGGTTCTTTTTTTTTTTTCCCCCTTGTTGGTGTCTCTCTGTGGGTTTCATGTCTTGGGCCTTGGAACTTCTCGACTGTTTTGTGATGGGGTGTTTTTGGTTTCTTTTCTTTTGGTTCTTCATTTTTTTGGTTGGCATCTTGCCTTATTTTTCTTGGTCGCGGGTGGCGTTTTTTCCGATGTACCATTGGTCTATTTAATCCTTGTTTTTTTTGTTTCAACGACTAACAAATTTCTTTTGTTGATCGGTAAAAAAAAATCTTATCAAGTTCACAAACTAATTGATTACATAAAAAACGTAACCAGTGCACAAAGCTGTGAATCAGTGATAGACACAAGGAGTGTGGGCAGGGACCAAAGAACTCCCAAACTTCAGCATAATTTTATTTTACGTACTTATAGTTATGCTTTGGTAATTAAATTATAATGCAGTACTTTAATTTGGCACCCCTTTGGATCATTTTTACTACCGTGTCCTCAAATTCTAAGTAATCTTATATGTGGCTCACTCTTTACAATTTCATGTGTCTGCCACCAGCTATCTCTTTGCTCGATTGGTAGAGGATATAAACTAATTTTCCTTCATCCTACTTTCTCGCGAAAATGTTGATTCAGGTGCATAACAAATATTTGCGAAAAAAGGGGCTAGGTTTAGGAAGGGCCCATCGTACACATAAAATTATTTGTTTATTTATGTCTTTTTGGTATATAAATAAAATGTAGTGATTTTGCCCTTTCTAAAATATATTCAATTTTATTTACCATAGTCCTTCCAAACTTTCAACTAATTTTATATTTGACATCCTCTTTCTAGAAGTTCTACGTCTGCCACTGAACTCTCTCTCTCTCTCTCTCTTGAATTTATTTCCTCTTCTTTTCGTTCTTTTTCTTCAGCTAGGGTTTCCTTTAGGCTCTGTTTGGAACTTGAGGATGGAAAGAAAATTGGAGAGAAAATAATAAGAAGGAAAGTTTGAGGGAAAATTAGGAAGAAATTGGAGGAAAAATTAAACTTGTTTTTTAAACTTTCCGTTCTATTTCTTTAGGAACCAAACAAGGGAAAGAAATTTTTTTAAATTTTCCATTTGTGTGACTCGGTTGACTCGGTTTTTGTGTTGAGCAGACTAGTTGTTTTCGGTTTTTTGATGTACAGTTTTTATTTTGTTAGTGTCTGGATTCCACCGGCTTTGATCCGTGAGGAGCCTTCTAGACTCACACTAAACTTGACTTTGGTTATGTTTGCTTGCATATCCGATCTGTTTATGCTCTGCAATATGTGTTAGGTGAGTAGATACTCTTGTTTAGAGGATTGAGGTTGTTTTCTTACTCTAATGTTTTATTGATTATTATCTATTGATTTCTAGGTTGTTTTTTCCTTGTTTTTATCAGTGCATTTCGGATGGAATTCGTTGTAAGTGCCGCTGGGCCTTTATGAATGGGAAAGCTTTTCTCTTGTTAGAAAATGGGAGCCGTAAGCCCATGCCATTGTTCCATATGCATGCAAAATACACAACTCCACAACTACTCATATCATGCTTTATTTACAAGTTATAACTTTAAATGACATTAAATTAGGCTTAAGTCGTCACGGTTTGGTCACTCTAGCTAGCTTGTGGAATATGAAGCTCGACTCTCCTAATCATCGCGTCGCAAGTCAAAATCACTTTTACCAAACCTTAATCATGCTAATTTGTCCACAAATCACACACAAAACGTTCTTTAACTACTATCGGTAAACCTTAAAATTGCGTACTATATTTGTACTCAGAACTCAAAACCTAATTGCACATCCAATCTCCTGGAAATTTCATTTTACGTATGGATAAGCATGGCCTCGAAACATATGTTCATACTCATTGTGGAACACAAATCATGAGTATTTCGATGCTTCTTTCGGGTTGGAAATGAATTCTATACAAATAGAGAAAAGACTCAAGAATTTGGAAGAAGGTGAGAATAAAGGTTTTGCCACCCCCATGAAACTAGTGGCTCTTCAGACTTTGATTGAGAGGCTTTTAAGACCTAATGCTACATTATTGTAACCTCGCTTTCAATACAAACCTTCACGCAAGTGATGGATACTGTTAAGGAAAATACATTCCCACATTGTTCGGTGATGAAATTAGTGATCACTTGATAACTTGAGAGACTTTTCCACTCGTTACCGATTAGTTTTGTGATAGATATAAAATTTTCACATGGTATCCACGTGGGGTCTATTCCACCCAACATTTTAAAATTTTAGAATCCACAACCTATGATGACAGACCAGCAAAAACATTGCACGATGTGTAGCTACACATGAAGGGGGATATCAAGGAAAATACAATCTCACATTGCTTCGGGATGGAGTAGGTGATCACTTAATAACTTGAGAGACTTCTCCACTAATTACCAATTGAGTTTGAAATGGATGCGAAGTTTTCACATTTGCCAAATCTACTGAAAATGGTAGTACTGGTAAAGAGAACTTGAACTGCGTTTAATAATATTTGGGCATGTCATTTAATCACTTGGTCGAAATTAGGGACGACAAACGAACCATATTATTTTTGTTTTGAGTTCATGTTAATTCCATCAAGGATTTGGTACATAAAGAAACTAAGCTTGAATTCTTGAAGCTCGTCCAGCTTTTAAAACAAACTCATATTGAACAAGTTGTTGTTGGACACGTTCAATTTCCGAATTTTTAAAAATTCTAGTTGTCCGATAACTTTTAATGATTGAATTGATTAAAACTTGTTTTCAATCAGCTTTCCAAATGATCTTGTCATGTTTTTTAATCTAAGTAGTTTTTAAGATCCTAAATTTTTAAACCAAATTTGAGTAATTCATTGTCAGATATGTCCGACTTGTTTATAAACCCTTTGCTGAATTGTTCAACTATATCGAGTCGAGCATAAACTAAGTTGGCTTACTCTTTTTTTTTTTTTTTTTTGCCTACTCTTACCTTAAAGATTTGTGCAACGCCAACGCTCTGGATGCTAAATGAAAGAAGCATGGTAATGTGCACATAAATCAAAATGATTATTGGGTCTGCCCTCATTGATGCTTTTTGGCTTTGATTTGATGGCATGATTCCACAGCAAACGCGACGGTATAGGGGGGCCACTATTTCAGTGGTATTCTGTGAGTAGCCACTTTGTACATTTATTGCCAAATGTTAGGTTTGTCTCATATTCATTCTCCGCCCATAACCCCAATTATTGGGGACTAAATGGATTATGTTGTTATTATTCCTTCTCTTACCTTAAAGAGTTACAAAAATGTTTAAGATGCTTTCAAAAAGAATATTCGGCTAAATCCAATTACCTCGAGTAACTTAATTGGTCTGAATGCATACTATATTATTAAGTCGAGTTCAAGCGTGATGAGGTCAGAAATTAACCTTGAGAATATGTAAATTAGAGACCAAGATTGCGATATCCACCATTTAAATGCGTGCCTTGATTGAATTTTTGGTTTGTGTTGAATTAAGTTGATTTCCATTAATTACTGCCTGCCTCTTTTATAAAGTTGTTGTACCCCCTTTGGCTGGAAGTCTCTGTTGCTTCAGAACAAGGTTTATGTCTTGAAATAATTTTGCTCACCACTACGCCAGTATATTTTTTGTTTTGAAACAGGTCAATACATTCCATAACAAAGCCATCCGGCAACGATTACATCCAAGACAGGAATGAAAACCAAATCTATTAACAAATGAAACAAGCATGACATTAGGCTAACACAAGCCATTGGCCCCTAGACAAACCTGCCAAAGCAGACTCGACACCTACGGGACGAGATGATGAATCTAATCAAAAGTTAGCAGAAGAGAAACCCAAAAGGGACCCCACTCAAACCATGGAACAAGTATAGCACATATGTAATCCAAAACCAAAAAAACAAGGCAAATAAAACCAAAAAAATCAGCAAATCCGGACTTAGTAACTAGTACACCCGATTTCACTCGCTGAGTCACTCATTGAGCACTCGCTGAGTCACTCATTGAGTTGTATCAAATGCACTGAGTTGGGCTGAGTTGATAGACCGCCGCTTCTCTGGGATGAGAGCTAAGTTTATGTTCCGGCCGCCTACGGGATTGAGGATTTTATTTCACCGGAGGGGGCCAAAGCATCCGTGATTCAACCCATAATCAGATCTAGACCCAGACAACAGTTATGGTGGCTGGAAGAGTGAGGAGGATGAGGGGGGTGATGATGGATGGTGGTGGAGGAGCCGGGTTGGAGGCCAAACGACACTAGGTTGAAAAACGAAAGCCGGCAAAGGGGAAAAACAGGCAGGGGGTGGGGTGCGGAGGCGGCAACCCCACCCCTACAGAATTGGTGGCAGAAAAAGGAGAGAGAGGGAGGGTGGTGGTGGATCAGAGAAGGGAAGGAAAAGAAGCCGGAGGGAAGGAAACCAGCAAAAGAGGGAAAGAAACCCTAGGGTTTTCTAAGTTTTAGAGAGAGACTCTCTGGGCAATAGTAGGCCCAAACAAATCTGGTTAGCTACACCAGTATACTCCTATAAGATAAGTATTACTCCATCCGTCCCAATTTTATAATTTCTTTTGCGAGTTCGTGCCACTTTTCAAAGTGTTATATCTTATAATCTACAATGTTTTAGGTGATTTTGAACACTTTGTTTATTAGATTAAATCAAAATCTATCAAACAAGATCCATATTGCATATAAAATGTATTACCGATTGAAAGATATAATTATTTTTTTATCCGGTTAGGATAGAACGAAGGACTATTAAATTGGGACGGATGAAATACTATTTGTTTGGGTTGGGTAGTGCTTACCCAACAATTTGGAATTTGGTAAGCTTTAACTTATAAATATTTGATATACGTAGTAGATGAAGTAATTTGTACTCTCTTCATTTAAATCACACAGTGAAATTGGTGTAATCGGTCGTAGTTGTATTTAATTTGTACTCTCTTCATTTAAATCACGTAAAAATCACTGAATCTTGCATTCCTGATTATTCTTCGTGTTGTAGTATGTTTGATCGTTTCACTAATTTGTCAATAGTTGATCCTTTGACTATAAGAACAAACAAAAATTACAATCGGTTACTTACTCAAAAATAAATAACAATCGTTGAGTTTGGTTTAGAGTTTTGAAAAAAATATTTTGAGAAATATTTTTGAGATAATGTTTGGATGTATTTTTGAAAAAAGTAATAATTAGAGAGATGTGTAATAATTAGAGAGAGATAGAGAGAGAAATAAGAATAATGATTGGATAGAGGGGTATGAGTAGAGAGAGAAATATGATTAATGATTGGATAAAATGATATGAGTAGAGAGAGAAATATGATTAATAATTGGAGATACGAGAGATGAGAAAAGAATCTTTTTAAAATTTTGTTTGAAAATGTGAAGAGAACAAAGTGAATATGTTTTGACATGATTGAAGTGGTTCCTTAAATCATTTAGAGGCGTTTGCCTTGTTCAAAGTCGCCGTTCAGAGATTATTCCAATGCAATTCGACCCATTGCTCTACAAGACCTTGCTCAACACCACGCTTGTGTGGACTTCATACAGGAGCTTATCCTTACACAACAACATGCATGATTGTGCGGACTTCATACACTTTTGTAAGGGTACGAGTCTCTTTGGGCTCGTCTGTACACAAACATGATTGTGTAGACTTCATAAACTTTTGCGTGGGTACGAGCCTCTCTGGCCAGGTTGCATGGAATAGTTTTTCCCTAGGATAGAACCAATAAATCAAGTTGGAAAATGATATGCTTACAGCATACTTGGGTATCCCAAGTGTACATTAACAGATCTCAACCGTTTAAAAACAATTTAGACATTTCAAATCTTAGATAAACTATTCACATAATTAATTTAAACTTTTCCTGCGGATAATTTGAAAACGTCATGTCTAAAGCTCTTTGAAATAGTTTATGGATACTCAAGTATGGTGTACTCACAAACGCGTTGAATATAACTCAATGGCTCAGCCGAATCGCATCAATGGTCCCATGAATTCATTGACAGGAACTCCTGTAAAATCAGTCAATTTCCTCTAAACCCCAGCCCCTTGAAACTAAGTTGGGACCCACTTGAAAAGATGGACAAGTCAAAATTATCAACATCGCGTCTTCATTAGATCAGAATCATTAGATGATGGAGTCCAGTTGTACAAAATTTTTGTATGCGTTTTCTACAAGAAAAGTGATACATACACACATTTTAAGCCACATACAATCACACACACACTCACATGTGGTGGAACCTATTGTGTGGTTTAAAATGTGTGGCACATTCATTATTGTTTCTACAATTTACATTGTCGTTCTTTTCGGATTATCTCATGACAGTCTTGCTAACGGAAATTTATGGGACTTTTTAAGCATAGAAAAAAATAAAAAATAAAAAATCTCTCTAATACTCCCTCCGTTCCTTTTTATTTGTCTTTTACGAAAAGTCGTGTCACTTTTCAAATGAAAAAATAAAGCGTTTTCGTGTATCATTTTTGAAAATTTTTTACACCAAATTAAAGTACTCATCGTGTACTTTAATTCGGTGCCAAAAAATTTGAAAAATGATACATGGAAGTACTTAATTTTTTGATTTGAAAAAAGGTAAGAGAGAGAGTGTGGGACAAATAAAAAGGAACGACGGGAGTATATAATTTTTACATTTTTCAATATTCGTTTTACACATTTTAATATATTTTTAAACCTTAACAAAAGTTCATTGGACTTTTTTTAGCATTTTCCATCTTGTAATTCTATAAAAAAAAATTATATATATACTCCAATCTATCTGATTGAAGATTAAAAATTGGGAGAATATTTTTTACACTGGCGTTGTAAACTAAGTTTACTCCAAATCTATTATATTGCGCCATGTGTCTAAACAGTGGTCCCAAAAGGTAGAACATGTACACATGACGCAACGCAATCACTTTGGCGTAAATTTTAATTTACACTGCCAGTGTAAAAAATGTTTTCTCTAAAAAATGGGAGACCATTCTTTCAACTGGCTGGTGTAAACTAAAGTTTACTCCAAATCTATTATATTGTGCCACATATCCAAACAGTGGTAAAAAAAAGGTAGAACATGTATACATGGCGCAATGCAATCACTTTGGGTAAACTTTAATTTACACCGCCGGTGTAAACAATGTTTTCTCTTAAAAATGGGAGAACATTCTTTACACTAGCAGTGTAAACTAAAGTTTACCCAAAATCCATTACATTGCGTCATGTGTCAAAACAATGGTTCCAAAAGATAAAAATGTACACATGGTACAATTTGCCCTGGATAGTACACTGTTACATTGTGAGCTCAAGCTAGTCATAAAAATGAAAATGAACTTTCCAAAAAAAAAAAAAAAACGAAAGAGGAGAAGTAGAACCGATTTTCTGGTTGTTAATTCTATCACACTGTTGAATAGAAAACGAAGTGAGAAGAAAATGTAAGAAAACAAGATCGTGCATGCGCACAATCTGGATTGGATTGAATTGGATTCTTATGAATCCGAAAACTGGATCATGAGTCATAGTTCCAAGAAAATTCAATCTGTAAGTCACAAGATTCGGTCCCGATTTTATATATAGATTATATTCTACATTCAGCCAGCAACCATCAACCAGATTGTATAGAATGAAATGAGTATATAGATGATATATATACAGTATGTTCTTTCCCTTTTAGAAATAGAATTACACTTTACCACTTTACCCTCTTAGATCTTATATATATATACACTATATAACATTGAGGAAAAATAATTAAAAAGAATTTATAACAATAGCTAAATTATTATTATTTATTACCAGAGAAGCCTTTATCGATAAAGGTACTCAAAATCAATTGGCAAGAGGTCAACGATTGCGTGTATTGCTTAAACAATCCCAGTCAAAACCTCTTACGATGAAAGACCAGATAATGACTATTTATATTAGAACAAATGGTTATCTTGATTCATTAGAAATTGCAAAGATAGAGATTTCTTGAAGACTTACAAAATTCATTAAAAAGTAAGAAATTATTTCATGCATACATATTTTTACTTTTATGTACTCCTATTATTTATGAATATCTCACGATCCGGTTTAGTTAATCTACGATATCATAATGAAAATTGATTGACCACGTTGTATCTCACCATTTTTTATTTTTAATTCTATGTGGACCATTAACCCGATCCAAAACGTATGAACCGGTTTCACGATTTACCTGATTTTTTAATCAGCCCTAGTGAGGGGTTGTTTCTTTAAAGCAATTTTTAGAATAAACTGATTTTTTTACTATTTTTAGAATAAATTGATTTTCAAGGTTTTTTATGTGATGTATTATAAAAAAAATTACATATCTTAATTTATCTATTTTTAAATTATTTTTTGTTAGTAAAATACCTCTTGAATACCACCACGGCACCACGCTTGCATAATTTCTTTCCATGTTAAAAAATAAGAGTCCAAAAAAACTCCAAAAAAAGAGTCCCTTGTACTCTTTTTAAGAATGAACAAGTGGAAGCTCCACAACACTTGTGTCACAGGGGACCACCTTGGTGGCTTCAACGATAGGCACACGGCCAACATATATTCCCCGCCGCCATACCCCCATTCCCTCTCTCTATCTCTCTCTCTCTCTCTCTCTCTACTCTATTCCAACACGTTCTCATTCACAAAAGCCTCCTCTTTTTCTCATTGACCCAATACCTGAGTCTTTACCTTGGTCACATATTTCTTCACAATTATCCTTTGCTCACGTTCTCAATTTTCGCTTTGTGTTCGCGCTTCCAATTCCGACACTAACAAATTCCAATTGTTCAGGAGATTTCTAAAAGACAATTTTCACGCTTGTAGTTGCACCCCCGTACGCGCATTATGTGACTTGAGTTTTATCCTCTACAATTAAGACTCAATTGGTTCTACAAAGAAGGAAGATAGAGAGTGGATAACTTCATTTGGAATATTATCCTAGTCAAAGATTCATGGATAAGCATGGTTTTATTTAAATTAAAAAATTCATTGGTTGGTCCTAAAATTGAACCCTTTTTTAATCCTTGCCCTAGAGAAGAATTTGGATGCCTGTAAGATACCACGTTACAACACTCGGCGTGCATCCTGAGATTGTTTAACTTTTAAATAAACTTTTCCAAGTAAGAATTAAAATTTAGCGCATATTAATTTTTAAGATAGATGACCGTGATCGAATGGTAAAGACACCAAATCAAATATCACTTGGTACCCTACATGCAATCAAATTCTTTCCTTATTCTAGAACTTGTAGAAAAGTGACTGATGTGGGTTCAGGCCCCATGGCCTGGTTTTCAAATATTCTCTTTTTCGTAATAAAGAAAGAAGCAACAATGACTTCTCTCGAGTCATAGTGGAACCAATTATGCACAAAACACAAATATATATTTTAAAAAAGAGATTTAAAAAACAAGCTTTCTTCTTCTTCAGTACCATCAACAGTAAACCACGAGCAGTACAAAAAGACAATATGATCAACGAATGAGACCAAAATCTAAAATTACAAGTTTAACCCCCTCCCAAAAAAAAAAAAAAAAAGAAGTAAAAGAAAAGCTACAAACTGTGAAAATAATACACAAATGTAATGATTCATTCTATTTTGCTAGTAAATATTTTGTGCTCCCGAGTTACCGTCACGTGTTTTTAAATATAACCTCTCTTCATAATAACAAATTCATGTGAGGCTCATATACGTAAGCATGGGTCTCGCATGAATCAATTATTGTGACCGGGTGAGAGTACATGACTTTATCGAGGAGTAACCAAAAATATTTTGCTGCTGTAAAACTCTGTTCTGTTTACATGCTGTTAAGCTGCTGCTGTAAGAACCAAATGTCCTCAACATCCCACAAATTGTCGGATATGTCCCCTGCATCAAACAACTGCTGGCTATTCTGCTCCACGGCTTGGAAGTCTAAACCAGGATTAAAGTAACCAGAGGGGCTGGTTAGGGAATCAGAATAGTTACCCTGATTTACTTGGTAATAATTCTGATTATTACCGTAATTACTATTCACCGGGTAATTGGTGTAATAATCAGTCAATTCAGATGCCGGTGAAACCTGCGCACCAAACGAGTCCGAAGACGTCCCCGTGCTAGAGTTCTCCGGGGTGTAAATTGCGTTAACCTGTGCACCCCCAAAGTCCCCAGTAAAAACCACCGGTGACGGTATCACTTGGTTGGCAGCAGCGGTTGTGCTGGTGGTGGTGGTGGTGGAGCCGGAGGCAGCCGAAGCTGCCTGAATCCTCTCCACCAATCTTGGCATCCAGAGGTAACGCATGGTGTCTTTGAATTGCTTGCTGTTGACGTCACATTTGAGCTGCTTAGCGTGCTTCTGAACCCGAGTTCGCCAGTAGTTCTTGATCTCGTTATCGGTCCTACCCGGTAAATGCTGCGCAATTTTCGACCACCTACATATATTCAAATAATTCAGCACGATCAACAAAATATTTTTCGCAAAATAGGAAACCACATTTTAGTTAGAATTTGAATCACGAAAATTCCTTTGCAGAAATTATATTTGTTTAATGTAGACAGAAATAAAATTGAAGGATATTTTTTAGAAAATGTCATGATTGCTCGGTAGATATTCGACATAGGAATATGTTCGTATATATGCTCGGAACCGGGGGCCGTGTAGTGAGGGCACTCACTACAGGGTATAGTGACCAATAGTGGCTGTCGGAGACTATTCTTACATGGAAGAATTTATTTTAAATCTAAACCATTGATTACCACATCAAACGGCCACCGTTGCGCACTATAGGTCCCCCAATTCAATGTATGCTCATTCAATTGGATTTCAGCTTTTACAATGAAATTCTCGTTCTAGAAAAAAGTTAGTCATTGAGACATACCGATTGCCCCAACGAGAATGAAGTTCGAGAATCAAAAGTTGTTCCTCAAGGGAAATATTCCCCCGTCGAACATCTGGGCGCAGATAATTCAGCCACCTTAATCTGCAACTTTTTCCAGTTCGCTTTAGACCTGTTGAAATTCATTTAATCACATGAGCAAATTTCACTTTCGTAAAATCAAAAAGTTAATAATGCATGATTGTAAAAAACAAAAAAGAGATACATAAAGAAAAATGGAGAAATAATTTCATTTTTGGTAAACCTCCTTTTTCAAGTTCTTTTCTTTAATAAGTTCTCTTTTTCTCACGTGGTACATCGAAAGTAGACAATAGGACATTGGCTATTAATCTTTGAGATCATAAAACCCAAGAAAGTTGAACACGCACGTACATGCTTGTTTCCCCCAGAAAAAAGTAGTCCGATTATTAAGGGAATCTCAGAATTTTGCAACTTAAAAATGCACATTTCGATATCCGTGTCCATTTCCGTACGCTTCGAGTAATTCGATCGCAAATATCGTGAAAACCAAATAATTTACGTCGGGATTATGGAATTCACGAGAAAAATCCTTATGTCCTTATGCGAAACATCATGTTTTCTCAAGTTAGGGTCCAAAAACCAAATTCAAATCACTCGTCGTATCGAACATGGTTTTTTTTTTTTTTTTTTGTAATTTCAGCCGCAGGATTGCACAAATCAGAAACAAAGATGAATAAAATTACCTGCACAGCGAGCGAGAGAATTCCACCGACCTTCGCCATGATTAGCCACATAATTCATGAGCATTAAATCTTCTTCAACAGTCCATGGTCCTCTCCTCATCTCCATCTGATCTTGCTCTTGACCATCTTCTTGATCACTCAAGTTAATGGAATAATCGTTAGAGTTGCAGTTACCTCTGCCTTCATATACTTCCATTTTTGCAAAACAAGAGAGAGTCTTAAGGCTTTGTTTGGTTGAGAAGATTGATTTCTAGGGGGAGAGAGAGAGAGAGAGAGAGAGAGAGAGAGAGAGAGAGAGAGAGATGGGATTAGTACGAGGCTACGAGCTGAGAGGACAGAGGAGGTGGAGGGTGCTTTATATAGACGGGGGGATAGGTTTTGAAAATTAACAAAAGCCGCAATAGAGAACTAATAAGTGTGCTTAATTAACAGTATTAGTTAATTATGGTTAAACTAAGACCTGTTTGTTGAAGTTTGACGCTTTGACTTTTCTCACCCCGTGTGTGTTAGTGGGATTTGAAATTACGTGACTTAAATGAAATTTTCTCTTCTTGAAAACAAGTTGTCGATTTTCTGACCCTTTGCTTGAAATTTCTGACTTTACTGTTTATTTTAGTAATTACGTAATATTATTGTTTTTATATTTTTAAGTCTTTGGTAATGGTGGTAGTTGATATCAATGGAGATAAATGGAGGTAATTTGGTGAGCTAAAGTTGAACACAGATGGGAGTAGCATAGGGACCCAGGACAAGCGGGGTATGGAGGTGTCTTTAGGGAAGAGAGAGGACACTGAGTTCTAGGTCTCTTGGGATGCTTGAAGGATTGTACAAGTCTAGAAGCCGAGTTATGGGGTTTATTCAGAGGACTTGAGCTGATTCACAGTCAACGGATTGAACAACTAGAGATCGAGTTGGACTCTACTGTTGTTGCTCTTATCAACGAATAGCACCCAGAACATTCAACTCACTTGGTTTTCATCAAGGAATGTAAAGCGTCATGACAGCCTGGCTGTAGCTTGAAACACACTCTCCAAGAGGACAACAAAGTGGCTCACAAACTTGCCAACATTGGGGCTGATCAATAAGACAAAATGGTGTCGCACATTACTCTACTGGACTAGATGAGATCATCCCACTCCTCGAGGCAGAAATGAGAGGAGTGGCATTTGAACATCATTAGCTTCTGTTTTTTTCCAGGGACCAAAAAAATAAATGGAGACGATTGTAACTCACTGGACTTAATTTCCTTCTGGGCCAAAATATTGGCTTACCTTGGTGATCTAAATTTTCATTCATGTAGGAGTTTTTTTTAGAACCAATTAAAAAACCAGGTAAAAGTCAATGTCATTGTATATATGCACATGAACAATAATTTGGGAAGACATTTAACAAATTAAAAGCTTTTTCATTCATGTAGGAGTTTTTTTTAGAACCAATTAAAAATCCAGGTAAAAGTCAATGTCATTGTATATATGCACATGAACAATAATTTGGGAAGACATTTAACAAATTAAAAGCTTTTTTTGTTTGATAAGAAGTGTCCAATGCAGCTTGCGGACACTTGGACTAGTCTCAGAGCACCTGGACTAGTCTTAGAGCAAGTGCAAGCGAATAGCAAATTTTGAGATAAAAAAAACAAAGCTAGTGAACATTGCAGATTTTTCACTTTAGGTACACACATCTGTTACAATATTTCAACAATCACTATAACAAATTACATAATTGCCAACCAAAATTGTCGACCAAAAAAATTTAGTCGGCAATGGTGTAATTTATTGTAATTAAGAGGTTAAAAGCCATTTTCATGGTCTTCGACCTTAATAATCCAAGCTCAGAGTTTCAGAAATGCTGATGGAAGCAACTGATTGTGTACTTTGGTCTGTCGGTTTTATTTTTTACGCAATAAGAGTGTTTTCACACCGATCAAAAAAATAGGAGTTTTTTCACGTCGATCAAAAAATAGGAGTATTTATTATAGGTCTTTAGGTATTTTGGGCTTGGCCCTCTGGGGATTTTTTGCGTTTTGGCCCAATAGGTGTTTTAATTTTTCCAATCTTGGGTTGGCTCCACTCACGTATCCCTCCAACTTGATATATTCTTTGTCAAGTTTTTACTATTGATAAGCTTTTTGCCTATAAAAAAAGTTCTCACAATGTCAATCTCTGACAGAATTCCCAATGACGTTTATGAGAGAAATTCTTTGTATAATATGCTTGCATTTCACATTTAACAATAGGGCAACAGAGAGAAAGATAATCTGAATAGTACATCAATAATGCAGTGAACAATGTAACCACATCCACACATATGTACCTATATGGATAAGAATATAAGAATGTCGAAAGTTCTTGTTAGAAGTTGTGGTTCATATGGAGAGATTTTGAGAAGTTTTAGGTAAGGTCAGATGCGTTGATTGGCTCGGTCACGTCCCCATGGTATGGTACAATTTTTTGGGTTGGAATAGAGTAGACATGCATATATACTCTATTATAAAACCTTGGACGACTTAATCAAATAACAAAGACTCACTCCTGTTCCCGTGGAGGTACTTGATTTTGGGAAACTACGTAAATTCCGTTGATGACCTCTTTACTGTTTCATATTCTATGTTGGGTATGTGATTGTTTACACTTACAATTCTTAATATTTTAATTGATGAAAAAAAATACCCCTCAATGAGGGCTTACCGAGGAGTTTGAGGTACCATTAAAACTATAGAATACATATGAACGACGTTGGCAGTTGGCACCCAATCTATAGCGGATAGCCTATCTATTGTTGAAAGTTAGTGGTGCAATTAGGGGATGTTCCACTAACAACAAATTATTTTTTTCAAACACCGAGACTTGTCATTCTCTCACAACACATCACATAAAAAACCGTGAAAACTAGTTTTTTCAAAAAATTGAGTTAGTGGAACACCTCCTGATCATATTGTATTGTCTGTTTTGATGTCATATTGTTAACCGCCAACCCATTTAAAAATTCAAGTTGTGTTTGGTACTTGAATAAGAGTATCTCCAACCTACTATGAAAATAGTATTTTCACCAAAAATGACTAGCCTATCTAACTTTCCTTCACTCAAATGGGCTCTCCATATGACTAGGCATTTCGGTACATAAATGTTACAGCGGGTGCAAATTATCTAATTTCACTCTAACAAGTATAAACTCAGCGACAACAAAGGGTATAGCCAGATTAGTACAGGTGCTCTCTTTAGCAGGACAGTGTCCTGGGTTTGAGCTCACTCTAGGGTCTCATTATGGTAGCATCGAATAATCATTGAATGGGACCCGATGGTTATGTGATGCTGAAGTAATATTCGAACGGATATATTATATGTAGACTTGCTTATTTGCTTACTTTTTAAACCGTAACGGATATGAAAAATAAGAAATTGGATTGGATGCTCTAACAGCTCTTTTGGATGGTGAGAAAGGGAGAGAAGAGGAAAAGGGGCGCTCTCTTTTTGGTGAGATTGGGTGAGAAAGAGGAAAGGTCAATCAAAACATTTCATTTTGATATTTTTTCTCTCCAATTTTCACTAAAATCAATCCAAATAAATGATTTAGCTAGAAACTATACCCGTTTCTTTTCTTTTCTCGCGAACTCTCTCCATTCAAAAAGGTTGTAAGTCAAGAGACATGTAGAAAAAAAAAGATAATAATAATAATCGAAAAGTGAAATAAATAGTCACAACTCACAAGTCCTTTTCATTCTCATTTTCCTTTACGAATTCCATAATGTGAATGTGAGACCCAAATACAAACATCATGCGTGACGTACCAAACAAGAAAAACATTTATAGGGAGGCGGCCGTACAAGGTAAATCACAACAATCTCACACAAGTACCATTCCCACCTCATTATTACCCCATCAGGAACTGGAAAAAATAGATTCAAGCTTTTAATAGGGATTTTGGTAGAAATTAAATTGATTTTTGCACTTACATTTGTCCATTAACACTAGAGTTATATTTTGGATACTGATTCATGTGATTTTACAACATTTACTTTCCGTTTGTCGAAATGTAAATAATTGAAAGAGTACTATTGTAAATTCATGGAAAAAGCTACTCAGTGCACAAGGCACCGACTATCACTGGGTCCTGAAAAAGGATTGGATGTATATGCCAACTTATTCCCGCAAGTAGAGAGTGTTTTCATCTGCAATCTGGTCGTGACCATGCCAGGTCAAATTAAGGCAACCTTATTGTGTCTAGAAAATGTGTTGCTGCTTTGACCTGCGGATGTGTCGTAGAAAGTGTTCTTTTTGCGTAGAAATTTAAGTCGAAGATAATAATACTTGAGTAAGGCCGGGTCAATCCACGCGACCGAACGCATACGTCGGCGTGAGGAGTTATGCTGGCAAGTGTAGGTTTTAACCTTAAAGCGGCAAACTTGGCTTTTGGAGTTTGATTGGTGGAATTCTCTATCTACCTCTAACGCGATTGAAAATGAAGATATAAACTATAAATTAAAGATGGCAAGGTCTAGAGGTTCATACCACCCATGACTAAGGATATTCAATGGCTCTCAACTATAACTCAAGTGAGAGACAAAGTCATTTGCTCTCACTCGAAAGATTAAACAATGAAAATCATTTTGACTCTAGAAAATGGGTTTAACAATGGGATAAGTTCTTTGAGGCACTTTGACAAACACTTTGAATGCCATAGCTCTAAGTATCATGTGTGGCAAATAGTCAAGCCCTTGCCTACACAAGATCAAATAGGTTAACAAGACTAAGTTTTGATACATAAAATTGAAATTACCCAATGAAAACCAATCTTAATCACAAGAATGAGGTTTGTAAATGGAAAGACACCCTCTTAGACATTTTGTCGAACACCCAAAGTGACATAGCTCAAAGCATTGTGTGTGCCAAAGGAGTTGTCTACACCTAATCAAAGAGGTTAACAACTCGAAGTTTAGACCGAAAATAGAGTGATTAATCCATTCACAAACCCACAGTAAGCATATAAACATGAGAAACCATTGTAACACCGAAGTCATGGAGTGATCTTCACCCCATGACCAAGCCTAAACCACTACTCAAACATGATCAAGCTAAACTGTAAAGCCTTGAAAAAAGCTACGTAGCTCCTAGTTTGCCTTTAAGATCCCCTCAGCGAATCCACTCCAAGGAATTGAGACTTTTGGAAAATAAATTGGTTGGAGAGTAAATTGGCATTTTTCTTAAGGCCGGTAACTTAGAATCAACAAATCTAATTGAGTGGATGTAACTGAAGTTACTCCCAATCGAGTATTGACTGATCAAGGGGGACCGGTGTAATAAGTAAAAAGATTAGAGATGCAGTAGTATATTTGCAAGAACCTCAAGGGAGATTGGTGTAAATTACCCAAAAAGAAAAGGGTAAACATATACCCCCGTTTTCCGGTATGCAGCAAGGGAAATATTCGCATTCTCTCTTCTCAGAACGAAAATGAGTTTTCCAGTATGCAATAATTCTGTGGAAACTTTATAAGTATTTATTTCAAAATCAATTGGCAATGAGTAGAGAGACTTAACATTATATTAAATGATCACCTATTCCATCCCCAAGCAGATTCTATTTCTTAACATCATGCAACCGCATTTGAGGTCTGTCACCTATGACTATTTTTTGGGTCCTACCATCATGCAATCTTTTTTTGTTAGTCTGTCATCGTGGGTGTGGATTGTGGATTGTACATTGTGAATTTTTTTTTGTTAGAATGTGGGGTAGAATGGCCCTCAGTTTGATACCTGATTGGCGCGTGAAATGGTTGCATTTGAGCGCCTGAGTAGGGTAGAATTGGCCTAATTATCATGGATTTGATCCTCATTTTCTATTTAATATGTGCACGCGGTTGCATTGGGTGTTTTTGCTTAATTTGCAGGGAATTGAGGTGATTTGGTGCTAATGGAAAGTGTCCGGATGGCTCGTGTACGTGGATTGAGAAGGAGCACTGTGGAGACTAAGTGTTGAAGCAAGATTTCAAAAAAATATGTCCGGGAGTGCTACACTAATTATTTGGAGCGCTCAAGATTGGCACAAAGAGGTCCAAAAAGTGAACAGAAGGATTAGGAGTGCTACACCAAAAGTAGTGTAGCGCTACCGGATTGTTAAAAGTCAATGGTCAACGGGAAGAGTCAACAGTCAACGCAGGAGATAGCTTGAAGCGGTAGCTTACTACACCACTTTTGGTGTAGCGCCACCGAAAACTTATAGGACCCCTTAAACGTGCCGTCGTATGGCCTATCCAAGTGAATTAATTCCGATTTTCATTAGGATTATTGGGTTTTAGTATAAATACTTAAGTTTTAACCTAGTTGAGGGTTCCACAATTTTTAGGGGTCCACGAATTTTACCTAGGTTTTTAGTTTACAAGTTTTCGGCTCTAGATCTGAAGTTTTTCGTTCGTTGCTATGCTTTCAAGTGTAATCCAGGATTTGTTTCACAGATTGCTCGTTGGGATTAATTTTGCCTTTGCAATTATGGTATTTATTTTTATTGATTTTATATTTTATTCATTAAAAGCATGATTAGTTTTAGTTTGAATTCATCTTCTGCAATCGATTTCAATATGTGTGAGTAGTCGATAGGGTGGTGCGGTCATGATCGAAGGTGTCCCGTGGCTAGGCCGATTATATTCCACCTCGGTCTTCGAATTACTTTAACTAATCGCGAGTTTTTGAATCACGGAATTTTTCTAGCAAACAAAACCCGCATCAGCCCATTCTAAATTGCGCAGGAATTGGTGACGAGTGGTGTGCACTTGTTAGGAACTGTTTCCATATTTTTAAACCTATTAATTAAATCATTGTGGCCCGAGTAGATGTGAATCAGACTAGTTCTTGCGGGTAATTGTAGTCTCCACCTACCGTGGTTTCCCTGCTTAATTCGTGAGTTCATAATTTAATTAGTTCAATTTAGATAATTAAGTAAACGGATTGAGAAAGGGGTGGCTACCTAAGAGCCAGTTACAAACATAGAACTGACATAGTTTGAGTGAAACACCGTAGACCGTCTCTGTGGTTCGACTCCGGTACTTCCGGATTTATTGTGCTGCACCGGTCGATAGTCCTACGCTTGGGACGAAATCTTAGTTAATTATTAATCACCCGAACGGTCAAGCAATACCATATAAAGACTTTATATCTATCTCAAAATCAATTGACAATGAGTGGAGAGACCCAATATTATATTAAGTGATCACCCATTCCATCCCTAAGCAATGTGAAACTCTATTTCTTAAGAAATTCTTTAGAGCATCACTAATGGTATAATCAAAATTGGATAATCAAAAGTTGCCAAATCAGACTTTGATTATTCATAGAAGACATTTATAAGGTTAACAATGTAGAGTGTCACAATGGTATTTTGTGTCAATAATAAAAAAAAAGTACTACTCACTTTATTTTCATTCATAAAATGGGCACAACTTTAAATTTGTAGATATACTTTTTATAATATTAGTACAACTTAAAAGATATTCACAATACCTTTAAAATGAGACCAATCTTGAACATATTTTCAATTTTTTTTATTATTGATAATTTTAAATTTTTGAGAAAAAGTGAAAAAAATTGATTTTGAAGTAAGTATTTGAAAAATGAAGAGAGAATGTTGTTACTTTTGAATTCATTTTTACCAAAATTGACTTCTAAATAGGGTGTGGTTCCCAAAATTTGGGTATTGAGTTTTGCTTATTGAGAAAATGTTGTTACTTTTGATTATCGAAATGCCAAAATTTGGTTATTGGCTAAAATGTTGTTAACTTTAATTAGACTAATGTGAACCAATTTTTGGACAAATATTACTAACTTTGATTATTTGGATGTTTTGATTATCCCATTGAGAATGCTCTTAGATTATCCGTTAGTGAGTTAAGGCTCTTAGATTATTTGGATGTAATTGAAAATACACATTAAATACTTGTTGCAATATACTATATCGATACCGCCAAATTTGAAAATGTAAAATATTGGTTTAAGATGTAGTGAAAAACGATTACTTCATGCATGTTTTGTCAAGAATGGATAGAAAGTGACTATGTTTTTCTTCTATAATAGTATTCTTTAATTAGGTTTCATGCCTGAATTTCAGAATATATGTAAGAACTCCTCAAAAATTCAATAACGATGTGAATATGTGGAATTTCAATGTCTAATTTTCGACCCCGCTCTATGTAAATTTTAACTCTGTCGCTATCTCTTACTCACTTTTGTTGTTCTCGATCTCGTTTCATTTCTACACTTCCTCATTAAAAAAATCCCCAGACAGAGATTTTTTATTTTTCAAAAACACGTCGGTTAATCCTGTCCCATTGGCCATGAAACTTTAGTGCATTTGACTAATTTTTTGTAATTCATGTTTGGAACTATAGCATTTAGGTCACGTTTTTGTTTGAATACACCATTAAGATGTTAACTCTATTTTATTCTGTTTGTTTGAATAAAGCTAGCTAAGCAATTATTTGTGTTGTGTTTGGTGTACATTGGATAACCTTTGCTTTTAGTGACGTATATCAATTTATATTCGTTCTCCACTTGTGCCGACAGCCAAACAAGACCTTCTATACTAAGCGATCACAGGCCATCAGTTTACTACTACTGTAGATGGGATTTTGTCCTATAGCATGTTATTTTAAACTGCACGTATCATTCAATATTTATGTAATCGGGTATTTGGATCAACTCACGTAAAAGCTAATACTTCTAAAATTTTGAAATTAGCGTTCAGACAAATCTCCAGTAACTCAGAGAGATGGGACTAGTCGAGAATTTACTGTTAAATATTTGACTAATTTGAGGTCGAAACACTTTCCCTATGATGTTATCCACTTATGCCAACAGCAAAAGGGCTTAGACTAGGCGTTTGTAGGCCAATCAGTTACTATAGAATATTCTTACCATTCTCGGCCGTTTCACAACACCCGACTTAAGATAAAATGGCTTTAGAACCTTAAAAATCAGTAAGTCAAAGCCAGTTTGTTCCATTGACTTGAGATAATTTACTGACTTATGATAATTTTTGACAATATTGCCCTTATGTAAAATGCAAACCATCACTAATAAGTATGAAGGGCAATTGGGCATTTCACAGCAAAAATTATGCTTCTCCCTGAAATGTTATCATGGAACAAGCTGACTTAAGACTGTATGTTTTTGTTGTGGAACAACCCGGCTTAACTAGTCTTTATGAACCTTAAGTGAGGTGTTGCGGAATGAGTTATTGTTTCGCCAACATCGCCGACTAATATCTTGATAATAGAGTGTTTGATACAATTTACGTGCACTTAAATAATAATTATGGGGCCTCAAAGTAAAATTAAAATACCAAAACACACAAAAGTAATTAAGTATGTCCATTAAAAAAGACTGGAAGACAAAACATTGAATCTGACGAGGAGAATAAAAAGGAGGAGGCCCAACCAATAATTACAGGCAATAGTTTCGCACTTTAAGCACTCGGTGAAGTGTTTTTATAACACTTGAATGGCCAATTAGTTTGAAACCTAAGAGAAAGGAATTTAGGCTGGCCTACCATTGAAAATAAAAATTACTATATTAATACTCTTTAAGTTGTTTGTAAGGAAAGGCGGACTTAATTTCTTCAACTAGAACCTATAAGTCTATAACATAATTTATATATTGCACACGAGGTTTTCAAGTAGTAGTGGGTTTCGTGTGGATTTGAATTGAAGCCACAAGAGAGATTCATGGGATATATTTTAGGGTGTGAACAAGTCGAGCTGATTTGAACTTTAGAGTAGTGTTGGGCTTCGGCTCATAGAGATTTCAATGACCTCGAATTCAGCACAAATCAAGCTCAAGTATTCAGTGTTCGAGCTCAATTCATATTTGTGAACTTGAGCCCGGTTCACGTTCCAAACTAGTCACTATCAACGAACCAAGCCCATTCATGTGGGTCGATATTAGCTACACAAGAGCCGAGTTACGTATTACTCGAGCTCAGCTTGTTTTATAAATGAGCAAGACATTTTGTTCCGCCTTTGCTCCTTAACTGTGTGAACTGAGCCAAGTCAAGGCTCGAATTGCAATCTTAAATAGCTCGGTTCGTAGGGTGCCCCTAAAATGGTGTTGATGATTTTATTATAATAAATTAATAAACAACCAAGATGGAAACTTCGAACCACTGGATGTTTTTCTTCACTCTGGCTAATAGAAACAGACTGGCTTTAGCACTCGGCGAAGTGTTTTTATAACACTTGAATGGCCGATTAATGTGAACAAAAGAGGGAAGAATTTGGGCTGGCCGGCCACTGAAATTAAAAATTAGATAAATTTCTAATCTTTAAATTGTTTAAATAAAGGAAAGGCTAACTTAATTTGTTCAAGTTGAACCTATAACATGATCTATGTAGTAGCACACGAGGTTTTGAGTGGTGGGTTTTATGTGGAGTTGAATTCAAAAGCCCTAAAGAGATTTATGGAATGTTGTAAGGTGCAAATAGTCAAGCTGAGCTAAGCTGATTTGAGCTTTAGGATGGTGGAACTCAGCTTGTTTAAATTTCAGTGAGCTTAAACTCGGCTTGAATCAAGACCAACTATTCTAGTTCAAGCTCAATTACCATTTGAGAGCTAGAGGTCGGTTGAAGTACTAGTTAAACAAATCTCTATGGATGAACCAAGCCTATACATGTGAGCCTATATTTGGTACACAAGAGCCGAGTTAGACGTAACTCGAGCTCAGCTTGTTTTGTAAATGAGCAAGACATTGTTTTTTTTGGGTACATATGAGCAAGAAATTTTGTTAAACCTTTGCTCGTTAACTGTGTGAACCGAGCCAAGTCAAGCCTTTGATTGAAATCATAAATAGTTCGGTTCGTTGGCCTTGCCTAAAAAGTGTTCATAATATTAATAAACAAATAACCCACTAGGTTTGTACATATGATAAATAAAATTCATGAGATTTCTTCACTCTAGCTATTAAAGACAATTACGAAGCATAATCCCTACGAGGTTGTCACCTATACCATAGACAATCATATGCTAGACCAAAAACCAAAAGCCACTGATGAATGGATGGCAAGAAGCCAACCCAAATAATGATAAGATACAAGTGAACAAAATGCAGGAACCAAACAACTGGCCAAGAAACCAGCAGCAGCTAGTAGATTTGAAAGCCATATAGCTAGCAGAAAACCATAAGTCAACAGCAGCAGGATTATTGAGCAAAATCATGGACACCAAAGACCAAACAGCAAACAGGTAAATTAAAGAATCCACAGGCCTTGGAGTGGCTAGGCTGTTGCAGGCTATAGAGACCACAAGCAAAGACCAGAAACCAAACAGCAAAAACAAGAAGTATATGCGTGCAATAACAAGTAGTACTACCTTTTTTTATAACTAAGCCTCAGGTGTCCGAGTCAATTTACGTGCACCTTGACTAATTCTCACACAATACAACGATATCCATATATGCATATATAATCATCAAGTCATCTGCCTAAGCATCGGTTTTAGTATGCACCGCAAACTCTTTCGATTTTTAAAAGATACATACATATATATATATATATATATGTATATATTATGGTAACACGTAGGCTCTTTTGTGTTGGAGAATTTTGTGAATGAAACCGGGGCACTCGGAGGGTCTCCCAGGGCAACCGAGACCACCCCACAAATTCAACACGCTATGCAATAAACGCTGGGTAACTCCCTCATGATTATGGAGATAATGGCAGAATTGAATTTCAATTCAATTTCGGATTCATGGCTGCGGTTACAAGAACAAGAATTCATTGGCAGAAATTCATTTCGTTATTGAATGGGGAGGCTCCCCCATTAATCCCGTATTCATGTTTCATCTCCCTTTTCCAGCTATAAAATGGCAGCTCTGTATTGGTTTGATCACCAGCAATTTGTGCAACACATTTCAGTATAGAAATCGTTCTTGTGAGAGAGAGGCAGACGAGAGTAATAGTTCGCCAAGGCTTCCAGCGGTGGTGTTCCGGTGGTTGTGGTTTAGCCGTTGTATCCTGGGACGAAGACGCTGATTCATTCTACAACACCCACGGTAGGCGGCGAATCTTTGTTAAGGAGAGTGTGGTTACACACGACTCGGCATTCGTTCGACAATTTGTATCTCTGTTTTACAGTTTATGTATTTTCAGTTTCCATAAATTTTCGTGTATATGTATATATGAGAAGTAATTGTTTTTCCGG
This sequence comes from Vaccinium macrocarpon, assembly GCA_022606695.1. Lineage (NCBI taxonomy): Eukaryota > Viridiplantae > Streptophyta > Magnoliopsida > Ericales > Ericaceae > Vaccinium > Vaccinium macrocarpon. Next base: position 703,119 of record CM040175.1, on the reverse strand, counting down.
AATCACGATTGCCGCTGTAATTTTTTCCAACATTTTGTTTATGCAAAACAGATTTCACTGTAGCATATGATCAAATTTTTCTGCCAATTATTCCAAAGTGATGAACAGGTAAGTGAGAGCTACTTTTTAAAGCATCTTGCTTGTTATATAACAGTAAGTAAAAGGTTAATAAAAAAATACTTAGCCAGTCTCCTTCATAATTTTAAAAGCAAGACTAACTAAAGGGGCATAAGGTACCATTGGATGTTATGTGGAAAAAGATTGCATAATTATTGAAGTTCAGGGAGATTCTAGAAAAGTGAAATCCTTTCTTCTTGGACTAGAACTCCTACAAAGCTCCAATGAATCCAACTTTGAGTTGGTTACACTAGTTAATCACAAACTGATAATTTGTTAATATATACGAAAATAAAAAAATTCGAGGAAAATAAATAAGTTCGTCTGAATAATATGTGATGAGTCTAATTTTCACTTGATTTCGTAGTTCATTTCAATTACATCGTTTTTGGACATAAGGCGTCGATCTCAATTATGTTGACAACTTGCTCCACATAATCATGTGCCACCCAACATCCCGAAGAAATGAATAATTCATATCATAGCCAACCGAAAATAAACTTAGTACACGTACAGAGAGAAATAGAAACAGAAGAGATGAAACATAAAACAAGATCACCCAATTTGAAAGCCCAAAATACTGTACTGTCTTGGAAGCTGCACTCCAAGATCTCTTTGCAGAATAATACTGCTGCAACTGCAAGTATTCCCCTGACTCCAGAACTACACACCCCTATAATTGATTCATACATACCCAACTAAATTTCTTGATCACTTTTTTTTTTTTTTTTTTTTATCGGCAAAAGAAATTTTATATATCACGAGGCCCAAACAACCATCATGCTATTGCCAACCCAGAACAAGCTTGTGTATCATCTCAATCACCCCACCCCAGCAGCATCGCTAGCACAAACATAGCAGGTTTCATTAGAAATACCACTGCCGACAGAATTGTTAATCCGTTTGCATAAATATACTTTAGTCAGTAGGTAGCTAGCGAGTGAGCTTTAACCTCATGATAATTGCCAAAAAGAAAGTAATCAAGATCTATTGATCTGTTCTAAATTCTAAGGAAATCTAGAGAATTTTTTTGAAAACATTTTACCCAAATTTTTTTTTGAAAACATCCGACTTTAAATTAATTGGAAATGGGTGAATGTATTGGCCAAGCTTGGATGGATCAGGTAAGCAAAGTTGAGTAAGTTTTACACCCCCAACATGTGCAGTTCACCAATGCGTAGAAATACTTATATGGGTTGGTGAGGAGAGGAAATTCACTTGGGTGAAGACTTGACCCGAGTAAGGTGACGCCGGGCAAGACCCGACACATTGACTGGCCACCTGATCATAACTTCAGCTTTTAGATGATTTGGTAATTAACAAGTTGAAGTCATATGTCGAAGTTAATTAGACTTAGACCCACAATTGCATTGGAAATTAAAGGGTGCAATAATAGGTCTTGAAAACATGGTATCATGGCATAAGAATCTCTGATGCTAACGCCTTACCAACTTTAAAGCACTTTGGCTATCACAATTTGAGAGAAATTCCAGATTGTTCTAAGATTCAAAAACCTCTCCGTCAATTTCTGACAAACAGACACCACACCACTACTAGAAATATAGTAGTACCATATATAATTAAGTATTTTGGAATCGCATAGGCAAAGGATAGAACTAATTGCAGCCATTTATATATTCTAGTAGCTAGTGTGGAAAAGGGGTATAGCTATAGCTATAGGCGAGGAGTTTTTGCTTGTATTGTTTCTTTTTGGGAGTCATGTTTGACTTTGAAGAGTAAATAAGGCTGTGTTTGGATGAGTTTTGAAAAGAAATTTTTAAGGAGAATTTTTGAGATAGTGTTTCGTTAGGTTTTTAAAAATGAAAATGATGAGATAATGATTAGAGAGAGATAAAGAGAGAAATAAATAATGAGGTAATGAGTAGATAGAGAATTTTTTTGAAAACAAGGAATCTTTTTTAAAAGAATTTTTGAAAATGGGATAAAAAGGGAAGAGAACAAGGCCTAAACTTTTATAGTGCAACTCTTGCTAAAACTAAACCTATGCCTCACTTAGGGCTGGTTTGGGTGAATTGGGAAAATTGGTTTTTTTAGTTTTGTCCTTATTCAAAAAAAAATTGCATTTGTAAGTTTTCGGTCGATTTTTGGTGGTTTCTTGGCTTGTCTTGACGAGAGAAATCTAAAAAGTATAAAATTATTAGCCAAACTTAAAGTTTTGTGAATAAAAACGAAAAATAATCCAAAAAACCGAGAAACCATAAAAAATCGACTAAAAACCAACAAATGCAAAAAAAAAAATTGATTAAAGACAAAACCAAAAAACTAGTTTTTTCAATTCACCCAAACCTTATGCATTTTAAACAATCATAAGTACAAAACAATAACAAAAAAGGGGGAAAAGAAAACTTCAGAATACTAAATATAAACTTAGGAAAACCCAATATAACTCAGAAAAGTGAATGAGAAAAGATACAATATATACATATCTCTATTTGAGTAAAATTGTCAATTTTTTTTTCTTGGATTTTGTTAAATTTAATCATTCCTAGTGATGAGAAGTATCAAAACAAAAAAATAGGAATAATAGTCTCAAAAGTTCATTAAATACGGAAAAAAGTAATAAATTTCAGTTTCTTATAATTGTCATTTTGTTTCTCATATTTTTTACTTTTTCAATTCCTCTTGTTGAGACAATTAGTCAATCTTAAAATTTTTGATGAATAATTTCGACAACAATAATAATCTTTAGGCGAACACGTACACCTAAATATAAGAAACGAGTTGTAAAAAAATCTGAGTTTAATTCGAGATAACCTCCAACTTGTAAACAATGTTTGAATTGAGGTATATATATATTACTGGTTATGTAGAACTGAAACCGTTACAAAAGTGTTAATTTGATTGGTTAATTGGTTTGCTCCTCACAATATAATTGACCAACGTTTTATTCTTGGGGCCAGGATGCCTTAGTCTCAGTATAGATGATCTATCTTTGATCGAACTGATGAGAAATTAGGCGAAGACCTGTAAATTGGCCAAAACACTCATATGCAGCAGTATAAAGAAAAAGAATTGAAACCATTGAGAGCAATAAGACAATTATTCTCTTGTCTGCGTTGTCAAAAGATAGCCCGGGTTTCTAGGACCTAATAATGGACGGTGATACATTTCCATATGGATACAGTTAATCCTCCCTCTCTCTTCATTGTTATGCATCTAATCACGCTGAGAGTTCAGAGTATTATAGTGATTAATGACGTAAATCCTAAACTATAAATATTTGTTTTATGCATAAGTTCATTTAATTTGTACTATAAGTTTGGCTAAAAAAGTCAACTTAACTTTTTGTTTTGTCTTTATTTGATTTTTTTTTACGTTTGTTAGTTTTGCATCGATTTTTTTAGTATTATTGGTTCGTTTCGGCGAGACGAATCCAAAAAGGTAAAAGATTATAACTAGGACTTTCATTTTTTTGAATAAGATCGAAAAAAGTGTAAAAAGCCGACTTTTTGGCTTATTTTTGTCTTTATTCAAAAAAAATTAAGCTTCGGTCATAATTTAATATTTTTTTGATTTCTCTCGCCGAAACAAACCAATAATACACAAAAAGTTGATGCAAAACTAAAAGATGCCAAAAAAAAAACCAAATAAAGACAAAACAAAAAGTACGTCAACTTTTTTGGCCAAAATATCCAATAATTCTTCATTATTGGATACATAAATAGTGGAAAGAATCATGAATGAATATACCTAACATTCTGTTGAGAAACCACGTAAAATCTTTTTATCTCTGTGTTCATGATTTCCGTTCTTGATTATATTTGTACTTTTTTGTGTTCGTTGGTTTGGTTGAAGCTCTAACAAACTAATATTTAACATTAAAAAAATTATTCCGTCTTCTGATTCTACTTATCCAAGTGAAGCGTCTTTGACCCAAACATATGCTAGTAACAGCGCTCTCTTTTTCTTGTTCATTTTTTCCTCCTCACTATGGATTACTTTGACCCTCCCAAAAGCAGATGTATTTCCACAAAGTATATCTGTTAGGTTAGGTGTAGAATCTTAGGTATTGCGATATTGGGTACATGTATATCTCCTGTATGCATTGGTACTTTACTCGAGATCGCCCTAATTATCCTTATGTATTCAGGATGTATGTTCGTGTCAATTTACGTGCATATTTCTAATTACCCTCAAGTATTCAGGATGCATGTTCGTGTCAATTTGCGTGCATACTTCTAACTACCCTCATGTATTCAGTATGCATGTTCGTGCCAACTAACGTGCACGCTACTGTATGAATTAAGTCATTTAAGAATAGTGAATTAATGAAACTCAAGAGCTTGGATGATTTGACCCTGGAGGCCTCACCATCTAGGCTTAGAGTTCAATCATTTTATTTGACCCTACGTTCAATGGACCCTTCACCACCTTTCCTGGTAGTGGTCAGGGTTCACATGGGTAGAGAAAAGACAGGAGATCTCAACAGATGACATGGTCAACACCACGTGTCTTCATTCTCTGCTTGGGTTTTGACACGTTGATTACTTGACAGTCCCCAATTTGGAAACCTTCTGTTCATAGGGTTGGTGACCGTTCGGAGGCAGTGGTGGAGCCAGGATTTCCAGTCCGGGAGGCCATTTCTGATGCTTACGACGAGACTAGAATTGCCCACTCATTGGTGACATTGTGGAGGGAGGACTAACTTTCGTCCTCGATCTTTAAAAAGATCAGTTATAACAGTTGTCAAATTAGCTTAGCAACTGCAAACTTGATGGCTATGTAAACATTTATATTTTAAGACACTGTAAATCAGGGACAAAGCCCGGATTCGGTCTCCGGAGTGGCACCATTCAATAAGAAACTAGTTACATGTTTCATAAAAAAAAATTGAAGAAAAATTTTACTAGGAAGTCATATAATTACATATAATTAGGTTTTGTTATGGGTTTTTTTTGTGAAAAATAAATCAAGGCTTCTTCCAACTTTCTTTTTGTATTCAAATACAAGACACTGCGATACTAATTTTTTCTTGATCTCAACCGACAATGCTCTAAATTGCATTTTTTTCCCTTTTTTATACAATGTATTAGATTTCTTTTGTATAGCGATAAATAAAAAGTCCGGGTAAGACCTATTCTCCCCTCTCTATATTAGCACCATAGTCCGTAAAGAAATATGCAGTAAAAATGTTAAATTTTGAGAAAAAGTTTAATATTCAAATATGTTACATTTCTCTCTATTTAGTAAAAGAAAAATTACATACCTAGAGAGAGAGAGAGAGAGAGGAGTGTCATAGATGGCAGTAAAAAAATACGAAACTTTGCACCTAGGAAGAATGACCCCAGGTGGAAAGCTTGGAGCAAGCAGCTCCTGCTATGAGTACAATCTTTCCTTCTTTTATAATTATAATTATTCGTCGCAAATTTTATTTTATTTTATTTCAAAAGTCCCCCGGGGGCATGGCCCACCCCAGCCCTGCTTCGGGTCCCAAACTCCTAATCTGAGGATTTGGCTTCGGTGGTCCAAAACTTATAGACAAAGTGATGTCTTGGCTTAAATTTTTATATTTTTAAAGATCCAAATTCATCGTTGTGCTATACCGATGTTCTGGACTATAAATAAAGAAAGCATGGTAATGAATATAAAAACTGATTTAAGTCTCTAATTCTGTATTCTTTGATGCTTTTTGACTTTTACTTGGGGGCATGGTTCTGCAGTAAAATGTCCCTTAGCTTCTCGCTTATTGGAGGTTAAGGGGGCCACTGTTTCGATGGTATTTCAAGAGCAGCCACTTGTACATATATTGCCGAAGGTTAGGTCTATTTTCAATCATCCCATCCATACCCCCAATGATTAGAGATAGATGGATTATGTTTTTGTTGTTGTTGTTGTTGTAAATATTCAAATTATTTGGGGTTTTTAATCGGGAGGAGTCTATTCATATTATTAAGAGTCTATAACATATTTGCACCATTAATCATTGAGATAAACAGTAGGGATGTGTCTGCTTGCTATATATGATCCACATTTTGACAACAGAGGATAGTAAGGAAAATTTGAACACAGAGGATGTTAAATAGAAATGTTATTTTGGTCGTTCAAAAATGGAGTATATTTTTAACTACAACAACATCAACAATAACAAAACCCATTAAGTCCTCAATAATTGGGGGTATGGGCGGGGGATAGATAGGAGACAGACCTAACCTTTGGCAATAAATGCACAAAGTGGCTGCTCTCAGAATACCACTGAAACAGATGGATTGGAGACAGACCTAATCTTTGGCAATGAATGCACAAAGTGGTTACTCACAGAATACCACTGAAACAGTGATCCCCCTATACCGCCGCGTTTGCTAAAGAATCATGCCCTCAAATCAAAGCCAAAAGGCATCAGAGAGGGCAGACCCAAGAATCATTTTGATTTATGTGCACATTACCATGCTTCTTTCATTCAGCATCCAGAGCATTGACATTGCACAAAGGAGTATATTTTTAACTATTCAGGTTTTTTTCAACTTTAACGGTTAGATTGTCTATACTTATTGTTAAGAGTCCGTAAAATATTTTCACCACTAATTATTGAGATGAACAATCGAGATGCGTTTGGTAGCTATATGGTTTGCATTTGAAGTATCGTCGATGTTTTTTCCCTCTTTGGTAAACGTTGTTGAAGTTTTTTTTTTTTTTTTTTGTTGCCTTTTTTGTTATAAAAGCGGCTTAATAAATCGGACTAATCTCTCAACCTCCTCCCATAGCTCTTTCTACCCGTTTGTGTGGCGTGAGGTGGTTTTCAAGACAAATCATAGCCTAGGAGAATCAACCGGTTTTATAAATTCATTGAACATAGTCATCTTCTCCTTACCTAGCTAGGGTGTTTAGTGAGGAATATCATAACACTTATAGATTTGCCAGGATCTCTTTCGTAACCGGCCACATATAGCTCTGTCATGTTGCAAAAAAAGGTTTTAAGACGATATTGATCTTATGTAACTTTCAATTGTCATTCATAAAAGAATTCCTTTAACACATCAATCAATCAATCAAAACAAATGTCTCAAAGGCATCTAATTTGGAATGGGGACCAATTATCCACTACTGATCTTAAAAGCTGCCCAAACCATTGCACTTCTCCCTCACCAATTTCCATGCATCAAAATTTACATACTACCAATTTCTTTTGAAAGGCAATTTTTTTTATAAACTTAGAAATGTAGAGAGTACAACGAGATAAAAAAGTATTAACTCTTCAACATTCAAAAAAGAAAAGTATATCCCAAATAAAGATGGAAAACAAAAATGATAAGAGCCAAAAATCAAAAGGGGAAAAATTGGCATGATGCAAATGCAAACGAAGAACATCACCAAACACCTAGGACTCATCGCCCAAAGAGCAGTTCCCAACTTTACGTACCAATTGATGCAGAATGGAAGTCAGCTTTTATTTAAGAAATAGTATATTTTGTTTTTATTATTTTGGATATATATAAATTTTTTTAGAAAATTCTGCTTTAGGTGCTGTCTATTTCAGCAAGTTTCTTTCATTCACTAGAAATTTGGAAATATCTCAAATATTTTTACTTTGGTAATAACTTAGGCTTAGTTTGCCAAAAGATTTTAGTAACTCATTTGCTAAAATCAATCATGATTTTAGCAAATGAGTTGAGTTGCTAAAATCATGAAAATTTTAAATCACAAAATTAAGTGGTTTCATTTATTGTTTTTCGATTTTTTTCGCTGCAAGTTAAAGTACTCGAGGAATATTTTAATTTGGTGCGAAAAAAATCGAAAAACGATAAACGGAACCACTTAATTTTGTGCTTTGAAATTTTCATGATTTTAGCAACTCAACTCATTTGCTAAAATCATGGTTGATTTAAGCAAATGAGTTACTAAAATCTTTTGGCAAACTAAGCCTTAATCAAATAACGATTCACGAGAATTCAGCTTCATGTTTTACTAGAAGGGAGTTTTAGGCCCAGTTTTTCAAAAGATTTTAGCACTTAGTTGCTAAAATCACCATATTTAAAATTAAAAAATGAAGTGGTTCCGTGTATCGTTTTTCGATTTTTTTTCTCACCAAATTAAAGAACTCCTCAAGTATTTTAATTTGGTGCGAAAAAAATCGAAAAACGATACACGAAACCACTTCATTTTTTGATTTGGAATATGGTGATTTTAACAACTAGGTGCTAAAATCTTTTGAAAAACTGGGCCTTAGGGTTCTTTTGGAAGAAAATTGTTGATTTTGATTAATTAAAAAATTAGATTTATCTTATACTATCATTTGTTCATAAAGAGAATTGCTCGTTTTCTGATGTATAGTGGGTTGTACTTGTGTCCACGTTCCTAGATCATTTGGACTAAAGATGACCCAAAAGACATTAATAAGACGTGCAAACCATAATTGGCGAAAAGGCCCATATTTCGCACGGTTGAATGGAAACGGTTTTCTGATCAATACTCATCCCCATTGCGGCGATGATCGACGATGGATTTCAGTCGTTCAATGTCATCTAGGCCTTTAAAAGGGAGATTTTTCCGTTTTAGGAAATAATTAATTTACTTGTAATTTTTAGTGGAAAATTCTGTTTCAGTTACCAGCTATTTTGGTAACTTTATATTTCTTTCTAGTTTTTTTTTTATTTCCTAGTCAAATTATAATTTTCCTTTTTTGGTAATTTTTGTATTTATTTTGTTGATCTGAGTATTATAGTACTACTCTCCTTCTTCTCCAGTTACTGACATGATCATCGGAGTACCATTCTCCTTCTTCTCCAGTTACTGACATGATCGTCGGAGTACTATTCTCCTTCTTCTCTGACATGATTGTCAAAGTACCATTTCGGAGTACACAGTCCGGTTTGGTTCTAACAAGTTTGTTCAGTGTGCAGGAGCGAAGCTTATGAGAAGGTTCATTGTTATTTGATTTTAAAAAATTGAGTTTTACTTAAAATTGATTGTTCAAGGAGAGAGTATTTGCAGCTCAATCATTGTTTGTGATTATCCTTAATTCGCACATCTTAATTCATACATTTCGCTGCATCATTTTCAGATTTGTTCGTGACTATTTTGCAAATAGTTTCGTGTTTTAAACGTTTCCCTACATCATCAAACTTCATCAAATCGTCCTTTAAAAGAAAAAAAACTTAACATTAAACTGTCAAACATGCACACAAGTGGAATGATCAAGAATAAATGACCGAGAAACAGTGAAGATGAAAATGACGATACCGATGACGACTTCAATGCATATGCAATTACAGTATCAGTGAGAATGAGTTCCTTTATTGGAAAATACTAAAATTACTCATTGGGCTGTCGTTAAGGTTTAGAAAATTTATTTAAATGTGTATAAAAATATATGAAAGTATATTAAAATATAAAAAGTATACTGCAGTGTGAATTTTTTTTATCTTATTTTTTCTGCGCATTATCAGCCCGGTAAACTGTCATTAGAAGAACCGTCCTGAATTTGGAGAGATATGAACAAGAAATGAAGAAAATCGTGGCTCATGAGTGATATTTACTCAATTAGTCCAGATTCATTGCCTATGATCTATTGGATCAAGTCCACGACGTTTGATAATGATTTCATGATTTCATGATTTGTCATGTGTGCTCAATTTGTTTCGACGAAAATTGCTATATTTGTGAAAAAAATTTGCATACGTTTAACCTGCTTTTGTAGTAGTTCTTATGGTCGAGAGCAGCGGCGGCTTATATCTACCTCATTAGGCATAAAGATCCTAATATTATATTAAGTAAATACACATTTTGTAATTTAGCAAGGTAAGATTTTGTTAATCTTTTTTTGTCAACCGATGATATAATGAATATGTCTCTTTTGCCTAGTCAGATTTTTTTTTTTGACATACAACTTTTCATCATGGACACGCTATGTATTTTTGTCAGCGCTGGATGAAAATCATGGAATCGCCATTGCCTTAACATATCCCCTCACTTGCCGACGAGTTTGAGGTTTGTCTCACGTAACTTCTTTTTTCGGCTTGTGAGCCGAGACAAGTTTGTGGTTTGCCTCGTGTAACTTCTTTTTCGGCTTGTGAGCTGACAAGATTCGATCGTTTTTTTTTTCTCTTTTTCGTATTTTGACTCTAATCAACCGGACCCAAAAAGCCATCAAACAACTGGAACGTCGGAATCATTCATTTAATTTCTAGTTTTGGATAGACAAGTAGGAGTGTTACTAATTTTGATTGACCAAGCAATCGTGTTTTGGACACTTAATTAAGTGCAGTACAAGTGTAATTTCATGGTTCACATTTTCTGGTGGGTGTGTTTTATTATATTTAATTTTACTGTAGGGAACTTGATGAGATGTTAGATTATGAGATGTTAACTTGTCACGATTCCTGCTCTAACAAAACGCACTAAATTAAGTGCCTACCAAAACCAGGTTATTTAGAAATATACGGTACGTATTTTCTTGATGAGAAGTTGTTTAAGGTGACTAATCACATGTGCATGCAGTATTTCAAAAGTTAATTTCATACTTTAGTGAGCTTGGTTGGTAAGAAATGAGGGTAAAGACTACTCATTTTGTTTTATAACTCGAGGGTCAGGGCCGGCTACTTTACGGGAAAATTCTTTTCACACTCCTTTTTTTTTCTTGGTTTCTTGTGTTTGGTCTAAGGGTATAGTTTTGTTGGGGATGACGGCTAGAGCGGTGAAAGTCGAATGAATGAAAGCTCGTAAGATTAATTTCATACTTTAGTGAGCTTGGTTGGTAAGAAATGAGGGTAAAGACTACTCTCTTTCTTTCTTTTTTTTTTTTTTTTTATAACTCAAAGGTCAGGGCCAACTACGTACTTTAGTGAAATTTCTTTTCTAACCTCCCCTTTTTTTTCTTGGTATCTTGTGTTTGGTCTAAGGGTATTGCTTTGTTAGGGATGACAGCTAGAGTGGTGAAAATAGTGGGATATAGATATAAAAAAGTAATTGTTACTCCTTATTTATCTTTACACGCCCATTACATTAACCCTCTCCGTTATAGCCCTTAATTATCTTCCGTTCAACCTCATCGTCGAGCCCATCTCCTCTTCCAAATTTTTGATCTTGTGCGTTTTCCTCCAACGTTACGTTGGAGTTCATCCACTTTTGATGTCGGCCATTCCCTCTGATAGCCATCAGTGTGTCACCCTCACTAGCATTTGGATACCTCTGTCCATCCATATCTCCTTCCTATTACCCCTTGTTTCTTCACCCTCAAAATTCAAAAGTACTGTTAAAGGGTCTTCCAACGACAAAGACATTATATGAAAGATAATCATGGAAATAGGACACAAGCTATTTTCTTAATGCTAAGAGGACAAATTACCTATGCATTCCAAAAATGTTCCTGCTAGCCCATGAAAGTACCTAAATCCCTTAAAACCTATGAAAGTGTCTAAACCTAAACACTGAGGTACCTTATGAAAGTGTCTAAAATCCTAGGGTATCCTATGGCCCTAGAGTACCTCATGAAAGTGTCTAAACCATTAAAACCATACAATTGAAAAGTGCACCCTATGCCTAAATTCTAGAGTACCTTATGAAAGTTTCTAAAATTCTAGGATACCCAATGAAAAATTTTAAACTATTAACACCATATAATTGGAAAATGCCAAAACCCAAAATACCTAAACCCACTACCCCAAAGAGTCTAATCCCGTAAAATTGAATCCCAAAATTGAAAACAATCCCAAAATTAAAGAGAAAATTAATTGTCCCACAGAAAATTATCCAACAAAAAATTGGCCTAAAGACCCATTCTACATAAACAAAAAAATTGACCTAAAATTTACCCACCCAGGTCACGCATGAGAGAGAGAGAGAGAGAGAGAGAGAGAGAGAGAGAAGTGATAGGCATGCACTAGCCAGGCTGGATGGTGCAGCTAGGCTAGACTGACGCAGTGACGGGTGAGTCGGTTAGGTGAGGCTATACGGCCGGTTTTCTTTTTGCAATTTTGGTTAATCATTAGGGGTATTTTTGTTTAGTATTATCCTTGAGTTCTCAAAAATTTCACATCAATGTATTAGAAGTTTTAAAATAAGTTTGGCTGAACTAAATAGTTTTTAAAGCCACAATTAAACGTGGCCTTTAGGCCAATTTTCTATTATTTGAAAAATCACTTACATTGTTATTTTGTACTCACATTCATATGTAACTATAAATCCGAACAATTTGGCAATTTGCGTTTGTTCAAATGCTACCAACTTCTTAATTCGCGACTAGTCCAAATAGAGTTTTCGCTGATTGTTGTTTTTGTAATTCTATTTACGTTTCCAACAACCTCTTTTTGTGATTAAGTAAGATGCATCCTGAGGCAAATTATACGCTTGCCCTCATTCCGCTTGTGGTCCAATCTAGCTTGCATGCCCTTTTCTTCTTTAATCTTCGTACTCTTTTTACAATATTTTTCCTTTGTTGAGCCCAAAAGAAAAAAAAAGAAAAGAAAAGGCAAACTATGCACTTAATTACTCGATCGGTATGTACGTAATTTTTTTTTTTATACATGTATGTACGTTCATAAATCAAGATAACCCACACAGTTCATATTTTGAAGGAAAATATGTACGAACTCATAGTAATATATTCAATTAATATCTAATCTTGATCGCACAAGTCTTAATTAAACATGCGATATCATGATGCAATCCTCACTTGGATTTTGGACAAATTTGATACTGAAATCCGAACTACCAAACCGGTCTTACCGACAAATTGATCGATCAAAGAAATTAACTTATTCACGGATCCTCCGTGACCTAAAAAATTGTAGAAAATCAATGGCAAGCTGCCACAATTGCAACTTTGGTGATCTTAGTTAACTCTACCTTGAAAGAGACATGCAAGCTAGATTGGAAAATATTTGAAGCAGACAAGTACAAAAAAGATTTTAAACATACAATCTGTGTAACTCTTCTACGTAAGAATAATCTTTTCAGTTGATGTATCATAATGTGAATGAAATTCTGTGAATCAGAAATTTCTGCCTCTTCCTCCGTAAATAAGTTTTTCTCTTGATCAATGCCATTCAACGACGAAGAATACAAATCCTCATTAGGATTTGAAACACGTGGGACAGCTCATCTAGGGTTTGAATCAAAGTTCGCACTTTACAAGCCAAAATGTAGAAGCCATCAAACATGGAGACAATTATTAATTAATGGCACGAGGAAATGATCGAAGGGAACATTATTAATTAAAAAAAATTTGTAAAGTCTGAAGCCGACAAGAACACAAAGTACAACATCGGCATGCTTAATTTCCAAGTTGTATGTTTGGTTTTGGAGACATTTGGTGGGTGAAAGTCCCAACAAGATAATGCTACATTAAGCTTAATCAACTTCCATTAGCCCTTTCTATATTCACTCTTTATTGAATCTGTCATTCCGCATTTTAAATCTCTTCAAGTGCACTATTTTATTTTATTGTGTGATCAAAAGAAAAAAAAGAAGGTACTTCTCCATCCTAATAGGACTGTCTGGTCAGGAATTCAAACCGATTTTGATGAATTAAAAGAACCCAATGGTATTTAGTAACAAGCGGTAAACAGTCTAAATTTTTTCTACAAAGTACATTATTTGTAAGTTTTTGTTTTAGAGTATCGGACAATATTTCTGAGACGGAAGTAGTACTATTTTATTGTTGTTTGTAGACAACAAACGGAGACCAAAGTATGGATTTGAAGAAGCCTAGCCGATCACGGGATTAAAGTTCAAATCCATTGTACTTAAAATTGATCTAGAATAGAAAAAAGGCTTTCTTCGTTGATTAACTAATTTTTTTATTAAGAAACCCTGAAACAATATCCGAATTGAGAATATAGTAATCAAACTTATGCCATCGTGATTCCTGTAGTGTGACCCCTAGTTTTTAAAACACTTCTAGGTCTATAAAGTTTTATACACCTTGTGGGGGACGATGAAGTGGTTTACTTGTCAACAAGGGAAGTTTCGTGCTCCGATGCATTTGGTGAAGGTTTAAACATCACCCACTCCCGTATTTTTTAGGGTAGAGTAGATTATATTTCTTGCCTTGAACACAAAGAAAGAAAGAAAAAAAAAAAAGGAACGAAGTTTCTTGGTTAAAGAGTTCATACATTTGTGTACAAATCAACGAGGGATATTGCATCACCGGATAAGATGCAGCCCCATCTTATCTGGTGATGCAATATCCCTCGTTGATTTGTACTGCAAATTACAGTATATTGTATTACTATATTTTCACTAAATATTTAACAATAAGAAAGTCTAATAAAAAAAAACATAAATAGCATAACATGCAAATTAACGCCTCAAAATAGCATAAAATTTGCCATTGAAAGGCATATATTATTTTTCGATGCATTGTGCATTAGATGATTAAAAACACTTTGTCGTCATATCCGGCACACAAAATTGGACGCTATATATTGGAGTATGCATGAGGCCATATTCAGTTGTACGAAAAAGATGAGAAATGGTGGAAATTAAAGTTAAAATTTTATTTTCATGTATTTTTAGGTGTTCAAATATGAAGAAAGTTGTAGGATGCATAGCTTCAACTTTCCCACTATTATTGAGAAAGAATCATAGTTGTCCCGCAAACCTCTTTTTCGACAGGACATATATGAAAAAATAATATATATATATATATATATATATATATATATATATATATATATATATATATATATATATATATTCTGTTTCTTCACTTTTTCTTGAAAATTCATTTTCACGCAACATTTTTGACAACTAATTAGCATGTCATTTTTATGACACCCCTTATTATTCATACAAAGAGGGGGGCATTTTAAAATTTTCTTACATTGATGCCATGAAAATCTTGTCAATATATTTCTCAATATGAAATGTGATTGAGCTCTAGGATTAAATGATTAATGGATCACTTAAACAAGCTGCTAGCTAGTCAAAAACAGTTAGGTCAATTCAACTTCTTTAGAGGAAACTAAATTCCATGGTTCCATTTTTCAACTGGCAAGTGGCTGAAAATTGTTGAATCAATTTTGCCGAAATTGTTAGTCAGTCAACGAGAGAAAAAAAGGGTCGACACAACAAAAATTGACTTTTATATGTTATCTTGGGCCTCAATTTGAAGTAAAATCCGATACCAATACTCCGAAAATCGCGAGTTTTAATTAATCAAATGCAACGAAACCTAATTATATTTTGACATTCAAATTAAAGGTGGGGTTAAATCCACTTCCATCTTAAAAGTCAACTTAATAGTAGTTTTTTCGTGAAATCTTTTACTCCTGGTTTTGGCTCTTCGTTGATTATTAAGGTCAGCATTAGACGAATCGAAGACCAATCCGAATCACAAATTTTCAAATGGTATATATGAAGATATGCAAAATTCAATTTGGAAATAATCACACATGTGTACATTACAAAGTACATGCATGAAATTAAATAGTACAGTAGTTCTAAGTTTTCAAACTAATAATGATTTGTTGGGTACGAAACCAACATACTATTGAGGACATGTGTTTAGCTAGGGTGAAGAGGTTTACGCACCTTCGCGATCCAATGGGGTAATGTTTCGCAAACTAAGGCTGGTAAATGAGCTAAGCAATAAATTATTTAAACTTGGTTAGAAAACATATATAAAGAATGTCTGTAACGTTTTCATGCTTGACTTGTTTATTTGGTGATCTGAGTTTTTATTGATCATTAGAAATTGAATGAGAGATTAATGACTATTTATTCAAACGAATTTCAGAAATATTTTTATGCTTTTGTTTGGTGAGCTGATTTTGAACATGCTCTGATTGAGGCAATCTCGGATAACGTTAATTTTGTATGCCATAGATAGAAAACTTAACGAGCAAATTAGTAGGTTATTGAATATTTAAGTGAAAGCTTAAATATCTTTAAAAACATGTTATAGTTTTATCTGTTTTTATAACAAGCTAGCCGACATTAGGAGAACTTTTAACCAGTTGAACACGAGTATTTTGGTTCGTTTACGATCCCCATGCATGATAGCTTATATTCACTTTGTAAGGTTTTCACCGTTAAATGAATAGTAAACTTAGTAGTAATATACTATGAATTAACATGGGAACAACAATATGCTTGCTAATTTAAGTCTATACACAATGTATGAGAATTAGTAACCAAATTGAAAAAAAGGTGACAAAAACTTGTAGCTAAAATGGGTCAGCTTGGATTTAGAGATTTACTTTCTCTTAAAGTCTTATGCTCGAAGCATTTTAGTTGCAATTGACTCCTTTGGGAATCGGTTCTTCCGGAGGTTTTCTTCAGTTTTAATTGAGCTCTCTGCAAATAGACGATGATATTGGACCCCAAGATTAGACGAAGTATTTAACAAATTGCCATGTAGACCTGAGTTGTTAAAAAACTTGTGGCTAAATTGGATTTAATTTACAAACTGGTGAGTCTTTCTTGTTGGGCCATTGCCAATCGATCATGTTGGGTTGAGCCTTTACTAACTACTAAACATACAATCAAACTGTTCACAGTGGAGGGACTTTTTGTGCTTCGCTTAAGAGGGCTTACATTCACATTCATGGGCTTGTGTTCAGCCCATAAGGTTTCCTAAAATTAAGTTATGTGGGGTTTAAATTTTGATGACCTACAATTAAGTGGGCCGGGCTTATTGTAATAGCACCAAAATATATAAATGTTGTGAATATGATGAAAAAATTTGATTCATGTCCGATTTGCGGTATTGGGAAACAAAGCAATTACTAGGATCTAAGTTAAGCCTCTTAATCTCTCTCTCTCTCTCTCTCTCTCTCTCTCTCTCTTTGTTTCTTTTTTTCCCCTATACAAACAATTACAAGGATCTAAGGTTTTTTTTTGCCATTCAATATACATTAGTGGAGAGTTAGCGGGGGAGTTAGTCCAGAAAGGGTTTAAAAGCTATCCATAACTCAAAACCCCAAACGCCTTTGCCGAGGCTCAAATCTTGATCTTCATTGTGAGAGAACCAGGAGAGAGCCGCTAGCTAGGATTGAAGAGCCTATTTGAGCTTTTTCCGAACACATTTTGTCAGATTTATTCAATCTTTAGAGTTCATAACATAAAAAAAATGACGCTGACTAGATTATATGATTTCGTACCATACTTATCTTGACATGAAATGAAGTTTGATAATGCTGGAAGAAACTTCCCCAAAATAAATTGTGTTGAAATCGACATTCCAATAATTATTATTTTCAATAAACTTTAAAAAACACTTTTTAGATGCTAAGCACAAAAAGTCCCTCTACTATGAAACTATTTCATTTTTTTTATTACCACAACATCGAAAATTGGTTTTAGACACCATAAACCAAAACCATTTTATTGTACGAGTAATTTCACATGGAAGCAAAGCACCATAGGGAAAAATTTTTTGGTAACAGACAGGCATCACACCACCGTGCTCGAGCATGCATCCATTTTAACAATCAAAAAATGTTTTGAACATCTCAAATTTCTTTCCTCCCTCTCCTCATTTTCTCTTAAAATCTAAATTGTCTAAAAATATTTTGAACAATTGAGATAAGTGCTTGTGCACGCTCACGTGGTGCCGCCCGAAACCCAAAAAAACTTCTCCACCGTGGAGGTTAATAAAAGACCAATGGAGTATAAAAAGTCGTCGATTGTTGATGCAAACCACGACACACTTTGATTGCCGTTCGTCCAGGTTACAAAAAAGAAAGAAAAAAAGTAAGGCACAAAACAGTACTTTTCACTCTCTGTCTTCTCTTTGATCATCAAAATCAAAATTCATTCCTCCTCTCTCCTCTTCCAATCCAACTTCACTTTTCAACTGTAATTTATTCCCCCCACAATCCCAGCCAATATTTTCTTGGGCAAGCTCTCCGATCAATCGTCGCCGGCTGGAATTAATCCTCATCGGACTGTATTCGACATTTGCAAACTCGATTTTCTTAGGGTTTGTGCTGTGATTAGTAGTAATAATGTTCTTCAGTGGGGACTCTTCGGCTCGCAAGCGAGTCGATTTGGGAGGTCGTAGTTCAAAGGAGAGAGACCGTCAGAAGCTTCTGGAACAAGCCAGGTTAGAGAGGAACCGTCGATCGTTGCTGCGAAATCAGAACTCTGCCGCCATCAAAATTCAGGTTCTTTGCGCCACCCCTTTACATACATATGCATATGTAGTTACGTACAGGTAATCCGGATCATACATATGTACACCAAGGTTCTGTGGCGTTTTTTTTTTTGCGTTTTTGAATAGTTATGTATATTTAACTGAAGGAAGAAGTGCTGTACGGGGCTTTGCTCCCGCTTTAATAGGGCCCACCAGTGTATGGAGGGATTGGTTCCCAGATTAGTCGAGGCGAAAGGAAGAGATATACAGCAGGGGTTAATGTATACCCGGGAAACCATGACATGAACACATTATAGAATAAGCATGTACGTTTATTAAATTTTTAGGGCTGCAAACAAGCCAAGCTGAGTAGGGCCGTATTCAAGCTTCGTTGGAAAACGTAATGCTAAATGGGTTTGAGCTTTGTCTGGTCATCATTTGAGTGATTATTTCATGTTGTTTGGGGTTATGGAATAGAGTACTTAGTTGTTGAAGATTGGCTAGAAATGTTAGGGAGCTTTGGATATGTGCTTGAGATTGGGTTGTTTGTGTATCTCATACGAACTTCAAACAAGTCAAACACGACTTGAGTTAAGTAGTTTACCACGTACATGCCTATGTATCAATCTAGATGTACGCATTACTTCCAAGTAATGTCATGTGAAGTCATGGATTGACAAAGCTAGATATACATTGACTTAGATTGTTGGGCTACAAACCGAATGTGCACATGCCACACACAAAATTAATGTAAAGAATAAATGGTCAATCAGAACAAGAGAGAACGATCGACAATTTATGTGCTCGGTCCATGATTCACACTGGATTTCTCTATATTCTCTGCTGAAGGATTACAGTTTCCATTGTGGCTGTTATGATTTCCGTCATTCTATATGCTAGGATTTACATTATCGAGTTTCCATAGTACCCTTTTTACTCAAAGGAAGTTCTTCAGCCTAAATCGAGCACTAAGCAGGCTTCACATTGCTTGGTATGTGCTGTAATAAAAACCAGGCAATGACCTATGCGATGCTCATTTTGTGATGGAAATGGAATATGAAGTTTTCCTTTGTAACTGAAATTTCAAGTTTTAACTTACCTGGGGAAATTTCGATTTTTAATACAAGCAAATGGGTATTTATGTAAGGTTGCTTTGCCAGAGGCAGGCAGCATATCAACACATTTATGCCTTGACTTTATTGACAAAGCACCCACATATTATCTGTATACATGTTCACAAAACTTGGAGATAAGAAGAAATGGAAATTTAAAGCATCTTAATTTAGGAGAAAGTTTATACGCCACCTCACCTGATATGTTCCTATTTGCAATACACCTCGTCCTGTGTGCTAGGGGCTGTTTTAGGATGGGTTAGATTTCTTTCAGTGGGTTGCCTCTATGCCATCCCTAAACTTATGCCTCTTACCTCCCGGGGTGTGCGCGGGGAAATTTTTATCACCCGTGGTAATTCTACACTCTGAGCCCTTGTTAGCAACTCCTATTTTCGAAGCACCATTTAATGCATTCATATTCCCCTTAAATAGGATAACCTCAAAACTCACTATGGAGCCATGGGTATGCATTTGCATTAAAACTAAAATAGAGAGTGCTGTAAACTCGCACACACTAACTTTAAAAAGTGCACAAATATGGTTGGAGTTTGAAAAGGGGAAATGGACCAATTATTTGGAATGGAAGGTGTGTTACTTTATTTCTATAAGCTACCATTTGCCAATTTGTTGTATAGGCAGTTACTACCTTTATCATATCCTTATTTGTTTATCTCCTCCGTTATTTTGTTTGTTGGTTGGTGTCCTTGTGTAGCTACTGCTTTATGTTCTTTTCTTTTTTTTATTGGCAAAAATTTTATTAGTAAAATCTTTACAGAGGGTACATGAAGATGGGGGGGAGAGGGGAGGAGACTCAAACCAAGGGTTCAAGAAATTAAAACACACCTTATGTGCAAGCCCAAAAACACG
Organism: Vaccinium macrocarpon; assembly: GCA_022606695.1. Lineage (NCBI taxonomy): Eukaryota > Viridiplantae > Streptophyta > Magnoliopsida > Ericales > Ericaceae > Vaccinium > Vaccinium macrocarpon. The sequence continues at coordinate 682,989 of CM040175.1, read as the reverse complement.
CAAGGGACAAGCCCACCACGCCTGATGGTCTAAGCCCAAACAGGGCAAACCAAATAATAACAATGAAGCCCAGACAAGGCCGAAGCCCGTAAACAACAACAACAAAAAAAAAAACGTAACCATCTACACCCGCCTCCCCACCCTAACAGAAATGTTTGTGGTTTTATGGCATACTAATTCTTTGGTTGTGTGGCATACTTTTCTTCTTCTAACCATTAATACGGGAGATGTGGGTTACGTGTTTGTGTACAATCTTCTTCATTGTTCTTTTATATATGTACATGACAAAGTTCATCCATTGAATTAAAGAATAGGCATTTGCCTAATTTTAGAATTTCATTTTGTGCTTTTTCGATTCTGGCTTAAAAGATAGTGTCTTACATTTGTTTTTCTTTCTGGAAACCTGTTCAATTGTTTCATTTGAGTTTCGAACTTGACTAAATTTCTCCTTACAGAAATGCTACAGAGGAAGAAAGGCAGTAGAAGCTGAACACTCAAGGGTAAGAGAGAAGTTTTTTATGACTTATGGGAAGCATTGTCAACATGTTGACAGGTAGCACTCTTGGATCCTCATTCTCAAAGTTAGTTCATTTTGGTAGTTCTCTTTCTCATGAAACCTCAAATATGTTCTCATTAAAATTTGGATCTCAGCTGCCATTCTCCCCTTACTCGATCTTAAATTTTGTGCATTCTCTTTCTATATCCAGACATTGTTTTCGGCCGGAATCAGATTTTCTCAGACAATTACTTTTCTTCTTCAATCCTCGAAATCATGCTGATTTCTCTGCTCTTGTGGAGACATGTCGATTACTTCAACAGTTCGTTCGAGAAAGTGGTCTGTCTGATTAGTCTTCATCCTTAATGAAACTTCTTATTTTTATGTGGTTAATACATGTAACTTTTGCTGTGATCTTTGTTGGACTTAACGAGGCCTATTTGTCATTTTTTCTTAAGAAAAAAGTTTCCAGGGCAAGTATGAGTTCTAATGCATGTTCTGTTTCCTCAATACTCTCAATTATAAGTGTTAGTACATACACTCAGTTATGTGGTACATGTATAAGTGTTAGTAAGTACACTCAGTTATGGAGTGTCAAAGACTTTATGCACGGTTATTAATCACCTGTCATTAGTTGAAATTGATTATCCTTTTGACAATCACCTAGCTGGGGTGTGGTGGGGGTGGGGAAGATACTAATAGATATAAAGTATGGGTACTAAAAAAAATATGATGTGCCTTTACCGGGTATGTATTGGTAGTATTACACTGCATGAATATCGGGTATGAAAAATGTGTATTCACATAGCTTCTCATATCCATTAATAATTGTTGGAGGACAATGTATGGACTGAAGCTTTTGTTTTCCGATTAAGTTGTCTGACACTTAGATTCTTTAAAGTTCCATTTAGCATAGAGTTTGCAGGCATGTATTCACCTTCATCTAATTTGTCACGCAGTCTGTATGCTTCATTTTGCTTTCTGAAACTTGTTTCTAGTATTCACCATCTTCAACTTTGCAGCAGGGGATATTCTGAGCCTCTTTGCCGGCGTTGACTATTCCTCTAGCTACGCTTTGGTTGACTACAGGGTGAAGCAACTCACACATGCTTGTATTTGGGCTGTTCATCATAACAGGTTTTTTTGTCTATCACACCTTTAGTTTAATGTTAAGCTGCCTTGAATTTGGTGTCATTTGCTGATTTGTAAACAAATGTGCCCATGATTAGTGAGAAGGGTTCTAATTTGTTGATGCACTACATCATGTAATTGTATGATTCGTCTACACTGAGACAAGATGTGAATTCAATAATGAAAGATATCTCCGGATTATGCGACTGGAAAATCCTTTTCCCTGTTAGGATAGTTTTCTTTTCTTTTGGAAAATGCTTTGAAAGGAAATTGTGCCAGTGGCCAGGCATTACTATAAATTTAGTGCACTAAATAACTCATTTACACCTTAACAGTGGTCTTAGATATGCGATGGGATTTGAAGATTCAAATTCTGAATGAGTTTCCATGAACTCCAAAAAAGATGATTTTGATATTAGTGAGTCCTTGTTACTTGTGGAACCTAGGGCACACATGTAGACAATTAACAAGTACCAATATGGAAAATTGGTGACTTTCATGCCCTAAATGTAAGGAGTTGTATCAGAGTGGTTCGATCATAGATAGGCCTCTCGTCGTTCGTTTTAGTTAGTAGAGGAAAATCATGACCTCTAGAAGGATGCATTACACAGAAGTTAGAACACAGCCTTGGCCCTTGATCCTTAAGTAACTTGAACTTTCTCCTGTTTGGATATTGCAGGTATTGTCTCTCTCTTATATGATGCATTTCAGTGTAGAACTGAAATTTTGAGCTACTTTGATGTTTTTGTTAGTTTGGAACTGAAAATTTCTTATTAGTTCTTTTTTTGGCAGATATCAATTGCTGGATCAACTGTTTTTGACGTCTGATAAGTCCAGCACCTCAACAATCCTCTTGTTAGAGGCAGTAGTTATGTTGGTTGATCCCAAACTTCCCTGGTCTTGCAAGATTGTTGGCTATCTCTTGCAAAGGAATACGTATAACCTGTTGAGAGAGATTATACTAACTGGAAAGGTACGTTTCAAATCGAACTGGCCTTGTCATTTTTGGTACTCTTTCAGTTGGTATATGTTTTATCATGCCTTGGTATATCTTTTATCGTGTCTTCACTTTCTCTTGAGAACACAATGCTATCTCTTGCCGAAAAGTATTTTGGGCATGGAATCATTTGGTTATGCTTCTTAGTTCATACTGTCAGCAGGTTCTCTTGAATGTTGGTAACTGAGGTTTTCCAGATGTCATATATTTTTATGCAAATTCACTTCTTGAAACCTGAGGTCCCTAGGACATTATAGTGTGGTTGACCTTATGTACTATCATAGAAAAGAAAATAGTGATAGTGAACTTTTATTGGGCGAGAGCTTTGGCTATTTTGGATTTTCTTTCTTTGTCTAGCTCGTTAGGTGGTTGATGATACCAACTTTTAGAGAATTTTCTTGCTTTATTACTGAGTTACCTTTTGGTGCTAGATGCTACCCTTATTCTGGACATGTGCTTATTACCGTAGTGATTTCTTCGTGATGCATTGCTTTTATGACGTGTTTCCTTTTTGTAGGAAATTACAAGACTGCAAGATTCAGTTGGAAAAATATCTTCTCTGGAGAGTCTCCTTGGCCTCCTTATATGTCATGTTGGTCAGGGATCCTGTGTTTGTCCTAATATTGACCCCCGATGGAGTTTCTCATCACAAATTCTTACAATTCCTTTGTTGTGGAAGGTTTTTCCGAACCTAAAAGAGGTAGTTTGGTTCATAAAGGCGCCACACTTACAAATTTTTGTAATGCATTAATTGTTCTCCTTCTCATTTTAATTTTCCTGCCGCAAGGATTTCTTTTACTTTGACTCCATGTATCGTCAGTTATTTATTTATTGGAACTTCAAACTTCTCTTCCTCTACTTGTCTAGGTTTTTGCTTCGAGGGGGTTAAATGAACATTATATTCATCAGATGGCATTGTGTGTGAAAAATCATGCTAATGTTCTACCCAATGATGTATCTACTGAATTTCCTAGTTATGCCTGCCTTCTTGGAAATCTTCTAGAAACAGTTGGTGTCGCTTTTTCACAGCTGGACTGCTCATTTGATACGGTAAAGACATGTTCTGATTTATTAACAGATTGTTATTGTTTGTTCGCTCCTTACATGCACTCTTTGGCCATGTAGTAACAAGTTGGTGAAAATTGTTATGGTTATTCTCTGTATTGTTTTGATCTTTTGGGTTATTTAGTTGGAGTGAAATGTAAGAGTATATGAGGACAAGTTTGATGATAGTGGTTGTAGATGGAATGTGGTCTTTTATTTGTCTTGCCTTTTGGCATCAGTTTATCCCCCTTTCCTATGGATCCCATTGGTTTTGTTCAAGTGTTCGGAAAGCGGTATGTGACTTGTAACTAGCGGTTTCAGTTTTTTTGTTTTCTTTCTTTTGTTCTGTTTTTTAAGTGCCTAGGTGTACTTGTTCTCCTTTTACCTTGTCTTTGAACTTTACTAATGTATATATTCTCGTTGCCATTGGGAAAAAAAAATATAAAACTATTATGAGTATTGCCAATTGTTATGGGATTGTTGATTGTTTGAGGTTGGAAAGCCTTGTGCTAGATGTTATATTTTCTGCTACGCCAGTCCATATGGAAATTTCATCGGCTTCAAATGGGACCGCTCTATTTTGGTGTCTCCAAGCATTTATAAAGATCCTGCATTATGTGAGTTAATTCAGCTCTCTTTCAAAAAATGACACGTTTGAAAGCAGTGAGACATGTCCTAGAACTGGATTATCATTATAGTTCGGATGGAATGTTACGTGGCTAGAAAAAGATTAGAGAGAGGTGACTGTGTGTATAGGGAGTAAGTCCTTTTGGTTTGGTTAACTTTTACCCAATACTGTGGAATCACAGATTTTGTTAAAAAGTAAGGGTAGAGAAGGTCATGCAAATTGACATTCAATGCTGATATTTGAGAAGCTTTGGCGATTGATTATTTAAAGTTTGAGACAACAAGGGTTGCTAGTTAGTGAAGGATGGTCGTTGAAGTTACCCACAAATTTATGTCGGAATTTTCTTCAACACCTTATTGAAACCCACCTCTAAATGTACCACTTCTCTGGGGAAAAAAAAGTTGGCATGGCATATGGGTGTTGGCGTGTCGTCGTGCAATAAATTTGATTCTCAATTAGGTACATTAGTGTAGAAAAGCTTTATCTAAACATAGTCAGGTTATTGTTGTATGGATACGTCACCTTTCCAGCATTTTCCATGTCGACATTTTTGTCTCCTGTCATGTGAGTGTATTGATTAACTTGCCATGTTATTTACACTGTGGTGGTGATGATCCTATACGTGGAAACTGATTTTATTTGATTGTCATTAATTATTTATTATCAGATATTTTTCTGTATTCCTTATTCCTTGGCTGACTTGTTTAGGTTGTCTCAGTACGTTCCTTAATAATTGCTTAGCCATGATTGGATTTGCTTGATCTTTTGCGTTTTTAGACCTTACAATTCCACAATGTGCTTCCCCCATTTATTTTCTTGATCAGGCTATAGACTTTGCAGCTGTTGCAACGTATTTGTTGGAGGCTCTTCCTCCTATCCAATCATCTCAGAGGGGAAGTAAAGAAAGTATGTTGGACAGAATATTCTTGATCTTCTCTTTTCCTTCTTGGTTTTTTTGGTTATTTAATTTAATTTTTCTTCTCATTATATTGCAAAACCTAATTGAACCTGTAGTTGTTCTTAACTGTTTTCTCAAATGTATGTGTGCTGCTATTGTACTTCCAGATTTCTTAGTGGATGAGGATGAAATGATGGTGGGGGATGAAGTAATTGAGAAAGGTCTAAATAAGGATTTAGAACTACAGATCTCTGCGGCCATAGATAAGCGGTTTCTTCTACAATTGGTGCGTATTAGCGTCCAAAATAATTTCTTTGTTGGCACTTTGTAGTATCCTTGTCATATTTTATGTATCCTAACTGCGAAGCTACATATCTTCATGTTATGACTATGACTCTGGAGCAGACAAATATTTTGTTTGGAGGGATTTCCCCTGTCAATGGTTCTCATAAAGAAGGGCCTCACGGCAAAGAGGTGGTAGCTGTCGGTGCTGCTTGTGCTTTCTTGCATGTGACATTCAACATTTTGCCCCCGGAGCAAATTATGACTGTTCTAGCGTATAGAACAGAGCTTGTTCCTGTACTATGGAAATTTATGAAGCAATGCCACGAGAATCAGAAGTGGTCAGCCTTGTCTGGGCATTTAACATATCTGCCAGCGGATGCACATGGCTGGCTATTACCTTTGTCAGTTTTCTGCCCCATATATAAGTAAGAACTTTGCTTCAATATATATTTTTATCTTGATTTTTTGGTGGTCATCTAAATTGACTTGGTTAGTTTATTATTAACATCCTTATTTGATGGACCAGGCATATGCTCACGATAGTTGACAATGAGGAGTTCTACGAGCAGGAGAAGCCACTGTCTTTAAAAGATATCAAATGCTTGATTGTTATCTTAAGACAGGTAATTTTTGTAGGTGTAAAATCTTCAGGTCAATGTAAAATCTTCAGGTCAACATACTTCACTGAAAGTTGCTCTTCACATTATTGGATAGTTCTTTCCAGAACATTTAGGTCAGCACATATCATGTCAAGATGAAGAAGTTGTATTAGATTGTTAACCACCAACTCATCTAAAAGCTTACGCTATTAGAAAGAGGGGTAACTTTGCTATTTATATGTTCAACAAGTTGTATTGATATTTTTCAGCCGAGCAGTTGTCGACCTATACAGTATTTTTGCTCTTTGCTACAATCTTGCTTACAAGACTAGTCAAGGGGTTTTTTTGAACCCAAATTGATCATTTGTTGGTAGCAGAATTACCCTTCTTCTATGCCTGGAGAAATCTGTCTAACAACAGTGAAGTTTAGCATTATGCTTGGTGGCATTTTTATATTTCCTAATGGGGTGTAAAGATGGATGTCCCGTTGCCATAATTTTAACATTTTGCTGCTCATTCTGTAGGCATTATGGCAGCTCCTATGGGTGAATCCCGTCGCTTCCCCTAACTTATCCAAGTCTACTGCTGCTGATGTCTTTTCTCTTAAGAGGCACCCTCTAGAATTTATTCAGCATAGGGTTAGCATTGTAGCTTCCGATCTTCTATCACAGGTATATGATGATATCATCCTGCCAATTGTTGGTTTGCTTTTCATAGATGGAGAGTGTTGCCTGCTAAGCAGAATGGATTGTTTTCAATTTTTTGTATTTGTTGTTTTTAGAAAATTGTAGGCTGAAAATCGTCTTCATTATTGTTCTCCTAATTTTTTTTTTCTATATGTAAAACTACTATCTAGTTGCAAGATTGGAATAACAGACGGCAGTTTACACCCCCAAGTGATTTTCATGCTGATGGCGTCAATGACCACTTTATTTCTCAGGTAAATAGAATTCAACAGGTTGTCTTGAGAGCTAGGTACTACAAGTTTTGGCACTGGTTGTTCTGATGTGTTATCAAGTTTCTGCAGGCCATGATAGAAAACAGTAGAGCTCGTGAAATACTGCAACATGCTCCATTCTTGGTGCCATTTACAAGCAGAGTTAAAATATTTGCCGTGAGTTACTATCTCGTTACTATTTTGTTTTCAATGTCTCTTCCTGCATGCCGCAGACAGTTCTGAACTAGATAGCCTGTGGTTCTCATCAGGTCATCAGCTGTGTTATTGTTAAAATGTTTAGAGATTATTGTTCATAACCTATCAAATTTATTTTTCACCCATTTTTTATTTCTTTTTTGCTTGTTAAATTGAAATTCACTCATAGTCGCAACTGGCGGCGGTGAGGCAAAGGGATGGGTCTCATGCTGTTCTTACAAGAAATCGGTTCAGAATACGACGGGATCATATATTGGAAGATGCTTTCAGTCAGTTGAATGCATTATCTGAAGAGGATCTTCGAGGACCGGTAATTTCGTAGCTGATATGCTTGTATATTGTGTATTTATCTATACATATATGTGCGTATGTGTATGATTTTGTATGCACAACTTTGGAAGGTATTTCCATACCTAGAAGATACGGATAACAGACATGCGTACAAATCTTCAAGAGGAAGTTGGAATTCTTTTTTCTATGTCTCAATGTACGCTATTTTTTCGTGAATGTGCCAGATTCGTGTCACCTTTGTAAATGAATTTGGGGTGGAGGAGGCTGGAATTGATGGTGGTGGGATTTTCAAAGATTTCATGGAGAACATTACTCGGGCAGCTTTCGATGTGCAGTATGGTTTATTTAAGGTTTGTATTTTATACTGTAATTACACAATCATCTCTCTCGCTCTCGCTCTCATGTGTAAGTTATAGTGCGTTCTATGAATATCATTATTCTTTAGCTACTAAATCAATCATTAGGTTGTGCAACGCCAATGCTCTGGATGCTAAATGAAAGAAGCATGGTAATGTGCACATAAATCAAAATGATTCTTGGGTTTTCCGTCTTTGATGCCTTTTGGCTTTGATTTGAGGGCATGATTCCGCAGCAAACTCGAGGGTATAGGGGAACCACTGTTTCAGTGGTATTCTGTGAGCAGCCATTTTGTGCATTTATTGCCAAAGGTTAGGTCTGTCTCAAATCCATCTGTTTCAGTGTTATTTTGGGAGCAGCCACTTTGTGCATTTATTGCCAAAGGTTAGGTCTGTGTCTTATCCATCCCCCGCCCATACCCCCAATTATTGGGGACTAAATGGGTTATGTTATTGTTGTTGTTGTTGTTGGTGTACTAAATCAATCATTAACGTAGAATAACCAAACCAACCCTGTGCTTGCGGAAATTTCATACAAAGGAATTTGAACCTTTGGTATTTAACATTTATAACGGCACATGATTTGGAGCGGAGAGGAATAAGGCCTAAAGAAGTGTTGTTTACTGTACTCATGCTTAAATCCTCCCTCCGTCTCTCTCTCAACTGATAGTTATGTCATTTAGATGCATTTCCATTGACCTCTCCCCTTTAGTGCCTAAGACTGCTATTATTTATTGGTCATCCGTGTAGATTACCTTGGTCACAACAGATCAATGGTCTTCTTGATGTTCAGAGGGTGAGTATTAAGGTAGCTGAAAATGTATGCCTGAAAAGGCGAAAACTTCTTGGGCAATGTATGAAGTGTTTGTCCACGGTCTTGATCCTCTTATTTCATTGTTGGTGATTTTATTGTCTTTGGGCTAATTTATTAACTAGATGAAAATCTTGGAGATGGCAATACCGGGTAAATTTGCCAAATCACTTAAGGAAGCCTACTGAAGAAATTTCAATTGTCAGTCCTCTTATTTCATCGTTGGTATTTTATTATTGTCTTTGGGCTAGTTTATAAACTAGATCAAAATCTTGGAGATGGCAATACTGTGTGAATAGGCCGAACAACTTGAGGAAGCGTACTAAGGAAGTTCCAATTGTGAGTTATTTATGTCGTCACAAAAGATATGTTCATAAAATTATGGCAACCACGGAAAGATCACATAACTAGGACTTAACACTGTACAAAGCCTTGGAGATTTCTTTCTGGATGACTATGAGTTTACAGATGCAGAAGGCACATAACGACTATACCGGAGCCTCTAATCTGCCGGATGTGTGAGAAAAGCCATAAAAAATTGTTGGTAGAAAGGAAAAATAATTAAGAAGCCAAAAGAAATTGTTTGAAAGAACCACTCATTTCATGGTCAGAATGGAACTCCCCACAAAAGATCTGCAGCCTCCAAATTCATCGTAGAATGCAAACAAGCACCATGTTCCATGTTTTGCTCTTGCTTCTCCCGTGACATCCTATAGACTTCATTCAGAAAGGGCCTTCACCACACTAGGCATCGCCCAAGCAACCAAAGATGGATAAAATCTGGGAAGCCACCGGACAATCTAACAGTCATTGAATCAATGTAAGAACTAAGAAGTAACATATTATTGTTTGAAGATCAGTGAGGCTTGTTTTGAAGGAAAGATTTTCTTTCAACAGTACACGTTAACAGCTTGCTGGGTTTTCAGAACATTGTCCATTGAAGGGTTTAATTGTTACACAGTCTTGGATAGAACTCAACCCCAAAAGCTAGCTCATGAAGTGAGGGTGTCCTCATGCCTATATATTTCATAATTCATATTACTTTGGTACCCAAGCGATATGGGACTTCTCTTCACACCCTCCCTCACACGCAACATGCTCACTCAGCTACATTTGTTGCGTGCAGGCCAAAAACATGCACCCTACCCATCTCTGGTACCCAACTTGGATACCATGTTAAGTTACCAACTCTCTCAAAAGGTTAAACTGTTAGGAAATGCACCCAACAATATATATCAAGCTATCTAACACCCTCCATCACATGCAACTCTGTCTTGCACGTACCAAACCAAACCAAGCCTTATGTCCCAATCAATTGGGGTCGGCTACATGAATTCTTTTTCTCCATTGAGCTCTGTCAAGTGTTGTTTCATCGCTTAAACCTAGTATACTTAGATCTTTGTGTAGTACCGTATCTAATGTCAATTTGGGTCCTTCCCTCCCTTGTGTGTTTCTACCCAAAGCTATCCTATCCACTCTCTTAACTACTGCATTTGCTGGCCTAGGATAGACATGCCCAAACCACCTTAGCCTATTTTTCCTTAACTTCTCCTCTATAGGTGCCACACCTACTACCTCGCGAATTGTTTCATTTCTAATCCTATCTCGTCTAGTCTTACCACACATCCACCTCAACATTCTCATTTCTGCTACACTTATCTTGTTCACTTGTTGCTTCTTAATAGGCCAGCATTATGTCCCGTAAAGCATCGCTGGTCTAATGGCAGTTCTATAAATTTTTCCTTTCAATTTTGTTGGTACCCTCTTGTCACACAGTACACTAGTAGCGCTTCTCCACTTGAGCCACCCCACTTGGATCCTATGAGTCACATCATCTGCAATCTCTCCATCTTGACTAATAATAGAGCCTAAATACCTAAAATGGTCCCTCTTCGGTATCTCTTGATCTTGGATCATCACTCTTTCCTCATACGCACTCCTGGTATCACTAAACTTGTAAGCCATATACTTAGTTTTACTCCTACTTATCCGAAAGCCCTTAGACTCTAATGCTTCCCGCCAAATTTCTAATTTAATATTAACACCACTAGCCGTTTCATGTACAAGGACAATATCATCTGCAAACAACTTACACCATGGGATATCCTCCTGAATCTGCCAAGTCAATTCATCCACAACTAACGCGAAAAGGTATGGGCTCAACGCTGACCCTTGGTTCAATCCTACTGTGATAGGAAATTCACTCGTTTCTCTTGCCGGTGATCTAATGGCAGTGACTGCACCTTCATACATGTCTCTGACCACGTCAATATAGCCTCTGGTCACTCCCTTTCTCTCCAGAACCCACCATATAATGTCTCTAGGCAACCTATCATAAGCCTTTTCTAGGTCTATGAAAATCATATGGAGATCCTTCTTCGTTGACCTGTGTCTTTCTACCAATCTCCTTAGTAGGTAAATAGCTTCTATAGTTGATTTCCCAGGCATGAACCCAAACTGTTTCTACAACACCGTAGTCATCATCCTCAATCGATGCTCAATAACTCTTTCCCACAACTTCATCGTATGACTCATCAACTTAATACCTCTATAGTTGTTGCAATTTTGAATATCTCCTTTATTCTTGTAGATAGGTACTAAGGTACTCCTCCATTCATCATGCATCCTCCTAGATAAAATAATCTTGTTGAACAATTTTGTCAACCAAGTCACCCCCAAGTCACCTAGGCTTCTCCACACTTCAATGGGGATACCATCGGGTCCTGAGGCCTTACCCGGTTTCATCCTCTTCAAAGCCTTGGCCACTTCAAACTTTTGTATCCTCCGATAGAACTCGTATTCTATTTTCTCTCTAGGGACATCAACTTCCTCCTCACCAAAGCTTCCTTCATGTTTCTCATTTAACAACTTCTCGAAATACATCTTCCATCTATCCTTGATCTCCTCATCTTTCACCAACACTTCCGAATCACTACCTTTTATACACTTAACTTGAGAGAAGTCTTTAGCTTTCCTTTCTCTTAGCTTGACGAGTTTATATATATTATTTTCTCCATCCTTACTATCAAGCCTAGCATAAAAATCATCGTAGGCTCTCAACTTAGCCTCACTAACGGCCTTCTCAGCTTCCCTATTAGCCTGCTTGTACCTCTGAAAATTTTCCACATTCCTGTCCTTTTGCCACTTTTTAAAGCAATCCTTCTTAGCTTTTACCATGGTTTGAAACTCGTCGTTCCACCACCATGTCTCTTTAGAGCTTGGACCTTTCCCCTTTGACTCCCTAAGAACTTCTTTTGATATTCTTCTAATCCCATAAGCCATTGTATTCTACGTACTATCACTATCACCTTCTCCTCCCCGCTCCATCTCTTGGCCTATACGCTCCTTGAACACCTTTAGTTTCTCTCCTCATAAGAACCACCATCTAGTTTGTGGTCTTCTAGTTTTTTTTCTCGGTCTATTATACACCTTGAAACCAATATCTAACGCTAAAAGTCTATGTTGTGCCACTAGACACTCTCCGAGAATGACCTTACAATCCTTACATAACAAGCGATCTGTGCCTCTAACAAGGAAGTAGTCAATCTGGCTTCTATTGGCTCCGCTCTTAAAGGTAATTAAATGTTCCTCACGCTTCTTATAGAGAGTATTCCCAACTATCAGGTCGCCAGCTACCGCAAAATCCAAAATCCTCCTACCACCTTCATTTAGGTCACCAAATCCAAATCCACCATGTACCTTCTCATACCCTTGCCTCTGCAACTCTGTCTTGCACGTAGAGATGCAAATTTTCAAAGAGAGTGCATAAAAGAATACGAAGGGAAGAAACAAAATGCAAACAGAGAATAAATGCTAACAGAGATTTGAACCCAAGACCTTTGCAACCAAAGCTCTGATACCATGTTACATGGTCTTGGGTAGAACTCAACCCTAAAAGCTAGCTCATAAAGTGAGGTGCCCTCATGCTAATATATTTCATTTTACTTTGATACCCAGACGATATAGGACTTCTTAATGATTTTAGTATTTTTGGGTTATTGAGGGCTAATAGGTAGGAATTAGGTTAAGTGGGGGATAATTGGATACAGGTTTGGGGCAAAACTGTACTTTTTGAGGGCAGTCAACAGTAATCCAAGGTTGGGTTTGTGCTTGTTCTGGGGTTGTTTTCAAGACCATTTGTTGGTTAGAAAATTCTGTGGTACGTACTCTGAATCTTTTTTGGTTGTAATATTGAGCAACAGTTCTAATTGGGCTATCTAGGTGCTTTGGAAATTGATTGGTTAAGTATGGTAGGTGAAAAAGGTTCTACATATGGTCTTTGTTTCATGCTTAATTGTACTATTGCAAAGTGCAAACCAATAATATCCATATGGTTAGCGCTTATGAAGGAAATGCTGCTGTATTTTTTTTTTTTTGCTCTCTAAACTATTCCTTTGGCACTTCCTATACTTAGCTAGGTATGTTCTTTTTCCTACTTTATGTTTTTCTGAATGTTCTTAACCTGATAATCCAGGAGACGGTGGACCACCTACTCTACCCCAATCCTGGATCTCTGATAGTGCATGAACAACATCTCCAGTATTTTCATTTTCTTGGAACTGTTCTTGCGAAGGTACCTATTGGACTTGAGCCTTCTATCTTCTTTTTTTCTTGGTAATAAAAGTTCATTAACTAGAATAAGCATTTACAAATCTTGGGTACTTGACTGCTTCCGAATCCAAGTCGAAAAAAGATAAAATACATGCTGGAATAGAATTTTTTTTTTTTACCCTGATAGGTACTCATTCTTATAAAGCCCAAACAAAAGAATACAAAGTCCAAGGGGCATACCCCAGCTCATTTCAAAGACTAGCGACACAGGAAAATCAGAGCCTATACACTGCTAAACAAATCTAACTTTTGAATTCCTACTGCCAAACCTTATACTGAAGCGTTAAAAATGCTGGGCAATGCCCCAGCTTCTACACAGATTCACATTCTCTTGGGATGGATTTATCATCCTAAGAGAGCTTAAAAAATCTCTAAGTTCATTCACAATGTCTAATGTAACCTGCTACATGTCTACACTGTCCTTGGAAAATTCTCTTGTTCCTCTCCCTCCAAATAGCATACAGCTGCTGCAAGGGAGCATTTCATAATGGTATTGTTAAAAAACTCTTCCCATTGGCATTCATAAAAAGCCAATCATTGACCTATTCCATTTTGCACGGCAGGCCTTACATCAAATTCTTCTCCATTAGTCTTTGCCAAATCAAAGAGGAGAAGGGGCAGTCAAAAAACAAATAAAGTATGGAATTGCAACTGAAGATTGCACAATCTGCAAGTATCATCCATTCTCATGCCCCACTTTTTGAGTCTGTCAGTTGTATTGGCTATTTTTTGAGCAGGAAGCCAAAGATTGAAAGAACATTTAGGAACATGTGGACCTTTCCAAATAATCTTGTGCCAATTGCAAACCATCCCGAATTGCCCAAAGCTCTGTTGATAGGCTACAATTTGCATGAATATTCTGGTGAAAACCAGCCACCCATTGACCCCGCTCCATCTGTGTTATGCTTCAGAAATCCAAACTCAGGGGGATCCCATCCAACAAGTATTTGTCTTTTGGTGGTCTGTTTGTTTGTGGATATCAAGAGATCCCATTCCACTTCTTTGTTGAGAATATCCTTTGCCACTGAGACAATTTGGTTGCCATCTATGAAGCACCGACACGGCTCCTCGCTGCTGTTTCGCCGTATGGGACACAGGGACACGCCAGGGAAACATACAGGACGCGCCTGGAGCCGTGTCTCTTTTTTTTTGAAATTTTCAAGGGAGACACCAATCGGGACACGGCTGTTGAGAGAGAGAGAGAGAGAGAGAGAGAGAGAGAGAGAAGGGGTACCCATTGAGAGCGAGAGAGAGGAGGCCGACGACGACGACAGCTAAGAGGAAGGAGGAAGTCGACGACGACAGCTGCTGCTGTCTTTTGCGAGTCGACGACAGACAGCTACTGCTGTCTTTTGTGAGAACCCAGAAGATATTTATGCTGCTGCTTTTAACTTTTACTTTTGGTAAAGTTATATGAGCTGTCCCCACTTTTCTTTAATGAATGGAAAGCATGTGTACAGCTGTCCCCACTCCCCACCTTTAATTACATCACAAACCCAAGTATTTGAAGTTATAACATATTTACCCCACAAATTAAGAAGTCTTACAAATATACCCGTACTTTTACATTCTGCAACAAAAAATTTAAAAAATTATATATATATATATATATATATATATATATATATATATATATTTATTTATTTATTTGCCACGTGGCGTGTCCCCCGCCGTGTCCGTGTCCCCATTTTTTTAGAATTCCCGTGTCCCCGTGCCCGTGTCCGTGTCTGTGTCCATACCCGTATCCGTGTCCGTGTCCATACCCGTATCCGTGTCCGTGCATCATAGGTTGCCATTACTTACCACTGAAGGTTTCGACTTATATCTGAAGGCCCAGATAAGATGGCAAGCAATAGGGAAAATAATTTTCCAAGGAACTCCTGATGACTGCACAAAGTTTGACGATAGATTAAGACGGAGCCAAGGAAGAAAATCCAGGTTGGAATCATTGAAATTTGGAGGAGGTTGGAGACTATCCCAAACAGAAAAAGCACTAGAGCGCCCATAAAGGACATGATTGGCATTTTCCTTAAAGGAGGTGCACCATTTGCAAGTGTCCAAGTTGGAAATATTGCGAACAAAGAGATTGTTCCTGGTTGACAGCCTATCTTGTGCTGCAAGCCCAAGAAAGTGCTTAATACGGGATATACAATTAGTTTTTCATATGTAGCTCCAGTCTTCAAGGCGTGGGCTAGGAGAAGCGTTGTTGAGAAAAGAGTAGGCCTAGCAGTTTGAAAAATTACCAGAGCTAAATTAGACAAAGGAATGGGGTAAATCAGATGACAGATTTCGGAAGGGAGAACAAAGGATAGACAATCCAGATTCCTAGTAAAGTTAAGCCAGCAATCCTTAACTACCATAAGGTCCTCATTTTGTAAGGGGACCCTGAATAAGATCACGCAGGCAACCTTACCTGTCCAATCCTGAAACCAGAAAGAGGTGTTGCTGCCATCTTTGACAAGGATGCGCTAACCTTTTTCGAAGAGATTCTTTCCTTTCAAAGTCCCCCTCCACATGGTGCACGCATAGTATTTACCATGAAGAACACTAGACGAGGGAGTTATTCTGTGCGGGGACGCCAATTTAGATTGGTCATTGTAACTTTCACCTTCTATCTACTATTTATAAAAAATGCTACATCACAAAATGTAAAGAGCAATTGCAATGTCACCTTCATGAAACTGATTTTTGTATTTACAATTATGATTTTCATAATTAAGCTTGCTTTTTCTTCATTATCCTTTTGGCCAATACCAAGTGTGATAGCTCAACACAAGTAGTTACTTGTATTTTTACCCTGAACTGACCAAGTGTGATAGCTCAACACAAGTAGTTACTCGTATTTTTGCCCTGAGCTGTGACGGATTCACATGAAATGAATAACTGAGCCTGTTTGGGCAACCACTTATCCCATTTTCAGCTTCTCTTTTTTTGATTTTGAGTGTTTGGCCGCAAAACCCAAAACCCATTTTGGCAAAACTCATTCTCACAATTTGACAATTGAGAACAGAAGCCAACATGAGCTCCTGAGGAGCTTTTCATTTCTACTTCTACTTCTCCTTTTTTCACTACCAAAGTTTAGACCATTTTACCCTCTCTCTCTTCACCTTTTCTGATTGTTATCTTCTTCGTCTTCCACTTTTCTGTTTTCTTTCACCACAACAGATTGAGAGAGAGAGAGAGATCTACACTAGTTCTCGTCACTGATCTGTTCTTCCTCGGAAATCATTCTGATCTTTACCTCATTGATTGTTCAGAATAATGGCCTTGTTCGTCCTTGATTAGTGTTCCAAGAAAAAAAAAAAACTTATGTATCAAATAGAAATTCTAGTGGATGTAGGTTCACATACCATCCATGGTTGATACTGTTGTCAAGAGCTGTGCCAATGTCAAATTCCGCTCATACCCAGTGTTCTAATTTCCAGTCTATGGCTTGGATTAGCTCTGCTAAATTTAAGGCCTTGGATCAAGCCACATTATATTAATTTGTGCAATGAATAATATTGTTCAACATCTTTTTGGACCAACTCTTTTTCTTTTTTGGCAATTTCTTTCATTTTACATAATTTTAATTAAATACAAATAATATTGATTTGCCAGAGACTTTCAATTACCAATAAATAAGAAGAGCAAAGAATATCTTTCAACTAAAAAAAAAAAAAAATAGTCAAAACTGATGGAAAAGGCTTACAAAAATATGTCTTAATATGACTTTAAAAAAATTGCAAAAAAACAATATTCATAACATTTTTAATACCATAATAAAGAAACTAGGGCAAAATAGTAAACAATCAATTCATAATTCATTTTCACATTATTCTCCCAAACACTATTCCTGTTGCAAAATGCATTCTGTACATTTCTCCCAAACACTCCGACCAACTTCAAAATACATTTTGACCATTATCCAGAAAGTAAAAAAGCCAAAAAGTTAAAATTGAAAAACTGAAAATGAGGCTCCCAAACACGCCCTTTATGCGCTTAATCTTTTTAAAGAGAATGAACCTAAGCTGGCTGAATGCTACCGTTGAATTTTATAACCTGACCAAAATGGAATCTTTATTTTTCTTTGCATTCTCCACTTGATAAACTAATCATTAGATTTATGTGCTAGTTCCTTTATTGTTAACTTGTAAGTTCTGGTTGCTACATGGTTCAGCTATTCTTTAGTGTTTGTATTCTTTTCCTGTTCTCGCCATATAGTTTTATTTCTTCTCAGTTTGCAGATTTAGTGGCTTTTTCCTCATATGTTACAGTTATCTTACTGATTGAGTTGTTCACGTGACATTTTTTTTTCCCTGAATTATTTGTTCAACTTGTTTATACATCAATTAATTAGTTGTAATTGCTGCAGGCAATGTTTGAAGGGATTCTTGTTGATATACCATTTGCAACGTTCTTCCTGAGCAAATTAAAGCAGAAGTAAGATTTCGGGTGACTTTTAGGGTTTGTGTACTTATTTTTCCCTGTGTTATTTATTGATTCACTTAGGTATGTCGGTGCTCCCAATACATGAGGATATCTTGTTTCATCTATGTGGATGTCTCAACCAATAAACTATGTGGGTGACTGATTCATATATTAGCCATCTTGGTGCTTACATAGGAATTCAGATCTTGTAAGATAAGATTGTGAACTAATGAAAAATTAATTGTCATTATATGTATGTGAGAACTACGACATTCTCATTTCTCTGCCCTAATCTTTATATATGAATTGGTTACTTGAGATCTATTGTCTTCAAGAAATTTCTTTAAACGCATGGAATGTGGAAATAAGAATGGTTCCTCTTTCTTCATTATGTGGCATGATGTTGTGCAAGGTAGTTTTATTTTTTCCTTTAGAAGTTGGTTCTTATAAATTGTTCATCGATTTAGTTCATATACATAGCCCAAGTCATGATATCTTGAAAAGAAAACCATACATTCTAATACTATCCCATTTCTTATACTTAGGCTGAGTTTCTACTATGGAATTTTTGGTATGTGTGTATTTTCGACTGTATTTCCGGTATTTTTTCACAAGCCTCTTCACATGCATCACAAAAATACCATTTAGCGGAAATTACACCCACTTTTGACTATAGTGGGAAGATGGTAATTTTAATGAAAACTCAGCCTTAAGGTATAGTTTGCCCCTTTTTTTACTCCCTAAATGATTGTAGTTTTAAAGTGTATTTCTTATGCTATATATGTACACGTTCCCTTCATGCTCCAAACCTTGGGAGCTTCAATATTTTCCCACTCCCTTGCTTCTGCTCCCGCTTTGTGCAACTAAGAATTGAACCATAACCCATTTTTGAAATATTTTTGTTTATTTTTACGGGGTTGGTATCAAACTGCTGCATCATGTGCACCCTCTTTGAGCGAGAACTTGACAGAGGAAAGAGAGAAGTTGCAGAGGAGGAAGATGCAGGAAAATAGAAAAGAAAATGTACAAGGTAGTCGCATGAGGAAGCAAAAACAAGGCAGAAATAGGGACAGCTACGATAAAGAAGCACATCCAGCTATCTTGTTTTGGGATTAGATGTTCCTAGGGATTAGGCAAGGGGCAAGATTGTTAGGAATTTTTTTCCTGTATAGTGGCAATGCACACTTTGGTTTGCATAGTGATTATATTCGAGAAATTGTTTTGTAACCCATTGCTTTCCAAACCGTGATGCTTTTAGGGGTGTATTGAGCCCTAGCTTTATGGGAAACCTTTTTAGATATTGCTAAGGGGGTTCCTAGATGGCAAAGCAACGGAGTGGTCCAGACCATGGCCGTGTTATAGGTGGAGCATTTGGAAAGATAGGAAATGTTTTTCAGCTAGTACAGTTGCAGTGTCTTCGTTTCAAGCTTGTTGCTGTTGTTATGGGGGTTGTTTTTTGCTTATATCCCTGGTGATTTTAATTGTCGATTGAGTAGCCACTAGCAATCATGTTCTCTGCACTTTTTTTCTCGCTGGAGAGTATGCTTGTATGCTTCAAGTGTATTGTAAACGCACCGATCTACCATTCTTAATCGACATTTTTTGTCATACAAGTACTTACATGGATTTTGCCCCAATCAAAGAGGGAAAGGCGAGGAGAGCACAAAGAGCAATGATACATGGATCATCTGCAAGCTTTTCATACCAAATGGTATGAACCCTTGCTTAGAATTCGTCCTTGATCCTTCGAAGCCACCATGCAAGGGGAAGTTGCCAAAGTGTTTGTAGTCTTCTGTTCAAGGCCATTTATAACTGATGAGGGATCATAACATACCACCACCCTTCCTAATCAATGCATGGCCTACTCTGTTGACGCTGACCCGAAGGTGGTCATTTCTCTATTGGGAGCTTCACTCACTTTTATCAATGTGGGACCAGGGACGAAAAAAAACTGTTCTATTCTTCAAATTATAGTTTGTGCAGGAGGTTAGGTAGTAACGGTAGTGTGGGTATTTAGAATGGTGCTCATGTTCGTGTTATTTGCTCAATTTAGTTTCTTACTTGATTTGATATGTCGTTGCGTCGTTTATTTTCATATTGCAAGTCTGCCTTAACTTATGTTTTTGTTTTTTGCTGCATCATTTATTTTGTGCAGGTACAACTATTTGAATGACTTACCTTCCTTGGATCCAGAGATATATCGCCAGCTTATTTTCTTGAAGGTGATGTTTCTCCTTCTACCTTGCTTCATTGTGCTATAGCTCATAGTGAATCTTGTCCTTTGAACTGACTCAAGAAATTGATTAAATGAAGCAATTATATTACGATACTGTTTTTGCATCCATCAGTTACGAAAATAAATGGAACTGTATGTAAAAGTCTCTTGGCGATTAAATAATTACTTACCTCCTTGGATGTCAGTGTTCTATTTCCCCGTTGCATTTAGTGACTCCCTCATGTAAAATGATCACACAAACTTGCACAATTGGTTGGACATTAGTGGGATGAAATTTTTTTATGAGGTCTAATGATAATCTGTATGTGCAATAAGGGAATCACGTTCATAATGCTATATGGGTATTTATGAATCTATACCTTGAAAGAATGATTTGGAAGTAATCTTTTGCTGATCAACATCATCTCCTTGGTTGTCATGGCTCAATATCATGTCCAGACCTCTGGTTATGTAACATTGTATTATTTATATGTTCCCATCTTAATTTCTGTTTTTGTTTGACATACAGCGTTATGGAGGTGATATTGCACAGTTGGAATTGTATTTTGTTATTGAGAACAATGAATATGGGGAGCAAGCAGAGGAAGAGCTGCTTCCTGATGGAAAAAATAAACGTGTTACTAATGAGAATGTAATTACATATATACATCTTGTAGCCAACCATCGATTGAACTTTCAGGTAGCATGAGGTTTCCTCTTCGATTTATCAAGAGTGTTCTCAAACTTCAGTTATCTTTGTTTATGACTACGATTTTTAATATGATTTCTAGATACGCCAACAAAGTTCCCATTTCCTCAGGGGATTTCGGCAGCTTATACAGAAAGATTGGATTGACATGTTTAATGAACATGAACTGCAGGTATTATAGTCCCTTGTTCAATGTGTAAGCATTGCTATGTGTACCTTCCATTAAGTATTTACTAGGTGATAGCTATGAGATTCATTAAACCATACCAGTAAACAAGGGACTATAAGTAAATAGGTTTGTTGCTATATGTTGTCACTAGGGAATTAGTTGTAATATAATTGTCCTGGTCGTGCATATTAATCAAGTTAATCCATTTAAAGTTGAATCCAGATACAAATTACTATTAATAATAATGTTAGGTGTGAAGCCAAAGATATGCTGCTATATTGGTGGTAATTTTGTGCATTTTTACATGTTCTTTCTCCATGAACAACTCAATGAATCACTATGTTGGTTGCTGTTTTGTTCTTGATGAAAGTGAAACCTGTCGCAAGTGTATGAATGTGCTACTCTGTTACTCTTCCTGTTCCTCTCCTAATTAGACCGTTGTGGTCGTTGTTCATTATAGTGGGTGTAGACTCGTTCTTCCTATTGCATGCCTTGCATTACTAAGGTATACAGTACTGAATTATCACGTTGACAAAGTACAAACTACAAAGACTTGGACCTTGTTAGAGGTGTCCATTCTTTGGAGGCCTTACTCTTACTCAGAGTCCGCTTCTCAATTCAACTTCATGTTGGGTGTATCTTTAAGTTAATCTATAGGAATACATGGCTTTTGTTATGGCGTGTTTTATACTGTCTCAACTCCTAGTAGACCATGCCAGTTGGGAAAGTATCAGTTATTAGTTGCTATTAAGAAGTACACACATGTCTACTGGGTTTACTTATCCATGTCTGACACCCGTCAGTTACAGACGCGTCGGTTACGGAAATGACACAACACCCTCTGGACACGTGTCGGACTACCTAAATACTTGTCCAAATTTGTTCGTACTTCATTAATTCAAACACATTTTAGACACCCTAGGACACATTGGCGACAATCTTGGAACATTCTAAGGACACATAAATGATTAAAATCTAACTTTTAAAACTCAGCCTAGAGTGAAAATTTTCTTGGATTCCGACTTCTAATTTATTTTTATTGTCTTGTTCTTAAATTTGATAGAAATAAAGTTTTTGACTATTATAGGAATTCATAGCATATCTCTATAATACAAATACATTTTACTCTCGATGTGTCCCCAACATGCCCATGTCCAATTTTTGGAGAAATGATGTGTCTGTATCCTATATCTGTCTTCTTAGGTTGCTATCATCAGATATTCATTCATACTACATGATCGTAACTGCCTCACTGGGTTTTATTTGTCCTTTGCATGATGGTTTCTTCCTTTCTCTCTTAGTTTTGCCTTCTACACATTGGTGTTCCCCCTTAAGTGTTGTGTATGTTCAGAAATCAGAACTTGATTGTTTACTAAAGTGTAGCACATTATAAGTGCTATCATGGCATCTACAAGAACGAGGGAGGGAGGGAGGTTTTGCTTCATCATTTTTATCGATTTATATCGAATAAAGTGGATGCATGTCACTTGGGTTGTATATATGGTCTTGTTGATTGTTGCATGAGCCAGGGAGGGAGGGAGGTTTTTTCTCGTCATTTTTATCGATTTATATCGAATAAAGAAGTCATCATTGAAGTGGATGCATGTCACTTGGGTTGGATACATTGTCTTGTTGACTGTTGCGTGAGCTTTGATGATAATGATCATCATAATCGGAATTGTGACGATCTATACCAAATTTCTGAATTCATGATGATATTGAATCTTACAAGTCAGGTATGGAAACATGAGAGAACCAAAAGCTCTCATGACCTCCTCTCCCCCCTATGTACAGGATTGGTTTTGTTCAATTAGTTTCCTTTTCATTAGTCAGCGATCGCTATGATCTGTTGTGAGTTTTCCTTCAGACAAATAGTAATGAGAAAGTTCTCTCTGGGGTCTCACTACATTATCTTTGGCATTTTTTCCAGCTTCTGATATCTGGATCAACGGAGGGTTTTGATGTCAAGGATCTTCAATCTCATACCAATTATGCGGGTGGTTATCATAGTGTGAGTTCTTTTTACTTTCTTAGATGGAGATCTCTTATTACATCTGTCAGTTTTTATTCAGGAGCAGTTGTCAATTTGGGCTGTTCAAGATTCAGTTCAGGTGCTTGGTAACTAGTAGTTAACTGTTAACCTGGCAGCACCAGAAACTCATTTCACAACCCACGAAAGACAACAAAATTTTCTGCAGTCTAGATGAGTTTTATACATGGCTTTTTCTGCCTTTGAATGGACAAGAAAGTGTTTCTCCTTCTGTTTCAATATGGATTGGCAGTGGAGTGATATGTAATTTACGGTGCAGGGTCTGGTTAAGAAATGGTGCTACTTGCTACCATAACAACTCCTTTCTGTTGAAGATGTTACGTGCAGCTCTCTTGATTTTTAAAAATAGTTGAATTTATTCGCACAATAATGTGCTTATGATTGGTCTCTAAATATCTTTACTTTCGGTTTTGGTATTATTGCAGTTGACGTCTGCTTGTTATTTCTTTATGCAGGAGCACTACGTCATTGATATGTTTTGGGCAGTTCTCTGTAACTTTTCCAGGGAAAATCAGATGAAATTTTTGAAGTGAGTTTATCCTTATTTTGAAATATTCTATGAACTCTATATAGTTTATGGTGTTGCTTTTTTAACACGAAGAAAACAGATCTATGACTAGAGTCTAGACTAAACGGCTCATGTATGGCTAATCATAAGATCTGTAGAGAGTGTGAACTTTGCCAGCAAGTCGAGTATGCAACATCCCTGCATTACTTTCAAGTTGAGATTCGTAAAATAGCAATTTCTATTCCATATGTATTTTTTGCGGTTAATGGAATTGTATGCAGTACAACTTGAGGTGATTGGAATTGCTCAAGTAAATTTGAGCTCTTTAAGATATATAGATATAGAAGCTCCTTCACATCAGGGACCCTGATGGAGGAGAAAAATCGCAACAAGAGACAACAGCCCTTGGATCGAATCGGACGGCTGCGATTTAAAAGACTCACACGCGGATCCTCTCCCTTTAAAAAAACAGGTCGAAACCCATTTGCGGGTCAAGGTTGTAATACGGGTAAAAGAACTCCCCCAAATCCTCGGACCAAATCTTACTTCGTAGAGAGAGAGAGAGGGAGGAGAAGAGAGGAACCAGACGAAGAAGAGAAGAAGACGATGAAGAAGGGCGATCAACTGTGAGGAATCAGATTGAACAACCAAGGTCGGTCGATCTCTCTCTCTCTCTCTCCCTCCTTTCCGGTTTCGATTTCTAGGGTTTCGGACGGGTTTCAATCTCGATTTCAAATAAATAAGGTTTTGATTTCAAATGAGTTTCAAAAGCTAGGTTTTGCGAAAGTGTTCTTCTTCTGTCCTCTACATAGAACTGGTGCGAAAATTCTCGCTATTGTTTTCAGTATAGTGTTTTCAGATACATTTTGCGTATACTTTTTTGCCCTCACCCCTTCTTTGTGACAAACAAATTCCTTCCTAACGGTTACACCGCCCTTCCCCAACTTGCTTGAATTGATTCGAACCCCAAATCCAGCTTCTCTAGCATAATCATTGTAAAACTTGTGAGCTTCTTCCAAACTAGCATACACCTGGTCAATCTTTGGTATCAAGTCCTCCTTCACTTCATGGGTGTAAAGAGCTTCAGAAGAAGCTCCAGATGATGCACAGGGTGGTGATGGTGACACTGAGTAGAGTGCTTCCCGCAAAGACGGCATTCTGAAGACAAATTACGCTCAACGTAAAAAAGCAAGCATAGTTAAACAACGACAGATTAATATGAGAAACAAGAAGCCCCTCAACAAATAACCAACCAATTGCAATCCATTAAAATATACCTATAAGGGCAATAGATATCAGAAATAGGCAAATAGCTAATGATAGATGCGATTATCATGTGGAATGCTGTCTTGTAGATTATACTTTGAAATCCTATGTGGCTATGTCAGAGATAAAACTTTCAAGTGACCAACATCTACAGAGAAGACTTTCGACAAATTACTTTAAATTGCCGAAAGAGAAAGCTAATTAATGTCTGAAACAAGTGTTTACAGAGAAGAGACTGCACTATAGATGAAGTTTGCCCTACTGGTTTGTGACAGATTCATTGCTAAATTCCTGATAACAAGTAAAGATCAAGAGAAACTAAGACAAAACTTTGGACCATTGCAAATCATTCACTGAACTAGTCAAAATTACAGATTTTCATATTTTTGGTGAAAACGTAATTCTAAAAATGTCAGCCTCTCATGTGGGTAAAAAAAATGGATACACGGAGTCAATGGACACAAAGAGACAAAGAGAGAGACCAACCTTGGGGGATCCATCTTCTTCGTCGTCTGATTCCAGTTGTCTGGTTTGGTGTTCTCTCTCTTCGTTTAGGGGCACCCGAAATCGATCGATCTTCTTCGTCAAACCTAGGGTTTGGTTCGACCAAAAAGTTAGAAACAAACTCAGAAAAGAGAGAGAGAGAGAGAGAGAGAGAGAGAGAGAGAGAGAGAGAGAGAGAGAGACGTTACCCCTTCGATCTTCTTCTTCGATCTAGTTTTTCCAGTTGACGCAGCCCTTTCTCTCTCTTCGTTTCACTTTCGTCTGTGGTGTGCTGGAGAAGATTGAGAGAGAGAGGGAGAAGTAATATAACCCGCATACCCCTTTTGACCCGCGAACCCTTTATTTATCCGACCGGTTAGCTATTTCAACCCGCGTGTATGCGTTTTAAATCACAGCCGTCCGTGATGATCCAACGGCAGTGGCGTGAAGGTGCGATTTTTTGGTTCCATCAGGGTCCCTTATTGGATGATTATTGTGTGTATATATATATGTATGGACAGTAACCAACCGCCTTTGTTTTCTTTCCTTCATTTGTGTTCTCTCTTTCAGGTTTGTAACTGGGTGCTCTCGAGGACCTTTGCTTGGATTCAAATACCTTGAGCCTTTGTTTTGCATACAGAGGTGATAGCATTCGCTGTGTGACTTTTGAATGTCATATTTTCTTGCTTAGCTCTGAATCTTGGTTTTGAGTATTTTCTTAGGGCTGCTGGCAATGCTTCTGAAGAGGCTCTTGACAGATTACCAACATCAGCTACTTGTATGAATCTTCTAAAGCTTCCTCCATACAGAAGGTTTGTCTCATTCTACTGTCTTTCCGCATGAAGTATCTTATATTGCTCTGAACCCTATAATTGTACTCTGAACCTGATATTACTTATTTTATAGTGGGGTTGTGGCTCGTGTAAAATAATTTGAGATTACTATTAAATTATGGTCCTCTCGTGGCAAATGTCGACTGACCAAAAGTTCAAAAGTTGAAATTCACTTACAACGCAAGGATAGCATTTGAAAGTGGCAGCTTCTTCCAATCTTATGACCTCTTCCTTTCATTACTTTATGCATCTTAGTCTTTGAAAGTTCCGCTCCATGTCTTTAATCCTTCTCAGTTTTTTTTTTTTTTTAATCTTTTACCTAAATCTAAATTATCTCTTGTACAGCAAAGAGCAACTGGAGCAGAAATTGTTGTATGCTATAAATGCCGACGCTGGTTTTGATTTGAGTTGATTGAGTGCTTGTCATTTCCAGCCCCACATGTTATGCCCAAGATTCTTTTGAAGAGGGTCAGTATCTTGACGGAGACTACCTCATGTGATGGTCCTGTCAAATAGGTCATTGGTGTATGTTGATTATTTTCAAGGGCCACCAAAGCTACAGAACAGCAAAGGCATGTCGAGACATGGAAAAAGTGAAGGCGCTGAAACAGACCGAATCTCGATACAATGCACAAACAAGCAACTGGTGTACATAAACATAGGTGGATTCATATTAGTGTATATCTTTCAGAAGTTATATTCATGGACCTAAAGCTCGTGGACCTTCTCGGGTAAAAAGTTTGATTAACTGTAGCTTGATCCACATCTGTATTTGAAGCTTTTATTGGTCATTGGAAGGGGGGGAAAAGGGTTGTTATTATGCATAGGGAAAGGGATGGAATCCTGTGTGGGGGCTTAGGCAGGAGCTTCAAAATGTATATGGCCATAGTGTTTTGTTTTTTCTACTTTTGAATAATTAAGAGTTGTACAGTGGGTGCATGTTATGTCATCTTTTTCTTTTTCCCTCTGAGTAAAAGGTTGGGAGTTGGGAGATCAGAGTTGTAATCCTCCTACCGGAAGAGTCTTCCAATTGCCATATCAGGTTCAACCGGTAAGCTCTTACCGCCCATTGAATGAGCCAAGCTCATTGGGGTATCCTAAACAAGTGGGCTTCTATCTTTCAATTCTTGATTTCTCGATGGTGATGTTGGTCTTCGAGTAAAGCGACCACAGACATACATAACTTTCTACCTTTTGGTATGAAATTTTATTGTTCGAACTCATGAAAAAGGAGACGATCTCCTGTGAACATACATCATGTGCGGAGAGATCGTGGAAATGATTGTGTTTTTGTTTTAGCTCTCCATAACCTGCCACTGCTACTGCTGCCTATCTATTATCAGCTCCCAATTCCAATATAGATTAATTGCATTTTGTCCGTAGAATATGATTGCTGTGAGCACATTACCAGGTTTTGACAACAGTAAAAAAATGAGCAACATGAAAATAGTTTACCATCAAATGATATAACATGAGATTTCCAAAAATAAAGAAAATGATTTGACATGAATAATAACTATTACAAAATAATGTACAACGATTTTGATAGATTGTGTCATGATCTTATCTAGTTAGAGATACATAAGTAGATCATTTTCAACAACCCTTAGAAACAGAATTACAACTTCAAGCCAAGAGGGGTAAAAACAAAATACGAATTAGGCGATTTCTGATCATAGATCTTCAGCTGGAGGAATATCGGTCAGATCTAGGCCATCAACAGGCAAGTCTTCCGCAAGTGTGCCTAAAATCCCTTCCACGCTCAAGTTCAATCCACTCTGCGAAAGGGGGGGATGAGAATTGGCCAGTTAAGTTGAATCAGCATACAACACATAGCGAAAAAACAAAAATGGGCTGAACAACGATTCCAAACCTAGTCATGTTAGTGTATGCAAAGGTAACAAATAAAATCGGGCAAGAACATCAGTATCTAATGCTTTCAGACCGATCGGTACAAGGAATGACCTCAACATAATTGGCAATACTGAGAGAAACTCTACAAGCAAAATTCTTCTTAATCCGATATTTGCTTACTGTTGAGCAATATTTAATTCAAAAATGAAGGTAAGGGGGTAGAGACAAGAAGTTTTTCGTGGAGTTACAATAAATTCCTTTTTATTTACTCCTATTGGTTTGAAATTGAAATAAATAAATAGGAAAAAAGACGGACTATTTGCACTTATTCAAGTTTCATATGTCTTAAGTTATGGCCCTCTAGCACCAGTGGAAGAGCTAGGAATTGAAGTCGGAGGGGGCCAAATTGTGAGAAATTTTGGTTTTGTAAATTTTTTAAGACCAAATCCAGTCATTCGAGTTTTATGGGCCAATTTTGGTAAATTAAAAAATTAATTTCGACTATTGTTGTTATTATATCATTTGACAACTGCAATATTATTATTGCAAGGTATCATTTACTATAATTTAGTGTTTTCAAAATGAAAATTGTTCTTACTTATTAATTATTTTTATAGTTCTGTAATTTTTTTAAAAATATCTATCAAAAGTATGAAAAATATACTCAGAAATAGAAAATCTGTGGTATCTTGCGCTATGTCTCAGCCTAACTCCTTTTGTTTGATCTATATGCTTCAGTTGAATGGTAAAGGAGTCATGGATTTGTACCTCAGGCTGGAACCTCAGCATATCAGCACGTGCCATGGCTTCTGCTTGAGCTATTCTCTGCCTGAATGTCTGTGCCATCTCCTCCGCCTGTCAGAACAGTACGAAACATATATGTCGTTAAATCTTTCTATAAAAATATTATCTATCCCTCATTGCCAGTCAGGCAATGAGGAAGAATCATATAGGAGGAAAATTGAAAAGAAAGCATGAAGAAACTAAAATCCAAGCTTCAGCTAGTCAATGTAATTACAGGATACTTGACACTGACATAGAAAATACAATATTATCTTTATTTCTTCTTCTTTGTATTCCATTGCTAGAAAAAGCATAAAACCATATTTGGAGTATGACTAAACTCTGTTGAAGCATATAAAGGACTGTTGAAGCATATAAAAATACGACCAAGAGACGAGCTGGATGCAACTAATAATAGCTTTTCCCACCTCTTCTGTTCAGGGAATTACCTTCTCGAAAACGAGCTCTGGATTGCGAACCATATCCCCTGGCGTTGGTTCTAACTTCTTAGTAGAAAGACTTACTCTCCCTCTCTCCCGGTCATGACTCAGTATCATCACCTAGATCACAACATTAGAACTTAACATCAT
This sequence comes from Vaccinium macrocarpon, assembly GCA_022606695.1. Taxonomy (NCBI): domain Eukaryota; kingdom Viridiplantae; phylum Streptophyta; class Magnoliopsida; order Ericales; family Ericaceae; genus Vaccinium; species Vaccinium macrocarpon. Next base: position 653,819 of record CM040175.1, on the reverse strand, counting down.
CTCGAACAAAGCACATTTCTCATTTCTAGTAAAAAATGAAGAGTTTTACGATTTTCGCACACTACCTTGAGAGTGTCGCCAGGTTGAAGCACTGTTGCAATATCAGCGACCCGATCGTGACTGATCTGGCTAACATGTAGAAGTCCATTCATTCCACCAATGTCAATGAAGGCACCATAAGGTTTGAGGCTCTGAACAGTTCCAACAACAACAGATCCGATTCCCAGCTGTGCCTGGCTGTCAGCCATGGCCTTGCGGTTACTGAGAACAAGCGTAGACTCTTCCTCATCCACCTCCATAAACTTAAGTGGAATCTCCTTCCCAAAAAGCACTTCTGCATCTGCCATCTAAATACATAACAGAAGGGTGCAGTAATGACAAAGGAATTCAATACGTATCAGCAGTGAGAATTTTTGACACACAATTAATAAATATAATTGTTGTTGATTGGGGACTAGGTGGGTTCTGTTGTTGTGGTTGTTGCTGTAATTAATCAATGATAATGTTGACAACCAAAACCAAAGTAAGCCTTGTAATTTGTAACCAAATCAATTGGGGCGGGTACATGAATCCTTTTTCGCCTTTCTGTTCTGCCAAGAGCTACACAATCGATTAAGTTCAGTTGATTCATATGTTCGTACACTGCCTCCAGATTGATTTAGGCATTCCTTCCTCCCAGTATTTCCATGAATATTAATCTCACTAACTTTTTCAACTCTTACAAATCTTTGTGTATGTGACCAAACCATCTTAGCCTACTTTGTACCAACTTTAACTTTTATAGGTGCTAAAACCATCAATTCAATTAATTTTTCCTACCCCACAAAAACCTTGACACCTTCATTTTGCCTATACTCATGCAGAAGAAAATAAGAATGCAACTCGAGAATTTTGACGGAGTGGTTCGGCATATATTGATTCCTACAGTTTTGAATAGCCCAGCTCCATTAATTTTGTGACTCATAGCTCTGCAGCCTGCAAATAAACCGAGATGTTCACGTCTACCTAGTCCGTTTCATAATTTAAGCAGAGCATGATAAAAGAGTTCATGTAAACAGATTTCTAACATAATTCATAACTCGTGAGCCGTTTCCATATTCCATCCTGAATATGTTTGCTATAATAGATGGCAACACCACCATAACTATCATTTCTGAGTACAAGAGAATAAGAAGCATTGAAGACTGGGTTGATGGAAATAGATATAAAATAAAGAACATTCAAAATTGTAATGTTGCCAGGTAGGTTGAAGAACTAACTGTTAATATCTGCGAGAAGGGAACAAAACCACGGAGGCCCTCCACCATTGCCACAACTCCACCTTTATTTGCACCAACAACCTAAATATTTGAAAGAAAAATCGAGGTTCCTATAAGAAGATAGTGGCTAAAATACAATAAAAATGAATTTAGGACTTGCTACGAGCATCAACACGATACTCATTGTGTTCCATTCAGACCTTTGACAACCTAAGCTATTAGATGATAGCAAATGCATAATAGACTTACATAATGCAGAAACAGAAAGGAAGCAACAATATGCACAAAAATCTCCCAATTCTTCTGTAAATCTCACCTTACCCTTGACAATAACATCTTCAGTCTGAAGCTGTCTACATCGTTCCCATGCAAGGTCATACTGGACTTTTCGTAAGCTTATGATAAAGTTATCACCATCATTGTCTTCTTCAATGATTTCAAACTCTTCCACCATACCACGAACTATGCCTGCTTGTTCCACATTCCTTACATTGTGAATGCATGCCTCTCTGACAGGTAAGTATGCTGTAGATTTCGAAGCAAGGTCAACCACTGCTCCATGACTATCTACATTGATCACCTTTCCTTTCACCTAAAAGACAGCATTTGAATTGTTAAACATACTACTCTTGTTCAGTATAACAAGACATGAACACAGTCGAATGAACCTCCCTCAATGATGTATCTCTTACTCGTACAGTCAGTTCCTAGGCAATTTAGCTAACTTTTGATGAATTGAAGCAACCCAATTTCAAAAGGGAAACTGTGTGCAATACGATCATCAGAACTTTTATGTACTTTAGTTTTCAAATACAATGCAATTAGCATAGCCACTACACCTCAATAAAAAAAGAAGAAAAGTTCAGAATTCAACAAAATGGATGCTACATAGTGCATCTCCCCAAACCCCAACTAGGCCATCGACTGTGAAGCACGTACATTCAAAACATGTCGTGCTGGCAGAATGTTATTTTCTTTTATTTAGAGATGAATTAGCATATTAAAACTAAACAATGGTCTGTGAGTTAAATAATTCTTTCATCCTATTTGTTATATATATGCATTCCTCCAAAGTATAAAATAATTTCTCGACGGACATATCTCATACATGCCCTATCACTCCAATACTCATACTTCTACCTGATACATGTGTTTTTCAACATATGAACTATAATAATAGTCTATTGCCAGCAAAATTAATATATCCAGAATACCAAACACAACATAATTCATAGACATTTCGTCATTCAAGTCCAGCTGGAAAATTACCGTGATTTCAAAAGGGTAAATCCAAAAAATATTTGCAATAGAGAAGCGTGTAGTATAAATATTTCAGCCCAAACCCATCACCAACACATGCCCCAACCAATCTAAGCCTTCTGTCCAATCAATTTGGGTCAGCTACACAATTTTTTTTTCTCACCATTCTTCTCTGCTAATAGTTACAAAATCACTCTTAATGTTTTCCTCATACATAGCACAACGTTTTCGTTGTGAACATAAATCAACCAATACATGCTCAATTACAACAAAGTAAATACATGCACAATATATCCATTGCAATTACAAAGGGAACACCCCATTTGGTTTGATCGTCAGTTTTGAGGCTGACTCGCACCTTTTTTCCTAACACTAGCCCTTTAACTGCCTAAAGAAACTGCCAAAAAGGGGAAATAAACTGTAACCCCTCCCCTCTTTTCTATTTCCACATCTCAAAGTTCATTAGAGATTATCTCAATTGAAGATTTCCTCTTTCCCTCTCATTTATTATATGATTTGCACACCCATTTGGTGTGCCGGTCTCTTTAATAGAAGGAACACCCTTTGGTGTGATTCGTGAACATCAATTTTGAAGCGGGTTCACACTCCCTCCCCCCCCCCAAATTACCCATTTAACTACCTAAAGGAACTACCAATGAGGGGGGAAAAAAAAAAAAAAAAACTTCCGCGGCAAATTTCTTCCTTCCCTCTTTTCTACTTTCACATCCTAGATTCCATCACAGCTTAAACTCAATTCAAGATTTTCGTATTTCTATCTTTTGCATAGCACGATTTGCACACGGATTGCCTGTGTACAGACGTCTCCTATATGCATATATGAGACTCCATCCGTCCCAAATTACACTTTCCATATTTTGCATAACACGATTTGTACACAATATCGACACATAATATGTAGTAGTAGAGATAAAACGAGAGATGAGGAGGCGACCTTGCCGCCAGCTTCAGTGAAGACGTCGAAGTTTTCGATTTGGGAAACGAAATCATCGAGGGTGAATGAAACCCCTTGCAATGGGGATTTTCTGCACCTCTCGTAGGCATCCTGGAAAAGCTGTTTAAGCCTCTGTCTCTCTCTGGTCTCTGCATTTGATACTCCCACTGAAGCAGGAGACGCTACTGCTCTTACTGCAAAATTCGGCTTCTGGGTTTGCTTACTGTTGCTGAGGTGGTTGCACTGTTTGGAGAGACGAGTGGTGGAGAACGGCGGGCACCGAAGGGCGCCACCCAATTGTTGCGCCAGTGATGCCATTTTTCTTGTCGAAGCAGTGCGCAGAGAGAGAGAGAGAGAGAGAGAGAGAGAGAGATTTTGTTTGATTGGGTCACACCATTTGTTGGGTCAGATAAGGTGGAAGGAGGAGAGTGAGATAAGAGAGAGAAGGGCCCTGTCTTGACCGGATCGGGAGGAAAATAGTTGAATTTTGCTTAAGTTGGCTCAGATAATTTGGCTAATTTGGCCATTAAAAGGAGAGAGAAGAGCTGCAACCGAGTCGAGCTGAGCTGGAATTTACTTTCCTTCACCTCCCCTTTATTGGTTGAGGTTAGTGATGTCACTTTTACCAAAATGTGAATTATAATAAAACTTACACCTTTTCAATCAATAACAATATTCAACCTCTTCTAATTAGGGTGGACAAAATCACAATCATGGAGCCGAGCTTGAATTTGATTGGAGTCAAGCAAGTCAGTTTTTTCGAACTCGGTTCATCTACTAAAGGATTTATGCTGCTATGGCAAAAACAAATTAAATGGTTTATTTTTTTGACTTTATTATAAAAAAATTACATTCTTTAGTTTTGCGTCAATTTTTTGACCTTTTAGATTCCTCGTCGTGATGAGTCAATAATCAACAAAAATTGACGCAAAACTAATGAATACAATTTTTTTTTTGTATAAAGACAAAAAATAAACCAAATGATTTATTTTTGCCAAAGCATTAGCTTTTAGAAATGGGTTAAGTTAGAACTAATACCAGTTTATTTTCATTAAAATAAATATGATTTAATTTTCAATTTTTTATATACTATAAAACAAAGAAGACAAAAAACATTACCAAATGCCTTTACTAAACAAGTTTAAAAATTAAAACTCGAGCTCGATTGATTTACAACCGTATCGAGCTTCGAAGTGCTCGCAAGCATCTAACTTGTTGAATCTTGAGAGAGAGAGAGAGAGAGATTGGGTCAACTTGACCCAACAAGTATTGATTGGGTTAAATATCCAGTATGTCCAACACAGTTGTAATAACGGGGGCCCATCTAACACTTTTGGGCCTTTGGCGGGCCTACTTAAACATTTTCTTCTACTTTTGAATTCGATTTTCTCATCCCAAACAGTATTGTTGAGATATGTTCACCCTGACCCCGTGTGATATGTCCAAAACCATATGAAGCTTGAAATTTACTTTAAAAAAAACTAGCATAGCTGTATTTTAGTAAGAGCGTAGAATATATTTTCTTGGAATTTAAAGTGGATCGAGAGAAAAATATCGGTTAGCAAGATGCCGAACGGGTTCAAGGCTTAGGCCCAAATAGCGGCATTGAATTTGAGTATTTTTCCATCTCACAGTGTAATTTTTATTTATCTTGTTTGCGAATGCAAGCAGTTTGATGAACTATGTAAACAAATCACTTGTTTTTAGAGTTATGTTTTGTATATCGTACCTTGTATTTCCTTCGAATGGATGAGATCTTGAAATATCCAAATAGTAACTATACATTTGATATCTTCCCACCAATTAGTCGAGAGAAAAAGATTACATAAATTACATTATAGTCCTTCGTCCCAAATTGCTTGTCCTTTTTTTTTTTGTTTCCGTGTATTTTACACGAAAAATCTAATGCATTAGCATTATTTTTTTTCCAAAAAATTTTCCGGCAATTTAAAGATCTCATTGTGCCGAAAAAATTGGTTGAAATGTTTTTAAAGAAATAAACACATCATTTTTTGTATGCGAAATCCACACTTTCCCAAAAGGGACAAGTAATATGGGACAGAGGGAGTAATTCTTTTTCCTTTTTGAATATCGTTGCTATAATGATTTTGACCTCCTTTTAAGTTTTACATTCTTATGATCTGTTATAGCATCTTCGACCCAATATTCTCTATTTCTCCATCTGTAAGAATATCTCTGACCCCCAAAAAAAAAAAAAAAAGAGACTGTATCCATCTATCAATCATGAATTGTTTTATTCCCCGGCCGATGGTGTCGTTCATTAAACAATTGGTTACCATCTAGCTCCACCCCTCAAATTCCTCTTCTTTCATTTTACAACTTCCACGTCTACCCAAAAAAGTTAACCAGATTCCCCAATCCATTTTGCCTGGACCATACGTCATGAAAACTTGTCTCATGAACCCACTTGGATATCCATGCATATTTGTAGCAATTCATGTGGAATATTGAGAATATAACTAAAAATGACATTCCTTCTATACAGCATCAATCATTTTCCACAATTCCGTTTCTCCGTTCTGAAATGAATGTCACGTTGCCTAACTCTCGGGTGCGAATAGAGGGGTGCATGTCGGGCCCTATGCATCTCCCGATTATCGTATTATTAGTATTATATTTTAGGTTGAGAAATGATAATGTCAAAATCTTTTTTATTTTTACCAAAATTATAGTGCATAAAAAGATGCAGACTCTTCGCGTAGTGCAAAAGATTTTTTAAATCTACAATTTTAAGATGAAATAAAAACGGTTTTTAAGACAAAGAAACACGATTTCATTTTGGGTTTCCAATTATTACCCTTATATTTAATTACTATTATTCTCATTTTTCTCTCTAATCATTACCACATATTTCTAATTATAACCCCAATTTATCCCTTCAATCATTACCCAAAAACCAAACTCAAAAAACCAAACCAAACAAGATCGTGATATGATTTACGGGTTTTCATTAGTTTTGATTTAATTATCTTAGATATTACTTTCAATAAATATACTCATGATTCTAAAATGCACTCTTTTATTTTCGTTAGTAAGTAAAATTACGTGGAAGTCTATTTTTTGATGCATGCAATCTTTACTAGGCTTGTCAAAAAAATAAAAAACCCTGAATCATGAATCCGAACCAAACTAGACCTTAGATTTTGGATTGGGTCCGTGGACTAATGATCTAAACATGGATTGAGAAATTAGAAAACTCTTACTCGCGGTTCGGTCCATGGATTTCATGAAAAATCTTGGGATAAACCGAACCCAACTGAATTTTATGTGTGTATGTGGATGGGTGGGTGTGTAATATTGAGTTAATAATCACAATTGAACAAATTAGTCTAAGTTATTTTTAATTTTCTACCGTAATGGTTGAATGTGATATAATTAAATCTTAGGGAAAATTGTCTAAATGGTTCCTATAGTTTCACCCGAGTCTCGATTTAGTCCCTCTACTTTCAATAGCAATCCAATGAACCCTGTAGTTTCAATTTTGGTCGAATATAATTGAGTCCAAATGTTAACTTTCGTTAGCAAATTAGACGGAAAACCCAATTTGGGAATTTTTTGAGGGTCAAACTTGTCTCTTCATCCACCCTTCTTCTTTCCCAATTTGTAACCATAACCCTAAAAAAATCTCTTCCTCTTCCCGCTCGGTTTCTCTCTTCTCCTCTCAACCCGTCCTCCCTCTCTCTCCTGACCTCATCAATCTCACAAAAAACCCAAAAATTTCTTCAACCCATGGTCAATTCCAGCCAAACCAAGCCACAAACAGCCTCCATAGAGGCGGACAACGGCGGTACATGGGTGAAAAAGGCCCATTATGAGTTAAAAACTCAAACCCATAGTCCGCTTGGACTGGTTGGGCCACTGAGCAACACCACCAATAGGGTAGTGACGGAAAACGACGGCGACAAAGCCCAGATAGCCATGAAAAGGACCAACAAAGCCCAAATAGCAGTCAGAGGAGCAGTAAGTAGCAATGGGTCAACTCAATCGGCAATGGAGAGGGGGCGGCGGTACCCAAGTGACTGCGGTAGGGACACCACCGAGCAAATCCAATGCTCAGGGGGTGCAAGAACTTGCTAGTGCTGACAGAACTGCAACGGAAGAGGCATTGAGGCTTTGACAACGGCGGAGAGAGTGGGTGGAGCTCCTGTGATGGTAGTGGAAGTATCTCAAAGCAAATTTAGTGCCCAAACAATACCAGGAGTGACTGACGGTGACCGAAGGGCGGTGGGTATGGCGGTAATAGGTGATGACTTGTTAATGGGTGTCATTGGTAATTTAGCAGTAGAGGTTTCATTTAGTAGTAGAAATTTCATTTAGCAATTTTGGGGTTTTTTAGGGTTAGGGTTAGGGTTACAAATTGGGGAAGAAGAAGGGTGGGTGAAAAGACAAGTTTGACCCTCAAAAAATCCCCCAAATTGAGTTTTTCATCTAATCTGCTAACGGCAATTAACGTTTGGACTCAATTTGACCAAAATTGAAACTACAGGGTTCGTTGGAGTGCAATTGAAACTAGAGAGACTAAATCGAGACTTGGGTGAAACTACAATGACCATTTAGATAATTTTCCCTAAATCTTAAGAGTGTTAATTGTAATTTTAATTTTTAAGATTATATACTCATACATACAGATGGGAGGAAGTAATGCTATGTAGTGGTATTAATCTAGTAATGTCTGGATGACGGTATTGTAATGTTTTTCAATCTGCTATTGGTATGTAATAACAATAATGATACTCGTGGAAATGTAATGCTACTTTGAATTTGAAAATGTAATGGTTGTTTCAATTTTTTTTGGAATGTAGTAATCCATGGATAAAACTATGAACTGAATCGTGAGTTACAGATTGGTTCAGAACTAAACCGTAGACTTTTGATCTGGACACGAATTACCTTTCCTTTGAACTGTGACTTGCAATTCCGTCCTCAGATTCATACTAGTATTCCGCACCAATCAGACCATTTCACCCCTTGTCATGCCCTCAAAAAAATTAAAAGATAATACATTAAGAAATTCCACGTGGACAACAAGTCCATGGGTCACGTCAAAGTCCAAGTTTAGTAACCAAAGTTAACATCAAAAGGTACAATAGTCTACTGTTACCCATTTCCTAATCTGAAATACACGAATCTTAAAGTTATTACAGATCCAAGTAAAAAGTTTTAATATGAATAAGTTACAAAATCATCTCTTCAAAATTAAAAACTCAAGATGATGAGGTAACTCCCCTTTAAGCTTTCAAAAGATGCATGCAATCACTTCATGCACATCCAAGTCATGCTCCATACTGGGTACCTGAAAAATGATAGGTTGAGCTCACTAGCCCAGTAGACGAACGTCAACCAAAACTAAACACAATGAAATGTAGATGCAAGATAAGAGGATGAAAGTTAAATAAGATAACTATTTTTTTTTTCAAGAGTCCAACGAGACACATATATGTTTATAAATCTCTTATTATCACCCAACTGTGCCCAAAGTGTACCCAATATGCATCATCTCTTATAAGTGTCTAATTCGTCTAATGTGTCGCGTCAACCATTTTATTTAAATTAGATCTTTAGAAATTACTTGCGACACGTCCATAGGACGACCCAAGTATCATTCCGGGCTATCTTTCGACCCCGTATAATCTTCCCCTTGGCCAAGGCATAGTTCCTCGCGACACGCTCATAGAACGGCCCGAGTATCATTCCAGGCTACCTTTCGGCCCCGTATCTAGAGTTTCAAGTTCTCATTTCAATTCACGTTCATTGGTTTCGCACAAGTGTCGTCATATCACTCATACCTCGGATCGTCACTCAAGTTCACACATTTCGTCAAAATCTTCAATTCACACATATAACAAGTGTATCACCACGTAGGTGTCGTACAAAAATCAAACCGAGTCACCAATTATATTAGGATGGGCTAGGGATGAGTTATTCAACGAGTTTTGAGGTATAAGAGATGATTACGCCAAGTAATAACACGAACAAGGGACCGAAATCGACGANAAACAAGTTTTTGTGAAGTGAACGGGGGGAGTGGATTGATCCACTGTGGGAGTGAATCGATCCACTGAGAAATAGGTAACAGTAGACTATTGTTCCATTTGATGTTAACTTTGATTACTAAACTTGGACTTTGACATGACCCGTGGACTTGTTGTTGTCCACGTGAAATTTCTTAATGTATTATCCTTTAATTTTTTTGAGGGCGTGACACCCCTCCTCTTTACCTAAAGGTACTTTATATGCGATTTTATTTACTAAATTAAAAGACAAAAAATGAGTGCATTCATTAAACAGATCGAGGGCGTGAAAATGATTTTCCTTACTTTATGAATTGGCCGTTACACGGGTTTTTTTTTTTTTTTTATCTATCTGAAAGGCCAATAATAAGTTAGTTAAACAGCTGCTCAATAGAAAAGTGCTAATGAAGTAAATAGGCTGCACTAACCAATGGACTCTAGCTCATAGTTCATTTTCTTGACTCTCCCAACTACGAAGGCTCGGGTTCAAACCTCACAATACATGTTAATGTTTTAGTCTATAGTGGTTCATACCCACGTCTCTGTTTCTTTCCCCTTCCCCCAATATATGAACTACCAAATTTATTTTCTTGACTCTCCCAACTACAAAGGCTTGGGTTCAAACCTCACAATACATGTTAATGTTTTAGTCTATAGTGGTTCATACCCGCGTCTCTGCCCCTTTCCCCTTCCCCCAATATATGAACTACCAAATGCGTTTTCTTGAATCTCCAAACTACGAAGGCTTGGGTTCAAACCTCGCAATACATGTTGGTGTTTTAGTCTGCGGTGGTTCATACCCGCGTCTCTTTCCCTTTTCCCTTCCCCCAATATCTGAACTACCAAATCCAACGAATCCTCTAATGAGGTGTAGTAAACGACATGAATATTGTCTATGTCTATATGTGCAAATCATACACTTGTAAAGGCATACAAAAAGTTTGTAGATCAATTCATCATACTCTACAGTGTTCAAATCGTATGGAACAGTATTTACCTTCTCCAATCGCAGATGGCTCCTCCTCCTCTTCATCATATACTCTCTTCGTTCTGCAAAGAAAGTCCACTAGAAAAGAAAAACAAAAGTAGCAAAATTTGAGATTAAAAAAATTAAGCATTTTTGAGCTTGGTTTTAAAAAAATTGCACACCAATATTGAAAGGGAGCTGATTTTGGGGCTCTATTTTTTGATGCAAGGACTCCAAAATTTAATGGAGTTACAAAACTACCTTTTTCAAAATATAAAAGTTACTGGGGACACTCCATCCCAAAATTATCTCCTCATTTGCTTGAGGCACTCCTAACGGAAATATGAACCAAAGCCTCTCTCCGTTGGCAGCAGATCCTCTGTCTGAAACTGCCTGTCTGACACCTCTATCTCACGCCCTTAGTGCTGCCATGTCACCCATATTTGCCCTCCATTAAACCCACCAACTCTATTGACGGCATTGTTAAGTACCCAACACAATTGTTACTTTTTTTGGTTTTGCAATATCCTTTGGATCAAAAAAATAAAGTATTTCCATATACAATTTTTTATTTTTGTTTGCACCAAATTAAAATTCTAGTAGAGATCTTTCTTTTGATGTGCAAAAATTTAGAAAATTATATACGAAGGTATTTTACATTGTTGGTTTATTGAGTTGGCTTTGTACTATCTTTCGGATAAAAAAATAAAGTAAATCTGTGCATAATTTTTTATTTTCTTTTGCAGCAAAATAAACTACAAAAGAGATTTTTAATTCGATTCGAAAAAATTTAAAAAAATTTATACGAAAGTACTTTACATTGCTGGCTTGTTGGGTTTAAATTATTTCGTACAAAAATTTTCAATTTTTTTAGCAATGAAAAATAAATAAAAAATTATGTGCGCAATTACTTTATTTTGTTATCCGAAAGATATTGCAAAGCCAACTCAACAAGCTAACAATGTAAAATACTTTCGCATACATTTTTTCAAATTTTTTTTGCACCAAATTAAAGATCTCTATTAGTAGTTTAATTCGGTGAAAAAGAAAAAAAAATTCCCACGAAAGTACTTTATTTTTTTATCTGGAAGATATTGCAAAGTTGCTCAACAAGCTAACAATGTAAAATACGGCTCAGATCTCTCTCACTCTCTCTCTCTCTCCCTTTCTCTCTCTTAATCCAGACCATCCAAAAAGTGTTTTGGATGGTCGAGATATGCGCTTGGGCACCACGTAGGATGGTGCCCACTCGACACTGAAAAACCCCTCATTAACAAATGAGGAAAAAGAGAAGAGTAATTTTTTTTAGAGTGCCTGAAGTAAATTATAGAACTTGCAAAAGGGTAGTTTTTGAAAACCATTGTAGCTTGGAGCCCCTCGATCAATTTTTGGAGTGCGATTATCAATTCCCTATTGAAAAATCAAAGGAGATCTTTAATTTCGTGAAGAAAAGATTTAAAAGGTTTTGTAAGAGTATCTTATTTCTATAACTGAAAATTGTGCGATTTTTCGTAATAGATCCACTTTATGGGACAGAGGCAATATCTAATCTAGAAGATGAAATTCAAAGAAGGTAACCTATTGCATTAATTGCAGAGAGAATATATATACCAGGAAGATTTATCGTTTATTAGACTATTACTCAATTTTGTTAGTGCATTTTCTCCCTTTAATTGATGGCTAGTTAATTATTACCTCCATATATTTTGATCTTGATATGATTAGCAGATTCTGCAGTGGAAAATGGTACTCAGAAGTTGTTACTCCATCCGTCCCTTTTTAAATGATTTCTATCGGAATACGTGCAATTTCAAACTCCTAAAAAAAATATTTTTTATATAATTTTTTAATACCAAATTAAAGTGTTCATTGAGTACTTTAATTTGATGCAAAAAAATTAAAAACATTCTACGGAAGTATATTTTTTAATGTTTACAAAAATACCCGTTTCCTAAAAGTATCACTGAAAAATGGACGGAGAGAGTATATTAATAGTTGCTGAATTGATAGTGACATGACAATCGTCTTTAATTGAACCCTCACTTGCGAATATGGAATGGTCATCCGGAGTAGTCGGTTTATGTGACCGGAGGCTACTCTTTATTAAAACGATAAATCTAAAGGGACCGACGGGGTAGGTACCGATGGGGTACCGACGGCGTCGTCGACGCCGGTGTGGGTCCCAAACGAACGATCCGAGCCGTTGATCGTTCTCAGAATCAAATTCCGAGTGGGCCAACGCGGGAATCAAGGCAATCGGACGGCTGTATGAGCTCGATCCAAAATCACCCCATTTCATTTGAAATTTTTTGAATGAAATGGAGTGATTTTGGATCGAGCTCATACAGCCGTCCGATTGCCCCCATCGGTACCTACCCGTCGGTACCAATAGAAGGACTCTTATTAAAAATAAAAAATAAAGTGAGGGGAGACGGAGTAATTAAGGTCGTTGCTTCATTGCATTACAATTAAGTGCAGCCCAGGATTTAACGCTCCCTCGGAAATGGTCCTCAAAACCAAGGGTTGGCAAAATGATAGTCACCTCGTAGACGATGCATCATGAGTTCAACTCTTACCCATGTATGACTATTCCAGTGTCGTCACTGGAATAGTCTCCCAGATATATAGTCCGTTTTATGTGGCCTAAGACCGAGTTACCAAAAAGGAACCTTGGTTGTCATTCGCTTACTTTCCATGTGAATCTCAAGTAAAGTTGCTTCATTTGCCTAATTAGTTCTATAACATTGTAATGTTATTGTCGACTTTATTAATTTGGAAATTATTTTTTTACTCTTTTTTTTGGCAACACAATTTCAAATTTGCCTTTTAGCATGATTTGGAAATTGTATCGCAATTCTCAACAGATTGCGCACACAGTACTAGTGCACCCAGCACTACACCAATCATTTTTTACGTTATATCAAATTTGTCTTTTTTAACTTGAAAATCATATTTTAAACTGTCCAGATCGCTCATTGCACCACTCTAGTGCACCCTGCACTACAGGTCCTGGGATTTCTCCCTATCTATCCATTCAAGAAACAAACATAAATAACGGTTTTCTTAAAGAAGCCACGTGTCAAAAGCAATCAAATTCCATTTGGAGGAAAAGATCTACAAATTTATTGGCTTCCAAAATTGCTCTCTTTATGGATTTTTGTCGTCATCTTTAACCTCGTGTATAAAATGGGGTAGATAAGTTGCCTTTATCCCCCATGCAAAAATTATTCTCATCTTCTTCAAATCCTTTTTCTCCTTCCTCTTCTTCTTCTATTCCATTTGATAGCTTTGAAAAAAATAAAGATTATGGCAGAGAGGGCATATGTGACATTTCTGGCTGGAAATGGAGACTATGTGAAAGGAGTGGTGGGTTTAGCTAAGGGTTTAAGGAAGGCAAAATCAATATACCCTTTGGTGGTTGCAATGTTGCCTGATGTTCCAGAAGAACACAGAGAAATCCTTCGATCTCAGGGGTGTATTGTTAGGGAGATTGACCCGGTGTACCCACCGGAGAATCAAACTCAGTATGCCATGGCCTATTATGTCATTAACTACTCCAAACTTCGTATTTGGGAGGTACGTACATACATATATATATATATATATATATATATATATATATATCGTTTGAGTTCTTGGTCCCTTAATGTTTTTTCCCGAAAAATTTCTCTCTAAGCAAATATGAATCCGGATATGTGTTTTCACGCAAACAATTGAATCGTGATGTTGCAACTTTTCTTCAAGGGAAAAAGTCTGGAAAAAAAATTGAGTCATCACAAAATTGTTTCAAATTTAATTGGCACTTGCATGTTCTTTTTTGTTACTTAATGTAGTTGGTGGGTATTTTATCTATAAAGTTATATTTGTGACTAATTAGGACGATGTTGTAATTAAATGGATAAAGATTTCCACGAAGCTAGAAGAAATCTTTCTCTTTTTTGGGCTTTTTATGTTGCAGATAAAGCCACCCATGCATTTCATGATCATGCATATTTGAAAAAAATCCTAGATGTTAAAAGATATGTTTAGACAATAATTAGTTTTATTGGAATAAATATATCACCATCATAACATTTAATCAATACTAATATCATTCATAATAGCAAACATATGATCACATCAAATATGGTATCTAATCGTCTCACAAGGTGCCATGTCGATTGGGGTAACAACCGATAATAGTTGAAACATTTTTTCAACAAAAAACATTTACCGACAGAACCTTATACATTCTAATTGTTCATATAGATTCATATTGCATTGTTGATCTTTCTAGCCTATCTAATGGGCCTTGGACAAAAAAGTTTGACTAGTTAATAATCTTGTTGTAGTTTGTGGAGTATAGCAAGATGATTTACTTGGATGGAGATATACAAGTATTTGAGAACATTGATCACCTCTTTGACAGTCCCGACGGGTATTTCTACGCCGTCATGGACTGTTTCTGCGAAAATACTTGGAGTAAGACTCCTCAGTTCAAGATAGGTTATTGCCAGCAGTGTCCAGAAAAGGTCCAGTGGCCAACGGCGGAGTTGGGTCCGCCGCCTCCTCTGTACTTCAACGCTGGCATGTTCCTCTTCGAGCCGAAGCTCCCAACTTACAATGACCTCTTGGAAACACTCAAGCTCTCAGTTCCTACTTCATTTGCAGAGCAGGTAATACTCAAAAAATTAATAGGAAATTAAATTCGCGACAAAAATTAATGCTTATTAATTAGAGTTAATTTGTAATATTGATGATATTTTCTGATGTTTTGCAGGACTTTCTGAACAATTATTTTAAGGATATTTACCTCCCTATCCCTCCGACCTACAACCTTGTTTTGGCCATGCTGTGGAGACACCCTGACAACATAGACCTTGACAAGGTGAAGGTTGTTCACTATTGTGCTGCGGTGAGTGAACAAATGAGCCATTCAAGAACCGGTTGATGGATTGTTGCATTTTTCGCTTTTAAAAGTTGTTTTTTCCCCCAGAGATTACAAAAAAAGGAGTAGCAAGGAACATGAAAAATTTCTCCGAAATAGTCTAGGAAAGAGAAATCAATGATTTAGATTCATGTGAAATCTCTTTCCTGGACTATTTCGGAGGAATTTTTTATATTCCCTAACAATTTCGTCCAAAGAAAGGATCCGAACGACACGTCTTATTTTATATGCACTTTTTCCCTAACTTAAAAATTCTACAGTCCTACTGTCCTAGAAGGCTAGAACTGGGACTAAGAAAGTTTCCCTTCAAGTAAATTGTGTTATCCAAATTCACTGAGTGTGTAGTGTGTAGGGACCACATGCCCAAGTGAATTTTAAACCACATAATTTATTTTAATTAGTATTACTCGATTTCAATTGTGGAGGCCAAATCTTATGTATCAAAAAAGCGTGCATACTTTTATTCCCGTGCAATTTTGCAGCTGAAATTAAACGGGAATAGAGGTATATTATGCACTTTTGGGTGGAGGTGACCCAAAGTGCCATTTATGGTGCTGTAGAACAACAACCCATTGTTAATTGCTCTCTATTACTATTTACTATTTGAGGTTTTGGTTTCTATTTTTTGGGGATTTTGAAATGTGTATATTGTAGGGATCAAAGCCATGGAGGTACACAGGAATGGAAGAGAACATGGAGAGAGAGGACATAAAAATGCTGGTGGAGAAATGGTGGGAGATTTACTCAGACGAGTCATTGGATTTCAAGAACAGCACAAAAGATGAGCCTGGACCATTTATTCTGCAGATTCCTGAGACTGGTGGCCATCATGGTGTAGATCACTACATCACTGCTCCATCTGCAGCCTAATTTCGGGATGAAGAACACACATTTTCCTCACTTCTTGTTATGCTACTTTATTATCTGAATGAGTACTATAATGACAATAATACTACCTTGACCACATTTGACGACCGTGTTTTGGATATCATGTAAGTTGTTTTTAATGCATCGGTGTAACAGACTACTTGTCATGTTTTTTACTGATGCATGAATGACAACTCAAGTAGTATCCTAAACATAGTCACCGAATGAGGTCAATCTAGCATTGCTCCTATAATAAGGCAACTGATCATTGTTCTAAAATGTCGATGAAGTACGCTTATGAATCTAGCAATTAAGAGGGTTATTATTCCGTTATAATTTTCAATGTATTGTGTATTGCTACTGAGAATCCACTCTTTATAGCGAAATTTCTATGACAAAGTAATGTTGTGATTCTGAACTTTTTTTATTTTATTTTATTTTATTTGTAACTTAGCTTGAAATAAGAAAAAAGTTAATTGGATATACAACCTACAAGGGCATACTACAGGAGGAAAAGGAAGAAAAAAGAAAGAAATGAGAAAAACTAAAACCTAACCGCAACATAGCAAATATCCAATGAACCTCAAAACACACTTTGAACCCTTTATCATCTTGATTTTCTCCTAAAGATTCTTTCTATTTTCTACTCTAGCGGGTGAAGAAGTTGATGAATCACCCACCAACTGGTTCGAATTAATGCCGAGGGAATATATTCTTGGAGGCTCTCGGAAAAATGTAGACCGATGAAGAGCCACAAGGGAAAGCTTTTGTTGATTACTACCCTATCCATAGAGAATCGGGGTAGCATTAGAAGATACAGCCCCGTATCATAGTTGATGCGTAAACTTGTGCCTATTTGGTTGATAAATGAAATGACAAAGAAATGTTGTGTATCACCTACTTTCCGGTCCGTCCATTTATCTCATGAGTTAGATACTAGACAACTTGAGTAAAATAAATGGTTGGGCTTCCTTAGAATGTTAGGCCATAGGTTCTGAATATAATATGGGATTGGCTGTTACTATTCCATCTTCAAAAATATTACGGACACAAACAATGTAGATGTGTCTAGAACCATCTGAATACGTATAAACCTCAACCCGCATCTCTTTGTGAAACCCACATTCATCGATCATACCCTTCCGGATGCATATATGTGCTAATCTAATGCCTCTGCCCGTGTCTAGGACCCTAGTGGTTATCTTTGATCCACAAGGACCATAAGCAAACTCCGACACTCACGAGTCTGGGACTCTAATGGTGTATGATATATGAGAAATTAGTGTGCATACAATTTTCTGTATAGAGTTGGATAAATTTATGTGCACAGATTCAAATACAAGTCATTCAATGCATGTGTCTCACAAAAGAATGTCCATGTGTACTCAACAATTTAGAACGCGTTTGTGTCTCAAACAATACATATAAGTATGTGTATGTAGCATTCTATATCAAAAACTCGACAACTACACAAAAACTTTATACATTTGTACAAACAATCACATAAATTGAGCAACCACATACTGCATACAGAGCCCTATACCATGTGAGTGTTCATTAGTGTGTTTTCAGTGGCATTTTATCTTTGTTGTATCCACCACATACCACTAGCTGCCTCTTTTTTTTAGGTAAAGAGAGACAAATACATTAAAGCAAAATCACCAGCCCAAAACCGGCAACCAATACAACAACAACAACAGCAACAACAGCGACAACAACAGCCGGCCAAACAAAAACTACCTACAAAAAAAAAAGAGAAAAATACAAAAAATAAAAAATAAAAAGTACAAAAAGTAAAAACGCCAAAGCCATATATCGCCGGAGCAATCACTACGCCGCTGTCGATGCCTTCGTTGTTAGGAGTCTGGATCTGGAAACTCTAGATCTGGCTTTCCCCTTGTCCAAAAATCCGTCTTGACCACCGATAGGTAGAGGAGAGGAGCTCGAAACCCATGGGAAGTCACCGGAAACCAAATGGTGAAACAATAAAGGAGAGGAGAGGAAAAGGAGGAAGAAGGTGGAAGGGGATGGTGGGGGAGGGGGTGGTGTGGCCGCCAGTTCTGGTAATGCTAGGAGAAGCTTTTCCCATAGCCTACCGCTCTCTCTCTCTCTCTCTCTCTCTCTCTCTCTCTCTCAAGATCCTTTCTCACACTTCTACCTCTTTTTAAATTCTCCAAATATGACGGAATACCTCGTAGACAGGGTCGGCCCTAAGGTGAAGTCAGAGATGCAACCATTTTAGGCTTGTAATTTACGAAAAATGATGGCTTGTTTTCAATAGAACTTGTCAATATAATATTTATAAACTATTGATAAGCCCCCAGAAGTGCAAATAAAGGGGCTTATCTACCTCATTTTTGTTACACACACGTGCATAACTTGTTTTATTTGATTGATATTGCGAGTAGGTTTTGTTTTTGTCGTTCACAGGTTTTTCGGAAGAATAAAGCTTCTCTTTGGTGCCATGGCTCGAACACGAGTCAATCCGTAACCCAAGGTCCAAGGACACGTGGCACACCGCTACGGTGCCGAGAAATTCACGAGAAAAGTCATGGAAGAAGGCCAAGTACGCCCGAGCAAAGGCCCAAGTCAAGTTGAGAACGAACGAGCGAAGATCATATTTTGAGCACCTCTTATCAATAGGACAATTGGTCCTATTGATAGGAGAGGGATCAGATTGGCCATCATTTTCTACCAAGCAACTCTTATCGATAGGATAATTGGCCCTATTGATAGGACAATGATCAATTTGGCCATTTTTGTGAAGCAGTGAAGTCCTATCGATAGGAGAATTAGTCTTATCGATAGGAGAAGGATCAAAATGGCCATCCGTGCGCAAAAGAGTTGTCCTATCGATAGGAGAATAAGTCCTATCGATAGGACCTGGGTTTTTTAGCCAATTTTTTGTACTGACCAAGTTAAGACTTGAGGACTTTTTGGACATTTCAATTGTAACTTTGGGACTATAAAAAGGCCCCAAACTTCAGAAAATTAGGGTATCTTGCACTTTCACCTTCTTTCTCTACCTCCCTTCTTCCTCACCCATTTTCTCTACCTTCTCTCTAGAAATTAGGTGTCAATCTTCAAGAACCAAGGCTACGACCTTCATTAAAGTTGTAAGCACTCTTCATATCTATTCAAATCTCTAATTTATTTCCATTTTCGTTATGTTTCACATATTTATGTCATTTTCACTTAGTATTTCCATTTGCCTTTTGAGTATGTGTGAGTAGTGTAGCAAGGCTAGGTCATGGGGTGATTAACACCCCATGACTTGGGTTATTTTGGTTCTTCTCTCAAAATGAGCATTAAAAGTTGTTTGTTTAAGAGTTAGGGTTCAATTTTATATATCAAAATTTAGTCTTGTTAATCTCTTTGATCTTGTGTAGGCAAGAGCTTAACTACTTGCCACACATGATGCTTAGAGTTATGGCATTCTAAGTGTTTGTCAAAATGCCACAATGAACCCTACTCTTGATCAAACTCATTTTCTAGAATCCAAATGTGCTAAAATGTTAAATCTTCCAGTTAAGCATGTTTGACAACGTGACTTAACCGAGTAATCTTGAGAGGAACAATTTAATTCAAGTCATGGGTGTTTTGAACCCTTGACTTTGCCTTTAGTTTAGATTAGCAAAACCTTCATTTTCTAGTCATTTAAGGATAGAGAGAGAACCACCAAACAAACCACCTTATAAGTTGGCCGTCTTAACGCCATAAATCTCATCGCAAGTCAATCTTATGCCGAGTGCATTTGGTCCCTGTGGAAATCGATCCCGATCTTGTTGAGTTACTATGTTTTCGACGACTTAGTCCTACGCTTGGGGCGACGCTAACTACAACAACGCTAGGTGTCAAACAACTATTCCTTATTAAGGGTTGGTTTGGGTGAATTGGGAAAATTGGTTTTTTGGTTTTTTGAGTTTTGTCCTTATTCAAAAAAAATTTGCATTTGTTAGTTTTCGGTCGATTTTTTGTGGTTTTTGGATTATTTTTCGTCTTTATTCACAAAACTTTAAGTTTGGCTAATAATTTTATACTTTTTAGATTCCTCTCGTCGAGACAAGCAAAAAAACCACAAAAAATCGACCGAAAACTTACAAATGCAAAAAAAAAAAATTGAATAAGGACAACCAAAAAACCAATTTTCCCAATTCACCCAAACCAACCCTAAATATACTTATAAACTATTTCTTTTTAATTTCAAGGGATTGGCAAAGTAGTTATATCTTGAGACTTAGGAGTTTCCTTGTCAGTTTGGAAATTGCGTAAGTTGACATGTACGTTTAGGTTCAAAAAATGTCTGGGTTCAAAAAATATATATATACTACCTCCGTTCCAAATTATGGTTCCACTATAAAAAGTCGTGTCATTTTTTATTTGAAAAAATACAAGAGAGAGAAAGTGAGGATCATATTTGTGAACGGAGGGAGTATTGATTATTACTATTTTTAACGAGTCAACTTCAATGGATCATAAAATAAAATAAAAAAAACGAGTCAACTTCAGAGATCATGGTCTTGTTCTCTTTCATTTTCTCCCCATTCTAAAAAGAAAATTCAAAAAGATTCATTATTTTCAAAAAAAATCTCTCTCTACTCATTATTTCATTTCTCTCTCTATCTCTCTTATCATTATCTTATTATTCTCATTTTTAAAATCTCAACCAAACACTATCTTAAAAATTATTATCAAAAATTTCTTTTCAAAACTCATCCAAACAACAGAGCCCAAGTAAACACAAACTGGCGAGACGGACTGTGATCTGTGAGTCTGTGACTGTGATATATACCAGCCCCCGTGCAACCCATTGACTCGAGAGGGAGAGAATGGAGGCGGCCAAACCAGAGGGAGTGGTGAAGCACATATTGCTAGCCAAGTTCAAAGATGGAATCACGCAAGATCAGATTGATCAACTCATCACTGGCTACGCCAAACTCGTCTCTCTCATCGAACCCATGAAGGCTCTCCACTGGTAACCCCCACCCAACCTTTACATGTTTGAACAGATGCGCGTGTGAATCTTCTTGTTTTGTGGATCAAACTCTAGGGGGGATAATCTTAATGGGGAATTTTTTTGATCGATTTTGTTTTATTAGTATCTTTCCTCTACGAAGTTCGACTGTTCATCTATTGTAATCGTAGTTTCGTTTTGATTCATTACACTAATGGAGAATTGATTATTGAAGTACCGGAAATTTACTAGCAATCGATTTCACAGATGGGTTTGTGGGGGCTGGCTAAGGTTGAGCTCTTGTTTTGCTTGGTGATTGAGATTATATTACCCTTTAGTGAAGATGTGAAAATTAAAGGTAAATCAACAAAACTTTGAAGAAATGACACCCAAGCCACAGGCTTGGACGAACTGTGAACCTAGCTTAAGTGGATTATATCTTACAACCCAAGAGGCTAGGCGAAACAAGCAGCCTGTGGATAAACAAAGCTAGAAAGGTAGCTCAAACAAAAATAAAGCTGAACCAGTATTTAAAAAAAATGCTGTTACAATCCAAAACCGCCATCCATCTCTAGGTAATGTGCTGCCCTGGAGAGCACCTGTATGCCATCTCTAGATAGCACCTCTCTTCAAGGGTCTCATGGCCAACACAGGCCAGAGTCCAAGCAGCAATCCTCATTGGATGATAACAAAACCTGGAGCTTTTTTTTTTTTTTTTTTGATCCACAAAACGCCCTAAAAGGCTTACAACGAAACATCTTTACAAAGAACTAAGAAAAGAGATGAAGGAGGATAAACAATCCAATTATGAGGAAGTAAATTCCTCAAAGCTAAAGTTGCTACTTCATGGGCTGCTTTGTTTGCCTCTCTACGGGTCCACCTGAAAGAAATAGCTCCTTTAAACGCGAGATGTCGGATGTCCAACACAACTGCTCCCACTTCCCATGGGGGTACTGATTCCGACACACTAAGAAGGATGGCTTGCTTGTTATCAGATTCTACTTCCACCTCTTTTAGCCCCAAACTAATTACCATTTCGCAGGCTGCTCGAATAGCAAGCAACTCACCTTTTAGACTTGAGCCAGCAGTGATTTGCTTCGCAAAGCCGTCATGAATTTTCCCTTTCCAATCCCTTAGGATCTCAGCAACCTTGCCTTCCTTTCCATTAGGTGGGATCGCAACATCACAATTCACCTTGAGTTTTCCTTTGTCCGGAGCCCTCCAGTAGGAATTATACTCCTGCAAAACCTGGAGCTTGAAGCATCCTGCAACAATATCCCGTGATGGCCACAAAAAACAGTTCATTGATGATTAGGGTCATCTTCATACAAGCCACCACGGAATAATTTATCAAAGCCACCAGTAACCTAAATCAAACTATTGAGGGTTATAAAATCACCAATGATACAGTGATCAAGAGCTTCAAGGTGGTGATTATTATTTTAATCTTAGGGTCAATGTAACTGTGACGTTAACAGCACACTCAATACCATTACAGATTGATGTATAATGCAATATGACTCGTGGGTGTTCCTCAATTGGTTGCGTTGGAGAGGTTTTAAGTAGATTTTGTTTGACCATACCCTTGTGACAGAGCAAAGACCCTACCTTTATGAAGCTCAGCTTTTTGTCTGTTCAATACGCATAACATTTATTCGGGTCTGTTGGTTTTTCCCTTTTGTGGATCTAACACTGATGGTTATATCTAAAATGCTTGTTGTAGAGAGCTTTGAGTAGAGTCTGAATCATGAAAAACTTCAGGAATATGGGAGTATCTAATTTGTTGGCTTCTGTTTATAAACATCTTTTGAATATATGTTAGTATTTTTGTTGCTTAGTGACGAATATTTGTGTTCTCTTTAATTTTGTTGTGTTACTATAGAAAGAATTTAAATGTAATTAGTGCCCCCTCTATACCAAATTCCTGGATCCGCCACTGCACTTATGGCATGGGTATCTCTCAATTTGGTTGCTGTGGAGAGGTTGAATTCCAAAATTTCATCTTGTTTGATAAGTCTATCAAGTTGAATGTGTTTATTTTACTGGAATGATATTGTCTTCTTAATTTCTTGGGTTTTCCCTGTTTTGTGATATAACACTCTTCAGTATCTCTCAGTTGTTTGACTTAGAGAGCTTCAAGCCTGTTCATATTTCTCTGTTGTTTTATTAGTCTATTCCCCATCCTGATAGTTACCAATCCAATAAAACAACTTACCAGTTGGTCAGGTAAGAGTAATTGTCATCCCTCTAAATGCTGATGAAGAGGTTGCGTCCTTTGTTCTGTATATGGTATTTTGCTAGTTGACGGTGTCAAAGTGGGTGGGCTCAGCTATTTTTCATAGATATGGATAACGAAACTAGCTTTAGGTACCAAAAGTTCTGTGTGCAGGTAAGAAAAAAAGGGTTTGTGTCATAGGTACAATGTCGATCCGTTGTGGTGAGTGGCTGTTTGTGCCACATATTTTGATGACGATAATGTTTGTGTTGTGTGCGCAAGAATTTGAAACGGAGAGAATAAGGTGACATAGAAAGAGAGGCGTGGGAGACAGAGAGCCTATTTCAGAGCAGTCAATCAATGAATGGATGTCCATGAACACCCTGGTCTTTCTCTTGTAAGGAACGGTAGTCGCCAATAGCTATTTCTTAGTTTCACGAATCCAATCAAATAATGTCATTGGAAACGATTGTTGTGATGTAGCTTATCTATACTTGGGGATGTTATTTGTGTCAGAACTCTCTATTGTTGCTGATTCATTGCCTTGTTGCCTTTGAAATCCTGTAAACACATCATCAGACAACCAAATTTTAAGTTGTTTCTTAGATTGAACTCTACACACATGACAAACTAACTCTGTTATTGGGTTGGTCATCTGCGTAGTGGGAGAACAAAATCTGAATTTCCAATAGACTTCCTTTTTTGTTTACAGATTCTTGTACTCAACAATGGACGCCGTAACCCTTTTCTAGAAGCCATACGTGATGGATTGTTCTGTCATCTCAGAAGTTATTTTTCCCGATTTTACCTTCAATGCACTAGCAACACAACCTAGGACTCAAAATCTCAAAGCGAATCCATCGGTATCTCTTGGTTTTGGACTTCTTTAATGAACTTTTGTGGGCAACCATGTTCATTAGGTACTGAAAAAAAAAAACCTTGTTCATTAGGTAAGTTGAAGTTACTTGGTGGACCATCTGCATTTGGTGTAATTTTATCTCTCTTTTAGCTATAGAAAGCTCTTTTTGACGTGTGTGCATCACTAAGAAAGTTCAAAATTCAGCAAGAACGTCCTCTGGTTGCTGTGAATTAGTGAGAGTTGAACTTGAATAGTCGATGTTTGTTGTCACATTTCATATCATCAAGCAGCCTGAAAATTTTGGTGATTGATAGACAAGTTCTATCCATTTTAACAGGGGAAAGGACGTCAGCATCGAAAACATTCATCAGGGCTTCACTCATGTGTTCGAATCAACCTTTGAAAGCGTTGAAGGCATTGCAGAGTACATTTCCCATCCTGCCCATGTAGAATTTGCGAACATTTTCCTACCTGCTTTGGATAAAGTCCTTGTTGTGGACTACAAACCCACACCAGTCCTGCTTTGAAGCAAGTGGGCAACGGCTTTGTCTCGAGCCTTTAATTTTTTCTCTTAAATGGTTATATACATCTGCCTTTCAGTGCAGTAAGGGCCAAGCGTATTAATGTCCGTACAATGAGTATTTCTCGTGTGTTTGTTTGTATGATGACTTCTTTGAATCTATTGGAGATGCCATAAAGTTGAACTTCTCAAGAAAAAACAGAAAAAAATACCTCCACTCTAAAATATTTGTTCGGTCCCCTAAATGAATATTAGTACAAGTTTTCAAAAAAAAAAAAAGATTAAATATTTTACATACATTAAAAAAAAATCATTGATTTTAATTAGTCTGATTTGTTGGGTGGTGTGCAAAGTTTAGTTTGGAGTATTTTTTTCGACAATGCTACATACACTAAAAAAAACCCAGAAAATGGAGATGCCAGTTGAATCTACTTTCTATATTTTTTAGTTGCCTGTTGTCTAAACAACAGGGAGAGTTAGTAACACCAAAATACAGATGAAATTGCAATTGGATACGAGTCCATTTTCATAAATCATTTGATTTAATAAGATGCCATAGCTTCCACCATTCTACATGCACACTCATTTTATGAGACAAAATGACTAAGAAAAGGAAGAAGGTAAAATAATAATAAATAAATAAATCAATCAAAATTACACAAAAGCAATATGATTTTCCTCAAAACTAACATATAATTGTAAGGAGTCCCCCTCGGCGTACTAGAAGAGCTCCTATCCATGACCAAAAAAGTTTCTGCCCGTTGCGACCACGTCCAGAATACACGAGGGGGGCAGTACTACGAAGGGTGAACCAACCTCGGCCCATCAGGTTCATAGGGATCGAGGAGAAGATTTCAAACCCAAAGACCACATGTTCCCCAAACCCGTAAGATTGAGACCCCAACTACGCCAAGCTACCACCCATGGAGGTAAATAAACCTACTCAAAATGGTGAATTTGCACTTCCTTCAAAAAAATATGCCCAATTGCCAAAAAAAAAAAAAAAAACAGACATCAAATCTCCAAATTTTATATGAATTTTCTGCATAATAAGACCAAATTTAACGAAGTATAGATATCTGGTAGCATCGCTATCGAATAGGTGAACGGGCAATCACTAGGAGGTGCATCTCTATCAAGTAGGAGTATCAATTTTGGTTTTGCATTTAGAAATTTTTTTAGGGTAAATAGTTAAATAAGGAAAAAAGTACGTAAAGGGAAATGCTACAATACATTATACACATTCTTATTTTGGTGTGTATATTACACCCCTAAAAATGTTACGAATCGATTACCTTTTGTGAATAAAAAGTTGCAATTTTCTTGTATAAAAGTCATGAATCATAGAGAAAATAATATGAATTATATTTCTGAAAAGTTAAAAAAAAATTAATACTATTACAGTTGCAAGATTCTAAAAAATGTTATGATTCTGGCATGATATACACTATACAATAGGTGCATATGGTACACACTTTTAATGAGTTTCTATTGTAGCCATTCCCGTAAATCTAGTATATATAGTATACCTCTTCTAAAAGATTAAGCTAGAAGCCGTTTGCGTACATTTCATTTTCCAAAATACCCTCAGGCCTACTTACAATTAATCCACATCCTCTCCCAACACATGGCTTCCCAATATTCCATACTTCACAATTAATCCACATCCTCTCCCAACACATGGCCTGCAGGCCTACTCATCCGTTTCTCCATCTTAAAAACTTGAAAGTAAAAGAAATTTGAACTCAGGTCCATAGGAAAAAATTATGTGATCGATCGGGACCACTGTATAATCTGACAATATTACAAAGTTGGGACCGGTATGGATCAGTAGAGTTTTTTTGGCTGGATTAGTGTGTGCGTTTTACGTTGATCTCATTAAATGATGACTTTCTATTTCTATGTTTCATGACAACGTCTAGAATTCTCTAATCGCTGCAAGCTATACTTTTCCAAGCGTAAGAATTAAGTGGTGCCATCAAAAATAAAAAAAAAAGAAGACCGTTTTACCTAATTTTTGTACTGTTGAGTGACTATACCATTTATTGAACAAAATTTGAGAGATGAATTTACCCAAAAAAAAATTGGGAGATGAAGGCATTCAATTATTTTTACTAGAACTCAGCATTCAACTCAATTTACGCGCTCTTCAGCTAATTTTGAAGAACGCCTATATAATTGTATACAGTTAGGGGTAAAGCCCATATTGATTAGTCCTATAAGACTTTAGGAGGAAGAAAACACCTATATATATCACGTCTTGCCCACCATGCCAAAGTGATTTTATTGAGTGCAAACTTTTGTTAATTGTTACACTCAATATCGGCTATCCAGGGACTCTGTTGTTCCAGTATGGATGGTAGGGTCTGCCGACCGATCTTGGTCGTTGTTTTGCATGGCTAAGATTTGAGAGGAGTTAAAATTAAGGCAACCCAAAAACTATGGAACTCAATATATACTTTGCTAGACTCGAGTTTTATAACATCGTAAACTTCTGGTTAAGATCTCTCTTTGTAGCTGTTTGGGGGAAAAAATCACGCTTTAGTCTAATCGACCCTGAACCATTCCACACTTGCATGTACTTGTGCGGGCAGAAAGATGCCCCATAACATGGAAATAAATGCAAAAAATCTAGTTTTCAACATTTTCTCAAATGGTTTTGGTCGATTAGCAAATAAAGTGAGAAGCATACACAGGTCAAATGATTCCACAGCTAAAAAAGTTAATCAATGTGATACAAACGTTTTATATCTAGCTGATATCTATATTATCTCGTTACAAAAGAAAAGAAAATGAAACAAGCTCTGGTTTTATTTATCCTCTAAAAAAATCAATCCGTGGATGGTTATTATAAATGAAGAGGGACAATAAGAAAAGTACCTAGAGCTTGTTGGGCTAGTATTTGGAATCACGTGTAATCCTTTCCTTTGGCTCATCGAGTAATTATTGGCATAAAAAAATTAGATCAAAAGGTATTAGCATTTAGTAATAAGCTTATCTTAAGAACAACATATAAGACAAGAGAAGGAAAGTAGAATTGTCATGAATAAGCTAATACAAAAGGAAGGCAAATACTCACTTGGTCATTTAGTCGAACACTTGGTGGGTAGTTTGAAACATCATTCTTTCCTCTTCTCCCTGATCCGTGGCTGACTTGACTTGAGATTGGTGAATTTTCTGTAAATGAAGAAGATCGCAAAGTGGAGATGAAGGCAAATACGACTAGGGTACCCCATGAAAGTGTCTAAAATCCTAGGATACTCTATGAAAGTGTCTAAACCATTAAAACCCTATAATAGGAAAGTGCACCCTAAACTTAAACTCTATGGTACCCCTATGATTAGGGTACCCTACGACTAGGGTACCCTATGAAAGTGCCTAAACTCCTAGGGTATTCTATGAAAGTGTCTAAACCACTAAAACCCTATAATAGGAAAGTGCACCATAAACCTAAACTCTAAAAAAGAGTGACTTACCTTAGTGGTAATTAAAAAAAATGACTTACATTATTAGTAATTAGACATCTCTTTTCTAGACCTAGAGGTAATAATCTCTTATTACAATCCCTTATTAATGGTAAGCATAACCCATAACTGAATAAAAAACAAGTACTAGTTACTAACTCTCAAATTTGCGGCAATTTCATGAGATTTCTCCTGAAATTGATCGTCAGGCCCCTCGTAATGATTTCAGACCCTCCATCCAATTTGTTCGTGACCTTATTTATCTATGGCCTAAATCTTGTTTGGCCATGTTGTTGGGTGGGAGAGGGATGCAAACAGCACGTTGATCAAACCCCCGTTTGCTAGCACTTTTAATTAACTTATTTGACTTAGTTTACTTTAAAAAATTAATGAATATTATTTAGTGTCAATTATTGTTCATCACTTATTTAGCTTTTCTTGCTTACTTGAGCCAAAAAAACGGGGAGATTATTTTAAGGTGATATTTTGTGCTTTATTTAAACGTTGTAAAAAGATAAAAACGGGTTTTTCAAGAGTGTTTCATGGAAGGATTGAGGTTAATCGAAATACATACTTGATAATAAAATATTTTACTAATGTATTTAACATGCAGTCTAAACTTTGATTTTATCTTATAAAATTAAAGTTACACCAAATGCATCTCACACTTATTTTATAATTTCTATTTTTAAGTGGAGAATCAACTTTTGTGAAGACAAACGGGGCGAACACATGGCAACACTCTTATTGACTTTAAGTTTTTAAATATAGAAAGAATTAACGTGATTTGTAAGGTGACATACTTTATTTGATAAGAATAGTTACCAAAGTAAACATATCACCAAATCTAACGATATTTCTCTACACGAATACGTTAGTTAATGATTTATATGGCTCACAGCTTCTATGATTTATTCAATCCCCGTCATTTGTGTAATAAAAGTAAATTAGCAAAAAATCCATGCTATGCACGGACTGAATTCAATCTACACAATTAAATGTTTGTACACACAATTTGAGTACCATTTCAAGTATAAAATTGGTTCAATTACCCGTGCTATGCACAGAAATAAAATTATAATCAAATTAGATCTCTTAAAGTACCATTTGATCTTTATCTACTACATATGAACAACATTTGATGGATACGCAACTGAATCCGCCCGAACTCCTTCCATTGATTCTCTTTATTTCCTAAGACTATTTGTGGTGTTTGTTAACATACCTCAATCAAGCAAATTGAAGTTTCAGTCACCGTAGCTTAATCCATGACACATCCAAATTAACTTTAATATGTAGCATAGCTCAATTCTTTCTAAACAGTTGCTCATGTTTCTGTTCCTGTCATACAAAATCTATTGTCTACATACGTCACATCACCACCCCTGGTTTCATCAAGTTTGGTGTCAACATAATGATTGTCTCGAAAACCTGGGCATCTTCTTTTTCTCAAATCGTGTAGAATGAGAAAATATAAGTTTCTTTTTTTCCATTAAACTACACAAATGTGAAATGTATATTTGAAGTTACTACAAACAAACTGAATATGTCAAAGAAAAGATTGGGAAGGAATACAATACAATCAAATATTCCCAATAAGAAGAAAAGGAAAAATAAAATAAAATAGTTTGTCATGGAATAAAAATTAGAAAGTATTTTACAAATTTTCTCGTCACTTATCGTTAGTGTTTGACTGAGATGAATTTTTGCGTCGAAGAGCTTGAAAAGATTAAAGAAAAAAACTGTAGTAAAATAATCTTCACAAAACTGGAAAAAAAAAAATTGTCTTTCCAAGAATGGACGAAGAATTGAATATGCTACCGTCTTTTTTTACCTATCTTCCCCTCAAAATGGTCTCTATAGTGAATTTTGCGTCGAAGAGCTTGAAAAAATTAAAGAAAAAATTGTAGTAAAATAATCTTTACCAAATAGAAAAACAAAAGATTTACCTTTTAAAAAATGGATGAAGAATCGAAGATGCTACCATCTACTCCCCTAAAAATAGTCCCTGTGGTTGAAAAGATTAAAGAAAAAACTAAGTAAAATAATCTTTATAAATTGACTTCAATTATTTTTAACATGCCCAGAATTATTTATATTTTTTTAAAGATCTTGAAAACTAAAAAATTTCATTGGTTTTTTAAATTTTAGATCGAACTTGATTAAATTTCATTTTTCTCTAATAGTTTTGGAAATTGCTTCTCATAAAAATATTCGTTTTCATTCTAGTGTATTTTTTAAACAACATTTTTGTTTTAGTAGATGATCACTAATTATCAATAACTTAGGGCGTACTCATATTTTAAATTAAAGTTACCACTTAGGAGAGTTGATTTTCACTTTGCTCTAATTGTCTGGCACAAAGACCTACAGAACTCCTTCACCATACAGAGATCAAAAGTTGCAAGCTGCTTTGGATTTGTTCACACAAAATTCTTTAAAAAAAAAAATTAGAAAGCAAAATCTGACAAAATTTATTGAAAGCAAACACATTATATTGTAATATATTTTTTTTCAAAATACATGCTCTAAATTTATTCTCATTAGGAGGCATAAAAAATTTCCTTATTGTATCATGTATATGGACTGTCTTGTATTCTAGCTGGTTTTGTCATATATGCAAACACATATTCATAATTGATAAAGAGTACATGCACAAAGATATAGAAAGACCAAGAAAAAGTACCTCGCTTATTTTTTGTTTTATTTTTTTCTAGATCAATGAACCTTTTATAGCTTCGTTGGAGAACCAATCTATATTGTAAAAAAGAAATGCATAGGAAGAGATCTTCTATTCAGGAAAGTATTGATAGTAACAAATTTTTTTTATTCTATTCAGCAAAATGTAGATAATTTCAAAATCTAATATACAATCATGGCATCACAATCTCTTCTTCAATATTCAAATATGGATATGCTGGAGATAATTAGGAGATAATTAAGGTAAATTTTTTAATAACATCTAACCTATTTATGGATAATTATGAAGAATGGGAATAAGAGTAATGTCACATGTGTTGCTTGAAAATTCTATGACAAACCAATTAAATTATGCCACTTGTCGCAACCACAGCCCTTCTCGCAAAAAGTCATTCTGCTATACTATATAAGATTAATTTGATTACGTCTTGTCTTTGTTTTGGTAAGTAATTAATTCTCTTGCAGGATTAATACAAAAGCATCCTCGGGTTGCTGCTAAGGCAAGGGAGAGCGAGGATGGCATTTATTTTTCTACTCCTACTTTCTGTAATTAAAGTAATTAATTTGATTATGTCTTGTCTTTGTTTTGGTAAGTAATTAAGTCTTTTCTTGCCGGATTAATACAAAAGCAGCCTCGGGTTGCTGCTAAGGCAAGGGAGAGCAGAAATGGCAAAAGGGGCAATCTGTACTGGTTACAATCCCCCAAGTCCTGAGCTTCTTTTTAATCGCCATGAAGTTATGCCTGGACATATATTTAGGGAATCAAATATTTGATTGATGCCCAATGCACAATAAAGGAGTGAGTTCTGATAGCATTCCAGGTTGTTACAACATTGAAAGAGCTAGAAGGAGAGGCAGCCCAGACAAATTTATTGTTTGGACAATACAGAACTCTAATAATGACTACGGACACTCCAGGGACACTCACAAATCAATTCGGAGGTGTTGAACAATGTAGTTGACTATAATTATAATTAAAAGAAGTCTTATTTTTGTGTGACAAATACGATAGATTATAGGGACACAAACATGATACTATAAAGCTTCTTGTTGAAATGCTTTTTTCAATGATTGTATTGATAAATATGGTTTAACATATATATGGTGTTACATATTTACACTTGGAGCCTTATTTTTCCGAATTTATTCATATGATATGTGGTGATTCATATAATGTTTTCTGAACGTGTCCCCAACATGATGTGTTCTCTACTTTTTCAAAATTTTATGTCCTTGTCTTGTGTCATGTGTCGTGTGTATGTAGGTGATCATGTTGTTTCCGTACCAAAAATAATTAATAAAATGAAATAATGAGTACTACTCAAAGAATAGTGGTAAATATTCCAAGTATCGCTCTTCAATGATTAAAAAGCTAAGTCATAAAATTTCAATTGATTTCTAAATTAATTCAATAAAAAGGAGATGACGATTTTGTTTCCTAAAATTATGAAAACTAAATTAAACTTAAGGAATTAAAAATTGAAGGGATTCGATGAGAGAAAATTCTAGGGTTTTGAATCCACTTGACCCTTCATAACTTAGATTTATTGCAATTGAGGATTTTTTTTTATTCAAATTCACCGAACAACGTTTGGGTTCGCGGGCCCTTACAGAATCTCCTTAAAATATTCGTGTATCATCAAGCGGCATAAATTATCTCCGCCTAGCATGAATCGTCTTACTAGTACGATCCATCTCTATGGCACGAACCCTCTAATAGCACGATGCGTCTTACGATAGTACAATCTATCACAATTGATTACCACGAATTCAATTAAAACTGTTGCATGAAAAAAAGTATTTGAAACCGCGGATGACACATACAAAATTATATGGGAAAAATTAAAATCAATTTCATAAACATGAAATCATCTAATTCACACAACCAAATCCGAATAATTAAATCCAGCAAAAGTAATAAAAACTACGTTACTCGGAGCACAAGCTTCATCTACACCCTAAAGTAGGGGTTTAGCCGGACATCATCGTGGTAGACATTGACAGAAACATGGATCGAAGGGCGGCTTTGTGCTTCGTTGTCTATTATTTTCTTCCTCGGTTCCCACGCAGCTTCTTTTCCTCTAAAATGCCGTGATCATCCCCCTAAACGAGGGTTTAGCCAGACATCACAACTGCCGAACGGCTGCCTCCTGTTTTTCCTCTGTTATGCGTGGCCAGATCACCTTTATTTACTCATATGTTAGATATATATAGCCAAGACCGAAATTGTTTCCATAAACTAATAGTTTCCTTTTTCCATAAACTTCTTTTCCTCTAATAGTACCAAGGAATGCCTCCTTCCAAGGAGACAAATAACATAACCTGGTTCCAAAATAATACCAAGGAATGCCTCCTTCCAAGGAGACAAATAACAAATAATGATAGTGCCATGGAAATCAATGAGTCCTCTAGAACAACCTGCCATTGGAAATTAATTAGTGCCATGAAAATCAATTAGTGCCATGAAAATTTCTTTCAGTTACGCGATATAGCTAAAGAAAATAGTCATGTACCTCAGTTAAAAAAACTCCCAAGTTCACCAATGTAGCCGAGACCTACACCGCACGGGAAAGGAATCCACACCCAAGGACAATCCATCCAGACCATCCCATGTAATTCCACTTGGACACACGCACAGAGCATGTAGTACCTAACTAGCTACTTCAGTGGTGGTACTGAGTTACCAAGGCCTCAGTAGTCCATCATAGGCTAAATAGGTATATTATCAAAATGGCTCAGCAAGCATCATAGCCAGATTTACTGAAATGGATGCAACATTAAGTTGCTATTTAAGACCCTCGTAAGTTGCAAATCACAATTCAGCTAATTTTGTAAGTTTTAAAATCATGATAATGGGTTGTGTCTGTGGGTTATTCATTTCAGACTAAAACAACACACACACACACACACCACAAGAACAACAGCTGAAGTGGGGGCAACATTATGTTGCCATAAGTTGCCACACCCACACACAGTCACACATACACAGCCACACACACACACACAACTGAAGTTGCCAACCCACTCCAGTCCAACTACTGAAATGAATAAGCCACAGACACATACCCCAGCATAATAAATGAGTAATAGGTACAAAACAAATGCCATCAATCATTATCTATATCGGAGTCTGCATAATAGCCTCTGAATTCTTCTTTAGCTAAGCGTTTTTCAATTCCAAGGCGTGCATCCTCCCAATCTTTCAAGCACATGAGACAATCCAAAATGTCTGGAGCTAGTCTGCTCCTCTTCTCATCCAACACTCTTTTACCTGCACTAAAAGCAGATTTCGATGCCACTGAAGACACAGGAGTTGTTAGTAGATCACGTGCCATGATTGAAAGAATGGGATAAGTCGTTTCGTTTTTTTTCCACCATGCTAAGATATCAAAATTAATCAAGTCATTCGCATTAACTGATTCTAGGTCTAAATATTTAAAAAGTTCATTGCGTGAAGTTACAGTGATACTTCCTAATCCTAAAGTTGAAGAAAGCAAAGACCAAGATGCATCATTAAATGTCAAAGACGAGGTCAAAGAGGAAACAGTAACTGAAGT
Source organism: Vaccinium macrocarpon (assembly GCA_022606695.1). Lineage (NCBI taxonomy): Eukaryota > Viridiplantae > Streptophyta > Magnoliopsida > Ericales > Ericaceae > Vaccinium > Vaccinium macrocarpon. The sequence goes on along the minus strand of CM040175.1, from coordinate 619,286 downwards.
AATTGCACCAAACTTAGATTCATATCTAGCATACATGGCATTCAATAAATCAAGCACAACATCAGAAGAAGGTAAAGTAGTAATACATAAATTTGTACCAATCTCTCTTAAAAGCACTGAAACACCCGCTACCTTAATCCTAGGGTCCATTACCGCAGCTAACATAAATAGTGGTGGCATATTCTCAAAATATTTTCTAAATTTTTCTTCCATATCCTCACAAGCATTTACAAAATTTGGGCGTGCCCTATAATTACGAAAAGTGAGACTAATATTGTAGAGATGATTAAGTACAACACAAGAAGAAGGATAACGAACAGCAGAACAAGCTAATGTAGCAACATAAAACACTTTCAAAAATTTCATGAACTCAAAACCAATTTTCCAATTAGATGGAGATAAAGAATCACCACGATACCTCTGGTTACAAAAAGCAGATATCACATCACTATATTTCCTACAAGACTTTAACATAAGGTAGGTTGAATTCCAACGAGTAACAATATCAGAGTTCATTTGTTTTGCTTTCACATTGTAACATGTAACACACAATTTATCAAATTCTTGTTGCCTAGATGAGGAAGTACCAATAAAAAAAACAGCAGATCTAATTTTTGAAATCTGTGGTGCTATATGTTTCAAACCATCTTGCACAACCAAGTTAATCACATGGCACACACATCGAACATGCAATAATTCACCAAAATAAGCAGTAGTCAAATTTCTTTTAAACAATGGTAATGAAGCAGTATTAGCACTTACATTGTCAAAAGTAATGCTGAAAACTTTTTCAACAAGTTCATAATCCCTAAACACGCACATAATACTTTCGAAAATTTGATCAGCATCATGAGGAAACTCTACTAAACAGAAAGCAATAATTCTTTTTTGCAAAGTCCAAATAAAGTCTATATAATGAGCAGTGACACACATATAACCACGATTATTTATACCAGACCACATATCAGAAGTAAAAGCTATCGCACCAAGTTGAGCAAGTTCACAAATCAAATGTTTTTTAACTTCATTATATGCTTTCATTGTATCACTACGTGTTGTATTTCTAGAAACTTTACCAAATTCAAGATTCACACAATTTTGCATAAAATATTCAAATCTAATATCATCACCAAAAGTAAATGGTTGTTCAAATTTGCTGACTACGTAGCGAATCTGCTAGTCCATCTCTCATTTTTTCTTTCATATAAACAAAATCTTTCAAACTAGTCGCAGATTCACCACTCACTAATTTATCTGGATGTTTATTTCTAATATGTCTACCATGATGCCCTGTTCCAGTATCACTAACGCAAGTATAATTCAGGCACAATAATTATATACAGCCCTAATTCCTATGTCAATACCATTTTCATCTTTAAAGTTCTTAACTATAGAGAAATGTTTCCATACCCATGACGTGCGTTTCCTTTTTGAACTAGTAGTTGAATCAGTAGGAGTTGAATCTGTTGGAGTAGAACCAGAAGCCCCTGTTCCAGTGTGAACAAAGTTTGAAGCAGCTTCGCCTACACTTACAGAATCCAAACCCCGTCCCTTTGGTGCAACAACAGGGTCTCCACCATGTTCATCATCATAAAAATCAAAATTACCAGCATCCATCTACACAAAAAAAGTATAAATCAGTGCTAAATGAGCAAACCCAAAATACAGAATGAAAATCTCGTGTTTAAATGCTTACCAGTAAATCAACAAGACAGTAACTAGTGATGAAATGAAAGTATGAAAACCAAAAATCTAAATACAGAAATCAAACCCTAGGATGAAACCCTAGGATCAACACAGATCGGTGTGGTGCAGTGCGGGTCTGGTGGACGGTGGATTGTGATGGTCGTGAGCAGTGGATGTAGTGAATAACAACAAATCGTGAACGGTGGAGATTGGTGAATCACAACAGAGCCAGAGAGGGAGTGAGATTTATGGGTTTAGCCGTTTAGGGTCGTGACTCGTGAGTCGTGAGAGAGTGGTCCGATGCATACCACAGATCGTGAGCGGAGGATGACGATGGTGGTCGCCGGCTGATGGGTCTCGTGAGTGGTGACTGGTGATCGTGAAAGTGAGATATTAGGGTCGAGAAAAAGTGTAACTGTGTAACAAGTGTGGTCCGTGTGGATGGTGGACCGGTGGTGACTGGACTATGGTTATGGTGGTGGTGGTTCGTGATGAGTCGGCCAGAATCGAGACCGTCGAGAGAGAGAGAGACCGCTGTAATCGCATGAGATGCGAGATATTGAGATTGATGAGTGAGAGAGAGAGAGAGAGAGAGAGAGATTATGAAATTAGGGTTAGGAAATGTGGTGGCTTTGTGTTTATAATGGCTTATTTATACTAAAAACATGAGCTACCGGTACAGAAGATCTAATGCACATAAATTGCTTTTGGGACCCATTTTTTGGTCACACGTGAATAATCCGAACCGTTAAATCATTTCAAAATAACGTTTTGAATGACCTTGCAAAAAATTAGGTCAATCGGACATGTGTAACTGGTTGATCAAAAACTCCAAGTTTTTAAATCATTCAGATGTGCGTAGCTTAGATCGATGAGTTACGCATATCCAATTGACCTGATTTTTTGCAAAACCGTACAAAACACTATTTTGAAATTATTTAACGGTTTGGATTACTCGCAGGGGATCAAAAAATTGGCCTCTAAAGCCATTGCATGACATGAACGATGAGGATCATCGTAGTTGTGTTGCGATGGAGGGCCTTTCAAAATCTGATCGTCGAAAAAATTGGAGACAGTAATTAAAACATCAATACAAACAAAGTGAACGGTGTGAATCGTCATAATTGCATTGTGATTGTGTGGCTATCGTACATTATACCATAACACAATAGCTTGGTTCATAACCAAGTAAGTTCTATGTATAGAATTGTAAGGTAGGTGTAGACTTGTTTTTCCGAATGTTCGATATGAACCGTTGCAATTTAATATCTCGTCAATTTTATCATTCTCCCCCAAATCGATGATCATCCGATATCGGTAACAACACGATCGAAACACATTTAGTGCTTCTAATGGAATTTCAGTACTATAATGCACCACTTCAAGGCCACCTAATCAATTTTTAAAAAGTCCTGAATTGTCAGATGTGTTTAAAGCATGTTTTTAAGGTCATAAGAAAATATTTGAAAAAAGAAAATACCCAAAAGGGCTTGATTGGACCAGGTTTTCGTATAGTTGTTTTACGAATACCTACTCCGATCAACTACTTTTGGGTATTATTTTTTTGCAAAATCCTTGCGTAGGACGTTGAAAACACGTTTTAAACGCATCTAACGGTTCCGATCGTCAAAATTTGGTCCGGAAAGTGGAGGCCCATTATTGTGTTCAGTGTTCCTATGAGACTGAGACAGTGAAACTATAAAAAATAGTTTATATAATTTCTATAATTTAACATCTAATAATTTCTGTAATATAATTTAAGAAAAGAATTAAATTCCTATAAATTTGAATTTCTATAATTTTTTTATAAAAATAATTTGTATTTCTTTTGTCCATCTCTCTCTCTCTCTCTCATTTTTTAATTATTTTTTTAATTTGTAAATTTTTTATTTTTTGTTCATGACTTACAGATTTAGTGACTTAATTACAAGTTGCAAAATTTTATTTTTTTTATTTTTTACAAAAAGACAATTATTATTATTATTTTCAAAATCTTTATTAGATAAAAGGCAATGTATCAATTATCAAACATGTAAAAAAATATTTTACAAGTTTATTTTATTTTTTTTGTCCAAAATCTCTCTCTAAAAAAATTATTATTAATTTTAATATTTTTTTGTTCATGACTTAGCGACTTACTTAACATTAACAAGTTGTAAAAAAAATATTTATTTATTTTTTCTCTAGCAAAAAAAAAACACAATTTTCTTTTTTTTTTCACAAACAAAAAAAATATTTTTTTTTTCACAATCTTTATCAGATAAGGCAATGTATCACTTATCAAACATGTCAAAAAAAATTAAAAAGCTTATTTGATTTTTTTGTCCAAACTCTCTCTCTCTCTCTCTCTCTCTCTCTCTCTCTCTCTCTCTCTCTCTCTCTCTCTCTCTCTCTCTCTCTCTCTCTCTCTCTCTCTCACAAAATTAAAATATAAAATAAAATAAAATAAATCAATAAATTTTTTGTAACTTCTTTTTCCCTCTTGTTTATTTTTTTGTTCATGACTTAATTTTTTTTAAACTTGATATAAATATATAATTCACTAACACAACTACACAAGTTACACAACAAAAAAATAATTCTTTTTTATTTTTGTGATTATCAAAAAATACATACAAATAAATTATTTAACTTTTTTTTTTTTTTGCCTGCGATTACCCCATGTCGGCGAAATGAAGCGCCAGGTGTCGTCTTGAGTGTCGGGCCAACTTTAGTGCTCATGTCCCCGCGGTCCAATTTCTATGTTTGTGCCGCGGCGTCGCGTGCGGGTGCGGTAGACTTACTTCGTACTGCGTCTTGTGCCATTTCCGTCCCTACTTCCGTGTGCTTGTGCCCATGCTGCGTCTTTGTGCCGGAGCCAATTTCCGTGCTCATGCCGTGCCGTGCCATGTCCGTCCTACTTCCATGCTGTGCCGTGCCAACTTCCGTGCTCGTGCCCGTGATCGTGCCCATGCCGTGCCGTGCCTCGTGCCACGTTGACTTCTTATCGTGCCCGTGCCGTGCCCGTGGAAGACCGTGTCATGCCGTGCCACGTGCCACCTTAGCCCGTGCCATGCCGTGCCCACTCCTTTCCGTGCCGCGTGCCAACTTATACCGTGCCGTGCCGTGCCGCTATTTTACCGTGCCTCTAGTGTGTCGTGCCCATGCCGGCACGGCCCGTTTGACACCTCTACCCAGATGTGTCTAAGAAAGGTTGCATAATTCAAATCCATAATTCTTCTCAAACCAAGACCTCCTTCATTTAGCCAAAAAAAAAAACCTCTTTTTGGCAAGCAAAGGGTTCCCCAAGCAACTTTACTGCAGCAACATAGTTTTCAGTCCCAATCCAAAGAAAGTTTCTAAGAAGCTGCCCTAAATGCTTGGACACAGATTTAGGGAGATTGAACTGCATAGTCCAATATATTTGGATTCTGAACAGAACAGTCTTGATGAGTTATAACCTGGCAGCATATACAACAAAGATCTCTCTTAACTTGCTCTTTTTAGGTGAAGAGCACCAAAGACAACTTGAAAGACTGAGCATTAGAGTAGAGATCATCAGCTAGACAGATATGGCAGATCCCCAGGTACTTACATTTAGGGTGATAGGAGAAATTACGAGAATTTAGGTGATTCTGCAGGATTATCAAGAAAAATTCCATAACAATGATTTGAGATCCCCTTGCCAAGACCTCTTGCACCAGGTGAAAAAAAAAAAGCCTTTTTATGTTTCCATTTTTTTAATACTATGAAGTCCATTCTATGTACCTAGCCGTTAACTTTCTGTTAATTGGTTTCTGTGCTTAATTCTGCAGATTTTGCACCTATCCTCCCTCTTTGTTAAGTGAAAAAATGGACAGAAATCCAGCGCAGGAGGGTCGAGTGGAGCGCCAGATCCAAATCCATATCCCACCTTCGCTTGTCCGCATTTATGTTTGGGCAAGAACATATTGGTTTGAAATCTCTTTAGCGTTTTTGGTCACCATCACTGTGTTGGGATTGATCGCTGGTGGCGTTATACACTTTAGGGCCGGGAAAGAAAAAAGTTGGTGCAATCCCAACTTTGTTGTCGCGAAGGACGGTACCGGAGACTATAAAAGCATTGGACCTGCAGTAAAGGACTCCCCAGATAACAGTCCAACAAAGTTCTGCATCCTGATAAGGAAAGGTGTTTACCTCGAAAACATAATAATTGGATGAAACAAACCGAACCTTGTTTTGATGGGTGAAGGGATGAAAAACACGGTGATCACTTCAAACCGAAGCAAATCAGCCCATAACCTCACTCACTCTGCGACGTTGTGTAAGTTTCAGTACTTAGTTATTTTATTATGACACGGAAAACTGCAAATAATTAATTAGAATTACAAAGGGTCATCATACTCAAAAGTCTTCGCATGTGAACATTCTGATGTTAACTCTGACTTGATATGCTTGAAGCCTTGAGCTTGCATCAATGAAACTCAACTGTGGAAACGAAGCAAACACGATCGAAAATTATGTGCATTATTGTTTCTTCCCCTTCTCTCCAAAGGTAGGAAATGGATAGTAGATGAAACTGTCTGCAGAAGAATAAAAGATATTCCCCAATAACTTTGTTCGTCTCTTTTAGTTGATTTTTCAAGGGTTCGGTCACCCTGCTGGGCTTCATTGTCCAAGGACATCAATGTTGAGTTTGTAATCAAACAACTGACTTTAACGTTTCAGTTGGTAATTACCTGTTTGACACTTTGTACTGGAAGGTTTTCTTGGCATCAATGAACCAGTGACTTTGTTCATGGAATAGCTTTAATTTTTCCCCATTGATACCAAATTTTGACAGGGGTGAGAGGAAAAGGTTTCCAGGGGAGGGATTTTGCAGTTATCAACGCAGCCAGCCCTGACGAAAAAAATGCTGTTGCAGTGGAGAATTGGGCAGAGCTGTCCATATTCTACAAATGCCACTTTGTCAGGTATCAAGCCACCCTAAATGCACAGAAGGGCACGCAATTTTACCACAGCTACGAGATACAAGGCACCAAATACAACGTATTTGGTAATGCCTCCGCATACTTTCAGAATTGTCAAATCAAAACGACCCAATTGTTCCCTGCTCAACTCCTTGTCGTGGCTGGACAAACCCGGACAAACCCACTGCTGGATATAGGCTTCGTCTTTCATCGATGTGATTTTTCAACAACGCAATTCCTGCCAGAGGGGGAGGAGTCAGCTGAACCTCAAACATACTTGGCTGGGTCTGTAGCAGCTTACTCCAGGACGGTTTTTCTACTTTCCTCCATAGATGCATCCATTGGGGGTTGGTTGGTGCAGAAATCAGCCAGGAATACAGTGTACTTTCAAGAGTTTAACAACCAAAGGCCCAATTCAAGCTCCTACAATGGGACAAGCATTAATTCTTATGAGGCAGCTCGGTTCTCATTGAGGGTCTTTTTGCAAGGGGACCAGTGGATCCCAACATATGTCCCTTACACCCTAGATTTGTTTCAGTGAATACCATGAACATTTGTTCACGTATTTGGTGGGTAAATGGCTCAGTTGCTTCTCCTCAAGAGAGGAATTCAGTTGTAGCCTGAACATCTACACCATATTGCCCTTTGCATTTACGATCAGTTGCTTGGTTTGTACGAGTAGCAATAGTGTTTGAAGTTCTGTTTACGAGTTACCAGTATGTCTAGACCTCTTGTGTTCATATGTGAGCTCTACATCCTCTGATAATGCAGTGCGGTTGATCCATTGCTAACAAGTTTGTTATGGAAAGATGACCAAAAAATAAAACTTTACAGCCTTCTCGTGTTTCTTCTTTTATGCTTATTGGTTGTTAAATGATTACAACGACAAATTTGCTACTGCACCAGCACCAATAAGTTCACATTCTTATGGTCTTTGACAAATGCTGATAGTGCAGTTTTGATCTCTACATGCTGGACTGAGTGTTTTCTCCCTTGAATAGAAATCTTAAGTCTTCAGGATTACCATTGACAAAAGTTGACAGGAGTTCCTGCCTTACAACCTTTATAACTGATTTACAGTGTTATGACCACTCTTCAAGTTCATGTACACTCAATTGAATCAGATCGGAAATGGAAGTTTGCATGGGAGATTTGGTGAAAATTTCCAAGGTCTAATGGAGATTTGATGATTCTCCAGTTTGAAGAACATCCCTCATTTGTCTTACACCTTTATACAAGAAGAGTGATCTAGTTGATGAATTAAAGTAGACCCTTAAACGTAGAAAATTACTGTAAATCTAGGCCTCCCAAATTATACAGTGTTGTCTCAATTCAAACATTGGAAAATATTTCAGATTTGCTTCCCTATCCACTTGGTCTTTCACATGAAAGGATCACAAGAGAAATAATCGGAAATAAATGGAAATGAAGCCATAAGGAAAAGACTAAATTAAGAGGGTGTACATATAGAAATCTCAGAGAGGTATGTATTTCTTTTCTTGCATAATTGTGACCCATTGTTTTGGAGTTCTTCCTTGTGAAAAACTCCTTGATATGGGGGTGATGCAACAACCAAGTAATTTTGCTGTCTTTTCATAGAACAGAAATTGGTCAATGTGCACTAATATAAATGGAAAGTAATTTTGAACCATCTTAAAATCTTACTCAACTTTTCCGGCGAATGTTGGTTATACATTTTGAAGTTTCTTCGTGCCACACTGCAGCTTATTGACAAACAGGAATGGCATGTAGATGAAAGCTCTTGAATAATGTTACTAATTGCATTTATTGGATAGAACGCTTAACGCTTCTTATTCAAATAGTATATATTGGAGAATATAAGATCTACATTCAACTTGTTGTGAGGAAAAAAGCGACATCCCTAATGATGTCAGCAAAAAGTTCTATATCCCGATTGTTACTGGTCATTGGGGATGGGTAATACGGCTTGTCTGCTTTGAACCCAGTTTCACAGTCATTGGCTGAAGTCGTAATAGAATCACCAGCAACATACATAAGTTTATAAAGTTTCTTAGTCAAGAATTCTCTTGCATCGCTACAAGAATCTACAGCACTCTCATATTCCTGTATGCAAAAACCGAGATGTTCCTTGAAACCGGGATTTCTAGTTACCCTGTCTAGCACCACAAGCTTGTTATAAGTTGATGTAATGCTGGAAGTCGCCAAGTCAATCGCTATATATCCAAGGCCAGTATAATCTGCTGTGGCAGATTGACAATCAGACCTCAAAACTGAGAAGCAAAAACCAGGATTAATAGTTTTTGCACAAACTTTGTTGAGAGCATCTTGTGCCATTACACATGAGAGGCTCAACAAGAATGAAACCAACAAGAAGAAAATCGAAGGAGAGATATTACTCGCCATTTCTTTCTCTGTCTCCTCTCAGACACTTTGTATATGCTTTAGCAGCAATCTGGAGGTGCTCTTATATAGGTCCCCTGAGAGCAAGACTTGATTAATTTTTACTTGACCAAAGGTAAATGGGGATTACATGAATCGTGGAGGATATGGACGACTATAGAAATTCACTATTGTCAGTGAGACGTACTAATTTGTTATTTTCACGCTCTTTCTTTCTGCAAGGACACTCATCTTTTACCTTGGGTGTTTTCTTCTTCAAGGTTGTTCGCATGGAATCAAGAACTATGAGGTGACATTATCATCCCCATAAGACAAACTTCACTTAACAATTTCATCAGATTTCCTATTGATTATTACAAGCCCTTAATAGAAAGCATAACGATAACTAGTATGGTTACAAAGACTAATAACCCACGACTAAATAACAGAATCTTCTTTTTGAACAGGAAAGAAGATTTTATTCGTTAAAGAAATGGTTACAGACCAATAACCCATGACTGAATAAAAAACAAAATTCTATGTAATTTCACGAGTTTTCAAATTGATTAGCAGAATCCCTTGTATGATTGCAGACCCTCCATCCGTCACCTTATCTCTTGACTAAATCTTGTTTGGCCATGTTGGTGGGTGGGAGAGGAATGCAAACAACACTCTTATAACACTATAACAATATTTATTTGATTAGAATACTTATAAAAGGAAACATATCACCAAATTTAACTGTATCTCCTTGAATGAATATTTTAGTGAATCTATTTCCGATGTACCAAAAAAAATGTTAGAGAACGATTTTTGTGGTTCAAAACTTCTAGGATTTATGCAATCCCCCACATGCATTTGTGTAATCAAAGTTTAAGTCTTGTCTTCGTTTTGGCAACTAGTTGTCGTTATCAATATCTTTGCAAACATAAATTCCATGATCGGTTTATATGTTTCAATTGGTTTCCGTGTGGTAGTTGGTAAGGCCGAACGTATTGCATGAGCTATGATAATTTGTAGTTCCAAAGTCACTAGGACACACCTGAAAATCGATGATGGCTTCAACAAGGACGATAACTTTTAATTTTTATTTTGAAACCAAAGAACACAACTTATATTGAGTCAAAAGAAGTACAAGAGTGATGTTTCTTTACAAAACGAGGGACTACTGTTCCTCTCTGATCAATCTTTATGCAAAGGATAGATCAACCCAAAACACTGGTGCAGCTCTATGTAAAACAAAACACCCTTGAGTTGCTACTACGTTCTTGACTAATAACTCAGCTACCCCGTTAGCTTCACGATAGCAAAAAGTGACCTGCACAGAGGAAAACCCAGAGTATGAACCAGAACCTCCTAGGCCGGCCTGCTTGGACCTGCTTCCCACACAGAGCAATGAACACAAATTTAGAATCAGTCTCAACCACTAGATGAGCAAAAAAGGTTTTTTTCGGTGGAGACAAAAAAGGAGAAGAAAATAGTTTGTTGCAAGGATCAAGTTTTATACTTGGTGAGAGTGAGTTCTTGTATGAGTGGGGTATAAGGGATTGGGTGTGGGATATTCATACTCGAGTGTACGTATACAATTTTACTCATAGTGAAAGAACAAGATCCTCTCCGTGGAGTAGGCGTGTTGTTGCCGTCTCTCTTCATTTTATTTTTCATCATGTTTCCATTTATTGTGTTCTGGTTGTGTTTGAATCTCGGTACTTGAGTACTTCCCCATTTTATCCCAACACAACATCCATTCTATTCAGGCACCATGTCCTTTTCCACCTTACATTTGTTTCGGGTTAACACACTTTCTTTTGGGTCTCACAAGAATTTGGTGGAAAAGCGATCCCATGTACTAGGAACACGACACCAAAATCAAAACTCGGAGATAAATGAATTACGCACCACGTTTCAGTAGCAGTACGGAATTCAATCGCATAACGCATTAGCTATTTCGTAAAATCGAGAGATAAAAATTTTGATTGCACAAAAAATGAAAGCATCAAGAAAACTTATTCAGTTAGTGTAGATTAGGGGGCAGCTTATATCTTTAATTCATTACGTTGCTATAAATTTTGAATACACATATTCTGTAATCAACCTTTGCTTAGAAGAGAAGCGATACTACGAAAGAGATCACCAAAAGCTGCTGTTTTTTTATTTCTACCTCCGAGCGTGGAGGGCTTGGCTCCAAACTCAGATTGACAAAGAAACCCATAACTTGAAAGATCACGTCCTGCAAGATAGTAACCTCCATAATATCTGTCACCCAAGCTGGGTTCTGCTCTTGCACAAGCATCTAGAGATTCATTATATTTCTGCAAACAAAACTCGAGAGGTTCCTTGAGGCCGGGATCTTGATTTTGTGCTATTAGGGTCTTGATATAGTCTCTAACGGCTGTAACATGCTTACGAGTCAAGTCAAGCGCAACGTATCCAAGGCCGGTTAAATTTTATGGGGCTGATCGAACATCAGACCTCAAAGCTGTGCGACAAAGAGGAGGACTCCGATTTTCAATACAAACCTTGTCAACCAAATCAAACATTGCCATTACACATGAGGAACTCAACAAGAGTGAAACCAACAAGAAGAAATTGAGAGTAAAATGTGCCATATAAGACCCCTTTTTGTGTTTCTTGCATGCCACATATGCTTTTGATGCAAAGCCAAGGTGCCCATATATATAGGTGCACCAAATGAATATTTAGTCAATTACTTTTGATTGCATAAATTATGAGGGTGGATTCACATTAATTTTAGATTTATTTACTTCCCATATATAATTTTTTAGTTCCACGCATGCCTGGCATCTCTGTCCATTTAACATGCCTTCAATTATTTTGCTTATTTCGGTTCTGAAAACAAAATATAGTGGGGCAACATTATCATATATATCTATAATTTTGAAACTCACAAGACTATTGATTATTACAATCCTACAATAATTAATATTAGTCCTGAAACGATATATGGATATTCCAAATTGTCCAAGTTCATTATATTCGGGAACTAGATCGATGTTCCGGAAGAGATCGGTCAAACAAGTAAAAATCCCTTTTAAATGGGTAATTTGGCAAAAAAATTCAGTTTTTGCCTTTATTCAAAAAACAATTGCATTTGTTAATTTTTGCACCCTTTTTTTGGATTATTGGTTCGTCATAACGATAGAAATCTAAAAAATAAAAATTATTATAAAAATATTTAAAAAGTTCACTAGAGACAGAAAATTTAGTGTCATTAATAATTTTTTAATTTACTGTTTAAATTCCTCTCGAGAGACGAACCAATAATTCACAAAAGATTGAGATTAAACTAGCAAATGCAAAAAAATTGAATCAAGACAAAAAAAAAATAAACCAAATTGGAATCTTTTTATTTGTATATTTACTTTCTGCAATTACTCTTGTGTAAATGATAATAAAATAAAAAAAAGTTATGAGATAATAACCGAGGTGGCCGCAATTATTGGATTATAAGTAAAAAGAAATTACTTTAACTAACCAGACGTCATACGGTCTTGAATCACGAAAACGATAGGACAAAGGTCTTCCAACTTCTTATTCGCTTGTCGAAGCTGCGTTGGCTCTGCTGGAAGTCCTTGAAAATAATAAGCACAAGTAGCCGGTCCGTCTATGGCAGCCGAGGATCTATCCATGAAAGTACCAATGTCATGAGATTTCAAAGCCGTTCGGGCCACGTTAAGGTTGTCGATGGGTCTCTCGATCTATAACGTTCAGCACACGTCTCGTATCGATATTTCAATACAGGGTTAGTGGCTAGCTCCCTTGTAATTAAAGCTTGGCAATGAGGTGGGATATATTTCGTTTGAATGGCATTGGTTTCTGCTATATCCCAAGTGAGATAAGGGCAAGGCCTTTGAGATCGATCTGCCCCGGCCGAACGAGGGTCGGATCTTAAGGCCTGTAAACATAGGGACGAGTTTTGAGTATCGGGGCAAATTTCAGAGATCAAATCACTTGTTGAGAGGCTAATGGGAGGAGAAAAATAATTTCACATACATGACATTTTATCATCGCAGTATCCAAAATATCTCTAAGTGTATTTTTTTTTTCTCCTCAAATCATGCAAAAATCTAAGTGCAATGAATTTGAGATAAAGTGCAATGTTTGTTCCAACAAGGTGCGAACCTAATTCAATTATGGTGCATTGTTTGAAAGATTTGTCCAAAAAGTTTGATTTGACCTCACCATAGCAAGACAAGTTAACCTAACCTAAGTGCAACAGCTAAGGAAGTGCAAAAAAATAGTAATCTTTTCATTTAAGGAGCAATTGTCATTTTTTCCAAAAAAAAAAAAAAAAAAGGGATTTAGACATCATACGAGCAACTCAATCTTTCCTCAAAGTGCAATGGTATTCACAAATGTACAATGTTAACTAATTCAAGGTACAACAAGCAATAGTTATTTTTTTCAAAACCAAATGGTTAAAATTAGACATTACAAAACGAATCCAGTTGTCCTCAATTGAGCGCAATATAGTTCCATACATTATACAATATAGTTTCATCTGGAATACAATATGTTTTGATTCAAGGTGTAATATATAGTTTCATAAAAGAAACAAGAGCTTCTTCTTTTTTTTCAACCTTATTCGGGTGCAATATTATTCTTAGAGGGTGTCATGTAAATTCACTCAAAGATGCAACATTTCCAAAAGGAGCAATTGTCATTTTTTCCAAGTTTGGGTTGAGTCAGGGATCTTGGCATTTAAATATTAATGCTATGAACGCAGATGTTTGGGTAGACGTGTTTGGGAGCCGTCCAATATGGTGTAGGTCTAGCTCACAGCATTGTATGAGTTCCACATGTATCGAACAATACTCCAAAAACATCTATGTCCAGATCTGTGTCATACTATCTGGGTCCATAGAACTCTAAACACATCAAAAAAAGAGTTGGCATTTTTATTTTATTTTTTGGTACACGAGGGCCTAGACCTTAAGAAACATAAACACTTGACGCAGTAGCTCAAAGATCTCCAAGACCATCACAGTCGTTGCACAAATCATCCAGCACTTCTTGTGGCGCTTGATCAAACACTTGTTCACCTTGGTCTAACCGAAGACCCAATCTAGCTAAATTATGTGCACAATTATTAGCCTCTCTCTAACCAAAGGTTTAGTCACAGGTCCAATCCATCTTAAGTTGCTCATTCGTCGACATGATCAGGTTATACCTTGTATCAACGGGAGTTGGCATTTTCAAACAAGGATAGGTTTGAATATATCGTTATAATATTTGATAGGAATACCCGGTAATTCAATAGCCAGAGTAACAATATTCCATTTTGATTAATTCAATAATCTAATTCAGGAATTAGTTATTTTGGAAAATTACTAAAGAAATATAGTATCACATTCTCATTTCTCATTAAGATTACTGTCATCCAAACCAAACCTTAAAATTTGGACCTCGACATGAAAATTTTTAATGGGCACATCGTTAGAACATGGAAAGGTCTTGAAATGTTTGCTACTATAATTATTTTGTACAAATTAAGATTCTCTACGATCCTGCAAAAAGAATGGACAGTTGTAGGGTAGGAGTTTGCAATCGCAAGATTTCATCATGCATGAATGTAAACGAATAGTTTGTCTATTTTTTGAATTATACTTATCGTCCAATTATGTAAGAAAATGTAACCAAATCGTGTAGCTACAAGTATTGAATCAATCTTATTCTTTACGAAATAGAGGAAATCGTCAAAAAAAGAAAAAGAAAAAAGAGGGTTGCATCCTTTTAGGCCTCGTTTGTTTCCCAAATTCAACGCTTGGGATTGAGCTATGCACGCCTATTCTGGTATATTTGGGATTAAACCTGAAATTAATCCTGTGCGAATCAAATATGGATTGTGAGAAGAATTCCTAACTAAATTAGTACCAAGACAAAAGTTTAAAACTGCTAATTCCAAGACTTTTAATCCTGTATGTTTCAGTTTCCAAATTAAATGAGACCACAAGACTGAAGTTTTCAATTTCAAGGCATTACGAACACTGAGTGTTACTCGGAAACAGGGCGAATGTTGTGCAGCCCCGTATTGTGTGGTCCCATTTCGTTGCCATGCCAATACCGTTTTGACGATCGGAAATGTCCACCTCATAGAGCTCGTTGAGTACTATAAGTGTCCCAAAAATCAACTCAATCGGATATCGTTAAGTACCTTATCGGAACACAAATATGTTGAAAAACAATGGCTTCAATGGTTTTCATCCAATGTTTCAAGACATGTGTGTTTCAATTTTTTCAACTTATTTGTATTCCGATGAGGTACTTAACGATATCTAATCAATATGATTTTTGGTACATTTGATGTACCCGACGAGCTCTACACGGTGGACTTCTCCGAATATCAAAATGGTGCCAGCACAGCACCGAAATGGGCCGCATAGCACGGGGCTGCGCAGCACCTACCTTGGTTCCGTGTTACTCGATCATGTGAGAAATCAATCATAGGAGGAATAAGAAATTATTTGCATTGATCACACCATATAAAGTAATGAGATAATAACCTACGCGGCCGCAATTATTGCATTACATAAGTATAAACATTACTTTAATTAACCAGACTGCAAACGGGCTCCAATAGCCAAAATGATACTACAAAGGCCTTCCAACTTCTTATTCGCTCCACGAAGCAGTGCTGGTTCCGCTGGAGGTCCTTCAAAACCATCATCACAAGTATCCGGCCCGTCTAAGGCAGCCGAGGCTCTAACCGCAAAAGTATCAATGTCATGAGAGTTCAAAGCCGTTTGGGCCACGTTAAGGTTGTCGATGGTGTCTCCATAAGTTTCAGCACACTGATCGTATCGTCCTTTTAATACAGGGCTAGCGGCTCCCTTGGAAAGCTTCGCAATGAGGTTGGATTTCGTTTGAATGGCATTGGTTTTTGCTATCCCAATTGAGATAAGGGCAAGGCCTTTGAGATCTGCCCCCCCGGAACGAGGGTCGGATCTTAAGGCCTGTAAACATAGCGACGGGTTTTGAGTTTTGGAGCAAATTTCAGAGATCAAATCACTTGTTGAGAGGCTAATGGAGAGAAACAATGGCAAAAGAAAAAACAAGGAGGAGAAGCCATTGAAAGAATAAGCTGCCATTGCTACAAGTATTTTTTGCACTTGTTTTGGGTGTGCCCTACATATCTTTATGGACTAGGATTACACTTATATATACATAGTTTTTTATTGAGAGACTATTATGTAAAGTAAGAAAATAACTCCTGGTTATTCGAAGTTACCAAAATTTTGACAAAATCTTGAATAGGCCAGGAATCCCTCTTCCAAATTAGAAATCTAAATTGGATTATTGAAACATGGTAAGATGTCTACAGTGGATTGCATACCTAATTACCTAAAGTATTTAGTCAACGATAACAATGATACAATACTTTGTTATGGAAAAGTTGGTTAAGATATTCGTCATTTTAAGCTTGGTAACAAGTACTAGGTATGGAAAAACAAAACCAAAATGAGAGGGGGGAGAGATTATTTTCCTCATTTGTTCCTGGGACAATCTTTTGGATACACGCTCTTAAAGTAGAACTCAACTCCAAAAGCTAGATTTGGGGAACGTGTAGTGCCGTGGGGCACTACAGGGTTGTAGTTCCCCAATCCGACTGTCCGTTTCCACAATCGATGGTTCAGATTCACGGATGTATTAATTCTTACCGGTAAGAGTATACTAATACCGCTAAGAGTTAACAAACATAAATGAACGGTCGGATTGGAGGACTACAACCCTATGATGCCTTGGGGCACTACAGGCTCCCCAAATCCAAAAGCTAGCTCTTGAGGGAGGGTGCACGTCCTTGGGCTTATATACTTCAAGTTACTTTGGAACCCAGCACCCTTCATCACACGCAACTTGCTCGCTTTGTAGCAGTTTCTGATTCCTAACCCTAATACTATGTGACACCACCTTCGATGGTTGTTTCCCGGCCATTTGCTAAAATCAAGGGCAAATTGTAGATTTTAGCAAATGGGAAACAATTCAGTACCCCAAAATCTAACTATTGAAGTTACTCAAATGAGGGCGTCCTGATGCTTATATACTTCGTATTACTTAGGGGTTGTTCTTAGTTGGGCTTTTGCAATTTGTCGGTGCTTGTTTTGGTTTTAGCTTCTTTGGGAGTTTTCATTTTTTGCTGCTATTTTGTAATTTCTTGTTTTGGCTATTTTCTTTTTCTTCTTTTCTTTCTTTCAACCTCGGTTGAATGTCCGTCCCCTCCTCCATTCTCGATGTAGCTTATCGAGTTTCTTTTATAAATTTTCTTTTTCTGATAAAAAAAATACATCCAAGTGATATGGGTCTTTGCCTCACAGTTTTAATTGATGACATAGTCCAAACTATGGCCCGCTTCGATTTGTATTTACTTTCGCGGTCGACCACATAGGACGGTCCTTCTAAAATATCCATAAAAAATCGTAGAGGCTCATATCATTAGTTGTTGTCATATGAATACTTAGCATTTGGTTTCACAAAATGAAGGACAAACATGATTTCAACAATAGCTGGCCTGTTCTTCAAAGACAATTTTTTTTTCTTTTTTTTTTTTTGAACATGAAGTCAATTCTGTAATTCGAATCCTCTCCATTAATTTGAACTTTTACAAATTAATTAAGTTGATCTTTTCAATCATGTGGGCTACGTATTAATCTAAAAAATTGTATACATACGATGAATGCATGGATTTGTATTATCTTTTAAGAGGATGCGTTGGTGAGCCCACGAGGTAGGTCTAGACCAGCCAGTGCTCCACTAACGAAAATCAATGGGATATCTTGGTGTAATCTTTTATTATCATGTTGTGTATCACATGTAAGTATTTCACATTTCTTATTTTTTTTATCAGGTGTTTGGGTCCACTTACGCACACTTCAATTAATTTTGAAGCCTAATTCCACAGTCCACTTGCCGGGAGCCAAATTAAAGACGAGTATGGACTCGGTCTATAGGAGTTGATAAGAGGTTTTGAACCTAAAACCTTAATAGGACACATAGACCTCCAAGTCACATACATGTCTTCTAACACGCCAACACCTTGGGTTATTTCCTTCTCTCTGGTTACTCTAACACATCTGTCTTACAGAGCTAGCTTATGGGTGTTGCCCAAAAAGCCTGGACTTTAGGCCCACCAAAAATGTAAAAATATGGGGCCCCCAATTATGAGAATATCTTATTTATGGATGTTAAAGTAAATGGGAAGAAAAATCTCATTGTCCCATCCCGGAGATCCGATGGCTTGTACCGGGCCACCTCTTTTCCTCCTTAAATGCACTACAGATGCAAAAAAAAAAAAAACTATGCATAGGCTCCGAGCCGTTGGATCTAGGGATGGACAGCAGGGATTTGCTCAACGCAAATCCCCCATTTACAGAACCTCCGTAAATAAGACATTCTCTCCAATTATTTAGGTCACCTACATATATATATTAGGCCCAGATAATTTTTGTGAAAACCATGTTTCACATTGAAATTGATAAAAACTTATCTCCGGTCAACCATGTCCAAAAAAGATTAAATGGATTGGCAATTTTGTCCATTGAGAAGGATATGGTGAAGAAACTTGATTCTGAAGACTTAATTAGTATCGTTTACCCCCAAGGAGTGCGAAAAGACAAACGTTCAAATGATGGATTTGAAATATTGCAACGGTTGTTTATTTTTTAATAACTATAGATTTACATTTTGTAATGATAAATCTTTTATAGCGGTTTTTATAAAGACTCCTTATTGACTAACTTTTGTATGCAAAATATAAGGTGGACCTCATTTAATGAGTTCGATTCAAACTTCCAAAATCTATACGCAGGCTCTACTCTCTTAACTTCCAATTTGTGAGTACTTTAGTAGAATTAATAAATAAAAAACGATCCTTAAACGTGTTATATGCCAAGTCACTTGTAAATTGGAAATTGGGATCGCACATGCATTGCTCAGAATCTCCAGGCTTTGTTTGAACCAGAATTGGTATAGAAAGATAAAAAATTTACAAAAATCTAGGGAGATGCACCAACATATAAATAGTAAAAGGGATCCGAATCCGAATTTGAATCCTCTCCATTTCATTTTAAAATGGACGTCCTCGATCAATTACGTGGTTTTGATTATCTATTTTATTGGGTTGTTTGTGAACTATTCGAAACTCGACTTAATAAAGGCTTGTTCAAGCTTAATTTGTCTTCTAAACGAACCGAATTTAAACCTCAATTTTAGGCTTTTTTTACAATAAAGAAGTTGAACTTGAGCCTGACAATATTCGGCTCGGTTTAGCTTCTGAACTTGGATCGTATGTATTTATCATGAAAATTTTATATATATAACATGATTAATATGTATAGGTAATAAATTACAAATGTACACAATATAATTTTTCTACTTTACATTTATAAGCTTTTACATGTATGTTTTTAGAGTTTTTTTATATGTTTGAACCTTATGTAAATAATAAAAATCTTATTTGCAACTAGACCTACATAAGACCTTAAATACTTGATATTTTTTCCTTGTTTCACAAACAAATTCGAGTTATGATCAAATTAGACAAGCTTGGCTCAAGCTCGAGTTCGCTCAAAACCATAATGAAGGAACTTAAAAATTCTAAAGCTCGGCTTGATTTGGATCATTTGTAGCAGTACTACTGGTTTGTAAAACTTCATACGTAATTACTAGTATTTTTATTGATCAGCTCCAAAGATAATTTGTGCGCAGCTATGTTTTGTCGAAAGATGCCTGCCAAGATTGGCTTTGTTAGTGTTACTCCCACCAAGTACATAACCAAGAATAAATAGCAAAATTGTTTTCCACAATTCTGCGGCCGTTGATGTTACTCCTTCGCTCTAACTCCCATGTGCGTCCTCCACTCATTTTTACTTTGAGCATTCAAAGGTATGACTCTCACTCGCGTATTATAGATTTTGGTATAAAAAAAAAAAAAAGATGTCAGCGTTAGGACTAGATAGGTTATAAACTTGTTTGGTGGATTAATGGGGTTACAATTTCTTTACCTGGGACTTTTGAACAAGTTACCCTTTTTTAATTGGGTCCTCTGCTAATAGACGGCGAGATTGATGTTTCGAGTTAATTAATATATTAGGCCAGATATCAAGGGTTTACACCACATTTTAGCAATTTTGAAATCAGCTACACATTATGAGAATTTTATGTATCAGACCCAATAATCGAAGATTAATCCCTCACATTCATGAATTACTTTACATGTCATTTATATTTATCGTTTTTACTTATCCTAAGAGTAGTTGCGGCGTAGCAAGTTCTGTCAATTGTTTATTCAAAGATTAATAAAATCTTTTTATTATTCTTTCAAGTCTTTAGTTATTTCCAAAAAAAAGGTCCAGACGGTGAAGAACTAAACACCCACTTAGCAACAAACCACATTCTAGCATTCCAATTCTTGTTTTTCCAATACTATATCGATATCAATTGAGGAAAGTTTTAGGTAAACACAGAGTTACCTTCAAGTTTTCCATGGAAAAGGTTTTCCAAAAAACATTTTATGTCCGAAACAAACATAGCCTTAGTAAAAGCTCAACGAGATTTTATTTTTTCAATACATAAATGTGCTCTTTACCACATGAGAAAACTGATTTCCTCTATCCAGAATTCAAACTAGCCCCAATAGCCAAAACAATACTACAAAGGCCCTCCAACTTCTTCTTTTTTCCTTAAGCTTTGTTGGTTCATTTCGTGGTCCTTCAAAGCCATCTTCACAAGTGACTGGTCCATCTGAAGCAGCAGAGGCCCTAATACGAAAAGTCGAGATATCGAAAATGCTCAAAACCTTCTTGTTCAAAATCTCTTCGGCTCCGTTAAGTTCGTCAATGGCATCTCCATAAAGTTGAGCACACGTGTCGTATCACCCTTTCAATACACCCGTTGTTTCTCCCTTTGAAAGGGAGGCGATGACGTTGGACGTCTGGTTGGCATATTTTTGTTGTGCTATGTGAATTGAGATTCGAGCAAGGCCTATTAGGTCTGCATGAGCAGAATGGGGTTGGATCTCAAAACTTCTAGGCACAGTGAAGGATCTAGACATTTGGAGCTGAAATTATGCGGAACCGTTTAATTTACTCCTAGAGGGGGTGAATAGGAGTTTTGATAAAAATTACCAATATTTAAGAAGAATAACCGATTAAAAATTATTAAATAATTAAATAATTAATTGGTTAATTATCTTGATTAATTCAATTTAACCAAAACACAAGTAATGCAGTGAAAATAAAATGGAGACAAGATACGCACGATTTACGTGGAAAAACTTAGGGTCCTAAATAACCCTAAGCCAAAACCACGGCCTAACACTACTGTTTTATTCTATTAATCAAAAAGAAGTACAAATTGCGAAATAGTAAAAACCTTACCCCAAGCCTTTACCTATTTTCTCCAATCTCCAATGCTCCCAGAGCTTCTTCAAGATTCAATAGATGAACCACAGACTTCACGACCGATCTCCGGATTCAACCGGCTCCGAATCAATCTCTAAAAGATTCAGTCACAGCAGTTTACGGCACCACGAAACACGAACACCAAATGGATGAATGATGTGATACTAAAAATGCGAAGCTTGAAAGTATTAATGCACAATGAAAATTTTAATAGGATAAACACAGCTAGCAATTCATCTTTTTAATGAATCAATCAACGTGGATTCCATGCTAGCAGCCTAGCACACAAGATAAAACCATTTTCCTTCTTTCGGTTTTTTCCGTAAAAAATAATGTGCCACCATATTCAATGGCAAGTGCACCCATATATATAGGCAAGAGGAAAAAAAATGCCATACATGTGGCAAACAAAATCTTTTTGATGTCTTACCAAAAATTATTTAGTCTCTCTTTTGCCATTTAAAAAAAATGTGCCTTGATATATCAAATATATCAAGATTGTGATCCCTTATATAGGCAAGGGAAATGCCGCCCCTCCCCCAAAAGAGTATCTCAGTGATGCTTTCCAAAAAACATCACACATGGAAAAAAATAAAAAAAATAAAAAAAATTCGTCCCTTGATATATGGAATGCAAATTTTCCGAGACTTAAAGAAAAATTGTTTATTTGATGCAACATATGTAAATATGGAAAACACAATTTTCGGAAAGGTAAAAGAAAAACTTTTGATTGATATCAATATATATATATATATATATATATATATATATAGGTACGGAAAAAGAATTTTCGGAGAGTTTTATAGGAACGGCAAACGTGCAGAAATATATTCTTTTATATAAAAAAAAAATGCATGATATGTTGTGCAATGCATTTACTTCTCACACAAATAGATGGACTCCGCAGCGATCAAATTGGCGCAGACAATAGGAGAAGCATCAAGCGAATAACTACCCCTAAAATGTCTACCCATTACAATTCAAAGGAAGTCAATATAACAATCACACGAATGATGGTTTTGAACAACCCCGGAAAATGCCAAAATATCTAACAAGAGCAAATTTTGTCGATCAAAGGGCTTGTTGGTTTCATGCTTGGCCTTGCAAATGAGGGGCTAGTGAAAAGAAACAATGGCAAAAGAGAAACCAACAAGGAGGAGTAAATTTTGAAAGAATAGGCCATTTCTTGGTCTGTTTTCGATCACTTCCAAATCCTTTTAGGAGTATGTTTTTCTCTATAAAACTTGTGCATTACAATGTCACTTAAATAGTGTCTAAGAGTGGATGTACTAGATGTGAGTTGACTGCAAGAAATCTTAATTAATTTCAGCCTAACAATTATTGCCAAGATTTTTCAAATGCAAAGCCTTTCCATTATCTAGCTAAGTCAACCATGCATGCATTGGTGTGATTCTCCACACAAAATTTCTACTGCTTTTTTTCAAATGCCAATTGATTGGGATATAAAGTTTAGTTTGGTTTTATTTGATTATGGCAACAAATGAACACGACTTACAAATCTACCACCTCAAGATGATTGTTGATCATGATCTCCCAAAAAAAAAAAAAAAAGTGCTCCATCCATTCGAATGTTAATATCATAGTCCGCAACCAAATTTCTTGCAATATTTTAGGAAAAATTTCAAAATAGCACCTGAACTTTACACCCAATGTCCCAAAAACACCTGAACTTTACTTGGCATCAATTAAACACCTGGACTTTCAAAATGCCCTTTCTAAGGCACCTGGCCCCATGTTCCAAACATACTTGGACGGAAATTGCTGATGTGTCAATTCTCTCCCATTAAAAACCCTCCAAACCCCATTCCACCTCTCTCATCTCCTTCTCGAACTCCATCACCCCTCCACTGAAAACACCCAAAACCTTCATAGCCCGACATCACCAAAACCGACCTTTTATCTCCCTCTATCTCATTTCTCTCTCAAACCCACCATGAAATATGAATCCACACTAAAACTTCCAAATCCCAACCAAACCGATCTCCAAGAGCACAAATCCTCCACCTATCGGCTAAGGGAACTTTGATTCTCAAGGGTTTTCACTCCATTTTCGAGATTCTCAACAAAAATCAAGGTAGATCGAAAATCTTCTCTCCCCTTTTGCCATGGCTGGTTATCTCATTTCTCCCACATGTTATCACCTCCAAATCTCCACAAACCTACACCCTCACACTTAATTTTTCAGATCCACACTCCAACCCACGTTTCCGGACTCCGGTTTGGCTACCCATGTGTATCCCACAAACATCAATCACACTAAGTTGGGTTTAATCAGTTTGTGAGTTGGGTTGTACTGATGTTGTTGTGCACATTTGATGAAGTTGGGTTTAATTCTGAGGTATTAGTCGAAAAGAGACGGAGAGGGTTGGAGAAAATTTATTGGGTGTGTTACACCCCTAACTATATTTTTTTTTCCAATGATTATTATTATTATTATTATTATTATTATTATTATTATTATTATTATTATTATTATTATTATTATTATTTCTGTTTAGAAATTGTGCAATCCTAGTTAGTTATTCGTGTGGCTTACGGGTTTTGAAGGCATGATTGTAATTTTGAGGCGTAGGGCTAATTTTGGCTTCTTTGTTCTATCGGATTAATTATATAAATTTGTATTAGGTTAAATTGGGTTATCTACATAAGGATCTACATAACTAACTGCCTAAAATTGGGGTATCGTGGCTTGGTGGTTTGTTTTATAAAATTATACCTGGATAGATATCTACCATTTGCCTAGGGTTGTTATTGGAGAGGGCTCTTTGAGAATCAGAGAGGAAGCCCTCGGTTGATTGGTGATAGGGTAAGTTGTTCTTATTCTCCTTCATTTCTATTTCTCTTTTCCTTCCTTGTCCTTTCTCATGTTAGGGTCGATGCTGTAGATGAGCATGCCTTATCCAATTGGACCATTAATGGGTTTATGCCATAGGTGTTGTGGGTGGTATGATTTCCACATGCTAAAAGTATTATTAATTTCTTCACTAATTATATTAAATTTGTTAAACTGGTGACTTGAAGTTGAGTTTCTATAGGAGGATTTGGGGAAATGGAATTGACGTGGCAGTGGTATAGTATTAAGGTTTGGTTCTTGGTAGTCACTTAGGTGGAGGCATAGACATATTGGTGTATTAGATTATACCGCTAAGATATTAGTTGGTTATTTTATATGTTTTATTTATGTACAGGTAAGTCTTTTACTGCGTGTTCGAGTTGCATTATCTTTGAAATCAGGTGAGTGGTTAAACATGTTACGTATTTTTGAACTCGTCGTGTCTCTTGAATTATTCTTTTGGAGAAATTATCATTTGGTTATTAAAAACGTGAATTTTTCATATTTGATCTTTTATTTGGCATACAAAAAAAATATTCTTTTGGTGAGAACTTGGTAGATATTGATGGGAACATTTATTATTGAAAGTCCAGGGAAATTAATCATCTGTGTGCAGGTAACTCTGGTCATTAGGGAAGAGACCGTGTCCTAGCCGGTGGCCCTAATGCTCAACGGGTGACTTTCACCGGATCGTTCTCAGGAAAAAGTTCCACGGGCTGCCTACTCGTGGTGACTCTAAGTTTCGATATTGGATCCAATTCTGAGATTTTGTTGACTGGCACTTGGTACTATTTGGTATTGGTTGAGGTTCCCTATTGTTATTGGATATCGTGTTGTGATCACCATTAAGACTTATTATTGGTAAAAGAATGTATTGGTATAATTGTTGTTTTGTTGCACACTTCGTATGCCAAAATCATGTTTATATGGTAATCTATTTGTATCCCATTTTGAGAACTTTATTTACTATACATGTTTTGCCATTCATTGAGTTTGTCAGTTGACGGATTTATTCCAACATCACTTTTAGGAAAATCGAGTCAATAGGTGAGGACTCTGGTGGCATCTTGGGGATTCTTTGTGTCGGCCTCCATAGGATATTGCATCCTAGTTTTAGTATTTTATTTATTTGCTTCCGCATATTGTTAAACCTTCTTGGTAAAAATAATTATGAGATTCTTTTTTTTCTTCTCGATGGTGGATAATTTTATTATCTGGTTGATGGGATGGTAGTTCCCCTTGTTTTGGTTAAGACATGGTTAATACATATTGGCTTTGTTTTGTTAAACAATAAGAAATGATCATTTGGTATTTGTCAATTTTATTATCTTTTTATTTTATATATTTTTATTTTAGGCTTCGTGATCCATCAGTTGGCCATGTGGTTCACGGCTGGTTCTTTCCCATTTTGGGGTGTGACACGGTGCAACACATTGCCTCACTCATGCCCCCGTGTCATGTGTCAAGGGACCACTTTAGGAAAGAGAATTGACACATCAGCAATTTCCGTCCCAGTATGGACGGAAAATGGGGTTAAGTGCCTTCGAAAGGGAGTTTTGATCCAGTTGTTTAATTGATGCTAAGAAAAGTTCATGTGTTTTTGGGACATTGAGTGTAAAGTTCAAGCGTCATTTTGAAATTTTTCCAATATTTTAATGGAAAATAAAGTTTTCTACTACACAATTTTTTGAATTTTTTACATGAGGTTTTAGAACTTTATTCTTACAAATTGAATTGGCTGTAGGTGAGACAAATCCCATGAAACGAAAGGGAAGGAGTAATTATTAAGTAATCCCAGAGCACCGCCATGTGATGCTCCAGATCATCATACAGTACTAGTTGCGAGTTCTACAAGAATGTGTGGAGTTCAAGTGATTCAAAACAGCAAGTGGCAGTGCTCTACTGCTCCTCGACTATTGAATAATTAGACAAAGGAAAAAGCATCATGCATCAGCTTTCGAAATTGAACCTGGACTCCATATCAGTTGTTGTCGATACAAGCATGAATTCCCAGCTTTATTACAAACACATCAATAGCATGTGCACCTTAAAATTGTCTAAAACTTGTGGTTCTGCCACAAGATGTCAGCTATCTGTAACAAAGAGCTCAGTACTTCTGAACCAATCAAATTCCCACCAATTTAGGAGAGAAAATGTAGGATATAGCCTCATTTTTGTTTACGAAGTATTAAAAAAAAAAAAGTCAGCCTAGTGTACTAGACTCCTGCTACTATAGGGTCGAAAGAAGGATTGGATGTAGGCAGACTTATCCAGTAAGCAGTTTGCGTGACTTTGAACCCATGACAGCCTTACAGTTTCACCTAAGACGCCCTTCCATATATTCTGATCCGGAGTGCATTGCAAAAATGCGCACTACTAGAAAATAAACTGCAAACCGAACTAATACAGCACTGTAAGGTCGGAATTGGCCATCGAGTTTAGTATTGGGTGCTAATGTGCTATGTCCTTAATGCGAATTAGTCCCCACTACTAGTGTTTACATAAACAAGGCTATACAATTCATAGAAAAATTTATTTTGTGTTTATGATACTAGACATTTTTTTCCCCTTGCAGGGGCAACTCCCACTAATGGCCCTCTCTGATTCCATCCCTAACACTTCCCATTTGTCTGATAGAAGGCGAACCAGACAACTATGTAAAACTCTCAGAATTTGTTTATGCAGTGAGTGCAGATAACATCCAATATGCATGAAATTCGTGAATGACATGGGAGGAAATAATAGACACTCAATCCGAAGAGATACAATGGCTATTTGGAAGAGCACTGCTACATACTTAGAATGGATACCCAGAATTTAAAATTGCATGGTCCAGATTGAATTGATTCAATCTGGACCGTGCAATTTTGAATTATAGGTTTCTAGACTTTCTAGGTTCGCAAACGGACGCACTTCAAAAGGGAAAAGTTATCGTTACAGAGAGCAATTAAATCAGATGTTTACCTCTAGAAAAGCGGCATCTAATTACCATTAAGGTAAATCAATTTTTTTAATTATTTAAGGTAAGTCACTCTTTTTGAGGGGTTTAGGGAGCATTTTTCCATTATAGGATTTAGTGGTTTTGGCATTTTCATAGGAGACCCTAAGACACTTTCATATAGAGTACCATAGGGTTTAAGTTTAGGCTTTCATAAAGTACCCTTAGGGTTTAAATGTATGGTTCATTTTTCTATTATAGGGTTTTAGCAGTTTAGGCCCTTTCACATGGTACTTTAAGATTTTAGACACTTTCGTAGGGTACCTTAGTGTTTAGATTTGGACATTTTCATATAGTACCCTAGGATTTAGGGACTTGGGAGTGTCCATATGGAGTGGAGAGAGAGAGAGAGAGAGAGATTAAACAAAGAGACGGCATTGGGCGGTACGTTTTCCGATTCCAGATGGACGTGGGTGCATGTGTATCCCGTCCAAAAACTAGACCGGTCATTGCTTTTCTCAAATTAAATCTAGAAAGCCCAAATTAAGATAAATTGAGCCCAGCCCAATGACAATAATATTTCTGCCAAAAAAGACATGCATACTTGGCCCAAACACATTAATCTTTGACCCAACTCAACTCAACCCAACACGGTGCGGTTCAGTGGGACGGACAAAACAACTATCTCTATCCAGACTTCAAATTAACCCCAATGTCCGAAACAATCCCATAAAGTTCGACAAACTTGTCATTTGCTTGCTTAAGCCTTGGCGGTTGGTTTGACGGCTCACCTGGTCCTATTTCATAATCAAAGGCATCTACACACGTAACTAGTCCTTTGAAAGCAGCAGAGGCTCTACTCCGAAACGTGGAGATATCGGAAGGGCTCAAAACCTTCTTCTTCAATATC
This sequence comes from Vaccinium macrocarpon, assembly GCA_022606695.1. Taxonomy (NCBI): domain Eukaryota; kingdom Viridiplantae; phylum Streptophyta; class Magnoliopsida; order Ericales; family Ericaceae; genus Vaccinium; species Vaccinium macrocarpon. The sequence goes on along the minus strand of CM040175.1, from coordinate 591,193 downwards.
TTCTTGGCTCTATTAAGGTCTCCAATGGCACCTCCATAAGCTTTGGCGCACCTGTCATATTGCCGCTTTAATTTGCTGTTCTTTGCTTCCTTCAGAAGTGAGGCGATGAGGACGGAGGTCTGTTTAGCATGTTTTTGTACCATGTAAATAGAGATTCGGCCAAGGCCTTTTAGATCTGCACGAGCAGAATGAGGGTTTGAGTTTAGAACTTCTAGACATAGTGCTTGTCGAGTTTGGTTACAAATTTGATTGATCAAATTACTTTTTGCTTTCATGCTTGGCCTTGCATCTGAGTGATTAATGAATAGAAACAATGACACCAGAGAGACTAGCAAGGAGGAGTGTATTCTGAAAGAATACGCCATTTCTATGTTGGTTTGCACTTCAAAATCTGTTTTGTTTTTTCCAACAAAAACTTGTGCATTTATCTTAAATTGCATTAACTCTCTAGAGATAATAAATGTGAGTAATATGTTATGCTAATAAATGTGAGTTGATTCTTCAAAATTGTAATTCCAACTTACCAAATATTGCCATGACGTCAAATTGATGTGATTTTTCAGACAAAAATTTATACGGTTTTGTAGTTTGTATATGATTAAGGGTGATTAGACCATTGGAGTAACATGTATCAAGAATAAACAGGTTTATTAAGTTACCACCTGAAGGTGATTGTCGTTCATGATCGAAAAAAGATACTCCATCCCTCCCGATGTGTGAAGTTTTAGCTTCATGTATCAGCATTCAAAATTGAACCTGGACTCCATAGTAGTTGCTATCGATATATACAAGCATGTATTCCCAGGCCCCAGCTGTATTTCACACACACCAATAGCATGTACACCTTAAAATCGTCAATGCAGGATATATATATATATATATACATAGCCTCATTTGTGTTCCGGTAGCCTGTTTGGAAACAACAACCGAAGCAGCTCATTTTGGTACGGAGTAAAAAAAAAAGGTTGCCTAGAGCACTAGTCACTAGGATCCCGGCCAGTACTACAGGGTCTAAAGAAGGATTGGATGTACACAAACTTATCCCGGCAAGCAAGCTGTTTGCGTGACTTTGAACCCATGACAGCCTTACAGTTTCGCCCAAGATGCCCTTCCATATATGCTGATACGAAGTGCATTGCAAAAATGCGCACGACTTGAAAATAAACTGCAGACCGAACTAACACAGCATTGCAAGGTCGAAAATTGGCCATCGAGGCTAGTATTGGATGCTACTCCCTCCGTCCCATTTTGTTTGTCTATTATTCCTTTTGTCTCTTTTTTGTATTGTCCATATCTTTCAAATCTATAATGTCTTTTATAGTTTCGAGAACTCCGTATGATAGAACAAATCGAGATCTATCAAATAAGATCCATATTGCATATTTTTTTAGATTCACATTGAAAGATATAAGCAATAGACACAAAAGAGACAAAAGGAATAATCAACAAACAAAATGGGACGGAGGGAGTATGTACTTAAAGTGAATTAGTCCCCCACACTGGCGTTCACTAGATACTCGAACGATTGCTTCCCATGATAAAACAACTATCAACAAAGAGATGCAGCACTTCCCATGCATCCAACAAGCAAACCAGAAAACTATATAAAGCGCACAGAATTTGCTTGTGCAGTGGTCAGTGAGTGCAGATATTATGCAATATGCATGAAATTCATGAATGACATGGGAGGAGAACAGGCCTACTTATCCAGAAATAGATGCTCGATTAGAAGAGACATGTACAGTGGTTGTTTGGAGCTGAACAGTCACCGGATGCATAGCTTGGAAAGAAACATTCAACGGATACGACTGTAGCTAGCAAACCAGTTCGCGAATTGAACCACGTGGATTCGTGGAAAGGGAAAAGTTGAATTAAATCTTGAAAACACAAGTTAAAATAAATTGGGCCCAGCCCAATAACAATCTTATTTTCGCCAAAAAGAAAATACATACTTGGCCCAACACATTAATCTTTGACTCAACCTAACGTAGCCCGGTTTGGTGGGACGGGCAAAAACAACTCTCTCTATCAAGACTTCAAACTAGCCCCAATTTCCACAAGAATACTACAAAGGCCCTTAAACTCGTCATTTGCTTGCTTAAGCTTTGGCGGTTCATGTGATGGTTCATCTGGTCCTAATATTTCTTCAAAGGCATTTTCACAAGTAACCGGTCGAGTAAAAGCAGAAGAGGCTCTACTACGAAAAGTCGAGATATCGGAAGGGCTCAAAACCTTCTTCAACAATATCTGCCTGGCTCCATTAAGGTCTCCAATGGCACTTCCATAAACTTTGGCACACACGTCGTATTGATCTGTTAAGTAGCTGCTTTTTGGTCCCTTTCGAAGGGAGGTGATGAGGTCAGACATCTGTTTAGCATGTTTTCGTGCCATGTAAATAGAGATTCGGCCAAGGCCTTTTAGATCTGCACGAGCAGAACGAGGGTTTGAGTTTAGAACTTTTAGGCATAGTGAAGGATTTTCAGCTTTGGAACAAATTTGATTGATCAATTTGCTTTTTGCTTTCATGCTTGGCCTTGGTCTTGGCCTTAGCCCTGCATCTGAGTGATTAATGAAGAGGAACAGTGGCACAAGAGAGACTAGCAAGGAGGAGTATATTCTGAGAGAATAAGCCATTTTCTATGTTGGTTTGCACTTCAAAATCTGTTCTGTTTTCCCTACAAAAACTTGTGCATTACGGTGAAAAGAAACTTGTGCATTTATCTCTAGCTGCATTTAACTCTCTAGAGATAATAAATGTTGTAATTACAATCTGTTATACTCGAAAATGTGAGTTGATTCTTAAAATTTGTATAATTAGTAATCCCAATTAAATTCAATTATGCTTATAATTTGAATCTAATTAATGTGATTTTTCACACAAAAATTTATACGGGTTTGTGTTTTGAATATAATTAATGGTGTTTAAGCCATTAGGGTCACGTGTATCAAGAATTAAGGGGTTCATAAAGTTACCTCACAGCTTTCCCAGTCAGATTAGTTGTTATATTGGGTAGTACTTGCACCACATTTTAGCAATTTTGGATACAGCTACGCATCATGGGAATTTTGCGTCGATGAAAGATGAGCCAACTTCCTAAATCGACAGATGATAGAAAGGATAAAGACAAGGACAGGTACAGAATATGAGTCAAGATTGAGACAATTGAAAGTAGATAAACAGCCCAAAACGGTTTTGAACGGTTGAAAGAATTTACATCCCATCGAGTTGGAGACAAAAGAGAGAAAAACTAGAAAGTTCAAACTTGAAAAGGCCAATGACCTATAAATGTCATACAGAAGAATCGAAGAAGAGGTGTGATGGCCAAAATCTGGAAGGACTCCTTTGTTTGGAGCTTGACCTTGAACTTCTGTCGATACAAGCATGAATTCGAACCGTTCTATTACAAACACAACAATAGCTTGCACACCTTAAAATCATGTAAGACTTGTGGTTCTGCAACAAGATGCCAGTTATCTGTAACAAGGAGCTCACTTTGGAACTGATCAATTCCTAACAACGTAGGAGAGAAAATGTAGGCTACAGTCTCATTTGTGTTTGAGTAGCCTGCTTGGAAACAACATCCGAAGCAGCTCATTCTGGGTACGTACGGAGTAAAAAAGGCTGCCTAGTGCACTAGACTCCCGCTACTACAGGGTCAAAAGAAGGATTGGATGTATGCAAACTTATTCCGGCAAGCAGTTTGCGTGACTTTGAACCCATGACAGCCTTAACAGTTTCACCTAAGACGCCCTTCCATATATTCTGATCCGGAGTGCATTGCAAAAAGGCGCACTACTAGAAAAATAAACTGCAAACTGAACTAATACAGCATTGTAAGGTTGGAAATTGGCCATCGAGGCTAGTATTGGATGCTATGTACTTAAAGCGAATCAGTTCTCCACACCGGTGTTCACTGGATACCCAAACGATTGCTTCCCATGATAAAACGACTATCGACAAAGAGATGTAGCACTTCCCATGTGTCCGACAAGCAAACCAGAAAACTATGTAAAGCTCACAGAAATTGTTTGTGCAGTGGTCAGTGAGTGCAGATATTATGCAGATATTATGCGATATGCATGAACTTGGTGAATGACATGGGAGGAGAACAGGCCTCCTTATACAGAAATAAGTATAAATATGTACGGTGGTTGTTCGGAACCGAACAGTCACCGGATGCATAGTTTGGAAAGAAACATTCGACAGATGTGATTGTAGCCGGCAAACCGGTTCGCAAACTGACCCACGTAGAAAGGGAAACGTTGTTAAATCTTGAAAGCCCAAGTTAAAATAAATTGGGACCAGCCCAATAACAATATTATTTCCTCCAAAAAGAATATACATACTTAGCCCAACACATTAATCTTTGACCCAACCCAACGCAACCTGGTTCAGTGGGACAGACAAAAACAACTTTCTCTATCAAGACTTCAAACTAGCCCCAATTTCCACAACAATACTACAAAAGCCCTTAAACATGTCATTTGCTTGCTTAAGCTTTGGCGGTTCATGTGATGGTTCATCTGGTCCTAATAAGGCATCTTCACAAGTAACTGGTCGAGTGAAAGCAGCAGAGGCTCTACTACGAAAAGTCGAGATATCGGAAGGGCTGAAAACCTTCTTCAACAATATCTGCCTAGCTCCATTAAGGTCTCCAATGGCACTTCCATAAACTTCGCACACACGGTTGTATTGCCCTGTTAAATAGCTGCATGGACCCTTTCGAAGGGAGGCGATGAGGTCAGACGTCTGTTTAGCATGTTTTGTGCCATGAAAATAGAGATTCGGCCAAGGCCTTTTAGATCTGCACGAGAAAAACGAGGGTTGGAGTTTATAACTTTTAGGCATAGTCAAGGATTTCAGCTTTGGAACAAATTTGATTGATCAATTTAGTTTTTGCTTTCAGGCTTGGCCTTGCATCTAAGTGATTAATGAAGAGGAGCAATGGCACAAGAGAAACTAGCAAGTAGGAGTATACTCTGAAAGAATAGGCCATTTCTATGTTCGCTTTTCCTACAAAACTTGTGCATTGCGGTGAAAAGAAACTTCTGCATTTATCTCTAATTGCATTAACCCTTTAGAGATGATAAATGTTGTAATTACAATCTGTTATACCCGTAAATATGAGTTGATTCTTAAAAATTGTATAATTACTAATTCCAACTTACCAAATATTGGCATGAATCTACGTATTTAATGTGATTTTTCACACAAATTTATACGGTGATTAGGCCGTAAGAGTAACCTACGTGTATGTATCAAGAATAAACGGGTTCATAAAGTTACCACCTCAAGATGATTGTCGTTTATGATCTAGAAAAAAAGATAGTTCATGATGCCAATGATCTGTAACAAAGGGCTCACTTCGGAATTGATCGATTCCCAACAACATAGGAGAGAAAATGTAGGCTACAGTCTCATTTGTGTTTTAATAGCCTGCTTGGAAACAACATCCGAAGCAGATCATTCTGGTACGGAGTATAAAAGGCTGCCTAGTGCACTAGACTCCCGCAATTACTGGGTCTAGAGAAGGGGTGGATGTATCCCGGCAAGCTAGCAAGTTGTTTGCATGACATGAACCCTGACAACCTTACCGTTTCGCCTAATACGCCCTCCTATTCGGAGTGCATTGCAAAAATGGGCACACCAGAAGATAGATAAACTTCAAACCTCAGTGAGAGTTTCACATGCACACACACATAGAAAGAGCACTGCAATTGCACATTAACTTCAGGTTCCCCTCAAATTGTTATTACACAAAAAAATACAGGCACGAAAGCAACCAAAGAGTCCTGTGACTGTAAGTGAATTATGATGTGGGGGAAAAGCAAATATAAGTTTGGACATTCGGGAACTACTCGAGAAGTAATTGCTGGAAATCTCAAAGCCTTTTAAGTCTGAACACCCTCAACTAAATAGATAAACAAGAGTAAAGTAGATATGACACATCCTCTAAATGTGTATGGGCTTGTCATAAGTGGCCATGGCGGCCTCTTTCAATGCCTCGCTCATAGTCGGATGCGCATGGCACGTGCGTGCAATGTCCTCACTTGACGCTCCATACTGCAACGCCAGCACCGCCTCGTGAATGAGCTCACCAGCATTTGGAGACATTATATGAACCCCCAATATCTTGTCACTCTCTTTCTCAGCCAAAATCTTAACCAATCCCTCAGCATCATCTATTGCCTTGGCCCTGCTATTTGCCAATAAAGGAAACTTCCCAACCCTGTAATCAACCCCGAGTGCCTTCACTTGTTCCTCAGTCTTCCCCACATATGCCACTTCTGGGTGTGTATAAACAACTCCGGGCACCATATCATAGTCCACGTGGCCTTCCTTACCTGCTATGAACTCCACACATGCAAATCCATCCTCTTCTGCTTTATGGGCTAACATTGGCCCAGGAATAACATCACCAATAGCATAGACTCCCGATACATTGGTTGAGAATCGTTTGTTAACAAGGATTCGTCCAACCTTGTCAGTTTCTACACCTATCTTGTCCAATCCAAGCCCGGCTGTAAATGGGGTTCTGCCAGCAGAAACAAGAACAACATCGGCTTCAAGCGTGCTCCGCTCGCCGCCAGCTGCTGGTTCAAGGGTCAACTTCACACCATCGCCAGAAGTGTCAACTGATACAACCTTAGTTTTGAGCATAAATTTCATCTTTTGCTTCTCAAGGGTGCGTTGAAACTGCCTTCGTACTTCACTATCCATGGTTGGAACGATGTCAGCTGCAAATTCTACAACTGTGACCTCCGAACCAAGACGGCCCCACACTGAGCCCATCTCAAGGCCAATGTAGCCAGCTCCAATGACCACAAGTTTCTTTGGGATCTCTGACAATGCTAAAGCACCAGTAGATGATACAATCTTCTTCTCGTCTATGGTGACTCCAGGGAGAGACTTGACGTCTGACCCAGTAGCAACTATTATATTTTTGCCTTTCACGACAGTGTTCTCGCCTTCAGGGGTGTCGACAGAAACTTCAGAAGGGGAGATGAATTTTCCAAAGCCTTTAACATAGTTTACTTTGTTTTTCTTGAAGAGGCCTTCAATACCACGTGTCAGATTACTTACAGCTTTATCTTTTTGGGCCATCATGGCAGGTAGATCAACCTCAACAGAAGGAAATTTGACACCATGGTTGGCAAATGAATGCAGGGCTTCATAGTACATGTGAGACGAATGAAGAAGAGCCTACATACAAAACCAGAAGAATATAACAAACAAGTTTTCAACCATGAAGCAAATACTACCAAAATATTTGGTTTGGTAATCAGCCCAAAGCAATTCATCATTCAAGGAATGAGCAAATTAAGTTCTTGGATAGATTTGAAGGACTCTGGCCAGAACAGACAGTGGGGCAGCAGATGGAATCTATTAAATAAAGTGTTCCAGCCTTGATTGGTAGTTTTTGTTTCTGTAAGAAGTGATAAAACCAGTGTTGGATATTGCTTGTTTTTTTTGTGTTTTTGTGGCGTTTTTTGTGTTATTGTGGCAGTTTTTTCCTCTTTCCCTGTGTCGGACTGGGGCTCTTTGTAGTTTTGTAATGATGCTGCTCTTTGTAGTTGGCATTTTGGCCTTGTTTGTTTTCAACGAAATGATTTAGCCAGAAAAAGGAATAAGCAAATACTGAAAAAGATAAGACAAGAAAACAGGCACATACACTTAAAAAGATATACTGATCAACTGAATAATTTCCTCCTCAGTAACACTCACTCCTGACAATGGGCCGATAGATTTTCCCAACTAGTGTTTGGTTTGCTAGAATGATTTCAAGAAGGAACGGAATGGCCTCTTCTTGTCCTACTAATGGAATGGCCATTCAATAAAGTGGGTGAACGATGATTCCATTTTGAAATGTATGTCAATGTTTTGCCAAACCAAATATAGGAACGAGAATTAAGTACTTAACAGACCAAAAAACATTCAAATGAGCATTGCCAAGGGATAACCTCTCTATTTTACTTTATTCTAGTAAAACAAACACTGCCTTGTATGAATTCGTTGCCACAACCTACCTCATAACTGTATGAGTACTTCCCTAAGCTGAATTACATACATACAGATACAGACACATCAATATAGAAACCAACGAAGCAAAACATACACTCCCCCATAAAAATTTCTGGTCCGCAAAACTTTAACTTAAAAAGAATGCTTTTGTTGTCAAAATAATTCAAACTTTCTCCCACAGGTTAACAGAAACTCCTTGTTATGTATTAACTTGCAGAATAAAAGTTTTTTTTTTTTTTGAACATTATTTTTAAGTTATCAGTTTGCGGACTGGACATTTTGGGGGGGATTCTGGCAGTAAAACAAAATCAATACCTAAACAACAGAATCACATAGAATTTAAGATAATTAAAAATAAAAAATAAAAAAAACACCAGTAGATCTACCAAACCAATCGATCAAACAATAATTACAGAAAAATACAAAACCAAATCAACAAAGTAACAAATCGCACAGATACACGCATAATTACCTTGGAAGGAATACAACCGACGTTGAGGCACGTGCCGCCGAGAGTACCACGCTTCTCGATACAAGTGGTCTTCAGCCCCAACTGAGCCGCCTTGATGGCGGCGACATAGCCGCCAGGCCCGCCGCCGATGACGACGACGTCGTTCTCTTCACCGGATCCAGACGCGAAAGCCCTCGAGAAGGAGGTCAGAGAGAGAGAGTACTTGCAAGCGTCGGATGAATTGCAGAGATTCTTGGACATAAGCAGAGACGACGCCTTTCGTCGGGCCAAGCTCGCCATCGCCATTTTCGCCTTATGAAATTCGATTCCCAACTTCTCTACAGAAGAAGAAGAAGAAGAAAGAGTTGTCAAATTTTACTACCTATATCGCTTTTGTGTTAATCACAGTGACGTCCCCAGAGATTGTGAACAATTGCACTGACTGTGTCAATTTTTCTAATATTACACTAATCTCCCTTATCTTATCTCAGAATACACATGGACCCCCTTATGTCATTTTCGGATTTTTGGCAAGCGTTAGAAGAAAGGTTGATGTTATCATAATATTAAGAAATATTATGTTACATGTTTTCAAGATTTATTATTGTGTTTCCAATTTAGTCTAGGTTATATTATTCACGTGTACGAGTCAATCTGGGTTTCCTTGTCATATATATTTTTCTAATTTGATTAGGTTTTTTAGTCACAAAGTCTTGTAGCCTATACAAAAGTGTGCCAGGATTATGTTTTATTTACATCAGTCAAAAAAAAATCTTGTCTATTCAATTTTTTAATAGTGTTCATCATAAGAATTAAAAGAAAAAATCCAAAAAACTTATCCATAATGGAGAAGAAATGCTCCTTACAAGGAGAAAAAATCAGTGACTCCCTTTGCCACATAAACACTTCAAGTCATATGCCCTATTACATGTGTCCAATGCATGATATTTACATTGAATTCATTTTAAGCTGTATCGCATTCAAGAACATATTTGAATTGGAATTCATTGTGTGATCACTACAATGTTGTTTGGTTTTTCTTACTCAACAAATTTCTCTGCACGAAGCTATTTCAGTTTATTTTTGGAATTTCCTACTGTTAGATAGCTTAGGTTAGATATTTTTATTTCCCTCAAGTTAGATCTCTCTATTCCACTCCAGAGTTCAAACTCTCTTCTCGAATTTCAGTATAGAATCTGAGCAATCTGATGTACATGGTCAAGCTGTGGTAGACACCAACACCAATGAACATAGCTTCGGTGAGGCCGGTTATTTCAACCCTTAAGGGACCGAAAAATCATCAAATAGTCGTTGTAAACGCTACTACCATCTTTCACTTATAATCGAAGATAGGGCGAGCGTCTTTCTATAAGCAGAAGAGAAATACTTCATTCCATGGTGGATTAAGACGAAAATTTATGCGTTAAGCATATTAGCTTGCAATGGAGAAATCAACTACTAGCATTTCTTTCTCTTAAGAACCTAGCCTTGTTGCCAGAGGCCAAGCACCTACTAAATAACAAGATGGTATTTTCATAGCCCAGCCATTTGCGTAAGATCAGAACTAGAAGTTTAGAGTACCAGCTTTCTAACCTAGATGGTAAGATTTTCTTTCCAAAACAATTTTGAAAAAGAGCCACTTAGCCAAAAATTCAAAACATTTGGCATTTTTAAAGGAAAGGACAATGAACTTTTGTAATCGAACATAAAAACAAAGAACATTTGTCATTTTTAAAAGGAAGGACAACGATTTTTTGTAATTGAACATAAAACCCTAGGATACCTTATGAAAGTACATAAACCTAAACCTTAGGGTATCCTATAAAAGTGCCTAAAATCCTAGAGTACCCTATGAAAGTGTCTAAACCTAAACCCAAGGGTATCCTATGAAAGTACATAAACCACTAAAACCCTATAATTAAAAAGTGCACCCTAAATGCTTAAACACAAAATACATAAACCCACTATACCCTACCTCAAATAATCTAAACCCCCTAGAATTGAACTCCAAAATTGAACCCACTCTCAAAATTAAAGAGAGAGAAAGTGGGTCACTGACCCATGGTCACAAAGTCGGGAAATTGACATGTGAATGGAAAAAGTGACAGACCCCTTTGTCATTTGTCTACTGAAGTCTCATCCTTTGCATTAACCTTCTGCTTGTAAACATATCCAAATAGCGCGCGTCCTTGGCTTAAAACAGAAAACTAATAAAATAAAATAAATACTGCATTTTTGACTAATTTTCTCTTTTAAAAAAAAAAAATCAATCTTCCTTCACAATCCAATAGTCCCATTTGTTAGCATTTATAATTTAATATTTAGCTTATGTGCTTATAAAAAAAATTTAAAAAAAAAAAGCTACTCCAATATAGAGTTTTGTTAACAATTACGTACTAAACAAAAATGGTATACACAAGGACGTTTACACCGAGAGAATGTGAGTAATGTGAGAATATGATGTATTATTTTGCAAACACGTTTTTAAAAAACCAAGCATTTTTCAGTATAAACTTCCTTGCGCAAAGCATTTTTCAACTAACATGCGGCTTATCCCACAGCTTATCCCATTACAAAACAAGCAAAGAATGGACACAACTTGTGCTACATTGGTGCACGTTAGATGAACCATCAAACAATACGAAAAGACAAGGTATAAACACACAAAATCAGATCATAATTTCCTCTACAAAGCAGAGAAGAGAGGTCACATTCGTTCGATGGCTCTAATCATTCATCACAATGATCCCCAAACAATAATACAACTAACAATTTTTCCAGTAAATTCCTCCCACAAGCTATTAGTTCTAACCGTACAAAATTGCTGGCTACTTTTTCTAACACATCTGAAGCAGCCAAAAACAGAATAACCATCCATTTTACAAGGAGAAATCTACCGTAGAAAAATCAGTGTTTACGCATCATTCTGCACCTTTTTCTGCTAGGAAATAATTTGGATTTACATTTTCAGTCAGCCTTCTAGCAAGCTCCTCAACCTATTCCTAGCCTCCTCAGAAAGGCTGCAGCATCTCAACCTAGGCCTAGCAGACTCGCGACAAACAGGTTTAGTGAAGCAAACTACAATGGCAGTGAGATTGTCACTTGTATCCTTTCGCAATGCTTCATTGACAAGTTCTATGGCACACTGATTGGGATCATCATGGCGCCTTAGCTCGCGTCGAACCAATCTCACTGCTTCCTCATTCGACATAACATCCCATATCCCATCACAAGCAACAATCAAGAATTCATCGTCCTCAGTTAAAATAATTTGTTCAACATCTGGCTCGGCAGTAAGGGCAGATGCAGAGCCTAAAGGTTTCATGGACCAATCTCCTAGGGCACGGGTTACTGCCAGATCACCATTAAGATATCCATATTCAATGCAACCACCCAATTCCTCTACCCTTCTGCGCTCTGGTGAATAACAGGGCCGGTGATCTTGTGACAACTGTACTGGAACTCCTTTCCTGCAGAGAACAGCACGGCAATCACCGGCATTTGCTACCATGAGATGCCTGCCAAGTAATAGGGCAGTCAGTGCTGTCGTTCCACAATAAATAGAAACACTTTGTTCCCTGGCTAATGCTTCGTCGGCCAATAGAAATGCTTTGCGATGAGAATCCTCCAATTTTTCCAAGAATAGATCATCAATATCAGATGTTTGTGGCAAGGTCGCATCTTCAAAGAATAATCTCATGGCATTCTCTTTGAGAAAAGCTGCTGCCGCATTGGAGCCACCGTGTCCGTCAAAAACAGCATAAAAGGCACTTGGAAGTGGACACCCAAATAGATAGCCCAAATGAGCTGATAAATCATCGATGCAGATGTGCTCATCTTCATTGGATTCCCGATATCCTTGGTCTGTGTGGCTTCCCGATCGAATGCTTGGAACAAAACTGGACGCAGAAGACTCAAAAATAGTAGTTTGAAAACTACTTTTGCAGCTCACAACCTGTTATCACCAAAGAAGAAGGTAAGAGAGCGTATCCATATAAATCTTGGACCCAAGTACATTGACAAAACAATACAAGAACTGTAAGCTCCACTTTCACCAAGACAAGAGAATAATACAGCATGCTTTAAAAGAAACTCATAGTTGACATTGCACCAATCCTAAGGACTTCAGAAACAGTCACAAATCATTAGCTGTAGTGGAAGATACGTCAAGAATCATTATCTAATCGTTCTCCCAATAATTTATAAGCAACTTCTTGCGATGGATATCATGAGACTTCTAGGTATGTAAATCCATGGGTCAGTGCACAAGCATCTATATCAATGAAATTTTCCAAAATAAAACCACAAGTTCTCTAATGTAAAACTCAAGCTTTCTGCACGAAATAAAAACCATTAAGGGACCATACACAAAACCATGACGAAAACACACACCAAACCATGACGAAAAAACACCAAGAAAACAATCCCAGTAGCTCTAATCCACAAAATTAAGCCTATATATCTCCATCACAAGAAAGTAATTCAAGCTGTCAAGTAATATTATTTTGAGTTCTATTCATTGGGAACAAGCAAGCAAATAATTTCAAAACCAAGCACCCTAATTGTCTCAAGTAGTGTCGATTTATGCCTATTTTATCCAAGAAACAGTCTAGACACAAGCATCCTCAAATCTTATGGAACCTTATAAAAACAGTATATACACCATAGGAAACATCAAACATATGTTGAAGAAACCCACGTTGCTTTTGGAATTGAATGGGTCATGCCAAGATATGATATTGAACTTCACCACCAAATAGGTTAAGCTTTAGAGTTGCAAACAAAGACCTCCCCAACAAATAGGTTAAGTTTCACAGTTGCAAACAAATTTCCCTCATGAGATCTAAGCAAAACCCATTCTTCACAAGGAAGAATTACTAACCCACCTCCCAAAGAAAGAGGATGCATGTGAGAACGCTAGCAAATACCAAAATTTGTGGTACAGAAAAGATTCTAACTTAATATAGTGTTCGGCCTCACCATCAACTTACCCATTAGCTTAAGCATTTCGAGTTATAAACAAAATTCCCTAAATACACAAAATTAACTATCAATCCGTCCTCTAAGCGTGACCATAGGGACTCCAGGCCCTTGGCTTGCCCTGGAAGGTACAAAAGAGCCATAGCTAAAACCGCCCTCACCTAGGGCAAGTGGAACACAGCTGGGTTTCGAAGGAGGGCAAAATTCGAGGGCACACTGACTTGGAGGTTGGACCGGTTGACCACCCAGACCACTTGGGGGTAGCCAGCCATGAACCACTAAGGCGACCACCCCTGGTGGTGATTAACCATCAATACGATTAAACAATTATTTACCTCACGTACAACCACACATACAGATACATACCCTCAATACCATCATACCTTAAACTTAAAATATTAAAAAGAAGTAACACAAACCAACGATCAATCAGAAACCCAATTAGAAATCGAAATCAGAGAAATCGAGACGTACAGATTTGGAGAGGGAGATATCGAAGGAGACCGACTCCGAAGCGATCGGCGACATCTTCGGCGACGTAGAACTGGATGAAGAGAGATTATCCAAGAAGTTGTTCTCGATCGGATTGGGGACGCATAGGTACTGAACAGAGATTATGCGGCTCTGTTGACAAACTACTTCTGCATCTGCGGCTAGCATGGTTGTGACTAAACACTATGATTACAAGCGGAATCCCACTTTTACACCCCAATTTGATTGATCGATCAATCGATCGAACGAGTGATTTAAGTATTTCTTTGTCTTTGATTGTGAATCTTCGAATGCAGTAGTTGAGAAAGTTGGAAGAGATGTGGGAGAGATTGGAGAAATTAGGGTTTGGTTTTGGAAAGATATCTGAGCAGCCAAATAAACCAGGTGCTCGTTTTATATGTGCGGGAGTTTGTAATGTGTACGCAAGGTGGAAAGGCGGTTCACGTTCCTTTTTTTACCTGAACAATAACTTCTTTTTTATTTTTACATTCGTGTCCTTTTTTCAAATAAAAAACTAAATAGTACTGTAGTACTTCTGTGAATTAATTTGTAACATTTTTTCAATAATTTAGTGAATTGAGGGGTGGTTTGGGTAAATTGAAAAAACTAGTTTTTTGGTTTTATCCTTATTCAAATTTTTTTTGCATTTGTTGATTTTCGGTCGATTTTTTGTGGTTTCAATTTTTGGATTATTTTTTGTCTTTATTCATAAAACTTTAAGTTTGGCTAATAATTTTATACTTTTTAGATTCTTCTCGTCAAGACAAGCCAAGAAATCACAATAAACCGACCGAAAACCAACAAATGCAAAAAAAAATTGAATAATAACAAAACTAAAAAACTAATTTTTTCAATTCATCCAAACCAACCCTAATATAGATGTTTAAATTGGTGCGAAAAAATAAAATTTATCAAAACTCTTTAATTTGCAAAAAGTAACAATTTTTGGTTCGGACTTTAATTATAGGACGGATAGTATATGTACTTCAGTCATAAAATTACATTAACCCCTTTAAACTTACCAAAAAAAGAAAAAGGAAATGGACAACAAAAGATATGTTAAAAAATATAGAAAAAAAAAAAAAAAAAAAGGGAATTGGGTCGTAGAAGAATCCAAATAGGATGACACTAAAATACAAAAAAGAAAATGATTTCAAACTTGTGGACACTAATTACAACCTTTTTAAATTTATCGTGCGTCAACCCTTGAAAGTTCTGATCAAATACAAAAGATGCAGACATTCCAAAACAATCCCTAAATATAAAGATGTTTATTGGTTGCTTTATATATAGTATTTAAATAAAAGATTAAGAACATCAGATAGAGACAATCAGACGAATAAAAAACTACCGCCAAAACAAACACCGATGATTGCTTATTTGCTTGCTTCCCATTGCAAAACACACATATGTGTTCCTTAAACAACTTGTCTTGGGTTTTTTTTGTTTTTTTTTATTTATTGCAGTATATGTTTATTAAGAATGTCCTTGCCAATAGTACTTGTGGCTTTAATTCAACCATTCAAAATTGGTCACTAAATCTTATCACAATTACACTTCCTTTGTTTATATTCTAATCACTTACCCCACTAGGCTTTATAACCTTTTATTCTATACATAACAATATAATAAGGAATAAATTCGTAAATATTATTTTTTCTATACAGACATGGCGTAAGATTTACTCTAGCGAAGAAGATATTATATATATATATATATGGTTAAGTTTCACATCCAGACATTTCATTTTCGGACTTTTTATCCAAACAAAATTTTGACGATCTAATTCGTCGAATGTGTTCAGAAAGTGTTTGAAGTGTCTTCGCAGAAAATCTTCAAAAAAAATTCCGGGAAGGGCTTGATCCAAGCAATTTTCGCAAAAATATACAAATACAGTTTTTGCAAAAACTGTTTGGATCAAGCCCTTCCCGGTATTTGTTTTTGAAAATTTTTCGCTCGGACCCTTGAAAACACCTTCTGAACACATTGGACGGATCTGATTTTCTAAAAAAAATTTGCAACACAAAAAAAAAAATCCATTTTTTCCTTATTTCCAAGAGTGGATAAAAAGATTTCCTTGTATATATATATATTAATAGGCTAGTTAGTTGGATCATAATTAGGAGCAGTGGATACCGCTTCATCGTGCTGTTTATTGTTTTTCAAACTTTTTTACACCAGTACTTTAATTCGGTGCAAAAAAATTCAAAACACAATACACGGAAGTACTTCATTTTTTGATTTGAAAAACGGTAAGAGAGAGAGTAAGGGACACTTATTTTGGAACGAAAGGAGTAGGGTTTAAGAATTTATGCATCAATTTAAATGGCAAGAAATACACGTGTTGATTTTGATTTATGAGGTTCCTTGCAAGTTACGGGTAAGACAAGGATAAAAGTCTTGAATTGACGCAGTATACATAGTTACTAAATACTATATTCTCTTTTTCTTTTCTTTTTTTGGGTGCTGTTAAATACTTTTTCTTTTTCTTTTTTGAAAGGTCTGTTAAATACTTTTTTTTTGGTCCATCGGAAATTCAGTTAAATACTATTCACACAAGCATCATCGTGTGAGTTTTGAATGACTAACGCTTTGTCTGGAACATGAGGAAAGAAAGGAAAAGGGAAGGAAAATGAAAAAATTTCCCTCTCTGTGTTTGGTTTGGAGAGAAAGAGGAGGAAAAATAAAAAAATTAAGTTTTGTTAATAGTGAAAGTAAAATTTTCTTCCCGCTTTTCTCTTATTTTTCTCTCATTTTATTTTCTTTCCCTTTTTCTTTCCTTCCTCATGTTCCAAACATAGCCTTAAAGTTTCTAGAAGGCTATTCACTGGGTAATTATTCAACAGTCTTTGTGGCGTTGGAGTGCCCCAACACCCCTTTTCTTTTTTCTTTTTTTTTTGGATAAGGGCCCTTACACCCCTCAACACCACACATTTCTATAGAGTCTATAGTAAAAGGATCCTATAGAAATGTGTGGTGTTGAGGGATGTTGAGACATCACCCAAATAATTTCTCCAATCCACTAACTTTGGTTTTTTTAACAGTCTTATCCACTGTCTTACCCGAAGTTTGTTTATGCGGAGGGCCTAATGCACTAATAAAATTTCCACAATTTTTTTCACTAATACCAACCTAATACCATCAGGTCCATCAGGATAGAAAGGAAAGCTTAAGAAAGAAAGTAAGGTAAAACGAGATGACTACACATCCACCTTTTTTCCCTTTGGTAACTCAAGTATTGAGACCAGTTTATGCGCACTTCAATTAAACTTCGATAAATAAATTCCATCCTCTATTAGAGAGGGGCCAACCAAAGCCCGAACTAATGAATTGGTCCCTATAAGAGTTGATAGAACACAGAATGTTTCAAATTGAGACTTTTAGAAGAGAGCAAACCCCTCAGTACGAGGCATTGACCACTAATATGGTACTACAATAATGGAGAGCCACACTGAGACTTCCCTAGAGTGGTTGGTGGTGCGAATAAGATAGGAAACATTGAGAACACATGGCAACATTGGACCATGTTAACCTAAAACCCCAGGTTGTTATCATGGAACTTATTACTGCCAAGAATATGTATCCATCTGCACAATAAAGCAATAAAAATGGCTTTTTTTCATACAAAAGGTAGCTTTCATCAGAGTTGGTGCAAAAAAGAAAGCACCAGCTTGCACCAGCCACTCCAGATACCGAATATGCCTTATTTTACATTGGCCACAAATCATGCTTGGATAAAAAAAATGTCGGGACCCTTCTAGATGTTTGTGTGTGTCATAGGTAGCAGCTAGGCATATATGATGGATAATAATAAAATAAAATAAAAAAAGGTTATGGGTCTTGTGACTCGGCTTAGGCCCCAATTGGATAAGCATCCACACATCTTTTTAAAAGTCATTTCCATGTTTTTCTCACTGGTCCTTACTTTTGGAATTTCCACAATAAAAGGTCATCAAAATATAAAAGTTGATTGTACTAATTGAGAAAAGTATCCAAAGAAAAGAAAAGTTGACACTACATGACACTTAATGAGACTAGGAAGCATGAACAAAACTAGTGCAGATCTATGGTTCTAATTAGGTTTATATTGGATTCTACCAAAAAATTATTCAATTCTGTAGTGGCACACATTCAATGGGTTGCACAAACCATTGACCTGCCGAGGTTTTCTCAGGTCCGAGAAGGCAATTTGGATTCTACCAAAGTATTCAATTCTTTAGTGGCACACAATCAATGGGTTACACAAACCATTGACTTGCCGAGGGATTCTCAGGTCCGAGAAGGCAGTGTGCTGAGAAACTTTTCTCATTTCGAAGTGTGCGTAAACTGGTCTAGACACATGGTTATCAAGAAAAAAAAAACTTGCTATTACCTTTACGGATAGAGAGCAACAAAAAGAATTAGATGTACATGTTAAGTAATGAAAAAAAGTAAAACCCCGAGAGGTTTGGCCAAATGGTTATGAGAAAGTATTAAGTGTTCCTACATTAGACCAGAATGTTCATTTCCGAGTCCAAATGAACATTTTAAACCGTGGGGCCACCGGAGGTTTATCCAATCGTTAACTTCAAGGCCTTCAAGGCCCCAAAATTAGTTAAGGTGCGCGTAAGTTGGCTCAGACATCCGGTATATTAAAAAAATATACAAAGAAGATAAGGTGGTCCACTATCCCAACAAAAGAGTTTACATTAATTTCTCCTACTTCAACAAATTAACAAATGAAGTGAGACCAGAGAAATGAAACCCAAAATGAAAAGCTTGAAAAAAGATACGCGAATCGGCACATACCCTGGCTGCATGGCAATATAGCAACACCAAATGATGTTGACCAATTGAGCTCAAAATTGCCGCAGAAATAATGCAGAAACTTCAATGCAATCTGATTTCTAGAGCTACACGTCAGAGTTGTCTTCACAGCATTCGGGCTTATGGTCATTCTGTAACTTCTCCCACAGGCATAACACCTTCCTTGGGTTTTGATAATGGGCAAGAATATAATTTGACTCACATCCGGCATTGTGAAAGCGCTCATCGCTGATATACTGCACTTTGTGACCATTTTTTTTGAATTCCTCAATCCATATGCCAACAGCTACGTCTTCTAGTTTAAAGAGCTGCAAAGACATGAATATATGAACTCACATATATAATTTCAAAAGTCAAAAATTAGACGGTGACTTAATAGCATAGTTCCACTAAGACTCTACACCATATGCTTTGGAGTTCACAACAATGTGAAAATTCAAATATCTCCATGAAGAGGTTTACGGTCCCAGTTCATTTAACATTTTGACTTCTCTAGAATTCTTGGCTCACTAGATGTTCTACTTGTACATTAAATCCACGGGTAGGACCTCAGCATCATACCTGCAGGTCTCTTTTTCGGTGGCCTTGGACAATGAATCTCGCAATGTCTTTGGAAACTACATAACCAGGACCGTGGGCCCATGGTGGGTATGATGCAGGAGGCCATTCCTGCCAAGAGACCACTTGTCAAATCAAATAAGCAATGTAACGAGGGCAATTCCATCATATACAAGTAGAGTTTACTACTAAGATTTTAGAAAGATACCTCAGTACTGATATACCATTTGTTATCTTTGTCTCTATGGGGTGATGACTCAAAGGATACAAGGCCGTACAACAGACCATTAGAAACCTTCCCTTTCAAACTGGAAAGAACTTCATCTATTCTAACAAAAGCATCATCGTCCGTTTTCATTATATATTTGGCAGGTAGTATCTCAGTCTGCAAAAGAACAAGTTAATACTAGGTGAACCTCACGTATAGAGTCATGGAGAAAAAAATAGGTTCAAAGGAAGATAACTAATATCCTTGCTCTCTTAATTATAAATGCATCAATGCTTTGCCGAGAAAAAAAAAAAGTAACGAATACGGACCATAAATCAAGCAGAGTTTTCTCAAACAAGTCACAACATTACTTCACTGTGGCAGTGAAATCTCATGCATCTACCATGAGTTTAAACTAAACATATTAGGAAATCTTTCAAGGGAATGAAAACACAAACCAGAGAGCTCCTACTCTCTTAAAGTCATGCTTACTATTTTGTTCGATCATTGTACGAAACAGCTAGAAGGCAATGAATTTCTGATTGGAAGGCCTCTTAACGATTGGATTTGATAGATTGTTTTCCACTTTTCCAAAAAGCCAAGAAGAATTGAAATCCCTACTCCATGATAAGAGAATTTTAAGTACTACTTCACAAAACGACAAGATAACTTCATTTAAAGATGGTTTTGAATGTGTTTGCAGATGCACAATAAGTCAATAGTTAAACACTCAACTCAGAAATGCTTTTACACTTTTTGGACAATGATAGGTCTGAGGATCTAAAGGAGAATGAGGAGGGAGATGTGGTAAAAAATTATACAACAAAATTTCTGATGGACCAATGGATGTCTGAAAAATGTTGAGAAGTAGTGGAACTTGGGTTTATTCAAAGTGGAAAGTAGTTTGGCCTCTAAACACTTTGTGTCGGGATTTGAATACCAGCCTTTTGCAAGATTGAGAATTGTGAAGAATAATGAGAACATCCACCAAATATATACACAGTGTGACCATGGCAACAAGCATGCTTGCATCCATAAGGAAATCATTAACTAACAGCGGCAACCACTTTTTGCTTACGAAACAATAATTTACTTACCCCTAAAATGCAAATCGCAATTGTCTTTAAAGTGAGCAAACTGTAGTAATCAACAAATGGCATCAATTGAATATCCCCATACGCTTGAGCTTCTTTCCACAGATGAAAATTGACCTCCTTATTTTTATGCTGCAGGTTGCAGAACACAGAATAAGGAAAAACCACATATGTGTTTATAAATATATCCAGTTATTCACCCAGAAATTTCATTTTGCATGAATGTCTTTACCAAACACAACTAGGACAGACTCATTGGCAGGAAATCTTGAATATAAACTGAAAATTTCATGCATGACTTAATATACACAGATCTGAAAGGAAGGATTCGCCCAATGGCAGGCTAGCTGTTAACATTCTACTGGCACGGGTTTGACAATTGAGCCATGAATGCAGCTGAGCACCCAAGCCCTCACTTCAGCTGGGAGCCTAATGCACTAGGCTTCACATTTATACACATATATACAGTTATAAACGATTCATAAAGGAAAATTGCAAACTTATAAGAGTCCTGTTCAGGCGAAATCTGAAGCTAATACAAGAGCATATTTCTAAAATTACATGCACTCCTACAAGTTGGCAATGCTCACTTACCAGCCCAATGAAAAAGCGGACAGCCACATTGCCAGAGCGTATAGCCTCGTATTGCATCCAAGACCTCCTCAAAGCCATTCGACGCTCGAAATTATTTGTGTTGGAGAAAATCCCAATTAGCATTACAAGTCTTTTTGCGGAAAGAGGTGGAACTTTGAGGCGCTGAATATCGATTACCAAATCAAAATCTTCAGAAACAGGCAATCCTTTCGCTAAGGCAGATATGAGATCCAAACCACCAGCCACTTTGACTCCACCAACTAGCCATGGTTCAAGGTTCTGCACTCGTAGAAATTTGCATTCAAGGTGGAAATAACCACTCCTATTAAGATCACACATTCCAATAAACCATCCAGTATTTTGTTTGAATGAATTGCCAGTAGACTTTTACCTCACCTTCCTATATGCAAAAGATGTTTCATGCCTTCCATTCACAGTCATGTGGAATCCCTCTAATCCAGCCCACAATGTTGCAGTAAATGGGTTTCCATCAACAAATGGGAAATTAGCACTTGCATGAGCACTTCCACTGGAAACATTGGTCAGTTTGTCACTATCAGGATGACTTGCATTTGAATTCCCTCCCCCTGGTCTTCTGACAACTTGTTCATTGCACTTCACAAGTCCATCAACTATAACTTCCACCAAAGCATGTTAAATTGCTGATTGCAAGCAAAACAAAACTTCCACCAGAAGAAGTGCAAAAATGGATTAGAACCTATTTATAAATTTACAAAGACCACTTGAAGATTATAAATTTACAAAAACCAGTGTGATGTGGTCCTTTTTTGTTTTAGAGGGGAGGGTAGCAAGACTGGAAACCAAAATAGACAAAATTCAAGTTTGAAAATATGGTAGAGTACCACACCTTTCTGGGCAGTAGAGGACCCATAATCAGGGCATCGTTCTTCTTTTCCCCACCCTAGTTCATTACCCCATGTGTTTTGGACTATTAGTGGTTCTTCCGTAAGGTCATCCCCTGGCATGCAGACATTGTAATGCAAAATTACAGGAGGAATTCCTTCCTCTGGGAATTGTGAGCCCATGAGGTCAATTTGGAATCTAACGCCATGCCCATCAGGTATTCCTATTACAGTTATTGATGAATCCTCCACCAGACCACAAGGAATGTGGAGAACGTTTCCATTGCTGGATATTGTTGAATTAAATACACTGACAGAATACGGACAATCTCTACGTCCCATATTATTACTTCTATTTCTAGTCTCAAAATATTTGGAGGCTTTTTCCTTTGCAACAACGGACAGCAACTCTTTCCACGCAAATGCAGCCTCTTTAATCCCTTGAGCGGTTTCAGGCAGAGCATCAGACCTAGAGAGTAAATCCCGCATTTGCGCCCATACAAGCAATGACATGGAATCGTCTTCAGAACTATTTTTCCAAGTGTACAGATCATCCAGCCCTTCAACATCAAGAAGGTGGGGCTTTTTCTTGACCTCACTTCGGATTTTTTTCACTTCGGTATGTGATGAATTGACTTTATCACTACGACTAATAACAGGAGAATTATCAGGCGGATGGTTATAGAAGAAATCATATGCTGACTGCTTCCGAGGTTGTTTTCCTATAAAGCTGTAGCAAAGAACCAAAATGGTACCAAATGCTAAAACGAACATGGCTCCAGACCACTTCTTCATTCCCGGTAACTGTCTCCTAAGAATTACTTGTAAATCATTCCCATTGGTTTACATGATTTGTAAATTCACGATGGGATGTGCCCCACCAGGATCTTCTCATCGGGGTAGTTCAGCTTCTTTCTCTGACCGGAACTGCAAATGATCTGGGAAAGTGCTTTCAAGTTTAAATTGAAACTTGCAAGAAGGAAAACAACCAAGTACTCAGCAGTTGCTGGCTTTTATGTATAAGCTGTTAATACGAATATGCGTCTGTACAGACATATGAACACACACACTAAATGAAATTATTACCATCCTTTCAAACACAATAAATATAAATGAAACTAATTCATTTGGATAGAACTGAACTCAGAGATGAAGGGCATTGACATTTATAGTCGATATATTTGAAACAAAAGTGGAAGTTTAATTGGAAGTAGAATAGGTAATGTTAGTAAGACTACTTTTGTGGAACTTCACGTCAAGGATTCCAACCAGTACCATTAAGTGATAAATCGCCCCAATCTCAAACCCATCATGACAAAGTTCCCAATTTCAACACTGGAACATTTAAGCTGTTTTCATCAAATTATTAGTGCCAAATACGTTAGTTTCAAATCCATTGATTCGAATGCACAATCACACAGAATACACGTGAGGCTACTCTCTAAAGCAGTGAATTCCTAAATGGTAATGGCTAAGATTTATTAAGAGTACTCCAAAGAGTAATTTAAGCGAACAAACCAAACCAAGCCATACATCCCAATCACTTGGGTCGGCCGCATCAGAGAAGGCAGGAAAAAACATACATCACAACGATTTCAAAAAACTGAAAACAAATAATAAAACTACACCTTGGCTCGATTCGAGAGCTACCCACATTGCAGAAACTCGATTCAATTTCTCTTTGGATCTGCAGCACAGGGAATAAATAAACAATGAGCGGTTGATTGAACTCGAAACTGAAGTGAAATTGAACTCACCGAGCAAAATCGAACTCGAAGTCACCTTCCTGCACAATCTTCCACAGAGGAAGTGGGATTTCTGAAAACGAAAATTCGGAACTAGAAATCGCCGTTTGAAGTATCGAAATGAAATTGAACTGATTTGCACAGTGCTTCGAATCAACTTCTACTGGTTTTAACTGTTCATCTTCTACTGTTGCTCGCTGCACTTTGTATTTTATGTCCTGAGAAGAACGTTTATAAGAGATGCGAGATTACACAATGCGGCGTCGTTTTGGGGTAGATGACATAGGTTGAACCTATGCCATGTACCTAAAACGGCGTCGTTATCCTTTTCAGGCTTCCTGCAACGTAATTCGTCGCTCAAGATTCAATTTGGGATTATTTATCTAATCGAAACTGTTCAAGTTTTAGATCTTGTCGATAACATAAATCTTGTTAATTATTACACAAATTTAGTTCTTATTTGTACATAATCGGAGATGATTTGTGTGATTTTATCTTTGTGAAAATAGATTTGGTTACATTTAATCCAACCCCTCTTATCAGAAAATAATGTCAATTGAAAGGGGTTGAGTAATTGCTCAATTGTGATTCATTATATGATTATTAATACAATCAAAAGAGTTCATGTTATAGAGTTTATCAAGAAGATAAACCATATAAAGAATTATGCCAATCGATAATTGAATCATACATGATCGAAGATGATTTAAGTGAAATTGTTTTTCTGAAAATAGAGTTGGCTACACTGGATCATACCCATTTTAACTGTTCATCTTCTTCGAGCTCTCTATATAATCCGACAACGTCGGAAAAAACGACGACACAGAACCACCGTCCTTCCTCAACTTCATCACTCCAACTTGGTCGGAACCGTACGATCTGAGGGTGCACAGACGTGGCTGCAAAACGATCTCCACATTTCCCGTCATCGCCGTTGGAGACACGTCACAACCCCAGATCAATTGCTGAACTTGCACCGAAGTCGCCGGTTTTTCGGACTTTAGCTCGCAGAATACTAACCGGGCCGCCGTGGCTATGAGAGAGAGAGAGAGAGAGAGAGAGAGAATCTGTGGAGGATTCAAAGGGCGGAGGTTCTGTTAGTTTATGGGTGGTTTCTTTTGGAGGTTGGATTTCATTTCCACTGACTCAGCTCGTCAATCCAATTGCTGTTTCTATCTCCGACCCAGATTGAGATCTGGAACATTTTTTTTGTTCTTTAAGTCCCATTTGTTTGGCCTTAAAATATTTTTCTCTTGAATACATTACTCATTACGGAGGCCTAATTTGTTCGGTTTTTGTTGATCTCTGATATATACTGTATCTACATTTACATATACATATATGTGTGTGAGAGATAAATAATGGGATGAGAGATGAGGGGAGAAAAATAAAATGGATTGGGTTGGGTCGGATTTGACTAGACTCGTCCTTGACCCATCCAAATTAAAACCGTCTACTCACGACTCATATTTAACTCATAACTCATGTTAATCCACTCAAACACAATCCTATCCACATATTTTCCACCTCTAATTGTGCTGCGGTTGTTGTGACGTTTTCTAGTTCACATACCAAATTGTGCGAAATGATTTCCCAAAAAATAAAACTAGCTGCAGTTTTACAGCCTAAGATGAGACAGGACCAAACATTTGGACGGAGAGAAACGATGAGATAAGGAGGAAACCCTTTTCTCACCAAATTTTACCATTTTTTTGGTGAGAAAGGGAATGAGCCATTTCAAACATTTTATACTCCATTTCTCACCGAATTATTCAAATTACTCTCTCCGTCCCAATTTGCTTGTCCCTTATGGGAAAATGAATTTTTAAGGAGTGTGAAAATTTTATATTATTTTTTATGTTTTGCCCTTAAGTCCAGTCAATCGTACTGTGTCCAATTTTTTGGGGCTAATTTTTTATATGAAACATAAAACATATGCAATATGAATCTTATTTGATAGACATCAATTAGTTTTATCATACAAAGTTTTCAAAATCATAAAAACCGTTATAAAATAAAAGATAATAGACAAGCCAATTTTTTTAATTAGGGAAACCACTGAAAATGAATCCGCTATTGGCTATCGTTGGGCTCTATGGTAGAATCAGTGGGGACCTGAGAGGTGATAGTGAGATGCAAAAAGTACTTTTTAAGGGCAAAATTGAAAAGTGACTTTGTTTTGATAAATGTTTTTAGAAATTGGACAAATATTTTGAGACATCCCAAAATGAAAAGAATGACCAGCACTTTGGGACAGATGGAGTAATTACTAAATGATTTGGTGAGAAACTCTAATCATTTCTTTTCTTTTCTCATCAAATCACTCGACCCAAATGGGTATTGTCACCCTTGAGAAACTCTAACCCTTTCTTTTCTTTTCTTTCCTCACCAAATCACTTGATCGAAATGGGTATTGTCAATGGATAAAAAAAAAAAAAAATGGGTATTGTCACCCTGTCATGTGTGAATTTGATAAAATAAAAGTCGCATATATAACTTATGCTGCCGTATTCGAACATATTTGTGTCAGTCGTCTGATTTGCATGGTTCATTCGATAGTCATGAACATATCTACATTCGAATCTCTACGAACAAGACTAGACAAAAGAAATAGTATTATATAACATCTCTACGATGAAATTGAGATGAAACAATTACTTTGCTTGTACTTGCATTTCAAATTTTACAAGATTACTAGTACAAGATATTACAAATGTTATTAGCATCATTCACCAATCTATTCATGTGATGTGGAGTTAATAAAATAAGATTAAGGTATACATTAATGGGAAACATATTCCTCTCCATGAAACAGACCTATAGTCCATATTTTCCTCCCCTTTTTTGTTGAATCCAACGGCCCCGATTTGAGATTATATGTTCCAAAAATTAGTGTTCCTTTGTGCCCAATTGTTTTGGGTCATTGGAATGCATGTATTTTGTTTTTTGTTTTAGTAAAATTTTTATGTGATCCAATAGCCGGAAATGCACCAGAACAAAGAAATACAGAATTTTCAAAACAGAGGATTTGATTCCAACAGCAAGAGTGAAACTAACTTACAAAATTAGAGCAAGTTAAACGATGGTAGGTCAAGTGCGAGTGTGGCACTATGCTGTCCATAACCCTGAGCTCACAAATTCAACTTCCTAACGCCACCAAAAAACATCTAGGACAACAAGAACTTTGTCAATTGCTCACTTTCGGGTCCAACAATGTGACAAACACTAAATAATTTACAAATTATAGTATCCTAAAATATACACATGTCAACACCACATTCATGCATGTTGCAATACATGGGTAGAGTTATGGCACAATTTTGGATTCAAATTGATACAATTCACTGATAAGAATTGCCACCCAAGTTGAAAACTTAGAAGGCGCGGCACAAAGAGTTCCAGTAAGCTTCTGCTAATAACGAAGCTGCTCCTCTCAGTTAATGAACCAAGTACATACCGAACAAATAATGAAAGGTCAACTCAAATGAAATTTCAGAACATGAAACCAAAACATGCATTTGCACCCTAAAGCAATTGGGTTAAATTACCTTCGTACTATATATATAGGGTAAACTTCTAATCCGGACTTTTAATTTCCGGACTTTTTATACAAAAATTTTTTTGACGATCCGATCCGTCCAATGTGTTCAGAAGGTGTTTTCAAAGGCCCTCGCGGAAAATTTACAAAAAAAAACACCGGGAAGGGCTTGATCCAAGCAGTTTTAAGCAAAAATATATAACTACAGTTTTTGCAAAAACTGCTTGGATCAAGCCCTTCCCGGTATTCTTTTTTTGAAGATTTCTCGCGTGAACCCTAGAAAACATCTTCTGAACACATTGGACGGATTGGATTTTCCAAAAAAAAATTGCAACACAAAAAAATCCCATTTTTTCTTTAAATCCGGGAGTGTGGACTAGAAAATCCACATATATATATTTAATATTAACGATCTCCGATTCTGGTGAGGGAAATAAGTATAAAGCCTCGCCATAGCAAAAACTTGTCCCAGCAAAGCAGAAAAACCTGTTACAAACAACATGACAAAGCGGTTAGCAGGGAATTTTTTTTTAAGAAAACAATCAATTTGACCTACCCAAAGCGGTTTCACTGCTTCAAGTCCCATGTCCGAGTGCACATCAAGGCTTCCCTCAAAGGCGGCCCAGAGGC
The DNA here is from genome assembly GCA_022606695.1 of Vaccinium macrocarpon. Classification (NCBI taxonomy): domain Eukaryota; kingdom Viridiplantae; phylum Streptophyta; class Magnoliopsida; order Ericales; family Ericaceae; genus Vaccinium; species Vaccinium macrocarpon. Next base: position 563,211 of record CM040175.1, on the reverse strand, counting down.
CATGATCCGTGGTTCAACCACTCTTGGTATTGTGCTAAAAGCCTCATCTGAAGTAGCAACAGACATTGGAATAACCAAAAAATCACGGGCCATCTTAGACAGGATTGGATACTTGGGGCTTTCAGCTTTCCACCATTTCAACACATTGAAATCCTGGGTCCAAGACAAAACCGGCTCCTCCAGATACCGGTCCAAATCCGACTTTGGTGGCTTATTATTGGATTCAATGAACTGGTTATAGTCTGGCAACCAATCTGAATTTTCGGAACCTCCTCTATCCGTGCTTCTTGGTAACTCCTCTTCCAAATCAGAAAAAGCTGAATCACTCACAGATTTCTCTTTCTCAAGATCTTGGTTCAAATAATCACTGTAAATGCTATGAACAGCATCCAAAACAAGTGCACTTCGCGAGTTCCCATCACTTTCTTCACGTTTGGAGGAGATATAGTCTATGTATCTCATCTGATGACGGGGATCCATTACTGAGGCGATTGACAACACAAAAAAACATGTCTTCCAAGTACCTATCAAGTCTCCGTAGCATTTTCTTGGCCACTTTGCTAGTGAAACTATCTGAGCTAACAGATTCCTGGAATAAAATTCCCCGAAGCTCTTCGAGATTATGGAGAAAGATGTTAGCAGTGGCATAATTTGTGTCAAAAATTGACCTTGCTACTGCCTCTGCACTTTCAACCAGCTTACAAATGCATTTGACTTTCTCCCACTCATCAGCAGATGGTACTTCATAAAAGTCTTCCAAAGAAAATTCACCCATGGCATCCTACTCCAAAGCCTCCTTTAGCTTGCATGCGGTGAGGTACCAAACAGAAGCAGAGTTCCAAGGAATCAGTAAACTAACTTTATCGATGATGTCACGTATCTCCTTATAAGCAGCGTTCGCCATTAGATTAAACATCTCAGCACAACACTTCACACAAAATAGTTTTCCATCAAGTTGAAGCTTCTTCTTTTGATGAACACCGCCTTTAAATTCCTCAACCATTTCATTGTAAACATTGCTCTCCGCCAAAGTAAGACCAGATATCTTGCTGTCAATTTCCCAGTCTTTCACAGTTATTAGCGTGGCAGAATGGAGGATTTCACGGTTATTATCTGTTAGACACCGAAAACCAAGAACCCACTTTTTAAAATTCCACCTGTCATCAATAAAATGTGCTGTTAAGCACATGAAGACATCATCTGATCCACTATGCCTGTAGTATCTCAATTCATCAACCGAGAGACTAATTTGCCCATCCATGTTTTTTAAGATATGCTCAACCCTCAGCTTATCTTTCTTATAAATTTGCAAGCAATCGCCTTTGATAGAAGAAACATCAAGCGGACATGATGGAAACATATTTTTCATAAGAGTAACAACATCTGGCAATCCACTGGAGCATATGTACTTTACTAATTCCTGTTTCCCTTTCTCGTAGTCGCTAACTAAATGTTCTGTTTCATCATCACCATCGCAGTCATCAGCATTAGCATCAGCATCATCAATATCATCATCATCATCACAATCACAATCAATCACAGTGAAAGTCACAGTTGCTATCCGTCCATTCAACATCCTTGGCATCACCAATTTCATTATCCTGCTTTATGCCTAATCAAGGGATGAACATGATATGATAGTTATTTAGAAGCAAACACAAAAATAGGGTTAAACTAATTCAAAGGGTAGGTTTTTGTCTAGCATTTACATGTATCGATAAAAATTGTCACTTCCTTGCTTTCTGAAAAGCATCCGAATATTTTCTGTATTTCAGGCTCAATGCATTTAACCTTAAAATAGTTCTGATAAGATATTTCCACTATTTTCAGTTCTGATAAGATATTTTCCACTATTTTCAGTTCTTGGTTGCACCATATCTGCGTAAAATAAATTCTTGTGTAAGAACATTGGTGCCCCTAACACCTGTCCCCACCAACTTCTCGGTTGCACCATATCTGTGTAAAATAATTTCCTGTGTAAGAACATTGGCACCCCAAACACCTGTCCCCACCAACTGTAGCCATATCTCAGCCCAACGGCCATTTAAGACTTTCAGACTTGTATTTTGGGCATATTTCAACACATGCACTAAGCTATTCACACCATCCTAATCGTTCATTGAATCATTGCTATTCTGTTCAAATTACTCGCACAACTTTTTTTTTGGATTTCCTTCCTCGCCTATCTTTTGTTGTTTTTTTGGGGTTAAGTTGAAGTTCTATTGAACAAACCTGATCATAAAGGAGCCAAAGGGACCCCAGACAATGAGAGAAAAACAAGGTACCAAAAAAAAAACAGACAAACACAAAGCTAGGACAAATGCTAGGACCAAAGAACCTGTCACTAATTGACCATTTTCTGCAGATTAGCCTGTTAGCATCCGTCCTCACCTTCAAGAACTGAGGAAGGCTCGAATATTATTCTCAATATTGATCACCGACTGCCAGTGTTTTAAAAATCGCGCTTAAGCGCAAGGCGAGGCAAGGCGCATGTCTAGCGCTTAATAGGGTTACGATTAAGCGCAAAACCATTAAGCGCACCTTAAGAGCTGAAGCGCAAGGCGCACACTTTTGTGTATTTTGCCTAGATTTCATCCTAACCCTTCATCTGGATTAAAAAAAAAACCCCATGTGCCAAGTGCACCAAATAAAATTTTGATAAACCTACACTTATCGACATAGCAGCAACCAGCAGAGATCGAAAAAACCCTAAAGAGGCTCCAGTTCTAGTCTGATCGATCGACTCCTTCTCCTTAACAAGTAACTTCTCTTTCTTCCTCCTCCTTCTTCTTCTTCTTCTTCCTCTTCCTCCTTCTACTCTGTTTTTTTTTCTTCTTCTTCTCTGTTTCTCTCTTCTTTTTTAACTAGACTTCATCTTTACATATATAAAAAAAAAAATTCTAAATAACTCCAGTTAGTTTTTTTTTCTTCTTCCTCCTTATGTTTTATGCTTTATGACATTTGAATGTTTTATAAGTATTTGCTTGTGTTGAAAGTATTACCTATATTTGAATTCTACTTGTTCTAAAAAAATGTGTGTCTCGCGTTAAAAAGGCGCGCGCCTCACCTTGCGCTTAAAGCTCCAAAGGACCATGGCGTCTCAGTGCACCTATCGCTATTTAAAACACTGCGACTGACTCACAGTAACTATGAAGCATGGATACTCTATTTTGACCTCCGTATCGCGTATCGTACGCGTATCAGTACGCGTATCTGATACGGATACGCTCGGATACGCTCCCAATACGTATCGGATACGTTTTTAGAGTATCTGTAATTTAAATTAAATTTTTATTATTTGGATACATTTTGGACACGCTCCGATACGTTACCGATACGCTCGGATACACTCCCAATACATATCCGATACGTTTTTAGAGTATTTGGATACATTTTTTAGGGTTTTTTTAGTTTTTTTTTTTTCTGTGCTGTAATGGTGAACTTGTCTATTGAAATTTTAGAAACTAAAAATTATATATATTTATAATATATTTATTTTTATATTTTTATATTCAACGTATCGTATCCGACTTATTGGAAAAATCACGTATCCGCGTATCCATATTGTATCGTATCCGTATCTCATATTCGTATTCGTGCTTCATAGCACAGTAGTTCTAACCCACTGAAAACTTCCAGTAGTTATCTCCCACCACAACTGGAACTGGTAAATACAAACAGCAAGAGACAATTTGCAGACCAAATCCTGAAAGGTGACGCCTCTCCTATGCACAACTGCATGCCCATTGGTGTATTACTTGTTCGTAAAACTGTTTCTATGACGTGCCATTCATATTCCTCTTTGTTTTCTCAAAAGTTCTTACAATCAATTCTCAAAACCCTAAAATGAGGACAGTTACAACTTGGAATGAGTACCTCATGATATAAAAATTGTTTTTTTACATACTTCGATCATAAATTTTCTGAATAAACATTTTACATGACGTATATGGTATACCAAAGTACCAAACCCAAGAAAATAAGTTAAAAATCATTTATCCATGGCACATATTTTTTATCCAACCAAACAGAACCTTGGCTTCAGAGACTAAATAGTTTAATGGCTTTATTGACCTAAAATTACATTTCTGTAAAACGTAGAGTACAAGCCTATGGTACAGCATCAAAACAAAAGTGGTTACAAAATTTTTCCAACCAAAAAACATCATAACCATCACCAAAAAAATGCATAATTAGTACCAAAAAATGAGTAACTCACTAAAATTATGCAAATAGCCTGAGATTAAAAAGGGTAACTGATGAACCAAAAAAATACGTTGCACCAAAGTACACGTACCATGCTCCAAAACTCTGCATATCATTTACTTCCAAGGCACACAGTTTCGTAACTAACAAAAAAAATACATAAAACACCAAAAAATGCAGAACAAACACCAAAAAAATGCAAAAACATTTCTGCGGTACACTCAGGTGAATCATAGCTTTCTCCAAATGTAAACTATAAAGTTTGAGAAGAAAGTAGAGTTACCATCGGAATCAGCTCCATTGCTTTCAGAACCAAATTTTTTTTCACTCTTCATCGTACAAGCAGTATCATCAACTTTGCGTTTCGACATTGAATTTAAGAGAAAAAACAAAATCATTAACATGTATGCGCAATCAAAGCTGCAAGGAAAAAATTTCAAATAAAAAATCGGGATTGAAAGTAAAACCCTGGCAAAATCTAAAAAATAAACAATTGAAGTGATCTATGATGGCTTGCAACGAACTAACCTGGTGGGCGGCTTCTCGTTCGTAAAGGATTGTTGAGAGAGAGAGAGAGAGAGAGAGAGAGAGAGAGAGAGAGGGCTATTCGAGAGTGTGGGGAAATGGGAAGGAATTATGGAAGCCAAGAAGAGCATGTTGGGTAATGTCTTTTTTGGCGGGAATTCGGACTGTATCGGATCGTACACGTGGCTTACGCAGGCGACAGTAGCTACGTGGGCCACGTAGAGGACTACCAAGAAATGGGCTTCTGGATGGGCTTTTGAAATGTTCCGAGTGACCACACCAAAATGCTTTCTAAAAAAACTCACAAAATTGTACTAGTCCATCCACATTTTCTGGGTCCATATTTTAGATCTCAAATGGTTCTTTTAGACAAAGTTTCCAAATTCGTGAAAATCAACCTTAATAAGCAAAGAGATGGCATGAATTTTAAAAATGAACCAAAAAATGTGAATGGAGGGAGTAGTGTGAAGCGTGAGCCAATAATACCTTGTGATATCTTTCTGAATGACATTGTAATGGTGGTCCACATCATAGTTTTGTGGGAAAAAAGTTGCCAGAGCCTCCATTTTTTGTTTTTCACATTTACATTTTACTTCTTTTTTTTTTAATTATAATCTGAATATAAAACTCTTTTCATCCCTTTTCACATATATGTTGTTTCGTAAATCTAACTTTTATTAAAGAAACATTATTAACATCTTTTGCATTAATTTTATCCCACTTTACACATTTCATTTCAACTTTTACCTCCACTTTCTAAAATTATGTTCCGGTTTTACCCATTAACTCTTTACCTATTAACTTTTCAAAAAGGGCAAGATAATAATTATACAAATTTTTACCTATTAATTTTTCAAAACTTACACTTATTAAGAGAGCCCAAAATAGAATAGTCAACACTAAAAAGGGGACGGAAGGGGGCATTGAATTAGTAGATTGCTTGAGAAATGTGTTGAATGCATTATGCAACAGAAATAATTTTTGAGAGATGCATATAATACATTCTGTGGCTATTTTATACAACCTCTGTCCCTTTTTTATAGTAGAGTATTTCATTTTGGGTTGTCCTTCAATAAGTGTCAGTTTGGAAAATTAATGGGTAAAAGTTTGCACAATTTTGATTTTGCTATTTTGAGAGGTTAATAGATTTAAGTTTGATTTATGAAGAGCCACAATTAAAAATGGAGGGAGTATAACAAAATGTGAAAATTGAGAAAAACTCATTCCCTTAGTTTTGTCTTTTGCTCTCTAAGGCCATCTCCAATAATGAAGGTAAAGAAGCAAACTAGTCAAAAATTAGTTCGGTGAACAATATTTTCCATTTTTTTTGTGTGCCTCCAATAGTGTAATTAGGTTGTAGGTAAATGGGGTCAAAGGCAGTAGAGAGGGAGGGAAAAAGTAGCAAATGATCTATTTTACACATGATGGGATAAGGAGATGGAAAGAGAGGTGAGGAGGGAGAAGGAGAGGGGAAGAGATGAGGAGATAGAAAGAGGTGGAACAATGCACACGATACACCTGTGTTGACACCACCTTAAAAACACTATTGGTACCCAAAGAGTAGATTTTGATTAAAATATGACATCCAAAGAGTAGTTTTTGATAAAAGGAAGACCCACCTATGGATTCATGAGAGTCCTCAGCTTATTATTGAGTGGGAAATCACTTTAACGGACTAAGCTAATTAGTGGGCCAATTTATCTAGGTCATTGAAGTTAATTTTTACACACCAACTAAAAGCCATCCACTCAAGTTAGTGATTTATAGGGTCATTGGAGGCGCTCTTAGGGAATTCTGGCAATGGCCCATCAACCAAGGGTCCGGAGCCGACTTGAATCAGGCAGAGCAGTAGAGCAATAATCTGAGACAGCTGATACAATTGAATTAAGGCTCGATGTCCGGGACTCCAAACTCCATTTGTATCGGGTTGTGATTTTAATGATCTCTCTCTCTTTATCCTCCCCCAAAAAACAAATAAGAATCCTATTGCAGTACATACGGGCTTTTCAGCAAAAGAAAAAAAAAATCCCATGATGTGACATGTAAAATTCAGAACAAAATATAAATTTTCCATGAACAGGTTCCATCATCTGCCGTGAACCTAACCTCACTTTCAACAAAATGGGTATCGAACTTTTTGGTCGTAGGAGTATATGGAACGATAACCTCACACCACTGTACCAAACGGTACTTGGTCCATTAGAGACAATGCAACAACAAAGAGCAATCTAAATAGCTAATGCAGTAGATACATAAAAGCAGTACCACAAAAGCGACTGCAATACTGAAGAACCATGTTGTAATTCAGTCATTTAACATAATAAAACGTCTCAAAAGACTCCATAGCCTTACTACTCGACTTCTGTATACTACAGGGTTCACAAGAATAACAACCAAAATGCCTCCGCCAAGTTGATTCAGAATACCAGCCAAAAGAAAAGGTATCGCATGCTTCACGGCCACAGCACGTAGACAAAAAGTTTCACCTGTTACAAGTTATCAACCAATTTATCCACAAGAAAAACAAGGAAAATAAAATGGCAAATGTTAATGCCAAAACCATTTTTGATTGTGCCAAAACTCTAATGCATAAAATGCTTGTACTTATGTGTAATGTACATGCCTTTTATGCATTGGAGTTGACACAATCAAAAACAGTTTTGGCATTATCATTGCCCAATAAAATTCTCCTGAATATGATGGCATGAAAAAATATAACCAATACCGAAACAGTCATCACCAAACAATGCCGATAGGAGCATCATCTAGCTTCCTTTCAATCTTTTCTGGCTTCAGAAACCAGCTTCGAAGACTCATCAAAGCATTTTTCAAGTCAGGTCCCAAAGAATCGATCCATTCATCAACTTCTCTTTTTTGGATATAAAAAGCTTTGTCAGAAGTAGCAAGAGATATTGGAATTGCTAAAACATCACGAGCCATCTTGGAGACGGAAGGATACTTGGAGCTCGCAACTTTCCACCAGCTCAATGCATAGAAATTCTCGCTCCACTCTATGACAGGCTCTTCCAAATATATATCCAATTCTGACTTCAGCTGATTGGTAGATTGCAAAAATTGAGTGTATTCTCTCAATAAGTTTGAACTATCATTTGAGTTGCTTTCAAGCTTCACATAATCTTCATAATCTTTGTAAAGGTTTCGTACAGCCTCCAAAACCGTTGCAGCTCTTGAGTTGCTATCAGTGCCTCCAAATTTCTGAGCTGACAATTCCATGTACTTCATCTTGTAGCGAGGATCAATCACTGAAGTACATATCCTTCATGTAGTTCCCAAACGTCTCAAGCAATTTCTCCATCACATTGCTCAAAAGTTTATTTGAACTAGTGGACTCTCGCATCAAGTGTGCCTGAAGCTCTTGAAGGTGGTGAAGATAGACGTTAGAAGTCGGGTATCCTTTTTCAAATAATGGAAACACGATGTCATATATGTCATCCACTAGTCTATTGACATCATCAACTTTCTTCCATTCCTTCTTAGAGGGTTTATCATACCAGGAACCTCTGTATCGGTTAGAGAAATCACCGGCAGACTCTAAAATCAAAGCTTCTTTTATCTTGTTATTTTTTAAATACCATGAAGGCTCTGGTTCTTCAAAATCATATATACCGGCAATTCTGTCAACAATGTCACTTATCGCCTTATTTGCATCTTGTACCATGATACTGACAATGTCACTGCAGCAATAAACTCCAAATATCTGACCATCAAGTTGGAGTTCCTTCTTTCCGTGGATGTAGTCCTTAACAATCGCAACAGTTTCACCATAAAGACTGCTATTTAGCATAGTTATAGAGGAAACCTTGTTCTCAATGCCCCAGTCTTTCAATGACTTCAGAATGACTTCATGAGGAGAATCATCCGATTGATGCCCAACACGAGTGAAATTAAGAATCCATTGTTTCAGCTCCCAATTATCATCAACAAAGTATGCTTTCAGGCACAGATAATCAGAACCACATCCATCAGGTTTTGCAGAATTCAGTATATACACAGAAAGGCTGACCTGCCCATCCAAATTCCTTAAAATACATTTCATTTTTGCTTTCAGTTCCTCGAAAACTTCAAGACACTCAAGCCCAACATGATCAATGCTAACATTAAGTTCAGGAGAGAGCTTTTCAAGAATTTCCTTAAAACGACGTTCATCTTCAGTTGTCGTAGAAGACGATATTAAAGAGCAGAAAATTTTCCTAAGAGCTTGGAGGGCTTTTTCCTCATCAACCCCATCTTCAATAAGAGTCATCCTGTTTGATGCAGACCATTAGGGGATGTCAATGTCATTGGTTTCATGATGAAATCATCAGTGATTCACTTCAACCTCCTTCCCATGATAATACGAAAAAACCATTCAAACCTTTTCCTCATACAAAACAACATAAAAAATAAAAAACCAATAATTGCATGTAACATCTATGTACATTATGTACACACACACACACACACATATGATTCACTCGAACCTCATTCCCATGACAATACAAAAAAGCATTTACAACTTTTCCTCATACAAAACAACACTCACAAAAACATAATCATTGGATCTATGTATGTGCGCGTGTGTCTTGACTTAAGAAAAGCTCACCTTATTCACTGATGTGCTTAAGTACCGACAAAGTAAACAAAGGTCAACCTTTCTGATACCTAGATCTGAATTTTGCAAGCTCCCCGTGTTGGTGGGAGAAAAGTTAAAACACCAAATTAACTACACTTTTTTAGGTCCAGAACGTCAAATTACAGTCAGGGCAGGATCTGAACTTATAGGGGCCAAGGCAAACCCCTAAAATGAGGCCCTTTATTCATTTATCCCAAAAAAATAAATAAATAAATAGAAAATCGAAAGGGCAAATAAATACAAAACAAAATCACAGTACATAATTGCTCTGAAGTGTGCCTTATTAATTCAAACCAGAGTTCCTTATCCCACTTATAAAATAGTATCAATTTTGCTGATCTTATGATATTAGTGCTGTTTAATATCCCCAGTACATAAGACATCTAAACTGGAATAAGCATTGAACCGAAATAGACTGAGATCATTAATATGGTGAATGTAGAGCAATTTGCTGTAGTTAGTTCGCTAAGTAGTAATCAGTGCGTTTACGAAGATAGCTACGAGTGTTGGTGCATGATCACACTAATGGGTATAACTAATTGAAGTATTGCAGCACGTAACAGCAATGACTAATGAGTAATTTTTTTTTCTGCAGAGCAATGAAATATACTAGTTTGATTCCCTTCAAAAAGCAAACAATAGTTATTAGGCTTATATTTGCCCATAACTGCTTTCTATGCCCAAATCAATTGTAGAAAGAAGCTCCAAACTCTCTAGAGTAGCTCCAATCCCTATATCAACCTTCATTTTCATGGCCCCTCACCCATATTAGTCGACTCTTCAATCCCTATATCAACCTCCATCTACTTTTGAATAATCAAACCCCATATCTTTCAAAAGCTTTAGATTACTAACAACCCGTACATCCCCTTTTGAAGTGAAAACATAATTTGCTCCCCAATTTTCTCAAAACAATACTTAACAGGCAACCATATGGTCAGTGACATCAATACAATAGTACACGCGTTCACTTCTAAGATCCTGCGACCTATATTCATTTTCTCTCCCTCCTCCTTTTTTGGGGCTGACACTTATTTATTCAAAAACTTCCATCCCCTACCATGATTAGCCAAACTTTCTTTTGAATTCCGTAGTATTATTCAGGCTCACACATATATCAAGAACAACTAATGAACTCCCTATGACAGAATATCTTAAAAATGGAAAAGAACAAATCCTACGTACTATCCTACACTAACTATTGTTTTTTGATAAGTCTGCATAAACTATTATTATCCATTTTAAAAGTAAATCGAGGCATATCTCAGCGCTCCACTCCATGAATATAGTAATAGACCATACGCAGACATAAATAAATAAATAGATAAAACAAAACAAAACAAAACAAAAAGACACAGGCATATTATACACACGTACTGAAAAGCATCACGTTCATAACTTCATATAACCTAGCGAGAGAAAGGAGGTATGATATACTTTTATAAACAAAGAATGTCGCAAATGAATAATGTAAATCTACAAATCTTAGCAGTGGATCCAGAATCCAGACTTTTTTCTGTAGACTAATGGATGAATCAAACAAGTGAGAGAGAGTGAAAAGGTAAGAAATGAACCTGAGTGCAGTGGTTTGGCAGAAGTTTTATCACTCCCGGAGATTTTTCGTTTCAGGAGTTTTTCCGGTCGAATAAAAAAGGTCGTGGTACTGTTTTGGCGGTTTTGGAAACAGGGAAGAGGTGATTTGCGCGGGGAAAAAAATCCATCATTATCAGAAGCGTCTGCGAGTAGATAAGATTGACGTTTGGGAAACAAATCAAATCCGAGCACGTGATTAGGGCAGAGCCGGACAGAAGTTACCTTTCCAATAACCGTCACACATAGCTCTCGTTTGTCTGCAGGGGAGCTAAGGGGTGCTTTGGCTAAATTTGGTTTTTTTGTTTATTGGATTATTTGATTTTGTCCTTATTCAAATTTTTTTTGCATTTGTTAGTTTTCGGTTGATTTTTTAAGGTTTCTTGGCTTGTCTCGACGAGAGGAATCTAAAAAGTATAAAATTATTAGTCAAACTTAAAATTTTGTGAATAAAGACAAAAATAAACCAAAAAACCAATAATCCAATTTAGTTTATTTTTGTCTTTATTCACAAAACTTTAAGTTTGGCTAATAATTTTATACTTTTTAGATTTCTCTCGTTGAGACAAGCCAAGAAACCTCAAAAAATCAACCGAAAACTAACAAATACAAAAAAAATTTGAATAAAGACAAAATCAAATAATCCAATAAACCAAAAAACCAAATTTAGCCAAACTCCCCCTAAACAAATCGGTCAAGTAAGGTCACTATAGCTTGGTTTGGCTAAATTAAAAAAATTAATTTTTTAATTTTTTTTGATTTTTTTTGATTTAAATTTTTTTGTATTCGTTAGTTTTCGGTTGATTTTTGGTAATTTCTTGGCTTATCTCGACGAGAGGAATCTAAAAATTATAAAATATTAACCAAACTTAAAGTTTTGTAAATAAATACGAAAAATAATTCAAAAAACCGGTTTTTTAGATTTTTTTCGTCTTTATTTACAAAACTTTAAGTTTGGCTAATAATTTTATACTTTTTAGATTCCTCTCATTTAGGCAAGCCAATAAACCACAAAAAATCGTCTGAAAACCAGCGAATGCAAAAAAAAATTGAATAAGGACAAAATCAAAAAACCAAAAAACTAGTTTTTTCAATTTAGCCAAAGCAAGCCTATATGTGTGTAGTCATATTTTTTAGCAGACTAATTTAAGATAAACATTTCAGATTGTTTCACACTATAAAAAGTACTTTTACATTTATTTTAACTTCAATTTATTCATACCATTGATTTTGAATCGAACAGCCAAAAGAATTCACTACACGCATGTAGTAAGCTCACTCATTGTTGGACCCCTAATTTCGAGGTAAACGGGTTTGCTCGCTTTGAGTTTCAAAACTCAGTTTTTAAATTGTTACTTAGTTATTATCTCTATTTTTTTATTCATTAGCTTGATTAGTAATTATTATTTTCATTTCTCTACCTATATCTCTCTAATTATATAATCTTAATTTTTAATTATTATTTTCATTTATCTCTCTACTCAAAATCTCTAACCCAAACTGATCAAGGTGGACACATAGCCAAGCTTCCCAAATCATAAAATCTAAAGTTGAAAAAATCTAACACTTGATTTTATCAAATGAGGAAGACTTGATTAAATCAAAACAAAAATCTTGGCCTAAACACTTGATTTTACTTTGATTTAATCATGTCTTTCTCATTTGATAAATCAAGTGTTATATGTTATCAAATGTAGATTTTATTATTTGGGAAACTTGGACTTGGTTTTTGTAAATTTTTTGAGGATTGATGAGGTATCCCCCTCCCAATTTTGATGCTCCTCCATCCCGCTCCTCTCTCACTAATTATTAACACTGCTGGTTATAACTTGAAACCCTCTATACCCCTTCCAAATTACCATGTGTCATTGTCACTCATTTCCAGAAACCTAATCCCGAGTTTAGTTGCTCACTTACTATTGATGGGAAAAAAAGGATAAATTAAGGGGGTGTTCCACTAAGTAGTTTTTTAGTTTTTTGATTTTTTTGATCTTTGGTTTTTCATATAAACTCACTTGTTCCACTAAAGTAGTTTTTTAATTTTTTTGGTTTTTTGAATTGTGTTAGCAAATTACCAAACTACCCTTGTAACCAAACAACTATTGCTCCCTTCTTTTTTGAAAGCCACGACAAAAAAAAAAAAAACCAGCGCGTGATCTAGTTTTTTGACACAGCAATAGTGGACCCCTCCCTCCTTAGCAATTAAATATTCTCCCCCACCACACACATGCAGCCACCTGTCTATGGGCTCCCCTTTTCCCTTTTCCTCTCCCTCTCTCTTCTCTGACACAGTGACAGTAGCCAAGAAAAAATAATTTGAAAAGAGGATAGATTCGTAATTTTACATGATTATAGTAGTTTGGATTTTTTTAGGTTAGTGAAATGAAGTGGTTTGTTTGTTGATTTTTTGTGGGGGTTTTTTTTAGTGGAATGAAGTAGTTTTTTATTTAAAACAAATCTAGTTTTTTATTAGTGGAACATGGCCTAAGGCACTTTATTACTCATATATATGGGTAGGGGTGGAAATTTTATGATACAACACGACAGCAACGCAAGAAGCTAGCAGGCTAGTGTTGAGTATTTTTAACATGAAACACGTAGATGACACGACCTGAAAAACACAATTAGTAAACAGTATGGATTTGGGTTGAACCCGCATAACCCGAAAGTGACATGAATTAACTTGTTCGTCTAATTGTGTCGACATAGTAATCCGAACCCGAAAAAAAATGACATGAATTAACTTGTACGTTTTTATGCTTTGAATTTGGACATGAAAGTTTTCAAGCTCAATCATGCTGCAGCTGAAATCTATCATTTGATATCAAGTTATTCTCTTCATGTTCTTAAATTTGCAAGGTTTTGCTATCATGGCTAAGTTTCTAAGCCTGCACATCGTTTTAACTGTGAGCTCACTATATGCGTGTAGTGATTCACGAATTTGAGCATGACCAAATCAGTATAGTCTTTTATGGAGTTACTTAATCAATACTCCAGCTTGTACTTCATTTTGGATGTACGAATTTTGAAAGAGCATGACCAAAAACACTCTCCGAGCTTAGCTTGTTTATTAAGCAAGCAAGCCGAATTGAGACGAATCATTAAGGAGCTGAGACTCAAACTGCTTGCAAACATCTCATTTCGGTTGCAGTTGTTATGCAATCTATCAGCTAATGATTTGGGTTCGCGGGGAAACTTTAAGGTGGCCAGGGACTCATTTAGACCAGGGTCACCACACACCACGACCGCAATGCCGAGGTTTCCTTAACAGCCAACTAACATTTAGGCAACTAACAAAGTCGAATAATGAATAGTTTACCATTGGCTGCAACATTAAAACAAAATTTCAAAATCCAAACGGTGTCTCAATTTAGTACATCTCTTAATTTTAAAATCCAACACTGAAGGCATTTTCATTCTGTTTATAACATAGCAAAAAAGCATAACAAAATGCAGATAAAAACCCGTTAACATATCCAGCTTTGAAGATGACTCCAACAGACGAATTTCAAAAAACCCACGGTCTCTGCTTCTTCCAAAACCTCCAGCAGTGCGATCCTCCATGCCATTCAAAAACAGGCCAAAAAGCATTTACCTGACATACATCAAAGTCTCAGTCAGCAAAAACAAGTCTGCAAATTAAAGAATAAAGCGGGAGGAAGCAAAGCAAAGGAACAATCACCACAAAGTTTGAGAATGTTGAAAACTAGCGAGATTTCACACCCTTTTAAAAATCTTTCAGGGCCACGGGTACTAGCTTTTGGTACACATCAAGGCGTTCATCATCTTCGGCCCCGACCGAATTATCCTTTCATCAGCTTCCCTTGGTTCTGTATAAAAAGCATCATATGAAGTAGTAACTGATAAAGGGATTCCCAAAAGATTTCGAGCCATTTTTGATAAAACAGGATACTTTGCATTTGCGCTTCTCCACCAACTCAACACGCTAAAATCATGGCTCCATGGTAAAACAGGTTCCTCCAAATACCAATCAAGCTCGGATTTTGGGGGACGGGAAGTAGATTGGACGAACTGAAAGTAATCCGGCAGCAGTTTATAAACATCATCCAAGTTACGGGGTTCTTCCTCACACGGTTCCTCTTCTGACCCGAATGCTGATTCAGAAGAGGTTGAATCATTGGAAATGAAATCTTTTTCGGGAAATTGGGTGACATAGTCATTGAAAAGATTGCGAATGGCTTCCAAAACAGTTGCATGACCAGGGATGCCATCACTATCATCAAATTCAGAAGAAGTGAACTCCAGGTATTTCATCTTAAATCGAGGATCCATCACCATGGCAACAGCCAACACTAAGTACATTTCCTTCCAATACTTGTCAAATTTCTTCAGCATTTTTTCTGCCACCCCTCGATAAAGATATCTGAACTCGTGGATTTCTGAAGCAATATTGCCCGAACCTCCCGAAGATGATAGAGGTAGATGTTAGCAGTCGGAGAAGGCACTTTATAATTACCCAAGTTCACATCAAATAGCACTTGCGTCACCTTATAAATGCTCTCCACAAGTTCACATAAACTTCTGACTTTCTCCCATTCATCTGGAGAAGGCACTTTATAATTACCCAGCACGAACTCCGATGAATACTCGCCCATGGCCTCCAATTCTAAAGCCCCCTTAAGTTTGGTACTTGTGAGATACCACAGTGGTGGCGATTTCCAAGGATACAGTTCGCTTACTATGTCAATAATCTCGCTTATTGACTCATATGCACCCTGTACCATTCGACTAACCATGTCAGCAGCACAATATACGCGATACATTCGACCATTTAATTTGAGTTCACTATTTCCTTGAACGTGATCTTTAACGAGCTCAAACGTTTCGTCGAAATAATTATCATTTAGCATAGTGATAGCAGAGACCTTCCCCTCAATCTCCCACTCTTTTACAGCATTCAGTAACAATTCGTGAGGTAACTCCTTCCAATCATCCTTTCTGAACCTGAGGATCCACTTCTTCATCTTCCAATTACTGTTGACGAAATGTGCTGATAGACACAGATAGTCTTTTACATAACAGTAGCGCTTCTCGTACCTCATTATGTCAATTGAAAGGCTCATTTGGCCATCCAAAGTACTCAGAACATGTTTGATTTTTGCTTTCACCTCCTCGTACGTTTCCAAACAATAACGCGTAACATCAGCAACGCTACCTTGAAATTGCGGATTAATAGTGTTTAAAAGAGCTCTAAAATGGTATTCATCGGTTGTCTGAGGTGGCAGGCCAGCATAACAGAAGAACTTTGCCAAGCCAATACAGGCTTTTTGTTCATCAAATTCAAAAGCATCATTACCATCAATTTGATGATCTGAATTATTATCGCCATTATCAACATCGTCTGCACTGTCGCTTTCATGACTCCCTACATCAGCAAAAAGAAAAAACGTACAAAAAAATTGTCACAAACCCAGGCCTTAATTCAAATTTAGAGCAAAAAATTACATAAACATTCTTGAAATTACACAAAAACATGTAGTAATATGTTTTTGAAACTTTTACACTACAAAAAACAAAACGAAAAGCAGTTACTCACAAACAAAGGAAAAATCTAAAAACAAGAAGCTGCTGTTAAATAACTGCTCATAAGACAAAAAGTGGAATTTCGAAATCATCTCATAAACGTACTTGAGGCGGAAAACCTTTCAAAGTGGATAACATAAAACAAATTCTCATAAATAGTCATAATAACCCATAAATCTCAACAAATCCAAAAAAAAGAAACCAGAAAAGTAAATAAAAAAACTAATTCATTCACACATCCAGGGTTGGTTTCCTTCTACCATATATATACAATTATTCATATACCTTGGCAGACGTCAAAATTCCAAGCTTGGTGAGATGAATGCACATGGGTTGGTGGATATACTTTTCCTACTAAAAGCAATATAGACATTGAAGATATTACAATTTTACAAGAAAAAAAAATCAGGTGGCGAACTGAAAATAATCTACAAAGAATACTATTACCACATTACTACGTTTTGAACAGTTTTTGAGTGTGTTGCCCTGCAAGCCCCTCTCTGTCCATCTGTGTGACCGTGTGTGCATAATAAGGGATTTAGAAGCATGTTTCTATTGCCTATTGTGTTATTTGTATCCGTGAGGGTTAAACAAAAAGAGAGACAAAACATGCACTTTGTGCACACACTCAAAATAAGGTCCCTAATCCTTATGGACTAAATTATTTTTTTCCCGTAAAGACGATAATATTTAACTTTTCTAACATTTTTTCTTACTTTGGTGTGACATTGTTCGTCTTGGTCTCGACTAGAGGAATTGAGAAAGTTAGAAAATATAAACAAAAATTGAAAAAAGTTCACGTTACCCGGCACTAAAGATACCGACTCTCTCTTCTTTTTTTTTTTTTTTTTTTAAATCCCTGCTTAGATCATGTATAACCTTTACTAAATTATTTTCACTATCTCCTTCTAATAGGATTTGATGTTACCTGAGCTAATTCCAAGGACAAATTTGCATGACTTACAATATCCTCAAAATTAATTTACTCACCAGAATTAGACAATAAAATTTCATGACTTCGCTGCACAATTTTAATCTTTCACTTGATCCCATATAAATAAGACCTACTGCCCACGCTCTGATACCACCTATAACAAGCCGGATCCACAAGTACCACGAAAACAACATAAAATTAACCCCAAAATCAATCCCACTTCCTTCCATATTTACATAACTGTCCGCATACATTTCTCTTTCATTTGTCAATCGTCACCGTTAAACATATAGATCTCGCCACCGTGAATAACATACGGAAAACTCATTTGCATCCAGGGACGGATACAAGGGGGGGCCTGGGGGTCACGTGCCCCCCCTCAATTTCAGGATTTTTATTTATTTTTTTTACAAATAAGGGAAAACAAATAAGGAAGTACCCCCTTCGGAACACTTATTTTCATCAACCAAAGTTAAGTAAAGAATTACTTTAATTTATTTATGAAAATAAGGAAGTACTCCCATTTCGGAAACAATGGCATTTTCAGAATTTTGATATTTCAATTTTATCAAAATCTCATCCCCCACTTTTAGTACAAATGCGAAAAACAACACGTTTTTCTCCGAAGAAAAGGGACAAAAGACAACCTTCCCGTACTTGAAAAGATCATCCGATTATACCATTATGCTTAGAAAAATCCAAGGAACAAATACCGGCACTTTTTATCGACCAAATCGAAACTTTCCGAAAAAAGATACTTTTCCATACTTAGGCAAATTTTCGAGTGACAGACAGGGGTGCCTCGATCAAGAGGCGACCCAATGGTGACACAACCGATACCATTCGAGTCTCGGATGAGAGATGATGATGAAGGAATCGATTATGATTCCCCAAGATATTGAAAGACGACGAAAATAGACGTCGGCCTTTTGAAAAAGGGAGTCCCAAAATTAGCTTCCTAAATTTTAGAGTATCATTTAGTTTACTTGCTCTTGACTTTAACATTGGTGCCCCCGCTGTGGAGAATTCCTAGATCCGTCCCTGTTTGCATCGGACACCATCTCACCACCGTTAATTGGTCGGCCCGGCCCTCCGCTTCCTTGCTCCCCTGGCCTAACTCGTGTGTCCGAGACCACCTCCCATCTCTCCATATATTCTTCCTCTTTTCCCCCCTCCTTCATTCCCATTCTTGTCTTGTTTTATAGACCGTTATGGACCCAAGGCAGCCACCACATTCACCATGCCACACGTCTAAGCCTAATTATAATCTTGCATGCAAATGCCACATATGGCCATATGAACTTGACACCTAATTCTCTCATGCATAATAAAAATACCATAAACTGCTTATAGTCCAAAATATAAATACCGGGTATTGCAGAAAGAGTATAGTTTCATCTTTTTCAAACTTTTTTCATCTTTAGAACATTTTATACTTTTGCCTATATTTTATATTTTTCTAATTCTTTTCGTCAAGATGAGCGACCAATCTGAAAATTTTGACCCGAATCAAGCAAAATTTAAAATAAAACAACACAAAGATAGATCAAGAAAGACCCAAAAAATTAGACCAAAGGCGCACATAATTTTTTTTTTGGGGGGGGGTATAAAGTGTGTATAAAGTGTTTGTCTCTAGCATACATAAAAAAACATGCACATAAATCCGAGCAAATGTATTAAGGAAAAAGAATAATACCGTGGCTCTCATGATCGACATCAACACCATTCATTTCAACGGTGTTTGAATCAACATCGTCGCTGTCCCCTGACATCACTCCTAACAATAATAAGAAAATATAAAACAGTTAAAATAAAGAAACCATTTGATACGTACATCGTTACTCGTGGATATATGCATGTTGGAAAATAGAAGCAAACCTGGTTCCCAAAGGGTTTGAACTTTGAACTTTTTGAGAGAGAAAGAGAGATATTTATAGGGTTTTTTTTTTTTTTTTTCTGTTGAGGGATTTCTAGGGTATTGTGCTCCTTTTTAAAGTTTATTTATGGAGGGCACTGAGGGGGCTGGGAGGCAGACAGTTGCTCCAAAGCGCGGGAAAAATTGCAGGAGCATGTTTTGGGAACAATGAAATGAAAATAAATTTCCTTTATTTTGTTTGATTTGAGAGAGAAAAGATGATAAAATGACAAAATTGAGGGTTTTTCCAAGAGTGTTTTTTGAATAAACTAGCTTGTAGCTCTTTTTGCTGGTTTTTCCGTAGTGTTTTTTGAATAAACTAACTTGTAGGTCTTTTTGCTGGTTTTTCCGTTAAGAGTGTTTTTTGAATAAACTAGTTTGCAGGTTTCTTTGCTGGATCTGCCACACGCTTCTGGTAGGTGTAGACCCACTCAAACGCATCTCTTTACCGTACCTGCCCCACGCTTCCGATAGGTGTGGGCTTTGATACCACTTGTAACGATTTGCACTAATTGACCTGCTAATCTAATCTAACTACGTTGTTCAAAAGATTAACATCAAGTTATTCATCATGATTCGTTATATAATACCTCTATTTTCATTTCTCCATCAATGTGGGATTGTGGGTTCTCACAATTTTAACTCTCTTCCTTCACTTCTCACAAGTTCCAATAATGTAGTTAAATCTAACAAAAATTGATAGTGAAATACCGTTATAAAAGACATACAAATTCTCATACTCCTCAGTCTTTTTGTCTACTATTCCATTTTGGGTTGTCCTTTAATAAGTGTTATCTAAAAAGATAATAGATAAAAATGAAGATAAAAGTGTTGCCCGACGCCTCTTTTACACCACACATTTGTGTGGGGTTAAGACTTGAGACAAAAGACCCCACACAAAATTCTTGTGAAATAGGGGCCAAGGATGCGCTGGTACCTAAAGGGAGTAATTTTTTTTCCTAATGCTAGTTTATGAATTGGCGCAAATGACCTCGACTACAGTTCTAGCTTGCAAATTTTTTTACCAAACTCAAAAACAAAAATCTATAACTGCAATTTCCACTGACGAGCTTTCTTGTTAAGAGCATGAATTCCCCTTTCCTTTTTCAATTTAAAAGCTATCGAGTTTTCCAAAGCAGACGAAGCAAAAAAGATCACACTTGGAACACGGGAAAGGGCTTTTTTATAGACAGAGAGGTGAGTAAGGGGGCGGAGCTTGAGGCTTCTCAGCTGCAGGAACAGGGAACGAATCCTCCAGTCTTTAAAAGTCTTTTGATTCATGGAGATAAGAAGTATTAAAAACCTCTAACCATTCAAGGTGTGGTCATCTCACAGTGAAGTAGCACTACCATTTCGATCCGAGTTATAAGAGTATGCACGCAAACAACTGGCGCCATGATTTGAACACAACTTTTAGAATTAAAAGGCAACCAGAGGAACCCTTCTCGAAACGTAGCTTGCCATTTCTAGTGAGCCAAGTAACAAAATGAGGCAGAACCCGCCAGACCATTCATTGCAATTGCGAAAATAATAATACATAGTTCCATACAATTTAGGTAATCGGTCACAAAACATATGTGGACTTCAAGTCGTATGGTATAAAGGAATTTGCCACGAATTAGAAAATGGCTTGTCTGTACATTAAGCATTTACAGGGACTAAGGTATAAAAGGGCCTATATACAAGGATGGACAAAACTTGTACATTTACCTGGAACAACTGATTGGAGCACATACTACGTCTACATCTCTAGATCTATAAATGCATATTGTACATATATCTATACGTATATATCTACAATCTCCTTGTCTTTTCTGTTGGATAGTCGATATTGGTTCCGATTTATACAATTCCTCCATCAAAAAGACCTTTGATAAGGCTCTGCAAAATCTCCTTGGAAGGTCGACTCACTGCTTCTTGCAGTATCCAACACCTGCACTGTATTTCATAAGAAGTCACTTTCGAAATTTTGAACAATTTAAGAAGCAAAGTAATTTCGTCGGAACACTTGCTTATAGATACAATCTCTCTCATATCAGCCTAGGACAACGCATACGAGAGGCAGAAAAAAACCAAGGTCAGAGGAAATGCATGCCTTTGTGATTCCCAACTCTGAATGTACTCGGATGTGCACACATAAGCAGCAGACAGTCGTGCGGTACAGTGGAATTTCATATTAACGTCCCAAAACACATGAAATAATATTTCATCTCATCTAATCATAATAGTTCTATTAAGCTCGCCACCTAATGGGGGTGTAATTGGTGGACAGACCTGCTTATTCAGTGAAATTGTTCACACATGAGGCTGATAGCACTAGACAACTGACACACATTGTAGTCTATTTCGGGTGTTCCACTAACAAAAAACTGTATTTTCCAAAAGCCAAGATAGGTCATTCTCTCACCAATACATCATAAAAAATCGTGAAAAGCCAGTTTATTCTAAAAATTGTCTTAGGGGAACACCCCCTTAAACATTATCTTCCAAGATGACTTTCTAAGCAAGAAACATATTTGACCAGAACTATAGAATCAAATGCCTCTTAACATTGGAAATTATAGCATGTGTGTCCTGAGCATTGGTGGACAAAAGGGCTTTTGGACATTATCTGGAGCAGTTGAATAAATGTAGCACTTCAAGAAGTACAAAGGCTGCCCTATAAGAAGTAGATATAAGCCCGAAAAGTCCAGTAGAGTCTCAGTTGTGGATGAAAAATTAGTTGCTTACTGCAACACCAAATCGCAGTTCTGTTTGAGGAAATTAAAATCCATATGATTCAGCTGCGTCTGGGACTAAATACAATGACCTAAACACCTCACATCTTCACTCTTTTCGACTTGTGGCATGCAAGTCCAATTAGACTAATACTGCACAAAAACAATAGGGAAAAGTCCATTATAGCCCCCTTGTGGTTTGAGGCTTTTAAAGGGAAGAACATTTCACTTAATTTGTTAACAGAGTTATTTATGCATGTGGCCAAGAGGGGGTAATATTTACTTCTCCCAAAATGATAAACAGTGGATACAAAAAAGCAATACCTTTTGCCTAGCATGGAGTGTAGGAATGACCAGCCAATTGCCAATTTCCAACTGAACAAGTTTTCCAGCAAACCAATGCCCTTGTATCAAAAAGTCACTAATCGAACTGAGACTAACACAATCATCAAATCAATTTGGGCTGCTGCCAAAAGTTGAACTTAGGGGAACCGATGCAGGCACCTGCTGGGGAGACCACATGTAAACCCCTTCTTTTGGAATTGCTTCAGCAGTGCTGACATCAGCAATTGGCGAATACGGTTTTGTTACTTTCCTTTTCAACATTGCCTGAATGACACGCACAAAATGAATCTTAAATGAGAGAAATTAAACACTCCAACCTTTGATTGGCGGGGCCAAAAGCATTTTAGAAAGTTTGGTGCCAATGAGAATGCATCGTAGGATTCAGAGGGCCTCCATCAAGTATCACAGCTAAGAAGACAAAAGTATGCAAGATTTAAACAAAAAGAACATTAAACACTCCAACCTTTGATTGGCTTGGCCCATAAGTACTCATCGCTTGTTCAATTGAGGAATAAACCTCGAAAGCCTGATTGGACTCCCGGTTGCATTTTACGACACGAATTAGTTCCTTTGACTCTGTCGATCTAGTATGTAAATAAAGAACAAGCCTTGAAGGTGGAGAATTCTGTTGGTCTTTCTTTCCATGAGTCAATTCCATTGTCACCAGGTCATCCCACAGCACATCCCACAATACAGAACAAGGATCTCTGGCTGGGTTGAACTTCTTCTGAGCAATAATGTTGGAGGTTTGCTGAAAAAACAAAAATAAAAGAACCATATCAGCTAGGATATGTTTGGTGGAATAAAGGATGGGAGAATTAGAGTCTTGAAGTCAAACTGAATTGACTCACTTGCAACAGTATGACTCTTCGATGAGTGACAACAAGGAATTTGCCTTTTGGGAGTGAAAAATGATCTTCATAAGCATCTGATAAGGCAAACTTTGCACGGACTTTAAATAGATCAACCTGGCCAAAAAATGATCCTGATTCTGCCAACTGCAGTATTACCTTCATAATAGCAATGCAGTCAGTAGGTTAACATTGCAGTTGCCTTCTCATTATTGACTGAAATAAGCTGGTGACAAAAATTGCAGCTCACAACCAAGGGTTATGGACTCTCACATACTTCGAATTGCATAGGGAAATATATGCACACACACACACACTTAGAGCAGAGAATGGTCAGGTAAAATAGTGTCTTTTCATATAGATTATGCTATACCATTGTGTTTCTTCCTACTGTCAAGTCCTCGGGGTTCCTTGAAACAAAACATCATGCTATTTTTTTGGGTTACTTGTGCTTAAAAAAAGAAAACCCAAGTAGTATAATGAACAAATTTGTTTAGCATTTTTCCCTGTCAATACTTTCCATTTTCTGCTACATATGAATTTTTTTTGAAAGAACTTTGGGGGATTGCTTTGGATTCCCAATTTCACTAGGATGTTAGCTTTTTCTAGTAACGCACGGCGCGAGTTTGAGTAATCATGAACCAGCTTCACTACAAAAAGGTGGAATCCCAGACTAAGGAGGAGCAATATCATTTTTTCAATCAAATCTTCAATTTGGAATGACAAGAAAATAAGGCCACACTGAAGCCTCAGTGATAAGTGCTAGATATTGCAGAAATTATCCTTGTTATACGTCAAAGACTGTTGCAGCTAGCATATTCATTAGCTTATGTCTCTCTCCCTCCTTCGCTCTCCCTCTCCCTCTTTCGTTAATTTAACAATTCTCCCAAAAGCTTAAGCTATTAGGAAATGGGTCCAACAATATATATATATAGCTCAATCTATCTAACATCCTCCCTCACATGCAACCCCGTCTTGCACATGGAGATGTAAAATTCTATAAATAGAGGAAAACAAAGTACAAAGGGAAGGAAGAGAATGCAACTGTGATCTGCTATTTCTGTCCTTACTATTCTTTTTCTTTATATACCTTCAATTGCTAAACTCAACTGATCCATGCCGTTTAATCTCAATAGGAAACATAACCTCTGGGAAACTTTAGTACTCGCAACCACACCTCATTTACAAGTCCAATGCCGTCACCAAAGAAACAATAGTAACAAGTCAAACCATGAGTACCTGTCCTTCGGCCTTGTCCTCATTATATGGTCGAAGCAAATTATCACCCCCAATTGCTCTGGGCAGCCTCCTGCGGAGAAGTTGATCTTCTGAAGCAATAGCAGATGCTATCTTCATTCTCATAGCGTTGGCACCTTCCGTAGTTTTTGACAAAAGATCCAACACACCACTCACGGGTTGTGCAGCTACACCTATTATCCCTTTGCCAAAACCTTGAACGAAACCCTCGACACCAGAAGCTTTTGCACCTTCAAGAGGCTTTGTCAAAATGCCCGTGACTCCTCTGAATAGGCCTTTTGCTAATGCTCCTCCTCCCTCTCTGATAATATCGCCAAAGTCCTCAACACCTTTACTTTCCTGCATGAGAAAGAATATGTAAAAGAAAACACCGCATCCCAGCACAGATATATGTGCTTCAACAAATAAACTCCTTTTCAAAAAAAAAAAAACCTTGGACTATTAGGCTAATCTGTCAAGTGTAGTAAGGTGAATAATTATACAAGGAACTCTATGTACCAATTTCATATAAAGGGTGAGCGGCGTGAGCCACATCTACCACAAAGCATTGGGGTTGAAAAATTATCAGAAGCCTGATGCTTGAAGGATTTTAAATTGGCTGTTATCTAGAATAAAATTTCCCATAATTGTGGTTAAGAGTTGGGCTGCACTTGTTAGGCATAAGGTGAATAATTATACAAGGAACTCTATGTACCAATTTCATATAAAGGGTGAGCGGCGTGAGCCACATCAACCACAAAGCATTGGGGTTGAAAAATTATCGGAAGCCTGATGCATGAAGGATTTTAAATTGGCTGTTATCTAGAATAAAATTTCCCATAATTGTGGTTAAGAGTTGGGCTGCACTTGTCAGGCAAACTTGGCTTAGCTGAAGCCCGTGTCACGCAATCTATTCATTTTCTAGTGTCTGGTCCAGGTGAGAACCTAGGTGTCACATCCTTTTAAAATATGGAACCACTGCTAAGAGTACTTTGAGCAGTTTCAAAGATGTGGGGATAGCTGCTTCTGATAAAGGACAAGTAAAGGTTATCAGACAACAATAAGCTCCGGCATTCAAATTTAAGAGCTTCAAAACAAGATTATTCCTCAAAGCTCTACAAACCATCATTAAATTAGGTCTCAAGTGTAATTAGAAGTGTTAGGAAAAGTTTATTAAGAAATCCAATTTTTTTTGGGTAGTCAAGAAATCCATTTTTGTTTGTTGTAAAAAGTAAAAGTTGGAGCCCCCACCACCACCACCACCCAAATTCATTAATCTATTGTAATTTTTCTTGGCTGTTAATCAACTCTAATCAGAGAGATAGTTTGGATTCACTGTTCCATTTCCATTGTTTAGCTGGTGACTTTATCACCTTTCTATGTGAAGTTAGATACTTGGATGGAATCCCATTCTACTAAAAAAAAAAAGGCAAAATCTTGTTCCAAGTAACTTCAAAGAGCCCAACACGTAGTACTGAGTACCAAATTTCACATCTGGTCTCATGAAAAACCTTAATCCAAGTTGGTTCACAGCCATGACCAGGTTTTTACCGGTTTACTTTAAAATGCTGAGATACTTTCTTGTCAAGCAGTAAACAAACTGAATAGGGAAATGGTAAGAAGTATTTTGAAATAACAAGAGTGATAGTTGGTTAAGGTTGCATAATGCTCACAGGAGAGTAATGAAATTCACACGTTGAGGATCATGTAATACAAGTAGTTATGGTCTGCACTACAAGGCTGAAGATCTGTAGCGCCACAAAAAGTCACCAATTCGCAAAAATTAATGCCAACTTCCAAAAGAGTTCAGTTTTATACAAACCTGTCTCTGTCGGCTTTGAATGAATTTCTTATCCATTGACAACGCTGCAACACCTTTACTCATATGTCCAAGCGCACTACTTGCATTGCCCAATATGTCAACACCAGAAAGCAGCTGAAGGGGTTGGCTGAGAATATCCTTCTTAATGTTCACGATAGCATTACTTATAAGAACACTTTGCCTCATGCACACGTTCTCCAGAAATCTTGGATTTATTCGCACCTAAACAGAAAACTGTAATGAGTACTCATTCTGACATAACTATTTTCTATCTTTAAACATGGTTACCTAAGAAGACAAGTTAAAACCAAAGAAGAGTTACTTGACATTTGACTTATGGCTCAAATACGTCATACACCACAGCTAATGTTTCATGCACTTTACAACGCCAACAGCTAGTGAAGCTGGTAATTCCAGTTAGGACTCAAACGGAGGACTCAAGCAGAGGGCTGAACCAAAGGGTACAGCAACTAAAGTGATTCTATGCAGGGCCAGGAACCATAGTAGGACAATGAGTGCGGTACTACATTGCATGCATCGAAAAACTATATGACAGAAAGACCTAGCAGATTGGGTCATAAGCAATATAAAAGGGCCATATTTGGTAATTGAAAGAGTCAGAAAGACCCAAAAGCCATTAACTCAAATCTATAAAAATGGGGACATAATGAATCAAGACCGGGATAAGCTTTTGGGATGGTGATATCTCAGCAGGAATTATCAAACAATAGAATAAGTGCCCTGCCCCTATTTCCATTATACCAGGTGATGCTCCTTTCTGCTTAACAAGAAAATATTGATTCTCATTGCAACAGATTAATCTTAACATTTACACTAGTGAGATCGCTAATGGCTTACTTGCATATTTTCAGTGTTACCCAATGCAGTCATCAAGGACGACCAAAACCCCAGTACACCTACAGGCCGTTGAGTTGGTGACATAGCCATTGAGACTTTACAACGAACTTCAGAGATGTTTAGGACGCTGCAGTCAATCAAATAGAAATTAAAATAGGCAAAAGAAAAATAACCGGAAACACGCTATTATAAAAAGCAAAGTTATCACTTCGAGTAGTTACCGGATTTGTATGAACGGATCAACTGAAACAGCATTAGACTGAGTATCATATAACCTATCAAGGTTTATGTGCTGCATCATCCCATGAAGCCGCCAAATTATCGGTTCATGAATGTTTATCAAAAAGGCAGAGTTTTCTGGTCCCTGAATGAGAAGCAATCCAAACAAAAGTTAATCAGAATAGAATAAGCAGTGAAATTTTTGGGGTTTATTTGAAACTAGTACTCACTTGGAATCCAATATATGGATAGACATATAAACCTAGTGATCCATTTGATTGCTGTGTCACGGAAAATTTCAAGATATAATCAGTATCCCCTACAGCTTTTTGTGGCCTAAAGAGAACTGGCGTTGGAGTTAATGGCAACTGATTATCAACTTGGATCCCACACATTCTGACTTTTAACCTGTAACATGAAATAAGTTCCTTGAATCAATAACAATGCATAATCATCAACTTTAGACATCATCACAGAAAAAAGAAATGATAAACAACTGCATTATTAAATAACTGCCTTGTTCATCCTAGAAGTTGTCTGACAAACCATGACCGTGATCATTTGGGGGAAAAAATTACCTACTGATTCCTGAGTCCAATCCTGTTGAATATGATACGAGAAGGTTCTGAACAGACAGATATAAGATCTCTTCAGGTGTATGATCAATGATAGACAACCCAAGCTCAGCAAGCTCAATAATAACGTGGAATTCACAATTTGAGGTGTTTGACTGCTGGTAATCATTTTCAGGAAACTGCGACAAAGACATAGGTGCTTTTTGTTTGACAATTGAATCATTTTGGGGCAGCAAGTCAGTGATCTTTATGACATTAGTTTTCTCTTCTTTGATAATGGTAACACGAACAGCATTAGAAGATCCTCCAGCCACATAAATGGGCAGATGATCAGATATCTCATCAATATTGTATTTCTGTGATTTCAACGGATCAGTACCATCTACCAACAGCTCCAGACTCCGTTGTCTACCAAGATCTTCCCATAAAAATGAAGCAGCTGAATTAGGTAGAAGAGACCTCCACGAATCACTGGAACCATCCACTTGCCGAAAATGTATGGGTAAAAACATCGAACGATTTTCAATCCTGTTGAGACATCATCACCACACATTTTGTAAAAGAACTCACAGGAGAAATCAGTATAGAAGACAAATGAAGGGACACAAAAAATGATAGCATTTAGTGCACCATATTACATATTACAAATTCCATATCTTCTTTCCATTGGAGTATTAAATATTTTGCCAATGCCATCTAGAAAAGTGGAAGGAGAGGAAATTCTATACTTATTCATCTGACAATAAGTTCCATACACAACCATAACTTGAATTCTGCACTTCTAACCCAACCACCACATAGAGATTCAAGGCAGGTTACAAATTTTCAATCCATGACACAATAAGGTTTTAGCACATATTCTGTCTTCTTAAAGATTGCAGGGATCAAGATAAAGCAACAATAATTCGAATTATACCAAAGAAAATTGGAGACCACAATCAAACCTGTAAGGACTTGACAGTGCGTTAGGAAGGAAAACAACTTCATAGTGGGAGTTCTTTGTTCCACCTCTTACTTCCACCCTCAAATGTATTTGTTCGCTTCTGGTTTCATTCTTCAAGCAAACACACATTATGCCTTCTGTCTCGATACTAAAAGGTGTACTCCATTCATACCCATCCAAACTCACCTAGAAACAGGAATAAATCATACAGTAGAAAAATTTACAAATGTCTACTTTACGTGGAACAGTTACTGCCAGTAAGAAACATGGAATGCCACCGACCTTCAACAATTCAACTTTTGTTGAAGACTTCCATTGAAAATGTTTTGGAGGATCAGTGGGATGAATCCACTCCAGTGTCTGAGTATCACATTGCTGCAGATACAAACGGCAGCCCACCTTATTAAGGAACAAGGTATGAGGCTGAAAATGAACCACCTGCAAAAGAATTACATTTGGCAATGGTCATATATCTGACAAAGCAATAAAGAAGGAGCCACAAGCAGCAAACAATGGGATCTAAATACCCTCAACTGTTGTTGTCTGGTGAGATATAGATTATACCCTACGCAGCACCGACGTACCTTAGTGATTCACCTATGCATGTAGGACTTGCCTAGAGGTGTGTTTTAACTTAATTTTCTCAACTTATAAGCAGGGGACACGCCAGATCACACATGTCTCACATTATATATGGCTGGGCACTGAGTACTGTAGGGGTCATTGCATAAGTTTAACTTCTTATTTCGGGAGTTAAATATTGTTGTATTAGAAAAGTACAAGGAAAAAACTTTCAACTTGATAAAACCCAAGTTTAAACTGTAATATCTGAACAGTAAAAGTTAACAATGGCAAAAATTTAATTCTCACAACAGACACGTTCAACTATTCTGACATTGAACCCCTTCCATCCTTCGCCCGTGCTTATCAATACATGTGCTGGTAGGTAGGGGCAACGACTTATTTCAGGAGTTAAATATTGTATTAGAAAAGTACAAGGGAAAAACTTTCAACTTTATAAAATCCAAGTTTAAACTGTAATATCTGAACAGTAAAAGTTAATAATGGCAAAAATTTAACTCTCACAACAGACACTTTCAACTATTCTGACATCAATCCCCTTCCGCGCTTCGCCTGTGCTTATCAATACATGTGCTGGTAGGTAGGGGCAACTCTATGTGATTCACTGCACTTGCTTGTGCATATAAGCAGATTCTATTGGCTTACAATACCAGTTTTAACCAGCCTTTGATACAATATCCATTTGAACACCAACTATAACATATAATGATGATTTCTTTTCCTGTGCCTCCTGCCATGTTTGTGTTCCCAATTTTTTGAAAATTTACGTGTTCCATGTCCCATGTCCCCGCCCGTATCGTTTTGTTGGCTTCTTAGATGATATCTGATGTAGATGCTGAATATAGAAACTTCTGTCATATTAACTTAAGATCCTTTGTGGTATAACTAATTCTAGGTGACAAGATCGGCTGCTCTTGTTACTCTACCAATTTTGTAGTCAAAAGGGTCGTTGAATCAGCGACTTTGATAACCAGAAAAAGAAAGGTTGAGGGTAGATAGTGATAAAAACCGTCTACAGAAGGAAGATGTTTTCTGCATAAATCATGTCATGGAAGCATAATGTTATAGAATGGGAGAAAGCAATTAACTAATCAAGGATACAAATCTTGGGACATAATAATTGAGAAGGTACATTCTAGGTGAGAAGTTTTGTTAGTCGCATCACTATAGATGAAAAGTATTTACTATTGTCAGCAATTGTGGAATTCAATGAAAATAAACAGATAAATAGTAACATTTTACCTTTGTCCTATCTGAGGTCATGTTTAGCATGGCGGAAAGCTTATAGTATGATCCATCAGAACTAAAGGCCTTGACATCAACTCGTTGCTGAAAGCATAATCATGTAGGGGTTCAATGACTATGATAATGAAATTTTCTTTGCCAATCAAAAAAATGAAAGGGTTCAATGATTGTCTACTATTTCACCTTTTTTTCCAGCTCAAGAAGAGATATCCCAGGACTGTAATTGTCAGAATTTCGAATTGCGACAGCAATGCCTACACGTGGGGACAGATAAGCATCATTTCGTGATGAAAACAGCATAACCCCGCCACGGCCAACATAATCTTGTGGGGAAAGCATATTGGGCATTGGAGTTGTGTCCTCGATTGCTTCAAGCACTTGTATATTTTTTCGTGGTCCAACATGTCTCCTATCCACTAAAATTGTAGGGCTTCTCAATGCTGTTTTTGCAGATTTAACAGCTTTCGAGAGCAGAAGGGAATCTGCATCCACACTCTCTAGCGGTTCAATCTCCACCACTCTATATGCCAAAGACAGAAAGGAGTCATTACTGATCCAATAAGGAACGAAGAACCTTATGGTTTTTGGAGCAGCAGTGGTTCCGCCCATATCACGTTCCATGCTTACACGCAATCTCCTGCATACACGTATCAAGCAGATAGTGAACAAAGAGAACAAACTAATTTTCCAAAGATTGACGATGAAAGTTAAGCAAGAAGTTTGTTATCCACAGGAAAATGGCGTTAAAAGAGGAACGCCAAGGTGTA
Organism: Vaccinium macrocarpon; assembly: GCA_022606695.1. Taxonomy (NCBI): domain Eukaryota; kingdom Viridiplantae; phylum Streptophyta; class Magnoliopsida; order Ericales; family Ericaceae; genus Vaccinium; species Vaccinium macrocarpon. The sequence goes on along the minus strand of CM040175.1, from coordinate 531,704 downwards.
TAATTCTTGCAACTAGTACTATGAAAAATTAGCTGCCGACAACAGTCTTCTGGTGTCTATATTAAAGGATTTACAGACAACTACCACCAAGAGAGCAATAAAAAAAATTCTCAAGATTGAAATGATGCTACATTGTAAATATGGAATTTGGGATCAGCTAGAAAAACTGACTAATATATGATAAAGTTCCTTTGGAGCCTGACATTCACGGTTACCAATAAAGCATTCAACTGGCTCTCAAATTACAAATCTCACACGTTTGATATTTGCAACTTCAGTGGCACCACTGAAGAACGAACCATGCACGATTTCAAACGTAAGAATCTGTGTAGGTATATAAGTGATCACATAATATGACAGAAGCACCCCCTCCACTGGAGCCTATGAAGTACATCATCACCTTTTTGTCTATCCTTCTTAGAAATCGAACCTAGATAGCAACAGTGTTGACTCTTTAGTATATCCTGGCGTCCAAGATTCAATTCTTTAATATCTCTACCATCCTTACTGAATGTACTGCATTTATAGATTATGCAAATAGAAAATACAATTTAATATGGATCTTTACTTCAGATGTTGTCCCGTTAATGAATTGTACATACAATGCAAGAGCAAAATACAACATAATAGCAGAATATCCAAAACCGCAGACCTTTTCTTCTGCGGGTGAATCAACCAGAACGATGAGGCATGGTTACTCGATGCAAGATCCAAAACAAGAACAGGATCCTGATAAGAAAGAGGAAAACAATTTTATTAATAAAAAATGCTTCAGTAGTCAAAAACCGAGAGTGGGTGCTTTATCTCTGAAGAATCAGTTCATGCACATTAGGATTGAAATTCTTACCTTCTCCAAAACCCAACCACCTTGAACAAATAATGTAAGATATATGGGTTTCCGAACATCAGCAGAATATAAGTTTACACTCCCACGGGATAATATAATACCATGCTGCCGCTCAACGCTACTGCCTTCTTTGTGTTTTTCCCATACTGTGAATTCTGCAGCACATGGAAGTCGGTTTTCCAACTTCAAAGGAGAGTTCATTGATATTTTCCAATCATAGACGGGGGCATTAAGCTCTGTCTGAAGAACTGAGGCATCCGTGCTGATACTAAGCCAAAATAGCATACCTTTCGAACTAGGACAACAAACTAGTACATCCTTCTTCTCGAGCTGATTTAACTTGAATGATGAAGTAGGTATTGCGTTTTCTTGCTTCAAAGTGTTTTGCCTAGCGAAGAAACCTTGATCTAAGGAAGTTAGGTCCTTCCCATAGCCATAACTAGAACTTACAGCAACTGCATTCCCCCAGGTGTATGGGGATTGAGGATAATCACCACTAGGGCGAACCTGTAAGCAATGGTCAGAATCCTTGAACATACTTCTCCAGGGTAATTCAGCAGAAGAACCAGGACCAATGGTGCTGATAATATTAGTCATGCCAGTTATCTGTTCCTTTCTAGCTGCAGAAAGATTATAACTAGTAACCATAGACATAGGGGAGACTGAAATGTCAAGTTTAACATCCGAATCATTTACAACAGTTGCAAGACTCCTGCAAATTGCATGCTTCTTTCCATCCCTCATTACAACTTCCACAGCAATAAATTCATCTCTAAGTGTTTTGGGAATAACCGATAGAGGAAGGAATGAACGAAAACAATCCCATTCGCCCTCTGGGCCAAGCCCCACCCAGAAACCTACATCTCTATCAACATCATTTCCATGTTGTGTATTACTTTGGAAGCTTGCAATTGTTTTCCTCTCAAAGTATGATGTGGAAACAAGAAGGCATCCATTCGAAATTATGTCATCACTATTAGGCTGACCCTGAAAGAAAGAACAAAGAACATGCACCGTGCCAGAATGCATAGATCATCAGTCAAAAAGAATAAGTGCAAGTAATAGCACGAATGGATACCTACATGTTTCCCAGTGCCGCACTAACCTTTCTTCTTAGAGGATACGACATGATATGTTGGCCATCAGGTGATTGGTGAAACATTCTCACTGAAGCTACCTTTTTCAAGGTATTTACTCCATGCCCAACAGAAAATGAAGATGCACCCACAACTTCACCTATATCAACCAGCACCAGAGGAGATAAACACAACATAACTACTTCAGTTGAAATAAATCCCACTTTAACACTTAATAAAAAACATTAAAAGCTGCGCAATTGACACACATGATAAGCATGAGATCATAAAATAACACAGAATTACCTGTATGTTGACTATCAGACTCCAACTAAACAAACTAAGTTCTCAAAAACAAAATAACCTCTATGTTGACTATCAGAATTATCTCTAGGTTCAGGGAAAGCACACCGAGAACAGTTCTCTATAATAAACTAAGCACAATCACATTCACAGAGGAGTAACTAAGTTCTCAAAAACAAAATAACCTCTATGTTGACAATCAGAATTATCTCTAGGTTCAGGGAAAGCACACCGAGAATAGTTCTCTACAATAAACTAAGCACAATCACATTCACAGAGGAGTCTGAAACTAGCATAAGCTCAAAAGATGGTTCGGTTGAGTTGAGTCTGCAGCGTAAGAAGACTCTGGAGTTGTTTAATGCGTGAAGTTTGAAAATATGTTGCTAGCCTACTACGTACATTTTTGTTGGAGACATGCATCAGCAGCTTAAAAGGCAGAGACAGAAAGAAATACATTTCATCAATCTTTTTCTTTCCTTTTTTATTTGTTGCTATATACATACATATGTAGTTTTTCTAGTCTGCCAAGCAGAGTACCTTTTCCTGCTTTTGCTGCCAGATTTGTAACCTCCACTTCCAATTTGGCAACCCCCTGCATAATTCATAAACAAAAAGTCACTGGTAATGAAACTGGTATTGCAGGGTAAAAAGATAAAAGAACTTGTATAACAAGTTAAAAAGATACAGAAATCAACTGATAAGTGTCATATAAGAGAAGGAAAATAATGTGGTATTATAAGTTTCATGGCATAAGATAAACACACCACCAATTTTACAATCAATGATGAGTCAAATGATGATAAACACACCACCGAAATCACTGTAAGGCTAACTGCTGTCAAGACAGGAGTGAATGTGACGCCTTTCATGGTCATATACAAGTTTGTCAAACATTTTATTTGTAGTTGGGGGATGTCAATGGGGGTTATACTAACATAAGTCCTCATTCCCGTTGGTAGTGCTCAATCAAAACTGGAGTAGAAGATGTCTTCAACATGAGGAACTACTTCTTTCAATACCAAGAAAAAGTATTACTAGAATTTTTGTTCGTAAGGATCTAAGTCAGGACTTAATTTTTCTGCATCCATCAATGAACATATCTCAAGATAGACTAAAATGCATTCCGTCCACAAAATCATCCTTTATAGGAAAGTAAAAAACAAAATGAGTTCAACTAAAAAATGCGTGCAAGGAAGCTCTAAGACCGCTAGCAATGGGCACTCAAGAGAATAGGGTTGACCTGCCAGCAGGTGCCTGGGATAGGGAATGGAATTTCAGGCTGATTACAAAGCGGTCCACCCAATGAACCAACAAAATACAACCCTAAAGAAAGAGACAGTAAATAGATCTAAAACGCCAGTCATGGGTGCAAGGCAATGAATAATTAGAATTTAGAAGTGAGAAGGCCTACAAAAGACAGTAAAAAGGGTTTTTCAAAACATGGGCACATCTTCAAACAGTACAACAATAACAACAATACTAGAACCCATCTAGTCCCCAATCATTAAGGGTATGGGGGGATGATTGGAGACAGACCTAACCTTTGGCAATATATACAAAGTGGCTATTCACAGGATATCACTGAAATAGTGGGCCCCCTAAACCTCCAAGAACTGGGGAGCTACAGGAACATTTTGTTGCAAAACCATGCCCCCAAATCAAAGCCAAAAGACATCAGGGAGGGCAAGCCTAGAGACCCAAACCAATTTATGTGCTCATTACCATGCTTACTTGTTTTCCAAAAAAAAAGCATGCTTCCTTCATTCATGGTCCACAGCAAAACAATGTCTTTGCAAAAAAAGTAAAAAAGGTATTGGTAAAAATGGGCAAATAAAAGAGAGACACATTTGGTAAGCCGGTCTCCAGCTTTAAAGAAAAGACGTAGGAGGATAATAAATACAAAACAAAGGATGTACAACTAATATTACAAGTACCTTTCGAGGAACTTCGAATATAAAGAGTTCATTCCATCTTGCAAAGCCTTCATCGAGATTATTTCTTCTAGAAGTTAATGGCTTAACACATTTGGTCCTTGCACTCTGAGGAAAAAGCTTTTGCTGATTGATCTCCTGACAATCAACACTTAGGCGCAAAGCACAGAAGAAATTGTGACTATTTCCATCATCAATAATAGGTAAACCCTGCCCAAATTCAAAAGTCATCTCTCTTAGTCATTGTGAAATAGCAAAAATGATACTTGAATCTGAGATGAACTTATCAAAAACCTTGGCTTCAAGTATCTGAACAGCAACATATCTCCGTGCTTCCCTAGATTCATCCACGACATTTAACCTGTCAGAATACCTTGGAGGTGGAACCCAGACAGAAGCACAATCATCACGACATAGCAATTCAACAGCATCTGAATTTTGCTCGACTTTCTTCAGATAAATATCACATCCAAGTCTATTTTCTACTATCACGGTTTGAAAATCATCTTCATCTAAAGCAGCATAAGTTGAATTATTCCCATGGCCATCATCATCCTGCAAAAAGAATGCACCCCGAACCCAACGGGATCAGCATATACGCTGGACTAACATGATAAATTGCCAAATATAGAACATGTTCAAATTCTAAATGACCTCAGTCAGTTTCAATGCTTTCTGTTCAAAGTCTCTCTGTCTTCTCCAACAAACCATAGTTTCTGTGAGTGTATCGAGATTGGCCGCGCTAAGATTTATATTTACTATGCTGGTAGCAGCAATACGTGCTCTTTTTCCGAGTCTTGATGGTTGTTGAAGATTAGTATCATATGTTTCGAACCTATAGAAGCATGAAATATGTTATTGCAAAAACGCATAGAACCATACTGACAAAAAGTGTTTTGACATTACTAGACCAATGGAACCAGAAACAGCACTCAAAATATTCTGCAAATAGGAAAAAAAGAGAGATATACTTAAATATCCCATCAAACGGCTCCACCAGTGGCTCCCATGCTTCCAGTTGTGCATTGAATGTTGATGCAGCTATCGAAGATATCAGAACAGCATTCATTGCCTCCAATCGACCATGAGTTGCAAGCTTGATATTAGTGATTGTGGCATCAAAAAGCGGTGTCATCTGAAAGGATCCGAATTACAGAAGTTAATGAAAGGAGGGTAATCCCTATAAGTAATTTGAGGAATGTTTCTACGGTTCATTTCGTTTTATCTTCTGAAACATACCATTCCACATAAGCTGTCCAGAACAGTCACAGATAAGCATCTTAATTTCATCTCGGCAGTAATATTCTCCCTTGTCTTTGGTTTCACAGAATCGCCAATAGAAAATGCCAATCGGCTTGAAGGCTTTTTCAAATCAGAGCGTGCAAGGAAAGTGCAGGCCTACAGAAACAATTTTTAGCGGGGTTGAGAGACCTCAAGTAAATGAGAGGATAATGAATGTACACTTTTACAAATAAAATTGAAGTGAAAAACATTAGCCAATATTCATGATGTATCCTAAATATGGACACTGGACATCATAAGGTCACTTGTTTTACTCATAAACAAGGATATTGACCTGACCTGATTTTCAACTTTCCAAATACTCCAGCACTGAGATCCCTTTGAACTCGAAGACCTTGAAATAGGCACCTCGAGAATATTAGCTTGGTGAACAAGATCCATTCTTGGACAACAAAAATTGTCCAGGGGTGGTGCCACATCTGTTCGGGAGACTATGCAACCCAGAGAAGCATAACCAGGAGGAGCAATTGGGTACCAAAAGAAAACTTCATCGAGGCTTTTTCTCACAATATGAGCAACTTTAGTGAACTGCACAGGCTTCGCAGAGATTTCTGGATCATCAGCCCTAAAAATTATGCCCAAAGTAGGTGGTTCTGACCTGAGAAAGAAAAGCAATGCCATACTTTTGGTGGATAAGAAATAATAATGAGATTCACAAAAGGAAAGAAAGGTAAGACATTTAAAACAATACGAAATAAGGGAAGTCAGCATAACAGCGCCGAGGCAAGGAACAACATTAAATAATAACGATGAAAATTATCAGAAAGAAAGAATTAAATTCAATGGTCTAACCCTTCAGTAACGCAGTCACCGAGTATACCATAACCAGGCCGTGGCATAGGTCGCCATATAGAGACCGGCCGACGGATGTCACTACCCTTATCCCACCAGATTCTCTCGAAGTTTGGAGTTGACATATAGTAGTTGGTTTCTTTAGAAATAGAACGGAGAACATCCCATCCGGATGAACTTGCACTCCGGTTACTTGACTGTTGACTTGCATTCTCATGTTGACCAGTTTCAGTTGATGTAGATTCTTTTGCTGAAAAATAATGCCAACTTGAGTTCCAAAGAGGAAGATGATTCAGGTCATAACAACTGTCTTTCGAGGGATATTCAGAAGTAGGATGGGCATAAAATGACCCCAGAATATTGTCCAACTGCCATATGCTAAATCCATTCGTAAAGCAAGGATTAGGGAAAGTACTCAAAACACATTCTGAATATGTTGTGGACGTTGCAAGATCAGAACGTATACAGTGAACAATGTGATTAGGCGGTGGTTGGCTGCCCTTGTGTGCCACACATCCCAATGCCAAGTATCCTGGTGGTGCAACCGGCATCCAAAGAGAAAAATCAACATCACCAGCGGATCGGCCTTCACCCAACTCCAATCCCTGAATGCTAGAGAACGAGCCAATAAGTTTGAAACCAAGGGGCTTTCTTGCACGTCCATAGGTATTACTCACAGCCATTACAGCCTGTGAAGGAGGAATTGGCCTGAAGACTCATCACAGGTAAACATAATTAAGAAAAGAATCAAACAGAAAATCTGACTTACTGTATCAAATATTTATTTTGGGTAATTAATCATTTCATTAGAAACCAAAGAAAGAATCCTCAAAGGTACAAGAAACTAAGGCAAAAGCCTATACAAAGAATGACCATTTCATTCCTAATATTACTGCTTAAACTGGGAATTCAAGCCAAGAAAAGCTAAAGCATGTTGCATGGAGGAGTAAACAATTAATTATGGATTGAGCGAAACCTAATTAATGAAAATGGCATCCAAGTAACCCAATGTAATGCAACACCGCTTGATTTGCATCAACGTTTGACATGAACTCAACTCCTATTTAAGTCACAATAAACTTTATCTAAATTCCAACAGTAGATTATGCCACTCTGTCCTGGCAACAAATACGAAATCAGACAAAACAGCCATTTGACAAGAATATAAATAATGTGTGATATGCATGCCCAACCGAGCCTTATGTCACAATCAATTGGAATCAGCTACATGAATCCATTTTCTGTTAAGGGCATCATGTTCTGTGATAGCCAACAAAGGTAGGTCCACAAACATTGTTTACCTTGATGTCACACAATCTCCTACTATCACATAATTTGAAGGGGCTCTCGGTCTCCAAAATGTCAGGTTGTTACACTGGCCATTTTCTGCAAAATGATAATACAGCGAATACAGGTAAGATCCAAACCCAAGAAAGATATAGCAACCAACCTTTAAAAAAATTTAAATAGAAAACACTAAATATCATATACAAGTATGGAAAAATGAAAAATGTTGAGTGCCACTTTGAGTGACAAACCAAATCAAAAAATTTATCATTTATCAAGAATCACAATTTGCTTCACACAAGTAAAAAACACCTTTTGGGGATACCCAGAGACGGTCAAAGTTGGTACACGGAGCCAGGGGATCAATGTTCCCAAATTGTAATGCTGCAGCAGCTTGAGTTTGCAGGTTCAGTATAAGAGAAATTACACTAAGAGAAAGATGGATGTATACGTCAGTTGATACCAAAGACACATTTGTTTTATCCTTAACAGATGTATACCCCCCTGAAATATCCACTGGATCAAGAACAGTAAGACCAGAACCAGTCTCAACGGTTAAATCCTTTATAAGAGCCCGAATCCAAGTATCATTCTCCTTCGATGCATACCTGTACAAAAAAAAAAAAAGGGAAAGAAATGGTGACAAACTTCAGTAAGATTGCTCTCAGAGGAGACAACAATGCCACTAAATTCAATGTTAGTGCTTATGTTATAGGAATTCTAATCAACACAAGCAACTCCGATGAAAAGAACTGATATAAATGCCAAATGTGTAAGGCTACTACAAAATAAATTGGAAGAGAAAGTAATGCATTATTGTTTGAGGATAATCGGCTAATCTTACATGAAACTAAAATCCAATTTTGCACGGAGAAGCTTTTCCCCATGGGAAGAATCATCAAGGGATGATTTGGAACTGTCATAAAAAGTGAACTCAGGAGAAACCACCTGTGTAGGGAAGGAAGTACATAAGCATTAGACCACAAGTGGAATTAGATCACAGAAACTTTAGAATATGGAATTATCGTGCATAAAAACAAAATAGTACACAAACTGAGAAATCATCACCAGTACCTGGTCATCATAACCACATTTATAGCCCACCTTAAAGATTTGAACCAAGCAAGGTGTAAAACGCATAACAACAGTTTTAGCATGGCCATAGAAGTAAGACTTGGACACAATCGGAAGAATACAAGAGAGTAAATCCAAGAATATGAGGACACATAATCATAGAATGTATTTTTCCATCTAGATGGATTTCAGAAGAGACATATCGTGACAACGATATATCTTACATTGCTATAGATAAAACATTACACATAGAACCACCAGTCTCTTGCATATCTCTGGAACAATTATCGCTTTACATATGTTAAATTGTCATATATTATGCCAGCTTGTGAACAGAAGAAGGGGTTTTGATGCAGGACAGTGATTGAAGGAATCAATCACTGTGATTGAGTCAATTCAGTAAATTGAAGAAATCACAGTAATTGATTGGTGATTGATTGGAATTTTCCTTGGGATTTTAACTCTTTCCTTTCCTACTTTATTCAGATCAATCTAGCATAATTTTAGGAAGATTTCTCTTTGCTTTATTAGGAATGGTCTGCCCAATCTTTGGCAGAGTTGACCTTTGATTTGTTTCCTTTATTCTTTATATTTCTAGTAGTATAAGTACTCTTGTAAGGCACAAAGGCTAGGCAGTTTTTTTTCCTATTAATCAATAATATTTCTCTTGGAGAGTTTTATCTTTCTACTGGTGGATTCTAGCCCCGTGGACTCGGGATTATTATTATTGCTTTCGTGCTGCGTTAGTTGGTATCAGAGCGGTAACGCTCCTTGCAATGACGGCTAACAATGGTGACGTGGGCAACCATCCTGGCGACGAAGATCGTGAGGTGCAGGCCCTTAGAGCATCTCTGCATGCTCAAGAGGCAGCCATCCAAGAACAGAGGCGAACGAATGAGCAAAACCAACAGCAGTTCGATGAACTTCGACATACGCTGGCGGAGATGCAGCGAACACTCGCCCGCCTACACCTTGGTGGCAATCAGGATCGAGATCATCGAAGGGTACGCGTCAATGAGAATCAGCCTCGTGGCCGCCTGGATGATGGTAACGTTCCTTTCAATCTGCGTAGGCAACCAGCCTTTGTAGATGATTCAAGTGATGAAGAACTTGGCAACGTGGTGGTTGGGCGTCGTCGGGATTACCCCGAGCGTTACGGCCATGAACAGGGGTCTTCCAATTTCAAGGTGAAAGTAGACCTTCCTAATTTCAATGGCCATCTTCATGTTGAGGACTTTCTTGATTGGTTATCTGAGGTTGAGAATTTTTTCGAGTACATGGAAATCCAGGAAGAAAGACAGGTTAAGTTGGTGGCTTATAAACTTAAGGGTGGCGCATCTGCTTGGTGGGAGCAGTTGCAGCATAATCGTAGAAGGCAAGGGAAACAACCTGTCCATACATGGAATAAGATGAGGCAGTTGATGCGAGCAAGGTTTCTCCCTCCTGATTATGAACAGATCTTATACCAGCAGTACCAAAATTGCAGGCAAGGTAACAGAACCATCAATGAGTACACTGAAGAGTTTTATCGTTTAAATGCTCGGAATAACTTATCGTAGACGAAAAATCGCCAGTGACGAGGTATATTGGAGGCCTCAACAATGCAATACAAGATCAGATTGCATTTCATACTGTTTGGAATTTGTCCGAAGCTGTTAACTTGGCCTACAAGGCGGAGACCCAACTGTCAAGGGTCCCAGCCAAAGGCCCATCCACTAGCCGATCAGTTTTTGATTCAAACCAAGCTGCATTTGATCGGAGCAAGCAATTTAACCCACAAGTTCAGCATCAACAGGTATCTCAACGAGTAAATCAACGAGATCCAGTTCAACACAAACAACCAGCAGTTCCTCAGCCTCAAAGGAACAATAATCCTTATCAACGTCCCAGCATTGATACGTGTTATCGATCATGCATAAACCCGACATCGCTCCAACACGTCCAAACCGGCGAGCTAATTTGGTTGACGTAGCCGAGGATGATCCAGCAGATTTTGGGAATGAAGGGAATTATGACTATGAAGATCAGAATGATGATGAAGAGGTTGAAGTTGTGGAGGGGGATCATGGAGATCGAATTGTTTGTGTTGTGCAAAGACTTTTGTATGCACCAAAGCATGAGTCCGACTGCAAATGACATAACATCTTCAGGACTAGCTGTACCATCAATGATAAGGTGTGCGATGTTATCATTGATAGCGGTAGCAGTGAGAATATTGTGTCAAAGGCTCTCGTCGACAAGTTACAACTGAGGACCAAGAATCATCCCTCTCCTTACAAGATTGGATGGATCAAGAAGGGTGCAGAGATCAAGGTAACGGAAATATGTTGTATTCCTCTTTCAATTGGTAAAAGTTATAGAGATGCAGTAACTTGTGATGTAGTAGATATGGATGCATGTCATGTGTTTGCTAGGGGAGGCCTTGGCGATTATGATGTAGATGTAATTCATAAGGGAAGGGACAATACATATGAGTTTAGTTGGAACAAGAAGAAAAAATTAAATTAGTTCCAATGCAAGGAGGACTACCTAAGGCTTCTAAAAGTGGAAGGGAAATCCTTTGTTGCGATTTAAAGGTATCCGATTTTTGTTGAAGATATGAAAAAGGCTGGTGAACTTCTTGTTTTAGTTGTCAAGGGACAAGAACCTGTGCTTGCAGATTCTAATGTTCCTAAGGTGCTTCAGCCTTTGTTGGAAGAATTTTCAGATATTATTCCTCATGAACTTCCTGATGGATTGCCACCCATGAGGGATATTCAACACTGCATTGATTTGGTACCAGGAGCAAGTCTGCCAAATCTTCCAACTATAGAATGAGTCCTGCAGAGAGTGAAGAACTACAGAGGCAGGTTGCAGAATTGAACCGTAAGGGGCTTATTAGAGAGAGTATGAGTCCTTGCGGCGCATTACCGGCATTACTTACACCAAAAGAAAGATGGGAGTCGGAGAATGTGCATTGATAGCGGGGCAATCAACAAGATTACGGTGAAATCTGTGTTCCCGATACCGCTTGAGTGACATGCTAGACATGCTTGCTTTGGTTCTAAAATATTTTCAAGATTGATCTGCGTAGTGGCTACCACCAAATAAGAATTCGCAGTGGAGATGAGTGGAAGACGGCCTTCAAGACAAAGGAAGGGCTATATGAGTGGCTAGTTATGCCATTCGGGCTGTCTAATGCACCAAGCACCTTTATGAGGGTGATGAATCAAGTTACTCAAACCTTTCATTGGCGATTCGTTTGTGGTATATTTCGGCGATATACTAATTTACACCAAATCAAAAAGTTGATCATATGAGCCACTTCATGCGACAAGTTCTTCAAGTCCTTCAAGACAACAACTTGTATATTAACCTAAAAAGTTGTTGTTTTTGACGTAAAAAGTTGTTGTTTTGGGATTTATTGTTGGGGCAAATGGCATTCAAGTGGATGAAGAGAAGGTTAGGGTGATCCGGGATTGGCTGACTCCAACGAATGTTAGTCAAGTTAGAAGCTTCCACGGCTTAGCTACTTTCTACAGAAGGTTTTATCCGGAACTTCAGTTGTATTGTGGCACCTATCACCGAGTGTATGAAGAAAGGAAAGTTTCAGTGGGGGAATGAGCAAGAGAAAAGTTTTGTGCTGATCAAGGAAAAGTTGTGTAGTGCTCCAGTTTTAGCATTGCCGGACTTGACAAGTTATTTCAAGTCGAATGTGATGCCTCTGTTGTGGGAATCGGGGCTGTCCTTTCTCGAAAGTCGGCCCGATTGGAATATTTCGATGAAGCTCAAATAAATGCAGAGCCGCGGCGAAATGGACTACCTATGAGCGGGAATTTTATGCAAAGACTTCTAGCCAAGCATTGGGAGCATTATCTCATTCAACGAGAGTTTGTGCTCTATAGTGATCACCAAGCGCTAAAGTTTGTTAATACCCACGGAAGCTTGAACAGAATGCATGCGAGATGGATTTCTTTCATTCAAAGATTCACTTTTGTCCTGAAGCATAGGACTGGGCAACAAAACAAGGTGGCTGACGCGTTGAGTCGGCGAGCAACTTTGCTTACAACTCTTAGTTCGGAAATTGTTGGTTTTGAATTAATCAAGGAGTTGTATGAAGAGGATGAAGATTTCAAGAAGTATGCGGAGGAAGTGTCAACCAAAACAAGATCTTTGGAAACTATCATGTCTTGGTGATGGCTATCTCTTCTATGGCAACCAGTTGTGTATTCCAAGGGCATCACTAAGGGAGAAGATCATCCGGGATTTGCACGGCGGAGGACTAGGAGGTCATGTGGGACGTGACAAGACTATTGCTCTAGTGGGAGAGCGATACCATTGGCCACAAATGAAGAGGGATGTTGGCAAGTTCGTGCAGAAGTGTCTTGTTTGTCAAAAGGCAAAAGGGCAGTCACAAAACACAGGTCTATACACTCCATTGCCCATACCAGAAAACATATGGGAGGACCTCTCCATGGATTTTGTCTTGGGGCTTCCACGGACTCAACGAGGTATGGATTCTGTTTTCGTAGTAGTTGACCGATTCTCCAAAATGGCGCACTTCATTCCTTGCAAAAAGACATCAGATGCTACTCATGTGGCGAACCTTTTCTTTCGAGAGATTGTTCGTTTGCATGGAATTCCGAAGACTATTACTTCAGATCGTGATGTCAAGTTTCTCAGCCATTTTTGGAGAACATTGTGGAGGAGATTTGATACGAGTTTGAATTATAGTAGCACTAGCCATCCGCAGACTGATGGGCAGACCGAGGTAACGAATCGATCATTGGGAAATATGATCCGGTGTGTCTCAGGTGATCGGCCAAAACAATGGGATGCAGCTCTTCCTCAAATTGAATTTGCATTTAATAGCACAATGAATAGATCGACAGGAAAGACCCCTTTCGAGATTGTCTACACTTATCCGCCACAGCTTGCACTTGACTTGGCTCCCTTACCAAAGCTTCCAAATCAAAACATCGCAGCAGAGAACATGGCACGAAGGGTTCAGAATATTCAGACTGAGGTGAAACAGAGTTTAGAGGAGGCCAACAAAAAGTATAAGGCCGCGGCGGACAAACATCGCCGTGCTAAAGTGTTCCAAGAGGGAGATCAAGTGATGATTTATCTACGTAAGACCAGGCTCCCAGCAGCAACTTACAGCAAGTTAGCAAACAAGAAGCATGGCCCTTTCCGTGTCAAAGCAAAGATTAATGACAATGCTTATATCATTGATCTTCCAGAGCATATGCAGATTTCTTCTACTTTCAACGTTGCAGATTTGTTCGAGTATCATCCAGACAAGCCGTTGTATCCAGAGTATAACTCGAGGGCGAGTTTTTCTGAAGTGGAGGAGACTGATGCAGGACAGTGATTGAAGGAATCAATCACTGTGATTGAGTCAATTCAGTAAATTGAAGAAATCACAGTAATTGATTGGTGATTGATTGGAATTTTCCTTGGGATTTTAACTCTTTCCTTTCCTACTTTATTCAGATCAATCTAGCATAATTTTATGAAGATTTCTCTTTGCTTTATTAGGAATGGTCTGCCCAATCTTTGGCAGAGTTGACCTTTGATTTGTTTCCTTTATTCTTTATATTTCTAGTAGTATAAGTACTCTTGTAAGGCACAAAGGCTAGGCAGTTTTTTTTTCCTATTAATCAATAATATTTCTCTTGGAGAGTTTTATCTTTCTACTAGTGGATTCTAGCCCCATGGACTCGGGATTATTATTATTGCTTTCGTGCTGCGTTAGGTTTTATGCTTCATGGTGTATTCATCATATTTTAAAGCACATAAAACCTAGTCCACCATGAGAAGTGTGTTAGATAGGTCGAGTGTGATATCTAGCAAGAACGGTGTCAGGCAAGTGCGTGAACTTAAGAATTCAATTTCACACTGTTTGACTTCTGTAGAAATGTCAGACGTGCCTCTCAAGATGTCCAAAGAGAGTTCATTTGCATCTGACATTGTTTCGCCAGTAAATGTTTAGCGACATGTTTGTTATGAGCAGCTTTCTTCCATTTTTGACAAAGATGTCCGTATAAACATGCACATTCACCCATGTGCATGCTTGCACACATACACACACACACAGATAACAGAGAGAGCAAGAAAAAACAAAACAAATAAAACAAAGGAGGGGAGGGGATTAAGCACCACTACAACCTGCCACATTAGGTAAAAGGACACAGGTAGTGCCAAAAAGTGACAGACCAAGACTCTGGTGAGTCTGTAAGTAAGATATACATAAGCCAAAACTTATGGATCCATCTCCCGCTAATTCCTATTAAAAGATTCCCAAACAATACATATTCTAAAAGAAAAGACATATCCGTACTCAAACTAGTGCAGCATTTGACTTTCTGACTCCTTCGAAAGCGGAAAAGGAAATGAACTTCCAATACCTTTCTTCCGGGCCCAAAGCCTCATTAGTCGGGTAAATAGAAGGTCCCCACTTATTGAAGGACAACTACCATTCAAGCATGATGCACACGAGAAAAAAACAACAAAACCTTGCAAGCAGCAACGCAAACCACAATCAGTGACAACTTTTTAGGTAATTGCTCCAGGAAAAAACAGATGAAGAACACCGCAAATTATGCTTGTCCACAATTGGTATTCCATCACGTATAGAGACCAAACTACCATGTAAAACAACGAACATCAAGTGAAACATGACAGCCTCAGGCCTTGTCTGTTATGGAAAACTAGATTTAGAATAAAGCAGAGAGGGGAAAATAAAGGTGCCTCCAACAACCATTTCGGAAGCAAACACTACCAACACCTACCTTCCTCGTTAACCTTCATCGATACTCCCTGCACCCCATTCGAGTAACACAGTCTACCACTAATATGGTTAAATGGATGTTTTCTGAAGAAGATCTTCCATAACACCCTTTAGTTCCAGTTTGCATTGCTGTTTTGGATATAGGAAACGAACTTTCGATACGAAATCCTAAAAAAGGTACCATTGAAAAGTAATGATTGTTATTGCCATTTCAAATAAACAATAAGTGTGATAGACCACAAATGGACAGCTAGAGCCAGGATATGGGATGGAAAGGGTACTAAAAAAGTGGATGTTAGCTTCTATGTTTGGAAGGAACCAACCATTGACTCAAAAGGGCTCTCTCCCATTTATTGAAACTTGAAGCCACTTAAAGTTTTTGCCGTCAGTAGGCAACTATGGCATTATCGTAGTGACAGCAATACACAAGAAAGTCCGAAATTGGCTAGTCCTAACTCCTAGATGATTTTATACTTTTGAAGAAATATCAAAACCAAAAGGAAAATGAATTAAACGTTACGAGGACCAAGATCCTTTTTACCAGAACTGCTGGCAAAAAAGACCTTCTAGATGTCCATTTTTAATTCCAAAAACAAAGAAATGGTCTAGCATGGTTATCATATAAGGGAAACAAAGACTGGAAGCAACCAATATGGAGGTCAGGTTGAGTGTCGTCATACAAAAGAACAATAAAACTCAATGAAAGAAGAGTCCTAGTACAGTAAAGAACATCCATTGAAGAAAGCAAAAGAGAGTATACAGAAAGTATATCAATGGCAACAAAATTAAGTTCCAAACAAGAATTCAACACGCACAGATCAAAACTACCTGTGCTTCAAAAGTGTAACTCTGCATCTTAAATGAGTCATTTTCAGCAGTGGAAATAATTGAGCTACGAGATAATTCTTCAATGCAATCTGGGCTCTCTTCGGTGCTCTCAGAAGAAAAATTGTCCAGCAACAAAATTTTCACACCATCTTCAAGTGACACTGTATAGCTGCTATTGTTACTCAAGTATGTATACTTCCTCAATAGAAAACCATTCTGAAAAACCAGTGACAAGAAAATCAAAACGCAAACTACAGTTAAAGCAAATAGCTAAAAAGCACGACACATAGATCTGTATTTCAATATTTTAGTTTGCAAGAGAATGATGTCTCATATTTTATTTGTTTGCATGCAGAGGAGCATATTGATACCCTTTGAAAATTTTGCAATATGGAAAATGGGGACAAAGATGAAAACTCTTTCTTTGTACCTCTTGCCGTTTCCTACAAACACATTCTATGAGATCCTGAAACAAATTACAAGTATCCACAATGGATAATATAAGGAGAGAAAAGAGTGTTCGCAGGAGGCAGTTTATTACACCCGATTGGTCATCTGCAAACACGATTATTACTTGGTTTGAACCATTGTTGAATGTTGTTCCAGGAACCACAAGAGACTTTTTAATTTTTCCCTGTAAAGTTCAAGATTTTGTGGAAACAAATACAATACCGGTTTCACAAGCCCATGTGGAAAGAAAGTGGCATTACCATAGCATGACAAAGGATGGGACTTCCTGGGAAGTATGTAAGCATTCCTAGGTTATAATAATCAACAAATAATATTTAACAGGTCCTTGTATGCCACAGATGTACTAAGCAAGATTGGATATTCTTCCTTTGGTTTGATAGACAAGGGTATGAAAAAGCTGAGGAAAAAACTATGCGGTAGAAATTTTGAAATGAAGTTTGTACTAAAGGATGCTGGTTTGCTTACGCTACAGAGACTAAAGCATGTGGTCCTTACCATGTCATTGTTAATATACTAAGCAAAAGGTGGAGAAAATTTGGCAAAAAGATCAAGAGCTTTATCAGTAAATGTGCATGGGTAGTTAGTTCCGCAAATTACGAGTTTGAGGGAGTCCTCAATAGAACATTTATATATATAGGTTCCACCTGTCCTCCGGACTTCCGAACCTCCATGATCTAAGCATTTTTTTGACGATCTGAACTGTCCAATGTGTTCAGAAGGTGTTTTCAACGTATGCAGGTTTTGTTGGATCAAGCCCTTCCCAGTATTTTTTTTTTGAAGATTTCCCGCCTAGACCCTTAAAAACACCATCTGAACACATTGGACGGCTTTGATTTTCCAAAAACAATTTGCAAAACAAAAAAAAATACAGTTTTTCTTAAATCCGGGAGGTCCGGACTAGAAGATTTCACTATATATATATATATATATATATATGATGCTACTACTCAACCAAGGATATGCCTCTAATTGGATTGGACATGATTGGGAATTTAAGAATGCTTTAAAAGAGCTGTTAATTTTATAATGTGTTTAAAAACCCTGAAGGAACTTCCAGTGAATATAGAAAAAATAATGAATGTGCAAGTACCTTTTGTTAGGATTCAGCAAGAAGCATAAGGGTCAGTATCTTTCACGGGGCCCTACTACCCTTTGCAACTTCTTCTTGATGCCCAAAAAAAGAGGAGAGATGCACCAAAAATCATTAATGGGCCTAGTTTCTCCTTGTTAACTATTAAGTACTTAGTACCTGGTGTCAAGATGTTACATTGGCACGCTATTGACTTAAATGATAACTCCAATAAGTCAGAACTACCCACAATACAAAACAAAAAAGCAGGGTAGGTATACTTAAGTTTCCATCTCTCCCAAAAGTCAAGTTGTTAGGAAATGGGCCCAACAATGTGTATCAAGCTATCAAACACGCTCCCTCACGTGCAACTCCATCTTACATGTGGAAATGCAAATATTCAGAGATACAGTGGAACAAAATACGAATGGGAGAAACAAAACGCAAATGGAGAACAATGCAAACAGGGAGACTTGAACCCAAGACCACTTGCGACCAGAGCTCTGATACTATGTCATGTTAAGTCATCAACTCTCCCAAAAGCTTAAGCTATTAGGAAATGTGTCCAACAATGTATATCAAACAATCTAACAGGTACCTCAATTGTGACATTCATAAATCGCAACTTCTTTCCACGTCCAAGGATTATAATAGGTTGAAATCTTGATGGATTAACTCCCTTCAAATCTGTTTCTTCACTTAAGCGAATAGTCTTCCCACAACCATCATATGTATATTCGTCAATCCCTACAGCATCCACCATTAACTGCCTACTTGGGGACAGGAGAACTATATCTTCAGTCTGTTGGTAGACAGGAGCAGACAGTATGACGCTGTTGTTTCTTCTTATGGGATCATTTTTTGGATCCATCAGCTCCTCCCTCCCAGTTAAAGCTCCTAAGGCAGGCACAAAAAACTCTACAACAGCAAGAAGAAAATCTGGAACAGCAAGAACCCGAGGCTGCTGAAGCCGGACCACAAATGATTGTGATGTCATTCGCCATCTACAGTCCATCAAAAACATAGTAGAAGTTGGACCATCTGTACTTGGTGCAGCTTGAGAGTCTGTTCTCGCAAAGGCACCTTTTTCTAAAGAAAAGGGGAATTTTCCAGTTGGAGACTGTTTTGGAACATCTGTGCATGATCCAAGCATCAACTTCATTTCGGGTTTGGTACCAGGACGAACATCCAAAACATAAAACTTGGGAACTGTCACATAAAGGTCAGCTTCTGATAAAGAAGTCATTCGATAGGATACCCAAAGGCCGTCTATCTGCAACATGAAATAAGTAAAATGAGTTCGCAGTTCACACTGCTTTGTATTGCAAAGCATTAAATTCAAACAGCTTAGTGTCGGGAATAAGCATGAAAAGTGTGTCAAAACAGAAGAAAAAGACTCACAGCAACATGAGCCAAAGGTGAATCCTCATGAATGCCATTGCACAACTCAAGCAATGCATGGTCCACTTCCACTGCAATTATTGTAACGGTGCGTGAGAGCAACATTTGACTATTCATGTTGACCTTATCAGCTAGCAATCGTATAGTGTCTTTGTTCCCAGACTTGAGGGCACGAAAACTTGGAGGAAGTCTTGGTTGTTCGGATAAGTTCATGGAGAAACAATCCAAGATAACGTTATACTCTTTATCAGACATCACAGCATGCAATAAACCTACCTGTCAAACAGTTTACAGAACGAATCAATGAAAGGGGTCCCAATAATCAATGTGGCCAACTCGTATGGCCACATTAAAAAGGACTTAAGTGGGGCTTCAGAAGTTATAGAACTGGGGGAAAAAAAGGAAGTTGTCCAGCAATTATCGAAGTAAGAGAATTTGAAAATCAAAAAAGTAATAAAGAAATATCTGGTTACATTACTTAATCATGTAATAGGTCTTCTAAAAACTGCCAAAGAGAAGACGAGGGAAAAAATTAATTAAAATACGTCTGCAAGCCAAACCCAGTAAGGTTTATCTAGGTAGCACGGATCACAGATATGGACATTGGATTTCTAAAAAAATGGGGACACGAATACAGTAGGAGCATCGCACGAATAAATCAATAACTAACTGTTATTTTAACCAGTGAAAACACAGTTATAGAAGCATGAAGCATCAATTTGTAAATATGAGCATCATATATACATGATATTACAATTTTAACCCAAAATATTAGAAGCGTGATACATATTTACCCCCCAAACTTAGATCATTACGACCTTGTTCGTTTTCCTGTTTAGTTTTAGTTTTAGTTTTGATGACATCATTTTTTTCATTTCTCTCTCTATCTCTCTCCACTCATTACACCTCTGTGACATCATCAAAACTAAACTAAACTATCTAACCAAACACAACCTACATATTTAACCCTTGCCAGATCCTGTACATGTCCCTATTGTGTCCCCCTTGTCCCCACACTGACCCACAAGTTTTTAACTAAATTTAAATAGATACGCCACATGGCATGTCCCATATGTTTTTTTGTCATGTCCCTTGTACCCGATGAGTTGGACACAAATACCGCGATCCCTCGAATTGTCGGTGCGTAACATACTGTTTACGAATTTTTAGGACAATGGGAATGATACATAGAGGAATATTAGTTGTAAGCATGAATACAATGATTAGAACAAGCATCCAAAATAGCTGCCGAATGGCACAGCATTTTAGCAAGCAAGAAGTCTAGGAACTCCAGGCTCCAGCTCTGCAAAAAACCATATCCTGGTAACTGGTCAAGAGTAGAGGAATACTTCTTGTACAAATTCAATTGTCTTTCTTCAGATTACGTCTTCTTAGGTCAAAACAAGAGTCATAAAATTTCTCTACTCCCCAAGACAAACTTACTTAGTTAGCTTCAGTTAATAACTTTGTTAGCCATCTCAATAAGTACAAACACCCACTCAAATTCTAAAGGACTGAGAAAAAATTAATTACTTGAACGACCAGTAGATAGAAGTCTTAGCAGATCTAGTTTGTCTTGTAGAAGTACTCTCCAATTCCCTTCAACTTCATCTTCCAAAAGTCAATGACATAATATGACCTTTTCTCCTTTTCACAATCTTTCCAATTTAACTTCTGACAAAATACCTCCAACATGAACAGTCAACTCAATCAAGGCAATCATCAGAAATAGTACAGATATCTCATCAATCTGCTCATAATGGCATGGAGGGGTTGCAAAACGGAAGCAAAATTATTTTTCCACAAAAAAAGAAAAAGAAAAAGAAAATTATATAACTACATCTCCAGCATTTCGCACACTGTACATATTGACAGCATAAGCAACATATAGACCCAAATGGAACACGTTATGACCAATTAGGTTCCTGCCAAAAGGAAAAGTTGATTTGTTCACCAGTTAAATCTGAACATACGGAGGAATGGAATTGTCAGACATCATATCACACCAGCCCTCGGATTGCTTACTAATAAGAACACAAGCAACAAAATAAGAGTCCACACCCAGCAACAAACTAGAAACTCATGTAACCACGCAACAATCAAGGTCATAAAGCTGCTTAAGAAGCTTCACTCATACAGGAAGACAAGAGAAAAGGGGAAATCAAGACTAGACTCCAATGACAGAACTTACCTTCACTTCTAAAGAAAACGTTGGAACTTTCCTAAACACATCCCTCAAACTGCGCCGTACATACACACGAATTTCTTGGCCATCTCGTATCATTGGCTTACCAATACAACCATTGATTCCTACTGACATGTTGATTCCCAAAATCTGCAACATTACAGCTGGAGTTAATATTATTTCAACCAGTACTTGTTTAATACCTGAGCACCACGTGAAACAAAAATTAGCACCTCTGCATCAAGAACATCAAGATGGACGGCTGAAGGATCTTTCTCTGGGGATCCATGCCAACTGAATTCATTCCTCACCTGCAGCTGACCCAGGTCAAGTTGCATGAAGCTGCAATCACACATACAAAAATTTGAATCCATATCCAAAGTGTATTAAACCTACAGAGCGAAAGAGAAACAGCCACTTTCGATTAACAAAGCAACTCCTCCGACATATTCGAATGACTAGTTAGAGTAATTAAGATACCAAAGCACAATAAGATTCCTCTAAAAATGTTTAATTCTAACCCATAAAAGCATTCAAATAAGTTGAATAAAAAAACAAATGACTTGACAATCTTGACACTCAAAAACAATAAACCCATGGGGCCTGCAAATTTTTCAGTCACATTTATAAACTGCTGGTCAAATTCCAACACACAGACGGCATCTCAAACCACAAAGCTTCACTATCATCAACTGGACAGAGAGCCAAAGCCTCAATCCTTAACTTATGTTACCATTTCCCAATAAACACAACCTAGAGTACTAATTTCTTTTGCCTCTTCCATTTTCTAACCTCGGAAATCACTAGAAGTCATTCATAAATTTGACAAGGGTCTCATGCCTGAACAATGTTCTCACCATTCCTTATAACAAAATTTAAACAACTAATGATTAAGCCAAGCCACATTTTTCAAATTTAAAGAGGTGGTACCATACTTAAAAGGACAACTTTCTGCCCTACTCATACAAAACCACTTACATCTATTTTTTTGGAATTCATCCTCCCTGCCCAAAGAACAAAGAAAATATCCGCCCACTGACATACAAAAAATTTCTAGATATTTGAATCAGAAAGCGAGCTTTCACCTCTACAGGTTCAACCAAATAACAATTGCTAATGAACGCATCAAACTTTCTCACCCTTCCAGTAGCTCCAAGACCACTCAATTTCTCTAAAGCTAATTTAGTACCTTAAAGCCAATCCCTCATGCCACTTAGAAAAACATAATCCACATAATCTCCCTAATTTATCTGAAAAAGCCTTTATACCCCCAGGAATGTTGGGTATTTTAGATTCCAAACACTAACACATTCATCCAGTCCAACTTAGTAAACTGACACTGGAAATCCCTCACTGATACTTCCAGTCATTTGCCGTTGAACTAAAGAGCATGCAGTAAGCTCCCCTATAACAGGAACTCCTTCAAATGCATCTGTTGATGATGGACCCAAAATATCTTAGTGTTAAGCAACCCATTCCCATTTTTGCCATTTGTCTCCCACCCAAATAGAACACTAAACTTCAATTAAATCCCTCACAACCAAAAACATAGACATATTCAATTAACTTCAGAGCCTTATTATCAAACAAAATACTAAAAAAGAGAGTTCATCTGAGAAATACGGACTCTTTGCTCATTGAATTTTTTGGCACAATTATTACTGGAGTGTCAAGTGAAAGGTCCAGCTTCAACGCCGAGGATCCATCAATCTCATATTTATTAATCAGCCACTCAAAGCCTCCAACTTTATCAACAAGTTTAATTGCTTCTTCTGTATTTGGCGTTGCGAGTTCCATAAAATAGGCAGTTATCTGCAAAAGCATGTAACCACAACCATGTCAAAATTCACATCCAAAACAAGATTTGGAAACAAATAGAAAGGAAAAATACTATAAGCACACACAAACCTACATTGCATATATGTGAACATATATATCTTCCCTCTATACAATGAGGGTGCCCTGAACAGTGTTTTGATACTTGGATTGAACAGTGCTTTCTCCCCATGATTAAACAGTGTTCCAGTCAAAAACAAGTTACGAATGAATGTGGACAGTAACTTTTTGACCTGATTCATTAACCATTCATCCTTAATAAAGCTTTTTTCTTTCTTAAGGCAGAACAAGCAATTACTGGTACATCTTGCGTGTAAATGGAAAAAGAACAAGCAATTATTGCTATATCTTGCATGCAAATGGAAAAACTTGCACAAAAACCCTCTCTCTCTCTCTCTCTCTCTCTCTCTCTCTCTCTCTCTCTCTCTCTCTCTCTCTCTCTCTCTCTCTCTCTCTCTCTCTCTCTCTCTCTCTCTCTCTCTCTCTCTCTCTCTCTCTCTCTCTCTCTCTCTCACACACACACACACACACACACACACACACACACAGAGACTGTTGAACAACCAGCATTCATGAACAACCAGCATTCATTGTACTATCTTGCACAAAAACCCTCTATCTCTCTCTCTCTCTCTCTCTCTCTCTCTCTCTCTCTCTCTCTCTCTCTCTCTCTCTCTCTCTCTCTCTCTCTCTCTCTCTCTCTCTCTCTCTCACATTTACTTTCGTTTGAGATGATGCACTAAATTAACATTTGAAAATTACCAATACACAACGCACTAACAGATTCAACAATATTGACATGAAGATCGGCCGTAGTCTTAACAGCACCGATCAGACTTACCTCCTGTACAAACCTATAGAGGAACACAATACGAACAGCAGAAAGTTTGCCTCGCAAGCTGTAATCATATCCTTCATAATCGTCATCTTCAGTGCTATAAGAATTGAAAGTAAACTGGAGAAGGAGAGGAAGGGGGAGATAGAGGTATCTTAGCACAATCAAGTACAACTATTAAAATCTAAGATACTAAACTCTTAGGAATTAGCTTCTAAAAGACACCTTGATAAGAGACTCCGCTCCCTGATTCTTTATATCACAAAACCATCCCCACGGGTGATCCATTCCAAGCGACATATCACACAGCCTGAAATTACCTAATATGCCTTCAATGGATATAGAACTGGGATGAACCTGAAAAAATTGATTAAAGTATGTCAAACATTTAAATCAAAATCACAAAGATAGTCTACTAAAATTCATAAACCAGACACATACACCAACACAACCATCAATCACAGATTCACTCCCTAAAATGGGGGAGAAAAGTTCCATTCAAAACGAATACATATCACTTGATAGTTGAATGATCAGAAAGTGGCTCCTTGTGAAGTCTTGCGCAAGATCAATGATAATGCTTACCAAGTCCAACTACCCTCACACTTGAACATCTCCAACACTTTCAACGCGCAACACTTGCTACCCTATTTCCCGGAGGACACTATCGTAACTTGAGGACAAGTTTTCTTTTAGTAGGGGAGTCATGATGTAGTAGTTTATGGTGTTTACTATTATTATTTATTAGTTAGGGGAGGTCTTTTGTCATTTTATGTCTTTAATGTAAGGGGAGTAGTATAAGTAGTGTCAGGGTCTTTGTTTTGGGCAGCTTTTATCATTTTAAACATAATTATCAAGAGTATATCTCTTTGTATCCCATTTTGGGAGTTTCTCTCACTAGAAATCTCAATGGAATATTCCGGGTTGCATCATTTGGAAGGCATTGTTTGACCCATTTCCCAATAACTTAAGCTTTTGGAAAAATTGGCTATCTAACACAATATCATAGCTTAGGGTTGGGGAGATCTTGGCTTCAAGTCTCTCAGACGGCATTCAGTCTAGGCCTCTGAGGGTTGTGTGGAGCTCTATATGCATTAATGACCCATTTCCTAACAGCATTGGGGACATTGGATGACCAAACAGTTGCAAGTTGATTGATGATCTAAATTACTCTCTGACTCTGTAAGATTTGACTTTGCTGGAATTCATTTTAAGCAAATTCTATCATTAAGCAGGTCTCTCTGAACCTAACGAACTGGGCAAGTATATGGTGTTTCTAAGAAGATATTCCAGTTTTAAGCCTTAGGGTTCAGAATAAATTGTCTGCAACACCACAACCGAGCCACCCACCATCAAATACAAACCAAAGCTATAGCATCCAGCTGCACTTACAGCACACCATAACCATCTTCTACCTTTTCCAAGAGACAAACATAGACAACAAATGCGAGACGATTAACTAGATACAAAGGAGAGATGCTCCCAATACATGAGAATTGAAGACCCTTATTTAGAATCTTTTACTATCTTATGCTTCATTTGAGCCCAATTGATTGTGACTTGAGGCTCACTTTGGTTTTATTTCGTTTGTACTCAGAATTAATAGGACAATAGCCCATTCATAGTATGAAACTAATTAACTAAATCAAAGACAAATATTGGGAGCGAAGCTCAAAATAGAACTGTTCTTACCTTGAGATCCAACACAAAACTCTCTTGCACAAACATTGCAAGCTGAGAACCATCCTCCTTGTTAAGAAACACGGACACACTGTCAACATCCATGTTCAAATAGAATACTATACGGCCTTTACCATATCCCAGCAAGCCTTTAACAAAAGCAAGCCCATTTTCTTCTGTTTTCTCTTTGTAACCCGAAGATTGATCATCTACAGTTGCTGTCGTGTTTGTATCACGTTCACCCAAATTCACGGAGCTTAGATCAAAGCCAAAGCCAATTAAAGCAACAAGAGTGGGTCTGTTGCAAAAGAAATCCAATTTCGACATGCGAATGCTCATCTGGAAGGTTTTTTTATAGTAAATTAGCAACTCAAATAAGGGATGCATTCTTTCTCCACCTAAAATTTAACAAAATGCTCGAGTCAAATACCTGTGTATCTCTGCCATCATAATCAGGTGAACTTGGATTCCTTGTTGAGAATGTGACAGATACAAAATCAGAGTTGTCACTGCCTTCTGCTTCATAAAAAACATCACCAGGCACACTTTTTGCTTTTCCCATCTCCTTCTCACGAACTATTACTCCAGCAGAATCAAACTGAGGACATTCACTACTATCGCCTAATCTTGTGGCACAAGCCATGTCAAAATTTGGCGAAGTCATGAAATCTGGCAAAGCATCCTTATAGATATCATCATCCTCTGAAATTATGGAGGGAAGCTTCTTCAGGGGAAGCGAGGAAGCATTCAAATGATCATTCTTCAGCACAGAGCAGGCTAAATAGTTTGGACCCAGAGATGAAGATCCTTGAAGCTCATCTTTAATTTTCAACGAATGTAGCTTCGTCTTGATTGTCAAATCACGTTCCAAACGAACAACATGCACCTGTAAAACAGAATAAGAACATCAGCAAATATAAAGGAAAGAGTAATGGTTGCAAGAATCTTCAGCTTATGAACATCTGTTACATAAGGATACTAAACGGTCGACATAAAAGGTCAATCAACTCTTAAAAGGATAGGGGAAATCACCAATCTACAGAAATTACTTTGCCAAGACTACAAGAAAATTTCCCCAATTGTGAGCTATCAGCTGGAACTTACCATCTGAAATGCATTGCTCCATGGCAAAAAGGGAAATTTATATGTGGATTGGCTTCTGAGCTCCAAACTAGTGATACACCGAAACTAGAACACTATGAAACACTAAAGTGCCAAGTTTTCAATCTTAGCTCAATATTCAGGTTTAAGATTCCCAAGCACTAAACAACTCTGAAGTACAGTGGACATCAATCAGACTCCAGGTATCTCATATTTGACCTGAATGTAATAGATAGCAGACAAGTAATACTTACTTTTCCCCCTCCAGCAAGAACCTCAAGAATTGGAGTCTCCTCTTGTTTTTCATGCACCTCATATCCAGTCTGCAAGTTAATAATAATAAAAAGAATGGCATGTTCACTCTTTGTATACATAATCTAGTATGATTAAAATGAGCAGCTCATATGGAAGAAAAGAAATTTCAAAGTATCATGGATCATGCCTTACCTTTCCATATAGGGACAATTTTGTTTCTACCAACGCACCATTAATAACAAGGTCAGCTGACTTCAAATTAGTGGCAAGAGGTTTGGCAATTCCACCAACAGCATCACCTGAATCTCCGAGTATATCAACTGAAGAAGGAGCCTATTACCAGCACATGGAATACAATCAAATAAGACTTATACACAAAAAATACAAATATCAAGAAACTTCAACATAATGAAAAAATTAAATTCGGTATCATACGGAAGCTCGATATGTGGCTTGCGTAAGTCCTCTCAACCAAGTTCCCTTCTCCTCAGCATCCCGAAACTCTATCACCAGAGTGCTAAATGATTCCAAAGCCTTGAAGAAAGCAAGGAAAAAGCTAAGTAGAGGAAAAGAAGAAAAGTCGGAAGAACAATATAAGAAATCATCAGCCATCCCACAAAGAAAGAATAACATTTTCCTTTCCTGAAGTGAAACAGTATGAAAAAATTAAAAAATAGATAAAAAAAAAAACTAGCACAGCTTCTAGGTTGTTTTATTGAATATTTGCCCATGAGGTATCATTTTTCATTTCCAATGTTTTTCCCCTGAGATATCTTGGGGCAATTGATGCAATAACTTTAGGGGTAATAGTGTTATTTTTTGTCCTTAATGTTAGTGGGTCTATAAATAGGTGTGTGAGTCTTTCATTTAGGTAGTTTTTGATATATTGATAAAAGAATATAGAGAGATTTTGCTCCTTGTATCCCATTTGGGATCCTCTATCTCTTAATGAAATCTATCCTTTGATTTGGTTTGCATCATTTGGTATCAGAACACTGAGCTCAAATCCTGACCATCCATCTCACTTGAAAATCTCGCCGGAATCTGACCTCGCCGGAACCCTAAGTCGGCGCCAAAAACCTCGCCGGGAAATCCCAAATCTACTTACTCCACCCAAAATCCTTAGATCTACCCATTCTCAGACATTTTCAGCCCTAAATCAAACTCAAAACTCACCAATCGACCCTTTTCAAACCTGTTACAGCCCAAATTGACCCAGTTCGCAGCAGTATCAGCCATTTTCGAAGTCGAACAACCTGGTTTAGGCATTGAAACACTATTACGACCCTCAATCTTACCATATCAACCCATTTCGAGACTCGAATCATGATTTCGAGCGTCGATTAGGCTGTTTTGGTTCTCGAAATTGCTTTTCAAGCTTCGTGATCTCATTCTGGCAATTACAGCACTGTTCACACTCGACCCAGTGCTCGAATCCTTCGATTGAGGTACGTAAACCCTTCGGTTCGACTCGAATCTTGCTGTGTAGCAGTCAAAATCACTGTTCAGCACTTGAAAACACTGTTCAGTCACCAAAAACACTGTTCAGACACTCGAAAACACTGTTTGAGGTCAGATTTCAACTAGGTTTGTCTTATTTGTTGAAGTTTGGTGTGGTTTGTTTTGATTAGAGTTGATTTTCTGTGATTTTCCTTGCCTTGAGGCTGTTGGGTACTGAGTTACTGAGTTTTTGTGCCGAGTTGACTGAGTTCGGGTCCAAAATCACTGAGTTGATTGGTTTTTGTGACTGAGTTGAATGGGTGTAACTTATTTTGGGTTGATTTGCTTGTTTGGAATTGATTTGTTGAAGTTTGGGGTCCCAATTGATTGGGTATTACTTGATTGAGGTTGAGTAGTTGATTTTTGGTGTTCTAATGGCTTATAGAGGTAAAAGTATAAGAGGAGGTGGAGGTAGAGCTTTCAAGGTGAATAATGGTAATGGAATTGATAACTTTGGCAACCAAAATCATTTTAGGGATGAGATTGAAGAGTCGAATATACAAATTGCTACCTTGAATGATAAGGTGCAATTGTTGATGATGAAAAGACAAGTTGCTACCTTAACTAAGAAGGTGCATCGTTTATTACATCATGGAGGTATTCATGATTCTCATGTAAAGTCTAGTTTTGACTACAAGGAGGAGAACAACATTGATGATGACCTTGTCGAATCTTATGGACCCTTCGATCCGAACAAATTTGAGGAGGAGATGATCCTCACTCCGGTTGTGTTTGAAGAGGTGAAGGAACTCTATTGTATCAATGGTTTTCCCATCTTTGACGAATATCCAAGTGAAAGACTTGAATGTGTTCTTGATGATGGTTGCGTCTTTGAGATCGAAGGTGAGTGTGAAGAGTTGCCTATCTTTGATGAGTCTCGAAATGAAGACTTTGTAGGTGATTTTGAGGGAGTTCCCGTGTATGAGGAGTATACAAATGAGGATGATATTAGTGGTGATTTAGATGATGTTCCTATATATGACCAGTTTGAAGAAGAGGGTAGTGTTGACATTGCTGAGGGAAGACTTGTTAATGTGATCAAAGAAAGGTTTGTTATTGAGTGTGAAGAGTTGCCCATCTTTGATGAGTTTCGAAATTAAGACTTTTTAGGTGATTTTGAGGGAGTTCCCGTGTATGATGAGTATACAAATGAGGATGATATTAGTGGTGATTTAGATGATGTTCCCATATATGACAAGTTTGAAGAAGAGTGTAGTGTTGATATTGCTGAGGGAACACTCGTTAATGTGATCAAAGAAAGGTTTGTTATGGCCAATCAAGAAAGCAAGGAAGCACAAGGAGAGAATGAAGTTGGTGTGTTACCAAAGCCAGAAGAGGTTGCTTTTGATGTCCCGCTTGTTTTAGAGGATTTCGTAGAGCCAAAGCTTGATAGTTGCTTCCACGAGATGCCTCTTGAATTGTATTTGGTGGAAGATGCTCAAGTTTGTAATTTCATGGTGCCCGGACAAGTTCCAAAGTTGCCGAAAGAGAGTGTGGACTACTTGGTGTTTGAAGATCCATTGGGCATGGTTTTCATTCGAGCAAGCCTTGGCTATGAGGTGAAGTTGGACTTTTTGCACATCCTATTAGATGGTTCTTGGCGTGGTGCGTTGGGTACAAGTGTGATGGCCTATTTTTATGATGTGATTCTATACAAGAGACATGGCAAATGGGTGGTTTCTTGGCACATAAGTATAGACGTGGTGGATGTACACAAAAAGAAGCTCTCATTGAAGATTGGTTGTGTTGAGGGTGACGCTTTGATCAAGGAACGCAGCAACATGTCTACTTTGAAGCTGCACAATAAAAACTTATGTTGTCTTTATTTGGTGTCTTGTGTCATGTAGTCCAACTTGAAGACAAGTTGTTTTCTTTGGAGGGAGAGTCCTGATGCAGTAACTTTAGGGGTAATAGTGTTATTTTGTGTCCTTAATGTTAGTGGGTCTATAAATAGGCGTGTGAGTCTTTCATTTAGGTAGTTTTTGATATATTGATAAAAGAATATAGAGAGCTTTTGCTCCTTGTATCCCATTTGGGATCCTCTTTCTCTTAATGAAATCTATCCTTTGATTTGGTTTGCATCAGCAATACTAGGTTAGAGGACTTTTGAGATCAAAGAATTGCAAAAAACAGTTTGATAGGTGGAAGAGGGTTCAGTTTTGTTTAATCTTCTTTCGAAGTTTACCTATCATTGTTTCAGCTTCAGATGAACTGGTGAGCATGAAAACTAAGGGAAATTACACAGGGAACTTTAAAAGACATGGATTTCAGTTTCTGCAAACGAACTCAGACAAGACAAATCTACGACACGAATCCATGCTTGCTTAATCAAATGACGCACAGATCTTAAAAAGACCACATATGAAAGCATCTTAAGGGAAGAAACACACCAAATTCTATCATGAAAGAAGGATGCTAAATAATGCCAGAAATAAAATCCACAAAAATCTCATCGAAACCAGCAATATTTACCTTCTGTGAATCCATGCCCCTGATACTTACAGCAATACAAGACACTGAACCCCCAACATTAGACGGGGGAACTTCATATACTTGCTTTCCAACCATGCTGCATTGCAAAATATATATTTTAAGTCAAATGAAGAGAACCTTCAACCATGTGGAATTCATAAAATAGATGACACAGAGAAGAATAAAGAAAAAGGAGTCACTAATGGTTGAGCAGAATCTCTTACCAAACAAACTCAAGAATAATTGACCAAAGCCGATATAAAAAAATTTAAAAAAAAAGAGTAATTGAACAAAGTCGATTTAAAAAAAGAATAATAAAACAAACCAAGGTGAACAGTGAAAGAAAAGGAGCACACCTAGAGCATCGCTGATAGTTCTGAGAGATTTCCGAGTCCAACACATAAAGATATAAACCGGACAGCATAAGAAAACAGGGCTGCCATGCAGCAACAGAATAGCCAATTCCCTAAATATAGGAAACATATGAAAAGACATCAGATCCAATGGAAAACTTGAAGGCTGATTTGGCCAACACATGGTAATATTTGAGATTTATACCCTCCAGACTAGGATTCGAGCTTCAGTTGCAAGATCTGGGGGGTTCCAAGAGACAAATTCAGCTTGGGAATTTTCACATCCAGGCTCACTCCTTCCTTGGTTTGTACCATAAAGTATGTTTAACAATTCCATCAGCCTGCAATACCTGGTAGGTGAAAAGTGCATGCCAAGCCTGGGCACTTGAACAGAAATTCGAGTTGATGGGTAACTTGGATGAGCAACTTTGATCTTCAATAGCCACAACAAACAGAAAAGATTAGGAAAAGATACTGTAACTTATGCAAACTGTAAAATAAACA
Source organism: Vaccinium macrocarpon (assembly GCA_022606695.1). NCBI lineage: Eukaryota > Viridiplantae > Streptophyta > Magnoliopsida > Ericales > Ericaceae > Vaccinium > Vaccinium macrocarpon. Next base: position 499,830 of record CM040175.1, on the reverse strand, counting down.
ACCTGAAATGTGCATCAGATCCCCCATATTTTGACACCATAAATCATAAACATAGGCACGACAGCGGAAAAACTACCTGGTCAACAATAACAGCCATCCCACACCTATCAATCAGAGAGCAGAGATTATCAGCGTCCTCCACCACTGGAGATATAGGCGGTATACTGTTAGAAGATTGAGAGAAGAGAGTGCAGCTCCGACTATCACACTCCGTAAAAAAGGCAGCTAAATCTCGTCCAGAGATATAGAAACGAGAGTATAGGCATCGCCCCTGATCCCCTGGCTGACCTTCCTGCAACATAACAAGATACGAAACGTAAAGGTGATGCAACATGAACACAAAAGTAAAAAGGCATAAACAACATACCTTAGTACGCAATGTGAAATGACCAAAATCTAGAAGAAAATGGCTCTCACATTTGGCAGAAACACCTCTTACAGGTACTCTAACTTTTGGAGCATCAAGATCAATGTCAAGGGCAAATCTGAGATAGAAAACAAAAAATGGCATAGCTAAGTGTTAGTAAGCAAATTATTAACTTTCCAATGTCAACCACGATATCAGACAGATTACACAAAGTCAAATAACTTTCCTGATGCACTTGACAAAATAATATGAGGTCAGACAATTTAAAAAAGCAATTACTACACTAGCTAATTGCACTACTTTAGCACCGAAATGACCAGTAGAAATGGAGAATCATCGTACAGCTAACATACCATAAAATCACTTCTGTAACGGCTTGCATTTCAATAAGGATGCTGCAATAAAACCCCACCAGGGAATCTGCCACTTACTAGACCCTTTAAACCCAAGGATTTCTTTTGTGAGTGAGCCACAGAAGGAAAACCAATTTCGTGTTCGCAGCACATAGAAGAGAGAATGTATGGTTTTACAGGTAAATTGGAACTGAAGTAGCATTATCTATGATTTAGTTGATTTCCCTAGTAGGAGTGTTGGACGTTCAGTAACTTCAAGATTTTCTAAAGATAAGATATACATACTACTACAGGTCAATGATAATTTTAGTGGTCAAACAGTCCAAGTAAACTCAAAATGATGTTGTAGTAGGACAGAGAAAATCTAGGTTCAAACAAATACGATGTAACTTTCTATTTGACAGCTCCAATTGAGAGAAATTCTTGGCACATCGTGCAATGCGGGCAAAACCTTAAAGGAAGTAATTCATACTTTCCTACAAAGTTAATCAAATTTCCAGATTATTCTTATTCGCAGAACAAATAGAATCATTCACCAAGTTATCGAGTCATGGGTAACTATTTATGAACCCATATAAGCTCCTCTTTTGATCCCTGACCTACCCTACCAAGCCAAATTGATCCAACCCAAAACTTTTTGGCCTACTTTAGTCTTTAGCACCACAAATCCAAAAATATTTGCTAACTAGCTATGAAGCACGGATACTCTATTTTGGCCTCCGTATCACGTACCGTACGCGTATCGGATACGGATAAGCTCGGATATGCTCCGGATACGTTTTTTAGAGTATCCGTAATTAAAATTGATTTATTTTTATTCAGATACGTTTTGGATACGTTGGGATACGTTTAGGATACGTTAGAATACGTTTTGGATATGCGTGGGGGTAAATTTGTTATTTCTCAAAACATATGGGTGAAATGTGTAATTTGGGGCTTTAGTAAGTCTTTTTTTCTCCTTAGTCGTATCAGAGAAGACAGAAGCAAAAGGAGATCGACAAATTGCTCTCTCTCTCTCTCTCTCTCTATCTCTCTCTCTCTCTCTCTCTCTGTAATCTGTTTCTCGTCCAGTAACAACACAAGGCAATCAGGAAGAGGGAAGATGTTAATGGGTTTTCCATGAAAATCGAAAAACCCTAGTTCAGGGTTTGGGGGTTTTGAAATTATAGCGACAGAAGCAAGAGGAGATCAACAAAAGCTCTGCTACTGTTGGCTATTGTCATCTCTGTTGTGAAATGGAATTTTAGGAATTAAATATATATATATATATATATATATATATATATACACATATAATATTTTTAGTTTTATATTTTTATATTCAACGTATCCCCCAACATATCGTATCCAACTTTTTGGAAAAATCACGTATCCACGTATCCATATCGTATCCGTATCCGTGCTTCATAGCTAACTACTAACTAGTACTGGAAAAAAATCTTACAACCTCTCATCTTGGCAACAAGCAGATTACAACCCTCTGAATCCCCTCCAACCTTGTTTAACAAGCTATTTCTAAGTCCACCAAAAATATATTTCATACAAGTCTCAGTTTCGTTGTCCTCACAAATTTAAGGACATGCAGTTATCAACTCAAGAGCGTTACATTGGCCAGGGGCATCTAGAAGCTCATGCAGTATAAAATCCCTGAAGCTCTTTAATTACTTATAAGGACTGCATCACATGTGAATAGCCTGCCTAATTCCAGTTTCTGTCGATTTGTACCATCTTCAACTCCACACTATATAAGAGTCAGTCCCTAATTATTTGTCCCACTCGCCCATCTCAATATCGAACTTTTGAATTACCTCCATTTGCATGCAATTTCTCCTTGTTCAAAAATAATAAGTGTCAAATACAACCAACCATTGTAATAGAGCAAACTAAAGCCCTCTGATAGATCCAGCATAAATTAAGTTTGAATCAAGAGATATGCTAAAGGCCTCCAAGGATGCCATATAGATAACAATTCAGTTAAGGACTGCAGCTACGACATGTCAGCAATGTCGCCCTCTGCCACAACAATTGCCAGAAAACAGCATAAGTTGGTCACAACTTTCTAACCTTTAATGGCAACATGTCCAGTTAAATGCCGATCCAAAAAAAAAACATATCCAGTTAAATGAACATATACTAGCTGCTTTCTCGTCATATAGTGGCCATACTATCACATAACAGAAAGAACACATTCTTTAATTCCCACAAGGTCCCAATAATGAAAAATTCTATGATGAAAGCCCATCTAAGCAAAGAAGTGCAAGCTGGAAAGATCATGTAAAAACTGGACCTGCTTTGTTCTTCTAATACCATTTGGAATTGCTCTTGAGCCCTACGAGTAACTTTCCCAATCTTATTCTGCACTTTACACAAAATAAGAACTATTAGTATCAAGGAGAAACACAAAACAACCACATCATCAAACCTCTCAATCGTATCTGGTGCCTAATATTCACTATTGTCAAAGGATTCAACTCAAACCAATTGGAAATGAGTGAAGAGGCTGCCCAAGCTCGTATACTAGTTTGGAAGTTATAACTAGTGAGGGACACGTGGAGAGGTAAGCAAAGGATCCATAACAAGGGGATCACAACAAACCCCGCAGGTGTGACCCCTGAACCCCACATGGAGAGGTATGCAAAGGATCCATAACAAGGGGATCACAACAAAACAAGGTGTGCTTGAGGCACAAACAACGGGGCGCATAATCAAGAGTCTTGTCCAAAAGCCTCTGAAAACCTAGCTCTCATACCATTTTAAAGCATCCAACTCAAAACCAATTGAGTTTTGGAGGTTACAATTAACCAATGTGGGACAACTACAAAGCATGTGTTCTGGCATGACTACAAGTACTGGTACCATATGGGTACAGTGTAATATGAAACCAAAAAATGTAGGATACGGGTGCAGCTGGGGTACGGTTACAACAAATGTACTTTATACTGAAGAGCAATGTATTATACGTAAAAATTACATGTCAAATAAAGCAAATAGTTAAAAGACTAGAGTGATTAAGAACCCAACATCAAATAACTGTTTAATGCCAACCTTAAGGTGCAAATAAAAGTTCAATACCATCATAGTAGAGAACCTATGGACCAAAATCTTTATTCTACAATCATGCTAAGCATAGAAACATGGGGTCTTATCAACTTAGCTGCATCTCTGTATCTAGTACGGCTTCATGTATATTGCCGTGATTCTGGGGTATGGCAAAAATCATAGGGAAAAATCGGTACATGTTTCGTGTACCCAGTACATATTCATAAGTATCATGCCACGGACTGGTACCCCGGATGTTATGGATATAAGTACATCTGGTTTTAGAAGTATCCATGTTTCATAGTGGGACATGCTCTGACAAATACCAAAATATTACTGCCCAGAAGAAGCAAGATTGACTGCTACAAAATAATTACCTGCAAAGCAGTCGCAGTTTCAAATGCAACAGTAGGACTAATTGCTTTACTCTTCTTCAAAAATTCCATAAGGCGATTGTAACTTTCCATCAAAATCTGCGATTTTTGTTGCATTAGAGAATAGTTTTCACAATATTCGCAAGCTTTCATTATCATTTACTCAGTGGTGGGACAATAGAAGAAGAAGAAGAAGACAAAAGTAATGTAGACACAGGCGATCAACAACAAAAAGAGAAGAGAAGAAAGACGAAAACAAAAAGCACATTTTGTCTATATACACACTTAGTCAGGACTTTTACCTTATGAAAACGCAGTACCCCCAAAGACATTGGCGTTTAAATCCCATAAGTAAGGAGTCTAAGGTGTAAGGACTACCTAAGCACTATCAAGCAAACCCGATATATTCCTCACTCCAACAGAAAATTAAGTTTCAGAGATATTGCAATCTAATGCATTTGAAGCTAAAACATTGAAATAGTAGGGGTAGCACCAATAGAAGACAAGTTGAGAGAAAACAAACTAAGGTAGTTCGTTCACATACAATGAAGACCAAGAAATGTGACAGTCAGCACATGAAATTGTTGTACTTTTATTCTATGGGCCTATAATGCACTTTGACATATATATGTATGTTTTTCAGGAATGGGAGGACTACAATGCATAAACGGTGAGATGCTTCGGAATCAAACCCCAACATACACTCATCAATCATCAATTAAGCAACAAATGACAAATGACTTTTTCACTGCGACTTCTACACATCTTCATAAAGAGGAACACAGGCATTTGTAGAAGCAAGCCTTGGTCAGGTCAAATCCTTATAAGTTGGGACATGTGTCGAGACACGAGAGCTACTAATCTCCTAAGGTGCCCACCCTCCCATGTTAGAAATATACTCGCATTCTAATACCATCCCCCAATTTCCCACTTTTGTACCATATTTCCAAACCAATTCCCTGGCAACCACTGATTATTATTCAATTGCTTAGATCATCCAAAATCTAACGTGAAAGCCTAAATCATCTGTGAGGCAAAGCATATATAGTTCCTAAGAGGAATTGAAGCTCTTGGATTTTTAAGAGTCATCCATGTACTTGTTCTTCTGATAAGAGTCATTCATGTTTCAATAATTAAACAAGGTGTCAAATAGTAGTTGCTTTCTTAGGGAAAGTAAATGAGAGTGAGTTAAGTTCGAATAGAATGGGTAGCACCCATAGCATATGATACAACTGACATAAATATTATCAATCCAATCGAGTCAGTTCCTGAATTTAGCTCCAAACGTTAGATTGAAGTTCTAGTAATCAAGACTTTAAACCGGAAGATTTTCTTTCTCTTGGTTGCTTCAATATGTGCCTTGAGATAATACTAAAGGTAGTATTTAAAGTTCTCATCTAGACTACCCCATCTTGGGAAAGATGGACAAAAATAATGCATGGAGCCAAATAAGGTGCTTCACAGGAGGGTGAGTTTTCTCCCCTAGGAAGGTACTCTTTTCAAGCAGCTCACAAAATTAGCCAGCGCCACCGTTACAGTGTAGATGACCCAACCAGAAGGCCTAAATAGGAGGTCGTAAGAAGATCCAAACACCAATCTTCTACATTTTTCTTTTTCATTTTCTACTAGCTATAAGTTATCATCTTTCTTAAAAGAGCAAGTTATTTCACCTATTATGATTACTGTATGGTGATGTTCAACATCATTTCTTCAAATTTGAACTGTAAGCTAGTGTAAGTAGATGATATAACATATGTAAATATATTTTTGTTGCCACATCCGAGTTATCTGGATGTGCTGTTTCAAAGAATCAGATCAGTGTCTGTATTGGCTTATACTGGGATCAAGTGTCACTATCCACGCTTTTAGCCCAATTGAGCAAAAAAAGAAAAGGTAAAGAATCGAGTAAATGTATTTTATTGTACAAAATCTGGACAAAGTGATTCATTTCCAAGGAGGAAACTAACAAGTATTCAACCACACAAAAACTTCCACCGCAAGCAACATTTAGCTTAAAAAACCATTAATATAATCAACTATCTTAGTATTACATCCTCAAGAAGAACAAGTATTCGGTAAAATTTACACTTCAGCTCAATTTCGCTCATTATTTCCATAGAATTTAGCAGTACCACATTCAAACATAGTACCAGAGGATACTTACTACCATATGCATATATGGGATTTCTTCTGAGATATTTTATTCCATTAAGGCAGAGCTTCAATAGGGCAAAATCAACAAGCACAAGATCCACCACATGAAAATCCATGACAAAAGGGGGGGAGCAATAAAATGGACGGCACAACAATTCTAGAGTATAGTCTTAAACATACATTTACCAAATGCCACACGTGATTCAATATCAACAAATTACCGTGACATGGCATGGTGAAATTGTCGCAGACAGCCTCCAGTCAATACTTTCCCCGGTTGGTGAATGTACAAAATTAGCAGATAATGCATTAACCTTCTGCCCACTAGAAACACTCTGCAGAACATATTATTCAACATGTATAAGCCGTGGTTGACAAAGCAATTTCAACTAGTGGGAGCACCCTAATATTAACAATCATGAAAATTTATTCCCATAATAAATCACAACGAGGTGAAACTGAACTTCGACATCCATTACTAACCACAAAAGTCTATACCGAAGATTTTTCTTTCAAAAAAAAGAGTACAACCACCTTAAAATATCTATCGATAAAGTTTGTAAGTTTTATCATGCAGTTGACCTCGATGAAATTTCAAAATGAGATGATTCATTCAATGACTATTTTCAAATTGTATGTTGATGCAACAACAATAACAGAACCCACCTAGTCCCCACTCATTGGGGGTATGGGCGGGGATGATCGGAGACAGACCTAACCTTTGGCAATATACACAAAGTGGCTGCTATCATAACACCAAGGACGTTTTGCTGCAGAACCACGCCCCCAAATCAAAACCAAAAGGCATCAGAGAGGGCAGGCCTAGAAACCCAATCAATTTTTGTGTTCATTACCATGCTACCTTCATTCATTGTCTAGTTGGAATCTTTACTTTGGGAAACTATTTGTTTTTAGACATTCCAACTAGACAGCAATTTAAAATCGGCAATCATACACAACTAACGTTACAAGGCTGAAGATGATGTAAAGAAAGAGATGTACCTTTTCTTAGTTTTTCATTACATGCAACACTGGTATGCTCCAATTTAATAGGATGTTTGATGCAGTAACTTTTGGGTTAATAGTGTCATTTTGTGTCTTTAGTGGTACTGGGTCTATAAATAGGTGTCTTGGGTCCTCATTAGGTAGTTTTTGATATATTGATAAAGAATATTGAGAGCTTTTGCTCCTAGTATCCCAATTTGGGATCCTCTATCTCTTAATTAAATCCATCCTTTGTTTTGGTTTGCGCCATTTGCTATCAGACCTCCTAGCTCGATCCCGACCCTTCATCTCGCCGGAAACCTAACCCTCGCTAGAAAACGGCACCGGAATCTTGCCGGAAAGTCGCCAGAAAATCCCAAATCAACTCTTTCAGTTCGTTTTCTTCAGATCTAGCCATTTTAAAGGTTGTAAACCCACTTCCGACCCATTTCAAATCCCTATACGACCATTTCGACTTCAATCAGACCTTAACCAAACCTGTTCTTACCCAAATCGAACCAGTTGACTCGTTTGAAACCCAAATCAAGCATCAATCGACCCTTAAACCCTTTGAAACACTGCTGTAAACCCATTTCGAGTGTTGTCGGCAACCATACGACCCTATTTGAATGTTGTACAACCCTAATCGAACACTGCAAGGGTAAACGAAGGCTGTTCAACCTACGTTCGAACGTTTCGACCACTGTAGCAATGATTTTGGTGTTCAAAATTGCACTTCAGGCCTTCGAAACCCTGTTGTGGTGCTCAAATCAAGTGATAGGGGCTTCGAAACCCTATTTCAGTGCTCGAAATTCTCTGTTCTGTACTCAAACCACTCGATTGGAGCTTAAGACACTTGACAGCCCTGGTTCAGCTTCGAAATCAGTGTTTGAACACTCCAAAACAACTGTACAGCACTCGAAGCAGTGTATTGAGGTCAGATTTCACTGGGTTGTGTTATTTATCGAAGTTTGTTGCGATTTGTTTTGATTTGGTCAATATTTGGAGTAGTTATTGGTGATTGTTGGTGATTTGTTGGAGTTTGGGGACCCAATTGATTGGGTGATACTTTTTTGGGCTTGAATTGATTGTGGAAGTTGATTGTGGGTGTTCTGAAGTTTGATTGTGGGTGTTCTAATGGCTTATAAAGGTAAAGGTATAAGAGGAGGTAGAGGTAGAGCATTCATGGTGAATAATCATGATGGAATTGATAACTTTGGCAACCAAAATCATTTTAGGAATGAGATTGAAGACTTGAGTATACAAATTGCTACCTTGAATGATAAGGTGCAATTATTGTTGTTGAAAAGATGACTTGCTACCTTGATTAAGAAGGTGCATCGTTTACTACCTCACGAAGGTATTTATGATTCTCAAAGTCAAGCTAAGTTTAGTATTGACTACAAGGAGGAGAACATTGGTGATGGCCTTGAAGAATCTTATGGACCCGTCAATCCAGACAAGTTTAAGGGGGAGATAAACCTCACTCCGGATGTGTTTGAAGAGGTGCAAGAACTCGGTCATTTCAATGGATTTCCTATTTTTGATGAATATCCAAGTGAAGAAATTGAAAGTGTTCTTAAAGATGATGTTATCTTTGAGGTTGAAAAGGAGTTTGAAGAGTAGCCAATCTTTGATGAGTCTCCAAATGAAGGCTTTGGAGGTGATTTGGAAGAAATTCCCTTGTATGATGAGTATCCTAGCAAGTATAATGATATTGATGATGATGTTCTTCCTAAACTTGATAAGTTCCCACATGAAGAGTTTGAAGATGATTCCGTCTTTGAGGCTAGTGGAGAATTTGAAGATGATCCTACCTATGATGAAGAGTTTAGTGTTGGCATTGAAGAAGAGAGATTTGTTAATATGATCAAGGAAAGCTTTCCTATAGCAAGGCAAGAAAACAAGGAAGCACACGAAAAAAAAATAACGGATTTGGTGTGATACCAAACACCGAAGAGGTTGCTTTTGATATCCCGCTTGTTTTAGAGGATTTTGTAAAGTCAAGGCTTGATAGTCGCTTCTACGAGATGCCTCTTGAATTGTCTTTGGTGCAAGATGTTCAAGTTTATGATTTCATGATGCCCGGACAAGTTCCAAAGTTGCCGAAAGAGAGTGTGGACTGCTTGGTGCTTGAAGATCCTTTGGGCATGGTTTTCACTCGAGCAAGCCTTTGCTATGAGGTGAAGTTGGAATTTTTGCATGTCATGTTAGATGGTTCTTGGCATGGTGCGATGGATACAAGTGTGAGCCGCCTATTTTTATGATGCGATTCTATACAAGAGACATGGCAAATGGGTGGTTTCTTGGCATATAAGTATGAACGCGGTGGATGTATACAAAAAGAAGCTCATATTGAAGATGGGTTGTGTTAAGGGTGACGATTGATCAAGGAACCGCAGCAACATGTCTACTTTGAAGCTGCATAATAAAACTTTACATTGTCTTTATTTTAGTGTCTTATGTTAGTAGTCTAACTTGAGGACAAGTTGTTTTCTTTAGAGGGAGAGTCCTGATGCAGTAACTTTTGGGTTAGTAGTGTCATTTTGTGTCTTTAGTGGTAGTGTGTCTATAAATAGATGTCTTGGGTCCTCATTAGGTAGTTTTTGATATATTGATAAAGAATATTGAGAGCTTTTGCTCCTACTATCCCAATTTGGGATCCTCTATCTCTTAATTAAATCCATCCTTTGTTTTTGGTTTGCACCAATGCTTAAATAATTACCAACATATATACAAATTTTCATACTAAAATTTTTAAATTTTTTGAGTGGAGGCACATGACACAGTGCCCCTTAATGAGTCTGCCTATGTACATAAGCCTACTCAAAATTCAAAATGTTCCATAAGAATATCAACAGACTACATCTAGGCAACAAATAACTAGCCTCCAACTGAAAGCATCCACATTAACATTCCATAAAATTAAAAATTGTAAAAGTAGTTGAGTTTTGATCAGGTAAAAATTCTCTTCTAACTCCTATTTCATAAGTTTTTGATGATCTAAAAGTGTAACACATAGAATACAAGTAGGTTGGTCAAGTAGCGGAGTGTTTTGAGAGAGTTGTGCAACCATAGAGATACCCACAAAGTGTAAGGGAAAGGTCTACCGTGTTGCTGTAAGAGATGGCCATGTTATATGCCCCTGAGTGTTGGGCAGCTTGGGCCACTAAGAAATAATATGCGAGTAAGATGAGTGTAGCTGAAATGTTAATGTTGAGATGGATGTATGATAAGACTTTGCGAGATCAAATTAGAAACGAAAACCTCTATGGGATGTTTCTTGGCCTCTTTTGGGCATCAGTTGCTCCCTTTTCTAAGTGATTTCAGCACTTTTTGTTTCTAGCAACTGTGAATAATGCTTTGTGAATTGTGGCTTTTCATATTTCTCTTTTCCTATGTTTCACAATGTTACGTGTCGGCGGATTCAAGCAAAAAAATAAAATAACAGGCACCATTGTTATAAATCCCTTCACAATTTAAGATGCATACCTTAAAAGTAAATCAAAAAGTTGGCAACTAAAAGATACCTATCACAAAATTATGTAGAAACAAACCTGTGCAAGGGAACCTTCAGGAGAAGACAATCCATAGAACCTGAGTGTCAAATCACAATGAGTGCTCCGATTTTTAAATTTGGTGGAAACATGAAGTTGCTCAAATCTACCGCAAACAATCTCCGTCTGACTGATATCAATTATTCTGGCAGCAGCCTGACCAATAGATACATCCACTAGAAAGTGTACCATACTCTGTGAGTCCTTTCCAAAATTTACAGTCAAGTCCTCATCTGGCTGGTAGCTTAATAGTTTATTGATTGCCTGCCATTCTTCTTTGGTCAATCTTTCCTGGACAGACTCTGACTCCTCAGAAGCAACGCCGACAGAAGCATCTTCAGGAGTACGCCTAAAAACAAAGGAAACTACTATAAGGAGCCAAAGGAAAATGGATAACAACCAGAAAAATATCCTTTTAAGCACAGATAAGAAGAAATTAAGCACAAAGGGGGGGGAAATAACAAAAAAGAAAATCATTCAATTGGAAGAAAATGATTTGAGACTACATCATTCATACAGACCATTGGAAAGAGAACCAGCTTCTCTTGCTAAGCATCCTCTGTTCAGCAGCTTCCTTAGATTTTACAGATTCAACCTTAGCATGTGCAAGAAACCTGAAAGATACCAATGCCATAAACCAAATGTCAAAATGGTTTGAATATAATCATAATATTTACATTATTACAAATAGAAAATAAAGGACCATTTAAGGTTATATGAGGGAGAAGGGAAGAGAAAGTGGTGGACAAGGGTCTTTTTGGGTAAGAGTTGGACGAGGTCTTATTGCTTGGTCAATAAATATCTGGTAAAAGCCCTTTCGGTTTGAAGGTACATGGTTGAAGCATGATGGAAGTATGCATGAAGTCAGAGCATGGAAAAGCGAAGATACAATTCAACTCCCTGAAGATAAGCTCTATAAAACCAGTTCCAAAGTCCTCAACCACATTTTGCTGAAATTCGAGGGATTATAGAGTATTCAAATATCCAATACACATGTTACCGCGTATCTGTTACTAATCAAAAGAAAGGGTATGTATCCACATATACAGCACGCTTTTCCTGCTCCATTCTTAGTGATACGGTAGTCCACATTAAGAGAGCATTTGAAACCATGAGGACGAAGGAAAAGGAATAAAAAGTAAAAGGCAGCATATGGAAGAGGTGAACAAACAAGAAAGATAACAGATTCTGCTGTGTTTGAGGGAGAATTCCACTATAGTACAGCAGAAACAATACAGGTCACAATAAGCCACAATAGCAACAAAATCTTTCAGAAAAACAGAGAACCCCATGATGAAATATAACAATACCTCCATAAAAGAATTACTTTGGGATCAAGATCCTTTTCAATATCTCTAATTTCAGAGTTGTTAACGTTTGGTAATTGTTGCAATGAACCAGCATACAATTGGACATAATGTCGACGAAGCTGACACATGTGCTGTATTCGATCCCATGAAAACCTATAGCTGAAAACGTAAGCATGAAAATTGGTAGTCAGAAACAACTGAGAAGTAAACAAAATGGATACAATAAATGAGCTGTTACATAGTACTGGACCAAATGAACTGATTCATATTACCACACTTTTTTCTGTTGCAGAGTAGCTTGAGCAGCATAACGCCACCACAAATATGGAGCATCCGAAACTGAAATCACGGGTCTTAAATGGGAAACCTCGACATATATCTTGTATCTTGAAATAACCTCCAAAAGTCGTATCCAATCATGGTATTGAGCCTGTGCAAAGAATAGAAGTGAGAACTTGCATTTGATTCCCAATGAAGGTAAGATAAAATGAACAGACAACTAAAATCCTCCAATACGTTTTCTTATGTTTGCTCAACTAAGGGGAGGCATAGGAACACCAGGGGGACATACTAGTGGACCATGGCAACAACAGAAAATGCATGGGTGTCATAATGTTCAACAATATTTACAGATTATTTCTTTCTACTCTTGCTTCCCCCACCCAATAAATAAGTACTGTAAAAAGAAAACCAGAAGGTTGAAAAAACAGAAGATTTAGGACCTCTGTGATGGTCAAAGAAACATCAGCGAGGACAAGAGACGCCTTCTCAAATGGAATTTCAGGATCATTTCTTTCTTGATTTCCCAAACGGTGATATTTAAGTACTCCGTTGATTGGTGAAACTAAATAGTTGCGATTTTGAGCCCGGGTAGACACCAGTTGATCATCACTTCTAGGCTCATTAATACCATCCTCAAAAATCTGCAAAACCATGGAGGTAAACCAAAAAATAATCCCATTAAAAATCAAAACTACCCATCTCTGCCATATTTCCATTGGCAAATGCAAGAAATTACCCAAAAGTAGCAAACTCTTAACAGTAAGAAACCATACCACAATCCATTCCTTGGGAGTAAGATCTTCCCACTTCTTATCCAACTTCCATGGATGACGGTCAGAGTCATGGTACATAGCAAGCCGCTCAAGTTGCAATGACTACACACACACACACACACAAAAAAAAAAAAATTCAGTCCAAAGTGGCTGGAATGTCATGCTACCCTAATTAACTGCAGACAGTTAGAAGCTATACTTTGAAAACCTCCGCCCCAGAACAAATAACACAAACAGAAAAAATAATAATAATAATTAAGAAGAAAATCATGAGTTTTTGTTAAGCAAGACAAAATGTGAAATGTGCTTCTGGACAAGGCACATCGCTTCAATTTAAACGTTTATGCATTTCCGATAAGTAACTCAGTAAGAACATTAAGTTCAAAGTTGAATGTTCCATTTAACAACTTCTATCTATTGCGTGCGCTCACATGCCTTGCTGGACCTCCATCATATAATTAATTTGTACATAAGCCCCACTAGTAAAAAGATGCAAAAAATAGAATTTTATCTAGTGCTTGTCTGTTTTTGTGCAATCCTACTCCAAACTCCAAAGTAGATGTAGCTAACCTTTCGCAATCTATCCAAAGCACCACTGGTATCAAAAGTTTCATTACCCAGCTCATCCATTGTAACAGCCGCAAGCTTTGCCAGAGTAACACCACATGAAAATGGATGTCCTGGATTGCTAAACAACAAATATTTCCCTTCAAAATTAGGTAAAGTAAAACAGCAGGCATGATGAAGAAGTATGACCAAACAAGTTTTCTTGCACTTAGAGAACAGAAAGCAGCCGTAAACAAGTCGAGAAGCATATCGAAGACGACTTGTAAATAATGGGAAAACATGTCATAAATATACCAAGAGCTCCAATGGAAAATAAATTGACCAACCTGATAGAATCCTCATATCTGATATGAACATTGCTAATGGAGATCTTAAGGTTCCCAATAATTGTAGCAATTAACGAACCCAGCCAAGAATTTCCAGCTGGTGCCTGAAAAGGACCAAACCAAAAAAAAAAAATTCAACCAATAACAAAGGTGGTATTAGATACTATTCCCACTAGACTACTACAAGAGATAAAAACTCAATGTAGCACATTTGCTTCCAAAAAGAGAACCCTAAAGAAATAACAGATTCTGTAGCCAAAAATACCTACTTAGGTTAGAAGGTTAATAAACACAGAAAGTGGAATAAAAAGTTGTAAAATGAAGCTTATTTGTAGCCTTCATCAAAGGAGAGAAAAATAACAACCTTAACAGGCAACAACATGGCATGAGAAGGCTAAAATCTAGTGTACAGAAATAACCGCTCACCGACAACCCATAAATGTCATGAACAGTTCCAAGATCAACGACAAGATGCAAATAATGTAACACAAATTAACTACAAAAAACACCAAATTCTATGTAATTTATCACTGCATGATGCATGTACGAAAACAAAGTCAATACCTAAATTCCATAATTCCAAGTGATCCCCAGAAAATTGAAGGACAAGACAACAACTTCCATAATGCCAAGGCAAAAAAAGACAACAGAGAGCTCCGAAGTAACTTACCAAGGAGCATAGTATAAATTAAAAACACTGCCGGAATAAATAGCAATGATTGATTACAAAAAATGTATGTTTCCAAAGAATGAGCACTAAATGGCAGAATTATTGTGTCCACAGTACACTACATAATTTCAGAGCCATACACTTCCCAGCTTTGATCACCGCACATACAAAAACAAGTCAATACCCAAATTCCATAATTGCAAGTAATCCCCAGAAAATCAAAGGATAAGACAACTTCTATAATGCCAAGGCAAAAAACAAAAGCAGAAAGCTCTGAGCAAACTTACCATGGGCATGGTACAAATTAAAAACACCGCCGGCATAAATTAGCGATGATTGATTACAAAAAATATATGTTTCCAAATTAAATGAGCGCTAAATGGCATGATTATTTTTATTCAAAAAGAAAAAAGGCATGATTATTGTGTATACAGTGCACTACATAAATTCAGAGCCATACACTTCCCAGCTTTGATCTTGATATTGCTTCAAGTGTTGCCGCTTCTGCTTCCTGCAAGCAGTAGACAAGTGAGAACTGAGAAGTCTCTGAAAACAAATATTTTCAAGGTACAATACGCAAGGCTAAACATGTGAAGGCATCTCTTCGTGTGAAATCCACCAGTAAAACCTTAAGAGTTAGTAGTTACAATAATGTGCTACAATCATCAAGAAAAAATCAGAAGATGATTGAAACAACCAAGAACAATCATTTGTGCAAGGTTGGAAATTGCACGTGCTATCCCGTGCACCCACACACAGGGAACCCATCCGAGTGTCTAGTTTTTCAATTACTCAACTCCAGCAATAATTCCAGTGCTTAAATTGAATGGGGTCTCTTTCTTAATACTCCCTCCGTCCCATAAAGTTGTATCACTACGAAACTACATGCAATTTTCAAACTAAAAAATAATGTATTTACCAAAATAATTTTTGAATTTTTTTTGCATCGTATAAAAGTTTTCGATGAGATCTATCAAACAAAATCCATATTGACTAAAAAATTATTTTCGTAAGCACGTTATTTTTTAGCTTGAAAATTGCACGTAGTTTCGTAGTGATACAACTTTATGGGACGGAGGGAGTACATTGTAGTTTCCAAAACAGTAAGAGTGACAGTCAATGAGATTTAACATTAGGATAGTATTACATGACAGAACTAACTTTTTATTTTATTGTTTCACATTCAGTATTTTTCCTAACATCTTTAGTTATAGCCACAGATACCAACCAATGTTTATATGTTGAAATTTTTTCCACAGATCCCTTCAATCATCAAATCCATAAATGTTTCAACACTTTAGCTTATTTGGTAATCTAAAGGGGTTCTTATGCACCAACATGAAATGATTCTTCATCTGCAACATAATTCCACCTCACAATGAACGAGAGCACAAATTCAAACTTGATAATGTAACAAGAATCAGAAACGAGTGTAATAAATTGCACCTCAATCTGCTGAAGTTTGGCTTCAAAAAGTTTTTGCCGGTCCTCCTCCTATGACAACAAATACATACAACAACGATAATAAGTTGATTTCAGAACCCAAGGATGAAAAAAGTCAAACATTACTTAATCAAACAACCCTTCCCAAGAATCTGAATAAATTTACTTCCTACCTTAAGAGACCTTCCATCAGCAGCAGGGTGAGCAAGAATAAAAACACGATCAATAAGCACGATCACAGGTTCTTTGCCCAGACTTTTCCATGGAACCTATTGTTTAGAATCAGAACAGGAAGATCAAACAACCAGCATATCAGTACAAGTACTGTGATTGACAGCAATTGAGAAACCAGGCTATACAAGTCATACTGTTTTTGTAATTTCTAAATTCAAACAAGTTCAGACCCAAAATCTAGGGCACACAAGTAATCTATAGGATTGTCCTAAACAGGGCAAAGTTCCACAAATAGTTCAAACTTCCCTGACGATAGAATTTTACAAAAAAAAATACAAACTATCACCAGGGGGAAAAAAAAGGTGGAAACAATGACCAATAATTTCTACACAGCAGCATGATACGTCAGCAGCAAACATAACGAATAGAACTAAAATGATGTACATAAATCTTTTATGAAACACGTAGACAACTCCAAGGAAATGGCAGATTTTAGCACCCTATATGCTTCCTTGATAAGCTTGGTCAGAATCACATCATTTGTTTTGCACTTTACCATGAATATCCTACACCCTGTTACTGGGTCAGAAATAGCAAACAGTTTACCAATGAAAAATGGGAAGGAAACAAGAATCGTTGAGCTTCACCCAACTCAGATGATTTTCCTCAATGATTTGGATTATTTACTCACGTGATATTGGGAAGTTAGCAAGGAATTTTAACTGGCTTGAAAATCCACTGTGGGTGGTGTTTGATTTGGAAATGGTTTCCTTTAAGAAGGAATTTTGGTCAAGCTTGGAGACCAAGTCCACTTTGGAAAGGAGAATTACCGAAGATACCAAATTGTGTTGCCAATATCTTTTGGTTTCCTTCTCAACGTGTCTCACCGTTTGTCTGTAAATATACCTTGGTTTGGTACGAGAATATATACAGTATTGTGGAGGAGAAACAGTGCTTGGTGATTCATAGCATTGTAGTGAGAACAACAGAGGAAAAAAAATATATTGCGAGTTAGGAAGAGATAAAAAGATGTTAGTGAGTGTGGGCTCAAAGATTAATATTTTTCAATCCTATTGTACTTTATCAATATAGTGGAATTCTCATTTGCAGTGGAGTAGGTATTGAGACCGAACCACGTCAAATTATTTTCTCTTTAGTTTTGTTTGTGCTTGTTTGATTTTATAGCGTGCACTGCTTCCATTGTGGTGGGGGACTAAAAATCCCAACAAGTGGTATCAGATTAGAATTAACATGCGCAAGGAAGAGATAGGATGGCTTGGAAAAGCGCAGGGTTTGCGAACGGCAACAATAATTTCACTCTATGGCAGTAGAAGGTGAAGAATATCTTAACTAGGGAAGGCTTTGGTGAAAGCTCTAAAATAGAAGTCCGAAAAATGGGAAGGGTTGTCTAATAGTGAGTGGACTAATATGAGGGAATTGGCAAATAGCACTATTCAGTTATATTTTGGGAACACACCACTGCAGGAAGTTATCAACCAAAAAGATGCATCAGTCTTTGGGACAACTTGAAAAGGGGGAAGGGGAAATTGCTCTAAAATGGAAGTAGGGGCAACTATTTGCAAACTCATGGTGTACTTTTCTAGAATTAGAAAAACATGGTAAGGATAAAAACATTTGCAAATACATGGAAAGACAAATAGCATTTTCCCAAATACCCTTCACTTGTAAGATTTCCCAAAAAAAAATCACTCATTCCTCTCTCCTCCAACTGAACTCAAACCCAACCTCGTCAATGGTGTCAAACCCACCATTCCAACCATCTCTCTCAGTGCTCCTCTGTTTCACTGAGTAATTTCTAATCTGACTTAACCAGCAAAAATGGCGTACTCATTTCCAGTGGAAGTGCTATAGCATGTGTTCACCTGCGTCCGCCATGGCATATATGATATACCCATCTAGCGCATGGGCGATATGCATTTCTTTCTGTGATCTAATTATCCATCTAAAACCATAAGAATTCATATGCTTTTCTTGGATGTCAATAGGTTAGTCCAGAAGAATTCTGCCCTACCCTGGTATCGACTTTGCTTTGTTAGCTCAAACCAAAAATCTCAGAGCAACTACAACACTACTGAATCAATTACTCAAGTCGAATTCATGTATATATTCCTTTGTCTTGGATTTGTATTTTTCCTTGTTCCCATAATTGGTTGTTTGTTGATTTATGAGTTGACTTCAACGCGTAATTCCAGTTTATTAAAAGACTCGACAACAACTATGAAACTTATCACGCACACAAGGTGTTTGGTTAAATATCTCAAACAAGATGCACTTTCTTTTCATTCTCAGGGAACAATTCGGGTGCAATTAACCAAACCAAACCAAGCCTTATGTCCCAATCAATTGGGGTCGGCTACATGAATCCTTTTTCTCCATTGAACTCTATCAAGTAATGCTTCATTGCTTAAACATGGTATACTCAAATCTTTGCGTACTACAGCATCAAATGTCAATTTGGGTCTTCCCCTCCCTTGTGCGTTTCTACCTAACGCTATCATATCCACTCTTTTAACTACTGCATCCACTGGCCTACAATAGACATGCCCAAACCACTTTAGCCTATTTTCCATTAACTTCTCCTCTATAGGCGCTACACCTACCACCTAAGGAGAAGAATATATTTCCAAAAAGTGTGACCTAACAACACACTGCAACCCCGTTTGGACCAACTCGGGTGCAATTAATTTTTTGAAGAATGCAACCACATTCCATTAATGGTGCAACACAGATGTAGGAACGATGCAAGAAAAAGAATATATTTTCAAAAAATGTGACCTAACAACACACTACAACCCCGTTTGGACCAACTCGAGTGCAATTAATATTTTGAAGAGTGCAACCACATTACATGAATGGTGCAACACAAACGTAGGAATGATGCAATGAGAAGAATATATTTCCAGAAAGTGTGACCTGACAACACACAGCAACCTTGTTTGGACCAACTTGGGTGCAATTAATTTTTTGAATAGTGCAACCACATTCCATGAATGGTGCAACACATACACAGGAATGGTGCAATGAGAAGAATATATTTCCAGAAAGTGTGACCTAACAACACACTGCAACCCAGTTTGGACCAACTCAGGTGCAATTAATTTTTTGAAAAGTGCAACCATATTCCATGAATGGTGCGACACTGATGTAGGAGCGGTGCAACACAGGCATAGGAGGAGGGAGAGTGAGGGGGTTGGTTTAGGGGGATTTTTTTAGACAAGGGTATGTTGGTCCACACAAAAATTGGTACCATGTATGTGCAATTAAAATTTTCCTTTTCATGTTAGGAGCAATTTCCAGAAAAGTACACCATGTCTTTGCAAATAGTTGCCCCTACTTACATTTTAGAGCAATTTCCCCATCGGCCCATCCCCAATTGAAAAGCGGGTACAGGCCTAAATCATTGATGACGGGTATCATTGAAGAAGCAGTTGTACGCACTTCAGATGTCTAAGAGATCAAACTTGATGGATCATCTTGACGAGTTCAACACGTTGTTAGAATCCATCGGAGCAAAGATCAGGGAGGATAGTAAGGCCATCCTTTTATTGGTCTCCTTGCCTTTGCCATATGAACATCTCAGAACTAATCTAATACACATGAAGGATATGATTGCCTTTGATGTGTTGGTGGCTACCCTTATTTTGCACGAGGCTATGCGGAAAAGGGGTAGCGAGACAGCCACCGATGAAGGTGCTATGGTTGCATCCGATGATGGTTATTCGAGAGGTAGGGCAACTGAGAGATGGCATGGACCAAGTGACTAGGACGTTTGAAGTTAACTAGTGACAATAGAAAGTGCTACTACAGTGACAACCAGGGTCGTATAGTTAAAGATTTTCAAAAGCTCAAAGCAAACAAGGGAAAGGAAAAATCAACTACAACACTTGCTGAGGACTCCTAGGATAGAGGAGATGATATGCTCACAGTCACTTCAAGTAATGGAAAAT
Source organism: Vaccinium macrocarpon (assembly GCA_022606695.1). NCBI lineage: Eukaryota > Viridiplantae > Streptophyta > Magnoliopsida > Ericales > Ericaceae > Vaccinium > Vaccinium macrocarpon. The sequence continues at coordinate 479,489 of CM040175.1, read as the reverse complement.
GAGATTGGATCTTGGATTCTGGGTGTTAATTTCATAAAAGTGCAAATCGAAGATTTCATGTAGAGCATGTGGCAGAGATACTAAGGATAGCTAATGCCACAATAAATAAAGTTGGTGGTGTGGGGAAAGTACAGCTTCGCATGGTTGACGAGAGACCGAGGTTCGACACGTACTAGGTCTTAAGACAAATTTGATTTCGTTGATGACTTTCAAGAGGTCGCAGGTTTTCATCAAGTGGAGGACTACTAGAAATTTTCAAGGGAGAAAAGGTGATGCTCCATTGGAATTTGATTGGTAGCCTCTACACCTATGAAGCACGGGTACTCCAAAAATGTCGCCGTACGAGTACCGGGTACTGGTACGGCTGGGTACGGCAAAATACGTACCGGGTATGGCAAAAACGTATCGGGTACTTTTGCACTGTTTGGGTACGGCATTGGTACTCCAATTGGGTACTTTGTTGGGTACGTTTGGACCTTTTTGTAAAATTTTCAAAACTTTAAGGGGCCCAAATGAAAGGTATAGAAGCTTCGGGCATTCGTGTGCACTTTGACACCCAATTTAAGACAACACACGTTTTTTGGGTTTCATCAGTTAGGGTTCTCAAATACTCCAGCAGCAGCCATTCTTTCTCTAGTCTCAACTGCCGAGCAGCAGCCATGGAAGCTTTTCGAGCTCTCTCTCTCTGGTTAGTCTCTCTCGCTGTACACTGTCTCTGTTTCTATTCGACAAACAGCCATGGAAGGCTTGGAAGCTCTCTCTCTCTCTCTCTCCCCATTACCGCTTTGGTAGTATTACATAAGACGGACTCGTCTTTTAGGGGACCAAAATGTTGTTTCAGTTTTTCAAATTTTTGTGTACCTGAAATGTTGGATAACAAATATGAATGTGATTTTTTGTTAGTCTAAAAAATTCTTAATGCTTACATAAGTTTAAGTTGATTGCATGATCAAAAGAAAAATGATTAATGCCTCCTTTGGGTAAAAAACCAAAAACCAGTTTTTTAAAAAACCATTTTGTCCTTATTCAATTTTTTTTTGCATTCGTTAGTTTTGCGTCAAGATTTTGTGGTTTCTGAATTCCTCTCGATGAGATGAATCTAACAAGTATAAATTTATATAGTCAAAACTCAAATTTTTTTGAATAAAGCCAAAATAGGTCCAATAATCCAACTATTTTGGCTTTATTCAAAAAAAAATGAGTTTTGACCATAATTTTATACTCGTTAGATTCGTCTCGTCGAGAGGAATCCAGAAACCACAAAATCTTGTTGCAAAACTAACGAATGCAAAAAAAATTGAACAAGGACAAAATGGTTTTTTAAAAAACAGGTTTTTGGTTTTTTTACCCAAAGGAGGCCTAATTTACTGTCTTCAATTTATGCAGAATTGGAGTATCTATTTGATTCGGGTTTTTTTTTTTTTGTGAAAGAATAAAGAAAATCATTAATATCAAGAAAAGTACAATATTCCGTTAAAGAATATGAAATGAAATAATTGATAATGTACAGGAGGAATAAATCTGATCCATTTTTTCGGAAAAGAAAGGTTATTTGAATTGTGATCCCAGCTGCCTACTTTAACTCTGGAGTTAACTCATTGGAAGATGTAATTTAACACGGTATCTTTCTGAGATTTAATAAAATTGGGGAAGGATTTAGACTACCGTACCCGCACTCTACTTTTTAGGTTTTTGCCATATCATGTACCGGTACCCGTGCTTCCTAGCTCTACACACTTGCGGAAGATGCTATGATTAGGGGAGCAAAAATCAAACATCGAGCAAGTAGTATGGGCGGTATGGATCTGCATATGAAGCATGGGAGTGAACAAGGTGACGAAAAGTTCCAAAGAGGCATGCATGGGCTTGTGGGTGAGCGATGTGAAAGTCGTGCGAAATTCCGGCTGGAAAGAGGTGCAACAGGTTGGTGTTCACGTGGAAGCTCCAAGCAAAGAGAAAAAATTGGTTGACAAGGTCAATGGCGGGCCTACTAAAAATAGGATCTATTTCGCTTTAAAATTGGTTAGTGGTGGCGATCTCTCTGAATGTGCAAGAGGGAGTAGAGAAGGGGCTATGTCAATTCACAAGTGAGCATAGCGGGGCGCCTCGATGAGGAGGTTCAATACACCTTGGTGAGGGAGTGTGTAAAATCATCCCACATGAGTGAGGGGGTGATTGTCGAGCTTCACCCACGTTGGATAATTTTCCCCAATGATTTGGAACATTTATTCACATGATATTGAGAAGTTCGTGAAAAAAAATTTATTGGCATGAAAATCCAAAGTGGGTGGTGTTTGATTTGGAATTGGTTTCCATTAAGAAGGAATTTTGGCCAAGCTTGGAGACCAAATCAAATTTGAAAAGGAGAACCACAGAAGATTATCCAACTATGTGGCCAATATCTTTTGGTTTCCTTCTCAATGGCTCTCGTAGTTTGTGTGTATATATACCTTGGTTTGGTACGAGAATATATACAGTACAGTGGAAGGAAAAGACTGCTTGGTTATTAATAGCATTGTAGTGAGCGCAAGAGAGAAAAAATATACTGTGAGAAGATAAAAAAATATTAGTAAGGGTGGGCTTGGGGATTGATATTTTCTTATCTTATTGTACTCGATCAACAGTGGAATTCTCTTTTGTAGCAGAGTAAGTATTGAGACCGAACCACATTAAATTCTGTGTTCTTTATTTTTCTTTCTCCTTGTTAACTTTGTGGTGTGCTTCTGTTCTGGTGGGTTACTAAAAATCCTAGCAAGAATTCGCATTTATTGCACATTATAGCTCTAATAAACAACAAACTTCATATAACTGGATTTCTATTCACAGATAACAAACGTAAATACCTGTTTAGTACTGGTAAAGCATCAAATGGATGCAAACAAAAGATTACAGAAGTACCTTTAATGTTATGGTACCAACAAATCCAGCCTTGACCGTCACAGGAAGTTTTAGCGAGTTTAGTGCCTCTGCCTTCAATTTCAAGTCTTTAAGAACTACATCGCCTATAACAAGAGGAACACTTCTTGAATCATCATACCAATGAAATGTTATCTAAATATATCATATAAATACAAGAAATATTAGTGCTACACCTCAAGTCATCATTGGACTATGTCAAAGTGCATTGTCTGCTTGAAAGGGAATGAAAATAGCACTTTTTGTAGGGCCACTTAGTATAATCTCAGCATAAACTACATTTAATGATGAAAACAACCCCCATCTTATAAGGTGATCACTTGTACTTTAGTATTATCAAACCTACGGCTCTTCTAAAACCGCGCTAATAGAAAGGAAGTGAGGTATATCATGAACTGATCTGCTCCTAGAGGATTAGAGTAATGGTCGTTTGGGAACTCGCATCCTGAAAACCAGTCAATTAACCATCTGCAATAGAGGCACAAAAAGTTCTTACCGCTCTATGCATATTTAATAGAGGTTAATGATCAGAAGGTACTACTTTATCATAGGGGTAGATTCCACTGTATTGTTATGAGTTGAACCAGAGCACTTCGCTAATTAAGGATATCAGCTTACTTAACAGAGGGAGATTAGATGGTCCTTAGGAAAGGCAATGAAGGCCTATTCTTGGTCAAAAGAGAGTTGTTTCGGCTGATTTCTCATGCTTCTACAAACTCATTCAATTTGACTGATTTTGATCAGTTCTTGAAAACAAAACAAAAACAAACTAAATAACTGAAGGAAAATAAAACAGATCTCAGAGAGATGACTATGGGATACCAATGATTAGTGGATGTCTTAAATTGTTTGAACAAAGTCAGGTTTAATCAAGCGCTTTAGCAGAAAACATATAATCATCCTTGAATGCTATTAGATGAAAGATTATTACGGGATTTGAATCCGTGTGACATCTCTATACAGAACAACTGCAACTTTCTAATAAGTCGGACCAAATAACCACACACACCAAAGTTAAAAAAATTAAGGTGGGTATAGCTTTGGAGGTCCCATTCCTCGCGTTTACGACTGTCCCCAGACTTCACTCTTTCAACACTTGCATACTCGCATGGCATAGTTCCAGAGCTAAGTGTAATTATGGAGCAAATGTTCCAGATAGGGTAACTATGCTTTCTGGTTTAAACAGTGTGCCGTAATGTCATAACATTTGATAGGACTCCAAAAATTAAACCAAATTCCATAACACCCCCCTGCTAAAAACTTTATTAGAGACAACTACACTTAATACATTTAAGCAAGTCAAACAAGAAACATCTTTTACCCAATGAATCCACATTTTTGTTATGGTTGAATTCAAATTGCAGGCCATCTCCATAAATAATAATTCTATAATGTCACTATGTACGTTTCATGTTGCAAGGGTAGAACTTCATAAGCTGGTAATAAGCATCAAATAAAACAAACCTTTCCAAACACTTATTCTTAAAGCCTCTGCTGAAAGTCCATGGACATATTCACCCAAATACCTTCGAAGCAAATGCAATACCTGCAATAATGTGAATCTCAAAAACTTAATGATATCATGTTATATAAGCTATTTCTTCAAAACAAGCACTACATACTATTGGACAACGCGGCGGGGGGGCGGGCGGGCGGGAGGGAGGGGGAGAGAGAAAGAGCAATTTATACAAAAGCCTTCAAATGAAAATAAGTGCATATGTTACCACAGTTATGAAGAGATGCCAATGTTATTTGTGACAACAATAGTTTACTTTTAAACTTTAAAATTTTAAAATAAAATTAAAAAATAATAAAATTAAGGAGGAATCTCACAAGTGTTTTAAATAGCGATAGGCGCACCGATGCGCGATGGTCCCCTAGACCTTTAAGCGCAAGGCGCGTGCATTTTGAACACGAGGCGCACATTTTTTTAGAACACGTAGAATTCAAATATAGGTAATACTTTCAACACAAGCAAACACTTACAAAACATTCAAATGTCATAAAAGCATAAAACATAACATGTCAACAACGGAATAGTTTTAGAGATGCAACAAAATGATTAACGGGGATTAACGCAGTGTCCAATCTTTTACTACTATTTTCAAATGACATCTACAATGAACAAATTGAAAAAATGAATTCAGTAATTGGACAGTCGACAGTAATTTCAATGCTGGAAGAAACAAAGCAGGAGGAGAAAACTTAAAATGATGCCTAATAATCTGATTCATAAATATAAAAAATAATAAAAATAAAAAAACAGAAACAGAGTAAGGAGAAGGAAGAGAGAGAGTAAGCAGAAAAAATGATGTATGATGAAGGGTTGAGATGTAATCTAGGCAAAAAACAAAAAAACGCGCGCCTCATGCGCTTCTGCGCTTATGTGTTCTGCGTTTAAATGTACCCCTATGAAGCGCTACACCCTCGCCTCGCCTTGCGCTTAAGCGCGCTTTTTAAAACATTACGCATCACTATATCAGCTTTTGTTCCCTGTACCTGAAAAGTACATTTGCTTCCTGGGTTCAACCCTGTGAATAAACAACCCAAATAAGCAAGAAATTGCAACTAGCACACATCATGGTTGCTTGTCCCTCTTCAAATTGCTAGCAACAAGAGACTTCCCATGTTTTCACCTTATACCCAACGTTCCCATGTCATTTCAACAATTTATCAAGATCAAACAATACTTCCAACGTGAATCACCACCCTCCAATATTATGTATTAGGAGAAGAGCAGTATCTCAGCTCTTCTCCTCAACTTTAATTTGGCCAAAAATGTGAAAAATCTCAACCGGCAGTCCACTTTCAATGACATAATCCATAAGAACTATGCCATCTTTCAATCAAAATCAATCAGAATCTTCTCCTGCTAAGGCACATTAAAAATTGCTAAATTCTCTGTAGCCTCGTGTCCCTATCATCTACGATTGGCTTCATGAATCCTTTTTCTCCATTTGCTCTGTCAACAGCCGTGTCAATCAATTATTGGGCCTTTCCCATTGCAGCATCCCAGTACAGTTGCAGAGTTCCCTTCCCCCTAATGGTTCCATCAACAATAATCTCATCACTGTACTACTTCTGCATATACTTGAATTTGGTGTATGTATTCCCCTCCCCTTAAATTCTCATCTCAACTACACGCACATTATTTGTGTTACAACCAAGTAACCAAACATTCTACCGCATATAAACACACACTTCAGTGTACATTTTAGATCTTTTAATACACTTTTAACTCACTTTTCACATATTTCAATACAGTTTTTAAACATTAACGGCAGCCTTGTGGGCTGATTTTAGAATTTTCCTATTAACAATAACATGCATAACTACCCATAATGAACTTGCAAAAGCAGCAGCAAAGTGTCAAGTGTTTTAAAAGTCAGCTGCCTAGTCTCCTAGGCACTAGGCAGTGGTCCAACGCCTTGATTAGGCAGCCGACTAGTCGGTATCTAGTTACCGACTAGTCCACACCCAAGCACTAGGCGCCCCTTTTCCGCCAGGCTAGCGCCTATTGATTTTTTGAACAATGTCTGGGATTTTGGAAAACAAACAATCAAACAATCGTAAAATATCCTGAAATTGAATTTCTTCAAAGCATGTCAAATATCATTTACCAAGAACTTAAGTATAGCATGAAATGTGATCAAAATGCTGGCAATGCATAAGCTCAAATATCAGTGACTTTCCCTGACTTCTCCCGTCCATCCAAAAAGAAAAAAGAAAAAGCGTATTCGCTTAAAAATAAGAAAGAAGTGTCCAGAAGTACACGAAACCAACTCAGTAACGAGTAAGTCGTAAACAAGCACATATCCTAAACAATCTAAAACATTAAGCAATGAGAAACTGGGACGAGATATCCAAAAACCATGCAACTGCCCTAAGATATCTGATCAAACTAATTTTCTTATCAACATGCCATAACTTCAAATTTCGAAATATATATATATATATATATATATATATATATGAGTCATTGGAATCAAATTATAGCCCTTACGTGTGCTTCGAACATGATAATGGATCGAAGGATGATCCGTGAGAAGTTTGATCAGAGTAAAAGAACGGCCATGTGAAAACTGAATCGATCGTTCGAGGGTTTTTTGGAACCCTAACAGGAATTTATTTGAACAAGATCCGAATAAGCGGAGGGCGTGAGGGAAACGAACATAGGCGCTGAACAGTGGTACTAGAGTATATAGGAAGCAAATTTTGTGGAATGGTGGTTTGCGCCGGCCATTCGGGGAATGCCTGCCCGTCGCACGGGTGTGGTATTTGGGTGGGTCTAGTTTATTCGGGTTGACCGAATCTTATTTTGATTTGCATATATTCGCGAATTAATAAAATATTTTGGGTACCATTAATAAAATACTCGTTGTGGAGTTTTTTGCTTTGTGACTGTGAAGAAAGCACCTTATTTTACTGATAGAGTTTATATTGTAGTACTTTATTGCATAAGCCATAAAGTATACTTTAAACCTACGGAAATCTAATACGTTCATGGACCCAGTAAATTAATAATATTGAAAAAATAAAATCTAGGTATATGAAATGAAGCAAAGTCTAACACTATAAACATCGGAGATTCATAAACAAACTTTTAGAAACCCATCACTTGAAGTATTTAGTTCAACGTGTTTGAGGATTTGCACTTAATATGCATATAGTTTGAATAAACAAATATATCAAATATGTATCTTCTTTTTGAAATTAAAAGTTAAAAAGAATGCGATTACTTGTGTATTTGTAATTTAAATCGATGACAATTTGACATTATGGTTGGCCTGATGGTCTTTGGATGAGATCTAGGATTTTACTCCATCATAAAATCTCAAGTTCGATTTTCTTAGTAGCAATTCTTGTGCACCTCACTCACTCGCAAGCATCCGAAATGGACATTGCTATCCTAAGCGGGAGAGATTGTAAGACCACGTTTTCACATTTGTGACCAATGAAAATTGGAAGTTAAATATAAATGATTTGTGTGTAGCTACTATATGCTAGTGGTTGATATTTTGAGATACGTGGTTAAGGCTAATGTGTTAGCAAAGAGTTGGAGCATATCGTTACAGTACAGCGCCAGAACATCAAATTGTGATTTTTTAAATTAACTAATCGGCTCGTATAATAAGGGGTCTACAGATCGTAGATTTCCACGTTGGAGCTCCTTGAGCTTATATACTCAAATCCCCATCATTTTTTATTTTATTTTTTTGAGAAATAAAGACCCATCAACTTGATATTATTAGAATAGTAAATAGGACATTATCGAATTACAGTGTTCTCAAAACTATCGTTACATCCAACATTATCTGAAAATCAATCTCACAATCCCTATTGGAAATATTCATTAGAATTTCTTTAAATTTATATAATTAGAGATAATGACACAACAATATAATATGGCAATACTACAAATATAAAATAAGAGATATTAAGAAAACTTATATTAATCAAGGTACACGTAAAGTGCTCTCCTAATAGAAGATATGTCCCCGCTTGCACGGAGTTGTGTGATATTCTACCCCCAAGATACAACGATGATCCACAAAAGCTTTATGTTCAGCTAAAGTTTTTCACATGAATCAAGAATTACCCGTATGCTCAAAACATTCAATGATATATGAAAATATGTAAAACAAACATAGTTCAAAGATCACTCTCTATACATGTTAAACATGTGTTGTCCTTCTATATCTTTCATCTTTTACGACTCTCATATATAGAGCTATGTGGTCAAATACACAAATCAATAGCGTTAAATATATCAATGAATGGATAGAGAGTTACAATGTGAGAATTACGAATATTATAACACTCCATTGTGAGATTTGTCAACAATAACATAATCTATTTAGTCCCCAATAATTTGGGGTATGGGCAGGGGATGGATAGGAGACAGACCTAACCTTTGGCAATAAATGCACAAAGTGGCTGCTCCCAGAATACCACTGAAACAAATGGATTGGAGACAAACCTAACTTTGGCAATAAATGCACAAAGTGGCTGCTCATAGAATACCATTGAAACAATGGTCCCCCTATACCATCACGTTTGTTGCAGAATCATGCCCTCAAATCAAAGCTAAAAGACATCAGAGAGGGCAAACCCAAGAATCATTTTGATTTATGTGCACATTATCATGCTTCTTTCATTTAGCATACAGAGCATTGGCATTGCACAATCATTGTGAGATTTGTGTAACCTTCAAATTTTTAAGGGGTAAAATAAATCGCTTTAAATAAGTTAAAATTAAAAGATTTGTCCAATTTTTACAGGAAATTCAAGCATTTCTTCTTTTAGATAAATGAAAAGGAAAAAAAAAGGATGGAACAGATCATTTTTTACGGGGTATAATCTCATGGTTTTAGGTAAATTGTATGTTTCGGGGAAAAAAAAAAAGAAGAGGAAGGATGGAACAGTTCGTTAACATATTAAAAATTCATCTCCGGTAATTTTCTGCGTGTAACACAGGTTTTGATTTCATTGGTTTAATTACAAGGTCCCAATTATTTGCAAATTTAATTTGGGTAAATGTGGTCAAAAGGTATAACTGATGAAGTTATTAATTATTCTCCATATCAATCATGAGTCGTTTATAATTACAGGTGCTTGAAAGTGTCATTCAGTGAGTGAGTGTGATGATTCAGTAAATTGGTGACACGGCTATTTCTTAATTGAAAGCAAAAACTGGTTTTCCACAAAGAATTGGTTTGAATTTCTAATGAAGGTTTCTTAAAAAGTAGTTTCCGTTATTGGGAAAGGAAAAAAAAAAAAAAAAACATTTTGGTTCAAAGTAAATATCTAAGGGTGGCATGGTGTTCCAGTTTTGTGCTTTTAAAAGACATGCGTTGATCTTGTTTCAAAGAAAATATTTAAACAGTTAATTTTCTAATAGTGAATTGATATTGGTTTAACACTTGGGAGTATTGAAGGTGTTTCCTTGTCTAAATGGGACTAACCCAAAATGAACATTTATGAGTTCAATTTTGATTTGTACTTATACGGGGGTTACAAAGTATTTGGTCATATTTTCTCCATAAAATTACATTGAATTAAGAAGTGACAAACGCCATCGTGTGTTCAAAAGAATATTTTTCTTTATTTTGAAAGTTGTTTGTTTATTTTTGACAAAAGTTTAATAAAATATTAATAATGTGAGGGTTCAAAAGGAAGGCTCTGATAATCTCTAACAGCACACACCAGCCATTTGAAAAGGCTCCTAGTAGTGAAAAGACTATTGGCCTTGTGATTGGGGGGGTTGGGTTGAGAAAAAAACAAAAGAAATTGTATGAGTCGTATGACTACTAACCACACGAGGAAAACACATGACGATTAGTAGATGCTTAGACTACTAGTCATCTAAAGGAAAAGATGTATAAGTACTTTGAAAGTGTGCATTTCTAATTATGAAATGGAAAAAAAAATGGTTTCATGTGGGGGTCAAGATCACTGGCCAATATAAGGCGAGAAAAATGATATATAAGACTCTAAAAAGGGGGAAGTGTGATGTTAGTAAACAAATACAATGGTTCTTAGTAAATTATTGAGACTACTGACCATAATATACAGGTCCTAGTAGAAGGTTTCTGGTCACTAAAATTAGTGATTCCTGGTAGAGTGCTACTAGCTACCGAAGACGGAGATGGTCAAAATTATTGTAGACCAAGTTTCTATAACGAGTCTAAAATATATGTTGCTTTGATTCAAAAGAATGACCAAACTCAGTTTATGAGTCCATATATAAAAAACTGAAAAAAAATTGTTGCATCAATTGATTTTGGAACTTGTTTGATGTTGCCTTGGTATATATGTCACACCCTCATTTTTAATAACCGAAATTCATATAAAATCCACGTAGGATAGATCAAGGTCATAGTTGAAAAGTCAATTCAATAGTACATATCCAAATCAAATTCTGCGTCCTCACCAAAGATACCCATATCCAATTACATAAGTACCAAAAGAGCTAAAATATTTACATATTTTAAATATCATCAAAAGATTGAAGAAAACAAATGTTACAAAGTTATTTCCCAATATATATATACACACACACAAGTATGGCAGGATAAAATTGGCTTCGTGATCAAAAAGCTTCATGCAATGCATCCACACTCCAAGCATCCAACACATGTTCCTTGAGCGTATACCTGAAAATTGATAGGTTGAGCTACACTAGCCCAGTAGGAAACCATTCTACAAACGCTAGGTGTATAAAGTATGATATGTGCACATGAATTTGGATACCAAGAATGATTTGAGCAAAGTATGAAAAGGAGGACTAAAGTAAGAGAATAATGATCACAAAGTACCCATGTGTCCAAAGAAATACCAAAGTGTCAAATAATAACCCAAGTGTCTGTCAATTTTCTCAAAACGTTACAATTCGTGCCATGTGTTCGATTTCTTCAAAACATCATGTTTTTCATAAACTTTCCATTTTTCACCTCTTCAAAAAAAAAAAAAAAACTTGTTTTTAATAGGGAATGAATCCCTCTGCCGGATTTTGTGGGCTCTGTGCACCCATGCGGGATTTCGTGGGCTCCGAACACCCATGGTTAGGGACGCACCGAACGGTGGCCCTAGTATTAGATCACCATCATTTTTTAAAAGTTTGTTAAACCATCAAGTGTCCAAAACTCCATTTAAGTTTGTTTAGTACAATTCATTCATCAAAATATTTTAAAGAATCATATTTTGTTCCAATCGTTCTAACTTTATCAAAATGTCAAAAACCGACTCAATAAGGCATGTGTCCCTTACGTTATGCCATCACATATCTAGTGTCTAAGAATATACTCAAATATCATGGAATTGAAGAAAAACAATCAATGATACAAGATTTTAGTTAGAACAAGGCTCCCAACAAGTTTTGAAGTGTAATTGATGAATATGAAAAATACACGGTCAAACCACTGGACCGGGGTCAAAGGAGAGCTAAGCACGCAACCCAATCATCAAGGTGTTCGATAAAAAGTATGATTTTAAGTTAACAAGTCATTTAAAGATGTCCAAGTGTCAAGGAAAGGCCTAAACAAAAAAAAAAAGGGTTCAGAGCTGTCTGCTACCAATACCCCATAATTGGGTATCAATACCAGTCGACTACAAAAAAACAGAACGCGCTGGTATTGATACGAGATCGCAGGGGTATCGATACCAGCAGGCTTCGCCAAGATTTTTGACAGCTTTTTTAGATTCAATGGTGGTTTCAACCCAAGCAAGAACCACTTGAAAAACTTTAAAATATGGATCAAAACATTACCCAAACACTTAGAGGGAGTAGATGTCAGGATTAAACATGATCAAAACCCATATTCATGGTGATATCCAAGATTAAACCCTTATCCATGGTGATAAACATGTTTGTCTAGAAATTTTTGAGCAACCCAACAACATATGCAATAAATCAACAAAATACTACTAGAGGGAGTAGAAATTTGTCCCTTACCTCAATGATTTAGCTTGAAAAACCTCTAAGAAGCAAAACTCAAACCCTAGCTTCAAGATCCAAGAAAAGTTCTTCAAATATAGAGGTGAAATAAGCATATCAACGCGTAGAGCACGAGATTTTATAAAGATTTTGTGAAGGGAGTAAGCTTGGAGCTTGAGATTTGGCTAGGTTTGTGAGGAGAGAAGTTGGAGGAGCCATGGAGGAGAGAGAGAGGGACGTCTAGTGTTTTTTGGGGAAGAAGATGACTTTGTCTCTCTTTTCTCCCACCACACACACATATACATCTCACATAATTACATCTAAAGTCCAAATGTGACTTGTGTAATTCAAATACACCCAAATTAACTTATACATCACCTATAATCCAACACTTAGTCAATTTTGACATTTAACACAATTCCTCACATTAACCCATTGTTATTTTCAAAAAATTATATATATATATATATATATATATATATATATATATATTAAAAATACAGGTCCTTACATTATATGGATCAAATTACAAATACTAGATCCAAAGCATAGATATAGCCTCGAATCAATCTCACTTTTGGTGAAAGAATTGGATCATTGTTTAGATCTGAAATTATGAGTTGTTTCGTTTGGAAAAAATGGCATGCTGAAAAGAAAAAAGTAAAATGCAATATGCATAAGAAATGTTAGTGTGGAGGCTAATTTGAAAACATCGAGGGTTTGGAATCGAAGCCTATAAATTACTCATCATAGTGGACACCCAACATTTGTGATTGGAGATCCCATGAAGAAGGTTCAACGGGTAACAATGAAACTGTAGGTTGACTAGAAAGATCACGACATTTGAATGAGGGGTATCCCTAGTCCCATTCTTGTGGTGATAGTGATCTTTTTTGTGACGCTTGAGGAAGAGTTTAACTCTGAGTGAGTCCAAGACATGTATTCTGTGGGAGATTGGTCACAAATAACCCTGAAGGTCTCACCTAAGCGAGTGTAGTAGTGGGGTCGCTACTATGGGAGATTAGGCTACTCCCTAAAGACACTCGTGGTACAGGATACGTGCGTATGACCGTAATGCGCAAACCTGTCTAGAATCAAAATGAATTGTCCGTACTGTATGTGGGGTAAGTAAAAGTTTGGCTCAAGGACCTAGTTCAAGACATTTAGTTCACTATGACGCTTTCAAATGAAACTTACTTTCGCCAAGTGTAGGTTCAAACCCATAAGGTACCTGCACCCATTGCGCAGTAAAAACGCTCTTATATGTTGCACTTTAAATTCAAAGGTTTTAAGATTTTTAAAATCTCGTGGGGCATTGTTAGAAAAAACTTTTAAAAATATATTTAATCCAATTTATTGTGTCTAGTTATATTAGCTAATTAAATTGGTGGTTACTGGGTATTAATATTCGTAACTCCCTAATATTATATTTGTGGATTTATGTGCCTATTATATGCAGTTGTTAAGTGCCTAGGAGGTTTAATTTTCTTTATAAGGGTGACTAGTCCACAACACGAAGAAGATGTTGCAGACAAAAAAATATTTATCAAACCTATGAGCTATATGTAAAACACATATATCGAGATTCGATGAAATATAGATTTTATTGTTTTGAGCATATGGACGATTCTTGATTCATGTGGAAAGCTTTAGGTGCACACAAAGCTTCCGTGGATGGTCGTTGTATATTGGGAGTGAAATATCACACAACGCGGTGCAAGTGGGGACATATATTCTCTTAGGAGAGCGCTTAACGCGTGCCTCAATCACAATAAGTTTTTCAATCTCTCTTACTTTACATTTGTGGTATTGTCATATTATTATATTTTTGTGTCGTTGTATCCGATTTATAAATTTACAGAAATTCTAACGATTATTTCCAACAATAAGAAATGACAATTCAAGCATTATTCCCTTTTTTTAAAAAAATGGCGGCATTGTTTCCCATTTGATGAAATCATTTATTTTATAAAAATATTTTCTCATTAGATAAAATCCACTCCAGTGATTTTATCAACCCTCCTTAAAACTCTCATACACTTAAGTGATTTAATCTAATGAAAACACAAAGTGATTCTATCAACCCACCTTAAAAGTCAACTTTTATGCAATTTTCCATTTTAGCAAATAGAAAATTAACTTGCTTTTTAGATTTTTGGCATTTTTTTCAAATTTGGATGTGTGTTCAAGGATTGAAAAGCAAAACAAGTTTGGATTTTAGATACATTTTGATTTTAGATATTATAGACATATGCCAACTATCTCCATAATGTACATTGTTCTACACCATAGTATTCTTGTTGTTAGTTCCTATTCATTTTAATATTGCATTGTGGAAAAATACAGTTCGAATGTTAGAATTTCCAAATGTAATCGTACATAAAAAAGTAACGCGTAATAGTTTCCACACTTGGAATTGGAGTTGGGATAAAACCTAAATCCCCTTGAAAATATAATTGTGTATTCAAGATATTATAAGATGTCAGTACATACAGATTTGGAGGGTATAAAAAGTTTTCTAAAAATTTGAATAAATCCAATCTCCAGCCACCAATTGACATTTCTCTAATTACCGCAAAAGTTTTTTTACTCAATAAAAGTCATTGTTAGAATAGTTAAATTACCCTCATTTCAATCATTCTTATTAGATTCGTTACATTGAGCCAAAAGGCCTCTTGATAATCATCACGACCTTGGTTCGTATTTTTTAGACAAATTGACACAACAAGATCGTACCCCTCCACTTTTGCACCAAAAAAAAACCTTGGGTAAGCAGTAAACCCCCTCAAACTAAGGCTCAAAGACACTTTGCCACCTCAAACTATTGAATTTGGCATTCAACGGCCTTGGACTATTGAAAAACACATATGGTGTTTAACTCTATTTGCTATTTGTTAAGAAAACAGACGTGCCTTGCACATGGCACTTCCCACAACTTCTAACTATCCCTATAAATGACGATCTCACGCGAAAAGGGAGGGGATCCCTTGACCCTAACCCAACAAATAGATCAAAGGCATCCAAATTGGCATCAACAGGGCTTTTATGAGTTACATTAAAAAACATGACATGGGACTAAGCATTACACGTGGTTCATGCCCATCACAAACCATATTATCATAGCCAACAGTAGCATTAATTTCTGATTGCATTTTCCCAAACTCCTCTATTCAATTAGTAACTCATGTAGCATTTGGTTCCTCAATTTGAGATCATCAATCTCCTTTTGCATGGCATTGATCTTCGAAATCATCAAGCCAAATGAAAAATCCATAGCTTTTCTCACCTATCTTAAAAAAAAAAAAACCGTCAAAATTTCAGGGTTTCACAATTTAAAGTTACAAATAGGGTCAAAGTATAGAAATTGAAAGCTACTTGATACTTTGAACAACCGTAAATTTTTTTGCTTGGGTTATTTTTCGTCTTAGAGGTCGGCAATGGTACTTTTACTCTGCAATGGCAAAAAATTGTTGAACCCCTAGACATCTGTATTGAACTATTTGAAAATTCCATTGACACTACGAGAGAGATAGAGAGAGAAAGAGTTGGGGGGATATGGTGGCTGAAGAAGATGGCTGTTGGGGGAGATAGCATATACGTGTATATACACACACAGAGCAAACGGTGTTAGCTCCCGGCTAGGTTTTCAATAATCCAAGGTGGTTAAGTGGCAAATTTAATAGTTTGATGCTGCGAAGTGTCTCCGGGCCTTAGTTTGAGTGGCTTTATGGTAATTTACCCAATAACCGTCTCTCCACTCGGCGGGACTGGTTGACCCATGAGTCATCAAAGAAACGGAGTACCTGCATACCTTCGCCACAGTTTCACGGAAAACGGTGTCGTGTTAAGCCTCTTTCTGAACTCACCGAGAACAAAGCTGCAAAGCCTCACAAAAGCCGAAGTTAGAAAGCCAATCTCTCAATCGGTGAGGCCGAAGATCCAAAACCCTCGAGTAAGGAACGAAACCACTGCTCAAATTATTGTTTCCTTATTTGTTAATCTTGAAAACCTGTTGTTTATCTTTCCACTTGATTTTTCTTCTTTTGTTAGCTTCGAAATCAAAGTTTCTGCTAGCAATTTCTCTCCTGCTTTGTCCCGGATTGGTATAAATATTCAACTTATGTTCTTCTTTTTTTGTTGCTTCCTTAAAATTTCCCAGGTAAATATATTCTGATAATCCGTGGGAGATAATGCCGTCTCTACAAACAGCTTTGCCTCCTGAACTTGCCAATAATGCGATTAGAGTAAGTATCTCCTAAAAATTTCCTAATTTTCAGATTTTTAATCCTTTCTTACCTATACGAAGTTCCTCGGTCGCATTTGGTTTTTATTTGTTATAATTCTGTATCCATCCCGTTTCTTGCCAGATGTATTGTCTTTCATATCCTTGCCTCTCAAAAAAAAAACTGCATCCGTCCCTGGATCGAGTAATTCAAGAACGAATCCACCATCAGCTTGCAGGGTCAATTAAAGCATTAAACTAGACAAAGTATCCTATAGATTGGCCCAGCACAGGAATTGATAACACTCTTGTGGGTGTTGAACGTCAGAACAAACGCTTCGTGAAGCCCCTAGTTGGAGGTGACTACTACTGCACCTAACCACTGTGGGTTTTTGGTCATATTTGATTGACCAGACTGCTGTAGAATAGTAGGCTAAAGTAGTCATACAGACTTGGACTAATATATGGTGTTATTCCACTTTTACTACTTGATGAATAGTGGGGAGATTACCCACTTATGCTTGTGGGATTAGCTACTAAATTAATGCATCCTGTCTTCCTTGAGTATATTATTCAAACACTGAAAATGTGATCCCGCTGACTTGTAATAGAGATTCCACGTCTTATATGCCCAATCATGGGCCACTTTAAGATGATTAATCCCCTAGATTAGTATTGCTACATTATGAGGCATTGTACACTTCATGTTTTGTAGCATTTGTAATCTAGAGGATATGCAATTTCAACACCCATTGTTGCATTCAAAGGCCAGAAATGTAAAAATTGGCCCTTTTATGTATAAATGATTCTAATAACGCATGCTCATTTTATTTTCACAATTGTATGAGCTAATGGGTTTCAGTGGTATTCTGGGAGTAGCCACTTTGTGCATTTATTGCCAAAGGTTAGGTCTGTCTCCTATCCGCCCATACCCCCAATTATTGGGGACTTAATGGGTTTTGTTATTGTTGTTGTTGTAATTGTATGAGCTACATGGTGGCTATCCATCACTAAGGTTTTTTTTTTTTGGTTGGTTTGGTGTGTACTGTGTAGCTTTACCGGGAATGCCTTCGAAGAGCTAAATATGTAGGCAGTCAGGTATATATTTCTTCTTTATCCCTTACTTCTGCCTCGTAGATATTTACTGGAGTCTGAACATGATTATTTAATATTTATTCCTTTAGAAATTCGCTCCTATTCAATATTGCAACATGAAGATTGATCTAATGTAAGAAGTGTCGCACTTTTTCTGCTTTATTTGCTATTGTCAATGGAGGCAGTGACTTTGCATTGTGGTTTAGCTATTAAATATCTTAAAAAAACAAGGTTGCAAATCTTTGGGAAGATAAGGTTGCAAATCTTTGGGAGGACAAGATTATTGACTGATTCAAAGTGTATGATGCATCATGGCAATGGTTCTCTTATGACAAATCACGTCAATAGTACTTGAAAAAAGTTTCTGAACAATATGGGATGGAGTATATTGCCAATCCCTGGAAGAATTTCTCTTTGTTAGTTTCGGTGTTGGCTCTGGTTCGGGTCATAGTTGCAAGAACCGTCTACCTTGCATACGCTCCTCCCCGAGAAACGCGATTCCGCATTTCTCGCTCGGAAACGCGATCCCAAGAGACGGAAACGCGATCCTAAGGAAGATGGGAGCTTATCTGTGATTTCTGAATCGTCGATGAGAGAGAGAGAGAGAGAGAGAGAGAGAGAGAGAGAGAGAGAGAGAGAGAGAGAGAGAGAGAGAATCAAAGGAAAGAAAGCAAGAGTACCGGAAGTAGATCATCTGAGTAGCAAAGAAAGAATGACGAGCAATAGCAAATGCTGCTGTGAGACCGACGGAAGAAGAAGAAGAAGAAAAAGAAGAAGACGACGTTGTTGCAGCTTATGTGGAGAGAGAGAGAGAGAGAGAGAGAGAGAGAGAGAGAGAGAGAGAGAGAGAGAGGTGGAGCTTGCGCTGCAGCTAATTTTTCGGGCTTGTTGTACTAGTAGCATTGGTGTGGTTTCGTCTGTTATGAGAATTATTACTAGTAGTTAGGAGATGCTAGGTCATCTATCCATGAGAAAGGATATTGACCAATCAGATTCTTTTGATAGTTTGTGTTTCTTTAACAGTAGCTAATACTATATAGGAGTAGTAGTTTGTAATAGTTAGTGGAAAGGCAATACATGAAACATTTAGGTATGTTTATGGGTATGTGTGCGGCTTGGGAACAATGAAAAATGAGCCTTGTTTTACTGTTTTTTTTTTGCCCTTTTTCTTATAAAATGAATAAGAGTGAAACAAATGGGAAAAAAAGGAATTACAATAAATGAATTTTGGTAGAATAATAGGGTTTTTTTTTATTTATTTTATATTTAACTATATAAAAAACATTAAAAAATTATATAAAAAACATTAAAAAAATATATAATTTTAATAATTTTTCCTACACGCTCCCGACGGCTCTCCCACACTTCTATGATCATCTGCTCCCCCGCACCCGCACCTGCACCCGCACCCGCTCCCGTTCGCGCACCCGCTTCGTGCTACTAAGGTTCGGGTTTTGGTCCATTGGTTCCTGATTTTTGTTCACATGCCTTTCATGATATTATCATTGAGTAGAAGATTTCATTGCATGAATCCATTTTCTTGGATAAGTTTGAGGTTCTTCTGCATCATGCCTCCAAACAAGTTTTGTACTGGGGGAGTTCTTGCATATAGCATGCATGAAATTTGTTCTGTTTGAGATGCTGAACAATGTGCCAGGCTCAGGTTTAGCCTTTTACCTTGTTACAGTGGTTGTGTGTTGTCATACCATGTCCTTGTCACGTTTCAGTATAGCTCAAGTTCAAGCTGTCTCAAGTCTCAACAAAAGCGAGACTTTTGCCAATCCACTATTCTCACCTCTGATTCTGTTTGCATTATACTTTCCCCATTTGACATGGAGTTTTTAGCCGGTTATGCCATGGTTAGTCTTTGAGATAATAATGAACTTTTATCCATGAAAATGAAGTTGCCGTACCCAATGCGCAAGGTTCCCATTGACATTTTAGCCAAAAAATACATGTGGCTAAGGTAACTGCAGATTGTTCTAGTTTGCTAGGTTTCCGTTACTAGCCCAATGTAGGGATAAAAAAAATATGGAACCAAACAATGTGGTTGGTTTTTGTATCGGAGCATTGTTGTTGCTGTAATCAAATTACAAGATATAGTTCCACTTGAAGATTTGCACGTCTAGTGCTTAGGGTTCTGGAATTCGAATTCGATTATTTACTTAAAGAGCTTAGCTGCTTAGTTTGGTCAGTTATGGGCTTGGTATCCTCTATTTAAATGTGGGCTGATAGATGGGCTTGGTGTGGATCTCAAGTCGCAGAGCCTTCTTCTACATGGGATCAGACGGATACTTTAGGGGTCTCACTTTGCTGCGAATGGAATCAATGGATATTGATGATTCCAATGGTTACCTAATCCAGGTTTGCTTGAATGCATCACAATGTCACCGGCCAATTATGTGTGGTCAACTCTGCATATAATGTCACATCCACATACTGGGGGTTTTCTCTCTTCAAAAAAAAAAAGGGGGGGCTCGGGGAAATTATTTGATTGAAGTAACGCCTTCAGGTGTGAAGTGCAGCAAAAGGCGAAGTAGCTTTCTTAACTTGAAAACTGATTGTTCTCTAGGCTTCTGCAGAAAAATCAAAAGCAGCATATAATAGGATCCTGGTCACCTTCACTCCTCATTTACCCCACAAAATCAACCTCATTTATTTTGTCCAACTGTCTCTTAAAGCATCCAACTGAAAACCAATTGGCAATGAGTAGAGAGTCCACCCAGGGTCATATACTAGTTTTGGATGTTATAACCAATGTGGGACAAGCTCCAACAATAGTAGTATCAGGAGACGTCATGCCTCTATATTTTGAGTCCTGTCTTGTTCTTGGAATTGGTTGAGTCCTAAATCCTTACAACTGGAAAGGCTATTTGTGTTTCTCAAAGTTGGATATCACGAGGCAAAACGATGCCTTCATTCTGTTAAAAGTTGATGCAGATAAAATGAACTAGATACTTGTGTAGGTATTCAACACATGGCTCGTTTGGTGAATAATTCTGATTCGTACCACTTTAGAATTTGCCTGTTGACTCTTTACGTTCATGGTATCAAATCGAACTTGCCTTCCATCTAAATGTTATCTCCCACAATTTTGAGAAGGAATCCAATAATTAACCTTTCTGCATACATCTGCCCAATCTGCAGCAATACAACACAGAGCTTGTCGTTGACATGGTGAGACAGCAGTTCAGAAAGCACATGCATGAGACAGATCCGGACAAGATTCAGAAGTTAAAGGATGAGTCAGTTTCATTTCAGCTTGTTATTCACCTCTCCATTTTCTACATGTTTTAGGGTAGGCTTGGGGAGCATAGTAAGCATGTTAGATGCCATTTTATATAGGGAGAATGCATCATTATTATTGTCATTTTTTTCTGGTATTGTCTCCCTCTTTCTAATTGCTTTTTTCACCTTTTTTTTTTATTCCTTAAAATGAAATTCAGTTAGCTGGACTTAATGGATACCTTTTTGTCTTATTCTCCTTTGCACAAGTAGGCTTCGGATTTGATTGCCTTATGCAACTGCTGAAGAATTCTAATCTTTTGGTGCTCTTGTGGTTTTGCAGTGCAGCAAGGGGGCTCATAAACCACATACTATATGAATCTGAGAAGATGTCCGGTCGTAAATTCAGCCAGAGCTCTTGATCTTGCTTAAATGATGAGCTGCTAGGTTTATGTTGATTGTAGCAAAAGTTTTTTCTTTTTTGGGAGGATGGCCTGTCATCAAAATAATGAAGATGAGGGAAGGATCTAAGGACAAGGTTCTCTCCCTTCTTTAAAAAGGAGAAGGCCCTAGTTGTTCAGAGGGGGGAAGGGATATCCTTTGAAGTGTACCCCCTTTTGTCTGCATCGTCAATCTTTTTTAGTTCCAAGTTCTGGTAGAAGTATCCATTTAAGGCACTCAAATGCAAATTGAAACTTAATGGTTTGGAACAATGCTCTTTTATTCTCACTTTTGAATGTTTCATAATTATTTGCAAGGTAGCAGAAAAAGCTGGGGAAACAAAAGACGTTTTATGCTTTAGGTTTTCCTCGTGGATGTGCATTGTATGAAATTTCAAATTGGACAGGTGATGTGCAGAACAGGATTGAAGAGGCCTACAGAGACGGATAATGGCCTTAGTGGTAATTTCACAGACACTTTGTTATGATTTAGACCTAGAGAGTCGGATAATGGTTGTGACAACCTGGAAAGAAAGAATATTTTTAGCAGTATTGGTAAAATGACTAGGGTTTTTGGAGTTTTCATGAAAAAATGTTTAGGTAAAATAATATATTTAGGTTTTTTGACTAGTTATTTTGCTTATTATTGTTGTACACACAAGTTTTCGAATTCCTGATGCCGACATTGCAACTCTCTTTCTCGTTTTGGAAACGTCTCAAGTGGTTTTGATCCCAGACGAGTAAGATAAGGACATAAGGTAGACCGCAGACTACAGTTAACTCCACATCACGTTGCGGTGGACAAAGTCAGCACCAGGATGCGTAAATGTCATGCCGAACTTATATGACGACTATGATGCCCCAAATTGATCAATTCATCCATACTCCGATCATGGGGTTGTTAACATTTGATGAATTCAATTCTACTTGGATAGCTATTTAGCACCTGCAACTCTGACATTGCCTCGCCTTATCAAAGTTCGATGGTATATCCTTTGGCTTAATCTTTGTTCAATCGCTAGGTTTTCTTTCGATACAGATGTTTGTCAATGTGTCTTGGTTTTGCTCTCCTGTGTGCGTCAGGTTTTGATTTTCATATATTAATTGCACACAGTGGGTTGTAATATTGCTATTATTAATATATTTCTTGCCTCTTCGACACAAAATTATTTAGGGCCATTTGCCCTCATAGAAATTTGACACCAAAAATGTTCAGAGTTCCACGCTAATAATCGAAGCCGTTCAATTTGTTTAGAACACGTTTCAACATTACCCATAAAATATCAACGTATTTGGATATCGGTAAGAGCTTGATCGATTTATTTAGTTTTCATTCTGTTAGTTTTGGGAGCAAATACAAATCAAGCCTTATCGATATCCGAATGAACTGATTATTCGCGAAACTCTTAAAAAACATGTTTTTAACTAATTAAACGCCTTGAATCATTGACATGAAAATCCGAAATGGGTGATTGACATTTGTCATGTTGAAGTGAAAAGAACCGGTCCCATAAAGACAAATAATCTGCTCAAAGGTATCATAATTCAAGGATTCGAAAAGTACTCGATGTAGCAAGCCTCGCGATACTAACCCCGATATCATTGAGGCTATCAGCAAAGCAATTTCCGGTTTTCCATTACCAACTGAGAGATGTAGCAAGAGTAAACTTCAGGCTAGTTTTTTTTTTTGTTTTTTTTATCTGTGTGATTCCGTTTCAATTTTGGCCCATTGTGAGCCCACTCATCATCAGCATTGATAATGAAACTGTTTACGGTGACTCTTTCAAAAAAGGAAATAATATTACAATATTAAACAACAATTAATAGCTATATAATCAAACGTTTCAATTTTGGCCCATTGTGAGGCCACTCATCATCAGCATTGATAATGAAACTGTTTACGGTGACTCTCTCAAAAAAGGAAATAATATTACAATATTAAACAACAATTAATAGCTATATAATCAAACTAATCGCTGATGTAGAATCAATCAAGTTTAAATTTTGGTACGTGGAACTTCATTTGTAACGGCAACAAAGATGAAGATACAGCTCTGGTTATCATCGTATTATTTAATGAGCCTCCAAAACTTGACAAAACCAAACTCAAAGCATCTCTGATCGATCTGAGAAATGCCAAAATGAAGTGTGGATGTGACATATTGAGGATATGTTTTGTAAAACCCTCAAAAATTTAAAGAACCAAATTTTTAAATAATACGGTGGTTTCCCGCTTCCCAGAGTATAAAAAATTAAAGAAACGAAGGATTAAATTATAAACGCTGTGTTTGGTTGAGAGTTTTGAGAAGAATTTTTTGAGAAATATTTTTGAGATAGTGTTTGGATGAGTTTTTGGAAAAAGTAATAATTAGAGAGAGGTATAATAATTGAAAAAAATATAGAGAGAAATGAGAATAATGATCAGAGAAAACAGTATGAGCAGAGAGAGAAATATGATTAATAACTGAAGAAATGAAATACTCCTATATGAAAAGAATTTTTTGATTTTTTAAAAAAAATATGAAGTGAACAAGTTAATCTCTTGTCAATATTTCTGTCTATTTACTCCTCATTCCTGAGATCCGAAGGTTGGTCGGACAAGGTCAACCAAATTTGGACGGAGTCCACTCTCATCACACAATTGAGAGACGGTATCAACACGTGCCAACCACCTGTTTGTTCCTCAATCCAATAAACTAAAAAGTCCACCCTTCTTATTTCTTGCCACGTGGAGAAACACAGAATGTGAGAGCCACACCTAATCGGCACCCTCTGCCCTGATTTTTGTCCTAATTTCCTACGTTACAATTTTGGAAACGAAATGGCAAAACAACTGATTTTCGTTCTTCCCCGTTTTTGGAAACAAAAAATTACCAAATTTTTTCTCAACTGATAATAAATTCCTGAGAATAATTCTCCTGAAAATCATAAAATTCGGAAACCATGACGAATCATTACTAGCTCCGTTTCAGTTTCTAGAAAGTTCAGGAAGAAGCAACCGACCGCCGTCGCGATCTCCGAGGAGGAAGGGAAGGATGTCGGCGCCGGACATTGCGGGATTATTGGATGCGTCGAAGGAGCTGGATCGGTTAAGGAAAGAGCAAGAGGAGGTACTAGCCGAGATCAATAAGATGCACAAGAAGCTCCAATCCAGTGAGTTTTCTTACCTGGATATTGAATTCAATAACCATCGTCAATTTTCACTTTGTGACTGTATTTGTCTAATTTTCTCTTAACCTAGATTTATCTTGTGTTATACTATGCGATTAAAGTTGGTATATTTGTGTTGTTAACTTGATTGGATGTGTTTTGCTTGTGGTGGAAATGTTGGAGTTTAAGTCACATAATGCACATGTGCATGCATGAGCAGGAGCGCGAGTGTGAAAGTGTATTTTAAAAGTATCCCAAAACGATAAACTTTGAGAGATTAAGGATTGAGAGCAAGGGCAGAGCAAAGATTGAGGGCGGGAGCAGAGGGGTCTACTGAATAATTCTGCGACTAAGGTCGCAGTACATGTTCAATGATTTTGACATTAGCTTGGTTAGAATTTAACAAGGCCACTTCTAATTTGTTGTATGGTTGTTTGATGACAATGTGTTAGTTGTATAATCGTACTATTGGGTAACATGGATAGATTGTGAAATGATGTAACAAATAGTCATCTTGTGTTATTCATGGTTTTACATTTGCACGCTTGTGAAATTAAATTGACTGGATGTGTTTTAACTGCTGCGGAAATGTTGGAGTAGTCGCTCTTATGATTTTGATATCATTTTGGTTAGAATTGAACAAGGCTGGTGCTTAAATTTGTTACAGAGTTGTTGAATGAATGTGGGTTAGTTGCATAACTCTTATTACGAAAATTAATGGGTTGTGAGACGATGTCATATTAGTTTGATCAGCATAGAGTTTTTGTTCAGAAATGTCTGAAGGGGTTGTGCTGATATTTGGAAGTCCTAGATTGAATTTTCTTTAGGTTTTAGGAGGTCAATCGTTAATGAAAAATGAAGCAAATAAGGAATGGGGTTGCTCCAATGTGCCTGGACTTGGACTGTTGCATTGTGATTTGATGAGTTAACTTTGGTTAATCAAAATCGGTTGTTTGTTTCAAGAAGGATTGAAAAAACATTCAAAGAGAAATAAATGGAACTCAATTTTAGATTTTATCGGAGAGTCCAGATGGCCCTGCGCCACACGAGGCAGGGCTTTGGTTGGAGAAGGGTTTGAAATGCATTTGCAGTTCTAAGTAAATTAGTGGGTGTAGCATTTTGGTAGTCGAAAGATTTGCTTGGATTTCAGTCCTGTTGAAGTCATGGTCGAGTCAATTTAATGATGAGCACAATGGGATCTTCTACTTTAGCTTCTCTAGCTGCCTTGTTATTTAGCTTAGGTTCCGACGTTACCTGACTCCCCTTTCTCAGATTCGTAATTTCTCACCATTGGTTTATGTGAATCAGACACAAAACTATTGTGTATACGTAAGAGGTTAATGTGAATCATACGTGGCAAAAAGGTCGGGTATTTACGAAAATGCTGCTTAAGTGATCATATAAGAGCAAAAAACAAGGGATAAGACTGACAGTTATGAACCGGGAGATATCTAAGCGTTTCTTTCTGAGTCTAATATGGAAACGAACTTCATGGCGTATCACCTGCCTTTGATTTGCTGCAAACTTCCTTGACATGCATTTAATGGCTAGTGTAATGGTAGTGAGTATTTTACACAACCTTTAGTTCATTTAGTCTTCCTTTCTGTCCACCCCTTGTTCCTATGTTTCACGGACTTGGATACTGGAGCCAGGCAAAAAGATGTATTTGCCCTCAATTGAATAGAATCACAATCTCAGAGTATGGTAATAGGAATATACTCCCTCCACCCCTATTTTATAGTCCCTTGTTCCATCCTAACCGGATAGAAAATCGTTTATATTTTTTAATTGGGAATACTTTTTGTATGCAATATGGATCAATTAGTTCTATTAGACAAAGTTTTCAAAATCACCTAAAACATTATAGATTATAAGACACAACAATTTGAAAAGTGGTTTGAACTCTCAAAAGGAACTATAAAATGTGGACGGAGGGAGTATCAGACATGGTAAGATGTTTGTTATCAATTCCCATATATCCTTGACAAATCAGTTATAAACATAGTGAGAGAAAGACTTCTGGGGAGTTATTGGAGTTCAAATATGTGATGGGAAACAATCACATGATTTGGAAGTATTGGGCATGATTTGAAAACCCACCGTGGCATGGGACTAGTCCTTATTTTGCATGTAATTGGCAAAGTAAAGGCACTGGAAGAAGAAAAACATAGCCTTGTTTGTAACACTAAGCAAAGTACATATTGTCATTGAACACCATCGGACCAAACATAATCAGTTCTGTCACAACACAAGGATGGGTTTCGAGTTTTTTTGGGGGGTTTGTTTGTGTCTTCTTCTTTTCTTATTACTTCTGGTTCAATTGTGGGAAAAAAAAGAAAGAAGAAAAATTGGTTGAATGCGAGATGCCATTCTAGGCCTCCAGTACCACCATGAAGATATTGACAGCTATGCTAGCTGGCATGTCAAACTTTTTTGAATGTCTCTATCATGTTACTTGAGGTTTATCCTTCATAATTCTTTGCTTGCTGATGCAGCTCCTGAGGTGGTTGAAAAGCCTGGTGACAATTCCTTGTTGAGGCTTAAGACATTATATGCGCAAGCCAAAGAACTCGCAGACAGTGAAGTAAAGTATGCACATTTATATCTTTCACAAAATTGATGATTTTGGCTTTTTGTTTCCGTTCTTATTTATTTTAATATTTGAATTGGGTGTCGCAAAACTTGTTTGAAGTAAAGCTAAAATGGGATCTTAACCCTACTCTTTTCATTACTGCTGTATCAAGCGTTTCTGTAAAACTCACCATTCCAGTTGATTTGGTTGGATGCAGCGTTTCAACTCATCTATTAGGACAACTTGATGCTTTGATGCCTTCTGGACCTCCAGTGCAGCCACGAAGGAGGATAGGTGTGTGCCCAAACATAGTAACAAATTCTCTCTATTCTAAAACTGGCCTGGAGCTTTTTATGTGTCATAAATTTCATGATAAATGCACATGTCACCGTCCTTAGCTCTTGGGAAGTTTCCATCTCATTAATTTGTGCTTACCAATGTATGGTCTATGTCCTTGTGCCTCTGTTTCATATAATTGTAACCTTTCCATGTTAATTTTTGGTTTTCCTTTTTGGGCGTGACATGCTTCTGTGCTTAAGATACTCAAGGCTAGCTCCAAGCCTCTGAGTCAAAGATATTTGATCTAGAATTCAACTATAAGTTATCACATAAAACCTCAGGCACCTGTTTTGACTGTTTTTTCCTTCATCAAATATATTTCCTTCTTCCTTCTTTCCTGCCTTATCCTTTTTATCTCTTGCCAAAAGGTATTGAAGGGTCATATCACTGGAAGCAGAAAGCTGTTACAGCTCATGAGTCATCAGCTAATAAACCTTGTTTACACCGCCCATTTTTTCTCCCATGTATCTCGTTAGTTTGTTGAATATTATTGATAGGTAATGCAGTGAACATGTCTTCTGAGTGCAGTTTTTGCACAAATTCTTGTTCTCATTAGTTGTTCTTTGCAAGTGATTAGTTGTTATAGAAAAGAAGAAACTAATTGAATCGAAGAAGGTGCACCCTCCTGTACAAAGGAAATGACTTACCAGGAAAAGGGTATAACCCAAGCAAAGAAGATAAATCTATCGGAATCATGATGCATAAGAATACGACGTAGTCTAGGCCACAGATCAACAAGTCGAGATTTGATGCTTAAGGAGATCATCACCTAACTTTAGATTTGTCCGACATTGCAGCTTACAGGGAAGTAGAATTTTAAATTTCTGCTGCCAAAAGGGAGCGTGATTTCTATCCTTTCATAGCTGATCAGTTCCGTGCATGTGCATTGATTTCTGTCTTTTAATAGTTGATCAGTTCCATGCATATGCAACACTTCATACACTAAGCCAAGTAATTTTTGGATAGCCAAGAAAAACCTGTCACAACATAGAAGACATCCACCATTAGACTGCTCTTACATCTTGGCTGATGAGTGCAAAAAAAATAACTCTACTGGTCTCAGATTAGGATGCATACTTGGTGCTGTCGTGCGTGAAGCTTCCGCATAATCCAAAATGTTCAATTGCTTTGTTTGATTTTGTTTAAATGATAAATCGGGTATATGAACTTGCAGAAGGTAATGAACAGAAAAAGAAGCGAATGAAGCCTGATTCAGATATGTCAAGACTCTCTCCATCCATGCGAAGCCACCAGGAAGCTCTTGCTATTCTGAAGGGTGAACAAGTAATATGCTGATTCTTAAGTGATACCTTTTCCCACCTGTTGATTTATGTAGTGCCTGCAGTTATTTTCTTGCTCTTGGTTGTATATCCACTGTTTCCTCGACGTATTTTTATGAAGTTCTAGTGTAGTCTTTTTGCCGGATGCAAATAATTATTCTCTTTATCATCTTTTGTATTTTGCAGGTAGCAGCTAGGGTCACACAAGAAAATGCTGAGAAAGATGAGTGGGTCATTGTTAAAGTTATAAATTTTGATAGGGAAACTAAGGAGTAAGTTTTTTTTCTCCCGCTCAACAATAGATTGTTGTTCAAGTGCCCCTCCTTTTACACACACTTGCATCTCTCTCGTTTAATTTCTTACAGTATTTTTTTTTTTTGGACCATGGAATTGGTGTGACAACCACTAAGTGGAGAAGTAAACAAACTAACAAGCGATCAAAACAAGACAAAAAGATTTACTTTGTTCCGCTTAAGCAAAAAGCAAGAATGTACTATACAGGCGAAGAGCGAGAAAGGATTCACTATGAATGATGAGAGAATACAAATAACTGGCTATACCCGTAACTCTCAATGAAGCACCCAAAATGATCACTGGTGGAACCCAAAAAGGAGACAAACCCTAATGGAACCCAAATAGAGAACCAAAACCCTATTATCAATCTTATTGTATCGTTTTCATGTTTTTATCCTGTGATAGTGAAAATTTTCTTTCCTGTTCAAAATAAAAAAAACCCCCTAATATCAAGCCCCAATTCCCAATAGACAACCCCTAGAAACCCCCAAGGTCTCTTTTTGTAAGAAAGAACTGAAGGTAGTTAAAGAAGGAAGTTGCCAAAAGTCAAGGCACTTTACTTACAGGAATCATAGATTTTGAAGATAAACTTGGACAAAACTATGGAGCTTTAGCTTTCTGTTGATGCGCCTCCCGTACAGGCGGCTATAATAATTGTTGAGGGACTACTGCTGCCTGTTAGAGTTATTGCAGTGAATTCCATCAATCGACATTGATTCAGATTTCTTTGCGAGTGACTGGTTTAGTTTTTAGTGCAGTAGTGCTGGCATTCCCCAAAACAATACAAAAGCAACTTGGAATCACATTGGTGACTCATTCATGTGTCATTCAAGGGAACTAGTGTAGCAACTAGTTGAAGTCGTCGTCATCACTTTTAGTTGGTCTATAATATATGGCTTGAAATTAAGAGCTTTGTTTAAGATAGTTTGATCCGCACTTTTGTTTTCAATAACTGTTCTGCTCCTGCTTCTTCTGGCTTCTCAAGGAAACACTTTTCATCTTATTAGTAGGGCATGTTATGTTATCATGAGAAATAGCTTGCACTGTCAATGATTAAACTATAGAGTTTAGACCATTAAGATTGGAGATGGACTAGTGTAATTTGTCCCCTACAAGTATTGTGTATATTGTATTTAATAGTCCGAGTTTGTACTATTGCTTTCTATTTGTCCTGTCAGCCTTTAGGTCATTTAGTCATGTAGTACCACATTAGGATGTGGAACAAATGCAAAATAGTGGCCTTGTTTCTTTGGGGACTCAATCATGACTGGATCAATTAGTTTATTTACCATGGGGCTTAGGTGGTCAGATGTTTTCTCTAATTCGTATTACACCAGATCAATGCTGTTTCTTTATTAGTATTCAGTAGTTTTTCACAAAGTAAACGTTAGTAAATATTCCTTTATATTCATTCTTTGCAACTATCCTCTTATGACTGGTTTACAGAACGCAGCTCCATCTATATTTTATCTTACAGTTACGATAGTAAAGCCTTATGCCACATATTTCCCTGTGCAGAATTGAAGTACTAGACGAGGAACCTGGTGATGATGAAGAGGGTGGCGTCCAGAGGTAACTTTTTTGGTATTCTGTAGATCAACGTTTGCAAATTTTGTAAATGTTTATGAACTTTTGCATTCTTTGTTATATAGTCTATGCTGTTTTCTTATGTTTTTGGCTTTGGAACTGCATTGAGTTTTGCTTGAATTTGTGAAGTAGATCATATATCTTTACCACTATCTTTCAATGGTGAAGCTACTTCTACTTTTGCATGTGATTGGGCGTCTCTTAGTTGTGAGATTTCTATCTTTGATGTAAGGAGATGGGTACCACCGAACTGCTGCAATTCAAGTAGGTTGTGGATGTGTTTACACACTCCTGTATTTCCAGCTTGGGTACTTGGTTATCTTTGCCATAAGCCTATAATCAATGAACATAATATCTAAGTGCCTCTTAAACAAATGGTGTATTAGTATCCGAGTCTTGACTTCTGATGCAGTATGAACTATTCCACAGAGACGGGTACTTTGTTGTGATACTGCCATAGCTGTCTTATGGGTGAAACCTTTTTCTCCCACCTATATTAATCTTCTGGGCAAATATGGGGCTACTTTGACTCAACTAGGTTCTTGAGAGCATTGCTTAAGTAATTGTAAA
This sequence comes from Vaccinium macrocarpon, assembly GCA_022606695.1. Taxonomy (NCBI): domain Eukaryota; kingdom Viridiplantae; phylum Streptophyta; class Magnoliopsida; order Ericales; family Ericaceae; genus Vaccinium; species Vaccinium macrocarpon. The sequence goes on along the minus strand of CM040175.1, from coordinate 448,363 downwards.
GCATGAAACTTGCGAACAAATTAATCAAGTGCACTATTAGGGCAATCAAGTCAAATTCTGTATCAGGAGGTCAATTGGCACTCTTGGTGGCCTTGGCTGGGACTTGTCAGTTTCTTTTCCGGGTCCTTTTTGGGGAGAATCATAAGTTTTCTGCTAATTTTGCAGCATTGACCTTTTGGAATGTCTCAAATGTATTTCTTAGCTACTTATATGGTGTTCAAATTAATGAGATAAATATTAAGCAATCCTGCTAAATATTATTAGATGACTACACTCTTGCTCCTGCTATTTTGTGATGCACTGATAAAAAAAACATGCAAATTTACTGCTTTGATTTAGCTTTTTTTATTGTTAATTTGATCATTGGGATGCGAAGCCTAAATCTGAATAGTGGAGTCTCTCATTGCTAATTCCAGAAAGTACAAGCTGCCTATGTCCCATATAATTCCTTTTCCAAAGCGGAATGATCCCATGGGTGTTCAAGATTTCGGTCCTGGGAAACAAGTTTTAGCACTTTATCCAGGAACAACTGCATTGTATAGAGCAACTGTTGTCCAGCCACGCAAGGTAAACAGTTCATCTGTGGTTATTATCCAGATTCTTATACTTAGTTTTGTATTGATTTCTCCTGCTTCTTGAATAAGCTACTTGTGTTTGAGTTACCAATGTATTTGAACCTTGTGGAGGAAATCCAAAACTGACTACTTGTGTTTTGCATGTCTTGCGATGGTATGTTGCCTGTTTCTGCAAAAATTTCCAGAGGAAGACAGATGAGTAAGTAGCTTTTCCTTTGTTTTCTGTCTGAATATTAGGGATGAATGTGTTCACTTTTCATGTGCCATTTGGGGACCAAACAGAAATGCCAAATGACGTGATTATGCATTTTGAGTAATAAGGAGGCTAGGAGCTAGTTCTTTCCCCTTCCATCTTTTTGATGGAGTTCTTTAGACTTTCCATGACGTCACTTGGTTTAGTAAATGATGCACAACGAATGCTTTGATAAACAAATAAGCTGATTTCAACTATTTGGACAACAGTTTAGTGAAATGATTTCGTTTTTGTTCCAAATGCCAATTCTTCGTTGCAAACTGCCTTCGATTATGATTGTTATCGGTCTTTCCCTATTGTTGTGGCAGTTATATGTTGGAATTTGACGACGATGAGGAGGAAGATGGATCGTTGCCTCAAAGGCAAGTATCTTGCTACAGGGTAGTTGGTCTTCCGGATGGACATAAGCAGTGAATGTACAAGCTGTTCATCTGTGTTTGTATAGGATTGTACCCACGCCATTGTGCATTTAGACACATTTAGGTGGCCGTATGTATTTATTTCAGGGAGCTAGGGTAATGCAGCCACTTTCTCAGTTCTTGTTGTACTACAATATGTTGTCTATTGGTCACTGCTACCAATTGTATTCTAATATTCGTTTCCACAGCCACTTTTATGTCATACTCCTTCCGTTTTTCCCAAGAAAAATCGGGCGCAGCTCTTGTTGATGTGTTTATCGTTCATAAATTAATTTCCTTCAGGCAAACAAAACGAGTTTTTGCCAAACTTAAGTAGCAGAAACAAATAAAAGAAAGGGCTTATGACTTTTATATTGATGTTAAGAAAAGTGCCGAAAACTTGCCTTGCACAATGTCGATGTGAAGAGATGAGCCGACGGACAAAGCGATAAGTTCTCTCTCCGTATAAGACTCCAGAAGGGAAGATAGATCCAGCACCAATGGTCCTCTCCACAACAAGATAATCGAACATCGTGTCTAAGATGGGATTGAAAACCAACCTATTGGGAATATAATGGCTGTTGGAATACAACTAGGTGTAATTACACACTACAAAACACCTTGCTCTCATTTTAGACGCCTCCGTATGAATTACTGTTGGAAATTTTCGCATTCATTAACTCCAAAATTTACAAGAGCATTACTACACATTGTAACAAGAGTAATTCCCAAAATGACGCAGGTGGTGGTTAGCTCACGTGGTAGAGCTCTTAGATGCTCCATACTGCATCTTGGGATCGAGTTCGATTTCCCCCTCTCCATGTAATAGATTAGGAATGACGAATGACAAAAAAAAAAACAAAAATGACACTTCTGAGGACTCATTAGATAGAAATTCAACCTCGACGTAGACTTGAATAAAAGAAAGAACCGTACTTCAATGGTTTCTTTTCTTTTTATAACCAAGGCAACAAAAAATCTTAATGAAATAGACCTCAGTTAAGAAACTTGAAATTTGTATTTTAAAAACTTTATTTATTTTATTTTAAATATAAACAAAACATAGTTTGTTAGTGTTATTAGGTATAACTTCTTTTTAATTGTTTATTAGTTATGGTCAACATTGTTGAACATAAACTAGATATAGTATTTTGGCACAATAAAGTAAAGCCTAAAGATGAAATATATTACTCCCTCCGTCCCATAAAGTTATATCACTACGAAACTACGTGCAATTTTCAAGCTAAAAAATAACGTGCTTACGAAAATAATTTTTAGTCAATATGGATCTTGTTTGATAGATCTCATCGAGAAATTTTATACGATGCAAAAAAAATTCAAAAATTATTTTGGTAAATACATTATTTTTTAGTTTGAAAATTACACGTAGTTTCGTAGTGATACAACTTTATTGGACGGAGGGAGTATTATACGAGATATAGGCTGTGTTTGGATGGGTTCTAAAAAGAAATTTTTGAGATAGTGTTTGGTTAGATTTTTTAAAATGAGAATAATGAAATAATGATTAAAGAGAGATAGAGAGAGAAATGAAATGATAAGATAATGAGTAGAGAGAGAATTTTTTTGAAAAGAAAGAATCTTTTGGATTTTTTTTTTAAAATGGGTAAAGAAGGGAAGTGAACAAAGCCATAATTCCTAGAAACTCTAGAATATCTAACTCGTAGAAGCTCTAGAATATCCTTCTAAAATATCTAGATTTTTTTTTTGAGAAGTAGTCACATGTTTAATTCTATAATTCTACTTCAAAGATTATCTTGTATGAAAATTTATTTGGACTAGAGCCTTCAATGAAGTTGTCACGCTCTCAATTTTATTACATATTTAAATAACAAGTTTTCAAAATAAAAGTCAACATTTTCATAGGTCAAATCCAAAGCATCTCCATGATTCAAAGTTTTACATTTGTCTAAGTCAACGAATCTCCGTACCCAAATATGCCACTAGCGAAAATATCAAATTATTACATTGAGTAAATAGTCAAAAGATCACGTTTTAATAGAGTTACAACCTCATCTTTACAAAAAAGATACTAATAATAATTGATGATCAAATAACTTCTCCTTTAAAAGCTTTCAATAGACATGAGATGTATGCATACGTCAATTATCCACATCATGCTCCTTGCCGGTTACCTAAAATTGATAGGGTGAGCTCAATAGGAAACTTTTCAACTAATGCTAGAGTTATAGATAATGAAAGATGCACATGATGATATAACAAACATGAACAAATTGACTAATATGGACTATGATTGAACGACTCAATGTTAAATGTCCACAAGATACCCAAATGTCCAACCAAGTACCCAAGTGTCCAAGGAAATACCAAAATGTCCACAAATAACCCAAGTGTCCATCGATTTCCACTTAATCATTATAAATCGTGTTGTGTATCTAATTTCATCAAAATACCGCATTCTTCATAAAACATTACATTTTCAAACACTCATGCCTCCACAAAATAACCACTTGTTTTAATAGGGAATATATCTCATCTACCGGATTCCGTGGGCTCTGTGCACCCATGGCTAGAGACGCATTGAACGGTGACCCTAGTATTGATAATTACCATTTTCAAATATCCATTTAGACCTATCCATAGTATTCAAATAATCTGTTTCGTTCGAAACCTCATACTATATCGATTTTGACTAAGTTAACATGTCAAGTATGTGAGAAATCAAGACATGTCATGAATCATACCATGATAGGCTAGGGATGAATTCTCCAGTAGGTTTCGAGGTGTAGGAAATGGATATGTCAAGTGCAAACCCGAGCAAGTGACCAAAACCAAAGAAAATAAATTTTGGGAGCTAAGGGGGGTTTAGATTGATCTACCATTGGTGGTGGATTGATCCACTTTGGTTTTGAGCTGAACAGAAGCATTTTGAATCGATCCACCACCTCAAAAGTAGATTGATCCAACTACCCTTTTGAGTAGATTTTTGACCGACTTTCTAAAGTGAAAGGGGTTTCAATTAACCTAAGTCAAATTTGAGGATCCAAATCATAATTAAAAATGAAAGAAGGGTATTACATCAACCAATTCAAGGATTTTGCAACCGAACATGTAGAATCAAGCCCAACCAAGTTTAAAAACCCATTTCAATGGTGATATCAAAGGTCACTAGAAATTTAGGAACAACCAACTTTCTAGTCCGCGATGCACCTTCCCTATTTTTTTAAATAATCCGAACTGTTCAATGTGTTTAAAATGTATTTTTAAGAGTTGACGCGAGAAATCGTTGAAAAAAAAATACCGAGAAGGGTTTGATCCGAGCATTTTTTCATAAAACTGAAAATGTATTGGTTTTTTGTGAAAAATTGCTTCGGATCAAGTCCTTCCCGATATTTTTTTTCACAATTTCATGCGGGGACTCTTAAAAACATTTTTTAAATACATTGAACGATTTGAATCATGTAAAAACACGTTTTAAAAACATTATAGATTGAATTATAATAAGCAATTAAAAAATGGTACTTCTGTCAAAAAATGTAGCATAAGATATTTGGGACAAATGGAGTACTATAAGATAAGAACGTAAAACAAAAAAGGGAATCTTTCTATGGTGCCCCAATGTGGTATTGGGGCACCGGTGCCCCACTAATTTTGGACCATTAGATCTGTCATGAACGAATCTCAGCCGTAGGATCTCAAAAAGCAAGTGGTTTTGACAAAAAACGAGGTGGTTTTGCGGTTTTCCCGCCAAAAAACTCGCACTTTACTTACCATGAATACCGGAAATATATACCACCAAATAGGCTAAATATTACTACCAAAAAGGTAACATTTACCATGAAATAAGGGAATACTTACCACAAAATAAGGCAATTGGACAATCCGGTAGCAAGTCACCATTTTGAGCGGGAAAATCTAACTTTTTGGGGTGTTATAACACCACACCACTTGTTACTGTTTCCAGGAAAAATTTTGTCCTTTAGGTATGATTTTTTTGTAGTGGGCAACATTAGAAAATGAGGTAAAAAAGGCATTAGTTAAATTTTTTAATTAGTGTAGAATATTTCTTAGAACAATTTTTTGAAATAAAAATATTAACTGTATAATAATAATAATAATAATAATAATAATAATAATAATAATAATAATAATAATTTCTAAAAAAGGTTAAAATAATTTAAATAATTTACCTCTAAATAATTATTAAATATATGATGACCATTTGATTGCAAAAATAATTTTTGTTTAAACACACGCTACAATAATTGTAATAAAAATGTTGAATGACGAAAGATAAATCAATAAGTAATAAATATTAAATAATTTAGTAGAACCTTCAACTAAATTAAGATAAAGTATTTAATACAATTAGATTTAAATGCAAAACAAAAAATTAAATTTATTTTTTCAATTGATTAACGTGATATTGTAACGATTAATAGTTGCAATTGACATTTGGTAGTGCTTTCGATTGACGATTAATCACAATTACTTGATTATAGTCGAGTCATTCGACTAGGAGTTTAAGTGATTGATCAACCAATTTTAAAATTGGTCAATATAATATAAGTTGCAAATCTAACAACTAATAATCAATGATAAATAGGGACAATTGAGCGAATATTAATACAATTAGGTAATATGAATTGGTTAATATAAGTTGGTATTACCAGTGTTACTACTAAATGTAGTAGTTAACAGTAGCGTTGGTTGAGAGTGATCAATGAATGATTGATACAATTGATTAATGTAGTAGTTAATAAAATTTGAATAAAATGAATTGGTTAATTTAGGTTGATATTATCAACATTATTACTTAATGTACTACTTCAAAGTAGTGTTGGTTGACAGAGATCAATGAGTGATTGGTACAATTGACTAATGTAATAGTAACCACTAACTATTGATCCGCAATCCCTCATTCAATATATTATTTAGTTTCATTAATTATTAAAGATAAATATGTTTCAAGTGCAAGATAATACAAATTAAGCACAACTAAGAGACATTAAATATATTGGTAGTTATGTTCTCAACTACCCTTATTAGCATTTATGTTACATAAATGTATATCTACCCGTCATTAATACCATAGTTACCATAGAATAAGGATATATATACCATGCCATCTGATCTTTCTTACCACCATAACAAGTCATATGTTGTGTGAACATACTACGGTTTCTAGTAGTACTTACCTTTTGGAAAGGAAAGACTTACTGCATATTCAGACTTACCTACCACACATTGTGCCATTAATGGAATTAAATTTCTCCTACCTACCTTAAACTACTCAAAATCATTCTCAGTCAGATTGTAGCATGTATTGTCAACTATTCCATTCATCTTCCTTCTTGTCTCACAAGAAAGCATAGATCTTCATTCAAAAAGCAATGGATATTTGAAGAACAACAATTGAAGAGCTTCTCCAAGTAAGTTTCTCCACTATAAGAAAGTTTCAATCCTAAATCTTGATCTCAAATGATACATTTGGCATTTTAATGTCGGAATTTTTTAAGTTTGACAAATATGAGATGCATTTTGTTTCAAATGATACGTTAACCATTTGTTAAGTTCATACTTACCATATTTTATGGAAATATCTACCATTATATAGGAATATAGTTACTGGTAATTTTGTTACCAAATTGTATGTTTTTTTTCAAATCATAAGTAACCATTTGTTAAGGTCATACTTACCATTTTTATGGAAATATCTACTATTAGATAGGAATATAGTTACTAGTAAATTTGTTGTAAATTTGTTACCAAACTGTATGGACTTTTTTATCCTATTCAATGTCATAGTTACCACTACCTATGGTTGTTTTTTACCAGATTCTAAAAGATGGATGAAAATGACGTGATAGACATTGGTGACAACTCTAGCAATGATGATACACCTGATGAAAGTCGGTTAGATGAATCAACAGAAGAAGATGATGATGATAGATATGATGTTAGTCGGTTGGATGAATTAACTGAAGAAGACGTGTATAAAATGAAATTTGATTTGCCAGAGGATGGAGAAAGATTTTATAATGCATATGCCAAAGTGAAAGGCTTTAGTGTCCGTAAGGATAATATTCACACGGACAATGAGGGGAAAGTAACGTCAAGGAAGTGGGTTTGCTCAAAAGAAGGACATAGACAGGATAAACACATGAAGAGAGAAGATCGAAGTAGAGAGCCGACGACACTAACTAGAGTTGGATGTCCTGCTATATTTCATCTCAAACTCGAAAGAAAGTCAAACAAGTACGTGGTGGCTAACTTTGCAAGCTTCCATAACCATCCCTTGATAGGGCCTCGTGGTGTTCCCTTTCTCCGCTCCCACAGGAAGGTTAGAAGTCTTGATAAAGCTTCAGCTAATACTATGCATAAAGTTGGTATTGGAACAAGTCACATTATAGATTTTGCCGCACAACAAGCAGGTGGATATGACAAAGTCTGATACACGCAAAAAGATTTGTACAATCATTTTACGGCTCAACGACAAACAGAGGTTGTGGATGGTGATGCTGCCTCTTTTGAATGGAGAGAGTGAGTTGAATGGAGAGATTGAGTTGAAGAGATGCTGCCTCTTTTGTTCTATTCTTGAAGAAATCCGAAGCAATGTCGTCTGTACTTGCCCCAAATCCAAAGCAATGGCGTCTTCTGTTTTCTGTTCTTGAACAAAATCTGAAGCAATGGAGAGAGAGAGAGAGAGAGAGAGAGAGAGAGAGAGAGAGAGAAAAGAAGAAGAAGAAGAAGAAAAAGAAGAAGAAGAAGAAGAAGAACAGAGTTGCAGCTTGAACCCTAACAATGGTGGGCGGCTTGTTTTCAGAAGAGAGGAGAGACAGACAGAGTAGCAAAGCGCGAAATTTTTTTAGGGGTTTCAAATTATTTTCAACGTACAGCGGTGAGCGGTACAAGTGCAACCGGTAATGGGAGAGAGAGGGGTGAGAGTGATGAATGGCTAGGATTAACTTGGGAGATCCAATGGTTCAAAACAATTGGGGGCACCGGTGCCCCAATACCACTTTGGGGCACCACAGCCGGATCCCAAAAAAGGTGGATTATTAGGAGGCGTTAGATGGACTGATAGTTGTGGTGGCAATCCTAGATTGAAACTTCCACAAATGGTCTCAGGAGAATCATGACACAGGATCCGAATCCCGCAATCGGTCCCCAAGGAAATCCCCAAGTTGATCCCGGAAATTCTCTTCCTTCTCTCCTTTTTTTTTTGTTTCCCTCTCCCCCGTCGCTTCTCGCCCCGACGATTGGTAAGTTTTAGTTTATGTCTGATTCCTGTTTGATGATGTTTTTGAAACCCTAATACCCGTTTGATTATGTTTTTAAGTAAAAGTTGACCCTGATTCAACGATCGGAATACAGATCTAATGTTGAAGTATTGGTACCCATCCGGCTAGGGTTCGGAATATTGCCTTCTCTTATTCTGCCCGCACAATCACACAGTCCTCACGATTATATATATATATATATATATATATATATATATATATATATATATATATATATATATATATATACACACAATAAACTTCCGGTCCAAACTCCCGGACCCTCTTAAGTTACGGACCTCCACTTTTCGGATCAAATTTTGACGATCCGAACCGTTAGATGTGTTTAAAACGTGATTTTAAGGTCCACCGCGAAGATTTAGCTAAAAAAAATACCCGGAAAGGTTTGATTGGAGCAATTTTTCATAAAAATGCTATAATAGCATTTTTATGAAAAATTGCTCCGACCAAGTCCTTCCAAATATTGTTTTTTGTCAAATCCTCTCATTGGACCTTAAAATCACGTTTTAAATACATCTAACGGTTCGGATCGTCAAAATTTGATATGGAAAGTGAGGTTCAGACGGTAGGTCGTGATTTAGTGGTTTGGATAGGAAGGAGATTATATATATATATACAGAAAACTTCCAATCCAAGATCCCGGATTTTAAAAAATCCGGACCTCCACCTTCCCAATTTTTTTTGAAAATCCGAACCGTTAGATGTGTTTTTAAGGTCCAACGCGAAGATTTGACAAAAAAAAAAACCCGGAAGGGCTTGATCGGAGCAGTTTTTCATAAAAACGCTAATCGGATCGTCAAAATTTGGTCCGGAAAGTGAAGTCCGGACGGTAGGTCCGTATTTTGTGGTTTGGCTGGGAAGGAGACTCTATATATATATATATATATATATATATATATATATATATATATATATTAAATTTTTTTATGCGGAGTTCCTTATTGTCATTCTATTGAGGGTTGAAAGTACAAGTTTTCGGGTAACGATTTTCATATTCAATATCCGTACTTGGATTGGCAAGATCAATCACCTATTACTATTACTATTAGGAAGAATAGTATCCACGTTGCAGTTGATAGTGTTTGAATTTTGATGCAGTTTCTCCCCTTTGGATTCTATTCTATTTTGTTCTGTTTTGTTGCACTCCTCCATCTTCTTCTTGTTTATTTATTTCTACTGTGTGTCGTTTATTGATTTGTTTCTCCATCGTTTAAGGTGTATCCGATTGTTACGACATGAAGGCTAGGTATGATTTTAGTTGCCGGCAGGATGATAGCATCCTTGACCATCGACACGAGGGATACAGTGGCTTTGTCATTGACATGAAGCTTCGTCATATACTTGAAAGAGCTAATGGCGATGATCCAGTGGTGCTGGGTTCATTTGAGGAATTGCTTCAGTATCCCGCGGTTGAGTTCGTTAATGTGATTGTGATTGGTTGTCCTAGGTTGTGTACAAGACTTACTATTCCACAGGGATTCAAGCTAAAGGTAGCAGATCAGGTATGGAGTTTGGCCAAGTCAATGTGGAACGATGCTGAAAATGAAGGCGTTGAGAAGGTGATGCCAATTGCTGTGGAAGTTGTGGTTAGGAATGTGCAAGAACCAAATGAGAGTGAGCAAGAGGCGATGGCCCGTGCTTTTTCAGATTGTGCAGACGACATTATGGAAGTTTATTACCAGCGAGCCTCAGCAGATGACAACATTTCCCCGACTTATAAGGAGCATGTGGCTGCAAGGAAATCGTCCCTCAAAGCATTGAAGTATTTGAGGCTTGAGGATTTGTCCAAAGACAAATCTTGTGGGATTTGTGGTGGCAAATTTTCTCTAGGCATGGCGGTTGGTCGCATGCCGTGCTCTCATGTATTTCACGCAAACTGTATTATTAACAATCTTGCGGCATCCAACAAATGTGTCAATTGTCCCGTTCCAAGCGATGTTCTGGCGGCCGTTCAGAAAAGGATTCGTCTGGCGGAATCAAAGTCGTCATTTCCTTAGCTATGCAACTTTTGCCGCGCCATTACAATAGTCAACTAGCAATGGGGCTGAATTTTAGTTGACTTTTGACTACTTCTTGCCCTGTAAGAGTACTTTTTTTTAAGTGTGTTTGCTTATGAACACTATTTGGCAATGTTATTTAATATTTAGTATTTCACTTTAGACTCCTAGGAATGTTGTTATAATTCGATATCTGCATGAACTTGACTGGATCGTAGATCCGCATGACATTTAAGAGTTGTGTTCTTCCTTGGTAAGAAAAGGTTTTATAGTCTCTCACTCTCACATTATGTTTAAGAGTTGCCCTTGTTGGTTATATTTCGACTAAGTCGTTGAATAGTCGCTTGAAACTTAGGAAACAATTATAGTGAATTACTGTGTTCGAGTTTTTCGTATGCTTTTTTCCATTCAAATGCTGCTTATTTTGACAGTTGCTGAATGTAGCATGAATTGCTTTGATTTGCAATCAACTGCCACTGAAAGTAGGATTGTAGCTTGATACTATTTAGCAATTAAGGTAATTTTTCTAAGTCTTTAACTCAAGCAATCACTGGGTCCACAACAGTTATACAACAAGAATACCAGGTGTAGCATTAGTATGGATATCATCTATGTTTTGTGGTGTATTCATCTCTAGTTTGATGGTTTTCTGAGAAGCTGTTGAATTGCCAGAAAAGGGGGAGCTTTGCCTCCACCCGATTACTCACCTGTCAGGCTGTCACACCACCTCTTCTCTCCACCATAGCAAAACCACCTCCCCATCACCCAATTACAACCCAGCTGTCAAATTATCTGCCAGTGTTCATGGACTTTGCGAGATACACACTTACCACTTACATAAATTCCGATGACCCAACTCCTCCACCAACTGTCCCCTCCCCTCACCACCAGAGCATGGCAGCCTTTCCCTTTCCCTTTCCCTAGCACTGCATGAAACTACCCCCTTCTATATGCGAGGCCTTGGGATTTTATCTTTGGCCAAAGTACGTGCGGTTTGTTCATACAATTTTCAATTGGTGTCCCATATGCAAACTTTAGAGAGCGTCTACTGTCCACAATGTCATTTTCTCCCTGAAAATGCTCTTTTCTACCGGGGATGCTTTAGGCATTTGATGATTAATGTTAAGCTTTAGGCAGTCCCGTGTGACCGTAATCCGAGGTTTCTGCTGCCGTGGATAATGGTACTGGATACTTTATATTATCACTGTGTCTGCTTTTGCCATGTGATAAATATTTTTATTTAAAAGTTTCGACATCTAAGAGTTGATTGTTATTTTCATATAGATTTTTGATATTCCCTGGCAAAATAATACTGTACTATGTTTGTGTCTGGAATCTGGATGGATTGTTACGATAATAGGATGCTGCATCAATCACGTGAGGTTGACAACTAGATGAAGCTGGGAGTAAAACAAACACTCCTACACATGAGAAATAACAATCGTCTATTGCCATTTCACTACTTCAGTGATAAGACCAAACTATTGACGCGTAAATATCCAAATACCACGTGTGTATTGTTAGTCTTTAACTGTGTTTAATTTGATCTACTCCTATAATCTTTTTGACCATTGTCATCACATTACTAATTTATTAGTCTTCAACTGTGCTTAACTTGAGCGCCAAACTAGTATCTTTTTATCACTTACACGAGAATGTTTATTCTTCCTGAGAAATTGACAATAAAAATTGTCTCGACCATTAAGATGATCGGGAAAAAATTATTCATGCAAAAAAATAAGTTGATCGGGCATTGTTAGCAATCTTAAAATGTTACCATATACTTGAGAACAATGAGTCTTTCAAATTCTTTCAATTATTCAATTGATTTGAATCAAAGACTTTATCAATATCCAATTGATCTGATTTTTTTATTTTTTGGTATGATTGGTTGATACATCTTGAGCTACAAAACAAATGACTCGAACTGTAAAAATATGTTGTGCAACCTCACGTTAGTGAGTGGTGTGTTTGAAAAAGTGTGTCCGAGCCGCTGATCTCGTTAATTAATGACTCGGGTGTCATTTGGGTAATGGGCATCTCCAATCAGCATAATGTCAAGATAAAATCAGAACCATTAAAAAGACATCCGACGGCTCAGAGGTTTTGAGGTCTCAAATTAAGAGATGGCTTGCAACTTGCACTCTCGAAAATATTAAAAAAGCCACACGTGGACGTAACTCAAATCCTTGTGTAACAAAACACCACTCATCCCCCGCTTTTTTTTTTTTTTTTGTCATTCGTCATTCTTAATCTATTATATGGGAAGGGGGGAATGAGACTCGATTTCAAGATGCAATGTGGGGCATCCAAGAGTTCTACCACATGAGCTAGCCACCACTTGCCACTCATCCCCCTCTTAGTAACATCATTTCTGACTGCGAGTTCTTCATGGAGCAATTTGAAGAAATATCCATCATGCATGTTCATCGTAAGGCGAACAAATGTGGAGAGGCACTTACCTAAGACAACCCAATCTCCGTTGGCAACTATTATTCAGCTTATGTATGAAGGCAAGCTGGGGATCACATGCCCAAGACTTGTTTCTAATACACCTTCTTTAACACACACACACACACACACACACACACAGAAGATTCCATATAGAAATTGAGCATAAATTATCCATTGAACCAAATTGAAAATCATAGATTAAAAGATGAATTCCTTGAAAGGTCAAAGTGAATGAAAAACTAAGTTTAAAGGGCGCAAATAATTTAGGGGTGTACATGGTCCGGTTTGGACCGGTTTTGTTGAAATTCAGGAACCAAACCATATCTAATGGTTCCAAAGAATTAAGAACCATAACCAGACCGTTACATATAAAAAAACCAAACCACACCAAACCATTAGACTAGTCCGGTTTGGTTCGGTTTCCAGTTCTAAACCATGTTAGCATTCAAAATTTGCCAAAAAAAAAATTGTCCACAAAATTTTTGCAAATCCTTCGTAAAACTACTACCATTATACCAACGCACAAATAGATTAATGAGTCCATCAAAAACTAAAGTAACTATTAAAATATCATTATTGATATAGATGACAGATGCAACATTAAAACTTTTTAAAACAAAAAAAATTATCAAGTATGTGTTGGTATATAGGAGTGTATATATTATATTATATTGTATAACGGACCGGTTCGTTTCAAACCGCGGTTCCAAATTTGGAAACCAAGGACCGAACCAAAATATCTGGTTTTCATTTTTTTAGAACCAAAACCAATCCATTAAACCATAGAACCAATCCAAATAGACCGGTTTGATTTGGTCGGTCCGGTTTCACGGGTTTTTCGGTTTTCTTGTACACCCCTATCAAATATAGTTGAAAGTGAAAAACAATGAAACTTTAATGAAACAAGTGTAATTTACCTGCATCACAATAACCTATAAATAGAACGGAGCCGGTAGATGGACACATTGTTATGTTGGCAATCCCGCAGTGGGACGGTCCCCATTGAAATCCTCTTCCTTGGCTTCTTAACGCTCCGACTCTCGAGTCGACTGCGCATCTACGACTGATAGGTATGTTTACGTCTGATTCCTGTTTTTTTTTTTTTTTTTTTTGATCACTCGTCTGATTCCTGTTTGATTATGTTTTTTAATTGGTAGGTACCGATTTTCATATTCAATATCCGTACGTGCGCGCGCGCGCGATTATCTAGACTGGAGTCTAATTGAACTATCTGCTTGGTTTCTAATCGTACTAGGATTCGGGAGAGCAATTAGGAAGAATAGAATCCACATTGAAGCCCAAAGTGTTAGAATTTTGATGCAGTTTCTCCCTTTCAGATTCTATTATATTTTGTTCTGTTTTGTTGTAGTACGTTTCCAAACAGTCTTTCTTGTTTAGTTACATATTACTACTTTATTTATGTGTTTCTACATGTTTTAAGGGTGTATCCGATTGTTACGACATGAAGGCTAGGTGTGATTGTAGTTGCCGGCAGGATGATAGCATTATCCCTGATCATCTACGTGAGGGATACAGTGGCTTTCTCATCGATTTGCAGATTCGCCATGTACTTGAAAGAGCTAATGGTGATGATCCAGTGGTGCTGGGTTCGTTTGGGGAATTGATTCAGTATCACAAGGTTGACTTTCCCACGGTTGAGTTCATGGATGTGGTGGTGGCTTTTTTCTCTTAATTCATGCACAAAAGTGAATATACCAGATGGATTCATACTAAAGGTTGCACATCAGGTAATGAGTTTGGCCAAGTCAATGGATGGTAGATTAGCGTGACGTTTAAGAGTTCATTGTTATATATAAGCTTCTTTGCTCTTCCTTGGGGAAAAAAGCTTTTGTACTCTCTCTCTATCTCTCTCTCTCTCTCTCTCTCTCTCTCTCACATACCCCCAATTATTGTCAAAGGTTAGATTTGTCTCCTATCCATCCCCTCCCATACCCTCAATTATTGGGGACTAAATAGGTTGAGTTATTGTTGTTATTGTTGGTGAATTTATGTCTATGGAGGGTCTGAGAAGTTATTGACCGGAAGCTGTTGAATACTCACCAAATAACCGCCTCTTCCCTCCACCGTAGCATAACCACCTCCCTTATCACCCAATTCCATCCCTTCCAAATTTTATCTGCCAACCTTCATGGACTTCGCGAGATACATACTTGCCACTTCCATATTTTCCGATAACCCAACTCCTCCAGCAACTCTCTCCCCTCACCACCAGAGCATGGCAGCCTTTCCCTAACACCACATGAAACTACCACCTGCTGAATGCGCCTTGAATGTGAGGCCTTATCTTTGGCCAAAGTATGTGCGGTTTGTTCGGACAATTTTTCTGCAGGTATATTCTTTGCCTTTGCCAATGATGATTAGTAGTAGTCTTAGTCGTTGCTAAAGGTATGGCGCAGTCCGGCCTGTGTGACCTGCAGCTTCTCATCTAGACCCTAATCAGAGTTTCCTGCTGCTACTAATGCTCATATCCTTGTGGTATTTTGTGGATATCTTGGATTCTCTGCAATAAAAGCTTTCGATTAAACAACATTCAAGCCTCTGCGGAGGCCCGGAGGGCAATGCATTTTGGTAAATGCAATGAGATTAGTACTACAGATCGCGCTCCCGAAGTTTCAAAGTTCAGAGTGTAAGTCAATGTCGGACAACGCTGACAATGAAGGCATTGATAAGGTAATGGCAATAGCTGTGAAAGTTGTGGTTACGATTCTTACGAATTTGCAAGAACCCCAGGAGAGTGAGCAAGAGGCAATTGCCAGGGCTTTTTCAGATGAAAGAGCATTACGAGCGAGTCTCAGCAAGTGACAACGTTTCCCCGACTTATTTAGAGTTTGTGACCGCAAGAAAATTGTCCCTCAAAGCATAGGAGTATGTGAGGGGGCTTGAGGATTTGTCTTCGGCCAAATGTGGGATTTGTCGTGGCAAGCTTTCTGTAGGTATGGTTGGCTGGTCGCATGCTTTGCTCTCTTGGGTTTCATGCGAACTGTATTATTAGCCTACTTAAAGTATACAATCACTGTTTCTATTGCTTCCCTCCAAGGAATCTTCCGGCCGAATCCAAGTTGTCATTTCTCGCTGTGCAACTTTTGACATGCCATAAGAATAGTCAAATAGCAATGGTGCTGAATTTAGTTTTGACTTTTGAGTACTTGTTACCCTCGAGGACCACTTTCTATGAGTGTGTTTGCTTATGAACGTTGCGTGGCGATGTTATTTAATATTTAGTATTTCAATTTAGACTCCTATGAATGAATTGTTTATAGGAGTAGTATTTTGCGATTTGTGTGCAACTAACTGGATGGTAGATTAGCACGACATCTAAGAGTCGATTGTTATATTTATATAGCTTTTGTGTTCTTTAGGGATAGATTAGCATGACATCTAAGAGTTGATTGTTATATTTATATAGCTTTTGTGTTCTTTAGGGGAAAAAAAGGTTTTGTAGTCTCTCTCTCTCTCTCTCTCTCTCTCTCTCTCATATTTTTTGAAGAGTTACCCTTCCTTTCGTTTACTGTGTTAAGTTGTTCCCAGTTTATTGGAATTGTCTTCCACAACCATATGTACTCTTAACTGTTTTTTCTTTTCTTTTGATCAGCAACAAAAAATTTATTAAAATTAGACAAAGGGTACATTGAGAAAAAACCAAATACTAAGCACCAAGCAAAGTATAGGCATGGAGAGAAATTCAGCGAAATGCTGAAAGCAAAAAAGATTACAAGTAATAGAAAAAACAGAACAGCAGTCCTAGGGGATGACAAGCACTAATCATCACTTGGATTGGAACAAAGCTTGAATCACCAACACTTTCCATTGCTAGCTATGATTGGACTCTCACAATACGATCAACATAGTTTGGACATAGCATCCACAACATCATCAGCATCAAAATCCTCCACCAATCATATACGCATTAGGGTCACCATAACAGCATCAAGGAACAATAGCATCATCATCGGCAAGGAGTAATAGCAGCAGCAAAAATACTCATCAAAATGGAATCAAAATGCAACAATCATATCAGAAAACACTCCATTTCTGCAGAACCAAAAATATCAGTACTCAGGTATCTTTGGGTCTGGGTCTAGAAGAAACTCACCAGCACTTGAAATATAAACCCATGACCCAATCCTGGCCGGGGAAGCATCAGCGAACTCCCAGCAACAATCTCAGGGAAAATCACAGGAGTAGGATCTAAGACTAAGCAACAACGCCTCAGTAGCAGAGAACATCAAGGAGCAGACCTCAGTGGCATCCATATAACCATTCAGAGATCAAAATATCCATAGAGCATTCGAAGACCTCAATTCGAAAGCTGTTGCCAAACCAAACATAAATGAAGATACATAGTACTTCGTTCCCTTCATTTGTGTTTGACATAAATGATCTAGAGGCAAATGTTTTGCTCCGAGGAAAAAGAAAAACCCAACCATTGGCATTAACATGAATGATGTATGTACAGTTCATGAAAATCTCACCATCCATTTCGCAGCAATTTTTTCTCACCATCCGATTAATAATAAGACAACATATACAGGATTAATCAAATTCTCGACAAGGTTGATCACAAGAGTATTGTTTGCAACCAGTTTCTCAACAAATACATAGGAACGAAAGTTAACAACAAATTAACCAAAATAGGGGTCCTAGAGCAAGCACAAAGGGGAACATGTCACCGGCTTCTCTCCATTGTATTCCTGATGCGTTGCAAAATACGAACATACTCATAAAACAATGAGAAGTCAAAATCTCCAAGGCTGTCACTATTTGTAGCCGTTGTAGGAACTTTGACGAAGTGAGTGTAGGAGTTTTGACAAATGATAAAGTCAAAACCACCAAACTTCGCAATTAGGTCCTCAAGCTTGTTACTGGCTAGTTTCTGAATGCTCTCAATTTGAACCAAATCTCCAGTTTGACCGGATATCTGCCACCATTTCTTGAGAACTTTCCGCTTCGTTTCACAAGGCTCCACAGAAACTACACCCTTTAAGTGAATGCCCAGACGATGCAGAGAAATTTCAGCACCGCCAATTCCACTGTAAACTGAAAATACAGTTATCCCTCCCGGAAATAAAGATTTTAACACGGACAGATGGTAACCCAAGGTGTCCGTTTGGAAGCAGTTTTTAAGAGATTGAAGTCTCTCCCTTAGACTAGACTCAAACGGACGGGTGTGATGCAACGGGTATCCCAGTATTCGCTCCAAATGTTCTGGCTCCATGGGGCCAAGTTTATTATGACCAAACCAAACAAGGTTTGATGTCCGGCAATGATGGAGGATGTCTCTCTGCTGCTCTACTGAAGGTAATCCTCTGGAATTAGTTAATATCTTTCCAAGCCTATCGCATAACGGGGAAATTCCAGAAATTTCTGAACTGATGCAGCCCAATTGCTTCCTTACATCCCACGATGGCCACCATTTCTTCGTATGCGGTATTGCTTCTTGTATGGTCATTGGAGGCTTTGGAAGAATATGAAACCTATTGACAGAAGGAAGATTGTGTACATAGCCTTCCTTCCTAGTCAATGCTGAAAAGAACTGGCTGTTCGCATATTCTGGCTCCATTCCATATAAGAACTGTGATATCTTCATCCAAGAGTCTCGAGACAAATTCATTACATTTCCATAGAAGAAATATGGACGCTTAGATACCATTTGATCAACACTCTTGGATGACATTGCTCGGGAAAGTTTAGTAGACGTTTCAAATTCATCAATATGTTCCGTTTTACGGCCACGCTCTCTTAGGGGTACAGGTGTGCGAGAGCTGCTGGAATTAGAAGCAAGGAAAGAATTAGAACCCACTTTCCTTGCTTCTAATAAAATTGGTCCAAGAGAACTGTTCAAATCTTCATCATACTCTTGTTTAGGCCTTTTCAAGCCGCTCAACTCATCAATATATTCTTCTTTTGGTCTTTTTCCTTTGTACCTCCCTAAGTCAATGTCCATATTATGAGAAACACCTCCTGCACTAAAGTCTTCAGTCTTTACTTTCATTGGATCAAAAGAACAGCCTCCTAGATCATCTCTCACCTCTCTAGCCCATGACCTATAATTAGTTCGACTCCTGCTGAAAGAGCTGAAAAGATGCTGCAAGAAACCAAAAAGTATTTGTGTCAGTAAACCAGCCAATAGAAGCAACAAGAGCACATATGTCCACATTACCACATGAAGCAAGAGGAGAACCGATAAGCAATAAAATTGCTTAGTAACAGTGTTTACACAAGACTAAGGCATCCTCAGATACGAAGCTAACAAGAACACCTGGAAGCAAAACAAAATTGAGCTCTCATTTCAATCTATTGCTCAGATCTAGCAAGCATTTTCTCATCTAGAAAAATCCAATGCAGGTTTTGGCTCAAAGGGGATTCATTAGAACTTTCAAAACCAAAGCATAAACTTCAAGGCAACTGTGCTAGAGTTGCAAGATCTGCTCCATCAACTTAATCACAGAAAGTATGCTAACTAATAGTTTTCGAGGCAAGAACATTTATTCAATGAGAGAGAGAGAGAGAGAGAGATTCTTTAGCGGTTACATACTAAGAAAATGAGAAGATCAGTAAACAAATATAGCTGATAATAGAACAGGATAAGAACCTTGTAACTGGAATTGCAAGGACCAGCAATTTCATCTGCACAAATTGAGTCAGCAAGTTCGGTAATCGGAACTTCTGAACCTGTAAAGACATCACAAGAGAGTTGGTAGCAAACTGTTTATGCATTCCTGACCAAGAACGTGGATGACATGACTATTGGGTAAAAACAACAAATTTCTTATGAAAGCAACCGTTGTCAGTCACATTCCTAAAAGAGATGGCACCATAGAAAAGAGAGATTTTATGTTGGGAAAAAGAATTTGATGAGACAATTCCATCATATAAATAAGCAACAGAAGGACATGTAATGAAGGATGTAGGTTCTTAGGGCAAATTAAACAGATATCACCCTTCTCTACAGGCATCCACAAGAAGGACAGAAAACAAAGTTAAGGAGCCATTCAAGCATGATAGCTTTGTTTGATGCCCATTGCACGTGTCATTGAGCCCCAGTTGTACAATCCCTTTGTTCTACGAACCCTTGTTGATTCTGAACTTTTGACAGGCCAGCCCTTATTGTTGCAGTCTTATTTGGTTTTTAAACAGGGTTGTTTGGAGAGAAAAGATCTTTATTTCCATATTGAAAACCAATCCAACCATACTGACAGCCAATCCAACCAGGTTAAGAAAACTTGAAGTGTCCCAATGAAACACAATCCTCTCATGTGCTTAGTAATGGTCCTTCCACAGTTCATTTCGATAAACAGAGCTGGTGATTTGTAGGTCTCAATGAGAATGTGTTATAGCGGCTAAGGGTCCATTTAATCTTTTCTTGCATTATCATGTAGCTCTCAGCTTTAATAGTCCATTCATGTTCTTTGTATAGGGGAGAATGGACTTTATTTCAAGGTTTTGCATCTAATTTAAAGACAGCCTATAAAGATTCTACACGAAGGTAATGATAACATTTTACTCTGAAGAGTGCATCTCAAAGTTAAAAACTTGAAAATAAGATATTTCCTGGAAAGAGATACTGATATTTGAAGTGAAAAGAGAATCATCACATAAAAAGTGACCTAAAAAGCGGTAAAAGAACTTCAGCACTGCATATGGTTTCAACATTGTTGATGCAGAAAGTTGTGCACCAGATTGAACCCAGAATCCCAGATGTCATTTAGATCAGCCCATATTTGCCAAGAGGCCCAAGATTCATCGATTACATTCATTGTGTGGTACTCGTTATTTATGTGACCGGCAAGTTATGTAAAATCACAAGGAAATATTCCCAGTTGAGAACATCAGAGATTCAGAACACTATGCAACTCGAAATTATATTATATGCAGGAAGCCAATAAAGCCAATTCAGCATAACTAAGGACAACTAAAGACAAAATAGAAAGAGCATCAGCGGCTAAAAACGGTCACTTGTCATTAAAGGAAAGAAAATTGGAGAAAAGTAAATAATAAAAAGAATCGGAGAAGGAAAGAGAAAATGTAAAGTTAAAAATAAAAATAAAAAAATTAAGAGCTGAAGAATAGAAGAGGAAGAAAAGAAAAATTGATGGACATAAGTTGCTGTAAAAAAAAATGGCACCCAAAGGGCTCATGAAAAGTGATGTATGTTGAAAAATGGCACCCATAAGTTGCTCACCATACTTCTCAATTGCTGCAGAAATTTGATTTTCGGAGAATCCCATTTCAAGCAAACGAAGTGTCTTGTCCATAGTTCCAAACAACGATTCAGTAGAAGCTCCCTGTAGATTTTATTTATTTCATGAGTTTCCCATTAGGTAAAATCTATAAAAATCAACACTTGCTAAAATCAGCGTTTGATTTTAGCAGATGAGGAAGAATCTTTGCTAAAATCGAAGATTTTTGTGAGCTAAAATCAAAGACTTTAGCAAATGGCTTCCTCATTTGCTAAAATCAATAGTTGATTTTAGCAGCAACAACAACAATAACATAACCCATTTAGTCCCCAATAATTGGGGGTATGGGCGGGGGATAGATAGGAGACAGACCTAACCTTTGGCAATAAATGCACAAAGTGGTTGCTCCCAGAATACCACTGAAACAGATGGATTGGAGACAGACCTAACCTTTGGCAATAAATGCACAAAGTGGCTGCTCACAAAATACCACTGAAATAGTAGTCCCCCTATACCGTCGTGTTTGCTGCTGAATCATGCTCTCAAATCAAAGCCAAAAGGCATCAGATATGGCAGACCCAAGAATCATTTTGATTTATGTGCACATTACCATGCTTCTTTCATTTAGCAGATTTTATCAAATGGACATAGGCCATAAAGTCAGAATAAGTAAATGATCTATGACAAGATGGCAATGCATGAATGCATAGTTACAAAATCCGATTGCTAAAGTCAACACTTAGCATCATGCAGCTAAAACCGTAGCCAACCACATTGTCCTATACGTAGAATCAGCGCTAATCTAAGCATCCACTACAAATTGACAACCATTCAATAAACTGATCAATCGCCATGCTAACTGGTTTTTCGTAATGTCAGAGGCATATCCCTACATTCGTACTATTGCTTAGCTAGAATAATATATCTTTTTCGTCTTCCAATTATTATAACAATGGAATAATAATCAAAGACCTCCATTGTTCCTTCATTGCCATGGTGTGTGCCATCCTTATCTAGGTTTTCAGCAATCTGAGCAGCAAAGATAAAGTCCACTAGCTCGCTGATGGGAGCATCTCCACCTGATAGACCGCATCAAAATTGAAAAGGTCAATATCACAACTCCACATTTGTTGCAACAGTAAGTACAAAGGTGCAGCAAAAAGTTCTGTTAACCACAATGGTGTTTGGCATAAAAGAAACAGGGAGACAAATGGCTGTGTTTGGTTGAGAGTTTTGAGAAGAATATTTTGAGAAATACTTTTGAGATAGTGTTTGGATGGATTTTTAGAAAAAGTAATAATTAGAGAAAGGTGTAATAATTGGAGAGAGATAATGAGAGAAATGAGAATCATAATTGGAGGGATGGGTATGAGTAGAGAGACAAATGTGATTAATGATTGGAAAGATGAGAGATGGAGAAAAAATCTTTTTGAAAATCTTTTTGGAAATGTGGAGTGAACAAAGTTGTCACCCAGCCCTAGGGGTAACTGACGAACAGCATACGTCACATGAAAAATTATACTCATATTTGGCAGACAGAAATCATAGGTTTCTTTTTGCGGAGGAATATACATGAAAATATGAGCACATAAATAAAAGCTTACACTAGGAAATATGAACACCTATTGCGCAATTAAAAAACCTCTAAAAAGCTAGAGATGTTGACATGGCTACCAAAGTTCGTATGGAAAGCAAGTATCATTTACACGCTCGTGAAAGTCTACTGAAAGCAAGAGAGATACAATATGAATTGCATGTGAATGACATAACGAATCAGAAGTAAATCTAGTCAAATAGGAAGAGCAAAAATGCACAGATCCATATGGTACGAAGATTCCTAATCAGCTCTGCGTGAAATTTTCGTTTGGTACATGGGCTTCCAAACACATCATAAGGTAAGCCTGTGCTGAAAATACCAAAGGCTGGCGAAAAGAAAGATTTATTCTTTAAAAACTGACACCAGAAATATTTGCATACCGAGTTTTTTCATTGCAAAATTGATTTCGTCAACAGAGAAATTCATCATTAGCAAGGACGCCCTTCTATCATCATTAACTCCATCAATAATTTCAGGCTCCTGCATTGGTTTGAGGATCAGGCCAAACCACAGATAACTTAGGCAATTCAGAAACTTAACAAAAACACTCGAATAGTGATTATATATACTCCATTTGGCATGGATAAAAGACCAGTATTCAATTAATTCAAACCAAAAGAGCAGAACAATCACACAGAAGTCATTCCAAATGCACCTCTTTTGGGCATATAACCCCGGCAATGTTGGGGGAACAGCTTGTGTCCTTGTCATCACCAAAATCAAGAATTTCAGGCTCCTGCATTGGTTTGAGGATCAGGCCAAACCACAGATAACTTTGGCAATTCTGAAACTTAACAAAAATACTTGAATAGTGATTATATCTACTCCATTTGGCACACATAAAAGACAAGTACTCAATTAATTCAAACCAAAAGAGCAGAACAATGACACAAATGTCATTCCAAATGCACCTCTTTTGGACATATAACCCCTGCAATGTCGGGGGAACAGCTTGTGTCCTTGTCATCCCCAAACAAGCCATCCAGAGAATCTGATGATTCTGAACATGGTTTCTGAAGAACCTGTTTCATTTCCAAGCAGTCATTTACTCTCCATCCAAATACTTTGCATTAGACAAAGAGCAATACAATTGAAAACTTAAAAAATGATGTTTTAAAGATCTTCTTTCTTTGTCCACAGAGAGAGTGAACTATAACTAAAAGGAGAATATCCTCGCAAGTTCAGGTTTAGCTTGTACTGAATGTATTTTGGTTGAAAATTCACGTGGCTCTCTTCCACAAAATTTGACATAAAAAATGGGATAACTACATATTCTAACCATGGCGGAGTCTCTATATCTATGTATAACATCATACAGTCGAGAAACAAGGCAAAAAAAATTCCAATAACCGACAAAATAAGATTGTTATCGGACGGAGAATAAAAAGGAACAGAATTGGAGGACAATAAGTCCAATGCAAAGAAAGAAAATGTCATTTAACTTATAGAAAAACGCCACACCTTCCCAAGTGAAAATAGATACCAAAGAAGAAAATAGTATTCCACAACCAAGATGGCAGCAAATACCTCTTCCGGATGACTTTCTGCGGTGATATCATCCTTGTTGTCACCAAATAAGCCATCCAGAGAATCAGAAGATTCGGATTGTGGATTCTGACGAGCCTATTTCACGTGTGTCATTACAGAGATATTATGGATTCTTTGCCGACAGAAAAAAAATCAAGATTATCCCACACAAGAAAGGTTCACTTACAGAATACGCAAAAAGTGTCTCCAGTATTAAGTCAGCATCGTCTTCACCTAGAGTGGCAAGGAAAAACATTCATTGTGATCAAGACCATCAAAGACAAAGGTACACGTTCTTTATAAACAAATATAGAGATTGGAGATAAATAATGTTACAAAGTTTGCTTTTGTGCACAAATTACGTACCCTTTTCTTCAATAACTTTGTTAACAAGCGAGTGTGCGAATCCCATTGCTATGAAAGAAGATCTTAAATTGCTCCCTGATGAGCTTGCAACGTTCTCCAAGAATACATAATAACAGACAAATAAGAAGATCCATAAGAATACTGAATTATCAGTAAAAGTTACCATCCATTTTCCAACTTATGTCGTGAAAAATAAATGATCAGCACAAGTATCGATTGTCAAAAAAATTAACGCACAAAATGAATGGGGCAGAAAAGCAATTACAGTCCAGAGGAATCACAAATTTATTTCACATGGTGAGAGTCATAATGTGTAGATTAAGATATGCAAACAGATATAACAAAAAAGTATGAAAAACTGTGAAGGTTCCCCCTTTAGTCGACCTGTGCATAGTGAAACCAAATAGCTACTAAGAAACACACGGAATATCGAGCTTTTAGGTAGCATACTCTAAATTGTTCTTTCCCAATAGCATAGCTTGTTAAATGGAACAAGGACAAATAAATGGACATGCTCCAGAAAATCCGTACAGCTTCTGTGGGAAAGGTTTCTTTCTAGACAGGATGGAGAACAAGCGTTTTGAAACTGGAAAGAAACTTATAGATCTAGTCCTATAACTCAGCATATGGTACCATATAATCTTCTTGTAGTCCATCCAGCATCTTTTGTTCAAATTTCGAAGTTGAACAAAATACTATGTGTTGCACAAATTTTACTATTCATGCTTTTTGACGTGTATTTGCCAAAGTTGTTTTTGTGTCTTTTCAAGATTTTAAAATGTTGCCAAAGTTGTTTTTGAACGGGTTGTTGTTCCTTGAGCACAACTAATTGTTCATGCAAGCAACCAAACAACTGTAACAATGACCCTTTACTTCCCAACAGGCTGTGATAGGTACAATGTGAAAACAAATGGAGTCAAAACAAATACTTGCCGCACATCACTATGAAATGTCATAGAAGTTAACTTGAAAATTGGATAGATCCAAATTAGTATGGCAGTAATGAATTTTGTCCAAGAATAAGCCATACCGCATTATGCATTGAGTGCATGTTTTCTGATGGTAATTCCATGTCCGAAACCTCAATCTTTGGCATGGTCCTTTCAAAATTTGGCATGGTGACTATGCTTACTGTTCGGTCCTAATGAATTTTTCTTTGTCTGGAAAATCTGGTACCCCACACCACAAAACCAAAACAGAATTAAAGGGGGGTATTTCCGGGGCCACCAATAATTTCACGTTAAGATGTTGCATACAATAACTATCGTCATATCTAGTGAGGAAACTGGAATGAGTCTCTGCAAAAGAAATAAGCATAATCAGCATGTGGATGCATGAGGCAGCACTGAATGTATACTATGACTGGAGCACAATGGTTTGTTGGAAACAAAATCTACTAATACAAGTGCATCCCTCACGGCAAAAGTGAAAAGGATAAGAAGATGAGATTGAAAAATTTTAGGGCTTCCATCGAACCACTCGAAAAATTCATGTCCATACAACTCTGAGAAAAAATGCAACTCTGACTCATTCATCACAAACCATATTACTGCGATATGATCAGCAAAGCTGACCACTGTACTAAGGGAACAAGCAACAATGGTGAAGTCCGATTTAAAGACTTTTTGGGGATTATGAAGGAAGATACCATTTCATAGTACTATAAAACATATTACTCAGAGGCAGTGAGTGGCAAAACCACCAAAGATGGATGCACGGAATTCTACCACTGGTAACAGAAAATTTAACAAATCCAACTTCTGCCTTCGTTTAAAATATAGAGTTCTTACAATTACAGATAAAAGGTAGGGGAAATAAAATACATGCTGTTTGGATATAGTCTTCATCAACCACTCAAGACGCCGTGATTTCATGGGGTTCTGTCTAAAATTGGCACGATAAATCTGCTGTCTTGCAATCCTCAACCTATAATTCTGATTCCAAGAAGAGTAGGCGTTGAATGATATGGAAAGCGACAGGACCACAAAAGATTTGACTTCTCCGCCATGCCGATCCCTTAAAGCTGATGAGTTCAAATGGCTCCAAATTTCCCAACTGATACTAGTTGTAACAGGCGTGGGCATGAGTCACAAGACTTGTCCTTCGTGATTTTATTCATGCAAAAGTCATCTGGAAATGTCTAAACCCATTTATTCCTAGTTCTGAATTTCACCGTGATGGCACTGGGCCTAAGCTTGTCTTCCCCTAAGTGATTTCAAAGTGTCACAATGTTGTTTTAGGAAACAGATTGTCTTCCCCTGTTTCTGCGTACGTATATAGGAC
This sequence comes from Vaccinium macrocarpon, assembly GCA_022606695.1. Lineage (NCBI taxonomy): Eukaryota > Viridiplantae > Streptophyta > Magnoliopsida > Ericales > Ericaceae > Vaccinium > Vaccinium macrocarpon. Next base: position 421,429 of record CM040175.1, on the reverse strand, counting down.
ATTTAATGCTGAATCTCTTAATCAGGCGCGTGATGTTTAATGCTTTTTCAACAATGTTAAAACTTGGTGCCATAGAAGTTAGAACTGAAGTTGCCAAGTTATCCAAAGACTCTAAACTCAATGGGAAGCAAACTATACTTCAGACTGGATTTCCACCCGTTCTGATAATCTCCCCAACGGTTCAACAGTATTTCCCTCCCCACCCGCATCGATGTGCTCATCAACAATCCAACCATCTCATGATCTGAAAAACAAAAAGACCATGTTTTTCACATCCTCGGCATAGAGAAGATTGGGACTTTGTGAGCATCGACAAAGTGACTGGACAACTAACGGCAATATTTTCTTTTGGTCCTCTAAGGTAAGAGACAAGATGATGATGATGATGATGATGATGATATTATCTCACTTCAGCTCAAATGTGCATGTATGTAGGAACATATACAGCTAATAAGGATAATGAGGCCCAATAACATCAATTTCAACAAATGTAATTCAAAAACGAAAGAAATTAGCCGGACATCGAATTTTAAACCACATCAAATTAACATTAAGAAAACAAATCTCTAGACACGGATATATCATGTGAATGCATGCATCTACAGGTAGAAGGCGAGAGAAGAAATTTCTTGAGCAAAGAGATCAAGAGTCGAGGGTAGCGAGCACAATCTGGAAATAACAAATTCACACAAAAACAAGTGTTTAGCTTGAAAAAATGAGTGAGAGAGAGAGAGAGGTGTAACTGATCGGAGAATTCAGGCAGGGGACATCAGCGAGCGGAGGTAGAAGAAGGCGAATCCGATTAGAGCGGCGCGTGAGACACACTTGACGCCAGCAGTGGGTAAACAGACTGCTAAATTCGATTTTCAGAGAAAGCTGAAGAAAGGGGGAGAAGCGGAGTCGGAGACTGTACGGGATATTTAACCACTTGCGTTGAGTTTAGATGACGTTGGGTTGTCACGTTGTTTTGGACGAGTAGCTGTGTTCCACTAAAGTGGTTTTTAAAAAAAATTAATTTTTTATAATTTTTTATGTGATGTATTATGAGAGAATGACATATCTTAATTTTTAGAAAAAATAGTTTTTTGTTAGTGAAACACCCCGTTATTCATCGGTTACGGAAAAATTAGGCTCAATTTCTTAGAGACCCCCTCGTCTATACTCACTTTTCACATGGACCCCCTAACCTTTAAAAGCGTCCAAATTCACCCCTCATCTATTCGAAGTTGACAAAACCCCTTACTCCGTGAACGGATTAAAGGAAGTTACAAATATACCCTTGTTTATAAAAAAAAAAAAAAAAAAGAACACAAACGCATTCTCACACTTCACTTCATCGTCTTTTTCTCTCACTTCACTGAGAGATCGATGACTCTCTCTCATTGTTTTTTTCTCTCACATGAACCCTAAATCAATTGAAGATACAACAACGAAAGGTGTAGCTGTATCACTTCTTCTGTAATTTATGCAATCGTGCAGCTGTTGGGAACCGTACTAGGGAAATCGAAGATACTCCCTCCGTTCGGATTTGTTAGTACACAAACATACTTTTTCAAGTCATAAAGGCCATGTTCGTTTTACAGTTTAGTTTTAGTTTTGATGATATCATCATTTCCCTCGTTTCTCTCTCTATCTCTCTCCACTCATTACACCTTATGACATCATCAAAACTAAACTAAACTATCTAACCAAACACAGTCAAAATGTTTGTCTACTTTCAAAAGTCAAAGCATAAAAGTATGATAAAATTACTTTTTTGCCCCTTCTAAAACATAAAATAACAACACAAATTTTTTAGAAAAAATGTGTTTACATTTTTTAATTTATTTTGCACCTTATTAAAGTTCTCAGAGAGATCTATCAAATAAGATCTATAGTAATAAAAAAATTATTTTTACAACTACATTGTTTTGAATTTGAAAATTGCACGTAGTTTCGTAGTAGACTATCAAATTGGAAGGAAGGGAGTATTAAATGGAGGGATTGAAGATAAAATAAGAAATTAACAAACTCAAAATGTAATGGAAAAAAAGTTGGAATCCCTAAAACGAACCAACAAACCCGGACGGAGGGAGTACGAGGTATGTATTGAACCCTAGATTGATTTTTATTCCTTTTTATGCCTTTTTTCTTCTAAATCCATATACTGTAGTTGATACAATTTTTTATGCGTTGTTTACGTGAATGATTTGCCTAAATGTTTGAAAGAAAAAAAAATTGGGGCTTTTGTTTCTTTCAAATTTCCAACACTAGTCCTTTTATTATTCTTCTTCCAAGCCTCATTGTTCCTTAACAGTTTCTCTATCTTCCTTCTCATTTTTTCCTTCTACATTTATCCAACTTCATTGCAAGTTGTCAAATCTTGCTCCTTCTTCTCCAAGTCTTTGATTTCCTTTACCAAATGTCTTCCATATTGTAGTTCATATTTGCATGTTTCAAGATCAACTCACTGGAAAAATTTGCATTTTTTTCCTCCTCCATCTCATGCATAAACCTAGTACAAAATTTTAGTCTAGAAAACCTAAATCTCACCAATCAAATAGGCTATTGTATACCTAGTAGTTCACACACCCAACGAATCTCCGTCCCGGGTTGGCATATGTATTTGAAAATCTCACAAGGGTTATTAATCCACAACCACACTTTGCATCAATGGAATTCTGGGTTTGGTTAGAGTTTGACATGTTGCTTCCATGGCTATTGGTGCTCTTCCCATCTTCTATAGCTGCCTTAGGAGAAAGAGAGAGTGTGAGAGAGAGAGCGTACAACGGGAGTGGAGAAAGAGAGATTGAAACCTGCTAAAATGGAGGAGTTAGGGTTTAGTTTTGTATATCTATTGTGGTTCAATTGTTCCGGAGCATTTTGGTCCTAAAAATGTCAAAAGGCTCACTTAACTCTTACCAGCAAACGGTTGTGTAACAGAAGGGGTTTGTATGGCTAACAGTGATAGATGAGAAGGTGAGTTTGGACGCTTTTAAAGGTTAAGGGGTCTACATGGAAAATGAGTATAAATGAAGGGGTCTCTAAAGAATTTAGCCAACAAATTATTCAGTGTTTGGGGAAAAAATTTTGCATAGGAATTTGGTAGAGACACGTGGCGTTCGGCACTCAACCCAAACCATCCAAAACATGTTTAGACGTGTCAGATTAAGTGTTAGACACCACATGTATATACATTATCCATACCCCAAAATTTTATCGTGTCATGGACCCAAGCAGCCTTTTTACCCCGTTGGTCCAAAGTTGGAGTTTATAGCTCCACCCAATGCATTAGATCCTAAAAGAATTCTGAAGCATTATGTGACGATACCTCTGAAGCCACCAAATATGTTCAATATGAAATAGGGTCCAATTTTTAGTCAGTATGATTCAATTTTGGGTCATCGGTGGCAAATTCACAAGAAAAAGTGGTGGAATGTCATCCACTTCAAATTTAACGTCTCATATTTCCCTCAATAGTAAAGAAGTTACAGTTGTGTGGAACAAAACTGATCAATTGTACAAAAGATGTTCAAAGATGGAAGTGTTTATTTGCTCTTTTACAAGTGTAGCATGTTGGTATATTTATTGATATCGGATTAAGTTAATTTTTTACGTAAATGACTTCCTTTGCCGAGCTATGATGCACAAAGTTGAAGCATTAAAAGCTGAAGCGGAGTATATTTCACGTGGATTAATGCACATATGAAACAACCCTATTCGAATTGTTAAATATTGCAGTTTTTCTCATTTCGAATTTATCACATGAAAAAACAAGATGTTGAACTATTTTTCTTGATTTCTTTATTGGATGAGGCCTTCAATAGTGTTCAAAACAAAATAAAACATAGAAATCTATTAGAGTGTGCTTTCAAAAAGATTAACATCAATTATTACATAATTTTTTAAAAAAAAATTAACAAATCCATTTTGAAACTAAAATTATATGGGGTACTCTAATGACTAATGTGTTAGGTTTTTGGTAGGAGTGTAAAGAACTAAGCTGCTCGCAAACATTGAAACACTTTTCTCGTTTTTGTGCGGCGTGGGAAAAACAGATCGGAAAAAATGGCAGCGACTTCACGCGGCTCGTCCGGCCTCACTGTTGGTTGGACGGTCTTGATTCCGGTGGCGTTGGAATCCTCTCAGTTATGAGATCAAATCTGGGTTTTGATCAACTTAATTTCTGAGCAGCTTCGAACAGCGTCGGGATCAGAATCACCGATCGAAACGTTATTAGCGGCAACGGAATGTCTGAAGCAAGAGAGAGTATCTGGTGGTCTCTTAACTCGATGGTTGGAGATAAACTGATTATGGCTAAATTCGCGAGGGATTTGCTGCCTTTTAGGAAATCAAATGGGCCTGTCTACCTTTTCTCCAATCAATTGTAATTTTAACCAAATAGGTTTGATTTTTTCCTATCAATTGCATCTGGGTCTATTTTTTCTATGTCAAATGGCAGTTTTAACCAAAAGGGTCTATGTTTTTCCTCATCAATGGCAATTTCGACCAAATGGGTTTGTTTTCCTATCAATTTATTGTACATAATCTATATCTGTATATGTATATGATTGTGACAATCAGGGACGGATCCAGAGATCCAACTCAGTGGGGGCATTTTATCAATTGTAATCGCGTAATTTTTTTCCTAGTCAACGATTTTGTTAGGGACAAAAAATCGTATAAGAGTGATTCTAAACCTAATATTAGACAAAAAATTATTGAAGGCTAGGGACCATTGTAAAAGATCTATAAAATTAAAAAATATCTAAATTAAATAATTTTCTCATCATTTAGTATCATTTTCTTTAAAAAAAAAAAGGGAGAAAATTAAAATTCAGAAAGAAAATGTTAGGGGAATAATTATTCCCATTATAGGTTCAAAATATATAATAAAACTACCAAATTGTTGAACAATGAATGTTGTTGGTCTAGTGGCAAGAGGGAAGGTATTGGTTTTAGAACCAAAGGTCTAGGGTTAAAACCTTGACAACCACTAATATTTAATAAACTTCCAATTTTGTGGCTTAAAAAAAACAAGGTAAGGCTCGAAGCCGCGACCTCTACCTTAGAGTTGGTGCGCCTTAACACCAAGCAACATGCGTGTTCGGTTAACAAAGTCTGACAGAAATAATATATATACAAAACTTATTTCCCAAAATTAATTTGAAATTTTGTGGCTCAAAAATGAAGAGGTAAGGCTCGAACCCAAGACCACTGATCTAAGAGTTGGTGCACCTTACCACCAAAAGAACACGCCGTGTTCATTACTGTAATGCCACGTAAATAATATATATACCTAAACTTATTTCCAAAAAATTAATTTTTTTACACTAACAAGTGGGGTCACAAAAGCGTCTGCCTCAATCTTCCTCGGATCCGGCCCCTCGTGACAATCAATTGGATACACGCGACGGATGTGGGTGATACACAAATGCAAGAACTCGTTCATGGAGATGAAATGGGGGCATAGGTGGGGGGGCCACTAGTGTCTCACGGGGAGGGAGAGAGAGTACCGTAGATGGAGAGGGAGAAGGGAGAGGGTGCCCCTTTTAACTTTTAAATCTCAGCCAGGGCATTTTTGTCCAATTTGTATCATTTATCTTTAGAACTTAACGGTAACGTAATACTAGAAGAGGTCCGCATGGCTAACAGTGAAAGATGAGGGGGTGAGTTTAGAAACTTTTAAAGGTTAGACAAGTCTGAGTGAAAAATGAGGGATCTCTAAGGAATTTAACCTTAAATGTACTTTTAAGAAGGGGGGTTAATTACCTATATATCCCTTCGACTTTCACTTTAATCCTTCTGGTTTCAATTTGGACAATAAAAACCTTTCAATTTCTAATGAGTTTCACTTTAGTCCATCTGCAATATTTCGTCCAATTTTTGGACGGAAAAAGCCATGTGTCATCCACGTGACAATGCACAAGGGTATTTTGAACTTTTTCATTCCACCCTCTTCTTCCGGAAAACGCAGCCCTTAAATCCCAAAATATCTTGTCCCCGAATTTATTTTTAAAATGCAACGGACGGCTCGGATTGAAAGTGCCGGACAGATTTATAAAAAAAAAAGCAAAAAAAAATTAAAAAATGGGTTTCAATCGGAGCCGTCCGTTGCATTTTTGGACGGCTCAGATGCATTCCGAAATACCCATTTTTCATTCGGAAGGGCTGCGTTGTAGCCGACGGTCGGAATAAAAAATGGGTATTTCGGAATGCATCTGAGCCGTCCAAAAATGCAATAGATGGCTCGGATTGAAACCCATTTTTTATTTTATTTTTGTTTTTTTTAAATCTGTCCGACACTTTCAATCCGAGCCGTCCGTTGCATTTTAAAAAAAATTTCGGGGACAAGATATTTAGGAATTTAAGGGTTGCGTTTTCCGAAGGAAGAGGGTGAAATGAAAAAGTCCAAAATACCCTTATAGCATTGTCACGTGGATGGCACACGGCTTTTTCTGTCCAAAAATTGGACGGAATGTTGCAGATGAACTAAAGTGAAACTCATTAGAAATTGGAAGGTTTTTACTGTCCAAATTGAAACCAGAAGGACTAAAGTGAAACTTAAGTAAAAGTCGAAGGATATATGGGTAATTAACCCGAAAGGGGGGCAACATTTTCAAGTAGATATATAATTTCCATGTCAATGTTGTACTCTATAATTTTCTTTTTTCTTGCATTTTCGGACCGGTAGTATCCTTTTTTAGTCTAATAATATAAGTTTTCGATTAAAAAAAGAGTAGATGTATAGTACTACTGTTTTCTTTCAGGGGGGAAAAGAAAAGAAAAACTCATTTTATTAATGTATGATATTAAAATCTGATCCCAAAAAAAAATGCATGATATTAAAATTAATATTGAAAATAAAAGGTAAGCTATTTGTCAGAGATAAGTTCTAACAGTTCATAATCTTATTTTATTTTGACTTTTCAAATTTTACTATATCTGTAAAACATGTTATAATCTACATTAAAAACACGAGAAATAAAGTAAGAATGGGAAAATATTTATATCACTATATCTGTAGAACATCTTATAATCTACGTTACAAACGTGAGAAATAAAGTAAGACTGGCAAAATATTTATTTCTACTTAACTATAATGCGCAGAAATTCCTTTATCTTTGTAGGTTCACGGCGGAGAAAATGGGAGATGGAGAGCTGAATTTCCAGCAACCAATTATAGTAGGCAAGAAAAAGAAAATCATATGTATCTTGACTCATTTTCACACATTGTATTCCTCTTAAATCAGCCAAACACCTCCATAATCCCCCACAAAAGACACCAGACAGTAGAAACAGCTGAACATACAGCAGACCAACCCCAAGAAGGGCTGTTAAAAGGAAAAATAAAAAAGGAACACTAGTAAATAGTACTCCATCCGTCCAATGATTTTTGTCTTTTCTGAAACCGTGTCATTTTAATTTAAAAAATAAAAAGCACTTCCGTACATAATGTTTTGACCTTTTTGCACCAATTTCAACGTCTTTCAATTGGCACGAACAATGTAAAAAATTATGCAAAAAAGTACTTTTTTGACAGACAACAATACGGTTTTCCAAAAAGAACTAAATCATGGAACGGAGGGAGTAAACATACCATCATCAAACTTTAGTTTTGCTCTTCGTAAGATCTGCTTCATCACGGTGCAGTAATTTAGGTGGATCCATTGGGATAGTCCCAAATGTTAGACCAGATGAGTAGCAATTGTTGACTCTAAGAGGCATTGAGCCAACAGTGAGAACGTCAATGGCTTTGGTATCTGCTATTGTAGCCACATTGGATGCAGCTTCTGCTTTAGATACAGCCTCTTTCGGGTTGATCGTGAGTGAACCAATCTTCAGTGAAGATACATAATCATCTTTTGGTTCATCCACAATGTGCTTGCGATTTCCCTTGGCAATACTTAGGCTGCTGACATCAGAACCCAAGCTATTAAGCTCACTGGGCTTGGTAGTTTCCTGCTCTTCTCTAGAAGTGATGTCAAACACAAAGTTGTGCTTCCGAGGAGGATCCAATGCAGGAATAAGGAATGAACTTCTGTAGCTTTTGACCAGTAACCGAGTTTTCTCCTCCTGCATGATCTTCTGTCGATTTTCGTAGTACATGAAATCATCAAGTAAAGATGTCTTCCATTTGTAGTTTTTGAAAATTTTAAGCATCTCGATTCCTTGTTTATACCTTATCTGCACATAAAAAGGGATCGTCAAAAGCTTTACGAGCAGAGCCAAAATGTGCTACCTTATAGCAATGTACTAGAAGCAATCCAAATTAATATAATACCAGAAAATTGCCAAGTGAAAAAAAGATCAATTCGGAGTACAACTTATGAACACGCTGTTTATTATCTAGACATCAACATAATCTGAAATAAGAACTAAAAACAAGGAAACCAAATAACATCAGAATGCACGGTGGAGAAAACTAACTGCTAGTTACATGGCTTCAAGAACCCATTTAGAGGCCAACATGTGAATTGGTTTTTAGAGGAGAAATAGAAAGAAAGAAAGGGAGAAACAACAGAAAGGGAGAGAAATGCAGGCAAAGGCTGGCTGTAGACCTTCTAAACAACCTCTTGAATACTCCGTACATAAACTACACAATCTACTTCAGGCACAAAGTTGGGCTTCAAAGGATCATGAATACATCTCAAAACCATCAAAAGCGTAACTTATAATGGATCCACAGATGATTTGCTGCCCACATACTGCAGCAAAGCAAAACTGACTGCAGTACATCACTGCTTGTGTACAGTAAAATATCAATTTGGACACTTTTTGAAGATCTTTACGGATCCATTAACTTGACGCTTTTGTATGACCTAGTTCCGACACTCCTTTGGACACTCCATGCTGTTATGGTATCATTCTCTCTCTTTGTATTAATCAACAGCCATGATAATCTGACACAACTAGTTTGCATATCAAACAAAATACATTTCATCACAATCAAGAAACAAATCACTGACATCAAACAAGCAACTTCATTGATATCGATTAGCAGGCAGAACTAAGTTGAGGTGCATAATTGAAATGTGAGAAGTATCAGTATCAATCTAGCATACCTCTTGTGTATCTCTGCTATTAGTTACAGGCCTATTCTCATTGTTTTCTAAAATGATGTGCCGAAAGTTGGGATTAGATACGTCTTTTATAAAGTGCCACTTCAGAGGGAAACTTCCACTCCATTTATCTTGCTGCCAGAAATCCATATCCTTGTGGAAGTCAACAGGGCCAGTCATCTCTGCAACACCGCAGAATTGGCCACTTGCATTAACCTGCATCCAGAAGATGAGAATAAAAGTACTTACGACCGCCAGAGTAAAAGGCAAGTGAAAGAAATTCAGAAATACAAACATCTTTCAAATGGTGATTGCTGTCTAACAAGCAAGCTTGTGGAATACGATATTTCAGAAGAAATACAGTAATATGGAATTAATGGAATGTAGCTTACAGAAAAGAACAGGAAGATAGGACAGCCTCTTTTCTCTCCAGCAGCTATTCTCCAGGCATCTTCATATGCACTCTGCAGCTTCTTGTTTCCATTAGGGGTAGATGACCAAACACTGTATTTAATACCCTTGTGCACATCATCCTCACTATATGATTTGATTACAAAGAACTTTGCATTCATATAATCTACTGGAAAATCATCCCTGTTATATTCATCGGTATAAATAATGATGTTTCCTTGTGCATCACTCTCTCCAGCTCTTGTTGTGTAGGCTTTAACAGCAAAATTATTCTTGGATTGGTTGCTTCTAGGGCCTCGATTTTGTTCAGTTAATGCATCCGGACTTCCATTTACATCATTTGAAACTCTGCCATAGTAGGACTTGGACCGAATTTTTTCCACCGATGCCTGACCATTAGCTCTTGATCCAAAGTTAGACAAGCCATTACTGGAAGACAGTGCCATTTTTATTTGGCTACGACGGAAGGAAGTCTTCCCCGGTGCAACATTAACTACAGCTTGAGCGCCTCTACCCTGTCAATACAAAGTTCAGAGAAAAACCTGAGAAAATGTTTAGAAACACCTATGCGACATGGTCCCCAAAAAAAAACTGAAGTCAACTAACTGATCCGACAATGCGTCCACTGCCCACCATACCACAGTCCAAATAGAAAGAATATTTTTCCAATCTTAATCTTCAACAGTACATGGAAGTACACTCCTAAAGCTTTATCATATAGAGAGAATATTTTCCAATTTTAAACTGAAAATATAGGATTCACATACCTGGAGCACGTGGGATGATGGCGGACTGGAAAAACTACCAGATATGGAACTTCCCTGGGCCACAGGGGGCTTACTTGGTCCAACATTAGCTTTAGGACCTGCTGATACCCTAGCAGAGGAACGTGTTTGATTTGAAGCAGGCCCTGGTACTGGTAGCAAAGTTGCAGGTGTGGAAGGCACTTTATTCTTTAGTGCTTCCCCATCAACACTTTTTGCACTAAATGAACCAGTGCCTAACGGTTCTGCTCCATCACTTGTGATGATGTCTGGCGCAGATTGAACCATGGGGTAGTAAGCAGGAGAATATATGGGGATTTCATGAGACGGGATGGTGTAATACTGTTGCGTGCCTATAAATGGGTCATCAACTCCAAACATAGCACCAGGAATGTAAGGGTTGTAAGGGTTATATGAAGACTCTGCATAGCCATAGCTAGGTGAATAATATACATATGGCAAACTTTCAGTTTGCACACCCTGAAGAAGGAAAAAATAAACATTTAGGATTACTACAAAGGAAGTGATTAAAATCGAGAGAGAGAGAGAGAGAGAGAGAGAGAGAGAGAAACAAACCGAGTACTGAACTTCTTGACCATCCAGACCAAAAAACCTGTGGTGGTCATCCCAATAGCTGGGTGATTCAAATCCTGACATATGACACCAAAGACAGACATGATTAAGACAACCAAAATAATCATCGTTGTAATAAAAAAGAGGATACAGTATAGACATACCTGTACAGATATACCCATAGTTAGTGGCAGTAGGGTAAAACAAGCCCGGTTCAACTACAAACTCTGGGCCTCCTTCGCTATACATGGTGTGCAATGATTCAAGAGGTGGACTTGTTAAACGATGGTTTGACTCGGTGCCCTGAATCTAAAGGGACAAGGTATTAGATGTGATTGTGTGATCTACAGTTTACTATCTAACAAACACAAATATGCACAACATAAACTTGGCAAAACTGTTCAAAATAAAGAATGACGAATAGAAAGAGAAGCCGAATCATGCGATTGTTGTGGATTTACCAGATATGCTTCTCTATTTCCACCTGGAATACTGTACATTTCCATCCCACTACTGCCACCACTGCCAAAAAGAGGTGATATTGTCTAAGCAAACCAAACTACAAATATATAATTAGTTGAAGTTAACGTTTCATATCAGAGAAATGCTGACTGGATAAGTTTCTCTTCAATCCCCAATGTCATTGGCCCAAATTCAAATCAAAGCAGATTCATATTATAGCAAACTAAAACAAGAGAAACCTCATTTTCAAATGCCAGGATATACGCTTGTTCACATCCAAAGGATGCCCATAAGGTAGCTTCACATGTATTACGTAATTACCAATACCGCATAAAGAAGAAAAACAAACATAAACAACGAATAAGCACTAATTATCTACTGTTCCAAAGGATAATATCAACCCCACCTGAAAAATCATGAATTCCCTCATGCAAGTTCGGGAAAAATGCTCCAGAAAAGAACAATTCTTAAGGGAATTCTCTGCCTTTATTCTTTGAAAACCTATTTAGAAATGTAAAAAATTTGCCATTCCCTAATTAGCTTCCCTAAATTTCTTAATCAGCGTCCATGGCAGTACAAGAAACATACAATCAAAAGAGAATGATTGGAAACAGATTGTCTTCCAAATGTACCATGCAAACGACTAACCATAACTCTACAGCTCCCCGAAATTCACCAAAATTCATCAGTTGAAGCAACAACAAGACTAACACAAAGCATACTATAAGCATTCTAAATAAGAAGACTAAGCAATAGAAATTTCCTTCACCAGCAAGTACTGGAAATGTCTTTCCAGAAGTAGAACTAAACAAACCACAACCACCCCCTGCCTCCCCCTCACAAACCCCCCCGAAAAATACGATTTCCCACCTGAAACAGTGCAACAATAGAAATTTCTCATAACTCAGGGTATCCAGCCAGCTTATGCCCCACTCGACTAACTCCGGGGACCTAATCCCACCATCAACGATCGGGGAGTTTGATTAAAGCTAGTGCAAAGCCCAAAAAACTCACATAGTTACTCAACAAGCTTGCAAATTAGGACGCAGCTATATATTAACAACAAATAAGAATAATATACAGCTCACAGCAATTACCTTTAAATACACCAGAAACATCAGGTGGCTATACTAAAAATATAAGTATACATTGCTTATGTATCTCACACACACACACACACACACAAAGATTACGTGCATCCATTCAAAAACTCATTAATCACTTGAAAATTTTATGAGCGCATTGGAAATTCAAGTAAAAAGGAGTAAAATGAAGTATGCAAGATTTCTGAATAAATAAGTGAAAGTGGAATATTATGAGGATTACCCAGAAAGAGCTGATTCAAACCATGCTTGACCTAGCAAGTCGTTTGAGATCAAAATAGGAAAGGTTAGGGATAGAGTTGGGGGTTTTGTGCAACATATTGTTCGTCAAAGTGGACACGGCTAAGAAACCCTAACCCTAACAAACCAAAGTGGACATTTTAGAGAGAGAAAACACAAGAGAATGTTGAAAAGGAGCAGGGTTTCTTGGTGGGAAAAATGGAATGTGAGAGAAATGAGGGACGCGGAGAGAGAGAGAGAGAGAGAGATTCGCTACGACGCTCACGCGATATGCAATATGTGGTACTAGTACTATACTTTTACTTGAATTTCCCGAATTACCCTCGTTCGGACAGCGATTCTTCCCCAATAACGTACACGTTTCGCGACCTCATTTTTTAGAGGAAGTTTCAAGAATTCACATTCTTTAAAAGAGAATTTCGGGAAATATAAAAAATATCTTCTCGCTATTGTTCCGAAATTGAGTTGTTAAAAAATAAGTATATATTATAATGCATTCTTCTCATTTCTCAAATGATTTGGATTTACCTATTTTAATATCAACATCTTAATATGTTATTTGGTTTACTACTTCTCGTGCAATGAACGGAGCCAATGTTAATTTCTAATGAAACAAATGTTAATAATAATTTAACCAAACAAGTATACGTACTTATGCCTATTTTGGCCAAAAAATGTGGCGTAATTTTTGTTTTGTCTTTTTTTAATTTTTTTTTGAATTTTTTAGTTTTGTATCAATTTTTTGTGTATTATTAGTTTGTCTCGGCGAAAGGAATCAAAAAAATATAAAATTATGACCGAAGCTTAATTTTTTTAATAAAGACAAAAAAAGCTAAAAAGTCAGTTTTTTATACCTTTTTCGATCTTATTCAAAAAATTGAAAGTTCTAGTCATAATTTTTTACCTTTTTTATTCGTCTCGCCGAGACTAACCAATAATACTCAAAAAATCGATGTAAAACTAACAAACGCAAAAATCAAATCAAATAAAGACAAATAAAAAGTTAAATTGGATTTTTTAGCCAAACTTAGCCTTAACTCTTTTTTGGGGTACTTTTACGACGTTGTAAATGTTTTAAAGGCCGCTTGGGTTGATTGTCTTTTTCTATCCTTTGTAATTTGTAATGCCTTACTTATTCCATAATCCATTCCTTTTTCTCCAACTCCGATGTGAATAAGGATCGGATAAGTCATCACTCGCCGCGTGGTTTTGTTGAAAATGCATTACTAATATATTTTTTTGATGGTGCATTATTAACATGGTTTATTATTTATGATTGTTAGGGGCAACAAGATCAAATTGTCAAGAATCAAAATATCCTTATTTTATGATCATCAATCAGAATTCTTAGTCGGAATAATAATGAATAGTCTAGATCACATTTTCATTGTGGAATTAGTTTCTAAACTTCACAAATAATCTCATCAACTATGATAGCGCTAAACTTCTTCGTCGTGGTATAATGGTCAGGACCTTGATTATCTCTTTTGTGAATAGAGCCTCCAAAGATAATTGTACATCGCCAGAAATTTCCATCTCAAAACTATTTGACTTCTTCAATAATATTGTAAACGATAGAATCCTATCCCCATTTGTGGTCAATGAAAATGACTCATTACACTTTCTCGTTTTCCCAAATGGTATCAAGGCCGGCGCCAACATTTCAGGGTCCAAAAATTTCATTTCGCGCTGATACGTTGTCTACTGAATTTTATTTTATTTTTTTTTTATTTTTTTTTTATCATGCACTGGGTAATAAAAGTAATTGGACCCCAAATTTTATACTTTCAAGAGGCCTAAGGTTGCCGCCCTCACAATAGAGACTTAAGTTGTTAGCATAGAACAATTTAGGGATCTGCCTTTTATTGACTTGTGAATAGAATCAGACAGCTTCCCTCTGCACTCAAAAGAATAGCATCCAGAAAACAAATAGTAAGATATCCGAAGGAGAAAGAAGGAATCACAAGCAGAAATTTGTTTGCTTTCCTCTTTACTTTAGCTTTGTTCTTCTAGTTTCAAATCAAAGTATCATCTTAATAACGGGGTCAACGTAGATTATTTCGTTTAACCGCAAGGTCATCTCACTTCGAACGGAAGTAAAAGACATTTGACAGAAATCCAAAATCTAATGGTGGTTGTTGACCAATCATCAAATTTGATACGCAGTGATTTATAAAAAGGGAAAACAAGAATCCACAAAGAAGCCGACCAAATTTCAAAGTAATTCTATTTCAAATAATAGCGATTAGCAAGTCCACAATCAAAATTTCCAAGTAAATGTCACAGAGGAGAGTTCAAAGGGAGGGAGGGCATTACATTAGGGTTAACCCAACTTTCCCAAACATCGCACTACCTTATAAATAAATCACCATAGAACAACCTCCCAATACTCAAAAATTCAAATTACCAAGACGATACAGAACCAAAAAAAAAATACCCGTCAATGAAAATAAAAAGAAACGCGCTGTGTGAAAATAAGGTTATCCCACGGGTGCAGTTCATCTCCTGCAACATCATCGGTCATCTCACCTAGGCATCCCAACGACTGTCATTAGAAAACTGAGGCGTTAACTGAACAAAAAATGAACTAAAACGATTATTATCTGAAAGAAACAAAAATGACTTGTGCAGCATACCTTAAGATTCAGCAACTGGATTGTTCCCTGGGTCAGCAGCCACAGCCTCTGGGTGTCCTGCCTCAACAATTTCACCAACTGGTAACTGGGCTGAAGGCTCACCACCAGAAAATGCATCGCCTTTTGTGCCCCCTGGGGACATGGCAGACATCTTGGATGCTTCAGGGGGAGCTGCCCCAAATTCTGGGACTGAGGGTTCCATCTGATCAAATTTTGACTTGCGGGGCGGCCTCCTCTCACGTCTTTCATAGCTGCGGCTTCGGCTACGGCTTCGGCTGTAGCTGCGTCTGGGGCTGCGGCTGCGGCTGCGGGACCAGCTACGGCTCCTGCTCCGGCTCCAACTTCTACTTCGGCTCCGGCTCCTGCTACGGCTATAACCCCATGTTCGAACTCTTTCAGGACTAGGGCTATAACTTCTTCCTCTCCCCCGGTTTGCAACATCTCTTCTGCTGTCAAATGATCCCCTCCCTCTGCCGCGGCCCCTCCCACGCGCATCCATATTGTTGTATC
Source organism: Vaccinium macrocarpon (assembly GCA_022606695.1). Lineage (NCBI taxonomy): Eukaryota > Viridiplantae > Streptophyta > Magnoliopsida > Ericales > Ericaceae > Vaccinium > Vaccinium macrocarpon. The sequence continues at coordinate 405,689 of CM040175.1, read as the reverse complement.
TATCGTGTGGGCCTCCTCGTTCATTCCTATCCCAACCAACCTGACCCCCACCAAAGCCGCCATCCCTCATTCCCCCGCGGCCAGCAAAGCCGCCATCCCTCATTCCCCCACGACCACCAAAGCCGCCATCCCTCATTCCACCGCGACCACCGAAGCCCCCATCCCTCATTCCACCACGACCACCGAAGCCCCCATCTCTCATCCCGCCGCGACCACCAAAGCCTCCATCCCTCACTCCACCACGGCCGCCAAAGCCACCATCCCGCATGCCACCACGGCCGCCAACATTGCCATCGTTCATTCCACCACGACCACCGAAGTTTCCATCCCTCATCCCGCCACGGCCTCCAAAACCACCATCCCTTGTTCCACCACGACCACCAGAATCCCAGCCTCTGCTATCACCACCAGGAGAGTCAAAACGGTTGGGCCCTCCACGATCCTTGATAAAATTAGGCGCACCACGCAAAGCCATCTCTCGTACTTCTGGGGGCACCCGCTGGTTAGCCCCCTCAAGCACTTTTATCAGATCAGCTGCATACTTCCAGTCCTGGTCAGAGAAGAAGGTGTAAGCCACTCCGGTGGCCCCTGCCCTCCCAGTCCTTCCGATTCGGTGGACATAATCCTCCACCCCCGTTGGAAAATCATAGTTGATCACGACCCTGTAACATTACAATCGACAAGTCAAAGAACGTCGCATATAAATCAGGGTGAACACTAAATCCTCCAAGAAAACAAAACCCAACTCAGAAATTACAGCAACAAACAAAAACTGAGGTTGCTTTCTTAAAAGATAAATTAGAGCAATTTTCAACCCAACCCATGAACCACCCCTATCCACCCACTCATAAGCCAACCCAATCCCCCCGTACTGTATTATGGGTTGAACCCACATTAACCCATATTTACATGGGTTTAATATGGGTTGGACCAAAAAATAAATGTAAAATGACTTGCGGCTTTGAATTCTGGAAATCATTTTAAGTATAATTTTTGACCGACCACTGCAGGACATCCAACACGTGTGCAAGGTACCAGGCATGAACTAATCCTGTCATTCTCTCTACAAGACTACAAATCCATATAAACTCCCCCCCTCCCTCCCTCCCTCCCCTCTCTCCAACTCAACCTCCAGCTCTCAATTTATTCGACAAGACACTCTCACCAACCAACTGTATCATCATACACATGATACGATTTTCCCATCGTAGTTTAGAACTGCACGAGGCATAAGAGCCCAGCCTCCTCAGTACAATCCATGACGAAGTTTTTTTACTGAATTTGGAAGAAAAGCCAATGAATATAAATGCAGGGCATCTCAATGTAATCTCTAGCATTCAGAGATAGATAACAATTTATTTTTTAAAAAAAATGAATTCGATTATAAGTGCTAGAGAATATAGCCATTTTTCGATTCACAAAGGTAAGCAGATGAATATAAAATCTCTCTCTAGACTATACTCAATTCGATTCAGATATGAATGCAAATCATGGTACAGTGTTTTATTTGGTTTGCACTTTAAAGGGAAAAGGGGGATGGGGCGGGTATGGCTTGACCCATATTTGCCCGCCCATATCAACCCACAAATAACCCAACCCACCCCACCCATTAGCCAACTCTAAGATAAATCAATCTCTATTTTGTTCAACAGGATAACCAATGGTAAACAAAGGAAAAATGAGGCCCGACCTTATATCTTTTACGTCAAGTCCCCGTGCAGCAACATCAGTGGCAACTAAAATCGGGGACTTTCCCGATCGGAACTGATTCAGCACCGAATCTCTTTCAATCTGAGACTTGTCACCATGAATTGCGGCAGCACCAAACTTACGTCCAATACTACTACGTGCAAGCTGGTCACACAACCTTTTTGTGGAACAGAATACAATGACCTTTGAACCCCGTTCTTGTTCCATAAGAATCTGCTCCAAACGCCTTTCCTTCTCCATTTGAGGGACAACTTCGACATACTGCCGGGTCAAAAGAAATGTTCTTAAACCATGAAGGGACAAGAGTAGCAAACAAGGCATTAAAAAAAAAAAATCTAAATTAGCAGCAGATATTGAACGTATAAGGTCCACAACACGTGGAACATATCAATCTTCAGTGGTCACATAATGTAACTACTAAAAAACAAGCGTAAAATCTTGTACAAGCCACAATTCCTTCTTTTAGGGGAATCTAAGGAACAGCTGCTTCATTTTGTAGTAGCAAGGAGATGATAATGTACCTGAGTAATAGATTTATTTGCAGCAAGCTCATCGACATTGCCTATGTTCACCTGAACAGGATTAAAAAGAAGATCACCCGCTATTTTCCTCACTTCCTTGGGCCAGGTCGCTGTATACATAAGAGTTTGTCGTCGGGGAGGAATTTCATTTACAATCTTACGGATTTGGGGTTCAAAACCCATGTCAAGCATTCGATCAGCTTCGTCAAGCACAAGAAGAGAAACTTGCCGAAACTCAATTTTCTTCATTTCAAGGATATCATTTAGCCGACCAGGAGTTGCCACAACAATATCTGCTCCTTGATCCAGCTCCTTTAACTGAGGGCCCTTAGGTGCTCCACCGTACAAGCACTGAAACAAGGAGGCGTCAAAATCATAAACCATGCATCCGTACAAACAGATTAACAGAATAAATAATCAGCCTGATGAGAAAAAATAGGATCAAGGACTGACCGTGCAAGAGACCCTTGAAGATCGGCCAAACTTGATGGCCTCGTCTTGAATTTGTGTGGCAAGCTCACGTGTTGGAGCTAAGACCAACACTGTCGGGCCATTCCGAGGATTGTTTCGACGGTGTCTGAGAAGCATGAATGCTGGGATCAGATAGCCCAGCGTTTTCCCAGATCCTGTTTTGGCAATAGCCACTATGTCCCTATTGAGAATTGCAATTGGCCATGTTTGTGCCTGAATAGGAGTGGGAGAAGAGAACCCCGCAGAATGCAACTGAAAAAAAGGAGGAAAAGGAAGTGTATATAATCAAGGCTGCAAATAACAAGCAACGGCATATTAAAATTCCAATTCGTGGTTAAGAAATCCAATATAAAGATCTGAATATGGAAATTCAACTTCTTGTATCTTACGTAGGAAAAAACAGCAAAAAGAAAACTTATAGGTATGTGGTTGCTTACTGAAGCAACTCAAGGCAACAAAAGGTAGCAATTAAGACATATGAGGTGGAACCAATAGGGTAGAAATCCCAGTCACACAAGTGTGATATGGATCAAGGGCGAACCACCCTTCTGGAAGATGCCAAAGGCAGGATCCAACTGTCCATTTCGCAGCCTCCAAAAGACAGAATAGCATGTAAGAAAGCGCATAGCAGTGCAGCGTACGACATATGCTCCTTCTCTGGAGCAGATATCGCACCTGCGTTAAATGAGAAGTGGCAAATGAGATTAAAGCGTAGAGGGCGAAAAAAAGGATTACATAAAGAAAGAATGGAAAGGATAAACTATTTACCATCTAATAACGAAGACTACAAGACAACCACATTCTGGCCAGTTGAGAAAAAACTTACCTCTCTCAATATCTCCGGAGGAAAACCAGTGTCTTCAAACGTCATAAAAGGAGCTGGAACATCACCACCCTATGCAATTTATTTCAAAAATCAAATCCAGAGCAGACTCACGATGATTAAACACATTGATAATCCGCTACAAATATGCAAGACCATGAGAATTGGTAGCGCATTTTGGTCCAAGGCTCAAACACTTGGCAAGGCAAAAATATTCAAAGAACCGTCATATTTAGGACACAAGATGATAAACTATGTTTGACAGGAATATGTATACAAAATGTCCCTGCAATGATTCAATATGCATCTCATCAAAAGCATACTCAGAACAAAAAAGAGACTACAGACCGTTGCTGTAACTTCATGTTGTTGACGGTAGACTTCCACAGCCGAGAGATTAGTTGCATCTGAATGTTCCATAGTCATTAGAGGAGGCCTTATCTGAGTAGGACCTGGAAATGCTGGCCCAGGTCCACCCATTGCATGACCAATCATGTTATGCAGGTTAGGTCCTGCTAACGAGCTCGGTCCAGAAATAGAAGGGGTGACATTTTGAGCTAGAGCACCACCAACCTATTAGAAAGAAGCAACAATATCAGCACAACATCAACTATTGAGCACTATACGAGTGTGGAAGAGGAAGAGAAATAATCGGTATTACATATCCATATTATCAATGGAGGCAACCCATGGTTGTTTGTGGTATACATAAAATATTCGAAGATGTAAAATTGTTCAAACATGAGATCACCAAATCATTACAAAACAATTGCTGGAGCAGTTATAGAAACTTTTGTCTTCAATATTAACTATTGAGTATGCATGTGTTGAAGAGGAAGAGAAATCATCAGGATTACATAGCCATATTATCAATGGAGGCAACGCTGTTAACAGTAAACATAAAATACTTTTAGACGTTAAATTGTTCAAACATGACTACATTGGATCACCAAGTCATAACTATCATAACTAAAACAATAGCTGGAAAAGTTATAGAAACTTTTGTCTTCTATATGGAATGGACTTGTAACTTAACCTCTTTATCATGGCCCATGGGAACGAAAGCCAAGCTCTCGCTGCCTACCAGAGGAACTTTTCTGTCAATAGAAAAACAACAACGAACGTAGAACATAACTAGAACATGCCTGTTGATTTCTTGACATGGGTATTGAGGCAAGCTTCGGCTGCTGGGGACCCATAGAAGGAACATCATTGCTAGTGCCGAAATAATACTCATTCCCAGCTCTTCTAGATGCACTCTCTTCAAACCCCGTCTTTGAATTGACAGAGGGCACACTATGTTGTTGATTATATATCATTGTGGGGTCCAGCTGATTTTGGAACCTGGGACCATGCTGCTGATGAACTACATTGCCACCACTTTGCGACAATGGACCCAAAGAGCCAGACGGTTGCATGTTGAGAGATGATCTACCAAACTGTTGTGCATGACTAGGCTGAACACCCATCTGTTGCATCTGAACAGCATCAGTCCCTGAAGGAAGAGCTTGAACGGATGACCCACCAGGCTGCTGAAACAATGGCTGGGAGAAACCAAATTGCTTCCCTTGTTGAGAATCAACATCATCTCTGCGCTGAGGCGCTGCTTTCTGCTCTTGCTGATAGGGAAACGTATGGCCCTGCGGCATACTATTCTGAGTTGGCTGCAGTGAAGTTTGTTGCCCCTGAGGAAGGATGGTCTGCTGATATGCCATGTACTGCATCTGTGGATGTGTAAATTGATGCCCTTGAGGTGGCCCAATTTGGGATCCTTGATACATTGGCATTTGCTGCCCTGGAAGCTGCTGCATAGACTGTTGTTGCATTTGCTGCGCAGACTGCTGAGACATTTGCTGCACAGACTGCTGAGACATTTGCTGTCCAGACTGCAACAATGCCTGTTGATTAGGTGCTTGTATAGCTTGTTGCCCAATGTGCTGTGGTGTTAAATGTCCCTGCTGTTGCATACCATGTCCAAATTGCGATCCCTGTTGTTGCCCAGCTGGAGTAAATTGTGAGCTATGCTGTTGATTACCTTGTGGCATCATTTGTGGATGCTGTTGTGACAAGTTAGTTTGTTGTCCCTGCTCTTGTGGCATATGAGTAATTTGCTGCCCCGGTGGGGACACAATGCCATTCGATTGCATCCGAGCCCCCGGAATATTAGCCAGCTTAGGTGCAGAAGCTGATGGGGGAAGGCCTTGTGGCAATGGAGGCGGCAAAGAGGATGGCTTTTCGTACTGAACAATGTTTGTTTCTTGATTCCAGTAATACAAAATCCCAGTGGTTCCATCAATTAATCCCTTCCAAGGCTTTGGCAGCTCGGGATCATCGGGTGCGTACCGGGGACCAAGGGAAGCAGCTGTCGGCTCCGCAGTTGCCATGTTTATATTTACCCTAGAGGTAAGTAAATGTACAATGTTTTATATCAATATCAACACGACAACAACAACATTTGGATATTCTCTAGTATAAGACGCAAATCTATAATGCATATTTATCAAAATGGGAAAGTATCAAACTAAAACCAGGCCACCCGAGCCCCATAATGGTGGGGACCCAAATGGTAAGAAAGGACAGTGAGTGAGAAAAGAAAGTCCAGGACTCCAAAAATGCCCTCCAAAGAAAAGAAGGCACCTAGCGGGGACCAAGAGAAGTAGGTATTGGGTCCAGAGTTTAGTAGTTTACGGATGCCAATTTCACAGGACATCGAGGGGTACCTGAATTAATTCACCTCAATGGTATTGGTTTTTACAAACCTTCCCTAAGCATGGGGTGGTTTTGTTTCAAATGAAAATATCTGGTCAGTTTTGGTTTGGGTCTGGTATAAGGTAGTACCAAACCCAAACCAACCAGAATAATACTCTAGGCTTCTTAATTAGCAAGCATTAAAATGAACAGATATATACATTCATAAACAAAGTTGTAATTTCAATTTTATATGTATCATTTGCGATGAACTACCTGTTTCAGAATTTTTATGAGTAACATTATCTCATTGATGAATAGCCTCAGGACAAAGTTTTCACTTTTTGCATGTGAAGGGTGGACATAACTTATTTATCGTGGTTTATCTACAGTGTAAATGTTGAGCCTTGAGTAAAGATTTTTTAAAATTTTGCTTATTGTCCGTCCAGCAAGAAATGAACGGTTATTATGTTGGGGCTATCCTGATCAATTATTGTGTTAATTTCGATACCTAAATTATCACATAAATTAGTTTTCCAATTGGCCTATTTAGGTGTCGATTGAGTGAAAGAAGCCCTATTCCCCTATCGTTTTCTTGTTTTCTCAAGTTTTCACGACAAATCGCTTAAGATATCACTGAGCTACATATAGAAAGAAGAATGACCCAAACTAGATTCACGCGCGAGCTTGGGCATGATGTTGTTGCAGATGCTAATTTTCCTCGTTCTTTTTAAGTAGTTTAAATGTTTTTCATTTATGTTGGTTAAAACACCTTATGAAGTCAGACTTTTAGTTATTGTGCTTGATCATTTTAAGTGATTAAATGGTTAATGCTAAAACCATGTAATAGGTTGACTTGCATATAATTTTCTTTTTCTTCCTCTTCATTAATGGACTATTAATTTGCAGGTATGGGACGATTCTAGTAAAAAAGGAACCAAGTAAGCTGTGGTTTGGGTTTGGGGGTGAGAAAACATTTCGAGTTTGGGTATGGTAATCACAAAATCTTAACCAAACAGGCCCTAAAGTTGCATATTTACTTCCCAGAGCCAAGTAAGTCTCAACCTAAACATACTGAATCCAAATGAAAACATCACCAGAACGTCAACACCACTACAAAATGTCCAACCCATCTTCCATGTACAAGACATACCTACATGCCTAAGCGAAAGTATCTAAAGGCAATAGGACCAGGCCATCCAAACATAAGACTGGCAGGGATTCCAACGGGGGAGAAAAGCGGGTGAAGAGAAAACAAAGTCCAGAACTGCTCTCTGAATTGAAACGTTGACAACCTCATAACAACACAGAAATAAACTGTGTAACCAACTAATAAATTTGAAGAATCCAATTTTTAAAAATATTTCATCATCTACTCTAACAGTAAAGAAAACTTCTCAAGGTTGTAACCAAAGAAAGAAAAAACAAGGTTAGAAAGAATCATAGATTGTATGAAGACAGATACGATGAATTGCAACTTACCACTGAGAGAGAGAGAGAGAGAGAGAGATAGAAATCGAAGCAACTGCGGAAAAAAACACAAATAATAGAGCTCTGAAAAGCATCTTCATAAACAGTACCCAAACAATCTTAGAATAACAACAGATGATAATCAAGACTGGTGAGAAATCTTCGTACCTTGACGGGTAAATCGAGCCACTCCCAAGTCTCTCTCTGGAACTCCAAATATGGGAACACGATTTGCAGAAGATTGCGAACCCTAACGCCGTAGGGGTCTGTGTAACCCTCTGAAGCTCGTCGATGAGAGAGAGACAGAAAGATGCGTTCCTAAGGGTTTAGATGAACGTGTAGAGAAGGTCTCGACCCCAATTTGATGCTTAGGGTTCAGAGTAGAGAGAATTATAGCCTGTAGTGAGAGTCCAGGCTCGTGCTATATACCATCGGATATTTTTGGCCTATGCGTGGATTGACCATACTATAAAATGTACCTGTAACAAAATTCTTGATGGTCATGATCTATGATCATATTCCATTTTAGCATATTCTTTCTGTCATGGGGTAAACATTTAAATTAGGATTAGGAGGTGAGTCTTTTTAAAAGATTTAAATGACATCTAAAGGCTTTCTTACCTGACATACAAAAAAAATACCAAATTTAATCTCAAAAATATTTTTTATAATTTAGCAAGTCACTTTTCAAAAAAATCGAAAAAATAGACTCTCTATTCAAATTTTAGCAAATCATTTTATCAAAAACTCACAAAATCAAACTCTTTATTCAAAATTTTACTCTTCCCTTCCTCATTCTCTTTTGATGAGTGAATAGTAACATACCAAATTTGTTAAGTTACTGTAGCAGAATTAAGAAATCTTCAATTTAGTGAGTTCATTTGGTGAGACTGATAATAGTTAGTTATGAAAATTTTGCGCTTTATTTTAACTTAAAAGTTAGCTTGAGTATCCTGCTATTGATGCTCTAAATAAGCGAAACTATCAACAATGGTAGGTATTTGTGCGATTGGATTTTGAACCATGTACCTTGTTCTACTGATTTACTCCCTCTGTTCGAAAATAGATGTCCAAAATCACTTTTCAGGCATTTCGGAAAAATCATATTTGATCGACCTTGTTTGATAAACCTGGCTTAGTTACATTAAATAAAGTTTCTAAAATCGTAAAAAGTATTATAAAAATACGAAATATAAATGATTTTTCCAAAGGAATAGCGATTTCGGGCGGATGGAGTGCACAATAATAACAATTGTAACTCGAGCTAGTATTCCTAGGGCATCCACCATGAGCTTTTAAAATGGCCCCTGTGTGAGATTCATAAAATTTAGCGAGCCATTTGATCAGTTATGGTTTTCAATTGGCTCTCAATACAAGCCCCAATGGTGGCTTCTAGCTCCAGCTGGGACTGAAGCTTGTTTAGTCTTATTTTAATTTGGAACTCTCAATAGATAAATGATTATATTTATGAGACCCACGTATTTATTTTTATTTTTTCCCTCACAAAATAGAGAATGCTCTTACTAACTCATTGAGGGCACATATGCTCTCTAAAATTATCAAACTATAGGAGTGAAAAATAAACTCTAATCATGCTTATGTATATACTTTAGGAGTTTAACTTGTAAATTATTTCTAAGGAGTTCATTGTAGATCTCCTTAATTACAGTATCATTAAACGGGGAGACAATGGGAGGGGAGCGACGGGAATAACTTACAGATTAGATTGAGGAAAACAACCGATGAAAATAAATAAATGAAGGGGAGGGGAGAAGAACACAATAAGCTTTAATTGCAATACGTTAATGAATTTACTTAACTAATATGCAGCCTCCCGTGAAATTTAAGCAGCCAACGAGGTAACACTTCCCTTAGATCGAGGGGTTTTGAGAGATAAGAAAGAGATCCGCTGGAAAATAGTTTCTGACATCTGTTTGGATGGCACCAACGGCGAGGGAGGGGAGGAGAGTGTGAGAGTTTGGACCCCCTTCAATCCCCTATTGAGTTTCTCACCACAGTTGGCACGATTCCATGAGAAAGGGGAGACGTCGCCGACTTCCGACAACCGTGTAGTCCACCCCCTCATCGGATCATCGTCGTTCTTGCACCGTTATTTTCATCTCGTCTCGGCGAATCTAGATCTATCCTTAAGAAGTCGCCGAAGAGAGTTAGGTCACCGAAATAGGAGGGAGAAAGTTTGATTTCTCAGGTTTGTTTGGATGAGAAGGTGAGAAACTACTCCCATTTCTTCTATTTTCTCACTAATAAGGGGGATCCCTCTCATTTATTATCTTTTCTCCTCTCACTAGCCAAAAGAGCTATAAGAGAAATGAGAAATAAAATCATGAGAGAATCGTTGAAGAGGACGGGCATGAAGCTTACTGAAATGGAGAAAAATAGGGGAAATGGAATCATGATAAAATGCTAATAAAGACAAACTATGATGCTAACCATAATAAGATGCTCATAGAATTGGTATTAAATGCTTATTGAGATCTTGTTGAATCACCCTCGAGTCCAATCTCATAACACTTCATTTATTTTCCTAATTGATTGACTAACTAAAATTTAAAGCATATATTCTTATATACTTGTTTACGGCTTGTATAGGGGCTAAAATAAAGAAATTCCTAGTGAGAGAACAACTCAAATTGGTAAAATACCTTTTACATATAAGAAGGAAAATGATTTTCACAATCTCTTTGGCTTTTGATAATTGCATACGTTTGTTGTCGTCTACTGAAAAATCACAGATAAAATGCACTACAAGGCAATAAAAATGTGTACAATTATTAAAAAGGCACAGTGAAAATAATCCCCCAAACTGCAAAGCATAACTATTCGAACAATTGTAATTATTACTATCAATCGGATACCGTACATCATATACTGGATACATTACGAAGTGATGTCAAATCATAGAAATGGTACTTCCAATAAAATTGCAAGGATTCTCTAATGTCATCTCCAATGGTTATATTTTTTCATGTCGAATTCCCTTTCGTAGCTTGTTATAAATGGTATTTTGACAAGTTTGGGGATTTCACTTCAGTTAACTCCAAGTTTTATTTATTTATTTATTTATTTTGGGGGTCGGAGATAATTTGAAGTCATTTTCCTAGGGTAAATCCATGGCAAGTAATTAGTCAATTAAAAATTGGAAACGGGGGAAGTATCATTTTTAGGATCTTGCTTTTGGATTTGACAACAAATTTGAAATGGAGGAAGGAGTATTTAGCACAGGTTACCCTAAATAACACACCAACGGTGAACGGAGGAGAGAGTATTTAGCCACTTTGCTTAAATTAGGGGGAAAAATTTAAAAAACCCCATATACTATGATGCCAATGTCTCATCACCCTCCAAACTTTGAAAATTATCAATTGAACTCGTGAACTATTGTTTTGTTATCAATTACACTCATACCGTCTCAATCTGTTACTACTTTGCTAACAAGAGATGTTGAGGTGGATACTAATAAAGGGATAAAACGTTAGAGGCTAATTTTAAAAAAAAAGACTTGTCTAATGTGTGGCATATTGGTATCACTTTCCAAGTAACAATGCATTTTCCAAAACATTATTACGTTGTCTGTTATTCCTTAACTACAACTTGTCCGCAGGGATGCAGCTAAAGAGGGGCCAGTGGGAGCAGTCGTAGAGGGAAAAAAAAGTCTAGTATTATATAGAAAAAATAAAATTTCGTATAAATTATATAGGTTCGCCCCTGTCTTGAATCGCCAATTAAGAGGAGCTATTTTTTCAATTTTTGTTATGGCAATTGCAGTTGTTGAAGCAGCTATTGGACGGGCTATTGTTTTCTCAATTTGCCATAACAGAAAATCAACTCATATTAACCAATCAAATTTGTTGAATACATAGCATTTATATAAATTCTAATATTCATCAATTAATTCCAATTAGTATATTTGTTGTGTAAGATATGTGATGTTTACAAAAACATAAAAAATCAAAGTATCCTGGCAGTCTCTCTTAAGTCAATCCTGAAATAGACTAATTCGAAAAAATTCCGTAACACATTGATTTGTCTAGTAACTAAATATGATTCATTTATTAAGTTCACTGGATCGAAAATTTATCACATTAAAAAATGTATAGACCCAATGTCACATTCAGTAAAAATTTATGATACATGTATATGGTGTACTTAATGTGTATGAACATGTTGTTTGATTCTTTTACTTATTTGCAATGAAAAAATAATTGAGTGCAAGCGTGCCAGAGGGAGTTTCAATCATCTCCATCATATTAACTTTGGAAAACCAAAATTTAATCAAGGCGACTGTGTTTTTAATGGTTCAATTACCTCAATTAAGGGGATTTTTCTTTCAAAGTGAAGAAATGCAAACCAATATACTTAGGAAGTCAAAGAACAACAAATAAACAAGATACTTCAATTAATAAACCAAAGTTAAACTTACTTCGAAATTGTCTTCAACTTCAAATACAAGGTGACGAGAACTTCAAATAGATGGTTGTTATAAGAGCAACCGAGATAAATCATAACTACTTCCTAATCTACTTCGAACTCCTAAAACTACTTGCCAATGAACAAATCAAGCACCGTTTTTTTTGATAACTCTTTGTTGAAGATTTGTTCGGGGGCTTTTCACTCATTGACTTCTCATATTTATAGATATTGCTTGTAGTTTGAACTTCTCGCTCAATGAATTTGAACTTGCCTTGCTTCGAACTCTATCTATGTACTTTTGAATTGACAGTTTATTCCCTTCACGTTTGAATTTGAATTCTTTTAATCTTCTTTCAAAAGCTTTAACTTGAATCTGCACGGTTACTCAAACTAACTCAAATGATTACATGTTAAGGAAATAACTGTCATTTGAGATGCACTCCGCGTGTTCTAACCACTAATTGCCTTGTTTCACGAGTTTACATGTGGACTAAAAGCATTTGGCAATTAAAATCATCGCTTCGAGGTCTATCTTTATAGTAGTGATGACTCATAACTGCCAATAACTGTTTTTCACTTTGAGAAACAAAACGACAACGCTTGTATTCCATTAATTCAGTGTATTTTTATTGACAAGTTTTTGCCAACATTTGGTATTTTTTGACTACACGTTAATTAATTATTGAATTTGTTAATTTTATATGTAAAAACCTGCCCCACAGTAGTAATAGATTAGGACTGTATGAGTGTAATTGATAATGAAACAATAGTTCAGGAGTTCAATTGATAATTTTTGAAAATTTGGGAGGCGATGAGACATTGCTGTCAAAGTATCCCCTGTTAGTGTCCACCTCAGCGTTTTCCGTTAGCAAAGTAACAAATTGGGACGGTAGGAGTGTAATTGATAACAAAATAATAGTTCAGGAGTGCAATTGATAATTTTGAAAGTTTGGGAGAGATGAGACATTGACATAAAAGTATAGGGGTTTTCTTGAATTTTTCCCTAAATTAAGTTGTTTTTTTAATTGAGCTTTGTTAATGCGCGTCAAGTGAATACGTAATAAACATACAAACAAGAAAAAACAAACACTTATTTTTCACACATTTCAGTACATTTTTTAAATCTTAACGGAACACATTGGCTGTATTTGGTCAGATAGTTTAGTTTAATTTTAATGATGTCATCAGGTGTAATGAGTAGAGAGATAAAGAGAGAAACGAGAAAAATGATGATGTCATCAAAATTAAAATTAAAATTAAATTGGAAAACGAAAGGGGCCATTAGCATTTTCCCTTTTAATTTACAGAAAATTAGTGTAAAGGGCAAGTTTGGGGCTTTAAATGGTGTTTAGTCCATCTTAATTTATTTTAATGTCTCCAATACATTGATAGAAAATTTTTGAGGTCTCAAGGACAAAACTAGACAAAAATACCCTTAATGGAAACATTACTCACACGCGGGAACAGTGCGTTGAAAGCGACGTGAATAGTGCGTTGAAAGCGATGGGGTCCTACCAATCGAAAGCGACGGGCGTTTTCTCTCTCATCAGACAAAATTGAAAAGAGGGTGGTCAATGTCCAGCGGACAAAATCAAATGACGGTGGGTACTACCCTTGAAAGTGACGGGTGGTACCCTAGTCAAATTGCCCATCCATAGGTCAAGCCTTCAACCAAGGTGACAATAATAGGGTTACCATATCAATGGGTCTGCCTTTCATCAAGAGCGACGGCTCTATCCCAATCTTTCAAATTGGTATTGAGTTTAATTTTGGGGTTCAATTATAGGGGGTTTAGGTTCTTTGGGGTAGGGTATAGTGGGTTTAGGCACTTAGGGTGCACTTTCCATTATAGGGTTTTAACTGTTTAGAAGCTGACTTTTCATAAGATAAAAGATGGGATTTAGGTTTAGGGTGCACTTTTTCCCGATTATAGGGTTTTAGTGGTTTAAAGACTTTTCGTAGAATCTTACTGAGTGTTTTAAAGCACTTTTCATAGAATGCAGCAAAGGATGCTTAGGGATTTTTATAGGGTACCTTAGCTTTAAGTTTAAGCACTTTCATTAAGTTTGGGGGTTTAGGCACTTTCATTGGCTAGTGGGGGCATTTTTGAAAATGTGTAGGTGGTTTGTCCTTTTAACATTAAAAACAAAGTTGATGTCCTTATTGAAGTAAAGACCTATTTACTATGTCCTTCCAAAAAGCGGACTCTTTAATTTATCAATAGTGATACATACACACACACACTCAACCACACACACTTACATGTCGCGACTCCACCTGTGTAGGACTCCACCTGGTGGGTCCCAATGACCTTTAACGTGAGTGTGTGTGTGAGCCACAAGGTCCCAATCACTTTTGTTAATTTAGGCCTAGTTTGGCTAAATTTGGTTTTTTGGATTATTTAGTTTTGTCCTTATTCAATCTTTTTCAGATTGTTAGTTTTCTACCGATTTTTGGCGCTTTATCGGCCATTGCCGTAATTTGGTATAATCTAAAAAATATAAAATTATTAACCAAACTTAAAATTTTGTGAATAAAGACGAAAATAAACCAATGCAAAAAAAATTTGAATAAAGACAAAACTAAATAATCTAATAAATCAAAAAACCAAATTTAGCCAAAGTCGAGCGTTGCTTCCAACCTAGTACCATAAAATGTGCATGGAAACTCTTGGGACTTTCTCAACGTTTCCTTTTTCTCTTTTTCCCCAACTCCTCTCCTCCAAAACCCACCGCCAAATTTCACATCAAAGGCGCAGTAACGTTACAATCACAGTGCTATTTCATTCAATTTTTAGTACTAGTTTGTTAAAACTGGCGGCCGAAGATAGTCATGGCAGTCGAAACCGAGGCCGCAACAGCCCCAGACTTAGCGGTCCTTGCCGACACTGATATCAATTGGGACAGGTCCCTTCCCTTCTCTTGCCTTTTTTTTCTCTCATATAATTGAATGTATCGTGCATTTGGATAGTATTTATTAATGTAGTGTGTATATTTCTCAGACATACGTGTGTGTACGTTAGTAAATCGTTGCTGCCTCGTCGTTTGTTGCTAGTGTTTTGTACCTGCGTTTGTTTGCTGTTTCTTGCTTAATTCTTTGCAATACAAGGTTACTGTTGTTGTTCCGTACTTCCTTGTAATATTTTTAGGAGTGAATTTTTATTCACCTTCCTTAAAAATTCGTTAAAAAAGAGGGTGAACATTATGCTCCCGCCTATTGATTGAACTAGTGTAGGTCCCACCAAAAAAAAGTAATGTCATTATACAAAAAAGTGATTTCGTCTTTTCCAAAAAGTGTATTGTAAGAGTGGGCAAACACCACTTCAACTAATTGGAGGGAGGGTGAACAAAATTGCACTCTGGTTTTGTGGTGGCTGATATTGATACGCGAAGACCTCTTTATTTGCCATGACTTGAAAATGTTACGATCCTAATATCCCACATCAACCAAGTATGAGTTAGGCCTTAGGTATATATACAAGCTCTTGGGCACCATCTCTTTATAAGCCGGTTTTCAAGGGTGTGTTCTACCCATTGGTTTGTATCATTGGCATCAGAGCTAGCAACAACGTTCTAATTCGACCCACAGAGGGGGCGACTCATAGGTTAGATTAAAATACCTAAAAAGTATTGAACACTAATAGTAGAGTGGAGCCACCAAATAAGAGAAAGGGCTATCATTGGGTCAGTGTCGATAGAGTGAGCTGCTGTGGACGTCAGAGCGTGGTGGTATGTTACGATCCTAATGTCCCACATCGACTAAGTATGAGCTTGGCTTTATGCATATAAGCTCTCGGAAACCCTCTCCTTGGAAGTTGGTTTTCAAGGATGAGTTCTACCCAGGAGTTTGTATCATGAAAATTTCACGAATGCTACATCAGATTCCCTTTTGCGTGATAATTCAATTCTTGGGTTATTGTTACCGTTGCGTGGCCCGCTACTGCTAGTTAAATACTCGTGATCAATTGCATGCCGTCATCTATATGGTGTCTCTACGTGCGTTCGTCTATCTTAGATGCAATTATTAATATAGTTGTGTCGTTGTTTTAACCGAAGTAAGCAGTTATAAACCAAACAATTTTTTTCTTAAATACCCTTGTTTTTTGTTTGACTTGCACTGCAAGAACAACATGGATGATACCCATCATTCATATGTCGTTAAAGTTGTAATTCTTTATGAATTTCTAATCATCAATTCTTTTGGATCAGTCTAGCGGCCTAGCCCCACTATTTCTATAAGGGAAAATCTTGTCACAACTCACAACTCAGCGGTCAGTGATGTATAGATATTTGTGAAAATGCATTAACTTTTGTTGAAAGTCATTGATACTCTGAACTTTTTTGGTACTTTGGGTGCATTAACCACTGCCAGGCGCCAGCAAAACCAATTTAAAAAAATCATATGGTAATGAGTATAACGCTGTATACATTTACATGATATTCAGTAGTGTACTAATCAACTGGCAGTTAGTATAGCTTTGTGGATTTTCAATGGAACTTTCAGGGCCAAAATGGGCATTCCAAAGTTACTTCATGTTGGGTGTCAATTAGCCTTAACTCTTTAGTATCTATGGTTCCAATTTGTAAAGAATTAGTTTTCAATTTGTAAAAGCATACATTTGACCAATGTTGCCCTGCTAGTTCTAACCAACTTATCACTCAAAATTGTTCTCAAGATTTCTGTCATCGTTGGTGAAATGGAATTTATCAAGTATTCAATTTCTAGAGACTTGTCGATAGAGAGGATTCCTTTGTACCATATCATGGTGTGATTGATTTCACCAATTGGGTGTTTTTTTATTTTCTTTCAAAAGTTTTGATGTCAGGCTTTTAAGACAATTTAACATGTGCACTCTCAATTTACTTTAGACCAGAGGTGAAAGTGGCCTTGATTTTCTTTTGCGGTTTTATTGTGGCTCATTTAACTAGAAATGGCATTTGTTTCGTGGGAACCTTAAAGAATGAATTATGATTTTGATGTTGGCAGTATATGTTTGGCGATACCTGTTATTTGTACTTCTTGCCCTTGAAAGTGCAGATGGAGCTGACGAATGTTTTGATCAATTCTAGGTTGGATAAGACTAGGTTTCATATTATTGGGGCCATTCTCTTCTCTGCTCAGTCAGCTTTACTACATCCGACAGCTGTTGTAAAGACTAGAATGCAAGTAGATGGTTCTGGACTATCTCATATGCGTGGCGTAACAGTGTTCAGACAAACACTGAAAAATGATGGTATCCGCGGTATTTTTAGAGGATTTGGCACTTCTGCTGTTGGATCGTTACCAGGCAGGGTCCTGGCTTTGACTTCACTAGAAGTGTCAAAAGACATGATGCTTAAGTACACTGAACATCTGAATATTTCTGAAACTTCACGAGTTGGCATTGCAAATGGAGTGGCAGGCATGATGTCCAATTTAGTTTCCTGCGTATACTTTGTGCCTTTGGAGGTGGTAGGTAAATTTGTATTTCCAGCCTTCTGTATATTGTTATTTGATGCTAATTTTCTCCTTGTTATATCTGATTACCTCTACTGTGAAGTATTTTAGCCATCATGATTATCGAAATTATGCAATCCATGAAATCAATACAGTGATCATGTACTCTCATTGTCTCATATGCTTGCTTTCTATTCGACAGATAAAGAATAACTTCACTAGGGCGAGTCTTATAGCATCTCCCCTATTTCTTTACCCAAATTTGGGTGAAAATTTGTTCAGAAGCACTATTTGTGTATGTCTTCTCCAATGCTACAACCCTTTTTTTATTACCAAAATCTAGTGTTTTTTAGGCTTCCCCTCCAAAATTTGAGTCAAAATGGCATGTTTATAAATTATATGAAAGTGGAAAGAGTTGTTGAGAAAAATGGGTATAGATTTGGGTCTCCCCTGGATTGGGTAAGAAATGGGTTGGCAAAAGGGCATTGGAGATTGAGTTTTAAGGGGTTTTAGTCGAATTTCGGTTTGGGTAGAAAGAAAAGGGGTAAGGATTGGAGATTCTCTTAGTAGCATTATTGGTTATTCTTTGTTCTTATTGTGAATTTGGTACTTAAGGAGGATAACTTACCAAAGACTGATGAGGTATCGCATGAATCATGCCGTCGTGACTTTGTGAAGGATACTGCTTGTTTATTGGTTACTGATAATTGCTTTCAAGAAGTTCAAAGGAGGTCAGTTTCCCATATGATTTCCTAGAACAGAAAATTTCAAATTAGCCAGTTTGTTGTAGTCGTTATTAACTGTTTAAATGGAAGTATTGTCTAAAGCGCCTGATGTCAAGTTTTTCCTTGAATTTTGACCGTTCCTGCTCATTTTCTCCTTTCGTTATATTGGCTCTGAGGGGCCTGTTTCACTTCAGTCTTTCTTGAAATTAATGTTTGATGAACTATGAGTTCTGGCCTCCAGGTTGATTAGAGCTGTTTTAATTAATGTCAATGTTTCTGGTTTTTCTTCTCTTATTTGCTAGAGATTAGTGCAAAATGAGATGAGATGAGATCTGACGGCATTTTTCTTTTCCCATATTCATGAATCATGATACTTGGATCTATATTCGGTGTGATGGTATACAGAGAAGAAGAAGAATTTATATTTCACTAAAGCAGTCTTCTTTAGATTTCTTTGTGTATTTAACTTTCCTTAATGTTTAATGTTCTCCTGTGTCATTTTCAGGTTTGCCAGAGGCTCATGGTACAAGGGCTTCCAGGGACTACTTTTTGCAATGGGCCATATGATGTTGTTCGTAAAGTGATAAAGGCCGAAGGAATTCGCGGGATGTATCGGGGATTTGGATTGACAGCTGTTACCCAATCTCCAGCGTCTGCACTTTGGTGGGGTGCCTATGGTGCTGCCCAGCACATCATTTGGAGGTATATCTCCAAATTCTCCACTTCACATATGTTATGACAGGCCACGAAGGCACATTCCTAACAACATAGACTTGACATTTTTACACGCACTGAGAAATCTTTAATGTAGTAATAAGACATCCACTCTGTTGGTTGAGAGTTTTGAGAAGAATATTTTGAGAAATATTTTTGAGATAGTGTTTGGATGAGTTTTTGGAAAAAGTAATAATTATAGAGGGGTGTAATAATTGGAGAGAGATAGAGAGAGAAATGAGAATTAATGATTGGAGAAAGGTGTACAACAAAAGTCTCCAACATGGCTCCAACACACTCACATGGTGTGTGGAGCCCATACACACTTCACACTCAAGTGTGTGTGGGCTCCACACACCATGTGAGTGTGTTGGAGACATGTTGGAGCTGGGTTGTTGTACACTTATCATTTTTGCAAAGGAGTATGAGTAGAGAGAGAAATGTGATTAATGATTGGTAGATGATAGATGGGGAAAGAATCTTTTTGGAAATTTTTTTGGAAATGTGAAGTGAACAAAGTGATCATTTCTTTCTTTCTTTTTTCCCCTTACTTTTTTAGGAGCCTGGGTTATACAGACAATATGGAAGAGAAACCATCCCATATGGAGATGGTGTCAGTGCAGGCTACAGCAGGATTGTTGGCAGGTGCTTGTTCCTCGGTTATTACTACTCCCCTAGATACAGTAAAGACACGGCTGCAGGTATGATAATATGCCCTTTTAATGACCATTTTTTTTTATTTTGCTCGTCCGCCATGCATATAACTTTGAAAAACCCATTTTTGGATTCTTAAAATTGAAGGTGATGGATGACTATGGTGTTGGAAGACCATCCGTAGTTAAGACAGCAAAAACACTCCTCAAAGAAGATGGATGGAGGGGCTTCTACAGAGGGTTTGGACCTCGCTTCTTGAATATGTCACTTTATGGAACTACGATGATAGTCACTTACGAACTGATAAGTATGTTGACCTTTCTTTTTCTCTTTTTCTCGAGAGTATCCATATCTAGAGTTTGAATATAGCTGAATGAGATGCGTCGCTACGTCCTTATCCAGAATTTTGCACATGGTTGGATATGCGTCCATCCTGCACTATATTGTCACCAAATATCCCCGTTGGTAGTCAATATGGTATAAAACTAATGTATTTCCTTCTGATTATGCACAATGTGTCCAAATATTGTTGTTCACAGGCTATCTGCTATAAACAACCCTTCCGTGAAGTAGAAATCCCATAGGCTATGAACTAATCGCTTTTCTCTCACATCCCTGCAGTTTATTTACGTCAGTTTTTTTTTTTGGCTCCCCTGTCAGAGAGATTGTCTGTAAAGCAAGCTTGATAATCTGTGGCGAAGGAGGTGAATAGCGTATAGATTTGGTAAAGTCGTGCTTGGCGGAAGCATATTGTGAAAGCTCCGTTTTCATTTGGTGATCACGGAGTCCTTCAAATGTCATATGGAAGCAGTGCTGGCATAGTGATTGAACGAGGATCGTAACACTCTTTTATCATTTCATTCCTAGCTGATTGACAATGGAAGCATTATTTGCTTGTATTTCTAGCTGGTCCATCCTCGGGGTATGATCACTAGATTAACCTGTTCCCTGTTAAACCTCAACACAATATGCATACTCTTCTAAGATTCAATTGATTTTTGCCAAGATTGACACATGAAATGTTTTATGGAAGAAAGTGCTCAATTAGACTTTAATGTGGCTTCAATCTTTACTCCTTACCCATCTTACCCCAGCTAACGGGGCCTTACTTATTCATGGGGAGAGTAGAGCCTCGAGAAACACTGTTGAGAGGAGGGTCCTTGGCCCCTCTCATTTTTTAGAGGGTTCCAAACCTTTCTTCAACATAGCTGACACCAAGCGAGGCAGAGATCGAAGAGATCAAACGCGGGAAACAGAAGCAAGCTTGACTTCCTTTTTTATCATTTTGATAGAGGATGAAGAATTGCTTATATAGCAAAATGATTGCGTTCAGTATTTTCACAATCAAACTTCCAATGAGCCCAGTCGCCTAAGATAAATCATTTTAGAATTAGTAAGTCTTAAAGGTTCTTGTTAAGTTGTTTATTGTATATATTATACGATGCGAGATACATATCCCTATCCTATTTATAATACAAGAAAAACGATACATGATACGTATTTTGATCTGATTTATGACACAAGAAAAACGATACACGATAAGTATCCCAATTTCAAAATCTTGGTTCAAGATTCTAATTACTCATTTAGAATTCAAGATCAACCACTTATACATATTCAATTAAGCTGATTTTTTTTATAGAGTTTATTTAAAAAATTATTGAATGAATCGAATTATTCATGCGGAATCCAAAATAGACCTTGTGTGTCGTTAGAACATTTTCAGGGGATGTTCCACTAACTCATTTTTTGGCTTTTTGTGGTTTTTTATGTGATGTATTATGAGAGAATGATCTATTTTGGGAATTGAAATAAGCTGACTTTTTTACTTTGGTTTTTTGCGAATTTTTATTTGATATATTGTGAAACAATGTCCCGAGAGGCGGAGAGGGAATTGAAATAGTTGACTTTTTGGCTTTTTGAGTTAGTGGAATTGGGTCTAACCTTTTGCTTTGGTACCCATGTTCGGGTCCTGTCTGGTTAGGAATAACAATGGGGATGGGTTGGGGCTGCAGAGTACTATCCCGTCCCGTTCCCAATCCCCAATCGGGATTATTTTTTTACCTCCATCCCCGCCACAAATGAGTAACGGGGGATCCAAAGCGGAGATACGGAGAAAATCGGATGACAAAATAACAATAAAAACACACAAAAGAAGTCACAACAATTGCAAGAGAGCATAAATTATGGGCTATACTCCAATACTATCTAAAAGCTCAATGGAATAAAATAACATAAGGAACAACATACATTAACAGAGGATTAAAAAAAACATATACATTAAGTTATAACATATACTAATTTCAAACCCTCAAAACATATATATTAAAAAAATTGTATATAAATAAAATCGAGGATTCAGAGACGGATTGGACCGGATTTGGAAAGGGAATACACATGTATCTGCCTCTTATCTGATGGACACAAATACAAGGCTACGGGGGGGTAATTCTCAAATAGAAAATGCTTGCTGGTGTCGGTTGACGATCGATCGTCCCATCGTGATAGAGCCTGTTGAGTTCTATAAGTGTACCAAAAATTAACTCATTGGGATATCATTAAATGCGTGGTTGGAACACATAAAACTTGAAAAAAATTAGAACACACATGACTTGAAACACTAGATGAAAACTATAAAACGCATTTTTTTCAAGTTATTTTTTTTCCGATGACACACTTAACGATATCTGATAGATTTGATTTTTGGCAAACTCGTAGTATTTGACGAGCTCTACGCAATGGACGTTTCCGACCATTGAACGGATACCGCCGCGGGTCGCATCCGAGTCGCGACAAAGACGCTTATGTAGCACAAAAGTTGCTTAAGACCTCCCTCTGTCCCTATTTGATCCCCGTAACTTTTCAAAAAACAATTCCCATACCCTATCTGATCCCAAATAGATCTCTAAAATGCTGAGCCATTCGGATCAGGAATCAAATCGGATTCGAACAGGTCAGAGGAAAACCATTTTGCTAGAGCTGTCATATATTCTCGTGGTTGGACCTTGGTCTTGATGCTGCTGGTAAAACCACAATTTTTTTTTTTTTTCACAAGCTCAAGTTGGGCGAAATTGTTACAACAATTCCTACAACTGGTATCCTTTTGCTTTCGGTGCGATTCACAGGCTACATTCACTTGAGACATTTTTGTCTTTCGATTTTCGCTCTACTTTATGAGGCAAGAGTATCCATGTCATGCCGTACATTGCATTGTGGCACTTCGGAAAAAATGCATACTACTTTAGTCATGCAAGTTGGGGGTAGTGTAGCACGAATATAAAGAGTAATTGCTTCCATGTGATCCCCAATTGATGGGAGTATGGGAAGGAGAGGATTCGAGACACATCTATCCTATCTATCCTTCGGTAATATATGCTAGCTTGATTGCTCTCAAAAAATCGGTTTATTGGATTATTTTCGTTTTTATTTACAAAATTTTAAGTTTGGCTAATAATTTTATGCTTTTGAGATTCCTCTCGTCGAGACAAGCCAAGAAACCACAAAAGATTGACCGAAAACCAACAAATGCAAAAAAAAAAAAATTGAATAAGGACAAAACCAAAAAAATATTTTTTTCAATTCACCCAAACCAACCCTAAATATCTCTATCAGTACTTCAACATATTCATAAGCTACATTAATTGAGTTACTTCGCTTTGTTTAGTTGAAAGTTTTGAGAAGAATATTTTGAGAAATATTTTTGAGATAGTGTTTAGATGAGTTTTTTTAAAAAGTAATAATTAGAGAGATATGTAATAATTGGAGAGAGATAGAGAGAAAAATGAGAATAATGATTGGAGAGAGAGGTGTGAGTAGATAGAGAAATGTAATTAATGATTGAAGAGATAAGAGATGAAAAAAGAATCTTTTTGAGAAAAAATTTAGAAATGTGAAGTGAACACCGTTTGATTTTAGCATTCCCTCTGCTTCATGGGGCAAGGCTGTCCATGTTGTGGCTTACATTACATTGTGGTACTTTAAACAAATTCGCGTATTTTACAGTGTCAATAGGTGAACTTAAATTTCTAACAATAGCAACTTTATGTCTTTATTGCTTCTTGCAAGATGCGACGAGTAGTTGTGAATCCTACTCATTGTTCTCTGTGTGAAATGAGTTCAAATTGGAAAACAAACCCTTCAAAGGTATTTAGGGTGTTCCCCTTCAAAGCCAAAGGAACTTAGGGTGTTCATATGCTTTTTTTTTTTTAATCTTTGTCGTTTCAACCCTATCCACGTCAGGGCTTTCATTACAGTAAGGCACTTTTCAACAGATGCGCCCTATTTTAGTGTTGCAAGTTAGGGTAGTGTATGCAAATAGACAAATGAATTAGACATGAACCACTTGTGGTTATTACTAAAATAAAGAACCTTCATATATATATATATATATATATATATATATATATATATATATATATATATATATATTCATGAGGTAAGCCTATTCATATCATGGCATAAATCTTTAACAGATTCCGACATATCCCAGAGAGAAAGGGGGGCACTTGTTGAGACGGTTGTGCTTATGAATGTTCTAGTATGGTTATTTCTTCTATTCAAGCCCCGCATTGAGGTTGAATTTCTATCAAATGGATTAAATGTCACCATAATTATATCAAATGCTTAAGAGTTATTTCCCATAAGTAATTATAGGATACATACCGAATCAGGATACACACATATATATATATATATATATATATATATATATATATATATATACCCACCCACACATATATACCCAGTCATATCGTAAAAATAAAAATAAAAAAATGGTGGGATATGTTTCATTTTCTAAAGGAGAAATACGATTGTACCAAAAGTTTGTTGTTAAACAATCCAACCATGACCTCCCAAAATCCATTTCGTTAAGTTGAAATTAAACCCAAAATAGCGTTCCAATATTGATGTGACTTACAAAGAATGGGAAAAATAAGAAATGACCTAATTATACCCATTGAAAAGTCAATAATCAAAAAAAAAAAAAAATGGAATCATGGGCTAAGAAAATGGGAAGCGCGCGTATCAAACGCTTAGATTAATTTCCAATAAGTAATCGTAAAATATGTATTGAATCAGATTACGCTTATATATATACCCCGTCGAAGATTTCTATTGAAAAGAAAAAACCATGGTGGAATACGTATCGTTTTCCTGATCCGAAGGAGTGATATGAATTGTAGGATACATTCATAGATTTTTAACAACAATGACAACCGTGATCTCCCAAAATCCAAATCCATTTCATAAAGTCGAAATAAAACCCTACCAAACGATTAACACCAGAGAACTTCTGGGATTGCAACATCATCATCATATTTCAATCACTGCCGGCTTTAAAAAAAAAAATGTAATCCAATTTTCTGGTAAAACCCAAAACTGTAATCATTACTTTCTTCAAAATATAATACTCCTAGTCACCCCAGATTAGATATCATTGAACAATAGCCTAAGGTGAACCGACCAATCCATCTTCCTCACAACAGAACTGGCATGAAGGTCTACAGTCACACTAGTGAACGGCAAGTATCTAATCTATGTTTCGGATAGTCAAAATCCACAATACTAGCAACAAATTATCACATTTCAGTAAATATAAAACTTAAAGAAATAACCTTAAATTCGAATTCAACATCATCATCACCATCACCATATCATTCAAAAAATAAAACACAACAGATTAGAAATTCCAGATAGAGTCAAATTCGACCACAACCATAAGAAAACCTAAAAACAGACGACGTAAAAAAATTCATAATACTGGTTTCTGGTAATAGTAACATCACCACGGTATCTCAGTCGCCGCCTGCTTTCTGGTAAACGTAAGTGAGCCCACACTTACCACAGTAATGACGATCAAAGTGATTGGCCATGAATGTACCAGCACCACACTCGGCGTTAGGGCACTCTTTCCTCAACCTCTGCACCTTACCAGAATCATCCACCTTGTAATACTGCAACACACCGAGCTTGACTTTCTTGTGCTTGTGCTTGATCTTCTTTGGCTTGGTGTAGGTCTTCTTCTTACGCTTCTTAGCCCCGCCGCGAAGGCGGAGGACGAGGTGGAGCGTGGATTCCTTCTGGATGTTGTAGTCGGCTAGAGTTCTTCCGTCCTCCAGCTGCTTGCCGGCGAAGATAAGGCGCTGTTGGTCTGGTGGTATGCCTTCTTTGTCCTGGATCTTTGCTTTGACATTGTCGATGGTGTCAGAGGATTCAACCTCTAGGGTTATGGTTTTCCCGGTTAAGGTTTTGACGAAGATCTGCATCTTCGGTGGGCGGTGGAGGCTGGAACTTCTAGGGTTTGGGAAATGGGGGAGGTGGGGCAGTGGAGAGAGTGTTTATATAGTGGAAACCCTAGATCGTATTTGTAGATCTACCCTTTGAAGTTGGGGAATTACAGTTTGCACCCTTACGGAAGAAAAAACCTACGAGGCTACTGGCACATCTAAAACTACTCCACTGCCAAGCTTGGCCCAATGTGTAGTTCTGTAGCCCAATTCATTAGTGAAAATATTTATTTATTTTTTTCTGATCACTGAGAAAATCCACACTGGGAGGGAGAAACTAAACAAAGATAATATTTCTTCCATTTGAAGGTCCATCTGACTTTCTAGCCTTTTAATTTAAATTGTGAAAAGTTGTCCATCTCATAGCCATGTATTAGGAATCTCACCATCGAGACCGAGCAAGATTTCACCCTGTATTATGAGCGTTTTGAAGTACGTTTAATTCCACTACTTATGGAACTGAACGCAAGAACTCAATGAAAATTTTCAAATGCTTATACATTCAACGATCCATTAGTGTTTGTGTATATTCTCAGTTCCTAGTGAAATCGGCGTTTGTCAAATTTACGTATTGTTTTCACTATATTTTTCTCATTTTGGTGTACAACAGGAGGCCGAGCCACCGAAGTAGGAAATATTTGAAGGAAAATGTTTTTCGAATCGTAGTCAAGAATCATCCAATGTCAACTTCTCAATATATAAAGAACTTCTTTCTCTTGCACATACATACATCAAAATACATATGCAAAAATTGGGCACACTAGTCTCAATGCTGCCCAGGAAAATTCTAAAAAATGGCAAAGTCCAATTGATCTGAATTATAAAAACAAATACTCCAATCAATATGACAAAACAGCCTTTTAACTTACGGCTGGAAGCAAAACCCCATTTTGCTGCTCTGCTACGATAGAAACATGCTTACAGAAACTGAACCAAAAAAAGAAACCCATCAGCAATATTGCCGAAAGTATACATTACATTCGGGGAAGGCGTTGAGGAAACTGGAGATGACTTGTGGTGGCACTGACTGTCCTTGCGTTAGAACTTGATGGTATCTCTCTATCAGTGATAGCACAATACTATGCTGATCAACCTCATTCAAACCACCTGATAATCACATCATGGCAAAATAACAGATGTCATCTACGATAATCCTGAACAAGCATTTAAGCTTGATGTTTCCTTTCAAATCAGTAACTCTGCGTCCGCGAGCAATATGCTTACACATTAACCCGATCGTAAGAATTTTGTACATCATATACTTGTTGTTTACTTTTCAACTTCAATTTTCTAAAAAGGTGTCATGAAGTGAATTTCATTCGAGCCACCTATGGACGACTTTCATGGAAAAAGTATCAACTGAACTTACCCAATTCAAGTTCTTGCTCTTGATCTTCCACATCGCCTTCCTCCACGACAGTACCATTTTCCAAGGCAACGGCTGCTTTGGCATACCGATCCAGGAATTCTTCTTCAGTTTCTTCACGTTCGTCGTCTTCCGAGTCCTAAGACCAAGAAAGGGAAAGGGAACATATCATGATTGTCGTGATGCTTCTAGGTGCAAGGGTTAAATCTCCATCTTAAATGAGAAAAGGTATGGCACAAACTTTAATACCCAGCACAAACATAAAAAAATATTTAAAAAAAAACCGAACCTCATCCTCGTCATCCTCTTCAGTGTCTTCATCGCCAGCATCTTGATCATCTCCGCTCTCCTCCTCCTCCTCTTCTCCCATAGCTTCTTTCAAGCTCACAGATGCCTCCATTAGAGAAATAAAGCATTTTTGTAACAAACCAGACCACTTGGTTTCCTGCATCAGCAACCGCTCAACTACTTTTGCTAGTGTCATAACTGGAATTCATGCAAACAAACAAACATTACTAATGCCTCGGTTAGTCATGTCAGCTTTGAAGAATGGCAGTCTATAACAACGATTACATAAACTTGCATATTGATTGCTCCGTACATGGCATTCTAATAAGAATCTAGGACGTTTAAGTAGTCTAAGTTCCATTAGAGCCAGACGGTGGCATACTAACCGCTTAACTTCATCTCAGACTCCGATGATACGCCATGCTCAAATGCGCTGCAGGAGATTAAACAAAGAGCAGATGCCCAGACTGCAAAGCCTTCATGTTCATCCTTCTCCAAAACCGTCTCCACGACATCAGGATAACACAAATAACATGATGATACAGCAAGCAACAAAGGTTTCCACAGCGAACAAGGCTTGCTGTTAATATCCCTGAAACGTGAAAATGCAGCCCTACTGAAAGCAATCACCAATGACTTCCTCACAACTACTGCTTCAAAGTCGAAACTTGGGACATGCAATAACAGGTGTACACATGAAGAAGCTCTCCATGTTGCCGATGAATACTGTGAAAAGGCCGCACTAATAAAGCCACCAATTCCTTCAATAATAGACCGTCGAGGCACAGGTGGAGCTGGGGGAGATGGCATTTCCCCCATGATGAAATTCTTCAGCACAAATTTTTGGTTTAGATCAACAATATCTTTAATGCAGTTGAAGATAGATAAATCCTCCGTTTCTTCCCACGCGTGCCAGTTTGCAATTAAATCAGCCCAAACCAGCAATAAATCCGAAAGCTTAACCTCTAAAACCTCATTACTTGTGGTTAAAGATTGCATGATGAATCTGAGCAGTGCGGATGAATCATCGATGCATGATGGAGGGGGAAGTGAAGGAGAATCCTCTTCTGCCTGAACATATAAAATTTCAGGGATAAAAGACATAAATAATATGAAGGCTGGAAAAGAAGAAAATTACAGAATCGAAGATCTCCTCGTGAACAGGGGGCAAAACTGGAAACGCACTTGGAAAAAAGAACTATGAAATTTACTGAAGAACAAACATTTGGTTCTGTAACAGATACTGTAAGGTTGAGTCATAGCATTGTGGTTAGCCCCAGATTTGGAATGCTCAAACAGAAAAAGAAAATCAAAGCTAGCTCAACCCAACCCCAAACCTCAACTGCTAGATGGCAGACCTGGTCTAGATAACGTCAGGAAGGTTCCTGTTATTTTGCCCCAATTCTGCAAACTTAGGCTCTGCAAAACCTGAATTAGGAATTGAACAGAAGGCCGAAGAACAAAATATTTGTACTAACCATTTGCTGTGCAGGTCTAAGCCAAGCCTGCTGCAGGAGATTAGACAAAGCATTAGCAATGGTAGAGCGACCAGATACCCACACGTCACTAGATTCATTCTGTTCACCTTCTTCAGGCATAGAGTCTTCCCAACACTGAGCCATTACTGCTAATGCTGCAAATCCCTGTTCCACCATCTATTGGATATGCATGTTAGTTCATTGTTAAAAATTTCTCCATTCCTAGGTGGGCAAAGCTTAAATGTCTGAATTCTGAACTATCA
The DNA here is from genome assembly GCA_022606695.1 of Vaccinium macrocarpon. NCBI lineage: Eukaryota > Viridiplantae > Streptophyta > Magnoliopsida > Ericales > Ericaceae > Vaccinium > Vaccinium macrocarpon. Next base: position 376,364 of record CM040175.1, on the reverse strand, counting down.
GGAAGTGAGACAAATGCGCAAATGATAAAAAAACGTGTCATTGCCACCATTCAGGTCATTGTCCATTTGCCAAAGTAAAGCTAGGAAGGATGAATTGAAGCATATTCAGAATCCGAAAGGGGCAGTGTGAAAGATTAATAACTTGAAAATTATATGAATTTTGTGTTAGTACCACAAATAAAGCAAGCATGGTTTCATCTGTTTTCCGACATTTCTGTTTCACCGGCCAGTCGCCACTGTTGGGTGGGTCCGGTTTCAGCCTAACTGTAATGGGTGTTGGCAGATACGGTTGCATGGCTGGTGATGGCATTTGGTGGCTGCAGGAAGTTGATGGAGGATGGGTCGGCGGTTGACAGTGAAGTTCTCTAGGGTTTTTATCCTTTTTGGGCTTTATTGTAAATTGTAATATTGGGAATGCCCTTCTTGGGCTAGGCTTTAGGTGTTTGGGCTTGGCCAATGGGTGTTTTTGGGGCTTAGACATAACAGGTGTTTGCATTTCTTTAATCTTGGTTGGAGTCCCCTCCCCTCTCCCCCAACTCGATGTACCTTTGTCAAGTTTTATTAATAAATTATGTTGCCGATCAAAAAATAAAATAAGCAAGCTTGGGCTACAAGCAAGGAAAACCATATTCCAGGTTGCAACCCACGACCTGATTGTATTAGACACTAGATTCAGTGGCTAAATCCAACCAGCTGAACCCACACAGTCAATCCATAAATCTTTCTGAAGTATAAGAGCGCGAAAATGCAACAGATTAGTCGAAGAACTACTTGAATATGTTTCTCTTCCTCCATGTTCGTTAAACAAACTCTGCCAAATATTGAGATTGAATGTACAACATTGAGATCACTGGATAGTTTAGAGAGAGGGAAACTTTAGCATCGAGATCATTAGCAGATAACTACATACTTGAGACCATGGCTCTGGATTAGGAGGAATGAACTTTGAGATTGTAACAACCAATGACGACATTATTTCCGGTATATGAAGTGCAACATGTTCACTTCCAGCCTCAATCAAAGTACCAAGAAGCTGAAATAAAATTGAGGTCTCTTCACTTTCATCAGAAATCCGACCAACCACAACTTGAAGAAGAGGCAACCATTCAGGTGGGAAGTATTCATTCTGCCAAAAAAATTGAAAAGCTATGGAATAACTATAACAAATCTTGCAGACAAATTGCACAAACTAAATGTGTTGTGGGCAACATACTTCAACCAGTTCTTTAATTGCACCAGCAGCAGACATACGGACAGGATAACAAGAGATATCTCCCATATCTGGCATAGTTAATGCTTTGAGCAATGAAGAATAAACATCAGCACTCATTTCCTGAACAATTAAGAATAACCTGATAAGGACATATTTAAATGTGCATTGTAATTACACCCTGTTTCTCAGATTATATAAGGGTAGATTCAAGAGAAACAAAACGGACAGAAAGAAGTGAAATACAATCACTATATTCAAGAGATGAGCATGAACAAGAATAATCTCACTTCAGGGAGACAGGATGCAAGCTCTCCAAGCACCCAGTTTGCAGAGGCAACGAGATAAGGTGAAGGCAGGGGGATTGTATATAGTGGTAACACCCGCATACGAACAAGATTTGCAGTGTATTCAGCTTTCTGCTCACTAAGGAACTGCAATTGCCAAAATAGCTTAGTAAATTTTGATACTCATAGACCAATTAAGCCATATTAATAAGGCAATCCCCTTACATCTTGAAGGCTGCCATATGCCATCAGAACACCATAGTACCTGCAGATGGCAACATGGAAGCAAACTTTGAGGATATGAAATCTAAACAAGGATCAAGAAGGATGAGAAGCAAGAAAAGGAGGATCAAGAAGGATGAGAAGCAAGAAAAGGAGGACATACTTATAAGCTCTCAGCAACACTATCTATGATTGAAATAATAACCTCAAAGCCACTTGTAGACACACTACCCCAGATCACAAAAACCAGGTAGAACAAGATTTTTAATAAAGTTACAATAGGATCCGGGAACAGCATGTACTACTCTGTTTTCACACTCACATTCAAAGAGCCATGAAAGTCATGCATAAATGTTTTGATCAATGGTTCCGAATTGCTGAAATTAATATTCTCTCACGATAAACGACTGCCCCAGACATAATTCTCTGGAATTTTAAGAAAACAATGCATTATTTTTCCACAAAGCTAAAAATTACTGGGATGCATGTGTACTCACTCCTTCAGTATCTTGGTTTCATGTGCATTAACATCTGAGGGGATTGCAAACTTTGACAAAAATGGAAGCACTAACAGCTCCCCCATTGAACTGCGAGCCTTCCCTTTGGTCTTGTCACCCTTTTTACGCTTTGATGAAAGTGAAGAATTATGATCACAACCCACAACTGGAGGCCCCTGCAAGCGTCACAAAACAACATAAACCCTGAGCTCTATTGAACATGGCAGGAAAATCAGCTCTGTTGAACATGGCAGGAAAATCATTGTCGGAACACCAACCTTTGACATTGATATAACACCAAGTAAATTCAATGCACTTTTTCTAGCTGTGAATAAATCATCTTTCCATCCAGAAATTTCTTCCTGCAATAAGAATCATAAGCAATATAAATAATCCGATGAAACTGAACCATAGACAACTTATTCATAAGAATTTAATTTCATACAAGTTCTGATGGAAGATTTTTCCGCATGTACTCCTCTGGATCTTCTTCCCACTCTGTAGTGTCCTACTTGCAGAATAATGGAAAATCAAAGGCGATAAGTACTTGAAGAGTGCACAGTCATAGCGTAGGTGACAATAGAAGACACATGCAACAAAGTTTGACAACTAATGCAAAGTTGTTCAACTTTACGAACAAGTGGGTCTTTACTCGATCATAAGCCGAATTCAATTTCTAACGCAGTAGGGTAGACGCTTACAAAGAAAAGTCTATTCAAATGGGAAGGTAGATACCATACCTTCTCATTCATTATTAATGCCGGAAAGATAGCAGAGTCCAGTAATGACGAGAAATGGGGAGAAACTAGCCTCCATCCCTGATCCCAGACAATCAGAAAACTTATAATGACACTTAAATTGTATTTGTGAAAATTTCACAGCATCCTTCAGCGGTTCGGGACCGAAATCAAAAGAGAGATAGAAACAAAGAAACTAAGAAAGCTAATATAGCTTACAGGGCCTGTCTCTAGGACACGTGAGATAACATCGAAAGCCAACGACAAAATCCTCTCTGATGTAAACTCCAGTTTCTGCATGAATAAATATTTCTATGAGGTTACCTAACAAAAAGACCTTATGATATTATATATATAAGGAAAAAATTAAAGAATATGACAAAGCAAAATAAAGTGAAATGATGTTAATGAACTATTGCAAGGATGGATACTCCCAATGTCAGCAACTGAAATACACATGCAGAATCATCACAATCATACCAACTCATAGAGATGGCAAATAAACCAAACCGAGCTTTAAGTCCCAATTAATTGGGGTCGGCTATATTAATCCTTTTTTTCTACTGAGCTCTGTCAAGGGCTACTTGTTCACTTAGACTCAGTAGACTCATAGAGATGGCAAATCTGGAAATTTAAAACAAGTTGAGAAAATGCAAGTCAAAGTAACGGAGCATGCAACAGAAAGAAGTTACCAATCAGCACAATACAGAATGGGCGTACAGATTTCCCATAGAAGATGTTCACGACGAAACATATGATATGGGTGTACGTGAACTTATGCCAACTGACAAGTTGTAAGTGCTTCAGATAAGGAATATCACAAAGAGGGCTACTTACATTTTCTCCTCTTTGCAAACTTGTCAGAAATCATACAGAACTTACACTTAAAATTGTGCTGCGCTTGACTATTTTCGAGACGCAATTTACAATGCTCGGCATCAACCTGAGAACATAAGAGGCAACAAAATATCAGCACCCAACCAAGCATAGGTTATCAAAGTTAACACTGCATCTTTAACTGTATTACTTGTCTGAAAACTTCCTGTGTCGGGTGACCAAAGCACAGAAAATGAGCAAACTTCTTTTCCCAGTTTTTAGCCTCAACAAGTACCCATCTTCCTGTGCATCGTCACCATCGAAACTCAGAGAATTCAGAATGCCGAACAGATCCCCACAAAATGAAGAAAGATGAGAAGCCAAAGCGGATGGCATATGTGATCTCACCTACAAAACTGACTCAAATCAGTATTTGAAGCAGCAATGCTGGTAAAGGGGGCAGGATTTAACAGTGCAAGATAGAGATGATATACTTGATTCCATTAATCTAATCAATAGACACAAAAAGAGTTAAAGCATCCAACTGAAAACCAATTGGCAAGGAGTGGAGAGGCCCCTCATGCTCAAATACTCGTTTCAGAGGTTGTAATTAACCAATATGGGACATGATCTAATACTTCCTCGCATGTGCGACCCTGACCGCATGTGTAAAGGTAAACAACAGATCCATGACATAAGGATCACAACGAACAACGAAACAATGTGCACTTAAGGCACACACAATGAGGCAAACAATCGAGAGAGTCTTGTCCAAAAGCCTAGCTCTAATGCCATCTTAAATCATCCACCTCAAAACCAATTGGCAATGATTTGAGAGGCAGCCCAGGCCCATATACTAGTTTTGGAGTTTGTAATTAACCAATGTGGGACTAGCTATAACAAAAAGAAACCAAGAGAAAAATGCAGTATCAGTTTTACTTCTAAAAAATTTGGTACATTCATTACCGAGAATGTGAAGAGAAAGGAAAAAGTCAGATTCAAGCACTACCATTGCTCTGGCTCATGCTCTAGTAAAATTGAAGAGAAATCTGAAGTGGCAAATTTACAATGAAGTTAGGAAAACAATCTGATGAAGTTAGGAGGATAACCCATATACCATTATATTAAATACTAATGTTTCACCATATAAAGCAGCAACATAATTGTTTAGAAAACTGAGTAGAAAAAATGCATTAAGCAGCATACACCAAAAAGTACATAACAAAACTTCCACCGAGCTATCTTCTCTGATTGACGATATAGTCGATTAAATCTAAAAGCACAGATAAAATTCCATTCCTTGTCCAAATCAAAACCAGGAAAAATACTTACAGAAAGGTACACGCACTTGCATAGAACAAGAAGGAGCTTCTCAGTTTCCTCTTCTTTTTTCCCACGGATGGCTACAGCCTGTTTCACACACCACCAAATCCAACAAAAGGAGACATTTCAGACATGTATTTCCAACAACGATACCTACAAAAAAAAGTATATGGAAGGAAGATCTAACCTTTTCAACACATTGATGAAATAAATCAAGTAAAGGAACGAGAATTTCTTGAGCAATTAGCTCCAGCTGTGGTGGAACAGGCTCCTTTGCAACTTTCGGATTCAAGAAATACTGCAAAAGACATAATCACATAAGAGGCAACAAGCACAGAGGACTCTTGAAGTACCATGCCAGGGAGGACTCTTGAAGTACCACGCCAGGGAAGAAAAAGTTATTATTTACTCATTAATATTAGCCCATTTAGTCAAATGAAGACATGATGAGAAAAGAGCAACCTAGAACTGTCAGCACCCTAGCAACCACAGTGCGGCAAACACAAAGGCAAACTTTTACCTACAGTGTATATGAAATTTATGATACTCCCTCCATCCCAATTTGATAGTCCATTACGAAACTACTTGCAATTTTCAAACTCAAAATAATGTACTTGTTTGATAGATCTCATTGAGAACTGTAATACAGTGCAAAAAAATTCAAAAATTATTTTGGTAAATACATTATTTTTTAGTTTGAAAATTGCACGTAGTTTTGTATTGGACTATAAAATTGGGACAGAGGGAGAGGGAGTACTTCAGAGTTAGGACTTGGGAGGAACGCATAATCATGGTAAAAAGTTCCAGTAAGACGTATGAAAGTAGATGTGATCAAATATTAAGAAAATTAAAAAGCTGGCTTTGGTTCCTGAAAGTAGACGTGATCACATACTAGAAAAAATTATCAGTCTCTGAAATAAGTTTCCCGTAACTATGGTGGATACATCCGCCAATGGTCACAGTGACTTGAATTATGCATCTGTGGATTAAGAATACCTGGAATGGTCGAATCAGCGATTGAAGAACCGTCAAGGCATTAATAGTCTTCCACTCACAACTTCCACCTTTATTAATCAGGTCACTATTTTGAATAACCGCACGCAGTTTGGGTACAATATCAGGCCGCGAATTTTCCTTCACAAACTCCGCAGCAACAATAACACGAAACTGAAGCCAATGAATTTAAAAGATTAAGATCCTCTTGATTACACCGATAACAAATTACACTCTTCGGATGCTACCACATCCAAATGTCGCCTAATTCAATGGTCTGGATGATTTGATGAATTCGCACCCACATAACAGAAATGCCAATTTAACCATACGGCCAAACTAGCCTCTGCTGTAAGTCACCGATTTTCAGAAGCCCCTAAGTATTTACGATAATGGTACAATTGCATATACTTATTTGGTTTCCTGATAACTTGCAAACCCTTAAGAAAGAAGGACCAAAAAAAATTAAGTGGATTAGCTACACTATAAGTCCAATATAATTTGTTGGTATAACTTGCATAAAAAGATTTGGCAGTTAATTCTAAATCCAAAAAGACACAAAACTTTATTTCTTTTATTTTTCCTTTCTTTCCCTACTTTCCAAGCAAAACTACAACTTTATTAAGAGCCTCATTTTATCTTGTGGCTTTAGGCCTCAAATTGTCTCGCGACGACCATGCACAAGAGATTTAAAAGATGAGAGAAATTTGAATTGTAAAATAAATGGATATGGCTTCATCTCTACCAGTGAAATTCACACGTATAGAAAGCAGTGGCATAAAAAATCCACTCTCTTTTAAAAAAATTGTGGAGACTAGCTTACCGCTTCAACCAAAATCTTCAAAACAGCAGAATCTACTTGAAGCAAAGCATGCAAAAGTGCATCTCTGAACTCATCACTGACTTTGGAAGATTGAAAATTTCGCCTGGTGAAGTTCTTTAGGTATGTAGCAGCAGCAATTCTTTGGCTTGGATCTTCACTTCCTGTTTTCACGAGTTCATGATACTAAATTTCCCCTAAAAAACTGCGAATCAAGAAAGACTAGTAAAGTTTTTAACAGCAAAATTCTACTAATAAGTGAATTGAAATCTGATTACCGGTGGAAATGGAGAGGAGAGAGAAAGGGAAAGAGGGAAGGAGAGAGAGACGGTCGAGGTCGTCAGTGGCAGTGCGTACGACGGTGCCATCGGGGCTGAGGGTTTGGCTGAGCAGCAGAGCGATCCGGTGAGTTTCCATGTCCCGTTTCGATGTGAACCCTAACTGAGCCAACCCACTCTACAGTCACGGATTCTAAGCTCAGCTGGAGGACGAAACGAAGGCAGGAAGAGAGAGAGAGGTGCGGCGATAAGAAGAAAAAAAAAGTATTGCGCGGGAAAATTGAGATTTTATTAGTTGGGGTTCCCCGCCGTCGCGAGTGAGATGAATATGTTGCAGAAATGAGAAAAAGACGAAGAAAGAAAGCGGGGTATCGAACCCCGTGCCTCTCGCATGCAAAGCGAGCGCTCTACCGTTTGAGCTACATCCCGCAAACGTTAACACGCCCTTTCCCGCTTAAGTAAATTAGCATTTCTTGCTCGTGTCAATTTTAGGGTGTACTTGGAATTGAGGGAAAGAAATGGAAAAGGAGATAAAGTTTTTAAAAAATTCTTCCCATTGTTGGTTTTTAGAGAAAGAGAATGAAAAAGTTTTAAAAACAAGTGCAATTATTTTTCCTCAATCTCTACTTGGTCTATTTTTCAGAGTTTGTGTCATTTTTTAAGTTATTATATATTATAATCTTATGATAGTACCATGTAGAGGTGGCAAATAGGTCGTGTCATGTCATGTTGACCCAGCTGCCAACCAGGCTTTGTCGTGCCATTTTTTACTCGTGTCATGTTGTGCTCGTGCCACTAAATCTCCAACTGAGTTTCGTCGGAAAATAATTATATTGTGTACCAACTATATCTATATATATATATATATATATACATATATATGTAAGCTTCTAGTCCGGACTCCGGACTTCCGGACCTCCATGATCCGAATTTTTTTTTTGACAAAGTTTTTGCGAAAACTGCTTGGATCAAGCCCTTCCCGGTATTTTTTTTGAAGATTTCTCGCGAGGACCCTTGAAAACACCTTCTGAACACATTGGACGGCTCGAATTTTTCAAAAATAATTTGCAACACAAAAAAAGCCATATTTTTCTTATTTACGGGAGGTGTGGACTAGAAAATTTGCTCACCTATACAATTTTGAAACAAATAATTGTTAAATATGTTTATTTTGTGTATAAATAATTTTAATAAAACTATTGGCATTTATGTAATACTAATTTTAGTTTTCTATGATTAATGACATAATTTATGTAATAAATTAAAAAAAATTGGTACATTAAAAATTGCACCATTTGCTATGTCATGCCCCATGCTGGAGTCATGCATGTCTAGAACCGTGTCGTGCTCAGTCCACTTTCGTGTCGTGTCCATCTAAGATCGTGTCGTACGGTTGTACCACATTTAAACGTATCATGCCCATACTAGCCCGACCCCTTTGATACCTCTAATACCAAATGTGCAACGGTTACGTTTTTTAGTTGCCGACGGTGGTCCATGGTAGCTTGTCGTTGATGATAGTGGTAGCTTGTGGGTCGGCGAAATATGATCGATGGTGGTGGCATCTGGTGGTGTAGATATGGGTCAACAGTGGTAGTATTTTTGGGTCGAAGGTGGCAGAGGAAGCATGGTGGCGTTGGTTGACAGTGGTGGAGAGAGAAAAGGAAATGGTGAGTTAAATTGTTTTTGAATTTATTTTAACCAAATTCTGAGTAAAAAAAGGGGTTGATGATTAGAGTGGCTGGTACCAAATTAAGTTTTATTGAGTAAAAATTTGAGTTAGGGCGGGGATGCTCATATTGGTAGTAGTTTTATTACTGTAAAAATTTGAGATAGGACCGGGATGCTCATATGAGTGGTAGTTTTATTGCTGGTGTACAACTTTTTGCTGATTACTGATGAGCCAGTTTTGAATGATGGATTTCAATAGAGTTGTCATGCCTCTTGGAGGAAAAGATCAACAATGGAGCCCAGCCTGTCAAACGGTCAAAAAAGCACCGCAACACTGGAGAAAATTGCGGACAGCCGGCCCCCCACTTCCCTTTTTCTTTTCTTTGAAAGATTATACACGGCCCCAACATCCAAAAGTCATTCCCTTTCCAAATTCCATCACCTTTTCTATTGCACTACTAAACAAAAAACGAAAGGCATCTCTATCAACAGTAAATCCATTTGAAGCAACCGAAACAGTAGCTAGTAATAGTATGTCTTCTTCTTCACCTCAACACTTGGCTCTGCTACTGATATTAGCGGTGCTTCCAACTCTCACTCACTCCCTCTGCCGCAACTTCTGCGGCAACATGCCCGTTAAATACCCGTTCGGCATCGACGACGGCTGCGGTGCGCCGCAGTTCAGTAAAATGCTAAACTGCTCAACCGACTTGTTCTTCCAAACGCCTTCCGGCACTTACAAAGTCCAGTCCATCGACTACGACAAAAAGACCATGGTAAGTTTTTGTTGGATGTTAGTTAACCATTTTCATCTTACCGTTAATTGTTTCAAACTATACATCAACAGAAAGTGCAGACATTTGTGAGAATATGCTTAAGTGCTATAAATGAATCTACCTTTACATTCTCACACTTTACTCAATGATGTTTGTTGGAACTCTTTCATTACTCTGTCTCTCTGCATTATTCTTCCCTGCCTTATAACTGGATTGTGTATCTAGGAGTAAATTCAGTCTTCAAAATCTTCACAAAAAGAAAGGGCAGAATTGCTTTAGGCCGGACAACTTTTCGCGCACTGGTCTTACTTTCTTGAACCATCTTTGAAGTCCTTTTCTCGTGTCGCATAACCTGTAACTTGACCTTCTAATAGAACTGCGGTTCACGGAAGTCAATGAATAATGTTACATCTACGACGATTAACTTTTTTCATCCTTTTAGCGAATCAAACATCTAAATTTGTATATTTAAAGTTTTTAAAAAATATTTACAGCTTCATTCTTCAGAACCAGATGCTAGTGCTATGAGAAGCTCCATAATAAATTCATAGAACCCTTTTTGGTTCCCTATTTTTGCTTATTTCTTTGGCTACAGAATCCAATCTAGCTATTTTTCCAGAGAGAGTCCTATAATTTAGTATCGGAAAGTAAACCGGAATCAAAATGTGTGGTTGAGATTTACTTGGATGTTTAAGATCCACAGATACAAATGATTTACAATCACGTGCTTTAAATTCTGGAAGATTGTGAGAGATCAAGTATTTTGGGATACTAGCATTTCTTATTTCTTAACTCTGACATTTCCACCTTTCTTGCCTATCAAAAAATATATATATTTCCATCTTTCTTATAAAAATCTTTCTATTGTCCGTCTATTGGGCGGGCAATAAAAATACATTATGACCGGTCATAATGTGCATTATTGTCCACCCAAAGGTAGTTTTTGCCTTCTTATAATAGGTTGTGTTTACTTTAAAAAAATACTACAAACACACTTATTTAGACACAACTCCAAATGCAACCTCATACATACACGTAGATCCTGCAAAATAAATGTGTGGAACCCACGTATATGCGAGGGGTTATATTCGAAATTGTATTCCTAGCATCGTGGTTCACCAATTTTGTGGTAATTCAAACAAATATCAATTGTTCATTGAATATGTTTATGATTATTAATTAATCCCCAACCCAACAGGTAATCTACGACCCATCCATGTCCACTTGTTCCATCCTCCAACCCCACCACGACTTCACCATGTCGGACGTGCAGTACGCAATAATTCCCCCATCGCCGGACACCGTATTCGCTCTCCTCAACTGCTCCATAGACTCCCCTGTTCTCAACCACTACAAGTCCCTCTGCTTCAACTTCTCCGGCCACTCCTGCGATGAGCTTTACGGCTCATGCACCGCCTTTCGCCTCTTCCACCTCCTGTCCAATACGACGCCGCCTTGCTGCTTTACGGGGTATAATACAGTGAAGTACATGAGCATGGATATACTTGATTGTAGCCATTATACAAGTGTGTATGGCATTGATGGGTTGAAGGGAGTTGGGCCGTTGGATTGGTTGTATGGGATCAAGTTGTCGTACAGTGTTCCTGATACTGGGTGTGATTTATGTGCTAAGTCTGGTGGAACTTGTGGGTTTGATGTTGAGACTGAAGGGATGGTCTGCATTTGTTCCAACACTCTCAATTCTACAAGAGTGTGTGGTAAGCTTAACAATGCATTTGCTTCAAACTGAATGGATCTAAATAATTTTTTAAATCTGTATACAGATAAGATTTCTAGGTTTCTAGGGGATCACTAATTGTGCAGTGGTAAAAACTCGGCCCAATAACCTTTAAGGTCTTGGGTTCGAGTATGAGTACAGCCACTGTGTATTATTACCAAAGGTTAAGCTTGTCCTCAACGTTCCCCTTTCAAGACACAATGGGTACCAACTGCGTGTTTTTTTTATTTTATTTTATATATATACAAATAAGATTTCTTATAGGCATCTAACCTAAAGCCTAAACTTATTTACGGAGGGACCGAACAATTTGAGCCGTTCATTTCAAAATTCAACAGTTCAGATTCAAAGTTTGAAATGTATGGCTCAGATCTCGCCGGTGCAAACACCCTTGTTTGGTTGCACCGGCTCCGTAAAGAAGTTTATCTCAAAGCCAAATGACAAGATATGATGGACTTTAGATTGTGATATTGATCCATCTCAGAATTCATTTTCCTACGACATGATGTAGTGGCAGTGCGTGACGAAATTTATTGGTGCTGATTTCATGTTTCAGCTGCAGGTACTGTTGCAGGAATCACGGGGGAGAGCCATGCACCATCAGTACCATTTATTCAAACATTCGTTCTGCTTTTGGCGGCATTGTATTGTTTGATTCTGAACGATGATGAGGTCTGTTTGTAGCATCAATTGAGGATGAGAAGTAATGAAATCTGCTTTCTTTGGTTCTTTTATCTAGTTTTATAAGCTGACAATGAGGCTACTGACCTTACTCTGCTAATTTACTGCATTCAATGTACATGTTTTGGCTGTGTTTGCGGTGGATTTCACTGGCAGCTTCATCGTCAAACAAATTTGAACTATGTCGGTTGCATGTATTGTCAACATAATCTCCTGCGTTTATACAATGAATTGCCTACATTTGTCCGCTTGTTGCACAAACTTGTATTGAAGCGAATTGAGATTCCACCGCATGTTCCGAGCAATGAAGAGTACATTTAGCTTCGTTAAATGTCTGCAGAGATTTTCTCTTGTTTTTTATACGCCAACGCATATGGAGACTTGAACCCAAGCGTTTACAAGGAGCTTCAACTGCTTCCTCATTAAACCAACCCCTTTGGAAGTTTGTGTTTGAATTCAACCAGATAAATTGGCCTTCAACTTAATTGGTGAAGTGAAACGGACTTATGCTATGCCTAAAGGACTTTTTATTATTATTATTATTACTATTATTTTATTTTTATGTTCAACGGGCGGGATTGTTGGGTCATCTTACGCACACCTAAACTATCTCCCTTCTAAGTGACAGACCATCCATGTCAACACTAGAAGATTCATGAGAGATTTCTCTCTTGTGGTCTGGCCCTAAGAGATTGCCAAATTTTAAACTCAAGATGTCTGAGTTTGCAACTCACTCTTGTTGCCACTTAAGCAACCCCGCTTATGTTTAAGATCTTAAGGACTTCTGAGGGTGCAGGTCCTACAGGAGAATATATAATAACTCCGGCACGAGGTCTTTTTATCCAATATTGTGCTTGGTTTGGAACTTGTGGAAATTGGGAGAAAAGAAAGGAAAATGATTAAGAATGGAAATGGAAGAAAAAAACGAAGGGAATAATTTGTTGTCCTTTGAATTTTATTTTGCCATTTTCTCTCCTTTTCTCTCTCAAATCAAACAATGGAAGGGAACTTTAAAACTTTTACTTTCTTTTCCCTATGTTCCAAACAAACCCTTAGAGTTTATATTGTAGGAGTTGCAGAAAGGAATTGTTGTATTTCTATTTCTTGGCAAAAAGAACGATGATAACACAAGGATAGGCTCACGAGGAACGCTAATTGTATTGCTTCGCAAATGCAAGTCGACCGTTGATCTAGTGACATTAGTAGATAATCAGCTTTGATAGTTTAATATGATAAAATCCATCTTTGTAAAATTGTTGTAACATCCTATTGAGATATGTTGGAGATATGCCTTGAATTCAAAACGGTCGAAGAAAAGTGCAAAATTTGGTGCGAAAAAGCCGTTTGGTGGACCTATGGTTTGGACCAAGGAAAGTATGGTCCGGACCAAAAGGGTTTGGGATGTGTTTTGGACATTCTGTCTCCGTAGTCCGAACCACCGATTCTTAGTCCGGACTATAGATGCGCGAATTTGTGCGGCTGCGATTTTTAATGAGGATTTTGACCTAATTTTTTGTACTTTCTTATAAACAGAGGCTTTGGGGCTATTATTAGGACTTCTTGAGTGAATCCCTTTGAGGGAGCCCCCATGGGATTCCCTGTAGTGTGTTAGGATTTTTTTGGTTGTTCGTGTTAGTCTTGAGTTGGGATTTGAGATATCTAGGATTTGTATGTGTCTCTTTCGTGTGTGTGAAATGTTTGATGCTTTGTAGGTCGCGCCTCAAAGATTTGTCCCTACATATTGTGTGGATGCTTCAAGTGAGAGTTACGGGTATAGCCGGCTCTGTGTATTTCTCCCCGTTTTTGGTGAATCCTCTTGCTTTTTTCCCGTGGATGTACCTCTAGAGCTCCGTGCTTGGGAGGGAACCACGTAAATCCTTGTCTCTTATTTTCTCGTTGGTTGTGTTTATATTATCTACTTCGGGTTTCGGCATTACAAGATATTATGCAATCTATCTGTGGAGCTCCATGCCCACTTGAGGATTTTGAAGTTCAACTGCTAAACTCGACTTTAATATCCCACTGGCAATGTTAAAGCCATGTAGTTATCAAATGTATAAAATGCATGATTTGAATTCTTACCTTCCCCTGTTTTTGCTTAAGCATTCGTGGAGGGAACAAAAAGTTGAAGAGAGCAATAAGCTATATTTTCTTCCTCTTTTCTGTCATTTCCTTTTCCATTTGTGAAATCCCACCATGTGATTAAAGAGATTCAAGCACAACCTTAGCGAGATACTATTCTCAAATAGTTTCAATTCACGCAAAACTTGTTAATGGCATTCTTCTTGTCACGACGTGGTAAAGATATTGACCCCTCGAGAGAATCGATTCACATTTTTCTATATATATCTACCATTTAATATTTGTCTGCCCATCTCAAGTATACGAAGAGATTATTCATTTTTCCTTATTTTCTCTATCGTGATGCGTATTCCGTAGTAATGAACTCGATAATTGAACGAATGAATTACAGAGAAACATATTCTAGCCATATCATTTTGAATGTATCTATTACCTGCACATAAAAAGTTTGCTAGCATACGTTTGCCCAAACCAGACAAATTACCTTCAATATACTTTCAACTAAACCATTAAAAGTACAACACAGGAATGCTAATTCGTTTAATTAGTGCCTCATCATTATTCCATAACATCTTTCACCAATTTTTCAACAAAAGTCCCCCACTTTCAGCTGCTCCCCTGGCAAAGCACTTGGATTTCGTATCAATTTATTTCAAGAACCACGATCATTTGTTTAAGATTTTGGTTTCCACGTTTTGTTGTTTAGCTTTGTCTTTTCCAGCGACCTGGCCCATTGGCAGTTTGTTTGAATTCGAATTCCCACCATTTCCTCCTCGATTTCAATTTTCTCATTGGATACCCTTTCAACGGATTACACTGTGATCCTAATCTCTTTATAACCAAACTTTTAACTCAAAGTTCCCTCTAATATTCTTTTTCTTACATACATATATTTAGGAGTGGTTCGGGTAAATTGAAAAATTTGGTTTTTTGGGTTTTGTCCTTATTCAATTTTTTTTTGCATTTGTTAGTTCTCGGTCAATTTTTTTGTGTTTTTTGACTTGTCTCGACAATAAAAGTCTAAAAAGTATAAAATTATTAGCCAAACTTAAAATTTTGTGAATAAAGACGAAAAATAAACCAAAAAACAGATTTTTTGGATGTCACCCTCGTCTTTATTCACAAAAACTTTAAGTTCTGCTAATAATTTTATACTTTTTAGATTTCTCTCCTCGAGACAAGCCAATAAACCACAAAAAATCGACCGAAAACTAATAAATGCCAAAAAAAATTGAATAAGCCTAATACCAAAAAAACTAAAAAACCAGTTTTTTCAATTTACCCAAACCACCCCTTACTTGGGCCTGGTTTGGGTAAAAAACCAGTTTTTGGTTTTTTACCCAAAGCAGCCCTTGATTTGATATCGTGACAAATATTATATGACGTAATATATTGCCAACCAAGCCAAAGAATGTGAGGACAACACACGTAAATTAGTTGTATAAACGATAATGTGAGAGAAGAAACCCAATAGAATAAGGGGTGTGGATAGTAGACATAAAATTATTTATATTTGGTTTCATGTTGTCGTTTAGATTCTACAGATGTTTTGAACAAAGATAAATCGCTATAAAATCAAAGAAAGTTTTTATTTTTTGGATAACTAAAAGATATTTAGAATGATGACAAATAAAATATAAAGAAGATGAATTTCAGTGCTCAGTTTTTATTTCTAAACATATCTCATAACAGAATTTCTTCTGTTAAAAAAAAAAAAATATCTCATAACTATTCACAATATTTTGACGAAAAAACACAATCTTTATTCTCCCTATTTCCCTGATCGAGGAGAAAAAAATATTCCATGCTTTTGAAGCATGTAATAGAGGTACTATGCTCCATACATTGGCATGAGTTTCATTTCAACTCAGATCCCACACCATTGTGTGATGGAAAAGCCACCTGAAACATTGAATAATTTCTCAAATCTAAGGACTCTCTAGTGAATGTACTAGTACGTACACTATTTGAGCCCCACCTTATTAAGATAGTTATTCAACTTTGTCTTATTTTAGCGCTCCAATGCACGTATCAAAGTTCCCACCTTAAGTAAGTCATCCAATAACTAATAACAAGTGATATCAAAAGTGTCTAAGTTTTGTCATCCCACAAGCTATCACCATGCAGGGGCATCTTATTCTAATTATCACAAATATTATCCATTGTTAACTAATGAAAATGGGACGTATTTCCCAAGGTTGACCCTTCCCCGACCCTAAAAAATATTTTTGTATTCACTATTAAATTTCCCACCGAGTAGCTATTGATGCACTGAATTAGGAAAGACTTATAATAAACAAGTGTGAGATCCATTGTCATTATGAATAACACGTTTTTTAGCACACATTTATCAAAGGCTTAACCAATATTTTAAAATCCAGATTCACCCGGCCTGTCGACGGTTGACCAATCGACTAGCCACTAATCTGATCTGGTCAACCCATGAAAATCGTTTTAAATATAAGGCTGGATTGAACCGTCCAAAACCAATTTTGAATTCGAAAAACCAAAAAACTCAGGGCTGGTTTTACAACCAGTTGGTCTATTAGACAGACTTACTTTCCATTGGTTTGTGACAAGCGATTGAACTAGTGACCCATTCATCTCGTCTTATTTCCAATTTGCTCTGGTTTTTGGATTTCAAAACATTGCGCTTAACACACAAGTGTGATCCATTATCTTTTTTTTTTTTTTAGCACGCATTTCTGGGGTCACTGTGAAAATTACTAGACACCAGGGGGTAATCCTCAAATTAGCTGCATTTCAATTTGAAAACAGGCGGACTTTATTTTATCCGCCATCTTCTACGAGTATTATATAGTCTGTACAAATCTGACTCTGAGAGATTTTCAGAGCTTTTCCCTCTACCTTTTCACTGTGCAGATTCCTCAAATCTTTTAAAAACTATAACCGTAATGACAATCACGCCCTCATCTTCTCATTGATTGAACCCATTCCCCAATTCCATCAAAACCTTTTTGATTCATCTCATTCAGTTTTGTATATGTTAGGGTTACTCCATTTCTGAGTCCCACCGAGCTTCTTCGCTCCAATTTGAAGCTCGACCTATGTCGAAAGAGGTATCTTGTGACCGAATCCTCGTTTCGAAGGTCACTGGAAATGAAGGAAATGAGAATGAGTTCGAAATCGAGTCAAATGCAACTCATTTCCCCCCTCAGAGAACACCTCTGAACACAATTCCAGATCCCTCTCAGTACCACCGAGAATCTCAAGACCTCGACATCGAATCCAAGGATAAAACGGGATGTAGCCGAGTAATCCCTAGGGTTTTCGCAACTCCTAGGATTTATGGTCGAGGAAAAGCACAATCAGAGCCCAACTCTGCACAAAGTACTCCCGCGAGAAGTGTTTGTAGAATTTCGAATATTGGATCAACGTCGGGTAATTTTGGGGCTTCAAGGCTTCCTTATCACTCCGGAGCCAGAGGAGGGAGTTCTTCTAGGGTCTCCAGAGGGATTCCGCTCACGAATTCAGAGCAGACCATTGAAATCCCACATTTCGAGCTCGTGGAAGATCCTTCCTTCTGGAGGGATCACAATGTGCAGGTTGTATTTCGTTTTATTAGATGGGCATTGTTTTAGTAGTGTCAGTTTCTTAAGTCTATATCCTGAATGTTGGGTGTACAGGTTTTGATACGAATAAGACCGATGAATAATACAGAGATGGTATCTCAAGGTTACGGCCAGTGCTTGAGGCAAGAGAGTGCGCAGACATTAGTATGGCTTGGCCATCCCGAAGCCAGATTTACTTTTGATCACATAGCATGCGAAACGATATCACAGGTTCCATTTCAATTATTGTAGATATTTAGATGCCCTACGCATTCAAACACATACAGACAAGCCAATTATAATGCATGAGACAATGATAATATGGATTGTAATTTGATATGGTTCATGCGTATTTTGTGCAGGAAAAGCTTTTCAGGGTTGCTGGATTGCCCATGGTGGATAATTGCATGTCTGGATATAATAGCTGCATGTTTGCTTATGGGCAGGTATTACCCAGCAGAAAAGCTTGTTTATTATGTGATTGTAATGTATAATGCTATATGTTTTGACGTCTTAGATATTGTGATGCAGACGGGTAGCGGGAAAACATATACAATGATGGGTGAGATATGTCAGATGGATGGCAAGCTTAATGAAGATTGTGGGATTACTCCCCGTATTTTTGAATACCTCTTCACAAGGATCAGTGAGGTTAATATATGGCTTCTCAACGAGTCTTATAGATAGGTTTATTAGTTTCATATTCTCCTTTATAACTGCCATTAACCATATAGGAAGAAGAGGGCAGAAGGGATGAAAGACTGAAGTACAGCTGCAAATGTTCCTTTCTAGAGATATACAATGAGCAAATAACAGACCTCTTGGAGCCTTCATCAAGTAATCTGCAAGTAAGTGTTGTTTTTTGGCGTTCATTTCCTGGATTTTCATTTTACATATAGGCATAACGAGACACACAAGTTGCTTTCCTTGTATAGCTCAGAGAAGACCTAAAGAAAGGGGTGTATGTTGAAAACCTTACAGAACATAGTGTGAAAACTGTTAACGATGTTCTCAAGCTTCTGTTACAGGTGCGACTCAATATGAACATTTGTCTTCTACTATCACATGCTAGAGTGTTAATTTGACGCATTCTTTTTAAACCTAGACAGGGTGCTGCAAACAGGAAAATTGCAGCAACCTATATGAATAGTGAGAGCAGCCGGTCTCATAGTGTCTTCACATGCACAGTCGAAAGCCACTGGGAGAAAGATTCTACTGCTCACATTAGGTTTGGAAGGTTGAATTTAGTAGATCTAGCTGGTTCAGAAAGGTAACTATCAATTTTTTATTCTGAACATCTCAGTTCATTATATTTCTTCACTGAACTCATTGTTCGTTGTCTCCTTTTTTGGGGGTAACTTCTCTGTTGTTGGCATGTGTGCATATGTGTTTGGAGTTTAATTTTATGCTGAATCCGCTCTGTCGGTTTGATTAGGCAGAAAAGCTCTGGGGCAGAAGGAGATCGTTTGAAAGAAGCAGTGAACATAAACAAATCATTGTCAACTCTTGGGTAATAGATCAGAAACAGTCTGCAGTTTTGTTGCTCAAAACAAGCTGCAGTAATTTCCAATGGTTGCTTTCCGTATTTATGCATGCACTTTTCAATGCTGTTTATGGGCTTAGTGGTGTCCTTTCTTCATGAGTTGAGACTCTATGTTCTAATAAATGAAACTCTACTTAACTCAACACGAAATAATCCAAATTACCTGTGGCATTTGTTAATATGCATGAGGGTTTTTCATCTTTTCATTTACGTTACTGCATCATCTCATTCTTCCGTGATTGTAGCCTGGTGATAATGTCTTTGGTGGATGTAGCACATGGGAAACATAGACATGTACCATACAGAGACTCAAGATTAACATTTCTCCTTCAGGTACATGATTAATGCTCTGGTATATAAGATGGCATCTACATAATTATTTCAGGTTCCTAATGTTATGATATAACTCAAACTGCATAATGTTACTCTTTAAATGCAGGATTCTCTTGGTGGGAACTCGAAGACAACTATTATTGCAAACGTTAGCCCATCTATTTGGTCTGCGCTAAAACCCAAGTTTACTCTATATGGATATTTTATTGGTTTCGTTTTGCTTGATTTTTTGTTTAATTCCTTTACTCTGAAAATGCAGTTCTGCAAATGAGACGTTGAGCACTTTGAAGTTTGCTCAGCGTGCCAAACTTATACAGAACAATGTAAGGCCTTATTACTCGTTTTCCTCTCAATAGATGCTAGATACGCTTGCAACCTTTCATTGCTCGACTTTCCTTCTAATTTTTTAGGCTAAAGTAAATGAAGATGCTTCAGGCAATGTAACAGCGCTGCAGAGGCAAATCCAACAGTTACAGGTATATCCACAGTTTTTTGCACAATGTCCGCATGCCAATTTCACTGAGGCATTTCCCTCTTTTAAACAGGGGCAGTTGTCCTCTTTGATGGAACATTACAATGTTTCGAAGCCTGTTTCAAATCTGGTGCCAAAGTTTCAACAATCGAACTTGGCTCATTCATCAGAGGGAATTATGCCTGACGAGCATAACACAGGAATTATTGCGAACAGGAAGGTAATTTTCATGTCTACTGTCTACATCGAAGCAGTGAAGCGCTATTTGTTCATGTTTTAAGGGTTACATAGCCAGATACTAATTTACAAGTTGCAGACGGTTTGTTTGGAGGCTACCTTAGTTGGTGCCCTCAGGAGAGAGAAATTGGCTGAGACCGCGGCAAGGAGACTGGATGCTGAGATTGAACAAATGAACCGCTTAGTATGTGTAGCTATTACAAAAGCTTAGTGTTGTTGCGGCTTCATTCAAGAAACTTAGAAATCCTCGTAGCCATGATCTGTGACTGCTGAGTTTCTACTAAAATCAGACCCAGATGTGGCATGTTATAGGTTTAGTGATTTACTTACGGTTGTGGATTCTATTGTAGGCTCAGCAAAGGGAAGAAGATGCCCAGCGTGCAAAAATGATATTAAGGTTCCGTGAGGAAAAAATAAAAAGACTAGAGTTGTTTGCAGACGGTCTAGTCTCTGCTGACAAGTATCTTATGGAGGAAAATAACGCTCTGAAAGAGGAGATTCAGCTGCTTCAAGAAAAGATTGATAGGAATCCGGAGTTGACCCGGTTTGCGTTGGAGAACGTCAGACTCCTGAACCAGATAAGATTGTAATGCTCATGAGTCACGAATATGTTGATAATGCTTTTTGAATGGGTTTCTTCATTCCCTTTCTCAATGCTTCTTGTTGCTGTTTCTACCAGATTTCAAGAATTTTATAAACAAGGAGAGCGAGAAAAATTGCTTGCAGAAATTTCAGCATTGCGTGAACAGGTTTTGGGAGATTCCTTCTTTGGATATTGCTTTCTTCGAGCACTAAGATAATTTCATTCAGTTAAGGAAAATATCTATTTTGCAGCTTCTGGAAAGTCTTGAAGGAAACTATGGCACGCATGAATTTATTTACAGAGTAGAGCAGGTTTGAAACACTATATATCTTTCCAATACCATTTGCTTGATTCTGAACGTTTTGTTGTCTTTTGATCTCTTATCCTCCCAAAGTTGCAGGATAATGATGATACAAAGGAGGTGGAAGACTGCAAGAACATGAACTCCAAACTAATGAGGTATATTTTGCTAAATCATTTTTTAGTTATTATATACGCGAGTTGGGTTTTGATGCCTCCGTTCTACTATCTATGTCCTCCCATTTTGCTGAGGTGCAGCTGGCAAGTTGCCTATCCGTCCCTTCTCTCATTTTTTTCCCCCATTCTATAAGTATGCGATCAATTCAAACGAATCCATTGATGAGATTATTGTTGTATGCAAATGATTGGATTACTTTTGTGAGTTTGATTTTGAGAAGTTCAATTCACATCGGAAGTGTCTTGGTGCCTTAGCATCTGAACTCACGATAGAGTACTTACTTTCTCCTCATGGTTTTCCGTAAAATGAACAAGTGTGAACGGTTCTGCTTAGTGTTTATTTCACCTTCATGATTTCATAGACAGAATTCCTATCGAAGGATTGTGATACATACAAGTGACATTGCCAAATTCTTTCGAGTTTCTTCTTTACACTGGTATCATTGAATTTTTTTATGTCTGCAGGGAAGTTGATGAATTACGAGCAGAACTGAGGAAATACTGTCACCAAGCTGTATGTGGTTCAGTAAGGATAGCTTATAAGTTGCTCAAGAACTGAGTTGGAATAGATTTTTTCCCCTGGTGGTTTATGCCTTTTGCTTCCTTTGCAGGTTGCAGATTTCTTAGTCAAGTATCCAGAGGAATTCAAACAAACAGATAGATTTTCAGAGGTAAGAAGACAGATTACACCTGTATCCGTTGATAGCTTTTATTCTTCTCTCAGTTGCTCCTGGGTTTCTTCTTCTTTTTCTGTCTTGTTCGTAGCTCGCTAGCTTCATATGCCAAAGTGGGCTTTTACTGTAGTCTATTTCCTAAAATTACATGATTTCAATACCCTTTGTTTCTTGTGGTTTACACTTTTTTCCTGGTAAAGAAAATAATATGCCTGTGTTTGTAGAAACTTGTGTAATTATATGTACATCCATCTAAATATGGATTTACAAGGAAAATATTTCCACTGTCTCTAATCAAGTATATGATTTCAGTTATGAAGTTATTTGAATTCTCCATGAATAATTGGCTGATGAAGTTATTTGTTCGGTGATTTTGGTCACTAAGTTGTCAGGTCTGTTACAGGTCGAAACTGGATCAACCAGAAGGGTGGCATTTTGCAATCAGCAAGAGAATGAAGTTCTCCACAATGACAATGACAAGAAGATTGGTGATGCCTTCATTACGCGGTCTAGTTGCTCTCAAGATGAGCTATTGCATGCAAGATCCTTGATTGAAACAATGGAATCCGAGCAGGTCCGTCTGATCAAAGAGCTGCAGCTTATGCAGGAGGAGAATTGCATATACAGGGAAATCCTCAGCAATAATGACCTGGTAGAAAGAGAATCTGTGCTTAAGCTTGAAAACTTCTGCAAAGAGAAAAGTGATTTTGAAAATAAAAAAGTGGCTGTTAGGGGAAACAGCAACGATATCAGCTCTGTGTCTTTGCAAGCTAAGTTGGACAGGATGATGAAGGAACTTGACAAGGCCCGGTTACTTAATTGCCAATATCAAGAGGATCAAGTATCACAGCTATCTTGGAAGCACCAAACTGAATTAGTCTGTGAACAAGTAGAGATGGAAACAGCTAAAACAATTCTTCATTTACAGGAGGAGGTGGCTGCTCTTCAGTCAGAACTTGAGGAGAGATTATGTTACACGGCTGAAGAAAATATGAGACTGAGAGACAAAGTAGCAGCTAAAGAGGATGAAATTAGGGCTGTGTCCAACGAATGGGAAAGGGCTACTTTGGAGCTAACAAGCTTTCTTATAGAAGGCTCTAAATCCCTCAGAGATGCGTCCAGGCAGATAGAAAGCATTACTTGTTCATTTCCTGCTGTTAATGTTTGTCTTGGTGAACAGGTTGAGAGGGCTGCTCAAGTTTGTGTTGAAAAAGAAGTAACAATTCTACTACTACATAAAAGCCTGGAAGATGCGCGAACGTTGGTGTTGGAAATGGAGCAGAAGTTAAATTCCCTCAAGGGCGCAACAGTGGCTTTAACTGAAGTTCAGCATCAAGATAATGATGCAGGCACCATGGAGGCAATTCAGTTGACTATGCCATTGAATTCTGATGTCAACACGAATGACATCAAGGAGGACCAGTTTACTGAAGCAGCAAAAGGTGCCATTGCTGTACTCCCCGGGGAGGAAAGGCTCTCTGATTGCGCAGAGGTTTCTTTCAGAAACAATTCTGAACAAGATATTTCCATGTCAAAAACTACTATTTCCTCTGGAGTAGGAAATCACCAAATTTCTGAGATGAAGGCTCATGAAAATGCTTTGCCCATAGATGATATCGAAGATCAACTTAAGCTGGCAAGGGTGGTACTTTCAGAAAGCACAGATGCTATTTACACTTGTTGCGCTGACACGGAATTGTATGTATCAGCCCTCCAGAGTGACATTCAAGAGGCTTCTTCTCTTTATAGGGAGTTGGTCCAGGAATTTGTGGAAAATATTTATGAGATGAGGAAGAACTTTGTGGAGTTGAAGAAAAATTGTAGGAATTGTCGATTTCAGACAGTGGAAACTCCATCAATTGAAGAAAAGATTCCGGAGCAGGAAATCCAATATTTTCTTCTACAGCAAGTAAGAGACGAACTCGCTGAAACAAATGATAGGCTGAATACAATAAGAGGTTGCATTTACAAATTATGGACTACACATGATTCCTCAGTTAGAGCTGAAGATTCCGTAGAGTTAGATACATGGAGTGCTGCTTGTTCTACTTCAGGCTCTGATCCTTCAACTGAATCTGATTCTCCAGAAAAGAGTTTAGATGGATCTTCTTCCACTTGCTGCAATGGTTATCTTGGAGAAATAACTGAACGAGCTTTGGAGCTAGAGCTTGAAGGAGGCTCAGCTTTGTCCACGGATCAAGAATTAGAGAAGTCCTCAGGGCTTATCAAGAGTTCAATTCATGACAAATCAACGACATTGCATTTGAAAGAAGAACTCAAGAAAGCCAATGATGCTTTTAATGACGTAAATGTCATGTTAGCGGCACTTTTCCATAAGTCGGAAATTGGAGATTGGTCTTATAACGGTGCATGTTTTGGGGAATCACCTAGTTTTCTGAATGGTAATAGGACGCATACGTTTAGCAGAGGCCCTGATCAGCGCAAAGCGCTGGAGGTGAGTCCAGAGCTTCAAGCTTTTGACTTGATAATGCGGGAAGCCGAAGCAGGCTACTACAATGTGAGAGAGGTAATAATTTTTATATGAGTTGCAAATGCAATTCCTCTTCTTGTAGAACACTAGCGAAAATATTTTATTTCCCTTTTATATTTGGAATTAGCCTTATTAATTTAAAACTCCTGTCAACATCATTAGAGAGGTCACAGATCTTTTCTTCTCTTTGTTTAAACATGCAGCTCATCACCAATGAGAAAATTAGTCTGGCCAGTAGCTTCTTCTCCAAATTTGAGGAGGCCCGTGCAACTATGAAAGAAGCTGATCTTATGCTGAATGCCTTGCTGAAGGCAAATCAGAATGCAAAAGAATTGACTGGAGTGTGGAAACAAGCAGGTGAGGAATTGATGGTGGAGAAAGAAACCTTGATTAAAGAAATTGAGCAACTAAAAGCGTTAATCTGTTTGAAAGATGGAGAGAATGAAATGCTGCAGGATCAGATTCATTCCAATTTGCAAGCAGTAGAAAATTCAGTAACTTTACTTGAAGAGTCTTTTCTATGCATGCAAAGAGATGTGGAGGCAATGTTCAAGGTAATTTATTCCGATTCGTTATCAATGGCAAAGGACATACTACACTGCTTTTGGAACTCAAGATCATCCTCGGAAGACATTTGCTCTGAGACAATGGGGAAAGGATTCGCTCCACTGAGACTGCATCATGCTGGAGAACTTCTATGCAAATCTCCCAGTCTTGGTAGAAATCCTGGCTTCCATGAAGCCCGTCTCCAAGAAGAAAGTTTGGTACTGAATAAATCAGAAAGTGAAAATACCACCGTGGTTAATGGTGTGAAAGGCAGAGAAGAAGGGGATCAACGTGCACTTTCCAAAAAACTGGAAATTAGGGAATCAGCCCCAGCCGATGACAATCTTGTGGATGAAAATGTGTTACTAAAGAAAGAACTAGAGCGAAAAGAAGTTGTATTGAAGGGTTTGCTTTTTGATTTT
Organism: Vaccinium macrocarpon; assembly: GCA_022606695.1. Classification (NCBI taxonomy): domain Eukaryota; kingdom Viridiplantae; phylum Streptophyta; class Magnoliopsida; order Ericales; family Ericaceae; genus Vaccinium; species Vaccinium macrocarpon. The sequence goes on along the minus strand of CM040175.1, from coordinate 350,883 downwards.
AGCATGTTGCAAGAATCAGCTTCCACCATAAAGGACATGAAAGATGAATCTGAAAAACTAATTGTTGTTTTGAGCCAAGTGCAGCAAGAGTTACAAATGAAAACAAATCAGCTCAATGATGTGCTAGTTCAGCACACAAAATTAGAAGATCGCTTGGCTGATACTGAAACTGCTCTATTGATGTCAGATTCTGATCTTGAGCAAGCTAAAGGAACAGTTGATATTTTATCAAACCAAATTGCTGAGTTGAGAATGCTCATGAAGGATCTTTACCTCGGAAAATCAGAGGTTGAGGTCCAATTGGAAGAGCAGAGGGAGGTTGTCAAAAGTTTAGAAGAAGAAATTCTCCGAATCAATTCTTCATCAGAGTCAAAATTATTCTCTTCAATTGAACATATGGAAGATGATTTGAGGAGCGTCACCATTGAGAGAGACCATCTCCGAGAACAGGTTGGCTCCCTCCAAGATAGGCTTGAAATGGCTTATTCTTTAGTTGATGAAAATGAAGCTATTGCTGTTGAAGCCCGACAGGTATGCACAATTGAAGAACTATTACAATTGTAGCTAATTTTTGTTTCCACAATCTCCTAAACTTGGATTGTTTCTTCCAGGAATCAGAAGCAAGTAAAGTATATGCTGAGCAGAAGGAAGAGGAGGTTAAGATTTTAGAACGTTCTGTTCAGGAGCTTGAGTGTACTGTCAATGTTTTGGAGAAAAAGGTAGATTCTTGGTCATACTAACATCTGGGGCTTGCAGTAGAGTCATACAAAGCCAAAGTTTCACAAAACCTTTCTGTATAATCCCACTTATTGGATGCCTAGATTTAGGTGGCTTTGCATGCATTGTGTGCCTTGTGATGGAAAATAACATTCTGATTTCCTTTTAGAGTTTATTGAAACTGATTTCTATCCTTTGCGCGTTTGCTTCTCAACCAACCAAACTATGTGCTTGCTGTCTCAGGTGAACGAAATGGAAGAGGACGTAGAAAAGCACAAGCTAACAAGAGATTCTCTTGAATTTGAACTCCAAGCACTTAAAGAGAGAATGCTAACAGTAGAAAACTTCACAGAGATTATGGGTTCTGATAACTCGGATGTTGAGCAACAACCAGAAGATCAACTTTCTAGGTTAGAACTGATGCTTGCTTTCTTGGTACAAATTTCTTGGTTCCCTCTCAGAGTATTATTGTATAGTCAAAGAAATGATTTTGTTACAGGCAACTGCGTAATAAATCCATGGAACTTCAGGAGGCAGTTAAGCGGATAAGATTTCTTGAAGAAGAAAGAGCAGACTTGTCTAAAGAGGTGCAGATGTTATATTTGTGGAGTTGGATCTCATTGAAAGGAAAATTCTTTGCTGTACAATTAAATGTCTATTAACCTTATTTTTTCCTGTTCTACTGGAATTTTTTTGTTCACTCTCAGATGAAAAAATGCAAAGAGTACATCTCTGAACTAGTTTTGCATTCTGAAGCACAGGCATCACAGTATCAACAGAAGGTAAATGCCATATAGGGAGGATTTAGTTTTTCCCACCCTTTTCCACGAAGCTAAATCAGGCCTAGTTTTCCTGTTTACAAAATTCCTGGGGATAGCTGGTCAATAATATGAATTAGAATTGAGTACTTAAGTGACCCAACTCCAAATATTTGAGCTACACTGAGCAGTAATCATGGTATGATAATACTACATCTTCAAGAAAAAGCCACTCAAGGTGGGCATAACGTCTTTGACTAGTTGCTTATGTCAGATAGGGGATATGCTGATATTGGTCTGTTCACTATACCCTGTGTTTAAACTTGGTATACTATCTGACCCACATCTTTTGAACAGTACAAAACCTTAGAGGATATGGTTCGTGAAGTGAAAAGCGATGAATTAACTTTGACAACTACGGCATTGGCACCAGATAAAACAGAGAAAAGCTCAATGAGGCCAAGGGGTTCCAGCTCACCCTTCAGATGCATTTCAAGTTTGGTTCAGCAGATGAATGAGGAGAAGGACCAGGAGTTGTCACTGGCCAGGCTCCGTATAGATGAGCTTGAGGCATTGGCAGCTAGCAGGCAGAAAGAGGTAAAGTAGCTGCCTAAATAATTGTCCCCTCTTGAGAAATCCTTTGTTCGCATTGCAATTGCCCTATACTTTCTCCAACAATGTAGGTGATTAATTGTTCTTCCTAGTGTTCCAAGTTCCAACCTTCTTATACCAGTATCCATCTTAGTAGGATTTGTTTCTTGCTTGATTCTAAGGCTTTCTTATATGTTTTTTGATTCAAGAAAGAAATGTATTTGAGGTTCCTTTGTTGTTTCTTGTTGAGAGTGATATAGTTTATTATTCTCCTCAGCAAATGACTCTTGCAAATTTATTATATTATTGCACAATTCCTACACATAAAAGAACTCTCTCTGAACTTCCGACTGTACCAAAAAAAAAAAAAAAACAGGAACTCTCTCTCCCCAAAGTTGTAAACCCACAATATATGCTGGACGGTAGGGGATCTCTTAGTGTGTTGTACTAACTATAAGCGTGTCGCCTCAGGTATGTATGCTGAGCACTAGACTGGCTGCAGCAGAAAGCATGACGCATGATGTTATTCGTGATTTACTTGGTGTTAAATTGGACATGACAAATTATGCTGTAAGTTTCAGACTAGCATCTTTAAATAGGAATGTTGAAATCGCACTCCTCATTTGCCTGCATGATGCTTTTGTTGTGTTGTAGAACTTGATAGACCAATATCAGCTTCAAAAATTGGTGGAAGACACACATGTACAAGCACTAGAGTCAGTTGCAATGGTAAATTCACAAACATTTAGAGTTCAATGTTTTATGGTTTAAATTTGTCTTACTTAGTTTCTATCAGGAGCAAGAAATTCACAAGCTTAGAAGGCAGATCAATGATTTATTTGAGGAAAGAGAGAGGTGAGTCAACCCCTAACTACCTTGTGGTACAGAACTTCTCATCTGTTTTTTCTGTATGTTGTATTAAGATATAAACCCGGATCCATAGGTGGTAATTGAAACTACTATTGTCATTTTCTTATGATTTACCCATTTGCCCAAGGTAGAAATCTGCATGTAGACACAAGTTTATACTAGAAAATTGGATATTTGTTCGGCAATGCCCTTCTGGCCAATAATTACTTCGGCCAATTTTTGAGAAAAAGAATTCAATAATAGATGGAATGACAAAATCAATTCCTCAGCATCTAGCAGTTTATGGGGCTAACTCTACTAATTTGGGAATGAGCGTTTATATTTAGTTTCCTTAGAGAATACTTGGCAATCCGTGCTGTTTAACTTATATTTTGCTTGCATCTTGGATGTTTAAAAGGAATGAAAATGAATGAGAGTATCTTGGTGGGTAAGTAAACATAAAAGGATGTTGACAGATGTCTATTTATTTTGTTCTTTTCCTAACCCAACCAAAAAACAGAATTCTTTTTTTCTCTCACTTTTCTTTTCCTTTCTTTTCCATTCCATTTCTTTCATTTCCCTACACAAGTCAAAGATCCAGATATAGCACAACTGTCTTGGCCTATCGGGCTGAATAGGTGTTCAAAATTCATTATACAATTAGCCAGTTATAGACCTGGGTGATTGGAACTAGTTATGATGTCTCTAACGGTTAATGTAATAAATAGAGCCCTTAACTAATCTGGAGACAGTAAAGTCATGAAGATAGACGGGAATTCCTGGCCTTATGTGGGCATACTACACTGACAATATCTTTTGCATTTCCTGGCCTTATGTGGTCATACTACACTGACAATATCTTATGCATTTCCTGGCCTTATGTGGGCATACTACACTGACAATATCTTTTGCATTTTATATTTTGTATAATTATTGCACGGCGTTCTATGTAGATGCATTTCGGAAGTAAATAGAAGACAAAATGACATACTTGCTGCGGAAATCACTGTTGAACAACTACAAGAACGGGATCAGTTGCTCACCACACAAAATGAAATGCTGAAGGTAGTACTTCTGGGTGGACAATTCCTTCCAACAGCTAATGCATCTTCATTTTTACTTTTGCGTAGCATCTTAATTTGAAATGCCAATAATTTACTTTTGCGTAGCATCTTAATTTGAAATGCCAATAATTTAGCAAATCAAGACAACTTCAACTTGCTTCTATGTTTTCTTTAGGTGGACAATGGCAATTTAAAGAGGAGGATTGTGGAACTCGATGAGATGGTGAAGAAACTATTTGGAACTCAAAATGTACCTCTGCAAATTCAACAACAGAGGAAGAACAAGGCAGGATTTTTATCTACATGTCTTTTCTGCCTGCCTTCATTCAACCCATGGAAACCGCCCCTCTTCACTTCTAACAATAGCTTTTCATTTTTTATGTGCCAAATTTCCTTGGGCCAATAGGAGAACTTGCTGAAGCAGCAGGGTACCACCGATCTTAGCAGGCAATTGGCAAAGTCAGAAAAAATTATTGCAAGAGTAAATGACGAATTAGCTCAGTTTCGCATGTCTGAAAGGCAGAGACACATGAAAAATTGAATTTCATAGAAAGAAGAATCAGGCAAGTGAATTGTTGCGTATGCTGAATGACATTTATGCAGAAAAGTATATGTTTGATCTGGTCATTTTTATGAACCGCAAATGATTAACAGCTAGTAGAGGCTTGCTTTGGTGTGGGTCCTTAAGAGAGCTCCACAAAGGCTGATCCTAGTTGAACTGTATTGAGAGAGGAAAGGCTGGCGTTTGGAATGTGGAAGAGGATACTGTTCGGATTGATCCTCCAGACTAAAAAGAGGTGATTATCACTTGACTATTTTCCTTGCATTTCATTCTCGTGGTGTTAAAGAACCTTAGGTCATGACTCCATTGAGTCAATTTATCGGGTAATGTGGTTCTATGCCAACGGGACGCCCAATCACGTAAGTAATGCTGCTGTTTGTAATGTTTCGTCCAGTTGGTTGCATCAACTTCCAATTGCCTAGATGTGGAGTTGTTACAACTGCCAAATTACCAGCCTATCATTGTCTGCGTTATTTGAAGGATTCCAGAGATTTACTGAGCAAGCCACTAGTTTAACCCCATTTTTTTTCCCCCTGATCAACAGCTACTAGTTAATTTTGATGATGCGTCATTTTCAAGCAGATTGCACATTTTTACATTCTGAGCTACGAGTAATTAACTTTAGTTCTTTGTTTGATGCAGATTGGACATTAGTGTATTGTAAAGTGCAAGCAAGTCACACGAATGCTTGGAGTTCATTTGCTTTTGCCGGCTCCTCTTTTGTTTTGAATGTGTGAGAGTGGGAATAGTTATGTGTAGCTGTTTTGTTGTACCATTGAGGCACTTTGATGTAAATTTTGCTTCGTATCACAAGCTAGTGAAAATAAGTTAGTAAGTCGTGGTTCTCATCCCAGTGGACAACCACCAATTCAGTGCTGCCAAGTCTCCTCGATTCACAGCTTGAAAAGATGAGTTGAAAAGAGCCTTTCCTGCTTCTCAATTTTGTTCTAGTTTGATAATCTAGGTGTCAAAAAGAACGAAGTGGGTCCAGTGATCAACACCATTGCCAACCTAATGTGACAGATTATTTGGCATAATAGATTGATCACCTTCCCTCGATAGTGTGTGTGTGTGTGTGTGTGTGAGAGAGAGAGAGAGAGAGAGAGAGAGAGAGAGAGAGAGAGAGAGAAATATGCCTTTGTGCCAAGGGGCGGAGCCAAGATATATGATTTGTGGAGTCAAAAATTAAAACTACGTTTTTTTCACTTTTCTTATTTGCTAATCAAAAGAAACAGTCAGGTTAACAAATAAATCAACAAGTAAATACCTTAAATACACTAGTAGTACCCTATGTGAGAAGTGAAAGTTAGGGGGTCAACTGACCCTTGTTGTACCTGTGTAGCAGAGAAATGCAAAACAAATTTTTTCCCTAAATTCAAAAATCATGAAAATTTATTCAGCTTTAAGATGGTTATGAAAATTATCACATGATTAGCAGATTTCACAACATTATCTAACCATAACCCTTATGTAACAGAGTAATTGCCACCTAATAAATCATGGTAAGAATCCCTGTAATCAAAGTACAATGGAAAGCTAAAAAAAATAATCGAAGTGCTAACTATTGAATTTACTATATACCATGTACCAAAAATAGAACCAAAGCATTGCTGTTTTTAATCCGAATCTATTGCCACCAAAAAAACTATATTCGCTTTCTTTACCAATCATAGCACGTTCCCTGCTTTTACAATACTAAAAAAATCACTATTTTTCCGGCACCTTGTTTTAAAAGCAATTTGTACAAGGGAAAAGATTAACATGTACATCCCCAGCCTCTTTTTTACATATTGCCGATGACAAAAACTCAGACACACAACATTAGACTATACTTGCTTGTTAATTGAAACGGTTAGGATTATAGGCCACCACTAACATAGTAACATCTTCTGTATTGAATCTACAATTTTGAATGGAGGCATATCGTTCATCTTCATCTTCCCTCAGTACAGTCAGCTTGTCATGATGCAGTTGTTTCATCATCGCTCAACTGCAATATAATAATAATAATAATAATAATAATAATAATAATAATAATAATAATAATAATAATAATAATAATAATGATAATGATCATTTGTATAAGTATCGTTATGATCCATAGACCTGTCAGATACCGTAGAGTTATGTCATGCAACTAGAAAACATAACCCATTCTGATATTTCAAACCAGTAATTCTGTATCACCAGTTAAACCAGGGTAAAACTTGCCATTTTCTGTGTTAAAAGTTAAAACTCTCCATGGAGACTGTCGTCTCATAATTTTGCAGAAGGAAACCATTTCAATCGCACTAGCTTAGAGTGAAGAAAACCACATGTTCCCCCATGTAGCTTCTGTGTCCTGAGAGCCAGAGGCCCACAGTATGTGCTATTTAACCTAATTTTTCTTTGCAATAAAATTCAGAATTAGAAACTGAAAAGGAACTAGAAACCATTTGTTGCACATGCTATAGTAAATCACCGATATGGTGACATATGAAGCAAAGAATATAATTCACCTTAGAATCCTCAAACTTGCTAACCAGCCTCATGTACTGATCACGAGCCTCTGGGTGACGAACCATGGACTGGACCCTTGCCAGAGCTTTCTCAACTCCTGCAATTTTTGTTTCCGACCAATTTCGTAAAAAATCATACTCATCATTCTTCTCAGAGTTAGGTAGTGTCTCTTGCTTCCGAAACCCTCGCAAACCTTGCCCTTTTCGTCTCCAACGCAGTATAGCCTTTTCAACAATGCTAACAGACCAAACAACCTTCTTGTATTGCTTACAGACTTGATGTCCCCTCACATAAGCCTGAAACCAATTGTGAAATACACAAATAACCACATTATATCAAAATCAACGACGATATTTATTACTTTTTCATGAAGAGAGGTAGACATTGAAACCTAGAAGTGAAGATAGACATGCCAAATAGATCCCATATCTATTAAGCCCCAAAAGAAGAGATGTTGGATTTTATATTGAAAAAAAGTTAGTGTTGGTGCTAGAAAATAACTTCATACAGGGTCCTCAAAAGAAATGTACAGCATCAATACCCAGTAACCACTTCATAATGGTAGCAATGGAAAATCAAATACATGCAGTAAGCTAAAGTAACAGGTAAAATGTTGAATTGCAAAGTGGAGTAAACAACTAATGTCAAGAACCTACAACAATACCCAGAAGCACAAGAAGCGCAAATGGGAGAAGCATACCTGAATTTTCACAACACGGTTCCTTATCTTCAGAAATTCTTTCCTTCCCTTCCAGCCACGGTACTTCTGCTGTATCTTTATAGCAGCAGAATGCAAATAATCCTCAAAATGACCAACCTTTTGGACCTTGTTCAATAATCCAAGGGAAACAAGATCAACTGAAGATTCAGAAATGTCATTGTCGCTCTTAGTAAGTTGTCTATGACGGAATGAACGAGCTCTGAAAGCATCTTGTATTAGGGCAGCTGCATGAGCAGATTTCCTAACAGCAGCAAGAGAACCTTTCAAGGAATGTTCCTCGTCAGTTTGCTGTGGTGATAAAACATCTTGGGCTGCATTCTCCAATGCCTTTTCGGCTGCAATGTTAGCAGCAACACTTTCCAAAGAATTTTCACCGAGAGTCAAAGAAGAAAGATGACTGGTTAGATCTACTTCCGCCAAATACCCCGCAATCCCTTTGTGTCCTCTACTTGATGCTAAATCAGCAGCAGTTTGTCCTCCTGGAGATGCTGACGTTGGGTTGTCTACAGCACCAGCAGATGCACCCAATCTAATGATTGCAATCACTGTTTCCTCTCTGGTTTATCAAAAAGAGTGTGATCAGAAAGTTCATGTTCATAATACATAAAAGACGATAAATAATGTTCAAAACTAAATATACACCACCACAAGATACAAAGCTACAAGCTGCACACCAGGCTGCTCAAATATGAACTTGCAAAAGGTCCACTAGTAGTATAAGGTATTAATCAATGATGAAAGGCTGAATTAAGAATTTCAGTAGTCATTCATGAAAATAATATAACCTTCCATAGTATGACGCCCAGTGAAGCGCTGTCTTTCCTCGTGCATCTCTGAAATTGGGACTGACACCAGCTGCTAATATGGGGCCCATAGCCCACGCAAAACCAAGACCAGCTGCCAAGTGAATAAGCCCTAGGCCTTCGTTGTCCCAAATATGGGGTCCTTTACCTCCTCCATGTACTTTGCAGATAAGCCATTCATAAAGTTTGCTCTTCAGCACGTTCTCAATCAACGCATCTTGAGGGTCTACAACACTGTATCCTTCATGAAACATGATGGCATTCTCAACCATTTCCGAAGAAATTTTGCTTTCAGTTTTCAGTGAAGTGATATTCTTCTTGAGATTACATTTCTCACATCTAAACACAGAGCAATTCAACCACTTCCTCTCAGAGCCAATATGTAGCATTCTTGCTAGTCGTATTTGAAACTGCACTTCATCTTCTGGTAAAGTTTTACCAGTTACAGAAGATGAAGCTTCAGGTGGTTTCTCACGATATTCAAACTCTCGCACCTCACTACAGGCCAATCTATTACTGCATGTTATATACAAGAGAACTCGCCCGGGAGCATGAAAAGGAACTTTACAACGCATAACATTGTCAGCCAAAACTTCAGCAGGGGCCTCAATTTCACCAAACATACAGCACCAGTTCAAACTACCAGACTGTTTCTTTTCACCCAGAAAAGTACCAGTAATTAAAACCTGCGGTTATTATGCAAAAAAACTGATAAGTAGCTGTATATCAAAAGCAACACAAATTGCAGACATTTATATGAGGAAATAATGAAAAATCACTAATTAACAAATGCATACTTTGGTTTCAACACCAGAATAGGCCCAATCTGGTGCAAAATCAGAGATACTAAATAGCTGATCTTGAGAAAGAGAAGGGCCCATTGAATCAATATTCAACTGCATATGATCCAATACGCTGGATACTTCCTTTTCATTTTCTCTATCAAAGGTATTCCAATAGTTGCCAGAGTCAGAGGCCACCAAAGAATCATCACAATCTCCACCAATTTCTTTGTCCATCCATCTCCCAAAGCTGTCAAGTTTCTTAAGCTCTCCAGCTTCATCACTATTTGCTCTACCTACTGGAGCATCAACTTTGCCTGTAGAAGGTAATTTTTCCGGGAAGCTAGAATTATCTTGAGAATGAGGCTGAAGTAAGAGAAAATCTCGCCCCTGTGCTAACAAAAAATGGTGTCAGTTCACTTGTCCTTTCCTCTCCATAGAGCTGATCAATGCAAGCTCAACATACTACATTCCTGAGTATAGTTCACAATTCCATGACACTTGCAATATTGAGCTTTATGCAAAACTTACTTGCAGCAGCAGAAAGTGTCTTCGAACCAACACATCTACGCACAACGGACTTGTTATAGTGAACAGCCAACAAACTTCGCATCACGCCAAAATACAACTATCCAGTTATCTATCCTATAATGTGTTTATTATAGTTAAGAATGGAATAATCATACCACCTCACTGGCATAAACAATTCTATCGTTAGGCTCTTCAATTGTCTGACATGAAATAACCAAACGCATCCAGAAATAGACAAACAGATGTATAAAGAGCCAAAAAAACGTAGGAAATTCTGATCAATCAAAAACAGCAATTCAAAACATATACTACCTCTACAAATTTTGCAGACAGAACAGAATAGAGGCATCATTTAGGAAACAATTGTAGGACGGCCATTTCAAATGCTAAGTTTATCCTCTTCACTTCAGTTGATCACCAATATCATCAAAGTAAATGCAATTTGGCAGAATCTAATTATGATGCCCCTAGATACAATAACCTTGATACTTAAATGTACAAATGAAGTAGATACTCAAGATTCAACCAATATATCAACATATTTAACACTATACTTGTATATTCTCGTAGTTCTTTACTTCTTTTTCATATGACTGCGTCCAAGGTGTATGGCTTCCAGTGAGCCAAATCGAAAGACACGAAATACTCCTGAATATTCTCTTCCTTCAGTCAAATGGCCACTTACCCTCCACCTTTCCAACTTAAAAATTATGAAAAACTAAGGTAGAAATATGTTAACATTCAACCTTTCCAAAATCTTCATCATCTAAGAATAGGTTCACCGTGAACCAAAGCAAAAAGCCAAAACAAGAGATCACAGACTCTTGGAGTGCACCGTACACTGCATACCTGAGCTAGTCTCAGATCAACTGGAGTGATTGTATCTCCAGATTCTCCACAGCTCACATCTTGAATTGTATTATTGCCATCCAATCTGGCATCTATCAGCTTATGAGATAAGAAATCAGCTGCATTCATTTGATCAAAGAAGAATTTCTGGCCATGCATATGATATAAGTTCCCACTCGAACCACGTATATTAGCCCCAATGGACAAGCCAGTAGCTCCAAGAAATCCAGAATCAAGATGGCCAGTAGACAACTCTAGAAGTCCTGAAGAAGGAAGCAAATCAATAGATTTCTAATCCTAATAGAAACTATTCGATGAATCAAATTTCTACACCCCTCAAAGCAGAGTGCCTTTAACTTTTATAGCACTTCATAAGAAAAAGCACTGTACGTACCAAGACATAATTACATAACGGTCACAATAAACTATTATGCTACATCATTAACTTCAATTTTTGCAAAGAAAAAAATCCAAACATATTTTATGCAAAAAGGGTGGTATTCACACCCCAAGAAATGTTTCCTTTTGCACATCTAGCATGCAAGTTCTAAATCAGTGTCCAATCAACTTAAACAAAAGCTCCAAGATGTTGTGTGCATTGATAGCAATGAGTCATTGATGCACCCAACGAAAATTTCTATCAGCTTGATTTCAAAAAAACGTGGGCTTATAAATTGAAGTGGAAATGCCCTTAACCAAAACTATTATCCATATATTTTAGCCTCTTTTTCTCTTTTCTTTTCTTGTCTTATTGTGCTTCTCTCTTTCCTTTATCCTTTCTTTTATTTTAAAATATCCTCTCTCTTTTTTGTGTGAGTACATATTATCGGTTAGAATGCCTAGGTATCCTGTGGACACTTAGGGGTGTAATACCAATTGTATTGTTACAGCTTATCACATAGTTGTGAATATTTAATCTTAGTTTGTTTCAGCCTTCTATACCCGATCATTGGGATTTCCCATTCAGCCTTGAATACAATTGCATCTGCAAATGGACATTCCTAGAGTTGGAAGCCGAAAAAGAAAGAAAGAAGAAGAGTAGACTGAAAAAGAAACAGAATCCGTGTAAGGGACCTAGTCAACTAGAACAGCAAAATATAGCAGGCTGACTTATCGCTATGACACAGAAGCCCCTCCCAAGGCGTATTTATAGGTTTATAGTCTCCTCATAAGAACTTACGAGCCCAAAATTCAAAATATACCTTCTTGATGACACAGAATACTAGCACCACAATGTATCTTTACCTGTATTTTTGCTTGCAAGTGACAATGCATTATGAGGTAAAGAAGCACGAACAGTTAGAGTGAGAGAACGGGTCCCTGGATTCTTTTCAGAATCTCTGTCCTCAAATGCAGAAGATAACATCAGTTCATTCCAATCAACTGCATTCGGACTTGGTTCACTCCAATCCACAGAATCCAGACTTGATGCATATGACGTTTGAAGTGATGGAACAGGGGAGAGAGTTTGTTCCAAGCAAGGAGTAGAACCAGTCTGACCACTTCCAAGTTGTGACCCTGGATCAGCATTAAGCAAACGCGGGACATCCAATTTGCTACCCTACATATTGCACATCAGGAATGATCAGCACAACAGACTCTGGTCAAAACCAATAATTCCAGAGAAAGTAAGCTAACCATCTCACATGCATACAAAAGGTATTAAGTTTTTGAAAGCCTTTACAAGGCCAATGTAGACACCTAAATATAGAGGGCTACCAAGACTGCTGTAGAATGGGAGGCACTTCCTACAGCTTTATTTCATATAACAAGAAACGGGTTATGTGTTTCTCATCCAAAGAACTTGAATGTACTACCAACCTCCAGAGAAGAAACCAATCGAGAAGCAGAAGTCAGTCACTAAACCTATTTATTGAAATCCAGCAGTAGCTACTAGCAAGTGAACTGTCTTTTTCCACAAGCCTGTATTTACATCATTTTATGTAAATGGAACCAAATGGATTGGGCACATCAAGGTTTGTCCAAATGGCTTGATAGGACAAATTTGGAAAGAAGATGAAGTTCCCACAAATTTTTATAGGAGCTAGACACCAACATACACATTCACAGAAATGATAACAATGTCCACAATAAACTTAACAATTTCCATAAAGAATCACCTCTTTCACTTCTCTATAGTGCACGAGAACAATATTCTCTAACTGCCTGAAACCAAACAATTGTCAAAGCAACACATAAGATTGGGAAATCCTGAAAAATTAAGGTTTATTAAATAGTGACGCTGTGACAATACTTGTAGAACATAGTGAGAAAGTGAATTTTCCTTTGTCAAGTGCCTGATAAGATACCAATTTCAAATCTATAATTAAAGAAAGTGTCATATCCAGATATGCAGAAGTCACCGAAAAGCATCCAGCACAAGTTTCTTTCCTCCTTTTCTTTTGAAAACTACTTCCTTTGCAATTTGCGGGTGTGCATGTGTTTGCATGTACTTTCTTCTTTTAGTTCCCACTGTTATAATCCAACACGAATTCCTAAGAAAGTTTTCAAATAATAACTGAAGAGATCAATGAATAAATGGAACTTAAGAATGCCTACGAAAGTAATCATCCAAAACTAATTTGGTACTAGAAAAAGTAGTAAATACACAATCTGTAATCATGTACTGCTGTCAATGGATTTTCGATAACTACTTCAATTATCACTGGCTTAAAAAGATGAAAGCAGCAATACTCACTCATGAAGCATCCAATAACTCCGCCTCTGGAAGTTCTCATTATCCTCTCCATGGGCGTAGTAGCAATGCAGGACATCCACACTTCCAGCCTGTTTGAACCAACTCTCAAACATTAAACTTCTTGCTGCTTTTTTTTGGGTTCAGAACAAAACAGAGCAAACCACATCTTGCGAGAATAATCTAAGCAATATTATGTTCACCCCGGAATTTTGTTGGACTACAATTCATAAAGCTGTAGTAGTCAGCGTAACCAGCACAAAACCTGAACAATTGGGTGAGTGTGTCGTAAAATCAAGCTAAAATTAAATCAGATAACACACCACAAAAAGAAATGGCTATGTGACACTGACAGCCATGAACCTTCTTATATATCTAATAGTAATAGATATAACTCACAAAGGTGAGATATACGAGAGGAAGATGTCTGGTTTCCTAATTATGTCATGGTGATTTCAAATATAAAGAACTATGACCCGCTGGCTGGCGTGCCAAGTATGATTTCGAAGCCTTTGTTTACCACTTTCATCTCCATTCATCAAGCCAACTAGGCTCAAGTTCAACAAAAGAGGGCAGTGTGGCTTTCTTACTCTTACCTATATCCCAATCTCTCTGTCTCTCTTGCAATGTTTGTCAACCGAGTTTGTTTAGTGGTAGTAACATAATTGGTTAGTGGGGAAAACAGGTCAGGATTCGAAAGGATTGGGCGACGTGTTTGTTCCTTAATGACCGAAATGGTTCACTATACGACAATGAAGATAATAGGGAAGATTTAAAGCCAAAAAGCCCGATGATTTAGCCTCTCCTGCCATAACATTAGACACAAATGTAAATCCATCGGTACATGGCATACTCACTGGCTAACGTAAACTAATACAAAGTGGAAATTGAAAACAAAAACAGGGAATCTTGTGAATATCAGCTTAGTCACATGACATTTGGAAGTGCTGAGGGATCGTTTAAAAATAATTTATGCAATTAAATATTAATACAAGAAAATATTACGTCAGTAACACATGTCAACTGTAAATATTGTGTTAGCGAAGGTTAAGTATTATGTTTATAATAAGTACTTGACCAAATTTGAGTTAATAATTTTCAAGTATTGGTATCTTATCGTCACTGCTTCATATTTTCCCTCGGTTGGTATCTTTTACTTTTGTTTCTTTTGGAAATTTGTAAGTGTAAGAGATTCTATCATAGTAGGGAGCGGGTTCCTTTCTCGGTGGGATAAAGATTCCCAGCAGAGTTTGACTTGAGAGCACGGGAGCAATGTTTCGAGGTCGATTGGTCACCCCGATAAGAGATTACTGCAACTAAAAGTATCAAACCTACAAAAAGTGTACCCACTGGGGGTAGATCAATTGTGAAATAAGACAAATGCAAGAAGGTCCAGCAATAACTTGGCAACTTTTTACCACAAGTTTTCCAGTTATACATCAAAATAAGCTAACTTACAACTAATAGAACGAACAGCAGACCTTCAACTTTTCATGAGCTTCTTTGATAGTCTTCCCGTCCTTTTTCTTCCTCCAACGGTGACCATCTTTACGAAAATATCGAAGTACTTTTCGATCGAACAGGAACAATGAACCAGCTAAATTAAAAAGGAAAATGAATACAATGAGGGTGGTGTTTGCATATATCACAAAATTTCGACCAATAAGAGAAAACTACTCATTTTTTCCCCACAGCCATCATTACACAAGAATGATGCATGGGGTAAGGAATGTGCAAGCAATAGAGTTAAAACTGTAGTTCAATAAACCAAAACCAAAAAACATCTATATGGCATATATGTCCACATTTTCGAGGATAAAACCACCATGAACTACAACATTGTCCTGTATGTATTAAAGATAGCAACAATAAACAATAAACTGAATTAAGTGTTCATGCGGAAGACTAATGGTGCATTCAATAAGTCACTGAAAAATTCTTGGGAAGCTGCTTTTGGTATTCACTCATTGGTATCCAAGAGTAAGGATAACGAAGATTATCGGGAGTAGATATTACATCCTCCATGCAAACCTATGCCAAAGAGCATTTTCTGTTAGTCCTATTCATGAACACTTCCTCTGTGAGCCTATTCCACTTATTGGTAAAATTCCTAACCAACACAATGAACAAAAAGGCTGCACAACACCAGTTCTTCTTCTTTATATAAGGATCAAGAAAGCGTTATTCCAAAATGGCAATTGAAGAGAGAATATCCATTCTGATCCTTCTGGATGATACCTAGCACATATAACTCTCTCTAAGTACCATTCTTATTCCATGCAAAGCCTTCCATAGCTAACCGGTATGATGATATGTTGTTCTGTGCTTGAGCATTTCGCAGTTAATTCTAAAAGAATCAATTACCAGAGAAGCATCAGAGATTAGTTCGAAAATTGAATCCTTCCATCACAACATTAATTGTGATAACTGGCAAGCAGTTGGTAGCAAAGTGAAATCTAATGATACGTAAAATAAATACATGTGCAAAGGCAAACAAAACAGGAATGCAAAACCAACTAATTTAGTTTTGGAACAGAATTTCTAAATTCAGCAACGGACACGATACTTCGGCTAAATTAGAAGTGAAGACTCTCAGGTTCAGTCCCAAATAATCATTGACTTGACCAATTCCACTTAGATATACAAGATGCCAAAGATATTGGAAGAAGATAAATCCTCCAGTAATGCAAGGATGCAAGGCGCATATATTGCAATAGAAGTTTATAAACTTAGTAAGGGGGACAACCTGATGGCCTATTGGGCGGTTCAGATGTTAACCTAAATTTTTTGTGGTTCTGTAGAATCTCGCAAATTTCCATTGGTCGGAGCCAGCGTTCTTGTGCTTCTTGTAATATTTGATCAAGGTCTACATAAGTCCAAGAGGTGAACGTCAGCGATAAAGAGTACCATAGCACTAGTATAGGCAAAAAAAAGCATATATGACATCAAGAGCAGAATTAACAACGCAAAGAACCCAACACAATGTTTTGATCATCGTAGTGCATAGAATCCACCTTTAACTGGACATCAAACCAACTGCTACTGATTTTATGCATGCAGACAACTGACAAGTTTTTGTGACACACACACACATGCGGATGCACTTAAACTGAGGCTCAGAAGCAATCTATCAAGAAGATGGAGGACACAAATGCACGTAATGACGAAATTTTGACAGCAATCTATCAAGTTCATCGCTAAGCGCGCAAGAGGCGTTTTGCAACTAAACAAATCAAGATTCACATATCGTAAATAAAAAGAAATAAAAAATAAAAAAAACATCAAGAAAAGCGAGCAAGAATCAGGATGAGAGCGAATCCATAAACAGACAATGTCTATGTACTGATACACAACAGTATCCTCGTGTAGAAGAACAGATTAAGAGAGAGAAAACTGACTCAGTGGTTCAGTAGGACCGTAACGCCTGCTTTTAGCCATTATCAAACAGATACTCCAACGGAAACCCTAAGAATTATCCGCGAAACTTGCGAGTTGCGTTGGAGAACGGAGGGAGAGTAACTTCGCACAGAAATGAAGAAGATTACGAAGACAATCAATGGAAGCAGAGAACAAGAAATGAGGTCTTCGAGAAAACCCTAACAGCAATGACTGACGAAAGGCGAGAAAGAGAGAGATGATTTCTCTCTATATATACATCAATACATGCAAAGAAGTGCTTTAGTTTGTTATGGGAGGGAGAGAGAGAGAGAGAGAGAGAGAGGTGGTTAAGTCAAGAGAGTCAAGTTTTGCGTCCACACTGAAGACTGATGAGGCGACGGGGTTTCTCGTCATCTTTTGTATTTTACTTATACTGTTTATGGAATGAATTATGAATGTGACGTCGCAATGGGTTTTATTTCTCTGTGGATGAGCTAACGTCACATCTGGGATTCCCTCGCTCTGGTAATAAGGAGCGGATTGGGTAATTGGCTTGCCTGAAAGCAACATGAGTCTCTCTCTCTCTCTCTCTCTCTCTCTCTCTCTGGGGTCCAGGCTCTATTTGAAACTTAAAGGAAAAAAGAGAAAATCATAAAGAAGGAAAATTAAAGAAAATTGGGTCATTTAAATAATCATCCTCTAGACACTTTGAAATTATGTTTTCATTTTGTGTTTTTTTGGAGTTTTGTTTTCATTCCGACATTCAAATAAACCCAAAATTGCCCTTTATTATATATATATAATGAGAAATTGAGGACTAAAACGAATGTTACATATAGGAGGGGAGAAAAATAGACTAATTTTAATATTTTTGAGATCCTCTCCTGCAATTAAGGGATTTGGGGATAATTGTCAATCCTAACATTACGCTTTACCAATATCGTTAAAAATCCCATGATTTTCTCCTTACTCTCATCCTATTTATACCCAAGAAATAATCTGTAACATCAATATGGATCAACCATTAACGTCCAAAATTTCAACTCTCGATGTCCAAATAATCGTCCCAAACTTCATCGATACCGATCCGAAATCATTGCCCTACAATCCTCCATTCCAAATGACAGCCCTTGCAGCCTCAAATCTATATCAACGCTCTGCTCCATAAATGTCATCGACTTTTTGAAGGGTCCTATGAAATTGCGGTTATTGTTCGGAAAATTGTGAATTTCCAATTTTCAAACAGTAGTCGTCACGCTCTCAAATTTAATAAATCGAAACATAATTAAATCCACGTAAAAAAATAAGAGTCAAATGCATTTCCTTTAAAAAGTCCGATCAACGGAGCATTATGTAGCGGCCGGGTTCACGAGGGTCAGCGGAGGACCCTCCCCACAATTGCAAAGAGCTAAAAGGGGCACTGTCTTATAATCAGCGAAACTGAATGCAATTTGATCCGCCTCGACAGTGCCGAGCGGATGGCACCCTCAGTGAGGAACACGTGTGTGTGGTTCTGGACGAATATGGATTTGAACGATCTTTGTCGAGCGAGAAGTGCCCAGGGTGTGGCATTCTCCGCTTGGCTCTCAGTACACCCTCGGGACCTCCGCCGATCGACGTGCCGAGTGTCTTGGGGCTAGGCCACTCGCGAGCCGAGTCGGTTGACTGTGGATACGTAAGGGCTTGGGATTCACTTGGTTCGGGAGAAGCTTACCAGGCACGCTACACATTCCCCAATGGAGCATTAAATGCGGCGCCACTTACTACGCCATCACGCCGCAATAAAGACGTGGAGATGGGGAATGTCTCGAGGTGATTTGACCACTGAGCCCACGGCCGCGGACGCCATCCCGGCATGGCATCCGTGGGTGTGGGCAGAGGTCACCTCACCCGCCATTCCGGCAACGCTGGCAGTGCGCTGGGGCACCGAGGCGCCATGGACGACGCTTCTACGCCTATAAATACCCCTTTCCACAACTACCACTATGGGGATCTCGCCCCTCATTTAGTACCTTCTTAACTCCTCTATTTCATTAAGTCCTTTGGGGCATTTTCCCCTTCTAAGGATCGACTTAATCGTCGAGTGCCTTGGACTACCATCGTCCGCTAGGGCTATCGACGCCGCGTTGTTCACGTGCGTGCCATCCCCACGGAAGAAGAAGAAAAGGCTCAGTGCTCACCCGCCACCGCCACCCACTCCTACCCAAAAAGGTTCAGAGAGAGCTCATTCCGGGCGGGACCCCCCCACACACACACACACACACATTACAAATTCAAAATCTGACTTTCTAAGCTCGAACCCCAAAATGGTAAGTACCAATTCACATGATTGTTTACATTGATGTTTCAAAACCCAGACCAGACCGGCCGGTTCCCCCGGATGAACCGTCAACGGGACCCAGATGATCCCAAGAACCGTTAATTTCTCAAAACCGGTCTCTTTTCAAAAACTAGCAAGAAATAAACGGTTAAACCGGCAAACCGTTAGACCCGGAAACGGGTCAGTCAGACCGGACCGCTGCAAAAAAAATTTGAATTCCACTTCTAACTGCTGCATTTATTGCTGAAGCTTGACTCCTCTGGATAGTTGTCCACGTGAGCAAGCTCTTAGCCTTTCAACGCACGACTGGTAATGGAAGTACCTCTTCTTTACCTTTTATATATGTTGTTGGTTGTCTTCAAACGTCCAACTTAGGCGATGTGGGATAACTTTACATATAGATTTTCAGTTCTCTCATTTTTCTTATGCCATCTCTCCTTTCCAATGTTTTTTTGTTTCATATTTATTTTTTTACATATTCAATATATACTAATAACATAATTATAACGTCACGGTTCGATAACGGTTCAACTGGTGACCCGTCCGCCCAATCCCTTTTTCGGTTTGGCCCTCCGGTCTGGGTTTCAAAACATTGGTTTACATTTCCAAAAGTCAACATGAAATACTCTCAAGAGTTACATCATCATTTCTCAAAAGTTTTACATGGATGCGATAATCAAATATTAAAACAATGATGCTTCCAAAAACTTCATGTCACGCACGCCAAAGCCAAGCACTCCATGCTTTGTCCATCATCTTGTACCTACAAATTTTAGGTTGAGCTCACTAGCCCAATGGGAAAATCCTCTACTAGTGCTATATTCATGTGGAATGAGATATGCACCAACTCAACAAATAAAGGGGATAATGAATCAAGACTACTCCATTTATACACAAGGCACACTTATATGTGTTTAGAAGATGTCTCGTTTATATGCTAGTATCCCACCGTATCCACATATGTCCAAGAATCTTCTAAGTTTCATATTATAAAGTTCAAGTCTTACCAATACTCAAAGTAAGCCCAAATGTCCTACCACATCATCAAGTGTCCACGAAGTACTCAAATTTCATATTGATACGCTCTAGTCACAAAGCTACCTATGGTTTTGCCAAAAATACTCACAGGAGTCAAAGAATGCCAACCTCCATACCCACGTATCTAAATTATAGAAACGTCATTCTCTTTTTCACAAAATAGTCGCATGTGTTAAACAAGTACCCCAAAAGTGTTCAACTAACCTCTAATTGTCTCACAAGGCAAACTTATACAAGTACCCAAAGGTGTCCCTTACATCCTAAACATGTTCATCATGTTCTCAAGTATCCCTACACACACTCATGTGTCCTTTCATATTCTCAATTCACAAGGCCGTACACATTCATTCTCCAATGCCCTCACATGTACCTATTCACGCGCGCACACACACACACACACCAAGTCTCCAAGAAGTGTCCAAAAGCATATTCGTGTCCCATCGCACCCATTATCTTTGAAAAGGACTTCCTACTTCCAGTTCCAAGGTCCACACGCGCACACACATACTTATACCAAAATGTGCTTGTCACGCCGTCAATTTTTATCATAAATTAATGAACATTTTTCTTTAGAAATTTCTCATAAAAGAACTCATAGAGCAATGCAAAATCACCTTACAACATTTCCTTACATTTTAGTAATAACCTCAATCTCGACACCCAATGCCCATCGGATTGTACATTAAAGATTACATTCTTTTTACAAAGAAAAAGGGTTACAATGTTTCAAATGATCCTTCGTGCCATGATTTTACTATGTCATGCACACCATACACTCCATCTTGCACTTCCAAATAAACCTGAAACAACAAAGGGGTGAACATTCACTTCACCCAGTAGGTGTCCCATTTGGCTTTCAGACTCTGAATAATATGCATAAATAACATGTATTGAATAAGAGCATAAAGTGATAGGCGCGTGAAATCCATATATTTAAGCGCCTAAGTAGGGTAGAGTTAGCGCGTTTGTCGTACATTTAATCCTCATTTTCCATTTTATGCGTGCATGTAGTTGGATTTGGTGTTTTGTGTTTAATTTGTAGGGAATTGAGGTGATTCGGCACTAATCGAAGTTGTTGGAAGGCCATGCACGAGTGTCAATAGTCAGTGAGGCTGAGGAGGCTAAGTGTCGAAGTGGATTTCGCATCGAAGTGATCGTAACCCATTGAGAGCGCTACCCTATTTCTCTGGAGCGCTCAAAAGTGGCACATCAGAAGTCAGAAAGTGAACGAAGGTCCACGAGCTACCAGGGTGTTAAGAGTCAGCGATCAAACAGGGGGATCAGCCGGTCAAACGCTATGCAAACAGTTTGGGAGCGCTACCCCATTTTTATGGTAGCGCTACCAAGAGCTTAATAGACCCAGTAAACAGTGGCATTTCGTGTCTCGCGTAAAGTTAATCTCGTTTTTCCGGATTTTAATTATAACTAGCGGGGGTTTCATATAAATACCCTTTTAACACTCAAAATTAGGGGGGACACATTGAATTTAGGTTTTTATTCTCTTAAGTTCGGCTGCAGTTTGAATTCAACTTTCAACATTCAAGTTTAGATCAGATATTCAGGTTTCCAGCTGTTAGATTGGTGTTTTCGCATGATACTCAAGTTTGTTTTCTTCTTGCAATCAGTGGTATTATCTTATGTTTTATTTTAATTCTTAAAGCATGTCTAGATCTAGATTTAATATAATTTCTGCAATTGTTAGAATCATGAGTGAGTAGTCGTATAGAGTGTGGCTACGGGCGAAGGCGCTTCGCCACTAGACTAATTGATGTTCTACCTCGGGACTAAATTAACTTGGTTTTTGTGCAATTTTAGGAAACAAAAACTCTTCTAACAAACAAAACCCAGGCATCATCGGAATTCGAATGCGCACGGAATCTAGTGACAGGTGGTGCGCATTTGTTAGGAAACCTTTTTCTTATTCTAAAATCAGTGAAAAGAGTAATTGTGGCCCGAGTAAACATTGGTTAGGCTAGTCGGGAACGCTGGGTTCCTTCAGCTGTATTCTCATTTTTAATCTGCATTAAGTAAATTAGTCCAGTAACGTAGTTAATTAATCTAATCAATCAAGGGGTGGCTACCTAAGAGCCGGGTTAAACCATAATTCCACATTTTTTAGTCAAACACCGTTAGTCGTCTTTGTGGTTCGACTCCAGTACTTCTGGATATTGTGCTACACTGGTCGAGAGTCCTACGCTTGGGACGCGTCTTTATTTCTAGTCACCCGACGGGCAAGCATAAAAGCGAAACCAAAATTTACAAGTAGGTTTCTACACTTACCATTTGAAGTAAAAATACTTCTCACATCACCCGAGGACACTCCCACAATCCAAACTTCAAATAATTAACCAATGGATATCCTTTTAGCCACACAACAAACCGTATATACAACTACTAGTTATAACATACCATTCATCGCATCCCCAAATATTTCACACCTACTTACATATACATATGTACTCACCCATCACAAGCTAATCTAAATATTTTCGTGAGTCCACATACCCCGCTTTGCCTACGCACTTATCAACATATTCCATAAGCACTTACGTGTCTCAATAATACTCACATACATCTCAACGTGTCCCATACGTGCCAAGGCATACTACAAGTTCACATACGTACCACAATATCACACTGCGTCAACAGTTTACCCACGTGCCCACTCAGCACATCAATAATCAACATATCGCATCTCATTTATATAAGTTTGCGTGTGTACGTATACTTGATATACTTGATGCCATCTCGATGGTCAATTTCTTCCCATGCGTCACACAACATACACAAAATCGTATATGTATCCACATGTCACACAACATTCAACTAGTATGTCTATGTATTCATAAGTACCCACATGTCAACTAACTATTTAACAAGTGTCTTATCGGATCCTACAAACACTCTCGCGTCCCACGTGTACTCAACAAGTTTCTCTCACATATCCCGCAATACCCATGAGTACCTTGTGTCTCTCAAATACCCATATCTCTCTCAAATATTCCACCAATGCCCATGTATCTCATAAGTACCCATATGAATTCACTTATCAAATTCCGGTCCATTTTCCTTTAATTTATCACAACTCAAGTCCAAATTCATTTCACACATATAAACAACCAAGAGTCCTTATTTAAATCGTTAACCACCTCCACGAGTCTCACCCACAACCTCGCATGACAACGCGAATGATGAAAAGATGTATCGGAGGAAGGAACAAGACATCCAATGATCATGAGAAGAACGAAGAATAAAACTATAGCATTTTCCAACCAGTTGGTGTTTTTGCCTAACTAGTTGGACCAAGACAGAGAGAAGCACAGTTTTTTCAGAAAAATCCCAACCGATTGATGGTTTTTGCCCAATGGGTTGGGCAGAGACAAATTCGAGCGAAATTTTCAAAAGCGCCCAACCGGTTGGGAAAACCCAGATTTTCTGCAAATTTTTTCCAATGCATGAAACTTCAACCCAAGTGTATATATGATGTTATAGGCCAAAAATTGAAAATGTCAAGCAACTAATAGACATAAAAGGGAGGGTAAAACAACCAACAATTGCATCAAACAACAATCAAATCCATAGATCAAGAATCCAAATTGGACAAAACTCACATAGGAGAGAAATGATGGTTTTTGAGCAAGAATTGATAATCGCACTCCAAAAATTGATGGAGGGGCTCCAAGCTACAGTGTTTTCCAAAACAACCATTTCGCAAATTTTATAATTTACTTCAAGCACTCCAAAATAAATTTACTCTTCTCCTTTTCCTCCTTCGTTAACGAGGAGTTTTTTAGTGCCAAGCGGGCACCATCTTACGTGGTACGCGAGTGCACATCTCAGCGGTCCAAGAAACTTTTTGGACGGCCTCGATTAAGAGAGAGAAAGGAGAGAAAAGAGGAAAGAGAGAGAGAGTGAAATAGATCTGGGCCGTATTTTACATTGTTGGCTTGTTGAGCAACTTTGCAATATCTTTCGGATAAAAAAATAAAGTACTTTCACGCAAAAAAAATTATTTTCTTTGAAAAATGTATACGAAAGTATTTTACATTATTGGCTTGCTGAATTGGCTTTGCAATATCTTTCGAATAAAAAAATAAAGTAATTACGCGCATAATTTTTTTATTTTCATTTCATTGCTAAAAAAAATTGAAAAATTTTGTACGAAATAATTTAAACCCAACAACCCAACAATGTAAAATACTTTTGTATAAAAATTTTTACAATTTTTCAAATCAAATTAAAAATGTCTTTGGTAGTTTATTTTGGTGCAAAAGAAAATAAAAAAATTATGCGCGGATTTACTTTATTTTTTTATCCGAACGATAGTACAAAGCCAATTCAATAAACCAACAATATAAAATTATAATTTTTAAAATTTTTGCGCATCAAAAGAAAGATCTCTACTAGAATTTTAATTTGGTGCAAACAAAAATAAAAAATTATACGTGGAAATACTTTTTCTTTATCCAAAGGATTTTGCAAAACCAAAAAAAGAGAGTTAACAATGCCGTTAACAGAGTTGGTGGGTTTAATGGAAGGGAAATATGTGCGACATGGCAACACTAGGGATGTGAGATAGAGGCGTCAGACAGGTAGCTTCAGACAGAGGATCCGCTGCCAACGGAGAGAGGTTTTGGTTCATAATTCCGTTAGGAGTGCCTCAAGTAAATGAGGAGATAATTTTGGAGTGGAATGCCTCCAGTAACTTTTATATTTTGAAAATGGTAATTTTGTAACTTCATTAAATTTTGGAGTACTTGCATCAAAAAAGGGAGCCCCAAAATTAGCTCCCTTTAATGAACAAGGGCGAGATATATACAACATATCACATAGACACAACTAGAGAGAGTAGAATTTGTTCCCCTACCTAAAGATTTATGCTCCAAATGAGTTGAGAAAGCAAAACCATAAGTTCTTGATCTTTCAAACCCGAAATGCCTCCTTTCAAGGCAAAACCAACGCAACCCAAGCTTGAAATCACGTAGAGGAGAAGATTTTATGGTGGAACCTTGAAGGAATTAGGTTTTGGTGGAGCTTTGAGGTGTAACAATGGAGGAAAGTTGAGAAAGGGAGAGAGAGAAAGAGGGGCAATTGTAAAATGAGAAGGAGAGGGTTGATTTTTGCTATGGTGTAAGTATAAAACAAGTATATATACTCCCATCCCTTTACACTTTCACCCCTCAACATCCAAATGTACTTTAAATACACCCAAATGCATTGTACCACTATCACATTGACTCCTCTTAGTCAAAATTCGATTCCTCACATTTACCAAAAAATATTTTGGAAAAATTATGTAAAACACGGGTCCTTACAGTTCTTTAATTCACTTTCAATTCAAGCATGCACACATAACTCATACCGTGTCCAAAATAAATCGTAAACGTCTATGAACAACAAACAAGAGGTATTCGTTCAGGACCAACCCACCCTCACATTCCAATTTGTTCCTAAAACTTCTCTCAAGGTCACAAGTCAACCCTAGTCATTCAAAACACTTTCATTCAATCGCGTGCCACCCATTTGCTCACCCAAAGTCTGTGTCATGTTCACAAAATATTCATCATTATCAAAATTGAGTTTTCAAAGACTTCCAAGTTCATTCCATCCCAAGATGACCAAAAACATCGTAGTATAAGTAAAAAACATGTTTGGAAGTTAAAGGGGTGCCAAAACACAACTCAACAACAAAACAAATTTTCAGACCTAAACTGTGATTTTTGTCCAGACGGGGGTGGTGGCCATCCAGACGGTCGGAACAGAGAGGAAAAGTGCAGACAATTTTCCAGAAAACAGAGCATGTACAACTTCAAGGGGTTTTCGGCCCAAACTCAGAAATTTCATCAAATACATGGTTAAACAACATAGGAGTTCAAATCATCAAAGGGTACCTCAAATTAGTCAACAACAAGGATTAAGCAAGATCAAGTGGGTTTTTAACCCAAATTGCCCACAAACGTGATTTATTTGAAATGGGTAGGAAAACAAGGAGATACACACATATGTGCTCCAATGAACCAAATGAAGATAAAATTAGGAGAAGAGATCCCTAACTCGAAGATTTGAGCTTAAAATCCACAAAACTCGAAACCCTAGCTTCCAAAAACGAGCTCAACCCGAAACCAAGCTTCTTGAGGCAAAACAAACGCGGTTCAAGCTCCAATCTGTGCAATAAAGGTGATTTTATACATGGATCTTGAAGGAGACTTGAAGAAGAGGTGCATTTTGGTGGATTTTAGCAAGAAAATGAAGAAGGAGAGGAGAGGAGAGGAGAGAAGGACGATAGTAACGGGGAGGGAGGGGACTGATTTTGTGGTTCTCTCTCTCTCTCTCTCTCTCTCTCTCTCTCTCTCTCTCTCTCCCCCATTTAACACACATTTCAAAAAATTACACCTCACACCCTCCATTTCACTTGTGTAAACCTAACGAGTCCAAAACTTTAAATTTTCACCCGTTCGAGCACCAAATGAACTTTTAAAACATTCACCACAAAACCCCAGCTTTATTTTCGTAAAAAGATTTTAAAAAACACGGGTCTTTACAGTAGTCCTGCTTTATTGAAGTGGATTGTCCTCACTGTGACTTGAAAATGTAATATGGTGTCGTTCAAAGACCTCGATCAATAACAAGTGTGATCATATATCGATTGCATTAATCCCAATTGTGTTATTTTGTATATTTTTGATAATTATTTTTACCATGATCATTGCAAGGTGGAATTTTTTTTACCATGGCTCAATGAAAAGATTTGTATGAATTAACCATGTTAATAATATTGGAAACATATTTGCTGTAGTTGACCAATACTTTTACCATAGTCATTAAGTGTTTTTTTTAACCATAAAATTGGATTTGGTTTGATATTTTTGCCATGATCTTTTATCATTTTTTTATTTTTACCCTGAAACCGATTACGTGGTTGATATGCTTTACCATGATTCAAATTCTTAATTTAACAATTATTACCATGTTTACAAATGAATAATTTTTTTTACCATAAAAACTTTGATATGTGATTTTTTATTTTTTATTATCATGATTCATGTTCTAGAAAGATATTATATTTACCATAGTTTTTGACTAGTTGTAACATGTTTCTCATTAAAATTTACCATGTTTGTTTTGCTTTTTTACCATGTTTGTTTTTTTATTTTTATCAGAACCTTATGTGTTATTTTTTTTACCATATCTTCTATAAGAGAGCCGCTACGTGGGCCTACATAGATAAGACGTATGTACAAGGAGAGCGTACATACTCTTTATCTATATATATAAGCCCGCGCAACGACTATTTTGTTATTTTTACCATATTTTTATCATTTTTTTAGATATGGAGTTTGTACGTAACAAAAGAGATATTTCTTTATTTTTAAATAAAGGTTCTGGTAAGGGGATAATTGTTTGTTATCACGTATTGCCTAACATAACCATGATTTTTTTACTAGTTACAACCATAAAAATCATCACTAAATTCTGAATCCCCTCATTATTTCAAAATTCCTTTATTTTAGGCAACAATTATCCCTTTATTTTAGGCAATAATTATCCCTACTCATTTTGAAACCCCCAACAATCTCATTTAGTCCATAATTTTTGGAAGTCCCAATATAGAATCCCTACAAATTCGGAAATGATTTAGTTATAGTATTATCTAGTATTTATTTATAAATATCTATCTATATCACAATGAAAGGGTAAAAAAGTTAAATCACCCTAAAAGAAGATGGAAACATAACCTTGAAATGTGGGCTGGATGAAAACATAAATGGTGTCTAGAAAGAGGAGGATTATTTAATTACCTCAAGAAAATTTGAGAGGAAAATTGAGTAGTGCCCTCCTTTTTTTATAAGTACCAAACAAATAAATGAATTTTTTTAAAAAAACTAACCCTTTCTTTTCACATCTTTCCATAAGTTACAAACAGACCATAAATCGCGAGTTGGGAAGAAAACTATGGGTATATCATTTGTTATATGTGCACACTAAATTGTACGAAATCAATTTTAAGGTTCCACGCAAAATATTAGATTTGTTCTAGTTGATTAATTATATATGGGTCTTGCTAATGTGTGCCCAATTGGTATATAATAAGCATACAAAGAAATAAATAAAACAAACACTTCAATACACATTTTACACTTTTCTATACCCCGATACATTTTTCACACATTTCAATATACTTTTTCAATCTTAACGTGTGCGTATTGGACACGCATTAGCATTTTCCATTATATATTTAGTTCTTATAAAAATTCAGCTCATTCAAATATAGATAAGAGCTTGCTTGGTTTTCATCTCTCAAATTTTAGGGACAAAATTAAATAAATTGATTAAGTTGTTATTGATATCCGAATGAGATGAGTTTTTTCCAATATCTTCAGAATAATATTTTTAAGTAAATTAAACGACTCAGATAAAATTCCGAAATGAGGGGTTGATCCAAAAACTGGCTTTTAAGTTTGTTTTCTGGATTGATGTATTATAAGAGAGTAATTTGTCTCATAAACAATGCAACTATAGGTACCGACGAGCAAGGGACCAACCATGAATCGACGGGCATGCGGGGCCCACTCCGGGTAATGGAAAAATGGAAGATTGAATCGAGTATCAACACATATCGAATTGAGCTGATTTGTCGCATGTCACTCCTTTTTTTTATATTTCTTTGAACGACTCAGATCATCTGTGCAGGACTCGGAGAAGGCCTTGTGTGCCGTTGGTTCATAGTTGGTCCCTTTAACTTTTTTTGTCTCATAAAACACAATAAATTAGTTTCAAGTTTAAGTGAATTTCGTGCTTCAACCCTTAAATATCGCACAATTACAAGAGAAAAACTTGAGTGCAAATAGAGTATGGGTGATGTGGTATTCTCTCGGTGCATTCGGGTCGTCTAAAAATTCATCTGACGGTCTGAATTGAAATATGCTTTTTTTATTTTAATTCGGACTATCGGTTGTAATGTTGGATTGTCCAGATACACTGAGAGAGTACCACGTGATAACCTCACGTACCCAAATTCTTATCTAAGTACAGAATCTGCACCAAATTCTGTACTATAGTCGGGCACTTGGGCTCTTTGGTTGGAGGAGCTGGTGGATTGCCCATGGGCCCGACATTACTGGTCCGAATATGTCTCCATCTTTGGGTCCCATATGTCGACTGTGTTTAACAGATTACAGTCCTTTTCCTGTAATTTTTTTGTCAATTTAGGTTCATGTGTATAATTTCTAAATTGCTTATATCTATCAATCTCTAATGTTTCCTATAATTCTAAAAAATTATTTAAAATAAATACTCTTAAGGTCTACTGTATCAAACAGCATGCAAATGCGATATAAGAAGTATATAACGTCATAAATTTGAAAGTATAAATAATCTTTTGAGGTGTCATAAAATAATAAAAATGAACAACAAATATAGGATGAAGCAAGGGCGACGCTACATGGAATGTTGTGGGTGCAAGTGAAACCACTAAACCAAACCAAACCAAACCAAGCCTTATGTCCCAATCAATTGGGGTCGGCTACATGAATCTTTTTTCTCCATTGAGCTCTGTCAAATGCTATTTCATCGCTTAAACCCAGTATACTTAGATCTTTGCGTACTACCGCATCCAAAGTCAGTTTGGGTCTTCCCCTCCCTTGTGCGTTTCTACCCAAAGTTATCATATCCACTCTCTTAACTACTGCATCCGCTGGCCTACGATAGACATGCCCAAACCACATTAACCTATTTTCCCTTAACTTCTCCTCTATAGGTGCTACACCCACCATCTCGCGAATTGTTTCATTTCTAATCCTATCACGTCTAGTCTTACCACACATCCACCTCAACATTCTCATTTCCGCTACACTTATCTTATTCACTTGTTGCTTCTTAATAGGCCAACATTCTGTCCCGTAAAGCATCGTTGGTCTTATGGCAGTTCTATAAAATTTTCCTTTCAATTTTGTTGGTACCCTCTTGTCACACATTACACCCAAGATGGCCTTCTCCACTTAAGCCACCCCACTTGGATCCTATCGTCACATCATCTTCAATCTCTCCATCTTGGCTAATAATAGAGCCTAAATACCTAAAATGGTCCCTCTTTTTTGGTATCTCCCGATCTTGGATCATCACTCTTTTCCTCATACTCATTTACGGTATCACTAAACTTGCACCATATACTTTCGGTTTACTCCTACTTATCCGAAAGCCCTTAGACTCTAATGCTTCCGCCAAATTTCTAATTTAGTCTTAACACCACTAGCCGTTTCATCTACAAAGACAATATCATCTGCAAACAACATACACCATGGGATATCCTCCTGAATATGCCTAGTCAATTCATCCATAACTAATGCGAAAAGATGCGGGCTCAAGGTCCCACCGCGGTTGTGCAATCCCTACTTGTGATGGGAAATTCACTCGTTTCTCTGCCAGATCTAATGGCGTGGATCGCACCTTCATACATGTCTCGACCACGTCAATATAGCCTCGGTCACTCCGCTTCTTCTCCGAACCCACCATATAATGTCTCTAGGCACCCTATCATAAGCCTTTTCCAAGTCTATAAAAATCATATGGAGATCCTTCCTGGATTGATCACGTGTCTTTCTACCAATCTCCTTAGTAGGTAAATAAGCTTCCATAGTTGATCTCCCGTGGCATGAACCCAAACCCGTTTCTCCCGACAATCGTAGTCACCATCCTCAATCGATGCTCGATAACTCTTTCCCCACAACTTCATCAGATGACTCATCAACTTAATACCTCTATAGTTGTTGCAACTTTGGATATCTCCCTTTTATTCTTGTAGATAGGTACTAATGTGCTCCTCCTCCATTCGGCATCCTCCTAGATAAAATAATCTTGTTGAACAATTTTGTCAACCAAGTCACCCCAAGTCACCTAGGCTTCTCCATACTTCAATGGGGATACCATCAGTCCTAAGGCCTTACCCTGGTTTCATCCTCTTCAAAGCCTTGGCCACTTCGAACTTTTGTATCCTCCCATAGAACTTCAGATTCTATTTTCTCGCTAGGGACAACAACTTCCTCCTCACCAAAGGTTCCTTCATGTTTCTAATTTAACAACTTCTCAAAATACATCTTCCATCTATCCTTGATCTCCTCATCTTTCACCAACACCTCCTAATCACTACCTTTTATACACTTAACTTGAGAGAAGTCTCTAGCTTTCCTTTCCTTAGTTTGGCGAGTTTATATATATTCTTTTCTCCATCCTTACTATCAAGTCTAGCATAAAAATCATCGTAAGCTCTCAACTTAGCCTCACTAAATCGCCTTCTTAGCTTCCCCTGCTTTTCTTTGTACCTCTGAAATTGTCCACATTCCTGGTCCTTTTTTCCCACTTTTAAAGCAATCCTTCTTGGCTTTTACCATGGTTTGAACCTCGTCATTCCACCACCATGTCTCTTTAGAGCTTGGACCTTTCCCCTTCGACTCCCCAAGAAGTTCTTTTGATATTCTTCTAATCCCGTCGACCATTGTATTCCACATCTTATCACTATCACCTTCTCTTCCCCACTCCATCTCTTGGCCCATACGCTCCTGAACACCTCTAGTTTCTCTCCTTTTAAGAACCACCATCTAGTCCATTGGGCTTCTAGTTTCTTTTCTCGCCTCTGATTCCCTTTGAGACCAATATCTAACACCAAAGTCTATGTTGTGCCACTAGGCACTCTCCTGAATGACCTTACAATCCTTACATAACAAGCGTCTGCGCCTCTAACAAGGAAGTAGTCGATTTGGCCACATTGGCTCCATCTTAAAGGTAATTAAATGTTCCTCACGCTTCTTATAGAGAGTATTCCCAACTATAAGGTCACCGGCTTTACCGAAAATCCAAAATCCTCCTACCACCTTCATTTAGGTCACCAAATCCAAATCCACCATGTACCTTCTCATACCCTTTGCCTTTGCTTTGCCACATGACCATTGAAATCTCCTCCTATAAAAGTTTCTCTCCCGCAAGGTATCTCTTGAACCACATCATCCATCTATTCCCAAAATTGCTCTTTGGTGAGGTCATCCAAGCCTACTTGGGCATAAGCACTAATAATATTCACTATGCTCTCTCCAATCACAAGCAACTAAAATAATCCTATCTCCTTTCCTCGTGGTGGCTGTGACTCTTGAAGTCTTTAAGGTGCTTATCTACTATGATGCCTACCCCATTTCTATGCCTATCCTTACCCATATAATAAAGCTTATACCGCATTCTCTTCTATCTCTCTAGCCTTCTCCCTACCCACTTAGTCTCCTCAAGGGCAAGCTATACTAATTCTCCTCCTAATCATGGTATCAACTAGCTCCCTAGTCTTGCCCAAAAGTCCCTATATTCCAAGTTTATTTTTATCCTATAGTCTTGGGCTAGCTTTTACTGCAAGGCTGCCAAGTCCGCACGCCATGAACCCTCCTCGCTTCACTTATCACCACACCTCTCCGACCCATGTGGCTCTTTGCCCATTTTTCAAAGCACTGGCCACAACGCGTGCCGCTTAAAGGAACATAAGCATGTCTCGTTGTATAATTAAGGTTCATGTCATAAGGTTCTCGACGGGTTTTTTTTGTGCCGGGTCGTCTTTTACCTAACGCACAACCCCTCCTCTCCTTTTATCCGGCTTGGGGGCCTTTGAGATCCAAAGATAAGGCTTTAAGAACGTCACAGGCGGAGTTGTGCAAGTGAAACCACTAAAATTTAAAAATCGTGTACTACCTATATAATATTTTTACTTCCTATATTAACATCTCTTTCTATTGAACCCAGTAAACTTTTCTTGTGAACCCAAAGATCTTTTGCAAACAAATTGGGCCCTATAGTGAGTGAGCTCACTACATGCGTGTAGTGAACTCCCTCAGCCGTCCAATCCGAGATAAACGGTTCGGATCGTCTTACACTTTAAAAATCACTTTTATATCAACTTTAACTCAAATTTATTAGAACCGTTGATTTCAGATTAGACGGCCGAGAGAGCTCACTAAATGCATGTAGTGAGCTCACTCACTACAGGCCCCCAATTCAGCATCGGGGAGAGGGGGCGAATGTGCTACTTGGATGGCCTTTTGTTACATGTGGGATAGAAAATAATACATTGGAATTGTATCCTCACACAATTAAAAGTTTTGAGTCTAGATGAGTGACACCTAACTCCGTATAGCATATAAAGGAGTACCTACATAGTGTCAGAGGACTCTGTCTATTAAGTGGAGGATAATATGTATATGATGATAAATAAGTTTAGATATCAATACACATTTCACGGATATCAATACATTTTTCTTGGGTATCGATACACTTTCTACACATTATCCTCCGTTCTAAGGGCACATTTTCCTAAGTTTTTTTGGTACTCTTTTGAAACCCAACCAATTATATTACTAGAAAATGTTTGGCAATAGGATTTTCAATTTTATAGAATTGCAGACAATAAACTGCTTTGAAAGGTGAAACCTCTGCCTGCATGTGCTGGCGTTGCCACTGGGATGAAGAGAGTACTATTTCTTGCCAACATGAAACATTTTAGATCGGTCATATAATTGTATGATGATATCATTATTGTCATTAGAATAATTGAAATCATTAATTTATAGACGTGATTTCATCACATTGTGGCTTTAGAATTATTGGTCGGTACTTGTTGATTTCACTGTCTTCAAATTGAACAAGTATTTTCATAACTAGACTTGATGTTTATTTTATGCAAACAAATTAAGTGAAAATAAAATTCACCTACAATGGGAATAAGTTTGGCAGGAGGCGCCATGTCCATATGCAGTTGTCTGGTTTACACAGGAAGGCAATCAAGCTGGGATTGAAACTTACTGCCTAAATACTACTACTGTTGATTGAAATGTCTAGAGAAAAGATGGGAAGCCAACTTCGCCATCACACCATGAATACTGGTTTAAATTTGATTTAGACTTGTGAAATGAAACATTCAAATTTACTACTCACAATAGGAAAAGGGCTTTAAATTAGAGAGAGCCACCTCAATACAAGATTTTCAAAGAATTCTAGTACAACATTAGGAATCCAAATATTCCAGACTCACGGTGTCGATCCTCAATCCAAATTCGTTTCATGCATGGAGCCTGGCCTTAATGAATTGTCCTGAAAAGAGATGGAAAGAAACAACCCAGTTACTATGGCAATAACCAACTCGGTCCCAGCTCAAGACATAATTTTTCAAATTCAGGGGTATGAAAGTGACGTCGCAATCTCTAACACAATATTTGGCTAAGCGGGTCTCTGAAAGCCGTAAATAAATTAAGTGATGAGAAAGAAACTTAGACTGACCTTGATACAAACATAAATGTAATGGACATCCGGGTTCTTTCCAAGAGCTGCTTCCAATGAGCTTCCATCATACTCCAACGGAATGGGAGAGGTCAGCTCCCATTTCTGATGTCCAGAACTTTCTCTTGACAAGAGTTTTTCTGCTACAGTGGTCACAATCATCCACAACAAATGCAGTATTCATAATCTTATAACAATACCAATGAGGCACAAGAAGTCATACAACAAGACAATGACATCAAAATTGCGTAATTGCAAAACGAATTGGGGTTATGACCAACTTTCTGGAGTGTGGCAGGTCCTAATGAATGGATTTAATGGATCTTTCTTTAGCCAAAAGGTGACGGAATATAATCAATGTAATCATATGTTTCAACATGGCTTCAACATGACATCTTATCACCTGTTAAATAAATGAGCATGAATTTAAGACGATAACCTTAATCTTGTTCATACGTTCTTCTACAAATGTGAATGTGTATTGGGATGACAGAATATAAAAGAGTGCGTGTTTGTGAGCACGTGTGAAAGAGAAGCTATAGAAACCATCCCTACTTCAAATCATCAAAGGAACTATGTATTCCGACTTACACTTGAGTTATCAAAAAATATATACTTTACAGGTGCACTTGTAATCTTGTATATGTTCAGGTCCTTCAGGAGATGCATGGAACAAATTCTCACGAGATTTTTTTTAATGAGAAGATTTGGGGTTTAGAGAGATAAGGGAGATAAAGGAGTCGAGCATAGGGGATGAAAAGATTCTGTTATAGTGCTTTATGATTAGAACAATCTGATTCAAAGAAATTCTTACAACAATTTTTTAATGCAAGTTGTATGATTAAGTCATCGTAATTGAATTTATCCAAATACTCATTTTCAACCAATCCACATAATTTTTCTTATGACATGATAGTCTGAAAGTAAGTTTTTCTCAACTTCAACTTAAAAAATTGAAAGGGTTATGTTTTCTAGCCAAATCACTCACTTGGAATTTTGGATTGAGCATTTAAGTGAGAAATGGAGAAAGAAATGCTAAAATGAAATTTTCTTGTTCATTATTTCCCTTTTTCTTATCTCACCATCCACATGGGCCGTTAATCTGAAACAAATTCTTTTGTTGTGGTTTTTTTTTCACACTTTTTTTTTTTTCTGAAGTAACACAATTTCTACTCCTATGTAAAAATGGTAAGAGAAACTTGACCATCTGTGTCGGGTGAATGTATTTGTAACACAAATTGGTGGAACCATTATGCTATGTTGCAATCTACCACAAACGTAACATCATCAATCTGCAAATTAGTTTTGGCCAACCTATCACGTGAAGTTTTATTGTAAAGGACCATGAATCTCTTAGCAAGCGTAGACGATAACTTGGTGCTCCATATGTAATCTGCACAGCAAGTGAGAAATCATGTAAAGAACAGAAACCCACAAAGCTGTAGTAGATAAGCAGGAGGGGAAGATAATTATTTGTGAACAAAATCAAACTTTTCTAGTCTAGAATAGAAAGTAAGGAACTATTACCAGAATATAAACTCCTTTATCCTTGAGAACCCTATAGATTGTCATAAACGGCTTCAATATTTGAACAGAGTGAAAATGAAAAAAAAAAGCAGAGAGGAAAAAAGGCCTAATGGTGGCATCAATTTCATCGTACCTTCCAACCTCCTCAAGCATCTTTGCAGCATTTTGTCGTGAATTACTGCCGCACTACAAATACAAGTTTCGGTTGAGTAATTAACTCTCAATGTAATAGAAGTATTACCATACACAAAACTCACCAAAAGGGAATCTAGAGTCCCTGGAAACACCACAAACAAATTAACATCAGGATGGATTCAAAGCCATTTCAACATCATGCAACTCAGATCAAATAAACCAATACGGAGAGAGAACGAAAGAACAAATATGTCACATACCTTTATCAATAACAGCGTCAAAGGAACATGATTGAAATTCACTCATATCTCGGACATCCATTTCAATATCTGCTAAATGTTGAGGAAACTGCAGTTACGATATGCAGATCATCATTACTGAACTTTCTAACAAAGACAGAAGTTGCAGCTGTTTCGTGCAATGCTCCTGAGCACATTTTCCTTCTTCCCTGATTGTATGATTATAAGCCTATATGGATCTCTAAAATTTTAGATTTCATATTCATTATATTCACAGGAAGGATTAGTGCCTCGAGACATAAGACCACGTGCATAATACAACTGATTTCAGACCTTAATAGATCCACGTCAACTTCAATCAACTACAGGACCATGTATTCAAGTAATACTAATGAACCACAAAAGAAACTACATATTTGAGCACTTTGAAATCTAAAAGCCAGAGATTCTTTCTACGCAAAATCAAAGAAAGATACACTTCAGCTGCGGACGGTTGATGTATTTCTTCTTCATGGCGTCAATCACTACTGAGGATACATCAACGTTGACAACATCCGTATACCCATCATCAACCATTCCTTCACTAAATGCTGCAAACATAGGCACCGTGATTAGTTAATACAAATACATCCGACATGCATTCCCCCTTAAAGGGAAGATCAACAGGAATTAACATAGAAAACCAGCAAAACACGATGAAATTTTCTCATAATTTGCCACCATCGTGGTTCCTTATTAAGACTTGTTAAAAAATCAAACTCAATCCGCGTCCCAGATTTCTACAAAAATGTCTGCAGCAAATTGTCTATCCATATCAAATTAATTAATAAAAGTTTGATATTTGGGATGGTGCAATTAGTTCAAGAAACAGATCATGGATGGACTCTGCTTAGAAACATAATTAATTACCAGAGATCTAACAAAAAAGCTCATAAAATACATTAGATTAATAATGCAATAAAGATATATAGAGAACCACGTAAAATCTTCTTCATTTGATACGTCATTAAAACTCGTTTGCGAACACCCAAATTGGACAACCACGTAAAAATCTCTGTGTCATTCTTTTCTTTGTTTTGAATTGCATAGAAAACAACGAACGTAAATGTACCCAAGATACATAGTCCATATAAATGTTTATGTATATATATATACACACACACACTCGGTTAAGGAAGTTACCAGAGTTACCGCAGCCGACGACGAGGACACAATGGAGAGGAGGATGGGGAAGGTAGAGATGGAGGAGGGGAGAGAGAGAAGGGTACTTTTGGTACCAATCGAAGGGGCTTGTCTCTTGTGCGTACCTGTTGTCCCAGTACGATGGCTCTCCGTACGCCTGCGACGTCGTTCCCAGCGTCATATTTCTCTCTTTTCTAAGTTGAAGAATTTTCTGCAATGGCGATCTAAGAAGAAGAAGATGATGATGTCAGTGAAAAGGGCAGCACCAACATTTGAGGAACACTGGAGTAGTTAGCGCTGTCTGTCCTTTTCTTGGATGGGACAAGTGTGCACATCCCAAATACACCTCCCACGTTGTTCGGTCAACTCATAAATACTCCTACTACTTTTAGGCTTGGTTTGGCTAAATCCAAAAAACTGGTTTTTGGTTTTTTTTGTTTTGTCTTAATTTATTCAAATTTTTTTTTGCATTTGTTAGTTTTCGGTCAATTTTTTGTGGTTTCTTGGCTTCTCTCGACGAGAGGAATCTAAAGAGTATAAAATTATTAGCTAAACTTAAAGTTTTGTAAATAAAGACGAAGAATAATCCAAAAAATTGGTTTTTTGGCTAAATTTTTCGTCTTTATTCACAAAACTTTAAATTTGGCTAATAATCTTATACTTTTTAGATTTCTCTCGTCGAGACAAAGCCAAGAAACCACAAAAAATCGACCAAAAACTAACAAATGAATTTTTTTTTTGAATAAAAACAAAACGAAAAAAACCAAAAACTAGTTTTTTGGATTTAGCCAAACCAAACCTAAATTTGTCATTGGTGCCAGTGGTAATATTTTTACGAAATTAATACTCCTAACTATGACTGGTTTCGTACATTAATTGGTTTATTTTAAAAAATATTTATAGTTATAGTAGTAGTTATTTACAGAAGATTAAAAAGTAAATAATATAACCTACAAAACGGGACAGTGACCATGTACAGGTCTGTACAAAAAATCTCCAAAAAATGGGACAATGTCCTTGTATATGTCTGTACAAAAAATCTCCTATAATTTCTAAGTAACAAAATCAAAACTTGACAAATACAGTGGCCTTGTTCGTTTTCCTATTTAGTTTTAGTTTTGATGACATCATCAATTTCCTTATTTCTCTCTCTATCTCTCTCCACTCATTACATCTGCTGGCATCATCAAAACTAAAATAAACTAAATTATCTAACCAAACACAACCAGTACTATTTTACTTCGTATTGTATTAGTTATCTTAATGCATGAGATAACTTATTCACTCCTAAGCTCTGAATCTCACCTTTCAAGAGTGTCTCTCACACCCCAAAAGGCCTACAAATGTAACACATAGTAATAATCACATGGGTCACTTTTTGTCTCTATTCTTTTGACTTCCCCCTTTGCACCATCACTAATGCGATGGACAATAATAATCGACTACAACACCAATCACAATAGTTTACGTGACATTACATGGTTGGTGATTACAAAGTATTTTCAAAGTGTTCGTTCCCCTATTACTAATCATATATATAGTATCGAGTAAGTTGTTATTGTTGATTATTGTGTCTTTAGCATTGTTATTGTACTAAATTGTTTTGCTCTCATAACTTTATGGACTTCTTTTTGGTCGATTAGGAAGAGAGCAGGGGTGAAACTACATTGAGGGGGACTGGCATGAGTCAACCCTGTTTCATGAACGATGCTAATTTATACTTATGGATTAGGATTTAATCAGTACCCAAACAACTTGATATTTCATTCAAATGAATAGCAGCTACGAGTTACATACAACAACACTAAGTAATAAACATTTTGATGGATTTATTTCTCTCTCCCTTTATTATTCATCTCCTTCATTTAGTGGAACGATTAAAGTCAAGTGCAACTTATTCCAGTTTTCATCGTATTCAATGACAACTGAATGACCATTTTTACTAGTTCATCGTGCTAATGTCTTGTTGAATTATCTACACCATTTTTCCTATTTTGCTTTGTATTTCTTGGTCTTTTCAATTTTAGTCTCGATCTAGTTTTTTCAAATTTCCCTTTACTCGTGAATTTGGTTTGATTAGTTATGTCAATCCTCATAAATTGTCACACATCAACTAACCCCGCTAAACTTTCATTTATTGTCCTTGTATATTTATATTTTTTCATCCTTGGTTGAACTTTTACAATCACTTCCCACGATAATTTTTTTGGGGTGCTTTGGAAGAACCAGACAAACCAAAATGAGATGCAACCACAATGAATTTTAAAAAGAAGATGTTATACTCTAAGATTGCCTACACCTAAGACATCTTTCTAAACAAAAATGGACTTCACAGCATCCAAATAGTCTATTTCAATCTTAATCTTCGTCGTTCCTTTTCGTGTGTGATAGCAAGTTCTCAATAGATATTCCATTACCTCACCTCTACGACAGAAGTTACTATCCATGATATTAAACCGACACAAATACACAACACACAATTATCATTAGCTCAATTCTATAACTAATTCAAAAACAATTAGCAAATAATTCTGACACAAATTTTAACCATTTTAAACAATATTATTAGTTTTACCATGTGTGATACATTATTTAGTAATTTTTTTACGAGAAAGAGTTAGAAGTTTATTAATAAAAAATATTACAATCTACTATCATATTTAGTTTCGATGTGCAGCTACCACGATAGTACCATATTTAGTTTTAATGTTATGGTTGGACAGGAAAGATGTGGAACGTGGTGGGAACGGTAGGAGAGAGTGGCCCTGCGGATTTTTGTTGATGTGGTCAATAAATGGTAATTAGGGTAGATTGCTTTAGTATTCATGTATATACCGTTATGTATAATGTGTGATTTAGATTAAATGTGTAGTAAATGTGGTTTAATTACGATATCTAATATAGTATTGCAAGATGTGTTTTAGTGAGGAAGGCTGTGATTGGGACAAGTGGCATGAAATGAGTGGGTTGTCATTACAACTTTAAATGGTACATGTGACCTATTGATATTCCGATGTGTCTAAAATCTAAATACAGCAATGCGTATTCAAAATTTTGATCAATTAAGTCCTTCCCCATTAGTGGCAAATCAATCTCACAATTGTACAATTCTTTTTGTATGTAAAGACATTCTAATCCAAAAAAGAAACCCTTATTTGGAAACCATTCGAAATTTCCATGGCTTATTCTTGAAGTTATGGGTTAGTAGAGGAAATTGTCCATCTCATACAAAGAAATTTCCTATTTGAATTTCTCATTACTTATTTTATACTATTTATGGATCTGTGATCTTAGAACCAAAATATATAGAAAGTTAGAAACATAATTTTGACAAATCTTTGTATGAATTCGATAGACTATGGAAGGAATCACATATAACTACAACACACATAATTGTCCATTCACCTTTTCCCATTTGCTCTCTCAAACAATAAAAGATTAGAGAAAAAAAGAATGTGTGCAAAATCTTGAAGGCAAATACTAGGAGTTGTTGGTGACGTTGTGCGGGAATCTCGATCCGGTCTTTGAAGAATTTGTCAAGGAATGTGATTTGTATAGACATTCTTATCATAAGTTATACTGAAGAGCGAAAATCTTGAAGGAAAATAAGTGTTGGTCTTCAAACCATATTCCGTTTCTTCGTAGACACTTCATTGTTGAATACTGATTCGCAATCTTTTTCAACTTTCACTTATTTTGATTTTTGACTTACACTTATTTAATTTGTTCAATTTGTGCATCGCACGGGTCCAGATGATAGCAACATATGACGCAACATAGAAGATCCATGCCTCTTCTTCTTTTGTGTGCAACAAATTGAATGATCATGGAAACAACATAGAGTTCTTCCGGTTGAAGCAATTAAGGTTTTAAAAACATGCAGTTAATTACATGATGTTTCCAGCAATACTTAAAGGACTACCTTTGGATACCGTTGTACCCTAATATATAGGTGAGAAGAAAAATTGCATGCGTATTGGTTGGTTCCCATTACGTATCCTTTTTTGGTTTACAATCATGTATTTGACCGCTATAAGTGATTTAG
This sequence comes from Vaccinium macrocarpon, assembly GCA_022606695.1. Lineage (NCBI taxonomy): Eukaryota > Viridiplantae > Streptophyta > Magnoliopsida > Ericales > Ericaceae > Vaccinium > Vaccinium macrocarpon. The sequence continues at coordinate 309,294 of CM040175.1, read as the reverse complement.
GCAATAAAATTTTTGTTATAAAAAATAATTTAATAGTAAAAAATAGGGGTGAAAGAAAAACCAAAAAACTGAAAAAAACTGACCGATCGGTTCGGTTTTCTATCGGGGGAAAACTGTGTTAGTTGACTTCGGACCGAACCGAACCGAAAAATTATCGGTTCGGTCTCGGTTTCCTGGAAATTGGTTTGGACCGAACCGAAACCATGCCAATTTGGATCAAAATACCCTGAAACCACCCCTACTTGGACCGAAAAAAACGATCTTAACCCCCCAAAAATAACAAATCCTAGCTGTCGATCTTAATCTTAACGCCGGACCGAAAAAAACCGAAAAAACCAAACCACCCCGAACCAATCGGTCCATTATTATTTTTAGTCGGGATCGGTTCCAAGCAAAACCACCCCAAACCGATCGGTTCTGTCCGGGACACCCCAAGAACCGAATCGAACCGACTGATTTTCACCCCTAGTAAAAAAAACTCACAACCAATTCAGTTTGTGCAAAGCACTGGTAAACTAATTAATTATTTGGCCTTAGAAATCTAACAGAAAGGAAGAATTATTCTCCACAAATGTAAAAACATAGGATTATATATGCAACACTAGAGGCCTATAAAAAAAATAGAGATATTTATAGGTTGACAACTTACAACGAAAATGTTACATTAACCTAAAACCTTCTCTTATTTATTTTCATTTTAATTTTCATGTTATATGTGCATAGCATGGGTTCAGTGCTAGAGACTTATGGGTTTACTCCTATCTAAGGTCTCAGGTTCAATTTCCCTTGCCAGGAAACTCTTAGGGCCACTGGGGGGTAATGTCTGATCGTTACCTCCATTCTCTAGGGTCCTGGAATTAGTCGAGCTGCTTGTAAGCTAACCCGGAGATCCGATTATCAAAAAAAAAAAAAACCACTTCACCCTGTATATAGCACGGGTTTTTCGCTAGTTGGATGGTAATTCAAAACTCAAAATCGACAATACAAAAAGTATAGGAGCACAACTTCTAACACAATCGCTCTACACAATTGCTCTAGGAGCCATTTGAAATTCGTGGGTCCTGAGTTGCTTTTTGACATTGTATTTTATAGCATTGCTCTTTACATCAAGCTCAAAAAGGTTAGAGGTGTTAAAGGTTTTTAACACTCCTACCAAAGCTAAACTATAGAGAGGGATGAGATTATTGTTGGATTAAAAATATGGACATTGTTACAGTTCGTTTGGAACTTGTGGAAATGAAAGGAAAATAAAATAAAATGATTAAAGGGGAAAGTGTAAAGAAAATGTACTATTTTTTAGAACTTAGTTTTTTCATTTTCTTCCCACTTTCTTTCTAAAGCATAAGGAGGGGTAATTTTTTAAAATTTCTTTACTTTCTATTCCTTGGATAATAAATTTTTCTTTCCTTTCTTTTCCTTTCCACATGCAACACAGGAAAGAAAGGAAATGAAATGAAAAAACATTTCCCCTTGTTTGGTTTGAAAGAAAATTGGAGGAAAAAATTATAAAATAAAAATCAGACACATAAAATTTTCCTCCACTGTTCCTTTTGTTTCCCTTTCTCTCTCTCTCTCTCTCCCTCTCTTCCCCCAAACTGGGCGTAAGTTGTTAACTGGAAAAATCACAACTATTACTGGGGGTACTTTGTGACATAAATCAAGTTATAGGATATTCTATGTAATTATTGTAATATATATTTGCTCCTGAATTTCTATGTAATTATTTCAGAATCTGGAACCAGACCAAAGTCTCAACCCGAGCAGGTATCCCTCGCTTCGCCCCCTCTTCTCTCTCTCCCTCCGATCTCTATCTTTCTCTGCTGTTTTTTTCTTTTTGCGGAAAATTTAGATGCTTCAGAATATTATCGTCGGGTCTATTGAAAACCACACCTTCAGGTGTCATAGGATGTCCGATCCACGACCAGGAATGAATCCATTATCCATCCAACTCAGATGTAGGAGTTTTATGCATTACCTTTTAATTTTCCGAAATTCTGTTTTTTTTTTTTAAATTTTAAATTTGAATTCTAGGGTTGGTTCTAGATCTCTGCATCTCCACCGATGCCTTGTTTGAAATCCATGCTCCTTTGGTTGTTTAGAAAATGAAGGAATCACTGGGTTTGAGCGAATCAATTTAACTGAGCAGAAATCAATTGGGTAGATTTTTATTCATTTTCTTGGAAACCAAATAGGCCTTTGGTTTTCTTTCTATTTGTTAGTTTTTGGCTACTGTTTTGCGTCATGGTCCGATATAGGGTGCAGTGTTAGTTTAGCTCTCCAAAGGATCAGAATAGATTTTCTTAGAAATCCAATGTTACTGAAGAACATTGGGAGAGTGGAGTTTGGCAAGACATCATGTGAATTGTGCATAAAAAAGTAGACTAGTAATGTTCCCTTTATGAGTACACTTTGATGTTGTAATCTATGGAAGACTACACCTATTGTTATAAAATTAAGGGCACGTGCCACTGGGGTATACTGTGTTCTTGCTCCCATGTTCCAGCTAATATACGTCTGAATTCATTATTGGTATTTTTTGGGTCTTTATTATCTATTCTTGATATCAATGCATTTGTGTTGGTTCTTGACTTTCTGGATAGCTTGCAAAGTGTGATTATTATTTTATTAGAATTTTCTTTTCTTTTTTTTAATTATCTGTTCTCTGTGACATATATAATTCTAAATACATAGTATTCAATTTGCTATGATTCCTGATGCAATGTTTCACATGAACTAACTATGCTTTTTATTAATCGTTTGAACTTGCTAGGTAATCATATAAGATGTCGATGGTTGATGAACCACTCTACCCTATAGCTGTTCTGATAGATGAGCTTAAGAATGATGACATTCAACTTAGACTGAATTCGATTCGGAGACTATCAACAATTGCACGTGCTCTTGGAGAGGAGCGAACTCGCAAGGAATTGATCCCATTTCTAAGCGAAAACAATGACGACGATGATGAGGTGCTTCTCGCGATGGCGGAAGAGTTGGGTGTGTTTATTCCTTATGTTGGCGGAGTGGAACATGCACATGTTTTGCTCCCACCTTTGGAAACCCTTTGCACTGTTGAGGAGACCTGTGTGAGGGACAAAGCTGTTGAGTCATTGTGCCGAATTGGATCTCAAATGAGGGAGAGCGATTTGGTTGACTCGTTTATTCCTCTTGTCAAGGTTAGATTGTGATTCTGGGATCTTGTTAGTATAAGTATTATCTTAGATGGTTTCTGCTGTTCCTTTCTACTATTTGTTCTCCCTAGAAATACGTTTAAGTGGAAGATTTTTTTTTTTGTTTTCATTCCCGTCTCCCTCCTGAATTAATAAGGGGAAAAAAATCCCTTCCAGTTACCATTTAACGCGTTTTAAAAAACAGATACTGCAGTAAATTGTGAAACTTCTGAAATTTGCACTTAACTGGGAAAGAAAGGAACAAGCTGCATTTTTACCGTACTTACATGAAATCTACTCGATGGCGTGATACCAAAGTGTGTTATGCTGGTGACAATGAATCATGCATGTTGCTTCTTCAATATTCATCTCGATGTGTTTCAAGAATGAGATTGTTCCATGTTTTACAATTATTACATCCATGCATATCTGTGCGTGCGCGCTTTTCTAATGTGTTTGAGTCCGTTCTATAGAGACTGGCAGCAGGTGAATGGTTTACGGCCCGAGTATCTTCTTGTGGACTGTTTCACATAGCTTACCCTAGCGCCTCAGAGATGTTAAAGACAGAACTGCGGTCAATATACAGCCAATTGTGTCAGGATGACATGCCTATGGTGAGGAGGTCTGCTGCAACAAACTTGGGGAAATTTGCTGCTACTGTTGAACCTGCTCATCTAAAGTCTGATATCATGTCAATATTTGAGGAACTTACACAAGATGGTAAGTCTGCTTTTATATGCTATCACAGAATTTCTTATCGCTAAGAAGTACATTTTGAAGTGGGCCTGGATAGGAATGGTGTGAGGGATTAGGACCATCAGAATTGAACGTTTATCATTAGCAGGCAATTAGAACATTGATAATCTTATAAGGGCTGGGTTGTAATACGGCTACGGGGTGGGGTGGGGTGGGGTGATACACGGCTAGATGACTTTCTCTTATTGGAGAGTGCGATACTGCCTAGGAGGGGGGGATTGTTCTAGGTGCCCCTGCTGTCTAGGTCAGCCAGTGGAGTCCTGTCTTGGAAGATCAGCAAATAACACCAGATGCTTAAAGTTGGAGACATTTAAACTCTAGAAGTTAAGGTTTATTGGCCTACGACCGACGACGGTATAAAAACAACAACGCCCAGTTGGTTTGGTAAAATACACAAAGTAACTGTGCTCATACTCAAACCCAAGACCGATGGCAGTATGACAAAATAAATCTTGACAGGAGATTAAGAATAAGATTAAATGTTAATTGAAAAGTAATAGTTTTGGTGACAGGTAAAGTTTAAGTAAATTATGGCGGAACTTGTGGACAAAACTGTTAAACTATGAGAACAAGTGACTGATTTAATTCCATTGAACAGTTGTAGTAGAATAACAATCATTGAGCTCGGAAAAAAGAGGTGGGTTTGGCGTGCCTCTATTACTTTTGTAGCTGTGTTGGTACTTCGTAGATCTGGTGAAGGAGAATTAATATTTTGTTGAAAAGTGTTGATTATCATTACAAGTGAAGGAATGTCCAATGAAATGGAATATGGAATAAAGAAATGTGTTGTTGTAAGAGATGATAAGCATTGTGCTTCCTGAGTTTATTTTCGTTTTGCTCTTTAATTATTATCTTTCCCTAAGTTCATTATTGTTTTTGGGTTGCTAAGCATCTAAGTTTGGTGGTGCATCTTCATTTTCAGACCAAGATTCTGTTCGCTTGTTAGCTGTTGAGGGATGTGCTGCTCTTGGCAAGTTGTTGGAGCCTCAGGATTGTGTTCAACATATTCTTCCTGTCATTGTCAACTTTTCTCAGGTATAGTTTTTGTCAGTATTTTAAAATGAATCACTGTTATATCTTTTTTGCTGATTATTTTTATTGGACACATTTGGCTCCATTCTCCTAAACTTTGTCTAATGACTTCTTCTTTTTTCTCGGTATTTTTTACTTTCTATAATTTTTTGTTTAGCTTTTAGTTTTTTTGGGGATTACTCGTTTGTATTGACGAAAGGAATTGGAAAAGTATAAAAATGCGGCCGAAGTTGAAAAAAGTTCACATCAGACGACACTTTAGACAAAAAAAAAGACAGCTGGTTGGTAACTTGGTATTTTTTTCGTCTTTATTATTATTATTATTATTTTTTGCTTTTGGCCGAATTTTTTTACTTCTAGACTCTTGTTGGGACGGATGATTAATCCAAAAAATATAACGTGAATCTAACAAAAATTCAGAAAAGACAACAAAACATGAAAACCAAAAAGACGAAAAAAGTTCAGAAGATTGGAGCTATAAGCTATTCTCTTCGATGCCATATATATTTTGTATGGTTCTTAGTCTCTTGATAACAGCTACTCTTTGACGTTGCTGAGATGATTTTGTTTTTCCAGCTTAATTTGTAGTTAATTTATCTAAGACTTCGTCACCAAGTCACATGCCTGCTACTATACTTAAAAAAAACTCATCTGCCAGTATCTGTGATTTTGTCTCTACATGTCTACTTTTATTGCATCACTGGCAGTTTTTTGGCTATTCATAATACATTCAATGTTACTCCTTAGTACATGAGATGATTGTATTTTATGTTACTTCTAAAATAAGCAAGTTTTTGTCTAAATAACTTTAAAATGATCTGATGTTTAGAAGCATATGTAGATTTAAGATATAACTTCTTGTTTACTTACTTAGTGTGCTTTATCATTCTTAAACAGGACAAGTCTTGGCGTGTCCGCTATATGGTTGCCAATCAGTTGTATGAGCTTTGTGAGGCCGTGGGGCCCGAACCTACCAGGTACTTATATGCCTTAAAGCCACCATATAGTTGTTACTACTAGTTATCAGGTTGACTTCATTTACATTTATGCTACTCACGACGTGACCATATACCATCTTGGGGAGTCCTATGAAAGCAATTTAAGATATAAGCTCTTACATTATTGATTCCTTTTCCTAAGATAATCGCTGGTCATGCAGATGTTTCTTTGTATATGTATGTACAAGTTTGTAGCTGATTTCCATCGGATTTTAATTTTATGTGTGCCTTTGAGATTTGTCAATGGTTCCCCTTTTTACATCTGCGTGGAAGTGTTTGTTTGATGTGTGGTCAAATTGTTGTTGAAGGACGGATTTGGTTCCTGCGTATGTGCGCTTACTTCGAGATAACGAAGCTGAAGTACGTATTGCAGCTGCTGGTAAAGTCACTAAGTTTTGTAGGATTCTTAGTCCAGAACTCGCTATTCAGCACATTCTTCCTTGTGTTAAGGTACTTATCTCCCTCTCTCTTGGTTTCTCGCTAGCACATATTTCCACGCCTACGGAATGTTGCCTGTTTGTTGACCTATTCTCTGCACCCATTTTTCCATTTGTGTCAGCTATCTCATTTCTTGGCAACAATTGCTTGTAGGAATTATCATCAGATTCTTCTCAGCATGTTCGCTCTGCTTTGGCTTCTGTTATAATGGGAATGGCTCCTGTCCTAGGAAAGGTAAGAATCTCCTTTAGCAGTCTATGCATTTGTCTCCTGATTAGGGAAGCATTCATCAGTATCTGATTTCTGCATGCAACAGTGGGATATGGCGGCGAAAGTTTGGCCACTTTCAATGTCCATATTGATCAACTTCTCCATGGAAAGCTAATTAGCAAGTTAGGATATGAATTTCACAATTCTATTACGGCTTGTCTACTTTTTCGGTCCTTGTAAAAATATATTCAATTTCAAAATTGTCCCTGAAGTATTTTTTTTTGGGTACAATATCACCCTTGCATTTTGGATCACATTTCAATGTCATCCTTACTGTCAACTGAGCGATGGAAAATGCTGACATGGCTAACAGGTGCTTAGTTGGCAATGACGAATCCTTGATGGTGCCACTTAAGCCCCCAAAACTGAAAGTTCTTAAAAATCTCATGCCTTAACCACCCAAAATACCCAAAGACCCAGATCCATTTATCAAGAACCCAAACCCATCACTCCAGTACAACAAAAACACCCACCCTCACTGCTAGAAACAATACCACACCAATTTGTTGTTGGCATAAACCCCACTTGACCAGCGATGTTTTACGGGACAGAATGTTGGCCTATTAAAAAGCAGCAAGTGAACAAGATAAGTGTAGCAGAAATGAGAATGTTGAGGTGGATGTGTGGTAAGACTAGATGAGATAGGATTAGAAATGAAACAATTCGCGAGGTGGTAGGTGTAGCACCTATAGAGGAGAAGTTAAAGGGAAAATAGGCTAGGTGGTTTGGGCATGTCTATCGTAGGTCAGCGGATGCAGTAGTTAAGAGAGTGGATAGGATAGCTTTGGGTGGAAACGCACAAGGGAGGGGAAGACCCAAATTGACATTAGATGCGGTAGTATGCAAAGATCTGAGTATACTAGGTTTAAGCGATGAAACAACACTTAACAAAGCTCAATGGAGAAAAAGGATTCATGTAGTTGACCCCAATTGATTGGGACATAAGGTTTGGTTTGGATAAACCCCACTTGATGTTCACCAACACACACACACACACACAAAACAAAATTGATGCACGTGCCGGTCGATAGAAAAAAAAATTGATGCCTGTGCAAAACCCAATTGATTCCACACCCCCCAACCCAACACACACACACACACCCCATGCATGCTTGTAATATACACCCACCCATATGTAGTTATGAACATCTTATATAGCATATGCATAACATTCACATATCTGGGTTGTGAAGGTTGGCACCCATTTTCTCCCCTACCAAATTGACTCCTATCTTGATCATCTCCACCCATTTACTTCCTTTTCTTGATCAGTTGCTCACAATAACCAGATAACCCACTTATCAATAAGAAAAAATCCTAAAGTTTTTTAACCCTACCAGTTATAGTTTACAACGATTTCAGCTCTGTTTTTTAGCCATAGTTTGTCCTAATAGAACTTGGAATTTAACCTTGCTTAACAACTGGGTTTTGTTTGAAAACGTGAATAAGTCCGAAAAAAATGGTAGCCAAAATTTTGAAGTAGTTAGGGATGAGATACAGTTGATTATTTGAATACGGTGAGCAGAGAATCAGTAATAGTAAAACTTTTATCTAAGAAATTCCTTAATCAAGAAACCCAAGTTACTTGAAGCCCAAATAGGCTCCAAAAAAATCCACTTTCAGATTGTAAAAAGGAAAATCTACCATCAGCCCAATGGGCAGACAGTAAGGTGGATAGAATCTGAACTCTTACATGTAAGAGTTCAAACAGTGAAAACTCTTCCATGTAAGATTGTGTCTTATCGTCAGCCCAGTGGGCTGACAATAGGACTGTTGTAAAAAATGGTTATTGAAAATAGTTTTACACTGAAAAATAGATCTTGGTCCTTTTCTTGGAAGATGCCAAGGGAGATGAGAGAGAGGTGCGAAGAAGGGTAGAATTTTGTTTCCTTTTGTGTTGTTCTGTTGATTTTAAAGAGTGGGTCAGTGGGTCTCATTGTTATGTGGCATTCTTTTGTGCGATTGTGTGTCCTACACTTAAGCCCATGTCATTGCCACATAAGCACAAGTTATACATTTCAGCATTTTCCGTTATCGCAAAATTTTGTAGGGACGATATTGAAATTTGATGCATTTTGTTAGGACCAAAGAAGCATATAAGCCTTCTATTATTTTTTTATTTGCTGTCAGCTGCAAACAATGGGAGGGCATTGTTTTAAGAGTTTTTTTTCAAAACATCCCTTAAACTTTAACCCATTTCTCTACTTAGTACTTGAACTTTAAAAACTCTTTATGTAGTCCTTGAACTATTTAACTTGAAGTGCATGTAGTCCCTTTGTTAACTTCCGTTAGTTTTATGGACGGAAAACATACGTGTGCGCGCCACAGCTGATCACGCCCCATACCCAGGCTAAAATTGTCCCTCCTTCCCCTGCCCTTTCCAATTGGCCCCAATACACTACCCAGTTCCCTCCAGATTCTGCAAAAAACAGAGCATGCATAAAACAAACCTACCTACCTCTCTCTCTCTCCCCATACAAATTCTCCGGCCTTTTCCAATTGGCACCTGGTTTTACGAAAAAAAAAGAGTTTTGAAAGTTCGTAATAGCAGATTGCAGAAGTTCATAATAGCAGAAAACTAACAGATTCAAAAGCTCTATGCACGTGCCCAATTAGATTTCAGCCACGCTGTTAAAAAAAACCCAGATTTCAGCTATGAACTATTACAAAAAGTGGACACGATTATGTTACAAAAAGAGGACCCACAGACAGTTCAAAAATTTTCTGATTTAGGTCATGGAAATGACCCGAAATGGAATGGTTTTGAAAGTTCATGGAAATGACCCGATGCCATAATCCCAAAAAAAAAAAAAAAAAATTCTCCGTGTCTATACGTATATGTATAAATCTCTCTCTAACAAGCTGTGAATTGCATCATCGACGTGGATCAGGAAATTTGGGTTTATTTTTTAACAACGTTGAATGGAAGGAGGAGGTGGAGTGACATTTTTACCCTGGGTATGGGGCCGTGATCAGCTGTGGCACGCACACATACGTTTTTCCGTCCATGAAACTAACGGAAGTTAACAGAGGGACTATATGCACTTCAAGTTAAATAGTTCAAGGACTACATAAAGAGTTTTAAAAGTTCAAGCACTAAGTAGAGAAATGAATGAAAGTTTAAGGGATGTTTTAAAAAAAAACTCTTGTTTTAAAGTAGCTTTTGAAAACAACTTACTTACATCTATGCTTTCTGCTGCAGTTGCTTTTGCGTTCTAGTACCAGGTCAATCTGCTCACTTATTGGTGTGGACTTGCAAAGTTATTAGTGTCCTAGCATACATGTGGTTGCCCTTGAACGATGATGGTTTAATGTGTTTCATGCCTCATTTTTCTATTTAATCCTTTTCCCAAAGGTTGTTCTAGTGGATGTTTGGAACACAAGCACCATGGTGATTTTGAGAGTGGAAATTGGTGATTGTTCATCTTTGATTTGACATGTGTATTGCGACTGCACATGTTGATTCCTTTATTGTTTAGATTTGTTGCTAGAAAGAGATTTTTCCCTGGAAACAGAATCTCACAATGGTCTACTTCTGCACAGACTCCTTTTGAGGGTTAGATTTAGCAGATTTGGTTGTTGCCATCTGAATTCTATCCAAATGTAAGATGATTGGTTCAAATAGGAAAATAGATGCTCGAGGTAACGGGCGTTGAAGTAATTTTGGCCGGCCATCATGCTTGTGGTTTAATATTTTCAACCGTCTGCCTTGTTTGAATTATTTGTTTCAATTTTATATGATTGTAACAAGTTGTATTCTATATGTCGTACAATTTGATATTCCTTCAATTCTTTGTTGCCGTATCATTTTGTAAAGGTCTTTGTCTCTGAGAATAATTTTTTTTGTTTAACATTGCTGAACGTGGATGGTTTTACTTGTGCTATTGGTCCTTATTGATTCTTTAGATTAGAAACTTTTCCATTAATCCTGCATGAGGTGGTGTGAGTTTGAATATTTCTGAACTTTGGTTTGGTGGTTTATGCAGGACGCAACTATTGAGCAGCTTCTGCCAATTTTCCTTTCCCTTCTGAAGGATGAATTTCCTGATGTGCGCCTCAACATTATCAGCAAACTTGATCAAGTCAATCAGGTTTGTGATGGATTTTATTTTCCTTGGAGGTTTGTCGTTAATTGGCATTACATGTTGTGGACGTTATTTCGCTTTTGTACAAAAGTTTCATGCTGAGCCATCGCAAATACTTCTTTATTTTGCTATGTGTCGTAAAGAATGTAGTTGGAACATTATGTATGTGCTAGTCTTTGCCAGGCTCTTATAAGTAAGGTTCTCTCTTCAAAGTTGTGTCTATTTCAAAGTAAATTGACATTTATAATGTGTAGCTTCAGATTGCTTCTTTATTCTTGGTATTTTGACTTTTTCAATGGCGTACTTCATTGTCCCAATTTGAAGTAGATAAAGGAAAATGGCGTGTTTCTTGGTTGAATATATTCACTGGTTTTGAACTTTTGGTTGACCTGTTTTTGGTTGGTTTGAGGAAAGTTGGTTCCCCCCCTCCCTCTCTCTCTCTCTTGGTGATTCGAGTTACAAAAGACTAAGGAGCACCTGGTAAGGCGTTTGGCTTCATGTGAAATGTACATATACAGTTCATTTGATGGGAGTGAGATATCCTTTGTCAAAAACCTCCACGCGTTCAAATATCAGATTTGTTGGGATTTCAACTTTTGTTCTTTGATCTTTTAAATGCTACCAATTCGCGCGGAAAACTTCTCACATCATTTTTTTTTTTGCATGGTGTAAAAGCATCCAACTCGAAACCAATTGGCCAAGATCATACACTAGTTCTAGAGGTCATAGTTAACCATTGTGGGACAAGCTTCAACACTCCCTCGCAGGTGCGACCCCTGACCCGCACGTGGAGAGTTAAACAATGGATCCATAACATTGAGATCAATGAAACTAGTTACACTTAAGGCACAAACAACGGGGCAATCAACCAAGACAGTCTGTTCCAAAAGCCTCCAATACCCTAGCTCTGATATCTTTTTAAAGCATCCAACTCAAAACCAAGTGACAATGAGTGGAGAGGCCGCCCAGGATGATACATTAGTTTTGGAGGTTGTCATTAACCTATGTGGGACAAGCTCTAACACATGGCTGATTTTATATCCGCACAATTCATTCGGGTGGTTATTATCCTTTTGATTGATGAGGTGATTCATCAGGGTGATTTATTTTTGTATGATGTTTGGGTCCTTTTTTTATACTTCTTCTGTTCCAAATAATAGGCCACTACGAAAGGACGTGCAAATTTGGATAAAAAAATAAAATGCTTCCGAGCATAATTTTTTAAATCTTTAGACACCAAACGAAAGAACTAATCGAGCTCTTTACTTTGGTGTCAAAAAACTTAAAAAATTATGGTCAGAAGCATTTTATTTTTTGATCCAAAAATTGCACGTCTTTTCAAAGTGTACAATTATTTTGGAATGGAGGGAGTAATAAAATTTATAGATTGCTGTTAATTGTGCTCTGATTTTCGGAAATGATTATCCATCCTGTTCTTGTTGTAAATGGTTGGGATATAGTATCTTATCAAGCATACACCTTTAGGCCTTAATACCTTGCATTATATTTGCATGCTAATGGAGTTGCAGTTTTAATGTAAATTTATTTTATTTTCCTATCATTTTGATGAGTAGTCATTATTGCAGGTTATTGGGATAGATCTTTTGTCCCAATCTTTATTACCTGCCATTGTTGAGCTTGCCGAGGATAGGCATTGGAGGGTTCGGCTTGCGATAATAGAGTATATACCTTTGTTGGCAAGTCAGTTGGGTGTGGGATTCTTTGATGATAAGCTTGGGGCTCTCTGCATGCAGTGGTTGCAGGATAAGGTTGGTAGTTATTCTATCCTATGTTATGTTGTAAAATATATGAGAAATCTTCTTTTCTGATAGATGTTGCCTTCTATGAAATACTAGATCGCTGATGAGCTTTGTGCGCATTTATATTTTATACTCCCTATTGCACCGTTCTTTTGATTTTTTGCCACTCTCGTGACAGTTTAAGTATTTTTTAGCAATAAATCAGTGGCACATGCCAACTGTTAGATAGCTTGACATGCATTGTTGGGCCAATTTCCTCATAGCTTAAGCTTTTGGAACTACTGGTGACTTAACATGGTATCAGAGCTTTGGTTTTTGAGAGGTTGGGGTTCAAGTGTCTCCATTTGCATTTATCCCCAGTTTGCAATATATTTCTCCCCTTTGCATTCTATCGCAAGTTGAATGGCTATTTGCATCTCCATGTTCAAGACGGGTTGAGAGAAAGTAGGTTGACATGGTTTGGACATATCTATTGTAGATTTCTAGACACAATTATCAAGAAGAGTGGTATGATAATAGTGGATAGTAGGGTTGTTTTCCGCCCGGTCTTGAGGATGTTCTTTGTAAAGATTTGGAGTAGGCTTTAATGAAGATGTTCTTTTCAACAAAAAAAAAAGGCAAGGGTAAGAGGAAGACCTAAATTGACTTTGGATGCCGTCGTATGAAAGGACTTGGGCTTACTATACCTAAGTGAAGAGGTCGCCCTAGACAGATCTCAATGGAAAAACAAGATTCATGTATCCGACTCCAATTGATTGGGACATAAGGCTCAGTTTGGTTTGGTTTAGTTTGGTTATGTTCAAGACGGATTGCATGTAAGGGAGGGTGTTATTAGATAGCTTGATGGGCCTATTTGTAACAGCTTTAGCTTTTGGGACGATTAGTAACTTAAAACCAGCAACTTATGAAAGTCGGAATGAGTTTGTTTTCTTAGCATATCTGTTTCTTCAGAAATTAAGCTATTGGCTAGATATGATAGAATGCATTTGCTTCATTGGTTATTTGAATTAATAACCACCTTCCAAGAAATCCCCGTACATTTGGCTTTTTTTGTTAAACAAAAGCTTATAGGAGTATGATAGCTCCAAGTGTAGGTTTTATGTCAAAACCAATTTAATTACATGTTCCTGTAAATTGGACTTTTTTATCCTTCTTACTTGAAGACAGCATGTCATATCTTGTCAGCAAGTACCAAGGCTTGGCCCTGGTTTCTTGTTGGCCTTTCTTCCATCTTCTATTTCAACCAGTCATGCATAATTCATAAGAAACAAGGATCATAAAATGACAAAACCTTTAGAATTTTTTTCAGACTTGTTGTTTTATTAAAATTTGGTGCAGGTATACTCGATCCGTGATGCTGCTGCGAACAATCTGAAGCGCCTTGCTGAAGAATTTGGTCCAGAGTGGGCAATGCAGCACATCATTCCACAGGTTGCTACCACTTTCTCGATAAGGCGTCGCATAGAGTTGGAGTTCTATTTTTATCAATTGACATTCATTTTATCAATAGTGTTTTTTTTTCTTTCCAATATGTCATGAATTAGTGAGATATAATCCCTTCGCCCCAAAAAGTTTGTCTGACCAAAATTTTTACCAATTTTAATTTTGTTCTATAGTAGAGTGGTTGGGTACTGAGACGACCAGTGTCATCATTCCATTTTCGAAAAAAATTACCCAAATTAATGAGGGTCTCGCTAACCTCCGCCCAATAGATTGAGGATAATATGCATATATAATAATGAAGGAATCAGGCTTGTTTGGACTCTAATTTGTTTTGCTTCGGTTTGTCAACATGCACATTAAAAGTATTGATGCTATTCATTTACATAGTATCAGCCTGTTTGGATATTTACTATTGGTCACACAACACGAATTGCTCCTTATTTCTGGCTCATCATGGTTTATTTTCTGTTTCCATAGGGAATCATTATTGTTTTGTCCTCTCAACAGGTTTTGGAGATGATTACAAATCCACATTATTTGTATCGGATGACCATTCTCCGTGCAATTTCTCTACTGGCCCCTGTCATGGGCCCAGAAATCACTTGTTCAAAGCTACTACCTGTGATCACTACTGCAGCGAAAGATAGGTACTGAGCTTCCTGGGGACTTAACTATGCGAAACTGGGTGGTTTTCTAATTTTCAGTAATTTTGTACTGAGCCTAAATTTTATTTTTTTCAGAGTACCCAACATTAAATTCAATGTGGCGAAGGTGTTACAGTCCCTCATTTCCATTGTTGACCAATCCGTGAGTAGCTATTTCTTCCCATTTGTAGGTTGACACATTTGTTCCTTTTTCTTATGATATTTTATCGTTTGGCGGGTTCAGGTTGTGGAGAAGACAATCCGTCCTAGTTTAGTTGAGCTAGCTGAGGATCCAGATGTTGACGTTCGTTTCTTCGCCAACCAAGCACTCCAGTCAATTGATAATGTCATGATGTCAAGCTAAGCAGGTGAATTTGAGTTGGTATTCATCTGGTGGTCTTCGTTTGAATTAAGGACACCTCGTTCCAGAGTTGCTAGTATCCTTTCCTTTGTCACACCCTCTGTGTTCTTCTTCCTCCCTTTATGATTTTAAGTGGTAGTATCACGTGGCTAACATAAAAAGACCTTTTCGTGACTGCTGATGTGCTTTATTATTTGTAGAAGATTGTCATATTTTTCTGTGGCTAACATGAGACCTTTTTGTTAGTACTATAATTTTTTTCCGTTACTATTGATGTGCTTTATTTTTGTCGAAAGATTTGTCAAATTCTCTCTCTCCCTCTCTCTCTCTCTCTCGCGCACACACTCAACATTAAGGATATCTTTTTTGGATCATGTAAATCACTGGCCGGGTAAACAATGAATCCTGCTTAAATTCCTAACCCGCCCGATAATATATTTGTTTTTCTTTTATTAAGGACATTTACCGAGTAAAAAATGACTTTGATCGTATTTCAATCTATAATTGTGTACTATAAGTTTAACTAGATGATGATTTAAAATAGTGAATCGTATAGAATTCGGCTTCTATATATATATGTATATATATATATATATATATATATATATATATATATATATATATATATAGGATGGCGGTCTCCTAAGGGATCCCGCATACAAAATTTGGTGCGGGATCCCCCCCTTTTCAACTTTCCGGATCAAATTTTGACGATCCGAACCGCTCAATGTTTTTAAAATGCATTTTTCCAGGCAGCGGCGAAATCTTGAAAAAAATACCAGGAAGGGCTTTTAAATACAATTCTTCCTATGGGGCGGTTTTACCGTTACCAAAAAACTGTATGGATCCTTTTTTCAAATGCATTTTAAAAACATTTTAAATGGCCGATTATCCAAAATTTGATCCGGAAAGTTGAAAAAGGGGGGATCCCGCACCAAATTTTGTATGCGGGATCCCTTAGGAGACCGCCATCCTATATATATATATATATATATATATATATATATATATATATATATATATATATATATATATATATATATATATATTTTTTTTTATTTTTTTTTTTTTTTTTTTGTGTGTGTGCGAAAGTGTCGGTGGATTCAGTATCGTGAATGTCAATGGCCATCCTTAGTGGCACAGCCTGGATTTATAGTAAGGGTGAGTTTTTTAATAGATTTTATCAAGATTTGATAAAATCAAGCCGTGATTTTATCTATTCGTGAAGAGAGTTGATAAAATCTTAGATTTTTTAATGTAAAAATTTAAGATTTTATCAACTCTCTCCACGAATAAATAAAATCAAGGCTTGATTTTATCAGATTTTGATAAAATTCATTCAAAAACTCACCCAAGTGGTGGTGTTATTTAATGGGAGTTCACTTCTATTGTTATGTATTCTTTCCGACTCAATAAGGATATTTAAAAATATTTCCTCTGTGCCTAAATAAGAGTCTCACTTTCTCTCTCCTATTTTTCAAATAAAAAAATGAAGTACTTTTGTGTATCGTTTTTCGAATTTTTTCGCACCGAAGTAAAGTACTTGTCAAGTACTTTAATTTGGTGCGGAGAATTTTGAAAAATGATTTACGGAAGTAGTTTATTTTTTTATTTGAAAAATGACAATTTTTCGTAGTGGAACATTATTTTTGAATGGAGGGAGCACTATTCACACTTCACATAAAATTATCTATATGCTTTTTATTTATAACAATTTTTTTTTTGCAATATGAATCTTGTTTAATGAATCTTACTTAGTTTTATTAAACAAAGTTCTTAAAATCATAAAAAGTTATAAATTACCAAATATAGAAAGAAAGAAAAAAAAAAACTTTAAAATGTATGAAAAGATTAAGTGTAAAGTCAAGATTTGTTAAAGACTAAGAACTTGAGTTAATTCTTCCGGTGTCTTTGAACGATTGCCATTGAGATATTTTTTTTATGATCCTAACCATTTGAATTCTTATTTTCTCATTACTTGCATGAAAAATTAAAATGTTGTGATACCGATAAGCGTCTAATCAATTTTTAAATTGGAGGAGAAAAATATCAAAAAAATTATGTATCACAGGACTATTAAGCGATCTAGTCTTCATAAGTTTCAAAGTTGAAAAAGTACAGCTTCATAGACAATTAGACATTGACATGGACAATGTCAATACAAGATGAATTAATTTATCAACTAGAGGATAGTGGGACTTCTTCTTTTGTTCAACACTTGACACTACTGGGAAATGATACTCAAGTTTAAAATTTCATTTGTTGTTTACTGAAAGTAGAAGTATACTGTTTCCCAAGAAATTTGCATATATCTTCAATTTTAAACGAGGTTTAGTCCTCACAAGGGTCTCAAGTTGTGTGGATAATGAACAGTAGCATTTTTTTAAACATCCTTATGGTGGTGGTCACCACCGTTTATCCCCTAGCTCCATCCTTGACCATGTGCAAGGGTTTGCACATGCCATAGAGCACTTGAAATGGCATGCACGGCCCCTATCAGAAAGTAGTAAGTAGATAAGGGTTGGGGGATGAGGCTATTTTCCATACAGCCTGGCTCGAAGTATAAGAAGCTAAAACCAAAACTGAAGGCTTTGAAACATTAGCCAATATTTTCCAATGGAACCCCTTTACCGTATCTTTTACTCCGTTCGTTCATAACTGTTAGGGCAACTGATAAATCCGCCGATTCGGTCGACTGATAAACAATTTGCCATTGGTGCCAGTAATATCTTTAAAAAAAAAAAAATACAAGTAGTAACTGGTTTCGGAATGGATATCCCTCTAACTTATTTGCCTATTCACGAATGATGAAAAAAGATAAGCGAAAGAAATTACCGGATGGGAGAGTGTCAGTTGGTACCACCAAAAAAATCCATTATCCTTTCCCCACATTTGAAGCCAAAGTTCGAGTTATTAGGTTGCCATTTCTCCACCATGATAAATCAGAAAACAGTTACAAGTATCTCCTTTTAACATCATAATAACTTGCATATAATGACAACCTCTATCCCAACATAACTGAATCCTTTTTTAGGGGAAAAAAAAAAACCAATGTACATGTTTTAATCCCCAGCCATAGAAACACAGAGTGACTAACAGAAAAGAGTCCTTTGTTTAAGTAGACCAACTACTATTAGTGTCTAATCACGATGACGGGGCAGTAACATGAACTGATGAAGTTATCTTTTCTTTTTCCCACCCTTCCCAGATTTTGCCGGTCCAGCTCCAGAGGTAGATGCAGCAGCAGGCTCCTGTTTTTTGGTCCTCCCAGGGTGTCTGGGTACCAACTCTGCTACGCAGTGCATTAGCTGTTTCCCTGCAAATTACCATGCCACAGAATAACATAATTAGAAAGATAACCAAAAGCAAACAACTTCGCATGAAATTCAAATCTGTTCCTAGCACTTCAGACACCTATGGCAATGAATTGTGTTACTTCTTTACTAGGTTCATACTGCACATTTAAACGTGGGTAAGCGAGAACGGAGGGACAAGAAATAAAAGCGGTACACAAATAGGGCCCCAGGGGTTGGAAGGAGGCTGAGCCTAGCATTTTAGGCTCTTATTTTCGTGTCCTAGATAAGTATATAGGCTTGATACGTTTTTTGGTAACTGAGTTTTATTTAAAACGAACAAAACAGAGTAAAAGGAAGGATAGCCTTCCAAATTTCCAATACACACAAACCCGCCATGAGGAAGGAAACCTAAGATAGAGATAACTTTACAGGAATTTGCAATGATTAGCACATAGCACTATTAAGGGGTAGGGTCTTACATTTTTCAATTCAGAACCTTTAACTCTACCATGAGGCCTAATATTGTCGAGAACTGCAGAAGTAGGTCTTTGGATGCCTAGGAAAATTTTGCAATTTCTTTTTTGCCAAATGTGGCAAGACCATGGAAGCCCAAGCAATTTCCCTGACTATTTTGTGGAAGGATTTCCCACTTAGTTTCCCTATGAAGCAGGTGATCTCGGAGTTCCAATCTTCATGAGTTCTAGAAATACCAGACAAGGAGCAGACTTGTTTCCAGTATGCTCTGGAGAAGGTGCAATTGAAAAACAGATGAGATAGAGTTTCATTCTCTTGCTGGCAGAGAGAGCAAATGGGAGAAGAAAGTAATCCCAGGCCATAAGTCAGTCCTTGTCCTCCGGCCTCTTTTGATTGCCATTAAAAAACAAAGCTATGCCTTTGAATATAGTAGGTGAACCAAAGAAGCTTATGACACTGAGTAGTTGAGAAGGAATTCTAATGGACTTCCATGTGGCTGCACCATTGTATTTGTTAGAAGGTGAGAAGGTCCAATGTCATGGACTTAATTCTTAATAGATAATTACACAGGAAATTGAAGCCATAGAAACGTAGGTTTTATGAGCTACAAACAAATGCTACATCCCAAGCCCAATCGGAATGCTCACTAGATAGGAGATACTTAATTTACCCCCTAGCCCTATAAGAGAGGCACCAAGCTCTAACCTGTTAGCATGACAGATCCCACAAGGATTTGAAAGAATATAAACTCTATTTTATCTCACCAAACCTCCACCTTATATGGGAAGCTGTTTGTAACAACTGTGAATAAACCTTTACCAGGTGCTTGGGCAAGGTTTCTGTGAAGGGTAAAATGGTCATCTAAATCCAGCAGAGAGTATGAAGGAGAAGAGTACTCTGTAAAGGACCAAATAAAAACTCCTAAACTCGGACAAAAGTTTTACTGTGAAGGTGTCAAATGGAACTAATGAAGGAACCACTGCAGTTGGTAGGTCAAATGAACTCCAATGACTATATCATGCTAAGTGCTTAATCAACAAAAAGAATGACTCTCATAAAGATGATAACTTAAGTTACAGAGCTACAACAAAAACCATATTAAACTCAACAAGCCTTTAACCCCTTTTGGCAGTTGTTTGTCATGTAGGACCTTTTCCTCCAACTGATTACATCTGAAGTCCTACTTCAATAATTTAAAGGTAATCATGTCCTTTTCTTATCACCTCGATTCATTCCTTAGTTGGCCTTCACTTGTCTCTTAGACCACTATCCACGTGGATCACGAATCTGACGAGCGGAGTTGGTCTGCATTCACCTTTATATATATATATATATATATGAAAATGATCTACTAAGGACTCCCTTAGGATAAGAGTTTGCGGACGTCACCCTTCCGGATCGAATTTTGACGATCCGAACCGCTCAATGTTTTTAAAATGCATTTTTAAGGGTCCACGCAGAAAATCTTCAAAAAAATATACTCGGAAGGGCTTGATCGGATCAGTTTTTGTTAAAAACGCTATATAGACCTTGGAAAATGCATTTTAAAAACATTGAGCGGTTCGGATCGTCAAAATTTGATCCGGAAAGTCGAAAAATGGCCAAGTCCGCACGGAATTTTTGTTTGAGGGAGTCCTCAATAGATCGGAATCCTATATATATATATATATATATATATATATATATATATATATATATATATATATATATATATATATATATATATATATATATGAAAATGATCTACTAAGGACTCCCTTAGGATAATAGTTTGCGGACCTCACCCTTCCGGATCGAATTTTGACGATATATAGCGTTTTTAACAAAAACTGATCCGATCAAGCCCTTCCGAGTATTTTTTTTGAAGATTTTCCGCGTAGACCTTGGAAAATGCATTTTAAAAACATTGAGCGGTTCGGATCGTCAAAATTTGATCTGGAAAGTCGAAAAATGGCCAAGTCCGCACGGAATTTTTGTTTGAGGGAGTCCTCAATAGATCGGGATCCATATATGAAAATGATCTACTAAGGACTCCCTTAGGATAAGAGTTTGCAGACCTCACCCTTCCGGATCGAATTTTGACGATCCGAACCGCTCAATGTTTTAAAATGCATTTTTAAGAGTCCACGTGGAAAATCTTCAAAAAAAAAATACTCGGAAGGGCTTGATCGGATCAGTTTTTGTTAAAAACGCTATATATATATATATATATATATATATATATATATATATATATATATATATATATATATATATATATATATATATATATATATTATCTTCTGATGTCCCTCATCCCCCTCAAAGTCTTATAGTAGCTACACCCACGTATTTTCCTAACCCCAACTTTCAACTTTATCTATCATAGCAGGTCCCACAGCAGTCCTACAAAATATTCATGTCAACGTAATAGGAATTCTACGATCACATAAAAATCATGATGCACAACACTAAAGGTCGTCATATACCCATATCCACCTCAATATCTACGCCTCTGTAGATTATTGTCGCAATATCTACACCCCCGTAGATTATTCTATGATCATTTTCAGTTATCTTTAGACTCTTATGGATCAAGTGTAACTCTTGTTCAATTTTCATCCCAATTGTGGCATACATTCTAACTTACTCCTATTTGGACTAACTGTTTAGTTTCTAAAATCTAAATCAAATCCCACTTCAAATTTACTCATTGTCTTCATTTTTCACCAAAATTATACCATCTGGAAATAATTACTCAGATGATAATACCTTAAATGTCTCTCTTGGATTTAATAGTCAGAAAATGTTTGGAACCTTTGGCCAACATTGTCCCATCTAGCATTATAACTTTGGCAAAGAAGGAGATAGATATAGAGCCAGAGAGAGATTGTCTTGAATGATTCTCTTGGCTTACCTAGTTGAACAGTGTTTGGAACCTTAAGAAACATTGTACCATGTAGAGTTATATTTCACCAAGAAGCAAAAGAAAAAGTGTGTGAGAGGGAGAGGGAGAGGCAGAGGGACAGAGGGAGGGAGGGAGGGAGGGAGGGAGAGAGAATAACAGGGAAACAATTCCCAAAAATATCTCAAATTTACAGTGTAAATAGCCAATCTAAAACCCAAAATCTTTTATTTATCCATCATCATCCAACATATTTTGTCCTTCTCATTTCCGCATTAAGAAAGTAAAAAGAAACAAGTGGTTAGCATACAATGCATACTATTTGATTCCGTTGAAGGAAAAAAGGGGGACATGTTTCTTAGATTTCTATTCTTTGGAAAACACTAAACACCTTACACAGTCAATCACCCACTTACTAGCCAAACATAATTAAGTATGGCCGTGTACGTTAACAAGGACTATATATAATATTTGTAAACAATATTAAACATCTATAACGCTCAAAAGACCACTTAATACCAACATGATCATGTGATTTCAAAATTAATGATTAGGGCCTCTAACTATCAAGCAGCTACTTGGCAACCCACCTGATAAGCATTATCATGTGTGCTCTAGATCTTCCTCACTAGGACCTCCAGCTATTGCGTTGTGTATCCTGTAAATACTTAAACCTAAGGTTGCACTTGGATGAGTTGAGTTTGAAATTCAGGATTTCAAAGTTTCAGAAATCTAAAACGGGTACGGACATTGCCGCTTATGATACAAGAATCCTTTCGGGGAGTTCTAATGACCATTGCTACCAGATGCGAAGCACATAGTTTCAAGCAATGGGGTCAATATATATAAAAATATAAGGTCTTTTTTGTAGTGTGTTTGCTAATTAATAAGAAAATAAAAGTGTTAACAATAAGAAATTACTAGATTCCCTCTAGGATGGAAGTTTTTTTTGAACTGCCTTTAGGGTGGAAGTTAATCTGCCAAAAAAGCTCAATTTTAGTGAAAATTGCATAAAAATCTGTGAAATGTAGATTGATATCTGTGGATGTGTCCACGCCAGACGTGGTTAGCACAACCATAGTGGTTAAAGGCGGCAAGTATGTAATTTTGTGGTTGTGCTTCAATATTGTGGCAAACTCATCAGAGTTGTGAGGTCAAATTACTAAAATCGAGTAAAATTTTCAATCGATGAATGGAGAAATTGAATCCACCCCACTAGATCCCTTCTCCCATGGTCATAACTATTACTAGACAAAACACCCAAATAGATCAACAATTTAGGAAACAAAACCAGATTTCTCATTATGCAAGCAAACAGAATCAACAAACATGAAATTAACATATACTTCTAGAAATGAAAACCATCCTTACTTGAAGATATGGCTGGATTAACTAACTTCCCATCCTCCTTTTTCAGCAATACCCTTACCCTTCCTCGTTGCATGAAGTCACGTGGATATGCCTTGTCAAGCTTTCAAGGGAAATTTATTTCAGAGAGAACAAAATATTATCACCATGCCACACAAACTCATTTCCAATTGAAGGCCACAGAATGGGGAATGCAATTAAGTTTTCATCTAAGGCTAAGGAATTGTGAATGCAGTCCAACTAACTAAAAAGCCAAGGAACGGTGAATGAAATAAAATTTTCATCCACGACTGTCGCATACTTGCATGTCTAAAGTTAACAAACCTCAATTGCGAATGGGAGTTTAAGATGGGCGCAACAATCACCAATCTCGAGACATGTAGGATTTTCGCAAGCTTTGCCAGTGCTTATTCGTCTGCCCTCTGCTATTGTTTTCTTCGAATTTATGTACACGGGATACAATATGATCCACTTCTTTATGTTGGATATTTCTGCGTCCATGCCTCTCCTAAAACACATGGAAGAGATAATTATAGCAAAAAATGCATTGCTCAGTCCATTTTGTACTTGCAATAAGTAGCTCATAAACACTTGTTCAATTAGAAGAACATGCCATCGGAACATCAATCTGAATATAAACTACAATAAGATACATCTACAACAAAAATAAAAAAAACAAGGCCGCAGCACCTATGCATTCCACAAATATAAAGCCTAGTATGAAGTAACGTAAACATGACCACATCCAAATCACAAGAAACCCGAAATAGAAACATCTGCAATAGCCCCATATACCCAAAACTGAGTAAACCTACTGATACACTAATGCTTTACGACCATAAACACAAATCATAAATCACACATGGTCAGGCCCAAGTAAAAATGTTAACAAGAATGACCCTAAATCTATGATACTCCTACATCTGGGTTCAATGGATTCACTCCTAGCATGCGGTTATGACATCCTCTCACTGCCAAATGTGTGCTTTTCACTAGACCCCAAACAAATTCTGTTTAAGCGTCTAAATTACCTGTAAAACAAAAAACAGCAGATAGATTGCAATCAGGGGGTGTTGGGCGCATGAACACACCCACACACAGAGATACCTGCTCGATTTGAGATTTTGCGCTGGTTCTGATTCTGATTCTGATCGAAGAGGAATTTTTAGAGGTACCTGCTCGATTTGAGATTTTGCGCTGGTTCTGATTCTGATTCTGATTCTGATCGAAGAGGAATTTTTAGGAGCAAACCCAAAATGTGGAAAAATTACGCAGGAAACCTAAAAACTCTATTTGTGTCGCAAATTACTCCCCCGTACTTGTAATATTTCCAGTTAAATATCAAGATTCTTACTCGTCAACGATGTTAACCTCTGTATATCCCTATAACTCCAGTTTATTGACTTTTCCCCGAAATCTGCATGCAGTGTCGTTTTGGTCACCATGACTCACCAGAATTTCAATTGCTCAGTTTTGGTCCCCAACGCTTGAAATTTGTGTCATTTGAGTCCCTACTCCTCATGTTGTTACTCATCTCCTCAAATTAAGGGGCAAAGGGGTATTTCACGGGCTCTCACCAATTGTTGTTGCTTCTTCTTCTTCTTTTTCTCTATCTCTCTCTCTCACACACAAGCTTGAAAAGCACCTCCATGACGAAATCCACCACTGGCCAGCACGCCATGTTTTCACACTCACACTCGCCATTGACGCAAACACAGAAAAACCACCTCAATCTCCCATTGAACAAGTACACCAACACAGTAAGTGGGGTGAGCATCATGACCCGAAACCTGCCTACCTGATCCGACCGAAAGGTTATTGGTTGGTTTTGAAGTATAGTTCGGTTCGGGTTAGAATTTAAGTGAATTACAGGTTTCGGGTTATAAAATATTGGACCTGTGAACCTGCCCCAACAATTTTGAATGCTTTCGGGCCTGTTCCATTTTTTTCATGGGGTTACTATTATACAGTTGTGTTTTTTAAATACGGGGTTCTTGATTTATGGTAGTGGAGTCTTAGCTATACTCCTAGGACGTTGGGCTAGCTCTTTAGTTTTCACATTGGGAACCCACCATTTTATAATGACCTAAAAGTCTAAAACCCTACTGTCTGTGTGTGTATGTATATGTGTGTATATATATATATATATATATATATATATATATATATATATATATGGCTCCGTTTCTAGTCCAGACTTCCGGACCTCAACGTTCCCAATATTTTTTTGACGATCCGAACCATCCAATGTGTTTAAAAGGTGTTTTTAAGGGTCCCCGTGAGAAATCAACAAAAAAAATACTGGCAAGGGCTTGATCCGAGCAGTTTTTCACAAAACTTGTATATGTACAATTTCTGTGAAAAAACTACTCAGATCAAGGTCTTCCCGGTATTTTTTTTTTTTGATTTCTAGCGGGGACCCTTAAAAACACCTTTTAAACACATTGGATGGTTCGGATTTTGCAAAAACAATTTTTAAAACATTCAAAACACCAAAAATCCTCCGGTCAAGGATCCCTGATTGGAAAATCTGCCTATATATATGTACAACCCCCTTCACGTAAGGGACCCTGATAGAGGGCTTCCACCTGCACCTCTCCCTTCGGCTGCGGCTTAGATTAAAAATTATTCTCACGGGTTAAAATGTGGGCGAATCGGGTTAAAACAAAATTGGGTCATGACCCCTTTTCCCTTGTTCCTTTTCATTTCTGTCCTTTGCACCACACAGAAGAGAGAGAGAGAGAGAGAGAGAGAGAGAGAGAGAATTGGAGTCGAAGCAGAACAGAAGGAGAACACCAGATCAGATCGAACCTTTAGGGTAACGTTTCTCTGCGATTGGAGTCGAAGGAGAAAACCAGATCAGATCGAACCTTTAGGGTAACGTTTCTCTACGATTGGAGTCGAAGGAGAAGAGAAGGAGAAAACCAGATCAGATCGAACCTTTAGGGTAACGTTTCTCTATGATTGGAGTTGAAGGAGAAGAGAAGGAGAAAACCAGATCAGATCGAACCTTTAGGGTAACGTCTCTTGCGCGCGATCCTTTTTTTGTGTCGTCCTAACTTTTTCTTTGAACGAACAAACCCTATGTCAATTTCGTTCATTGTTGGTGTGGATAGTTGTGGTTTGAGGTAGATCGAAGCTCTCTCTCTCTCTCTCTCTCTCTCTCTCTCTCTCTCTCTCTCTCTCTCTCTCTCACACACACACACACACACACACACACTAATTGCAGGTGTTCTAGTACTGATGAACTGAGAAATCTGTTTACGTTACAGCTCTTAGGTTAAGTATTTTTCTTCTATTAAATTGCTATTTCACAAATGCAGATTTACCCGGGGTCATTCATGTAGTTCCTAATAGAATTCCTAGCCTGCAAACTACAAGAAGTCGGGATTTTCTGCGAGTAAAGCCTCGTGTGGTAAATGGAATCCTCTCAAAGGGTCAATTGGGTGTTGGGTCTATTATTGGCATCTTGGACACTGGTTGGTAAATCGGTATGGCAGTGTAATAGATGGTTGTTGGTTTCAGGTATTTTGGGTCCATTATTGTGTTTGATTATATGGCCTGGATTGGCCAGTTTTCGAGATGTGGGGATGGGAGAGGTCCTGTCTCATTGGAAAGGGATATGCCAGGGAGGAGAAGAGTTCAATAGTTCCAATTGTAACAGGTTGGATTACTTTGTTACTATTTCACAAAGTACCTTTTGGTCCCAAGAGATTTAATGTCAAACATTCTTTCGTTGTGCCAGCCAATAAAACTCTAACCCCAAGGATTGGCCAAGTGGGATTGGCTTGCAATTCGGAAAAAAAAGACAACACAAATGGGACTAACTTGTGACTTAGAGTTTTGCTCTCTTCTAAGGTCTAAGGTTTGATTCTCATTGCCAACAATTATTGGGTTATTTCACCCCACGCTCAAGCATGTGAAAAGATTGTAAGAGGTGTAGTAGGGATTGCCAATTACTCCGTGGCGCCTAAGCTGGCCCGGACCCTACATTAACAAAACAAAACAAAAAAACCAATATGGTTGTACATTTTTGCTTTCGTCCTCAAAGTTTGGCTTCAATTGGTTGATGCAAATTCCATATATATTTGTATTTACTAGTAAATGTGCCTCAGATTCTCAACTGAACCACTATAATGTATAGATCTGCTAACAAACTATTGGAAGTACTTATCTATTTTACAAAGATAGGTGGACACGGGATACGTATATTTTTCATTAGGGTCATCTGTGGGTTTTCAATGGGAAAATAATACCAACACCATCAGGAAGCTGGTACCCAATAACTTTTTCATAACTAGTACCAAAGACCTAACTGGTCTTTTGCGCAGATTTTGGGTTTCCCAATTTTACTTTTTCAACTTTGGAAACTTCATTTATAATGCAAGACAGAAACCACCTATGAAAAGAATAACAACTAACTACACTTAGACATAAGCATCTCAGACTAAAAAACACAAACTCAAATCAAACATAGATTTATGAAACCAGTGGAAGATCGGAAAGCTGAGAACCATACAACTTCAACTTATATTCTTCTATATACGGCTTACAAACAACACAAAATGTCTCTCAATCAAAACCAGACAGCACTTTGGAGCCCTAATTTCACGATCTTCGATCTAAAAAAAGCTAGGATTTGACAGAGAAATCGAAGACAAGAGAGAGAGACCTGACGTGCGGCGTCTTCTTCTCGATAATCGATGGACTTCTTCTTCTTCGTACGTTCTTCTCCTTCGATCGCTCAGTCGCCTCTCTCTCCTGGTAAGCGTAAAATGAAGGGGAATGGGAGGTAGGTTATGACCCGGATTACTTGTTTTGCTCGTTAAGTCTTGACCCGGGTCGATTTTGACCGGCGAAATTGGCTTTAAAATCTGAGCCGTTGGATTTCATGACCGGTGCAGATGGAAGCCCTCCGTCATGGTCCCTTCTGAGATGCTTATTGTAATGAAGAGTCCCTCATTAAAATTCCGTTAGGACCTCACAAATCAAGGTTGAATTACGACGATCCGAACCGCTCATTATGTTTAAAATGTGTTTCTAAAGGTCACCCTACGAATCGCCTAAAAAAATACTGGAAGGGCTTCATTCGAGCATTTTCCGATAAACTATATTTGCACGTTTATTATGAAAAAATGTTCTGATGAAGCCCTTTCGCATATTTTTTTGACTATTTCCTTGCATTGGCTATGGAAAACATGTTTTAAACACATTGAGCGGTTTGAATCGTCGATATTTGGTTTGAAAAATAAAAAATTAGATGGTCGTCACGGAAAAGATCCGCGAGGGAGTTCTTAGTAGATCATAATTGTATATACATATATACAGTAAATATCCAATAAGGTCTTCCTTACTTTCCAAGTGAGGGACTTTTTTGTTCGGGATCGAATTGCAACGATCCGAACCGTTAGGTGTGTTTAAAATGTGTTTTTAAGGTTTAACGTAAAGATTCGTCCAAAAAAATACACCCGAAAATGGCTTGATCCGAGAGTTTTCGATAAAATTGTATATGTATGTTTTTTATCGAAAATTGCTTGGATCAAGCTCTTTCGGGAAATATTTCTTATGAATGCTCGCGGTGGACCTTGAAAACAAGTTTTAAACACATCTAACAGTTCGGATCGTCAAAATTCAATCCCGAACAAAAAGTCCCTCACCGTAGAAAGTAAGGGAGCCCTTACTAGATATGCTTTGTACACACACACGCACGCAATATGTTGGCTTTATGGTTACTTCACCCTCAAATTAAAAACAAAAACCTATAGCACCGCACCAGTTCTCTTGTCTCTCTTCTCGTTCCCACTTCAACACTTCTTTGTCTTATGAACTTTTATCCCTTTACCTTCGCCCCCCCCTCTCTCTCTCTCACACACACACACACATACATCTTCTTCATCCTATATCCCTATCTTCTCTCATCCTAACCAAGGTCGCCGTTGCCCCCATCGTTTGTCCTTTCATTGTCGTTAGCCATAGTGGTCACCAACTCGTTGTCCACCACAACCACACCCCCCTCTCTCTCTCTCTCTGATAACAATGATGATGACCGAAACTCGACGCACCCTATTTGAACTGGCTGAAGGCCGATATAACCCGATCCAATCGATTTATAGGCTAGTTCGGTTCGGTTCTGGGTTCCATTTTTTCATAATCCGGTAAAAATTCGTCCCAATAAAGAACCGACCCTGATTTGACCCATGCTCACCCCTAACAACATCTAAAGCGTCAAAACCCATCTTGAAATCTTTAGCCAAATCCTTCAATTTCAATTTTCACTCGGCAAAATGCATAGGCGAATGCCGACTTCTTCGCCATCAACAACCGTGATTTTAGCGTTAGTGAAGGAGTTGTAGTTTGAGGTGAAAATTTAGTCAAACCTTTGGGAGAGGCATCTTAAGGCTGCACTTTCTACTTCCATGGTGTTGAAGAGAGGACACACAAAGACAGAGAGAGAGAGAGTGGGGGGGGTGTGATTGTCTTAAGAAAATGTGAACTCAAATACTACTCCACTAGAATAGCTTTGAGCTTTAGCCATGAGAACCTTCATCAAAATTAAGTTAAAAGTTGTCAAAAAAAGGGCAAAAATATTTGGCCGTCCAACAAAAAATTGGGAACGCATAAATCTTAGATGGATCAGGTGCCAAAAGGCTTTTTCAGCCACAAGTGCCACCATTGTGCGCAAGAAGAAGAAGAAGAAGAATAAGCTTGAGTAGCACCTAATGAGAGCCTAAGGAATACCGTTTATGACCCTCATTTTTGACAAAGATAAGTAACTGCGTGAGAAGTAGGGACCAAAATGCCACAAATTTTAAATGTTTGGGAAAAAATTACGCAATTGAAAATTTTGAGACCAAAAGGCCATCACACGCACACTTGGGGAGAGATAAAAGGCAATTCAGTCAAGGAATGAAAGAGTTTTGGCAGGGACAAAAAGAGTTTTGACATTATAAGCAGCCATTTATATTCTCTTTTATTTAACAAGAGATTTCGTAATCTATTTTTATTTTTTCAACTTATTTTATTTTATGCGAGAGTAAGAGACCCATATTGTTTTCAGAAATTTGGTCTCTAGAGGCTGTTTGATAAAATTGAAACCTGAATACTGAAAACTAAAAATTAAGTACGGAAAACTAAATGTTGAATCTATTAAGCTAATAAGTTGTTTGATATGTACTGAATCTTAAGCACTGAAATAAATAAGTTTTTTATCTGTACACAGAGCTGAGTATTAATGGCGAAAGCGGCAGAATGGTGGTGGTGGTGTAGTTGCAGCAGGAGTAGCAAAGTGGTGGTGGTGGTGGTGGTAATGGTGCGACTAGAGTGGCGGAGTGGTGACAGTAATGGTGGTAGTGGTGTAGTGGCGGTGAGAATTATTGGCGAAGCAATGGTGTGAGTGGCGGTGAGAATTAACGACGAAGTAGTGGTGGGAGTGGCGAAGTAGCGGTCATGGTGGTGGTGGTGTAGTGGCGGCGGGAGTGGCAAAGTGATGAAAGTAGAGTGGTGGCGGCAGTGGTTGTAGGAGTAGCGAAGTAGCGGTTGTAGTTGTGTGAGTGGTGGTGGTTGTAGTGATGGTGGGGGCGGCGGCGGTGGGAGTGGCAGAATGGTGGTGATGGTGATGTAAGTGGTGGTGGTGATGTAGCAGTGGTAGTGGTGAATTAAAACAACTGCAAATTCAGCAAAAATTACGTAGCAACTTAATTTTTTTTAAAAACATTTTAGGTTACATTTTAAGAGCCACTTAATTTTTTAAGTAATGTAAAATGCTTAATTACTTATTACTTAATTCATTCCGGATTAAGTGTTGAATCTGAATTATTAAACTAAGACTTTAATTTTTGTCTAAAAAAAATATAGATAGGTGGAGATTTTGTAGACCAAAATCTCAAAATTACTCTAAAAAAAAGAAGGGAAATGGATCCTCCAAGGTTCCCCGCGAAGTTCTGAAAGTTGAACCAGAGCTAGGTCCGTGTAACTTCATCAACCAATCGAGATGGATCGTTAAATATATTCAACTGATGACAAATTGTCGGTAGGAAGGATTAAGACAGACCCGCAATTAGACCACTCCACTCACCCTCTTCATCATGGAAGAAGAAGATCGAATGTGTTTGGAGTGCCTTCAACGCAGAATACGCTCCGATTTCTCCCACAAACTCATCTTATCCCACCCCATCTCCGACGACTCTCCCCTTCCTTTCGCCTCCACCTCCGTCGTCCAGGTACTTCTACTGCTTGTACATACACAACAAACTATATATGGCTGCAGGCTGCTTGTTCATGCACAAAACTGTTTTCTAATTATTTCTGCTTGTTGCGTTGACGTAGATGCCAAATTCTAGTGGGGAGGCTTCCCCTTATTTCACACTG
This sequence comes from Vaccinium macrocarpon, assembly GCA_022606695.1. Lineage (NCBI taxonomy): Eukaryota > Viridiplantae > Streptophyta > Magnoliopsida > Ericales > Ericaceae > Vaccinium > Vaccinium macrocarpon. The sequence goes on along the minus strand of CM040175.1, from coordinate 277,948 downwards.
GTGTATCTTCCGACTCGCGGATTTGACTGCTTGAGAAATTACATGTATGATTTACTTTCAGCTTCATCCACTGTATTCTTCTACTACATTCTCCTTTTGTCTTCAACTACGTTAGTTAATACCCCGTGATAATAATAGCTTTCGGAATTGGACCTTTGATTCTTTATATGCAGTGAGGAGTGTTTACCAGAAGATTTCGAAACGAAACACAGCAATGAGAGTAATGGCAAAACACAGTCAGTGGTTAATGGGTTTGGATGCACTGGCTTGACGTGCAACTTTTCTGGTAAGTTTTCTTGCTCAAGGACAATCACTTCTTTGGCTCCAATTGCTCGGGTCGGAATTTCGTCGTACTCTGTATTTGAAGAGCTTGCTTCCAACTACTGTTCGGGGTCCATTGAAGATGACACACTGACCTCAATTAGTCTTTTAATTGAAGGGAAAGCCAGCGGGCGAGATTGCATCAATTTTCTTAGGTTAATTGGGATACCATCATTTGATGAGAATGGTTTCCCTGGGTGTTTAAGGCATCCTAACATTGCACCTATTCTAGGACTGCTTAAGACATCCGACTATATCAATTTAGTGCTTCCAAAGACACCTTATACTTTGGAAAACATTTTTCATTACAGCCCTAAGGCCTTGAAATCTGAATGGCAAATAAAATTCTTAATATACCAGCTACTCTCTGCCGTGGCTCATATGCATGGATTGGGGATTGCCCATGGTGATATATGTCCAGCCAATGTCATGTTGACTGATTCGTGTTGGTCTTGGCTGAGGATCATTGATAAATCTATGTTGAGCTCTGAGTTGAGCAAAAGAAGTAAGGAATCCTCTCTTAGTCCAACTTCGAGGGTATGCTGCTGCGTTGAGGGCTGTTCCTCTGGAGGACTTTATGCCGATTTGAAGCTTTGCCAATCTATAGATTGGCATTCTTCCTTTAACCGTTGGTGGAGGGGAGAGTTGAGTAATTTTGAGTATCTGCTCGTCTTAAACAGATTAGCTGGGAGAAGGTGGGGGGACCACACGTTCCACACAGTGATGCCATGGGTTATTGATTTCAGTGTGAAACCTGAGGAAACTAGTGACACAGGTTGGAGAGATTTGAGCAAGAGCAAATGGCGGTTGGCAAAAGGTGATGAACAGTTGGACTTTACATATTCAACGTCTGAAATCCCTCATCATGTATCAGATGAATGTCTTTCTGAACTAGCTGTTTGCAGTTACAAGGCAAGAAGGTTACCACTGAGTGTGTTGCGCATGGCTGTTCGTTCAGTCTATGAACCAAATGAATATCCTTCATCTATGTTAAGGCTTTACCAATGGACTCCTGACGAGTGCATCCCGGAATTCTACTGTGATCCTCAAATATTCTGTTCTGTACACTCTGGTATGACTGATTTGGCAGTTCCATCATGGGTGGATACTCCTGAAGAGTTCGTTAAGTTGCATCGAGATGCTTTAGAAAGCAATAGGGTTTCACGCCAAATTCATCAATGGATTGACATTACATTTGGGTGCAAAATGTCAGGCGAAGCAGCTGTTGCTGCCAAGAATGTTATGCTGCCTGCATCAGAGCCCACAATGCCCAGGTCAGTAGGGCGTCGTCAGCTTTTCACCCAACCACACCCTGCACGTCAAGTTGCGACAAGGAAGCCTCTTAAGACCATTGCTGAATCATCCTTAAATCAATTGTTTGTGAATCAAGTAGAGGTTGAGAAATCTCTCCTTCTTCAAACTGCTCATTTACAAGAATTGGAAGAAACAGCTGCATTCTGTGAGCATGCTCGGTATTTGAGTCCCCTCTACTGCTATCATGTAGAAAATTTTCTGGAGAATGACTCTGCGACAGAAGAGTCTGTAAGTGGGTCTCCAGATAGAAATACCTCAACGATACCTGACTCTCACATCTATGGGCTGCGATGTAGCATTAGCTTGGATTATCTTCTTGAGAAAATTGAGGCAGATGATGACACTTCAGTGGGATATCAAGAGCTATTGCTTTGGAGCCAGAAATCATCTGAGTCTCCTATTTGTTCAGAAACAATCTCTAAGGACATCTTTTCCATTGGGTGCATTTTAGCAGAGCTTTATTTGAGGAGGCCACTTTTTGATCCTGCCTCATTAGCTGTGTATTTGGACAGTGGTGTTCTACCTAGTCAGATGAAAGAACTTCCTCCTCACACTGAAGTTATTGTTGAGTCATGCTTTCGTAAGGATTGGAGGAGGTATTGTCATTAAGTTTCTTCCCATCCCCATCCCACACAACCCCCCTTCTTGAACTTTTATTTCAGTTTTGAGTTATTCCTAACTTCTTCTGACAATGAACTCGAAGGGCCTTTGTACTTTTCCCATCTCTCAAAAACTCATTTTGTTTTTCTTCTCAACGAATTAGGCGGCCTTCTGCCAAATGTCTTTTGGAATCTCCGTACTTCCCAACAACAGTCAAGTCATCCTATTTGTTTCTCGCCCCCCTTCAACTCTTAGCGAAAGATGGAATACGTCTTTGCTATGCCGCAAATTTTGCAAAACAAGGAGCCTTCAAAGCAATGGGTCCATTTGCTGCCGAAATGTGTGCTTCTTACTGCTTACCACTTGTACTGACTCCTCTATCAGATACTGAAGCTGAGTGGGCATATATACTACTGAAAGAATTCTTGAAATGTCTGAAACCAAAAGCAGTAAAGACATTCATCTTGCCTGCTATCCAGAAGATTCTACAGGCTAGTCGGAAACATGCTCATAAATATTTGTTTATGTGCACGACTCTCTATTTGGATTTTTGACTTCGCAAGTCATTTCTTTCAGGCTTCAGGTTATTTGTATTTGAAGGTTTTGCTTCTTCAAGAGTCATTTGTGCGCGAAATATGGGAACCGAATGGTAAACAAGCATATCTGGAGATAATACATCCGTTGGTCATATTAAATTTACATGTTGCACCTCACAAGACTTCAGCTGCTGCTGCTTCTGTGCTGCTGATTGGCTCTAGTGAAGAGCTTGGTGTACCTGCTACAGTTAATCAGGTGCAATCAACTCTGCTTTAAGCTGCATTTGTAAACATTTTTGCATCTGTGACTTGTCTCTTTTGTTCTTGCGTGCTAACCTTTCTTGGTATTACCAGACAATCTTACCTCTAATTCAATGTTTCGGTAAAGGGATTCTGCGCGACGGAATTGATGTCCTGGTTAGAATTGGTATTCTTAATTTTATGAGGTTGTTAAACTGCTTTCTTTCCTGAAAATCTCTTCCTCAGCCTTTAAGCTAATTTTGTACTTTACTTTTCAGGTGGTCTTTTGGGGCAGAATTTTGTTGTCAGACAGATTCTGCCATTGCTAACAAATGTTGTTCACTCTTGCATTGATGCTTCATACATGACTAAGCCGGAGCCCATACAGAGTTGGAGTTATTTAGCCCTTATTGACTGTCTAATGTCATTAGATGGTCTCCTTGCAGTCTTATCGACGGATGTGGTTATAAAGGAGTTGATAGAAGTATGCAATCCAATCCATTTTACTTTGTACAAACTTTCTTGTGGACTGTAACATGAAATCATAAATTTATCTGACATTGCTATACTTGTGCAGGATGGTAGTTTCCTGCATGTTATGGTTCTCATGCAAACCAATTTGGACATTTCAGTTCTTCAGGTGTTTCTGATTTCTGCTTTGATATCAACATATTAGACTATGCCTGGTTGGATTTTTTAAGATTAAGGTCATTCACTCAGTGTCCCGAAATAACATGGAATTTCTCATGCAAACCAATTTGGACATTTCAGTTCTTCAGGTGTTTCAGATTTCTGCTTTGATATCTACATATTAGACCATGCATGGTTGGATTTTTTAAGATTAAGGTCATTCACTCAGTGTCCAGAAATAACATGGAATTTTTTTTCAACTTCTGATACATGTATTTATCTAGCATGAAAAGCAGAAAATACTTTGTTACAATAAACTAAGATAGAATTTTTTTGAATGTTTTTATCGGATAATCTAAGTGCTAATAGCTTTCTTTCCATTTTTTTAGTATCTTTTTCGCCCTCTCTGTTCTCGTGTAGAGAAGATTGACTGCAACCATGCGTCATGTAAAAACGCATTGAAGTATGGTTCCATGATCATAATAGCAAATACATGCTTAAAAAAGGAAGTTACTAGGAAGGGAAGATAAAAACTAGGGGTAATAAAGAGTAGATAATTTTTTACCTTTCTCCGATTAAGACATAGAAGTTGGAGATGATGGGACGTATAGATTAAAGTAGGTAGGCTCAATTTATTACAAGTGCTTCAGGCAAGCAATGCAATCTGTGGTTGTGTACAAAGTTGAAAGCTTTTTATAACATCTACAAGGTGAGAATCTTGTAAATGAGTCTTGCTGATATGGGGAATACTAAGATGGCTGCCTGGGAAGATGAGCTAATTAGTACACTACCACGATGTTTCGTTCACCATATTTTCCGTACATATCCCAAATTTTCTTTAACTTCGGGTGAATTACTTGCTGCTTAATTAGTTCTGGACTCTTTAATAACATGATAGTTCTTCTGTTTACCAGGTTGCTGCTACAAGTCTCATTGCAATTTGTGAGCGGATTGGCCCAGATTTAACAGCATTGCATATCCTACCAAAACTCAAAGAGCTGTTTGATGAGCTAGCTTTTTCTCAGGAAACCAGAATTGATTCTGGTTCTCTGGAAAGAAGCTTGAAAGTTACCAAACCGAAATCAAATGAGGATCAAATTGAAAGTCGTATGGACCTTGTGTGAGTGCTAATCTTTTTCCCGATTTTTTTGCTTAAGAAGTTGTCTTCAATTTTGGCCATTTCAAAGTGTTTTACCCCCTTGTCATGTTTAGTATGTGTTGAATGAGTGAGACGTTTACAGGTTCCTTTTGTATCCTTCCTTTGCGTCTCTTCTTGGTATTGAGAAACTTCGCCAGGGTTGTGCGACATGGTTGCTTCTCGAGCAATTCCTTCTACGGTTTCATAACTGGAAGGTATGCTGGTTTATGCTTTCTAGGCTAGAGTTCTTAGGTTATTACAAAGTTAAATTCTACATGCTCAAGACAATTCCACATGCTGGTAAAAAATAATTCTTCATGCTCAAGCATATTACACTTTTTGCACTTGACATGTCTGAACTTGTCATGATTCAGTGGGAATATACGGGGGAATCCTCCCGATGTGGTCCAGACAAGATTAATTCGAAAAGGCCGATTTTTAACAGGAGTTCAACATCTGAGTACAATCCTGCTAAATTGTTGCTCAATGGGGTTGGGTGGTCAACACCACAATTCCAAGGAAGTAGAGTTGCCAAAAACTTGGTGTCTCCTAAGCGAGCAAATGAACTTGACCAGAATCCAGCTGAGAGACGCATAGCAACCTCAACTTTTGGAAATCACGAGCCATGGCACTGGTTCCCTAGTCCGGCAGCTAGCTGGGATGGGCCTGATTTTTTGGGCCGTTTTGGGAATCTGAAAGATGAGCCTCCATGGAAGATCAGAGCATCTGTAGTACACTCTATCCGTGCACATCACGGAGCACTAAGATCTATAGCTGTTAGCCAAGATGAGTGCATGGTTTTTACTGCAGGAGTTGGAGCAGGATTCAAGGGAACGGTTCAGAAGTGGGACTTGTCAAGAATTGATTGTACGTCTGCTTATTATGGCCATGAAGAGGTCTGTTTCTTGATTCCTTTTATATTGGATCACGCGTTTTGGGGATTAATTGCTGTCGATATCTTGAAATGTTCGTTCTTGTCACCTATGCTTTAGTCCGGAATCCGGATAATCACTTTTTCATACTTGTATTACTGAAATGTGCCAAATGATATATATCTACTTATTGTCATTATATACCGTATCCTGTAATATATGCTGCTCGCACCCCATTTGGTTTAAAGAAAGGAAATTTGTTTTTCCCTTTTGACAAGTATGGGGCTCTAACTTACTCTGTTGGCCTGTTATGGTTATCAAATCATGTCACAGTGAGTAGGAGGAGAAACTATACTGCTATTATGTGGGACTCTACAAATGACGGGGGTAGTATGCTAATTTTCATAAGATGTGTTATGCTTTTCTTTCTTGATACTAGTTGCTCTGGTTTGAGTAAACTGTACAATGATAAATGGTACCAACTCTTATATCTGCTGGTCATATTCCTGTACAATTTAACTGTTACTTTTGGTGCAGTACCGTACCATGTTAGGGCCACCTTTTTCCCCTGTTAGGTGCTATGGTCGGTAGGTGATAGGTCTCTAATTACTCTGCAACTTTCAGGTCGTAAATGATATTTCTATCTTTACATCCAACGAAAGGGTAGCTTCTTGCGATGGAACTGTACATGTTTGGAACAGCCAAACAGGGAAGCTGATATGTGTATTTGCTGAATCATCTACAAACTCCATGCTTGCTTCTAGCCCTTTAACTTCTGCATCTAAGATAAATACAGATCAACCCAATATGCTGAATTCCAATCAACCGTTAAGTGGGATATTGTCTCCTGGATTTGATGGGAGCATGTACACTTGTATGCATCACTTGGAGTTCAATGAAAAGCTCGTAGTTGGCACAGGAAACGGTTCACTCAGGTAAGCACTTACTTTCCCAGGTTTGCATTCTTTGCTGAACCACGAGGAGCCTAAAATTAGATGAGAAGTTCTTCACATGCAGTCGGCCCCTTTTAATTGTACTTTTCTGTGCAGATTCATTGATGTTCCCCGAGGTCAAAAACTTCATCTCTGGAGGACTGAATCTGGTGAATCCAGTTTTCCTTCTCTCATTTCTTCCATATGCGCATGTGGTTCTGACAAGATGCAAGCTGATGGACCTACGACATCACCATCTTGGATTGCAGCTGGACTAAGTTCTGGGATGTGCAGGTTACTTGATATCAGGAGTGGAAATGTGATTTCCACTTGGAGGGCTCATGATGGTTATGTAACAAAGGTAATTGATATTGTGAAACATGAAATCCATTTTAAGTTTTTTTTTGAACTTGAGTTTCATTTATCTTGTCATCCCTGCAGTTAGCTGCACCGGAGGAGCATTTGCTTGTCTCTAGCTCTCTTGACAGGACTTTACGAGTTTGGGACTTGAGAAGGTAATTGGAGATCTCATTCTGCTATATGAGGTCTTTTTTTTTTCCCAGGTCTGATGCAGTGTTAGCCTGAGAGGAGTAGAAGAAATCTTAATCTTGAATTTTCTCTACAATATTATTCGTGCCCATCTTTATCCTCTTATTCCAAGAGAATGCAGAAAGGGACATTTCTGGTCACGTAAAACAGAATTATACTTTAAATCTTGTGTCTTGTCCATCTCTGATTGCTGCCTTTGTGGAATTTACCCTGCAGGAATTGGCCGCCGCAGCCCATTGTTTTCAGAGGTCACAGTGATGGTGTATCTGGTTTCTCTGTGTGGGGACAAGATGTGATTTCAATAGCCAAGAATAAGATTGGGCTTTCTTCTTTATCTAGATCTGCAGATGAAGTAAGTATATCAAATGGTCATTTTGCAACCTCCCATTTCATTATGAAATTACGCGAAGCACTACAATGAACTTGAAGGATAAAACTAACTATTCCGATTTAGGACGGCCACTTTAAAAATTAACTATTCCTATTTTAACCAATTTAACCATTCTCCATGGTAAAACAAGCACTACAACAAAGAAGGCAATAGGCAAGTAATACGGACTTCCGAAGGCTTAAGATTTACTTTTTAGCAATCTCTGAAGTGTATTTTTATGTCCATTTTTGTTGATGAACTTGAATGTTTATCTGAAAATGGCATTTGGCAGGATGGGCAGCATCGAATTACACCTCAATATCTCTATTTGGCAGATCGTGGAATGAGGAACATGTCGGTGTTATCAAGTTTAAGTATTCTGCCTTTTTCGCGATTGTTTCTAGTTGGTACAGAAGATGGTCATTTGAAAATCTGTTGCTAGATTGCCTTTGATGTCGCTATGTACTTCTCTTTTGTCACTTCGAGATGGGGTTTTCACGATTCAAACGATTTGCCAAGCGGCTGCTTTCATTTTTTCATTTTGTACTGTAATTTATAACTTATATTGCTAGGCTTTGTAAAGGCATGATGCTCAGTAAAGAAAAATTACCAGATCGAGAATTGCAAGATTTAAAGATCTCAAAAGCAGGTTTCTTTCTTCTGTGTTTGAATCATGGTAGAGCCAAAAAGGATGGAATCTGACTCCAGTTAGAACCTCCTTGATGTTATACGGTTAAATTTTATTCAATACAGGTGTTTTTTTTTTTTTTTTCCAAAGCCATTTTACCCAGGATATTGAGGTGCTTGAGCACTTGCCAGTTACACCACCTTTGATATCAAGTGTAATATTTACCTTTTGATTTGGTTTTAGTTCTGGTTTTTCAGAATTGGTATTGAAAAATTGGCATGACCCTATCTAGAGACTAGAAAACTGTTTCCTTTCTTTTATCTTCTAGTACCTTGTGAATCTTCTCTTTTACGACTATTTAAGGTTACGTATTACTACATATGCTCCAACAGATACTTCAAACACGATCTCACCCTTGTAAAATGTGAAGTGTGGGTAACACCATTGCTTAATGCTACTACATTATTATTGCCTAGCGTCTTACATTTTTTAAATTCCATGTGTTTTTTTTTGGGGCTTTTGCAAGAGTTATTATGTTCTTTTGAGAAAATAGTGTTCAAGGAGTCTAGTGCACCACAAAAAGTCATCTTTCAATTCCATACGAGGTAACAAAAACATTTGTAAGACTAACAAGAAGGAAATAGATGCTGTTTCGTCCAAAGGATAATCACTAGTCAGATAAGAAAGAAAAGGATAAATTCTTCGAAAGACTTTGGAATTAAAGCCATTCCCATTTTGCCTTATAAATTTGAACGCACGAATAGATCGTTGTTGTTTATATCTATAACTTCGGTGAATATCTTACCGTGGGAGATCTCATCTTTGATGACCAAGATCTCTCTCTCTCTCTCTCTCTCTCTCTCTCTCTCTCTCTCTCTCTCTCTAATATTGGACAGCAAACAACATGGCAACATGCTTGTGATCTTTTGTATACCAAATTTAGCTATTAATTATTTTCCTCCAGCTATTGTCATAGCAGCGGTTCCAAGATTAACTTCAGATGCGCCACCGGCACACTACATAGTTAAAATCCAGTCATTTTCACTATTAACAACAAACAATATAGAGAGATACGAATCAGGTGATTTCAAAGCTGGAGGCTACAAATGGTACATTCCTCAATCTCTTTAAATTCTCTGATTATATCCATCTTTTCTTTCCTTTCTCTCCTAAGTGACGCCTCTGCCCGGCTATAGTTGGTTGAGTCCCTTTTCTGCTTTCAGGAAATTAGTTATCCACCCAAATGGAAACAAAAGCAGAAACATTAAAGACCACCTCTCTGTTTACTTGGTAATGTCGGAAGCAAATTTGCTGAAACCTGGCTGGGAGGTCCATGCTGTTTTCCGAGTGTTCCTGCTTGATCAAAACAAGGACAACTACCTAATACTTCAAGGCATCTTCTTCTTCTTCTTCTTCAATTTATCATGATATGTTCTACCTCCTCTTCCTTTCTTACTTACCGACAGTCGCAAGGCTATGCAATGAGTTCTCAACTCTCACTTATTAATGTTTTACACACCCACACACACAGAGACATATCCCACACCCTTACTGATGGGTAGTTACGAGGTAGTGGGGTCTAATGGACACACACACACACACAGAGGCAAATGTAATTAGTTATGCTCCTAGCCTATTAGTCATTACCAATTCCTCATTTCCTCCGGTTAATGTCCCTGCTCTCATGTGTTTCAGTCTTAGCCAAGACATCCATAGACATGTTATTACTACCATGAAATCATATGTAAAGACAAGCTATATGCTTCTTGCTAATCAAGTCATTAGCATATGTTGTTTAGATACACCGGGAAAGGGAAAAAGGTTCAATAGAATGAAGATGGAGTGGGGTTTTGATCAGTTCATCACTTCATCCCTCTCAAAACATTTAGTGATACTGGCAACGGATATCTTGTCAATGACACTTGCATCTTTGGGGCAGAGGTCTTCGTTTGCAAGAAAGGAAGGAAATACAGGGAAAGGGGAGTCTTTGTTAATGGTTAAGGATGCAATTATGTACAAGCAGCAACGCAGAATTGAGAATTTCTCAAAGTTGGATGTGGAGTGTTACGATACCCAGGCGTTCTATGCAGGAGATCAGAAATGGTAAACACCATTTGATTTTGCTTGAAAACCCAAAGAATGACACTTTTAACCTATTCGTGTGTTGATTGAAAGATACAAGTATATCCCAAGGGGAAAGGCAATCACTTTGTTCTCTTCACATTTTTAAAAAAAATTCCAAAAAAGATTCTTTCACCATCTCTTATCTTTCCAATCATTAATCACATTTCTCTCTCTACTCATACCCTCTCTCCAATCATTATTCTCATTTCTCTCTCTATCTCTCTCCAATTACTATACCTCTCTCTAATTATTACTTTTTTCAAAAACTTATCCAAACACTATCTCAAAAATATTTCTCAAAATATTCTTCTCAAAACACTCAACCAAACAAAGTGAATGGCTTTGGTACCCATATAGCTCTGTATCTAGCTTTGGCTGATCCTTCAACCCTTCCTCCAGATTCTAAAATATATGCAGATTTCAGATTGAGAATAGTGGACCAGATAAATGCCAAGGATTACTCCAGTCAAGGTAATATTCTGTGAAATTGCCATCCCTAAATTTACTAGTGACCAATGAATTATTTTTTCTGGGCCAAAGTCGTCCAACATGGTCCATTGCAGCTGAATGCCTCTTAAGTATTCACTTTGTATATGTACAAATCTATGTATCTATTTGTCTATTTTGCAGCAACTTACTGGTTCAGTGCTTCAAAGAAGGAATGTGGTTGGACCAGATTTACCACGCTCAGTTATTTCAATCAGCCAAATGTGGGTTTTTTGGTCAAGGATTCTTGCTGAGTGGAAGTGGAGCTCACTATCCACGGGGTGGTTAGCCCTCTGTAAGGAAGTGTTTTGCTCCAACAGATGTGGGGTTTAGATATTGATGTATATACTTTAAAAAGCCATATCAATCATATGCAGATCTTATTTACATTCTGATTCGAGAAAAAGTACATCTTTCAGTTGTTTTGGTTTTATACATTCCATCTGTAAGATACCATAGTCAACCCTCTGAACTATCCCGGAATGGTGTATTTAAGAGACTAAGAAGATGAATAACTTTCCCTCACGATGACATATTGTAATACCGCACGCGCGAGAAATATCATGGGTAAAATGCAGGCAACCTGAAGTGTGCTAATCATATATACTTTTGCTCAAATTTTGGTACCAGCACCAGTTCATGCAGTGATCTCTAAAACACAGCTCCATCCTAGCTCAAAGTTGCTCTTCTCAATTTGAATCACAAAAGGTAGCACTCATCGGAGGCATTGAACAAAGTATTCCAATAGAGTAACAGATTAAATGTAGAAAGACAGTCACAGACGAGCAAACTAACTACTTATTCCACTACACTACCACCTTTTGTGAATAGATATGAGCAAGGAATTCAAAGACCTGGTCAAGAATGCAGAGCAATTTCAACAAAATCGAAAAATGGTCAAGAACTGCGGTGGCTAGTGGCTACCTATGCTGAAAGGAAAACCACTAGTAGAAATCATTGGACATAGTTATAACCAGCAATTCAACCTTCTATAACCCAGTAGCAATATTTTCAAGCAAAAGATGGTACAAGAAAAGGACATGGTAAGAAAGCCAGAAATCTATGACACAATCCATGAGTGGTGCTTAGGATCCCCACCTGGTGGCTGGTGCAATTTCCTGGAACTCAGCAACACCGTAACCAGAATCGCCACAACCATATTATGCATTCTTACATATAGCATTCTGTGCTTAGCTCTATGCTATGAAGATGATCCATTGGATTTTGGCCTTGAATACCCCAGGTTAATTAGCTTCCGCACCAGCATTTTCTCAGCATCAGCCTAGAACACAAATAAGAGAAGGAGAAATATGGATCACAATCAGGAACCAAACTTACTCTAAATCATTGGATACATAGATATGATCCAGATTAAAGAGGCCACAACTCCCTTCCAATAGCCATTGTGAAGCATCGAGAAGTAAAATATCACATACAAATCCAGTCTAAGAACAGCTAGTGCATGCTAATCGAGAGAGAGAGAGAGAGAGAGAGAGAGAGAGAGAGAGAGAGAGAGAGAGAGAGAGAGACCTCAAGCATGGGACTGTTCTTTGGAATATTACAAGCAAGGATCACATTTAGACCAGTCTTCAAAACTGTAAGAAAGATCACAGGTTAGTACACGGATCCAAGTAACATTGTTATTTTTGAAAATGGTTAAATGTAACTCAACATTTAGTCGTTTACCTAATCGACGGGCAATGCCAGATCCTGCATTATCAGAACCTCCTCCAAGTATGTTAGTGACACTCACTGCATTGTTCTGGGCATAACCATCAACTAGTAAGACGGAGATAACAATAGCATATCTATGATGACGAGGATGAAAATTCATGCTACTAAGCAAGAATGGGAAGGCGACGAATGTAGTAGCTTCCATCCCTGATAGCTCCTTCTTTGCAACTACTTAAAATTGTGCATGAGTACAATGCATCTTTTATCTGAAATGAAAGCATCTTTCCTCACAGAATATTGGGGATGTTTTCTACGAAATGAAACATCATAAAAAGCAGAAAAGCTGGAAGATGTCTCGAACATTAAAATTGTCAACTTACAGGTCGGGTGGGTGCAGCTGCATACAAGTGTCCAAATTTGGCAGAGTTGCAACCAATCCATGCATAGATCTACAGAAAGACATCGTAAATAAAATAACCAGAAAGGGAAAGCATACACAATTTTGGAGGGCCGGGGGAGTTCTCCCAACCAACTGTGACATGCATTGCAAGCAGAGAGCACAACTAATAAAGAACCCCAACAGTGATCCTATAAAAGGTGAGTTCTTATCAATTAAAATGATTATCAAATTTGGGTCGCAAAGTCTACCTGCATTAGAAACAGATGCTCAGATGTGTGTGGTATCATCATCCCCATCCCATCACAGTCAAAGAAAAGTTTCTTGACACTCAATTTGGCATTATATGGGAGACTTCAAAAGAGTTTAGCCGATTATTCAACCCAAGCTAGCACCATTGAACATACAAATTGCACATCTGAAAACTTCTGGATCTGAATTCCAGCAGTCAACATTTTAACAAATCCCTGTCTTCTTTCTGTTGTGTTCTTTCAAAATATAACTTTGGATTACCAATAAGGAAAATAAAAAACTTTTGGTGCTATGACCAGAGATACACTCCAATTCTCTCTCTGATTATTTAGTGAGAGTGAAGAAATAAGGTATGCTTCAACTACAGCGAATATAAGATCATATAAGGTCTAAACAAGCACATGAATAATTTGGCTTTTCCCATTACGCATTCTGTACATCAACCCTCCACCCAATCAACTACTGAATTCATCAGAAATACAGAGAATATTTCCACTTGTCTCAGAAGAAAACGATGGACCCGCAGATGAGCTCTACAGCCACAATTCACAAGCTATACACACATGTAATAACAAACACACTTACGAAACGGGAACCGAATTAATTGCAGAAAATCATACAAGAAGAACCATACGAATTATTATCTATCCAAATTAAGAAACTGTGGACAAATGAAGTGATAAAAACAGTTGGTGTTGGCTAGAAAGGCACCTGTTTTTGAAGACGTATGATTTGGAAGTGAAGGGTAACATCATCCGACACCTCGGTAAAGCACGTGAGCTCCACACCACCATCATCATTTGACGAAGTTGTTGTACCGTCGTCTCCATTGCTACTAATTCCCAAACGACCCACCGCCTCCAACACATCGGCCGACGGTTCTTCCACTAAGCCTCCAGGTGCCATTAAACAGAGATGCGAGGAATGGTACTAGGGTTCACTGGGATTTTGTACGAGTCTGATGAGGACGATTGAGTAAACAGAGAGAAAGAGAGAATTTCTTACAAAGGAAGAAAAAAAATTGGAGTAGCAAATGCACCTTCTGAAAGCGGTGTTACCAAACACGCCTTCAGCTGCTGCCCAAAGCAGGCAGTCCAATCCTGTAGCTCTAGTTCGTCCATGTCACAAGTATTTAGGCTTGGTTTTCCAAAGATAAAATGGACATTTGCTAAAATTACACCCTTGATTTTAGCAAATGAAATGGGAAGGTGATAAAATTTTCAATGAATCTGGACATATGTATGTCCAGATTCATTGGAGATTTTATCACCTAAAATGGACATTTGCTAAAATCACCCCCTTGACCTCATATTACATTCACTTTGACCTCATATTCCTTAGCTATAAAAAAAAACCTTTTCAATATGAAAAAGACTATAAGTGTTCTAACGTACGTCCGTTTCTAATGATTTCTGACGAAGTCTACTTTTTTATTCGTAACTTTTGAGTTATGTGTGACATCAAATCATTGAATACTTTGTAAATGTAACGTGTTGATCATCTCTTTTCCTTTTTGTTAAGACTTACAACTTGCTAGTGTATTAAGCATAATCGCTACTAGGAAGCGTGTTTAAGAGAGACATTTTTTAAAGGCGTGTTTGCCAAACATGCTTTAAAATTGGATTAAGATTAACTTAATTTTTTTGTTAATCTGTCTTAACTCAATGTGAAAGCGTGAAATGTAACCACGTTTTCCTGAAAGTGTGATTAACAACCACGTTTTCACGTAGTTTGGGAACAAAGTACAAAAAGTCGTGTTTTATTTAATAAAGTTCCAAAAAAAAAAGCAAATTGGTTAATCAGACGGAAAAAAGAAGGAAAGAGTGAGGAAAGTTAGGAAGAAAATTTTTAGTTACAATAATTTAGTTTAGATATTTTTCTTCTTCTTTTCCTCTCAACCCAAACAAGGAGGAGGAATTTATTTATTTTTATTTTCCTCCTTTCCTTTCTTTTTCTTGGGTTACAAACAAAGTTAAGTGTCACTCTAATTAAACGAACCCTAATAGCTTAAGACATTATTGGAAAAAGCTTTCACATTGGCATTCGCGTTTCTGGTTGTACAATTGCATGGAAATTATATTTCACTCCAGCTTTTAACACGTGTTTTTGTGAATTTTAGTAGTTTCAGACATTTTCGAAAAACACTTTGTGCTGCAAAAAAGAGAACTATACCACTTTCCCCCTTCACCTATTTCACTTGTATCATTTTACCCCTTGCTAGTAATTTGAACAATTAGCCCCTTGATACATTTTGCACCAAATCTGTGACAGAACTCTCTATGTAGAACCAGCCATTTGTGATGGGTCTCAAAACATTGGGCAGAGAATACAGAGTCACTAGATTTATACAAGCTTTGTGCATATACAAAATGGACCACCAAAATATCATGTTTCAAATGAAAATCATCTTCCACGGTATACATCCAAGTGAAGAATATTTGATAAGAAAAAACATACTACTACATTTTATGTTTTCCAGAGGCTGTAGCTCTATATTGGCAATTTGGTACGCAATTAACTCCATCACTGCAGGTGATAATTTAAGATAGTATCCGTCATCTATTTGATAGTTGAAAGGCTAAAGCTACACAAGTGCGAGAATCTGAGGGGCAGAGACATTTCCCCACCTTAAAAGTGTCCTTTCATTTTTTCCTCACCTTAAATTCTCTTGCTACTGCAAAAGAATAAAGTTAAGAAGAAGAATGGGAAGCCCGGAATAGGAGGAGGAACTGAAAATAACTTCCCCTATGCAACTTGATTTCTTGAACTGAAAATGTAAAAAAGGCAGCATCCATTAATAATCTATCCCATACTACTACATTCAGTCATTAAATACAAACTAGAAGCCATCCAACCAGCTTGGCTCCCATTCATAGCTTCACTTTATTGAGTTATGCATAGTTTTTCAAAAGATTTTAGCAACTCAGTTGCTAAAATTATGGTTTTGAAATAAAAAAATGAACTAGTTCCGTGTATCATTTTTCAATTTTTTTTGCACCAAATTAAAGTACTCATCGTGTACTTTAATTCGGTGTGAAAAATTCAAAAAATAATACACGGAAACATTAATTTTCTTATTTGAAATACCATGATTTTAACAACTAAATTATTAAAATATTTTGAAAAACTATGCCTTAACCGTATAAGCATCCACCAACAGCTGCAAAATTACCCATACAACAATAAATTAGCACCTTCAGGTGACATGGTAGGTTGTTTTTCACACCAAAAATAATTAATTAAACGAAATAATTACTACTACTCAAATTAATAGTGATAAGTATTCCGAGTATCGTCCTCAGGGATTATAAGGCTAAGCTGCAACTATTTCAATTGATTTCTAAATTAATTCGAGAAAAAGTGATTTGAGTTTGGTTTCTAAAATTATCTAAATAATGAAAAGCAAGAAAGATGATGAATTAAATAATTTGGAAAAGGTCTTAGGGTTTCGAATCCACCCTAACTTCGCAACCAAGTAATTATATTAATTTAGGGAAATCAATTACCGAAACGACAATAACTGGCTAAAAGTTACAACCCCTAGCGATATCGTCAAGAAAATAGCACGTGATTGAAAACCGAGCATAACCTATCTTCGGTTGTCACGAATCGTCTTTGATTCTAAAACTAATTAATCTAGGCACAACTCGTCTTCCCTAGGCATAGACTATCCTAATTCACAATTTCATGCGCCAAGAAAATTGTTGCATAACTATGTATTTGCATTCACATAAACAAACACATAAAACTACATAGGAAAAATAAGATCAAATCATAAAGATAAGTCTCAAAGTTATACAACCATCGTTTCGATAACCAAAATCCAAAATTAATGTAAAAAAACAAAGTTACTTGGTTAAGGTTTCGTCTACACCCTAAGAGAGATGATTAGCCGGCCATCGTTGATGGCGAGAACCCAGCCGCTGTTTGCTTCGAAGTCCTCCTTTCTCTAATGCCCCGTCCCGTGCGTGATGCTTCTGCCTTTTATGATGCTATCTGAGTCCCCCTTTTCCAAGCCAACCCCACTTCTTTATATATGCAGCGAAATAATCCCTTGTGTAGAAAGACCAAAATTTCCTTCCTTCTCCATAAGCCTTGGACCCACTTACTCATTGTATTAGCCAAGATTTGAAAGCAAAATCTTTCTCTGGTCAAACTTTAAATTCCTTTTGTCAATACATGCAAAGAATATTTTAATTCCATAACTCTTCTTCTTCCTTTTTTCCAATTACGTGCACCACCAATTTCCTTTTATGCGTCATAAAAATGGGATCATAGGAGTAGCCGATTGAATTACTCGAGAATCACGGACTTAGCTTTTTCACGAAGTAAAATTAGTCATTTTTATTTCGAAGCCTCCTAATGTCTATAAAAACACGCAATAAAGAATTATACTCCAAGTAACAATAAAAATAGACTTAACAAGGGTAAGTTAAGGGGCGCTAATGTGAACATTTGCGGCCCTATCATGACATCTGTAAAATCGCGCGTCAAATAAATCTATTTTTTGGTAGAAACCGTGATGGAGTACAAAATAGGCTGTCACTTACATGGGTCATGGGTGACAATGAGGCCGCTGCCCCCAAAATAGGAGTTGAAGTAGTCGTTCCTTCCTGAGATTTTGTAGTAGAGATTCATAACCACCGATGCATCGGAGACTTTGTTGGTGGCGGGGGGTGTAACATGCGCCACAATATTAGATGATTGCACAATCAATTCCGCGCTCGATCGGTGCAGGAGTACTGGATGATCTCATCAAGTTTAGCAGCTGAAGTGGATGGCTTAGGAATTCACCATTTGGGGGTAGACGGCGAAGCAGTCCCCTCAACTGGCCTAGGGTCTCCTTTTCTGTAGCTGCATTTTACTTAAATTTTACAGAAACCATCAAACCATAAGAAATTGTGGACTCATAATAAAGTCGGAGAAGAAATGAAAAAGAATTTGTGAAAGAAAAAAGAAAATTACCCGGCAGTAGCTTCATGATTTTGAATTTTAGGCTTAGTAGGCGAACCGTTTGCAACATCAAACACAGGCGGTCCAACCTGCAAAATAGAGAACTTGAATCGAGGTAATTAAAGACAGGATTAGTATTGTCATCTCTCTGGATCAGACTTAGATTTTTCTTGGACTAAGCCAATTAATGAAACTGCATTTCTGTGAACTTGTTAGATCGAAGCCATTATGTAATAAGCTTGATGAAATGAAAAGGATCGGGAGGATGAAAGAGTATGTTATATATACCTGCTTTCCTTCATTTCCATCAGGCCGGCAGTGACTGTGCATGGGGTGAAACATCACGTCAACATGTTACGAAACTCCAATGAAAAAGAAACAGAAACTGTTATAGGAACAACAGAGTCTATTGGAACGCAGAAAACTTAACCTGTGCATGGGGTAATTAAAACACAGAAACCAAGTTAGAGCAAGCACAACAAAGGCCACACACTTCTTTGACATCATCATTCTTTGAGCAAGAAGCAACAACAAGACAAAGAACAAAAGGCCGTGCGTTGGGAAAATCAAAGAGCTGATTCATGTGCTCAAATAGAGGAGACTTTACCAGTCACTATCAAGGGACCCCAATCCAAACACGAATTCACTAGTGGTTCGACCCTTGTATGGTTCTGGCATTTTGATGGTCACATGTAACCACTACATCATACGCAAACCACAACCAAAATGGCATTCTTGATTAATGATGGCAATTCAACCCACCCCACCCTCCTGGTCGGGGTGGGTAGGGGGTGTTAATGTTTTTGGGTATCAGGGTAGGTTCGGGAGAGAATTGAAGAAATCTGACAAGGTTCTGGTAGACATCACCCCTGTTGGGAGTTTGAACGATGCATCGATCCCGCCATCGCTTCCGCTGCGCCGGCGTGCACAAGGCCCAAGCTTCTGGGAAGTATCCATGGAGTCCAACACGTTCGTTGGGCCCAATATACATTAAATAACCCGTATCTACTTAAAAGGCTAAGCCTTGTAAGTGGTGAGTCATCTAATTGTATATTAAGGTCCAACTATCTTTATATTTTTCTAATGTGGGACTTAACCTTCACACATGTTCCAACAAATCTCTCCCTCATGTGAACCGTTCATTGAGCCTTGCATGTTTCTTTGCATCCAAGCTCCCCCTTGATTTTGATGTACCAATATTCTAAACTAGGCTTATTCCCACTAACTCCAACGATTCAGATCCATCCATCGAATTCTCCACTTGGAGTTCACCATGTAACCCTATCATTGGCACGCCAAGCGTCTGCCCATAGATTGTCAGCCATTGGCTCTGATACCACTTGTTGGGAGTTTGAAAGATGCATCGATCCCGCCATCGCTTCTGCTGCGTCTGCGTGCACAAGGCCCAAACTTTTGGGTAGCATCCACGGAGTCCAACACTTTCGTTGGGCCAATATACATTAAATAACTCATATTCACTTAAAAGACTAAGCTTTGTAAGTGGTGAGTCATCAAATTGTATATTAAGGTCCAACTATCTTTATATTTTTTCAATGTGGGACTTAACCTTCACACGTGTTCCAACAACCCCGTCCTGATACTCGCCTCAACCTGCCCCGTTTTTTTAATGCTTAAAATTATATTTTCATTCTCGTATTATAACCTTTACAACTCAAATACCACATTATAAATTAATTATTTTTTCATTTTGTTTTAAGTTAGTAGATTTTGGTTTAGTTGCATTAGTTACTTTGGGAACTTCTATTTGCTCACTTATTTTGGAGTCTATAACATAATTTCTTGATATATAAAAAATAAAAATGGGGCGTGGTGAGGCAGAGCGGGGCTACCTATTCATTACCCGATAGGGTTCCGGCAAGGGTAGATTTTCTGGTGGGGGTCAACGGAGTATGGAAAACCCCGCCTAGCCCCCGCTTCAGTGCCATTTCTATTCTTGATTCTCCAATTGCACGGGTCCGACTGTGGTGCCCCAAAGTGATATTGGAGCATTGGTGTCCCCGTTTTACTCAGTACGAACATTGGGTTTACAAATTACAAAAACAGACCACACTTACCACAAAAACAACCCACACTTACCACAAATATAGGCCATAAATTGTGGTAAGTAAAGTGTGTGTTCATAGTAAATACAATCGTGCGGGAAAAGAACAAAACCACCCCCTTTTTGTGGTGGTTTTCA
Source organism: Vaccinium macrocarpon (assembly GCA_022606695.1). Lineage (NCBI taxonomy): Eukaryota > Viridiplantae > Streptophyta > Magnoliopsida > Ericales > Ericaceae > Vaccinium > Vaccinium macrocarpon. Next base: position 257,732 of record CM040175.1, on the reverse strand, counting down.
TCTAATGACCCAGATTCATTTAATTTGATTTAATGACTTAGATTAGCGAGTTACTATAGAAATTTCGCAATTGCACAGACCAGCTTACTTTCAGTCCAAGGCATTTCCAATCCTAGATCTCTCTTGGGAGAAAAAGTAGATGTTGACTATGAGGCCATAACTTTAAATAGTGTAAATGGCGTGCAAAAGAAATCAATTAGTGAGAGCCAGAGAGGAGAACAAGGATTCTGTGAGTATGATAGTGGCCTTAGGGACGTGTTTGGTTCAAGGATTTGTGTACGGAAAGAAAGGAATTGCAAAAGGGAAAAGTAGTAAGACAAATCGAAAGGCATCTCCTTTCCTTTTCTTTCCACAAACGGCAAACCCCACATTTAACCAGCCTCCAAACTCAGCCTTGGAAAGGTGGGGGCAGTTGAAGGACTGCATCAGAAGTCTTGATCCTGGACAATAATTGCCTACATGTCCTTTGACAAGGAAAATGTATCATCCCATTTCAGGAATCCTGAAACTGAGATATTTGCCTGAAACAGAGTGGTTAGGTGAATTACATTATTTTGCTCCAAGCAGGGTCAATTTATTTACCCCAAAAAAAGGTCTCAATTAGTGGATTGAAGAAAAGAAAACTACATCTTTGTTCTATCATTCGCGTCTTTTTTCTACCGTAAGTTAAATGCATGAAGCAAAACACGTTCGGTGTACTTCAAATTGGTTCTTCAGTTGCATCCATTGCATACCTACTCCATTGAAGTTGCAATGCTCTAATGACTTGTATTTAGGTGTTTTCTCATGTGCCCAAACCTCTATCAGAAGCTGACTTTGCATTTGTGGGAAATGAAATTCAACTAGTAGAAGCTGTGGTTTTGTGGGTTCAATGGGCACGACTGTCCCGAGGCGATGTCGAGGAGTCCAAAGCTAATTTATACCAGGACCTAAATTTGACATATAAGACAAGGTTAAAGCAAACTGCAATGACCTGCGAGTCAGTTTTCCACCACTGCAAGAAGCCACACTCAACGTGTTCAATAAAAAAAAACAATGAGTGAAACACACCTGCCAAAGGACCTCCAAACCATCACCACCACCAGAAAACCAACAAGGAAAAAGAAAAGAATAAATTATGCAAAGGGAAGGAAATGGAGCAAAACATCTACTGAATAACCTAAGAATTTCCCGCAACTTGAAGCTGGAAGTATTGGTTCTGCACTTTTGCCACAACCCAGTAGTCAATACCGCATGAAGTAGTCCTCAGATGGTACCAAGAATCCGCATGCAAAGAGAAATTTGAGAGTTCTTTCAGTTCGAACAAACAAGTATTGGAGGCAATATTCAGTACCATATCAGCACCATGCTTCAGATTCAAAAGAGATTCAGCAACGGTGGAGAACTTAAGTTGCAGCAGCTGAAATTAAGAGTGCCCAACACTTGCATGGTTGAGAACATAATTTTTCAAAGTAGTCATGAAAATTGAAGCAGAAATCAGCTAAACATGGATTTTAAGAACAGTCAGAACATGAATAATACTTCTTAGGACCAGCCTGCTTCGTATCGATCTAATTCTCTGAAGTCCTGCGTTTCAGATCCAAATTGAAATCAACCCGTTGATGTCAGTTTATTACCATTAGACATATTGCAACCATTCGCTAATATTGCAAATTATAATACAAAAATGATTGTGGGAAAAGAGAACAGGAAGAACAGAATAATTCACTACATTGATTTGTTAGCGTTGGAATAAGTTTTTCCCTGTGTGTGTGTGTGTGTGTGTGTGAGAGAGAGAGAGAGAGAGAGAGAGAGAGAGAGAGAGAGAGAGAGAGAGAGAGAGAGAGAGACGTCAAAATAGGCAACATAGAGTTACTGATAAAAATAAGGATCTAACAAGGCAGCTTTACAAAATGATTGGCGGTTGTAGCAGCGGTACAAAAGAAACCAGGGTGTGAACTGATAAAAATATTTAGTTGCAATTCCTTTTCGGTGACCAAAATATAGTAAAGATGAAAAAGGACCCCAAGGCTAATAGAATGTAGGCACTTTTCGGAATGGAATTCCATTCAGCACTCTGAGATCGACTTGAAGAGTGATAAAACATGTCACCTCTATCACAACCTGGATGCTAAATATACATACACAGTCATGTCCCAATGGCTTCCACCGGAAGTCTGGAAGATACTGAAGTGTCAAGGTTCCCACAGCATTTAACAACAGAGATCGAGGAAAAACAGCGTCTGTCAGTTGTCACCTATCCCTCCATTTGACAACTTCATGAGTCATGACCTGATCGATCGGTACTTCGACTGATAAAGCCCGCTCTATTCTCTTACCTCTCAATCAAACATCAAGTAAAGTCTCCATGGCTTCATCATCTTTAGGACCACTAAGAGCCATTAATTGTTGTTCTTGCTCCAAATCATAAACCTTGTCACTCATTCCTTGCCTTTTATATGCATCCACCATCAGGGAGTAAGTTGTGGAATCTGGTGGGCACTGGTTATCTTTCATTCGCTTAAACACTCTCTCCATTTCCATCAAATCCTCCAACTTCGCACAAGCAAAGATAACAGCGTTATAAAATGAGGTATTCTCAGGTATCTCCAACTTCCCAGCCAACTGTACAGTACTAATCACCTTATGAAAGAGTCCCGCGTTGGCATATCCTCTGATAAGGCAGCAGAAAGTCTTGGTATCTGTCCTCATTCTCTCTGCACGCATCTGGTCAAATGTGTATTCCATATGTTTGGCATCGCCTGACTCTGAAAATGCTTCGATCACATTGTTGTATGTCGATGTGGTCCATGGAAACGAAAGCTTGCGCATGTACTCCATCACCGATGACATTTTGTCATACATACGCTTCTTCCCATAAGCACCGATCAGAATATTAAAAGTGCGTGTTTCAGGCTCAATTCCAAAGTCTCGAAACTTCTCATACCATCTCTCCATCATGTCAATCTGACCCTTGTTACCAAACAAGCTGACAATATTATTCATTGTCCATACATCAGGCCTACACGTGGTGCTCTCAAGCATTCCTGAAAGCACTTTCTCCATCTGTTCTAATTTCCCAGCCTTCCCGTAGCCGCTTAAAACAATGTTCTGGGTGACAGTGTTAGGAGCAATTGACCGTTCGGCCATTTGTTCATACAGGGACTCAACTAGTTCGAATCGAGAAGCATCAACACAAGCTTTAATCAGGATACTATATGTATAAACATCAGGCTGACAAAGAGGAAGAGTCTTCATTTTGTCAAGAATTGAGAACGCCTCTTCGATCAGATTGCTTCGACAATATGCAGCAAGCAATGCGGTGTAAAGTTCTGAAGTGGGTTCGAGTCCTTCTTCAAGCATCGTATCAAACAGTTGATGGGCATGTTGTGGTTGCCTAGATTTCCCAAGCAGGACGATGAGCTTCATGTAAGTCCCTTCTTTTGGTTGATAAAATGGCTGTTCCTTGAGCATCTCAAAAACCTGAAGAGTTTAACAAGTACCATGGACTAGGGTTTAGGGTCTAAGGTTACGGTTTAGTGCTTGAAAAATACAGAAGAACAGCTTCCACAGAAGCAATTAGAGGAATTTCTTATTTAACCTCCTCCAGCAATTAGGGCTGATAAGCAAACCAAGCTACTCGAGTGCGGGTTCATTTTTGTTCTTAAAAACTCATTCAAGATCAGTTTGTTTCATAGAAAAACTGAGCTCGTTAAGCTTAAAAACAAGCTACTATGGGCTCGTTAGGGATTGACTTGTTCATGACAAATATTTGAAGCTCCTTTCAAGTTTTTAAACCAAGCTTGAATTAACCAACTCATTCCACACTTATGTCACCCGTACCAGCAATACAAGGGGATAAACAGTGCAAAGGTAAATTATAAGGGTACAAATATTACCTCAAGGGCTTGGAGCCATTGCTTGGTTTGGATAAGGTGGGAAAGAGCTTCGGTGACGGTGTTGGCCCAGGCTTTGGCGTCGTTCTTTCGATCCAATTTCTTCTTGATGTTCTTATTGGGAGTCCGGACCATCGTATTTGAGCTTCCATTTCCACTTCGATTTCGATTTCCACTTCCATTTCCATTTCCAAATCGTCGAGTGGAATTTGAGGAGGAGTCCGAAGTTCCAGGGTATTCGCCTACCTTCCAATGCCTCTTCTTTTCGGCCGAATTTCTATAAGAAGAAGAAGAGGTGGTGGTTGATGGGAAGGCGCAGCGGATGAGAGTGGTTGAAGAGGGGAGTTGGGTTGAAACAAAGGCTGCTAATTTGTTGTTGTGAAGGTGAAGTAGAGGAGAGGGAAAGAAGGAAGAAGAGAATGGTGACAGAGAGAGCGACGAAGACGACGATGCCATCTCCGACGTCAGACAGAGGAGGCAGCAGAGAGGTTAAGCAGAGGACTACTGGGTGATCCGGTTGTAGACTTGTAGTAACGATGGAAGTGGATGATGGTCAACTTTGGTTTTTGGATGCAATTTTTGGTTGGAATTTTGACTTGTTTTATGATCCAAACTCCAAATTAGTGTATGCACACTCCCTTTGGATCATGGCATTTTATTAGACAAACTCATTATTGAGATTAGCGTGCTCTCTCTCTGTCTCTCTCTCTCTCTCTCTTATTTATTTTATTTTATTTTATTTATTTATGATATTTCGAAGAAACAGGATCAATTTAAACACACGTCAAATAATTTAAGGAGGATTAATCTCACCACCCCAGTAGCAAAAAGCCATTTAAAGCTGAAACAAAGTTCAAAGTTCAGTATGAACTAGCATTGGACAAAATTGATAGCACATGAACTTGAAAACTATGAAAGGAGCAAACACTTAAATCCAGTCTTGAACACTAGACCAACCAACCCATTGGAGTTTTTTTTCTTCTCTAGATTAGCTATAATGCAAATATGACAACTGAAGTAGAGCAATCCAAAATGTGGCTTTAACAAGGATTTTGGTACACTGTTAGAAGCTTAAATTCATTCACAAAGAACACAGTCAGGACATATCATGATGTCTCTTATAATCAAATACTGAAAAAAACTCGATTCAGAATATGTCAACCTCTTTATGCAATTGAGGTTTTCTTGTAAAACAAAATGAATCCGAGTAATTAGATGTACACAACACATCCCTACAGAAATCTAGACCCACATAGATCACCAGTACTTCCTGCATTTTATCTCAAAAGGAAATATATGATGATAAAAATTACAGCATACTGCTACAGATTCCTAAGCTTAACTTGTTCCATACTTCAAGAGCTCCCATCTGAAGGGCTTGACACAATAATCAACTTCAGGTGAGCTCTTGAAGAGGAGAGCCACGCAAACGCAGACAGCAGCAATGGCCACCATTGAAAGCATTACCGGCCTATAGACAGCTACTGATGATCTGTGACCGCCATATGCCAATTTCTGCCGACATAGTTTGCAACTTTGAGGAACGGGCTTCACTTCGTTTTTCTCAGTATGGAAACTTGCAAAATTCGACCACTTATTCCCAACGGTCGGTTTCTGCTTGGTATTATTGCATTCTGAAAGTGCACCCGAAGGGATGTCTAATACTAGATGCCCATCATTTCCTGATTTCTTCTTGGTTTTCCTCTGGACCAGATTGATGTAGGAATAGAAACCTCGCAAGCTTGCATAATCCTTGGGTGTCAATCCTGTACTATCACGGGCACCCTTCCATGCCTCAGTTCCTACCTGAAATGTGGCAGTAAATATCAGTAAAGTTTTCCAATTTTGGAACAAGCAAAAAGCGCCAAAAGAGCTGGAACATTTATGTTTATCCATTTTAAAATTCATCCTGATCGATTTAGAAGTAAAATGTCTTTCCTACTTTTGAGGGAAACTAGATATCACCCATTTGACAGAAGTTGTACGTTAGCACATAACATAGAGACCCAAACAAAAAACAAAAGAAGCCACCTATGTGCCAGCTTAGAAGCATGGACATGTCAACCGCCCTCACTTGTCTCTGTCGAAACAAACCAGACGTGTTCGAATTTTTCATTTACATTTTTTCTGGTCGGACAAGTCAAGATATGAGGAACACATTAGGAGGTCAGAATACAATTTTTAGAAGTTCTGCCAGAACCAAAATTGCCATGGCCGCTTAATCCATGTATACTTATTGACTCTTCAGAATGTATATCTTAGTAACATTTTCTCCCCTAATTTGACAAAAAAATGTTGATCGCATAGAATATGTATGCTTCATATTTAACGCGTCCATGTACTACATTTTTAAAAAACAATGACATGTCTGTGTCATTCTGTGTACATGCTTCTTAGTTTGTCACATGCTCTTACAATTGGGTTCTAATTTCCAAAGCCTCGTGTCGTAAGTAATGAAGATAACATATAAAAGGTAAAGAGACAATACCGATCCAGGATCATCAGTTAAAGCATCCAACACGCTTTCGGAGCCCTCATTACTAGCTGCTATGTGAAGAGGAGTCAAACCCCCAGGGCCACTGGAATCTGGTCTAAATAAGAACTTAGATTCCATTTTAACAAGCTGCTGCTTGTGCTCAGAGCCTGGTTTACTGATAACTCCATCTGGGATGTATCTCAAAAGGATTTCTACCATAGACTTACAATGTCTCCTCACAGCTCTGTGGAGGAGGCCCATCTCAATCAACGCAAGTTCAATGGAAGGATGCTCTCCTGCATCCACTGTACCATTGAAGACAATGTCCAATAGTTTCTTAACTACAGCACACCAGTCATGCTCAATGGAGAACTCCATGAGCCACTTGAACCGTTTGAAAGTAAAAAGATCTATGTTGGGATCCATGTGATCCAACCTGAACTTCAACTCACTCCTGTGAAGAAGCCAGCCTATTTCATGGATAAAGTCCAGTGCAGTAGTCCTGGCGTTTGTTAAGTCTGATTCCACGTCAATGTCATCGGCAGTCCCTGGCAACTCTATCGCACTCTCAAGCGTACAGATCTCAGAACAAACATCCTTCTCTGCCACAATAAATGGGAGGAAGCTGCCACTGAAGCCGTGGTCCTCAACCTGAACAAAGAAAGTAGAGCATCTGTAATTAGAAAACTAGGAAAATTTTTCAGGATAAGCAACAGCTGTGTATTTCCTTTTCCTTGAATTGAGGGTACACTAGAAATAACTAAGGATAAGTAAAGAATCAACTTTTCCTTCACAGACAAGTGCACCCTCGCAGTAAGTCGTGCACATGCGAGCGCACACATACAGAGAGAGACAGAGAGAGCTAAACTTTATTTTTGTCTGAGAATATATAGACACAACTTGGAATAGTATGGAATCAATGGAAAGAGCCAGGATTACATACCTCAATGAATCCTCTCCCATTAACATTTGGTATAGAGCAAGAAAATCTAAGGCACTGGATTTTATCATGATCAACCAACATGTCACCTCCCTCCATCATGTCATCACAACTTCCCTGCAATAGATACTTCCCTTCTAGTGCACAGAATAACCTGAAATAGAAAGTACAACAGACTTTGTAAACATGCTATGAAAAATTAACCTTACAAAAGATTGAAATGAAACTAGAAATTCCAAATCTTCGTTGTAACATTTACGAAGTGCACCTTGTGGTAGACCGGGACAGGTTGAAGCCTTTAACTATGAACTGGGCTCTCTCAGAGAAAGGAACCGCAACAGGTTTGATGCTCAAGATCCTGCAATTTTTATGGCTTTCACGAGGTAACAGTGTGTCCAATACAACCTGACCTGTAGCACAAAAATGAAAGAGACAAATTATCCTCCTACTGCAAGTGTTATTGGTTTAGTGCTCATTCGGTGACACAATGGGAAAAACAACCAAAGAGCCATTAAAACCACAAAAAGCAAAGAACAAACCACTATATAGAAATGCTACACGATGCTGCACCCTAGTATACACCCATCCCGTTCTCCAGAAAGAATCATTTGATGCATCAAGAAGCCTAGTCAAACTGGAGCTCAGATCACAGCAAAGCTGGAGATGGCAACTGTAAGTTATTGGAAGGGATTTTGTAGAGATAGGGAATAGATATCTTAAATTCATGGTAATGACAGATAGTCTTACCTCCTCCCAAGTGCATTTCTCTAATCGAAGATAGATGGTTAATATAATGCAGCCAGGTCTTATGTAACTTTCAATGTCAGTGGGACTATGAGATAACCACTCAAGGATCTGAAATTCAAAATGCAAGAAAATTAGACTCTCCGTTGACTTAGTATGAAGTAACAAAATTGAAACTACTTGACATCACTGAGATACCTGTCTCCGCAAGACGAGAGGGAACTCGCTTGGATCTTTTCCAAAAAGTTTGAAAACAATCCGATCAGTTCGACTCTGAAAAACAGAGGGAAAAAAGGGAACAGAGACAATAAGTCATCCAAGGACAAAAAAATAAAAAATGCACGTAAGTACAACTTGTTGAGACGAGGTGTATATCCATCCCTGTAACATTTTTTCTTGATAAGAATACTTCATAGAAACATAGGTGAGAGCATAGAGTCATAGAAACCATTTCAACTGCAAATGTAAGAACATAAGCCTTGAACAACAAATAGAAGACATAAAGTGACATAAAGTGAACATATCCTCAAATGATAACTAAAATTATCAATGAACAACTTAACAACAATCTAGTCAATCATTGCCATCTCTAAAACCTCAGGACTTGGCTGAATCCTTCGATACAAATAAAACTACAAGGAGGACATGGGTGCCACTATCCAGGCCCGCTGTTATCTATTCACAAGACATCTCACTGACCAACTCTCATAAGATGAAGAACCGAACCCGAAAACGGAACACAGTAGATGGCCAAGAGACAAAAGATATCATTTAAATGATAGACCCTAGCAAATGTAGCAGATTTCATAAATTTGAGAACTAAGAATGGCAACACTTTGGTGATATAAATATAGATAAATCAAACATGGAGCAACAAAATCATATACGGGTGGTCAAATCATCAATCTATTCTACAAGTAACTTCAAGGTTAGGATTTCAATGAACAAAACTTTCAGTGAGCACATGAAAATTGAAATGACGACAAATATATACCTGAGCCTCCCCACTGGAACTAGATGGTGAAAGGGTCGATGTGGAACCTGAATTCCCACTTGTCCGAGGAGGGCTTGACTTCTGAAAGTCCTGATGTCCCAATAGAGCACAATCAAAAGGCCCAAGCCCCAAATTTGCAGGAACCTGGTAAGTTTCCAGGTTTTCTTCAGAGTCATGAGAATCATCATAAACGTTATTCAAGTCTATATCATTCAATTTTATCCGCCCCCCTCCATTCTCAGCGACACTTGCTTTGGCCGGAATGCTCTCTCTTGTAGGACACAGAATTGCAGATGGATTCGGTGTCCCTCTGACTGCAGATGCAGGAACACGTTCTTCATTAGGCTGCAGAGAATCCTGTATAACAATGCAATCATCCACTTTAGAAGTACAACAAAGGATTGAGCTGCTGCATCTAGAAGGGTATCAAATTAGATCTGAAACCTTTTCAGGATTTCCAAGAGACGTGCCAGCAGTTTGCATATCTTGAGAACCAGGCAACAATGCAGCTATGTTTATACTATTAGTTGAACCAGCAAGGTTGGCAAGGTTTCTCAACAGATGCGATAGCAGATCCTGATCCTTTGTCTGGTCTGAGCTATTAGCTGTATTTCCATACAAAGCACATCCTTCATAAGAATATAAAATAGGTGTGGCAACATGAAAATATAAATGAAAAATGAAAAATGAAAAAATGTCATAATGAGCAGTGTAGTTCTCAAAATTTGTAAAGCAGAGGAAATTATACTAGGATATGCCCCAAAATTTCAGATAAAAAAAGTGCGTAAAGCCACTAAACGATAACTGTTCAGAGGAAGTTAACTGACAACTATTCAAGATAAGTTACAGGAAAGGATTTGAGGTGGTATGGCTATTGCGTCATAGATCAATTAACAGGCATGCAGTATAGCCAAGGAATACATGGTTTGTGGTCATAAATAGGACACGAGTATCATAACCTTACTCGAGTTTATGACTGCAAAAAAAAAAAAAAAAGAAGAGAGAGGACAAAATCAATCTTTGTAGCTGACATAAAGGCAATGGAACAAAGGCTCGTAGAATTGATTGTTTATTTTAGTTATATCTTCTAGGCAGTAAGGGGCAAGAATCATGTAATCAGCGGCCTTCTGAGAAGACTTTAGGTCTGCAAAAGCCATAGAAAACAATGCCCATCAAGATTGTAGAAATAGCAAAGCAGACAACTCAAAACTCCATGTCACAAACTAGTACTGCCTTGCACTGGTAAAACTACATTAATGCGGAAGAGGGATAATACATGCAAAAAGTAGAGTATGAGTTGAAGCCAGAAATCTAACAATGGCATTAAAAACCAGTGGTTCACCTTGTCAGCCGGCAGGCCCAGCACCACTTAACTACTTAAGGGCTTCCCCTAGAATCGAAGTACCAGTGCTGCCTTTTTAGATACCTAAAAGCAGCTTCTTTCTATCATATATTTTCGCTGATCTGCTAACAATTCTTTTGGGATTCAAATTCATACTTGAGAAGTCATTCAAAGTATTTCTCAAAATCATGTCACCCTAAAATCTCTAACATTGGCAGATCCATTGAGAACCTTTAATCTGAAGAAAAAGGCCAAAACATAACCTAAAGCCCTTGGGTTTCCCTCGATTTAACATGCACAACATCTTGAGCTGTAAGCAAACTGCTAGAAAGGTCAGTTACAGCAAAAGAATCTGTTATTTGACTTATTTCTACAAATGCTGAGTCATTTTCCTGCCATGCATCCTTTTTTAATGCCTTCGCGAACTTGAACTCTGAGAATTTGCACTAAATCCATGCATAATGCGACTTAAGGAGTCAATGATATTTACTCAGGGTTGAACCACGAAAGCTTCTATGCTCCAATTTACCACTTTCAACTTCCTTCCACCCAACATTGTATGCAGTAATCTAATCTCCATGCTTTTAATGTACAGAACAGAATGAAAGTAGTAATAACCAGATGCTTGAGAGAACTAGGAAATGCATTTATCAACATGAATTCCTTCCACCACATTAACTTGAAGTCTTCAGCACAAAATGCGGCAAGAACAACAAGTGAAGACAAAACTTCAAATGAACAGCCAAGCCTCCAGTTCGACATCACAATTCCCCGTAAATAATGTGATTCTGAACTATTGAGTAAGCATCCTCACTTAACTAACAGTCTAACACTGACTCTTATTTATCCAACTGACAAAGGTGGTTAGCATGAATTACTCTCTTCCTGAAAATCAAGGTTTCAGATGTCATCACTTTCTCCTAAAGGGGAGAACATCACCTCATCTACCAGAACCACTGACACACTAGTGGAGATTACTTGGGATGCATTCTGGTACACATGCTGACAAGGTTGACAAAAGAGAGTAATTCAATAGTAACCATAATAGAAACAAAAATCACTGCATATGAAAAAATACATAAACAAAGATAAAAAATAAAATAAAATAACTGCTTCCAGATGATAACAAGGAAAAAACATGTGCACAAAATTAAAAATAAATAAATCAAATCATGGCACTTGTGTAAGAAGCAATGCAAATTAATAATCAGCTAGACGAATCCTTACTCTGCAAATTGGAGAGTATCCTCAGCAGACTCACAAGTAAATAACTACTACCACGCTCATCATTCAAGGAGCCTGCATTAACCACATTTTCTGGATGTGTCTTTCTCCTCCGTCTATTATGGCCAGCTAAACGCCTACGACAACTTCTCTTTCCTTCGTCAAACTCTTGAAGAACATGAAACCTGCCCATAGCATAAGCAAAATGCATTTAACAGAATGCACGAATATTCATGGAAATCAAATCAATATACAGAAATAAAGAGCAATTACACATTTTGAAGTGTGACTTTGCCCCAATTTGGTTCATCTGATTGGCAAACGAAGTGAACAACTAATGCTAATACCAAGAAAATCCTAATTCTCCAATGCAACAATGCAAAGACCCCGTAATAGTAAAAGTTGCAAGGCAATTTCATATAAGAACTGACCTGCTACACTGCTGACAGAACCGCTGCATAACATTTCCCACCAGTGCTCTACCGGCCTTGGAATGAATGTCACAGACCTTGTGCCGTCGGTGGTAATCTTTGGCAGGAGTAAGATCAGCCCGACAATCATCAACTTGGCATACAGCACGGTTCGTGGTAGCAGCAATAACCTTGCTCTTCTTTCCACTCTTCCCATCCCAATCATCCATATCGGTTTCTGATATGGGGTACAACTGCCCACCAAGCTTCAAATTAAGGCACCCAGCTTCATCATTCAACTCTTCATCCTCAACAACTACCACATCCCTCCTCCGTTTTTCCAATTCCCTCTTTCCCTTGTCATTTCCCCCATTGTTTTCATCTGAAGAAGATGACCAACTGTTTGACAAACCGGTACCGTTTGGAATTTCAGATCCAACTGGGAATAACTGCCTACTCCTACAATCCGACGGTACAGAGTTACACGGAGCAGCTGTAAACAGATCCCCATCCCAATTCCAATCATTCAAATCCCATTCCATAGTCCTCTTTCCAACTGCTTTCAGATCTGGCATCACGGGACTAAAGAATTGATGTGCCTTTCCTCCAAGTGTAGCCTCCATTGGCCCAAATTATAATACCCAGATCCAAAAATCAACAAAAAGCCGAAATACAACAAACCCTAAAAACAAAAACAAGGATATAACTGTGCTATAACAAACTTTAGATTGTCGGTAGCCCCAAATCCCGGAAAAGTGAAAAACCCAAACGCCAATTAATCAACTTCACTACACCCCCAAAAATCCAGAGACAGCACATCGACACAACCACAGGTCCAAACAATAGCAACCCACATGCCCAAATTACCCCCCAAAACTAAACAGTGATTATTAGCTCCACAACAACAGAACTAAAGCGATCTCTAATTTCCATTATCGAAAAGACTTCAACTTTGGTAACACCGTCATGAAATCAAATTACCAGGCGAACTCAAGAAGTAAGTATTAAATTCAACAGCTAAAAGGACGAAGATACAGAATCAACTTGCCGGCAAAAGCGGCGGCGGCGTTCGTTCCGAGGAGCTGTTGGTGGCGTCGTCGTCGAAGGTATATGAAGATCGACGGCGAGATAAAGGGAATATCGGCGACGGCTGAGAAATCTTGAGCAAACGCTAGGAGAAGAATTAGGTGAGGAAATGAGGAAAAGTTTCCGAGGACAGGAGGAATAAAATATGGAAAATGAAAGCTTAAAACATGGTAACTGAAGATGGAGTCAAAAAATGTTCACCCAAGTCATTCAGGATTAGAGAGATTATTTGGTGCTTCTCAAAGGGTACTCTTTTTTGACCCGGGATTCGCATCTGCCATAACTATGTCTTGCCAAAAATAATTTGGTTAGATAGTTTAGTTGAGTTTTAATGATGTCATCAGGTATAATGAGTGGAGAAAGATAGAAAGAGAATGAGAGAAATGATGATGTCATCAAAACTAAAACTAAATTGGAAAATGAACAGAGCTGCACATATTGGTGCCATTTTGATACAAATTCAAATAAGTATTTTTAGATTAGACTTGTCTTCTTATTCGATATATAGATCAAATAGCTTGAATGATGTAAAAAAAAAAAAAAATGGCAGTTGACACTTTTGGTTTCATATTTGGTATGCATGAGTCGAGTTTGGTGTGTGGCATTCAAGTTGTCAAATGTGTTTTCAATAGTCTTGATATCATCTCAAAGATTTTCTTGGCATCCGGTACCGCTTATTACACGGGGATAAAATTTGAAATTTATTGATTCTTAAGATTAATCTGTTAGGATCGCAAGAACACACTAGTATCCCATGGTCCCGGTCGGGTCGGGTTTGATCTTTACCCGTCACCGAACCAAGGTCATCAGGTTAAGAAAAGTATTCGCATCCGAAATTCAATTTTTTGCCCTCAAAAAATTGTACTAAGACGGCATTACAAATTTTTGACACCAACATGCAATGACGGGCAACAGGTGGAATTGACTTTTGCCAAAAATTCTGGCCATGTTATTATCCTAGATGAGTTTCGCAAACAATTTGATAAAATCTTTTAGGAAATTAAGTCAAAATACTCCAACTTAGCTTGAAGTTATAACATTTTGATTAAAAGTCAAACGAAAGTGTGGTAAAAAATACTCCTAGGAGCATACCCCTTTATCAAATCTTTCATTAATTCAAATTTGAGTAAAATACACAAAAAATACTCTCCACTCCTTCACCCAATTTGGTTTTACTCAAATGTTTTACCAAGTTTGCTAATCACCAAATCTAGAACCAAATTTTCAGGCTATTTTTTTCAGACTTTTATTTACCGTTTTGCCATTCAATAGTGTAGATTAAATCTCCACCGTACAAGTTGAGTAAGGATTGGAAAGAGTAATATCAAATCAAATTTTTACTCAGGCTTAGTTTGGGTGGTTTTTTGGTTTTTTGGGGTGCAAAAAACAGGGGTCGTTTGGATGAATGGAAAAAACCACTGATTCATCCAAACGAGTTTTTTGGTTTTTCAGTTTTTTACAGTTGGAGTCCAATTTGCATGAGTGGATTAATCCAAAAAACCAAAACACCAAAAAATCAAGTTTAAAAGGGATTAAACCAAAAAACTTTACCCAAACTAAGCCTCAAATTTGAGTAAAGAGTGAAGATGCTATAACAACTGAATCAATGTTCAAAGACCACTGAATAAAAATTTCCAGAATTTAGTGGAACATATGGGACACTTGCGCGTTGATTTATGACACGCCATTGTGATTGTAGGGAAAAATTAAAAGCCCCCACGTCCGCCTCTCTCGCTCCCTCACAGTATTGAAAAATGAAAATCCATCGCCGGGGATATAGGCCAACGGGAGTAGTTTGGTCCGAAAGAAAGAAAAGAATCCAGGAGTATTAGACTAGCAGCAGTAGTTTTCTTTTCTTCTTAGTAAAAGAACAGTCCTTTTATTGGGTGGAGAATAAAAGTGTTTTCGTACCGATAAAAAAATTCTTGGATGGGCAAAAAAAAAAAAAAAACCCACTTTTATTGTCTACTCCTTAGGCGGATGGTAGAATTTTCCATACAAGAATGGTATTTGATTGAACCAAGTAGCGGTTTCGATGAAATGGAGAATCCACCCCACTTGAAATGTTTAGACTTAAGCCGTATCTGACCCAATTTGGAATGAGTATATTGATTTGTTATGACGTCGAGGCACCAAAATTGGGTGGGGCTCGGGCCACTTCCGACCCCACAATAACTGTAAGTTTAAGAAAAATTGTTCAGAACTTTAAGAAACTTAAAATGTTGGCGTTCAAAGATAGACTTAAAAATTATTGATATACAGGAAATAGTAAACTTGTATGAAGAAGAGATATGAGTCCAGAAATACAAGAAGGTGGATATGAAAAAAGTACTCATCCTAGAACCCAAGCTAGCTCAATCCATAGAAAAGAAATGTTTGATTTTCATTAAAATTTTAAAATAAATAATTTCCAAAGAAGATTATTGAATTGGGGGTGCCCTTGTATTAAATATACTACACTATGATGGATGCCCCCCAACTAGGTGAAACAAGACAAGAAATTATTATTGTCCAATTTGTTATGATCAGGACTCCAATACAATCCTTTTTTTTTTCCCCTCTTTATAATTATAGGTGTGAGTGTCCTTAATTTGGCTTTCTTGAATTAATTCCAAATACTCCACTCTACACCTGCAAGGGATTGATCGTGAAGGCATGCAGGGAGGCCTGCTGTTGCTTGCAACTCCATTATTGTACCTCGTCGATCGATCACCTCTCTTAGGGGGTGTTCCACTAACAAAAAACAGTTTTTTCCAAAAATCGAGACAGGTCATTCTCTCACAATACATCACATAAAAAACCGTGAAAAACTAGTTTTTTCAAAAAACTACTTTAGTGGAACACCCCCTTAATTCGATCTCCATCTCTATTTATTAGTATTATTACTCCATAGTACAGGCCGGTCCTTTTCCCTTTTTTATTTTATTTATTTATAAGTACCATACTACTAACTAATCAATTCTCCGTATAGGGTATGAAATTTTGGGAAGTGAATAATCGACTAATTAATTCAAGCCACGTGAACATAATTACTTAGTACTCCGTATTAAATACTCCATATGAATACATGTAGGGGTACCGGCCGGTGCTTAACTGGTGTAATAATATTGGCATATATGTACAGAATTCCAAGTGCTTGGCTAGACGGTGAAAACATAAACTTAGGGGTGCTTAATTTGGCTAAAAATAAATCTTTTTTTGTCTTTATTTAATTGTTTAGTTTTGTGTCGATTTTTTTTGTGTGTGGATTATTGGTTGGTCACGATAAGAGGAATCTAAAAAAGTAAAAAAAAAATTATAATAAAAATTCACTAAAGACAAAAATAATCCAAATTTTTGTAGATTATTGGATTATTTTTATCTTTATTCACAAAAATTTTAATCCAGTTTAGTAAATAATTTTTTACTCTTAAGATTTTTCT
Organism: Vaccinium macrocarpon; assembly: GCA_022606695.1. Classification (NCBI taxonomy): domain Eukaryota; kingdom Viridiplantae; phylum Streptophyta; class Magnoliopsida; order Ericales; family Ericaceae; genus Vaccinium; species Vaccinium macrocarpon. Next base: position 241,219 of record CM040175.1, on the reverse strand, counting down.
TGTTGAGATGAAACAACAATCTACAAATGCAAATTTTCTTTTAAGCCTTTAGGTTTTAAGTATAATTTATAGCTAAGTTTCATTTACTCTTGTGAGCGCCTGGTTGATACGAGATTTTGTCTGGATTATAATTGGGATCTTCGTTAGTTAATGGTGAGGTTGATCTTTGAGATCAATCATTGAAGTGTGTGTAAAATAGTTTGAATAAATTAATAGTAGAAGGTGTCGAATACTTCTATTAGAAATGCTATGTGCAAATAAGCTTACACTGAACCATACACAGAATGTGAGTAATGTAAAAATATGAAATCGTATTTTGTGTAAACTTTCTGACACATAATATTTCTGTAATTCTATTCCATAAAAACAAAGCACCTCCAAAAAGGCCCATTTTTAGGGGAATCCAAGAGGGAGTTGTACATATGAGGTGCGGTCCCATACCAAACGGTCGGTCATGTGATGAAATGGCTCTTATGGACAATATAGCCCTTGTTCCATTAAGGTGGACCAAAGTCTTTTGTCCTACTAGCTTCCAATTTACACTTGCTCTCTCTCTCTCTCTCTCTCTCTCTCTCTAGCATTCCTTTCTTCTTTCCTTCGTTTGATAAAACTGAAATTAGGTACGTAACTACGGTGTTGTTTGATAAAACTGAAAACTAAAAGCTGAAAGCTGAAAATTAAGTACTGAAAACTGAAAGATGAATTTTTTAAGCTGAAAAGTTGTTTGATAAAACAAATTATGCACCCAATTAAAAAAAAGGGTTTTAATTGTCTCTTAATTTTATTAATGGTCATCATGTATTTGTGGTAGTGGTGGAGTGGTGATTGGGAGGTGGTGAGGGTGGTGGCAAGGTGGTGGTGGCAGTGGAGTAATGGTGGTGGTGGAATGATGGTGAGTTGTGGTGACAGTAAAGTAATAGTGATGCAATGTTGGTGGTGTAGTGGTGCTAGTGATGGTTATGGTGTGGTAGTGGTGGTGGTGGGCTGGGTGGAATGCTAGTGGTGGTGGTGAAGTGATGACAGTGGCATGACAATAGTAGTGGTGGTATATGGGTAACAGTGATAGTGGTAGTGGTGGTGGTGGTGGTAGTGGCATGGCAGTGGTTGAGGTGGTAGCGGCATGACGGTGGTGGTAGTGCAATGGTGGTGGTTTTGGTGGTAGCGGTGGCGTGGTAGTGGTGGTGGAGGTTGTGGTAGTGGTGGTGGTGGTGATATAATGGTGGTGGTGGTGACAACGGCGGCGGAGGTGTGATGGTTGATTGTAAACACATAGGAATTCAACTACAATTAAGTAGCTCAAAGTTACTTAATTTTTATTAATTTTTTAGCCTACATTTTAAGTGACACTTAATCTGTTAAGTAATATAAAATGTGGTTATCAAACCTACTTAATAGCTTATTAGTTAATTGATTTAGTTTTAAGTGTTGAATCTGTGTTATCAAATAAGGCTTACGTATAGATAGGGAAAAGGGAGAAATTCTTTGGTGCCGAACAAGCATCATCCCACATAGTGCCAGAGCACATATTTCGATTGCTCTAGAATATTTTTGATTGCCCATATTTTGAAGGGAAAAAGAGGAGAGAGAAAGAAAGATCGAGAGAAGAGAGTGTGGAAAAAATCTAAGCCGTCCACAAGTTTCAAAATTGTGCTCGGCATCAGTTGGCCGTGCCCACCTGGCACTGCAAATTTTTTTCGGGAAAAAGGGTCCACCGCTCCATGAGTACAATGGCGTCCACTAGCCCTGCACATGGGAGCTGAGAGATGTGGTGGTCAAAACATAAAAAAAAAAAAAGGGCCAAGAACAAGTAATCTGTTTTAAAAATATTCCTACAATACCGTGTGAACCAACATAAGGATACAAATTCGAACACATATATATCCAAAGTCATTCGAGGTTTATAGACTTCACGTGCATCATGTATGAAATTTACATACTATATCAAATGATTTCAATCACGTTAGATTTAGATCCGTCTTGTATCTGTAATGTAATGTTACGTACATAATAATAAAAAAAACGCCCTTGTTTAATTTGAAGAAAATGAGTTATAAATAATCGCACTAAAGGGAAATCCCCGGCAGGTTATAGTAATTAAACTTTAAGGTTGTGTTTGGCTTCAATTTCGAAATATAACTGGCCCATTTTTTTTGGCAGTGTCCACATATACATTATTGCTTCTTAATCTAGGCAAATTAACCGACTAACCAACTAATCTAAGATATAGTCGTCCAACGTTTTAGAAAAAAATAAAAATAATAGCTAGAAAATGGATTGGTTAGAAAATAAAAGAATTGCTATTAGTAGAATATTACTAACGTAAGACTGAAACCTAACTAAAGATCCGACAATTTAGCTACCTTTCTTTTTTTTTTTTTTTTGGTCAATCGTTAAGAATTTTATTTAACTCAACGGCAAACTAGACACATCAAGGATCGCTTCCCTACTAATCCAGTTTGGAACACTCTTCTTCCAGATTAGAGGGTCATCCAAAGATAGGGCAAATTTGGCTATCGCATTAGCCACCCTATTACAACTACGAGGAAGAAAATTAAAAGAACAAGAAACAAACTTATTAGCTAGCACAAGTGCATCCTCAATGATAACATCCAAGCAAGCTTTGACTGGAGATTGACCTTGAAGCATCTTGATCACTGATTGTGCATCTCCTTCCATCACATATCTTCTATCCCGAGAGCAGATTTTAGACCCCAAAGCAAAGCGGATACCTGCGGCCTCAACCAATTCAGCAGACATACACCATTTGAGTGGTAAGGCAGCAACACTCATAATATTCACATACTGATCACGTATCACTACACCAACACCACCCTTACTTTTGGCCCCATCAAATGCACCATCCACATTAATTTTCAAAGTTCCTGCCTCAGGTGGATGCCACTGTTGAACCTCGGCAGCAACAATCTCTTGTTCAACACCACGTATTTTTTGAACGGCTTGTAAAAACATATCATGTTCCTCTAAGGCACGATCTAGAATTTCTGTTTCTTTCGTCCACTGTTGCTTAAAAACCCACTTGTTCCTTGCAATCCAAATGTGCCAACCAATAATAGCAAATAAACCCGCAGCTTCTGCTTGTATCGCACCATTAGTTGTAGTGCCCAACTCCTTCCACAATTCCCTCAATTGTGTAACGCTTGTCATTTCTGGTCGATATCTAAAGGGAGATAGTAACCAAACTTTCGTGGCTCTAACACAATTAAAAAACATGTGAGATGGTGTTTCCTCCGCCAGTCCACACATGGAGCAAATCGGGTCCACTGGAACTTTCCTCTGGGATAGCGCTGTGTTGACAGGTATAATCCCGTGTAAACATCGCCAAAGGAACATCTTCATCTTCATTGGTGCCTTCATGTGCCATACCCTTTTCCATGCCCCTTCGTCATCACTATCTCCACTCGATTGGCCTCTCCCCCCTATTAGAATCCTTCTAATATGTATTAAATCCTTCGCAAGAACATAAGCCGACTTCACTGAAAACTGCCCAGAGGTCGTACCTTTCCAAATCATCTTATCCTCCATACCAGTCACACTTAATGGAATGCCCAAGATTTGATCCACGTCCCGATCCACAAAGGTTTGTTTGATCAGAGACTCCTTCCATACCCCACGATCCGTGTCAATCAGCTTACTAACCTTCATAAGATTACTACCATTTTTAAGAGTTAAAATTTTAGAATAGTGCTCATCAGTCAACCATGGGTCCTCCCAAATCTTCACCTTCAACCCATTGCCCACTCTCCACCTCCCACCTTTCATAATTACCTCCTTACTTGCTAAGATACTCTGCCACGCCCATGATGATAGTGGTTTTGACTGAGCCTCAAGAAATGAATAATTAGGGAAGTACTTGGCCTTGTAAACTTTGAAAAACAAGGAGTCGTCACCAACAGTCAGTCTCCATCCTTGTTTTGCTAGCATAGCTAAATTGAATGCTTTCATGTCTCGAAAACCCAATCCTCCCATGCCTTTAACCTGAGTCACCCTCTCCCAACTCATCCAATGCATCTTCCTTCCATCATCCGTCCCACTCCAAAAAAACTTAGCAATCAAAGAGTTCAGCTTCTTGCATAGCCCCTCCGGTAATTTTACACAAGCCATGGCGTAGATTGGTAGAGTCAATAAGACATGCTTAGCCAATACCTCTCTGCCCGCATGGTTTGTGAATCTTCCTGTCCAGCTCGCAACTTTCTTCTTCACTAACTCCTCAATATATTTAAGCGCACCCCTTTTGGATCTTCCAATTATGTACGGCATCCCTAAATATTTCCCTTCCTCTGAGCTACAGCTAAATCCCAAAATGCGTCGACATTCATCCCGTTGTGTTGCTGAAGTATTAGAGCTAAACAAAATAGAAGACTTAGCAACATTTATGAACTGCCCTGATGCCTTTTTATAAGTTTCCAACACATTTTTAATCTCCTCACTATCTTCTTTATTAGCCTTACAATAGACCAACGAATCATCGATCTGCGAACAACAAGTGGGAAATCAATGGTCCATTCCTGCAGATACGGATCCCTTTGAGACGTCCTTGTTCTGCCTTAAACTTCAATAAGCTAGAAAAACCTTCAGCACATAGGAGAAACAAAAAAGGAGATAATGGATCTCCTTGACGTAATCCCCTCTGAGGTCTAATAAAACCATGCCTTTGGCTGTTCACCATAACTGAATATGAAACAGTAGTCACGCAATTCATTATCCATTTTATCCATTGTTCATCGAAACCCATACACCTCATGACTGCCTCTAAATACCTCCATTCCACCCTGTCATATGCTTTGGAGACATCTAACTTCAAAGACATAAAACCATCTCTCCCACTTCTTTTATTCTTCAAGTAATGCACCACCTCATGAGCCACCAGTATGTTATCCGAGATTTGCCTACTCTGGACAAATGCACTCTGATTAGCTACCTTTCAGTGAAGTAAATTGACCTAAGGTTAAAATAAATAAGGTTTGATTTAGATTTTTCTCCCATTTATGTATCATAGATGATAGACCTACAGAAAAATTTTCATTCCTTGGCGATTCTATATAGTTCCAGTATTTTTCGTGCCATGACAATTCAAAATTGAGAATCTGTATCAAAATGTCTTAACTGTTGGAATTGATCGAGATATCAATTACTAGGGTATCATAATTATGTAATAGTAGCTAACTATTTTTAAGCATATTGAACCCCATAAAACTTGGTGTTTTGAGAATAAATTTAGTCCATACATTGAAATAAAAGATAAATGCAATGTGTTTTGAAGCCAGATCCCTGCTGGTCCTTAATACCTCTGCCCCTACACAATGAAATGAACAATTAATCCATAATTGAAAAATTATACGGTGGTCTTGGATCACTATCACGTGATGTCCCAACACGTACCCTTCTCATATTTTGCATTTGTAGTACTGTTGAAGTGTAAATCATATTCTCTGTGTATGTGTTGAAGTTTGGATTCATTTTTTTTTTCCGGGTCTAGCAGCTTCAAGAATTAATTTGTACCAGGGTGTTTAGAAATTTGTTAACTCTATTAGTTCCATTATCCAACAATATAGGCACAATTTTTCATATATTGGTATAAATGGTGTAGTCAATAAGACAACGTAACCTCTGTTCCAAAATTAAAAGATTGTCTATTATGCAAATTGAGAACATATTTCAAATTACAAATTAAAGTTTTTTTAAGTTGTCGTCTTGCGTAGTGGACAATCTTTTGAAAATGAAGGGAATGTAATTCTATAGTTTTCTAGAAGAGGTTTCATATTTAAGTCAATTTTAAACCATTATATTAATTTACTAATACCCTTTTGAAAGAAATTGTGGTGATATAATGAGATTGTTAGCTAAACAAACAAAGAAATTTAGTCTAGGTAATTTCGCAAATACACACTTAGGGGTGGTGCACTAACTTGTTTTTTTTTGGTTTTTTAGTTTTTTGGTTTTTTTGGATATTTTAGTTTTGCACAAAAACTAACTTGTTCCACTAATTAGTTTTTTGGTTTTTAGTTTTGCAAAAAAACTAACTTGTTCCACTAATTAGTTTTTGTAGGTTTAGTTTCACAAAAAAACTATGTGGTTTTTTGTTAGTGGAATGAGATAGTTTTTGAGTTAAAACAAAACTGTTTAATTTTAGTAGAACACCCCCTTACTACATTAGGGGAATGGACAAAGAGAGAAGGGAGAGCACGATACCTACGTCAATAGGATCTTCTTTTTCTCTTACTTTTTCCAAATCTCTTCTTCTTCTTCTTCTTTTTTTTTATTTTTTAAATTTTTTTATAGTTAGTATGAGTTTTTTGTTCGAGCTACTGTATTGTGTGTTCATCTATGAACTACTTGGATTGATGAGTGTTCATAACGGATTGACTGAGTGTTCAAATATTAAAACATAAACTAGAATTAACACTATTAAAATTCAAACAAAATATAAAATTAAGAGTGTTCAACTGCAGCCGCCAGTGTGATTACCCAAGTAACTATAAGATTCATTTAACTACTAGTGTTTGTGCCATATAAATACGATAAATGTGTTCCGTGGGGAATTACTCATACTTTTTCTTTCTTTTTTTTTTTTTGTGGAGGAGCGGGAAATACTTATACTTGAAGACGAGGAAAATGGGCAATGAGAATATACTCTAATACTCTCAATTATTCTACAATAACACACACTTACACACATTTTTACACGCACACTCAGTGGCTAATGTACATACGGCACAGGGGGTCACATGACCCCCGGATTTCCAGAAACTTTTTTCTTTTGCTTGTAAAACGTATATCTGAACCAGTCAATAACCATAAAATAATTTTTCGGTTGGTCTTATAAAAAATCAGGTCAATCGAATTATTACACATACTTGATAATTGTGTGCCCATTATCCCGGTGATCTTAATCGTATATATGTAGGGTACGTTAATAAGAAGAGCATTTATTTTAAAAATTATTTTGAAAGGTTTGATAAAGTAATTATAATTGCTTTGGAATATTGCATATTTGAAGAGATTTGTAGATGATTAAAATAAAAATTTGTGGAAAGAGATTTGATCATTTCTCTATGGTTGCCAGTTTCTTTTCCTTTTCCTACAAGTATCTCTTACAAATCTAAATATCAGAGACTTAATTATAAGTTCGATTACTCTTTGATTTAAATGTTTTGTGGCCCATTGTTTTGCTACATGATTTGTAGTCACTATAAGTACGTTGGACTGTGATATATATATATATCCAAAATTATACTTAAAAAGTGACCCCACATGTGGAATTCGTGAAGCCACTGCATATATAAACTCTCACATTCAACCTAGTTAGGTAGCCAGTTGGGCTATGATGTGGTTCAGTTGAGAGATGTATAAATAAGGCCGGAAGAATGGCGGGATAATTATTAGTACTCCGTACGTAGGAAGGTTGTTACTGGGCATGAGGCATATGGGAGAGGTGCTGCATGATCATTTCCTTTTTCAACAATAATTATCGAATAGAAAAATCCATATATATATATATGGCCAACAACTCATTTATTTGTTGACCGCAAGTGAAAGTGTCAACCACGGCAACGGGTACGTAGAGAAGGTTCTAAATTCAGTCATTGGTAAAAATTAATTAAAGGTGTAGAATTCTTTAATTATTACTATGATCATCTATATCGATCAATCTTCGATAATCATTTTGTCATTTTTTGATAGCAACTTTAATTAGCTCGCTCCTAGACAGTGAATGAATTTTATCATTTTATAGAAAAAGCACCCGGATCATGCACGCATTTATATATGTTAATTTATTGCAAGAGTGGAATAATAATTACAGCACATAAAGCAACGATCAAATTCTCGCCAACTTTCTTTTTCCTTCCAGTGATTTTCGTTTGAAGAATATTTACTCCACTTTTAATGGCTGCGCACAGCCGATGCCACGCATGACTATTTTTTTCTTAATTTCTAGAAGTAAAAAAATATCTTGATTTATACTATCATACTCCATATATGTACGTAATATAAGTACTACTGTCTATCATAAGGTATAAATGATACTCCATAGCTAGCTAGTAGGTTGATGCTCTCTTTTTTTATCACAACCAAATGTCGAAAGAAATTCTACAGCATAAATACGTACAATTGGTATATATCTGAAATGCACAAGTAGATGGATACGCATCTTTATATATATATATATATATATATATATACACACACGTAATTAAGGGCACCCATTATTCCAGCCAACCATCAACTTCACTTACTTCAGGGATGGAGACAGAGGAGGTCAATAAAGGCGGTCGCCCCTGTAAGGGAAAAAAACCCTATAGTATTATATAGAGAAAAAACAAAATTTCCTATGAATTATATCGGCTCACCCTTGCAAAATATTTTTTTAAAAATATTTGTCCCTGCACAGTGAAATTCCAAGCTCCGTTCCTGACTTACTTAACACATTGACCTTAAATCCAATCAATATATGTCACGCCCTCAATTTTGATAAGCCAAAATACAAAGAAAATTCACATAGGATCGATTAAAGTCAACAATTTTCCCATAGAAAGCCAAAGTCAAATACAATAAGTTCCTGCTCAAGGGTACCCATACCCATACAAAAATAACAATGCCTTTAATGTTATTACATAAGTTGAAATAGTCAAAGCTTAGAGGAATTAAAGTTACAAGATTTTATTTCAAAAATGTACTTAGTATACGGATGAGAAAATAGCTTCATGATCATACAATCTTCATGTCATGCATTCACACTCCAAGCATTCGATCTCATGCTCCATGCCGTGTACCTGGGAAAGATAGGGTGAGCTCACTAGCTCGTAGGAAACGTCTATCAAATCTAAATATGATGAAATGCTAATGGAGTGCATGCAACAAAAAGGAGATTTCACAATATACTCACGGAAGCCCCAATTTTAGATGTAAACAATTAGAATCCCATATGCTCGACCAAAGATTAACCGTGGTGCCTTTGTGTCCGATACGTGCGACTCTAATCCTTAGGTGTCCAACTCACTCACACACCCCCTTGTTTCATTTAATTTCATCATTTACTAAGATTCCTGCATGCCATATATAGCCCCGTGGTCATTCCTGCATACCCTTACATAGGGTCCCGTCATCATTCCTGCATACCCTTCAGAGAGGGCCCCGTGTCATTCCTCGCATACCCCTGTGAGGGCCCCCGTGGTCATTCTCGGGCATATCCTTCCATAGGACCCCGTGTCACATCTTTCATTCTTTCATTTACACCTCACGTTCATTCCATGTGATTAATTTAGTTCGAAAGCTCGTAGCGTGTCGGTTATGGCAAAGTTAATATGTGTTCGAGAATGTGTGAAATCATGACAAAATATCTTTCATACCATGATAGATTACCAAAGCTTGAAAGTCAAGTTGAGAAGCTTAGAAAAGACCAATAAAGGCCCGGATCATAGGAACATAAGAAATGGAGTTATGAACCTCGAGAAAACCTAACACCTTGATAGGAAAAGACACATTTCTCTCAAAATACAAAGGTTATGAATATGAAACCAATTGAGTTTGAAAATAGACTCTTAGAGCTTTCCAACGGTTCAAGAATCACCTCAATTGGAGTTCGACGGGCTTCGGGCGCACTCCGCCAAGTTGGATAAAAATCACCTTTATAAGCCGCTTCTGTATCGACATACCCATGAAAGTGGGTATCGATACTAGATCACTACTGATCGAACAGAAGGATAGGTATCGATACCCGTGAAAGGGGTATCGATACTAAGACGCTATGGTTTAAATTTCATGTTTTCAAACTGGTTTTTCTCACTTAGATCACAATGGGGCTTAACCCAATCACTTCCAAGGCAAAAATTAGATTCAAAGGCATCCAAGGTAATGAAACAACAACACATTTAATTTAGCACAACATCAAAAACGTGAATCAAACCCAACCAAAACAAGAGCATAAAAAAATGGGTTTTCTTGCAAGAAATGAAGAGAATGATCAAATGTGGTTACACCACTCACATTAAACACCTCAAAACACTTAGAAAAGATAGAAATCCCCTACCTCAAGAGTGATTTAGCTCCAACAATGAGATCCCAAAACCGAATTCCTAGATCCCCAATTTGAGCAATCCCGTATTTGATCCTCCCGGTGCGAAAAGATGGTACTCCGGGCTCCCAAACACGCGTAGATGATGAATATGCGGTTGAATCTTGAGTTTGAGAAGTGTGAGAGGTGGATTTGTGGTAGAATTTGAAGAGAAAGTGAGGAGGAAGAAGAGAAAGGGGGCTGCTGCCCTTTAGAGAGAGGTGTGTTATTTTGCCCCAAAAATCAGATCCAATGGTCCATATATACACCCACACACTTGCATTTAAGTCCCCTATGTTTTAATGTATTTAAAAGACGCCTCAAAGATATATACGATCTCATATCAATTCCGTTTTGATTTTAAAATATTTCTCACATTTCCCCAACATCATTTTTGAAAAATGATTAAAAATCATGGGTCCTTACAATATATATACTTCATCATTACTTAATTGGTGAGAACCAGGAATTCCTTGATTTAGTTGAAGAAAATGTACGTAAGCACCGCTAAAATATTGAGAGAGAGAGAGAGAGAGAGAGAGAGAGATTAGTGCGTAGTCCATTCACAAATAACCGAAAAGTTGGGGAAAATGACCTAAAATTTGATATAATACACACACACATATTTATAAAGTTGCAATTATTGGATATTACTATATAGGACAACAAACTATATAGCAAGGCAACTACGGAAAGAAAAATGAAGCTAGAAAAAAATTGAAAAACTATGTGAAATGCTGCGACTATTTAAGTTGTATCATTAGTTGGATCAAATCTGTCTCAAGTATCTCATGCATTGAACGGGTCAATTTTTTTTTGAAAATTACTAACCACAATTCAGTCTAAGTCAACATAAGCACACACGTTCAAACATATATAAACACGCAAAAAAAAGAAAAAAAAGAAAAGAGGAGTAACAAAATCTACATCCATGGAAGAGAGATCTAGTTCACTGTAACTAAAATTAAGATATTACAATTTGGCAAAAATATGTCTAATATAGAGTTCCACTCAAAAGTAAGGCTTTGTTCGGATACATTTTTGAAAAACAATTTTTTGTTCTCAAGAAGAAAATTGTGATCGGATGCCAACTGCAGAAGCAGCAGTTTGTGGGTCCCATTTCAGATGGGTTTTGCGCAGAGAGAGGGAGGGAGAGAGAGAGAGAAACGAGTTGGTAAAATGATAACTGGGGCCCACTGCCCCAGTTTTGCAGAGAGAGAGAGAGAGAGGGGGGGGGGAGGAGAAGTGAGGGGCCCACGGTGGGGTTTTACCGGTTAAAAAGAGGAGGAACACAGCTCTGGCTTGTACGATGGAGTTTTGCAAGTTTTGAAAGTTACAGGGTTGGGTTTTGTACGATAGCTTGTACAGTAGGTTTTGCAAAAGTGTTTCAAAGCCTTTTTTTTGAAATTTTTTCAAAAATGTATCCGAACAAAGCCTAAATTAATATGCCTTGTGGTGCTCATCAAAAGTACTATGCTCATCATGGTGCTCATCATAACTTTTCTCTCGCTGCTAACATCGATTTCTAGATCGAGTTTCTAGCCGATCAAAAAAAAAAAAAAAACTTTTTGGTTTTCTAATTTATAGAGAGGACCCAAAATAATATTTGTTGCCAAACAATTTTGAATCCTCATACATAACAGATTACCAAATTGGGTTCCAAACTCCACAATTCGCCAATCTAGATGCATTTACATAACTCAAATTGTACAAGACTCTACCAATTTTAGTCTCACTGAAGCACGACAAAGAATGGACTCCAACAAATTTGAGATTGGAAAAGCTATTGACTTGGGCCTTTTTGTAAAGAAATCATAGAAAGATGCTAATGGATGTGGATCTCCACTAGTTACTATCTCTTTTGGTTTCGGCGTTTTACTTATCGCGACATCAAATGTGACATCTTCTGAAAATGAATTGTGGAAGCTTATAGTCGATTGTAAGTTGTTACATACATGCAGCCTCGAATATTTGTGTTGGATGCAAAATATTTGTGTCACTATATATCTGATATATCTATACCCAAACACGGGAAAATGTCAAAACACATACGGAAGGTAACAATTGCATGACGAATCCGCATATATAGTTGAATCATTATGTGTGGGGCTAGAGTTTTGTTGCCAAAAAACCTGTGATCACATCATTGATTGGTTAAACAAAAAAGCTACGAATGTACGTAGTCGATCATTAATGTCTCCTCCCCTCTTCCAAAACAATATAAGAATTAGAGCTTCTGTAATTGGGTGAAAGACAGGCACAAAATTAGCTGAATATTAACCTAGGTTTTAATTAGACTTTTAGCGGAATTCCTTTATCTCTGACTCTGTCTCAGAACATCACTCTCTGAAAATCCTAGCAACCTCTCTTCTTTTCCTTCTTTCTTCTAGGGTTTTCTTTGTATGGCGGTGATGGTGGCAATCCAATTACGAATTAGATCAATCAACTTTCCTGTCTTGCTGCTAATGGGTGTTTAGATTTTTAATTAACGTCAGTTTTCTTTGGCTAGGAGAGGTAGTAGTGATCGATCTGGGTGTCTCTACCTAAGAAAACTACACTCCTTTGTGATTTTTAAGTCTTTTGATTAAAGACGGATGCTACTTCTATATGATTATCTTGCGTACTTGTGTTTCCTATAAATTAAGCTATCACCATGTTGGAAAAAAAAAAAAAAAAACTAGATTTAATTAAGTATGGACCCGACTAAGGATACAAAAAATGTACAACCATTTTTGGGTTCCACGAGAATAATACGGACCATTCATTAATTCTAAAACAATTTTTTCGAATGCCCTTGAGAAAATTCAGCTCTCATGGGACAAAAAAATGGAACCGTAAGCCGTTGTCTATTTTCGGTACCCATAGCTTTATCAGTACTGTAGTATTTTCTTGTTTGGGTTCTCCACATTAACCTTTCTCATCACAAACAAGTGGTGCATGCTATGTCTCATTTTTATTTTTATTTTATTTTTTTTAAAAAATCTCCAATTTGCACACGTAGTTAGAATATGGTAAGAAACTGGAGCATGGGGCATAGGCCTCCCGGTTGGCGGTGTATATAAATGCATGTGCAAAAATATAGGTGTAAGTTGTACTTACTAGCTTCCTGGATTTTTTAAACACTCTCTGGGTACATGTACATGCTGTAGCTCTATTTATTTTATTCCTAATCACCAATTAATAATCATTTCTGTTTTTGAGGCCACCGTCCCCAGTAAAATCCAGTGTTGGGCTGCAATGCCATCATCAAGCCCGAAGCCTCTCTTTTGTACGTATTAGGCCCCTACCCTTTCGTAGACAGCTCCACCAAAAAATCTGTGGGCTTGGCAATCTATCGGCCCAAAAGCTTTACGGGAGAAATCTATAATTAATGAACTCTTAGGTTAGGTTGGCTTGTTTTCGTTTATTGATCGGTTTGGCCGATATATCATCCATCCCTTTAATTTGCCTCTTACTGGCCTTTGGTGCTTGAAGTAGCATCGACATTTTTCCTACTCACCTGCACATGCATAAATGGAATTTTACTAGTGGATGTTGACATGTTTGAAATTGCGCACATTTGTCAAAATTATACCCTCATATCCACTGGTGCATGCCTCAACTTGATTTGATTCAACATACTATGTTCTTTGACCCTGCTGCAGTTAGCCTCCAAACCTCAATGAACAAATACAAAAAGCCATTAACAACACCCTCTTGCAACTCACACATAGCTAGGCTGAACTTCAAAAAAAAAAAAATTAAGCATAAAAAATACTCACAGTCCCTGTTATCTTTACCGTACCCCTTAATTGTGTTTATCTTTGGTGGGTTTTTGTTACTTTTTGGTGGTGGGTTTTTGACTACTCATGGGAAGCGACATAGATCCCATTTCCTGCAAGTAGATTTATGTAGTGCTTGATCAACAGAAAATGCCTGGCCATTGAAGCAATTGAGCTTGGTACTTTTTCTCCCCGGCCTTGATAATAGAGCAATGCATGCGATGGCAGGTAGCATCATCCTTTTTTGATTTTTTTTTTTTCCGTCCAGCTTCTTCCTAATATTGGGACAAATTAAAGTAAAACTATTGTCTCGATCGCCTCATTATATCGATGTCTTCTTCTTTTTTGTTACTTTGTTGCTTTGAACAGAAGTTCCTTCAAGTGATCGAAGACCACCCTTATGTGAATCTCTAAAGTTATTGTAGAAATGCCTGTTAGTAATACAAAATCTATGCTCATCAGCACATGGCTTAGGACGGGATAAATCCCTAGAAAAAGTCATCTTTGTCAAATGCAGAACGCATAAAAGAAAACAAAAACTTACAAAGCCTAGAAATGATCGAGATCAAGCTGATTATCGCCTACACAGATAGGCAATGATCGATCAACAATCATCTTTAGTTCTTATATGGTCACTAGATCTAAATCTAGCACCCGATTGACCAATCCACCGTTGTGAATAAGGTGGCTGTTTCCTAAGCTAAGGGTGAACGTGCATGCATAACAAATGCCTGAGTTTAAATGTGTGCATGCGAAAGAGGGTTCTAAACTAAATATGTAACCCGATGAAAATAGAAAAAAACTTGCATGGAATTGGAAACTAGCTAAAACTGGAAATCTAACCCGATTAGAAAACCGGGCCAGATTAGGAGCTTTCATGGTCATATGAAAAAAACACACTCTCACATAATTCTTACGATCGATCTTTTTCTTTTTGTTTTGGACGACCCCTTACTTTTCCATTATGCTGCACAGTTTAGTAATAATGGAGATTGGAAAGGAACATTTTTGAGCAATAATTAATTAAAAGGGATCAAAGAAAGTTTTTTTAACAGCTACATGGACTAATGATTGAGATTTGAGACAGTATAGCCAGGTGGGATAATTTCTCAAAGCCAACAACTCAATTCCAGCAAATAAAACACATGATAAAAGAAAAGAAAACATATATACCCAGCAAATCAACACGTAAAGATGAGAAAAGTATTTTTCCCAAATGAAAAAACACGTAAACAAATGAAAATCAACACGTACAGATAAGAAAATATTTATATACATATATAAAACACGTAAAGAACAGAAATCGAAAGCCATATTTTAGGTCAATATATACCAGCCAGCTGTGGTTCTATGCTATCTTTTCGCGTCTTTTTTTTTTCCCCCAGAGAAAACTTCTTTCTGGGATTTTCGTTCTCTTTAGGACCTTCCCCTTCTCTCTCCTTTTTTATTATTTTTATTTATTTTTATGGTGGCCTATATTGATATTTGACCTTATCTTGTTTAATTTATTTGCTTTTTGGGAAAATTTAGTTTAGAATTTTAGTCGAGACAAGTCTTTACATACTGGGACCTGATCTTGCTCCGTCCAAGGATGGAGTCGGGGGACAAGTGATGGTAGCCGCCACCACAAAGTTTTAAAAAATGCAATTGTTATGTACAAAATAAAATTTTATTCTCGAATTATATAGACTTGCTACTACTAGATTTTTTTAATTTTTCATTCTCATAATGTAGTTTGTCCTTTTATTTTTTAAGTACATATTTTCGTTAACACAAATGTAAAATCCTGACTCCATCCCGACTCATAGGCAAAACTTGACTTTCGAATCCACCTTTTTTACGCTTTCATCTTTTAACTTCAGTGTGGGTAAATCGTTCACAAAAGAATTGCACGAGAACATGAATATGATAAAAATTAGGTAGTTTAGTTAATATTACTTGATGGGGCATTTTATACGTAAAAAAATGACAACACGTCCAGACCATACAAAATAAGATCAGACAGCCGAGGGGTGCACAACATCCTCCTGATCCGGATGAGTTGCCACGATGAGCTTAACTAATGCTTATATCGTTTAGTCAAGTTCGATCATGCTAGATTAATGGACAAGAAATTAGAAGCATTAGACAGATGATTCTATTAATTTCAGTAGATTGAGGGGGTGTTCCACTAACAAAAAATTATTTTTTTCGAAAATCGAGACAGGTCATTCTCTCACAATACATCACATAAAAAACCGTGAAAAGCCAGTTTTTTCAAAAAACCACCTTAGTGGAACCCCCCTGAGATTCATTAGGTATTCACAAATGATATGTAAAGACCGAATACACCATGAAAGCTTTACTCTCTTATATGTTTTTCTACTTTAAAGAAATAAGAAATGACTTTGGGCTGTTCCACCTAATTCCTTTGACGGAAAGAATGCCTATTTTCATACCACGTTATCTCTTTTAGAATAATACAGTAAATAACGTTAGCTAACTTGTAAGGCAATTTCCAATTTAAACAAATGGCAAATCCCGCTTTCTGGGAAATTTCCGATTGAAGACCAAGAATTATAGGTAATTCCCAAGTACAAAGCCAACTAATTTGCCTGGGTTGACTACAACTTAAGGAAGGATTTAATGGTGAAGCATTTCATTTCATTTCCTCTTTTTTTTTTCTCTTTCCAATTGATTTCATGCTTACACCCAATCAAATACATTTCTAATATTTTTAAGAGAAAAACTATTTTTTTAAAAATTTAGTTCATGTTAAATTATTACCACCGTTCTTTTAGTCAAAATTTTCCTGTATCTCAATATGATTCGTTTGTTATTTTCAAGACGACTGATTAATTCTAATATTTTGAAGAAAAATCAAATATTAAAATAACTAAATATCAAAAAATATCTACCTTTAGTAATAATTAATTTAATTGAAACCATGTGGAGAAATTCATCCAAAATCACAAGCACATTTGCATAAAACTATTAAAAACCTATTTTTGACTTTTTTTTCTTTTCTTTGCCGATCAAAAAAAGGATAATTATTACTAAAAAATCGTAGGAGGTTTTTTTTTTTTTGGTAAAGAAATTTTAGGAGATTAAACATGCGATTAACAATTTAAAACTGTCTCTCTTTCCTTCTTCTTTTTATTTTATTATTAATAAAGTCTCTCTTTTCCTTATTTTTGTATATGTCTCTACTAGTCCAATCACGAATTTGTGTAGATATATAAGGTGGGGCAAACTATAAGAAGTCATCTTCCAACTGTTTCCCGCTACGGTAATCCGCGGCACACATTTTAGGCTTTGTTTGGATCCAAGCTTTCATCCTTGGTGGAGTAATATCTTTCCTTCCCAACAGTATTACTTGGTGTAAGTAAACCCACAGTGCAAAACTATAGGAAAGAAACGACACCAAATTGCGAGCAGCCGGCTGATCCACAATCCACACGCAGCTACACCCACAGACAAGAGAAGGGTAAACTCTCTTATCCCTTCCTAAATCTTGATTTCTCCTCAGACCCTTCAATTTAATTACCGATCTATGCTTACAGAATCTGGGTCTTCGTAATTTTGCGCTAGAATTTTCTGTTTTTGAGTCTGGTTTCTGATGTTGATTTTCATGTTTGCTGGGTATTTCTCTGGGTTTTGATTGGTTGGTTTTGATTTGAAATGGGTGAAGGTTAGTTAAGCTGATAGTGGACTTTATTAGTCATTACTTGCATTCACGTGATGTTGTTCTTTCAAGAATTGACCTTTACAATTGATTTGTTGGAATCTCCTCACGAGAATCTTTCTAGTTAGCATATTTGGCAAGATGAATTGGGGCATGATCCAGTGCTCGACTTACTTTTTCAGCATCTCCTACATATTTTTGGATCTTCCAAACCTTTTTATCGTTTCTATCTTAATTTCATGAGTATTATGTACTGATTGAATGCTCGTCGCCTAGAAAGCAGAGGAAACTGTTTGATGGACCAACTTAAGCTTTAGCTTCTCCCATTTCATTATAATTCACAATGAAGTTAAGTATTGTAGTCTGTATGTTAAGAGCTTATCACATCAGTTAAATAACTTCTCAAACAACAGCACATGAGCATGACCAGCCTTTGCACTCATTGCCAGGTGGTTTGAGTAGAATGCTTAGCATGGTCCCAAAGTTAGGATTTGGACAAGACTTTCCATTTTGTTAGTGATTGATTCACCCTTGTTTTTGCCAAATGTGCACTTTGTTTAACTCTGATTCTTATGGTGGATCCATTGTTCTCTTTATTACATATCCAAGTGCAAGTGGGGAGTAGCAAAAGCAGGAGGTTTGAGAGCTTGTCCTCTACGATAACACTCACAAACTAGAAATATGGGCTCAGGCAGCCTTTCTTGTCATTGCCAATTGGTGTTGAGTTGATGCTCTAGACTATTTAACCGGCACCATATCAACCTGTTTTCCATTGAGCCTTTTGTCATATTACAATCTAAAGAACAGAAGGAATACAGAACGTTCCTGTGTCCGCTGGAAGAGGTGAGTTTTGACAATACTCATATATCGGTTCAAGTGGGATGTTGCCTTTGAGTCTCAGCCATAACTAGCCCCCTTTCCAATCGAAGTAATATATCTTAGGCAAAAGTTTGGTTTCCCTGCCTGAGTGCAAAGAGATTGGTCAATGGACCATTAAATGCTTAATGGTTACCTTATCTGAAGGTGGTGGCGGGTATGGTTACCTTAGCATGAGCTGTTTTGGTGCTATATTATCAAATGTATGGTGACAATGGAGTATGTTCAATTAGATGTCCAAATGTTCTAACAGTATGTTTTGAGATGAGATTGTCTTCCATGGCTTCTGGCTGTGAGAGTTTTCTTCTTTTTTTACAAAGAGAAATATCTATCTGTTGTCTTGCTTGCTGAAGTTTTTTCTTTTTTTCTTTTCCTTTGAGATATCCAGCTTTCTCCCTTGAGGAAATCAATCATGAGCTGCTTCAACTGTTGCAATGATGATGAATCGCAAAGGGCTGCTGATAATTCACAGTTCATTGGAAATAACGCATCAGGTATTTATCCATTATCAGTTTATCACTATGCAGGATTTGGGTGTACTACAATAGTTTCTCTTTCATTACTTGAAATGCTAAAGAGGGCCCCTTTACTGGACAACTATGGAGAAAGACAGATATCTTGAGTGTTGGAATTGGAATCTCAAAGTTTGAATTCCATGCGTTGGTTATGAATTCAGTGGCATTCTAGTCTTTTCCAGTGCTTTCCAAACTCTAGGTGGTATCACAAACATTGTCAGGGTGCTCTACCTCATGTTGGCTCATTTCTACACTGTCACTGCTTGGTTTACTTGTGTTTTTTAGTTTCTTTATTAGCTTTTGTTCAGTTGGGATCGATATAAACAACTTATATTTCTATATGTTCACATTTTGAAGTGTTGTGTCACTCTTCTTTGCTTTCATTCCGTAATTGAAGGCTTCTCATTTCCATCCACGCTTAACTGAGTAGGAGTTAATGATGTAGGTTATGGGGGTTATAATGCTACTGAAGCTGCCCCAAAGGACACAAAAACTGTAGATATCCAACCTATTGCTGTGCCAACCATCCCAGTGGATGAACTGAAGGAAATAACAGAGAGCTTTGGTACAAAGGCTTTAATCGGTGAGGGCTCATATGGAAGAGTTTACTATGGGCTTCTCAAAAGTGGGCAGGCTGCTGCCATTAAAAAATTAGACGCCAGTAAGCAGCCAGACCAAGAATTTTTAGCACAGGTTGGGCCCATCACATTGAGTTAGTTTTCTCTATGTTCATAATAACCTAAGATTGATCAGTTGCTTCATAAATTTACAGGTTTCTATGGTATCAAGACTGAAAAATGAAAATTTTGTTGAGCTTCTTGGTTATTGTTTGGATGGTGGTCTCCGAGCCCTTGCCTATGAGTATGCTTCAAACGGATCTCTTCACGATATTCTTCATGGTAAATTGTCAAGTTTGTTCCTTTTATGATTGGACTTTAATTTCTATTCCAATTGGGTAATTAACAGATTCTACAAAACTATTTTTTGAGAATCTAAGTTGCTAGTTTCGGACATCTATAGATGATGATGCTATTTTGAATGGTGTATATGTTGCCTCAGAGCCACTCAAAATATCCAGATAGTGATTTCAAAGTCACTTAACTTTGAGGGAGCGAACCACTTTATTCCAATAGTGCCGATGTATGTGTGGATTGCTGTCCATCTTTTAACATGACAAAACTTTGATTCTTTTAGCAGTGGTAAAAATTGATTTCAGATCCTAGAAATTGCTTGACATGTGTTTAACCCATCTGGAAAAGCTTTTCACATACAAGAAGTGGAAACTCACAATCATGCAATTAAATTGCGGCAGCTTGACGGCATTCACTTTCTAATTCATCATTTCATCTCGGTGGGGTGCTTTGTACATGAGTGGTGGCCACTTTTGATCTTCTTTAAGTAATTAACTTTCATTTCAGTAAGCATTCCAAAGCAACGGGAATACAGCACTAGCCCATACACCAGAATCTATCCAGGGAAAGCTTGAGAAAATAAACAATAAACAACACTCAACCTTCACTCCTTCAGCAACCTGACCTGCAGAAAGATACAGCCAATAACAATACCTCTCAAGGACCAAGCTCCTTAAAGGCCCCGTCCAATCTCTTGCAATAAGCCCATTACAGTCATTGTTTTTCACGTCTCCAATAACTGACAGGCCCCAACTCCCCTAGAATCAAACCGAACAAAGAATTGCTAGACATATTCTTATGTTGAAAGGACCTGCACTCCCTGACCAGTATATAGCACCTAAACTTGCTGAGAGTATCCACATTCAAAGAATAGGTAATAATGGGCTGGGAAGTGTGAAGACAATTTGAGATGTAGAATTCCCCCCTCTAGGAGCCCTAGCCCAGCCCGTTATACCAGCCAACCTTGTAGTACCTTCCCCTTAATTTTCTGAGAGTATCCACATTCAATATTAAGTGATAATGAGACTTGCCATAAACTTGGCACAGAGCACGCTTAGTAGCTAAACGACCCAAGAAAGGTAACCAGTGATTTAAGACCCATCTTGGGACATGATGGGAAACCATTTCACTTTACTCCAAGGGACAGGACCACTGGGAAATGCATATTGTTCATGTCTTGCCAGGCTAGGCTAACTTAGCAGAGCAGATACCATCAGGAGCTAAATTCCACTGTAGAAAACCATTCTTATTAGCATTATGTAAGAAAGCTGGAGTGTTAGCAACAATCTCCCAAGTCGTAGACTCGTAGTATTTTTAGGTCTTGGCCATCTCCATTCAGCTTGATGAATAATGGACTCCACCTAAGCATGTAAGGGTCTGCCCCTGTTATACACAATGCTAGCACCAAAACTTTTATATAGACTACCCATTGGATGCCAATGGGCAATCCACAAAAAAGTATATTCACCATTGCTAATAGTATAGCTGATCCAAGGCTGCTCCCAACACTTCGGCTTAGTGATTTCTGTAACCGTCCAAGATGCATCAGTTAGGATCTTGATCTTGGCTGACCACACACTTTGGTTCTTAATCGCGCAAGTATGGACTAATTTTACCCAGAGGGTATCAGCCGTCCTGCACATAGCCCACAAGTGTCTAGCTGTAGAAGCCTTATCCAATCTTTCAGCCATCTGAACAGCAGATCCCCTTATTCTATAGGAGAACATACAAATTTCCAAGAAAAATTAGCACCAGAACTCTTGAGATTATGATCAGACCAGAGGAAATCTTTCATCATACTTTTTTTTTTTTTGAAACGGATTCTCCCATCATACTTGTCAATATCATGCAAAATTTTCTGAGGTAAACATAAAGATTGAGGACCACTAAACATGAATACCTAAAAGAACAGGTTTCCCAAATTGTTCTCTTCCACCTTAGGGTAATTTTGCCCTTCTAAGTGATTATTTTAATGGTCTTCTTTTTGTTAATGTAGGACGGAAAGGAGTCAAGGGGGCACAGCCCGGTCCACTTTTGTCATGGGCACAAAGGGTTAAAATTGCTGTTGGAGCTGCAAAAGGGCTCGAATATTTACATGAAAAGGCAAAGCCTCATATTATTCACCGTGACATAAAGTCCAGCAATGTCTTACTTTTTGATGACGATGTCGCTAAAGTTGCAGATTTTGATCTGTCCAATCAAGCACCTGACAATGCTGCACGTCTGCATTCCACTCGTGTTCTAGGAACCTTTGGTTATCATGCTCCAGAGTAAGCTACTGTGCTGTTTCAAATAGATGCTTCAAATTGTTATTGGCAAAACAGTATTTATAGCATAGTTTCTGTTAAGTATAGTAAAGGCACACTTTGGTAGTTCAGACCTCAAAATCCCTCACTCTGAAATATATTAATCATTCAGTTGTGAGGATGATTATATACCAAAAGAATATGATGTCTAGCCCTCTTGTATTCTCTGTCTATCTCCCTCCTCTCTCATAAGATCTTGTGAAGCTGGCATCTTGAATATATTCATGATTGTTTGGTTTTCTAATTTGGGTGACAGGTATGCAATGACCGGGCAACTGAGTTCTAAGAGTGATGTTTACAGCTTTGGTGTTGTTCTCCTGGAACTCTTGACTGGGCGTAAACCTGTTGATCACACATTGCCTCGTGGACAACAGTCTCTTGTTACATGGGTACTCACTTCCTCGTGTTCTTTTTTTCCCTTCTTATCTAGAGAGTGTTTTCCTGTCTCGTTTTGATGTTTTGGTCCTTCAGTTTTGTAATTTTTGAATCCTAAGTTCAACCTTGTACATCTGCAACCAAACAGGCAACACCAAAACTCAGTGAAGATAAGGTGAAGCAATGTGTTGACACTAGATTGGGTGGAGACTACCCTCCCAAGGCAGTGGCAAAGGTGATTTATATGTTTTAGATTGCTACTAATAAAGTAATATCTATTTGTAGATCCTCAATGACCTTATCATTTTTATCTTCGCCAGATTCTCTTTTAAGTTGTCATATATGATGTCTCTGTCTTACTTTTGCTACAGTATGATGCCCCAACGATTACAATTTACAAGCCATCTTTGTATTACATTTTTTTAGTCTGATGAAAATCAAATATTACTTAAAATAATTTAGTTTGTGTTCATTGTCATGTGCTTGAAATCAGATGGCTGCTGTTGCTGCCTTGTGTGTGCAATATGAAGCTGATTTCCGGCCGAACATGAGCATTGTTGTTAAAGCGTTGCAGCCTCTGTTGAATACTCGATCTGGACCTCCTGGTGAAGCACCAATCGTGTGAATTTTATTATTTGCCTTCATTGGCAAACTTGTCAGTGGGATTTGTGTGTGTGTAGATTCACAGATCTTCATTGGCACCCTGTAGTCATCAAGAAACTGAATTGGGTTTTCCTTTGTATTGCACACAATTTTTTTCACAGATGGCGCTTACCTTTAGTTGCATGGCATTTCTTTTCATTCACTTGTATTTAAGTTCTCTAAAATAGTTGCGAGAGCCTCGTGTTTTGTTTTTGTTTTTGTTTTTGTTTTTGTCTTACTAGTATTGTAAGGATGAAAGAGGGAACAATGTATAGATGCTTGAATATCAGCTGCCAGCTGGTTGTGAAAATTTCTGTATAAGGCGATTACTACTGATGTTTTCCTCAATTAAGGCAGAGATGGTTCCAGTTTCATTTAAATGAAGTAGAGTGAAATCATTGCAGTTTGCTAACCTCATTACATACAGATGATTTGTTCTTTTTGCATCACGGCAGACGTGCTGTTTTGCCAAACCTAAAAAAGCTTTGTTTGCTTCTTTCCTGCGAATCCTTTCCAAAGAAATTTGGAACCCCATCTTTATTGTTTGGTAAAGTCGCACAGAATGCTATGTAACGGGTAGCTATCTAACGGTTAGTGGTAGGCTGAGCTATTGATTCATGAAGATTCCGAATGGGGAAGGAACCCAGGGCAAAGAAAAAAATTGGTGAGGCTCCAACCGTTTTTCAGCAGGATCCTTTTGCTTGAGTGATAAGAGACAAACCGGTAACTAGCTCAGCGCGTTAAGAATGGTTTTTGAGGGATAGTTCTTTATAACTGTGTTCTCGGATCCAACGAACAGTCGTAGCAGGATTTTATAGACATCAGTTGGTTCTATTTTCAGAGCAATGCATCTGGGTGAGAAGGTAGACTGCATGATAAAAATATAGCTAATTTAGAAGACTTTTTTTTTTTTTTTTTGATAACCGAGGAATAGCCCTACAACAGGCCACTAATTGGACCCACTGCACGACCCAAATCTCGAAGGGAGCTGGGGCAATCCACACCAGTCACAGCCTCCCGCTTAGCACAGGTACTCCCGCTTAGCACAGGTACTCACGTTGTGAGTAATCGAACACCTGACCAAAGAGACTACCCATAAAGTTAAACACTCGTCCTAACCCCTGGGTGTGTAATTCAAAAGACTTTCATTCCCCCATTGCTTTCGGTTTCGCAAATAAAAAGAAAAAAAAAATGGAGAGAGTTTTCATTGCCTTGGAAGCAATACATTCAATGAAAAGTACACATCGTGACGTCCAGTTAGCCTAACCATGTACATCGCACACACTTTCATAAGCTATTTGACAGTTGAAGCCTTGCTATCCTTCTAATTCTCCGCACGCAATCCACTTCCATTGGAAGTATTTTTTATTTTTTATTTGAACTCAAGGAGTTCTGATTGCACAGTACCAACAACTTGCCCTCTATTTAAAACCATGGGTAAATTACACTGACCTCTCCTGAGGTTTCTGACTTGTACATTGACCACCCCTATTTTATCTAAAATATCACTGACCTCCCCTGAATTTTATATTTTACTATCAAAAGAGCCTTCTGATGTATTCAATAGGCTAATAAAAGTAGTAACACCCCAACTGCCTTGACCTTGTCTAGTTGACGCATCTAAGAAATTGAATATTGAACATTTTCTTTTCTTTTCTTTTTTTATCGGTTCAGCAATTAGGGGATGTCCCTGTCAGTTTACGCACACCTCGACTCCTCTCATCCCCAGTCCGATCAAAGGCTGGCCCCCCACGCCGGACTAATAAATTCATGAAAAAGTACTTTTTTGCGGCCTGACCTCAAGAATTGAATCTTGATAAAGTGTATAGGTAGTAAATCCACCAACCAGCCAGACTAACCCTTGGGGCTGTGAACATCTTCTGACCAAACTAGGGTTTGAATATGCCAACCCAAGGTTAATTCACAATGAACTGCTGAGTAAAACTCAATTAGGTAGTAAGTACATTCTTTTTTAAAGTGTGACGCCCAACGGTATCTAGTTTCTTTGTTTTTTTGTCAAGCGGGTAGTTAGTAAGTTAGTCTACAGGGATCCAAAGACTGTCCCATAGCCCTAAACCACAAACGCCCACGATAGGGGCTCGAACCCTGCCTCCCACAAGGGGACGGACCATAGGGCTACAAGTCCATTGGCACCTGGTTTCTTTGATCATAGTTCTTTACATACTGAAGATACATGTATTGCAAAAGGAGAAGACACTATCAGTTTCCATTGTTCATGAAAGGAATTTCTTTAAATGCAATCACAAAGTCAAATGCTTTTACCTTTTCTCCACAGGGAGAATGTAGATAAATTGTTATACGAACTACAATGATATAGGAAAAGGGAAAAATAGAAGAGAAAACCTTAAAGACCTGTACAGACTATCGACTACCATTTGTAGGCTATCCTAATGCAATCTTCACACACAAAATATCTTCTCTCCAACATTTTAAGAAACAGAATAAGATTTTTTGATCGGCAAGAAACAGAATAAGATACCGAAAAGACGGAATGAAATCCCTTAATAACTTGCCTCGACTGCCTGCCTTGATCTCGACTTGACAAACACAGAACTGGGAAAGATTGTGGGAACAGCCACTTAATATGCTGATCAAAATTTATAGTAGAGGTCTTGGCCTGCTTGATTATGCCTTGTGGTTGCTTCTGATCTCTGACCTCAAGATTGGATTGTCACTTTTATCTGCATCTGAGCTCTCCATATGGATTTCACCTTCTGCGTTTCCACCATGGTTCCTTCGACGTCTTCGATCCTGAGAGTCCAAACAAGCAAGGTTTTTAAGTTACTCTCCAACACATCCAGAAATGAACTTTAAGTTCCAACATAGTAAAAGAATGGAAGAAGCAGCTTAGTTTGCAGGTTGAATGCATGGTTACTTCTACAAGCTACAAATTCAAATAATGTGTTTCAGCTGAAACATTAGAGTCAAACCTCTCTTGGTATAGGGTATTCCTCCGATTCAAGCATTCGGACAACTTGACTCATTTTTGGTCGCTTGTGGGAATCTGGGTCAACACACCTCAAAGCTGTCAAAAGGGCTCGTTTAAGGGCACTTGTAGAGGGCCTGGTCTCAATGGTTGGGTCAACCACTTCTTCCGAGCGCCTGCTGCCGACCATCATTTTGAGCCAGTCGACAAGATTTACCTTAAAGATTGAACAAATTCAAAGTATCAGGAAAAAAATTGTCTGTGACGATGTACATGACATATATGTTGAGTTCATATAAGCCTCAGAAATTGCTGCCCTAAAGCATACTGGGAAAGAAATGACATGTTTGACAAAATCAAACATCAAATAAACCAGCTGCCCCTCTTGAATCCTACTGACTTTTAGTTGTCATATGCAGCTACAAGAAAGAATTTCTTAAATTCACCTTTAGAAATCAATTCTTCCATACCTCATCGGCTGGACGACCATAATCCACTGGATCCCTTCCAGTAATTGCTTCCAAGACCACAACACCAAAGCTGTAAACGTCACTCTTCTCATTTAGGAGTCCACTGTTTGCATATTCTGGAGCCACATATCTGTAGAATTTACAGGAAAACCAGAAAGAAACAAAATCGTGGTTATTCACAAGCTAATTATTATCCATCAAGAGGTTATCAGGGAACTTTTTATATTTTAAGAAACAAAAGCAAACAGTGGCCACCCAAAGGATGAACCACAGCACAAAAGATATTGCACAATAACATCATGTCAAATACCCACCCAAAAGTACCCATAACTCTGGTTGTAATATGACTCTTTCCAGCACCCAGCAACTTGGCTAGACCAAAATCAGATATTTTGGCATTGAAGTTATCATCAATCAGTATATTGCTTGACTTAATGTCTCGATGCACCACTTTTGGCTCAATGGCTTCATGCAAGTAGGCAAGCCTACAACACGCAGATCATGTGTAAACTAAAGCGCAGGGAAAAAAGGCTTAGGTAACTCAGATTAAGAGAAAGAACTTACGCCTTAGCAGTGCCAAGGAGGACTTTCATGCGGGCCTCCCAAGTAAGATATCCATACTGGCGCATAGCTCCATGAAGCCACTGCTCTAAATTGCCATTGTTGACGTACTCATAAACCAACATCCTGAAATTTAGTATAGAAATTAACCGAACTGAAGAAAGCAAGGCAGCCAACACCTCCCAAGGTGAAAAAGTCAAAGTCACCGGCACTTTCAGCACCTTTCAGTTATATAAGCAACCACATTCATATTGAACTAAATTTCTATCAACTATGCCATCTTCGCTGCCACATCCATGGGGCACCCATTCAACGAACAGGCTGACTTGCTGTCTTTTTTTGTGGTGATGGTGTTCATGGCCTCCCCCAGATTAGTTTACATGGTACATGGACTTTTAGTCCCATGTCCCACACGACATATATTAACTGATTAATGATCAAAAGTCTCAGGGCTAGCAACATCAAGGGGCAGTGATGAATGGAATTAAAAACAGAAAAAGAAGTTTCAGAACTAGTGGTTGCTGAGCTATCATTGCTCAAACAATGGAATAGCCAATCAAAAAGGGAAGATTTAGCAAGTACAGATAATATTCCAACAACAAATCAATAGAATAAGGTTACAAATAAGTTATGAGGTTACACCACATTAGGTAAATGTTAACAAGTGTATGCAAATTGCAAAACTCAATTTATTGTTTCTATCTGTTTCTAATCAACAATTAGGTACATTAAGTAATACTTATTAACAAGTATTGCAAAAGTCAGCTTCTTGTTTTTCTCTATTTCTCATCTGCACTTCTAAGTGCCATCTAATTATGATAACGTGAAAACATAAACAGGGCTCCAAGAAATTTGGTACCTGTGAGTTCCTTCAATACAGAAACCCAGAAGCCTAACTAAGTTCTTATGCCGCACATGACCAATAGCCTCAACTTCTACCCTGAATTCCTTTTCTGCTTGTCCCCTATGGTTAGCAAAAGAAGGAAATACCATATGAGCTTGAAAGCGATAGAGAATCTAATTGAATTAACTGAAATGAGAAATTACGTAGCAACCCAAATGCCTGCGTGAAAACTTACAGGTTGTTGAGGAGTTTCTTAACAGCCACAGCAGTTCCATTAACCATATAGCCCCGGTAAACAACTCCATATCCACCCTCACCAATCACATTTTCCTTTGAAAATCTCTCGGTTGCAATTTCTAGGTCTCTTAATGTAAACCAATGACCCCAACCAAGGTGAGAGAACTCAGGCATACCAGATAGAGGGGAAGCGGCACTTATAGGATGCTCAGCTGATTCAATACTCCCTTTTTCTCCCGATTGAGAGCCATCGTCAGCTTTCTCTAAATGATTGAATGAGTCTGATTGACTGCTATTATCTGCATTCTTTGTCTTGTCTACACTTGGATGCGTTTCTGAGCCGTTGTCGTTAAACTTATCGTCAAGGGTGAGGAAATCACCATTAGGAGGAAAATAATTGTTCGCTGAATTTCGGTCAACCCTTACCTCTTTGATCTCCTTTGACACAGTTGGGATTTGGCTTACAGGAAGCGTGTCATTAACCCTTCCGGATTTCTTTCGGGAAGTAAGACAAAAAGATAGCACCAACAGAATAATCACAATGAACATTCCAACCAAGATCCCTATGAGAACCCAGACTTTAAGGTGAAAAATAGGTGTTGTATTTGATAATACATTGTTGAGACCAGATGCCATTATTGACAACACCAAGATGCCTGCAAGATGGAAACATGAGAATTCAGAATACAATCCTCTACAGTTACACACATTCTCCAGTAGGTTCAGGGAAACGGAATCATCTAATTTTATGATGACCATACCTTCCTGATCCTTAAGTATAGAGAGACAATACAGTGAGAAATCAATTAGCGTATAAATGCCTACTGAGGTTCAGATCAAATACATCGATACAAACCAAATGCTCCACCATTTCCTTCACTACCATGGAACTTCCATAGTAAATAAACAAAGAGAGACCCAGAAAACAGACCTAGCAAAAACATTATCCAGTTCATGTAATAAATTGCACAGCTCTGTGAAATCAAATGAATCATAGCTACACATCTATGCACAGAAATGCATCAAGTTTGCCACTTTACCTGTAACTGATGAGATTTAGGAAGCAAACTCCACCCTGACCAGTTTCGCGACCGGCCACAAAGACGATAAATCAAGACTCTAAAGACCCAGATCTCTTCTGATACGAGAAGGCCCGAAAGCACATTTCAAAATGAACCCATTTCCAAACACCCACTATAACTTATTCCCATGGTCGAGAATCCCAGATTTAACGCAGCCTTCTTTTTTATAGTATATTTCTTTTCTGGGCCTTCACTGTACACCTAATGCGTCTATGTATTTCAAAGAAACCTCTTAATGAAAAAGACGAGAAAAGAGAACCTTTTTTGAAGTTGAAGGGAATTGGCAGCAAACCCACATCAAAAGCACATGGAATGGAATTCTAGGTTGTATGAAATGGCGGTTGTGGGGATTATAAGAAGGCATGGAGTTATCAGTGGTAGGTAAATGCCTTCATACAGTAAAAGAGAAGCATAGAAAAATTGCCACCATTCTTAGTATTAAATTTGATTCTGTTTTTTTAAATAAAAAAAGACTCGTAAGATGACTGTGACTAATTATCTGAAAACTCCATCAGAATAACCAGTAAAGATTAAGATTTCACAGATTTCTAATACAGTAGTAGTATTTTCTATGGGGGAGGGTGGGGGGTTTTCTTATCTCATCTTTCGTCACTCGCAAATTTCGAAAAACCATTAGTTAGTCAAACATCTATTTTAAAGTAACAAGGTGGTGTTAATTAATGATGATTATGGGAGACAGGTAATCAGTGTGATTATAGAAAATGATAAGTGCAATTTAGTGCAGGGTTGAAACTTGAAAGGTCAAATTAACAGACTGGATGTCAGGGCATATTAGCTCAAACCAAAGTGTTAGGCTCCTCATTTCAGTGATACTTTGAAATTCATGCACTGTAATTTACTTACTCCTAGAGTTTTGTGAATTTGCCAGTTTGTGAGTATATTTATTGATGAATTGGGATGTGCGTTTTGTGGGTTGGACAGTCAAAGAAACAGACTTGATAACAAACCAGCTAACATCATAGGGAAATTCTATTCGCCACCCCTCTCTTTTCTTAGCACCCACATCTAAGCAGGTGTGTGACGCTCACAGTGACCCCACATTAATTATTCAAACCGTTTATTTTGCATAAAATAATAAATGATAGCTGAAAAAAACAAGTTGATCGGGTATTGGTAAATTCCACATTTCTATTGAAAATAAGATATGGTTGAATTTTTTAATTGTCTCTTGTTTTAAAGACAAATCAAACGCTTTTTGATATTCGATTAACTTGATTTTTTGCTAGAAAATTTTACACATTATTTTATATACAAAATAGACGGTTTGGTTTATTAAAGTGGAACCCATGCACCTTTTTAAAGTTTTTTGGTGTAAGTACCGAGAAAAGATACAGTGTGTATAGAATTTCCCCTCATAGTCATAAGTACCCTTGTTTCCCTTTGGAATCATAGAAATGCCCTTGCGGCGGGTATGTGGGGAAGGGGTGATGCATTAATATATTCGGCATGAGTCATGAGGCATTTGAATGACGAGTACCTACCCAAGACACCACAGCCAGAAAACTTCTGAAACTCCCTTTGGAGTTACCCTTGCATTTTCAGTAGTGTCTAAGCAACAAAAAATCATAGCTGCAATATTTGAAGTCCTGAGAAATTAATGTCTGTCCAGAGCCATAGGAATCATGGTGGCATGGGTAAACAACAAACAGAAGCAACAAACAGATGTGAAAAGACAAAGCAAACCTCAATTTCAATGTCAAGATGCAATTTTATATGTGAGAAAGAGCAGTGCTACGGACACAGTTTTACAAATTTAAATGTATCCGAAGTCGTCGATGCATGTGGCAACCACATGCAATGCATTAGATGGTTGCGGACACATGCATTTGTATCATGCATATATGACATCCGCGTTGAAGGCCTTATAGAGTAAATGCTTTTTTCTGTATTCATTGTGTTCAATTTACTTACTTTGAAGAAATGTTGTCTACTAATAGTTCCATCCGAAGCTTCCTCTAATAGTTCCTCGATCTCTTTTTACTTTCCCTCCTCAAGTCTTTTACTAATACGGAACAGGCAAGAAGTCATTGTCAAGGAGTCAAAGCATACATGCATTGATGCATACAACAAAAGCATGGGAAATGGGAATACAAAAGCCCGAGCACGAGTTACTTTATTTTGGACTTTTAGCACTATATTCTGGAGTACAGTTCTTTATGTAACCGACGAACCGACACCCCATTTGTGTTTTTGTGATTGGGTTACATTTATATGGATATCTCTACTTCCAACAACCCAATTGACATCGAAACCCAAAATAAAATAGAAGGGAGTTCAATTTACCAAATCAGATTGATACGTACCTTCGAAAATCTCCCAGATGAAAGATCCTAGCATATAAATAGGGTACCTTGTGCATATGTTTTCAGGCTACCTCATACCTGTACAAGTATGTGGATTTGGCTTCTGGTATTTTTGCAGGGGAAATTGAGATATTCGTTGTATTTGATTCACAGTGGCGGAGACAAGATCCGAGTCACATAATTCACGTGCGTCCATGGGAGTGCGAGCATGAAAGCGTATTTGAATTCACATTTCAAACTACGAAAATTGCGAAAGCGAGAATTGAGAGTGTGAGCTCAACGCAAGGATTGAGAGCAAGAAGCGCGTGGCGTTTTTGAATGATTTATGTGACAAAGGCCAGGATTTGGAATTGGGCTGGTGATCAATGGGAGTCTACTTATGTCATTGTTTGTAATTGTCCGTAAAAGTGTGAAGAGGTAGGTTATGTGTAAATGATTTTAAA
Organism: Vaccinium macrocarpon; assembly: GCA_022606695.1. NCBI lineage: Eukaryota > Viridiplantae > Streptophyta > Magnoliopsida > Ericales > Ericaceae > Vaccinium > Vaccinium macrocarpon. The sequence goes on along the minus strand of CM040175.1, from coordinate 209,189 downwards.
AATTTACAATAAAAAGGCTTTTGAAGATGAATCGAGACCTTAATGCATTGAAACCAAGACTTTTCATTTTCCACAAACAAGTGGATCTGTGGAGAAAGATCATCCTATCAATGTGTTTTATACATAACCAACATAGACACATCCAAGAGTAAATAGTTTGTGTCCAAACTAGCTTACATGCACATCGTCTAATTTGTTAGATAAAAAATTCTACCATTCACGAGCGAGCCCCATTTAAAGCTGTTGCAAAGAGTACAACATATTCATAGTTTTGGTATACAAACAGGTTTATACAAATAGGATACATACTGTTTTCTCATAGATGCCAGTAGATTGCACTCCTGCTTATTCTACCCACTGCAATGAGACCTTAAATCCCAAGGTTTTTTCGCATAGGCAAAACACACATATGGGACCGAGGTTTGAATAAACTAGTAATGGAGGACTAATTATCACATGGTCCTAAATTATTAGCTGATTTTTTCTAGAGCAGAAGCATACAAAAACAATGGTTGAATTATGATTTGCTTCAAAATTATAAAATCAAAATCCTCACATTACACATGTACTAATATAATTCCAAAATCATTTGTCGGAGTCAAATGAGGTGGGGAATCTTTGATGTTGGAAGTTAGGGAAAAGGGAAGTGTCCTGGGGAAAATGCATTTATTGGGTGTCTTTCTAATTTTATTCAGCTCATTAATTTTGTCAGCAAATAGCCAGAAAAAAGAATGTTTAAATTAGCGGCGCAACGTTTATAGGCTACAAACCATTTGTATTTAGTTGTTAAAGCTTCATTATCTGGCTCAGCTAATCAGTTAGGTGGGTATTCTCTTTCCAAATCCTTTGTGATTATTATTTCTTTATCCGAATTTCCCAATTCCGTTTAATTATAGGTATAAATTCTCAGTCCCCTAGCTTTGCCTAATTTCCTTGGGTTTTTTTTTTCCATTTCATTTAATTTTTGTTCCACCTCTGAATGTTGTTGTTTTGATAAAACAAGCAGTTGCCATCTTAGGGCATACACCATAAATTAATTAGTAAAAGGATTTCTAACATGGCAAATATGTTTAATGTGTGTTAGCTTGTCTGCTGCTTAGTTATTAATTGAATGAACAAGATCCTTGTCCACTCAGGCTACTAACATTCCACGTCTTAGCAGGTTTCAAACTTGATTAGGTTTCACATAGATCCATAATTGGATTCATCCCACTTTTATTTTGGCTTCAACGCCAAAATTTTCTTCTCCAATGGCATCGATGCCATTTTGGGAGCCAAAAAGGATTGTCATATGTGGATGTGATCCAACCGGTGCAAGTGCTAGTTGCCAAATAGTAAAGGTTTAAGCACCATTAGAGCGTTTTTGTCAAATTTTGATAAAAAAACATTGTAACAAGCCAAAAAATGAACTTGGCTCTAAAAAAATAGTCTGAACCATTAAAGATGCTCTAATCATTGTTCATTTCATAATAACCGGTCTCTGTCCAACCCCGTATAATATTGTCAGCTCTGTTTTCCATCAAAACATAGGGGCAGGGGCCCATTGTCGTGCATCTACGTGGGTAGAAAAAAAAAAAAAACAACAACAACAACTACGTGGGTAGTATAATGCTTTGTTTCTCCTAAATTTCTCCGAGAAAAAACTTTGTACTAGGTAATTCAAAATCCTCACTTATATGATGGTAGAGTTTTTCATTTACACCTAAAGGGGAATATTTAGACGGGTCTCCCACATTTGAAACGAGCTTAATTTACATTGCTTTGTGTCTTCCATTTCAAAATATTTGTCCAAACCGCAAAATAAGGACTAAAAGATAGGTATGTTTTTTTTATAGAGGAAATTTGAACATTTTAAAAATTAAAAAAAAAAAAACTCATTGATATCTCAGTGCATTTGTTGATTTTTTAATTTTTAGTCTTTTATATTCCGGACTGAACAAATATTTCGGGACGAAGGTGGTGTAATTCAGGACAGGGGCGGACCGGGGAGGGTGCAAGGGAGTGTTTGGCCTTTGCACTCCTCCCAATTTTCTTTCTATTTTTAAAATGCTTTTGAATTATTTTATAAAATTACAGCTACCTGCAAATTATGTCATATTCGTAATTCTACATCCACTGCTAATTTAGGACGCAGGCAAATGTTTTTGTGTCACAGTAGCCCAAGGGCGAGGGAATTGGACTTGGGGAATTTGGTTGTTGGCATTAAAAGGGGAAAGGAAGGTGAAATGCACCGACTTGAACGAAGAAAAATGTGGGTCTGTTTGATGGAGATAATTCAACCAAGTGGAAAGGTAGAGAAACATAACGTGTAAGCAATGGCAAGCAGTACTTCTTGGCATTTTAAAATTAATTTGTCCAAAAATATGGTTGTGTCATAACTCGATCATTATAAACCCAATATATGCATCTTGAATTTAAAGACATCATGATCATGAATTTATTTATGCAGACTGCCTTCTGCCAATGTGTTGGTAATTATAAGATGGTATAAGATGGCATTCTAATTAAAGTTTTCAACCGGATGCTTAATTTGTTGGTAATTAACCTCTTGCAAGAGGAATATGTGATTTTTAGTACATTTGGCTTGGCTTCTAAGTAGGGCCTGCCCAAGGTATGTGGGTGCTCTAGGCCTAATTAAAAATATTGTGCCCTAAAATTTTTCGTATTCCTCAACCAAACTTTCTACGTTTTTGTTACTACAATATCCCCGTCAAAAGGGTATTAATACAAGCTAAATTTAACAACGATGTGGAGCATCTAAAGATCCTGTGCCTTTTTTGAACAAAATTTGGGTCAAAACTCCTTTGCTATGCAAATGCCAAATCCTAGTTTTTACCCAAATCTGTTGTTCTTCAAGTGTTCCGTAAAAAATTTGGGTCAAAATGACCCATTTAACTACTTATAATAAGTAAAAAATTTGATCTGCTAGAATGAATATTATGACTTTATTTGTTGGAAAAACAATGAAATTTGTTCAACTTTTTGGTTATTTGGGAAAACTCAAGAACTTTTGTCAATTTAGAAATCCTAAATACAAACCCACTCGAAACTCTAACAAGAAGATTAGAAAATTACTACCTAATTACTTTGTCTTTAAGCAAATAATAAACTAAACTTAATCATTTCGTTTGGAATTGCCTTGATTTTTTACAAAACTAAACTTGATTTTTTTAATTTTGGGCCACGATAGTTTTTGGGCTTTTTTTAAATATTGGGTCACAATGGTTGGGCTCTTTTGTAACTTATAATGAATTTTTTTTCTTTATTTTGGTCCAAAAAAGTATTCTAGTCAAGCCCATTAGTATAAAATTGTGGAGTACCCCAAAAAGTGACCATTTTTGGAGTGCCCTAGGCCCAGGCCTTATGAGCCTTGGGCCTGGGCCGGCTCTGCTTCTAAGAGAAGTTTGGGTTCGAATTTATGAAGAGACGTCAAAATCCATTTAACTATTGACCCACTAATTTTTCTTTAACCCCCATCGATGAATATAATGTTTAAAAAAAAAAACCTCTTGCAGGATGATCGAAATATGAACCACCCATTGAGTGCTCTAATAGATGAATGCAGGTATTCAGATCCTTTGAGAAGAGGTAGATGAGGCATGTCTATCGAGAAGCAAACAAGGGTGTCGATGCTTTAGCAAATGATTCCAACATTGTTACGAAGGATACACGTTACTATGCTTCTAGTCCTTATTTTATTTCATGGATTTTAAAGGGGCCAAGTTCCCAAGGATTGTAATTAAACTGTTAGTTTTCAGTAATGCAATTCTTATAACGTCTCAAAATTTCCAATTAGAACTTGTACGCTATTTTTCCAATTGTTTACGCCCTCGATCCCTATACGAATTTAGAATTTGGTTGAGGACTCTATATTCTTTGGCTATCAATCAATATCCGTACTGAATATCTGATGAAAATATCTAGTATGATATTATGGAAATGAGTACAGTAAAATTAGTCAAATTCATGCAGCTTAGCGGTACAAAGTAGCTGCTTTCTACAACTATATTAATTACTATGTTGAACGGAAAAATAAGTAACCCGACGTCGTTGGATCACATTTCCTCAGATTCATCCTGCAGAGTGCCAGTTAGTTTGGTCAACTACGAACCTTTGTTGAGGGAGCTAGGTACTTGGATGAAATAAATTTTGATCTTCATGAATGTCTACAAATTTTGGGAAAACATATTTTTAACTGCACTTCCAATTTTATCAGTGTGCACAAACTTTTATTTACCTGATAGATATACATGCAGATGCAGGTCGGTCAGGGGTTAAATTTGGGAAAATGGGAGAAACATTTTTATCAGAGCAATCAATTCTGTTGACTTACAGTGTGCACATGCAAACTCTTATTGCTGGAGAGATATGCAGGCCAGGGTTAAATTTATGAGAATGGGAGAGACATTTTTAATGTTTGCATTCAAAGTCTCTCCACATTGTTAAAGTGTTCATACCAGTCACACACACGTACATATATTTTATAGTATCTATGAAGCACGGGTACCGGTATGAGTACAGGTATGTGATACGACAAAAACTTTAAAAAGTACGATACGGGTACAGTTGGGTATGGCTGTGTAATTTATTTTATTTATTTATTCTATTTTACTATGTTCCATTGCATATACTAAATAATAGATACATTTTGCCAACAAAAAGCAACATAAATAAAAGTTAAGAGACTTAAGAGTTCATACATCAAATTCAATGAGCCTAAAATCAACACAATGCAATGTCATTTTAGAGTTTTAGTAAATACCAATAACACTTAAAGTAAACTTCCAAAAAAAAAAAAAAGGAAATAGTTCTAAGAACTAATGATCTTGAACTTCCATCGACTTCATCTCTAAACAACACTGCTTTCATCTCTGGCTCATCAATTGAAAGACCAACGATTTCAAGAATACCAGCACCCCCAATTGAATCAAATGCATCTTCGGCAATGTCCCCCAACCTGGTCTCTCATTGGGTATAATGTGGTGTCCTACTTGAGTCATCTTCTTCAGTTAATGGCTTTATCGCATTGACTATTGCATATTAAGGCCAGTTGTTTGAGTTTTTTTTTTTCCCCAGGTGGAACCCCTAAAGTTTTAAAATCTTATGAATAGGCCTAAAAGTACCCAGAAAAGTATTCATTGCCGTACTACAAACAAAAAAGTAACCGGAGTACCCGATACATGTTTAGAAGTACCCATGAAGTACCAATACCTGGTACGGCATGGGTACGAGTATGTTGGGGTTTTAGAAATACCCGTTCTTCATAGTACGTCAATAAAGAGGAATGCAACTCTAAAGATAACAAGCAAGTGGAGTGTTAGTTAAGTGATTGTTAATCCTTTGCAGCTTGTACTTGACTGGAGTTCAAACCTCATCGAGTCATCAACTAAACTAACACTACTGAAAAGCAGAGAGCTCTAGAGAGAGAGAGAGAGAGAGAGAGAGAGAGAGTCTGGTGGTTGGGTTTCCACCCTAGCGCCACCTTTCCCCTTCTTCTCCCGCCTCTTGTTTCCCTATCTGATCTCTTCCTTCTTCCTCCCCTCTCCATCCTCCAATTGATCTGGCTCTCTCTCCTGTCTTCCCCTCTCCTCATGGTTGTGAGGGGGTTTCACCTACCCTTCACCCATCATTTTTGGACTTACGAGGCCAGATCTGGAGAACCAACTCTGGGTTTTGGCTAGTAGATCCAATTGGCCTTGCCAACAGATTTTTGGAGCTCTCCAACCACGACAATGGTGGCATCTGCAGCGGATCTGGTGGGGTCCTTCAACCTACGGCGGTACAAACTTCAGAAGGTGTAGACTTGGTCACTCCACATTCCTTCACGAGTGTGTCCGATGGGTCCATCCTCGCCTCTAATTTTTTTGCGAATTTTTTGTTTTTGTTTTTGTTGTTTCTTTTTTTTTTATTATTATTATTCCAAATCTTTTGAGTCTGTGGTAACCGTCTATTTGTTTGAATGAAGTTTGTGATTTCCTAAAAAAAAAAACCTAGCACTACCAACTTTTGCCAAGAAAAAAATAAATAATGATAACACCTTACATATATTAGGTGACAAACACGGAAATATATATTATCTTCCTTGAGTTAGGAATCAGAAACACTAAACACCCAAACTTATCCAAAGGCAATTGCACACACTCTGTCTACCATGAGCAGAGGACTACACATATTATGGACGTGTATGGAAGTATGCTAGCAAAATAACGATAAATTCATGAGTCCAGTCCAAACCAATCCAAACTGAATGTTTTGGTTCGGCTTTTTAGTAATATGGTTTGATCCTAGTTTTAAAAAATCGGAAACCGTGTTAAATGGTTTGATCTGTGGATTTACATTAATGGTTTTTGTTCCAAACCAATCCGAACCATATATACGTGCATACATGTAACTACACATAGATATAGATATAGAATCCGATTTGAATACCCCGAATAACCTTTTTTTATCCATGTTTAATTAATTTCATAATCTAATGTTCCATTCCACTGCCCTATTACCAAGATTTGAATACACTAAACATACACGCTTATTGACCTTAGTCCATTGTTTTGTTAATATTTTTCTTGGCAACTAACTTCCCAATCTAATGCTCTATTCCGTTGCCCTATCCATTTACTAATTATTGGTATTCTAATAGAATCAGTTTTACTATAAGTTTTGGTTCAATTTATCTTTGCAATTTTAAGTAATTTAAATAGTTTATGAAGATGATATCTCAATCTCAAGTAAACCATGGTTTAGAACTAAAAACAAACCTTTTATTAATGGTTTGGATTGATTTTGTTCTATGAATTTTATGGTTTGGTTTGGTTCTCCAAATTCATAGTCCGTAAGTAGTTGTTTGTTTCTTGATTTATTACAAAACCTGACCAATTCAGGTCCATGCTCATCCTTAAAGTATGTTCGTGTAAGTGGGTGTCCTTAGCATTTTTTGAATTTGTAATGTTACTACAAATATTTGGCCAATTTACATTCTGTTTGGAACTTGTGGGCAATGGAACAAAGGAAAGAAAATGGGAGGAAACTGAAAGAATAATGTCACTATGCATTGATCTCTACTTTGCCAATTTTCTCTTCTTTTCTCTCTAAACTAAGGGCAATTTATACGGACACCCACTCAACTTTAATTGATTTTAAAAGACACCCTTTCTACTTCATTTGTGGAGATTTACACCCCTCAACTTTGGACCGAAGTGCAAATGCTACCTTTTCCATCCAAATTAACAACAAATGTGCATGAAGGCAGTTGGGAGCAAATTTCCCTCCAAAACCCATTTTTTGGTGCCAAAATGTCCATAGGAGTGATTAACAGTGAACGAACTCTAGTAAGGACCTCGACGAAACTCTCCCTCATTACACTGATTTCTTCTCTCGTATCCAAAAACTATTACGTGCAACCCAAATCACCCATAAATCTCAAAATCTGATAATGCTCCAGTTTCTCAGACAATCAGTAAAAATATATTATAATTAAAAAAATTACACCTCGAAAAATGAATGAAGATTAAACAGAGAATGAACTTCTTAGGTTTCCAATATAGCATCAAAAGAAACTGCACTGCACTGAACTGGAAAGACGGGGAAAGTAGGGGAATCGAGCTCAAGCCGCATGTGGTTTCCCTTTCTGTGAGCAACAACAATGGTTTAGTCCAAGATAGAGGATTCAAAGTTGGAGCGAGAAACACCGTTGTTGACTTTGGGATCATCGGTGACCGCCAATCGCTTGATCTTCTTGCCGATACAATGGTCTTAGACGGCCTTCAAGCCGCTTCTACCTCTAGAAGCTCCAGCATTTCATTGGCAGTGTGGTCATTGTCGTCATTGGAGGTGATTACATGGCTGTGAGTGGTTGGGGTTCAGTTGTACCTCATAATCACTATGAAGTTGATTATAGCAATTGGGGATGTTCAAACGACGACTACTAGTGTTTCATTTAGCGATTATCAGTGATCGTGATCAAGAGAGAGAAATAGCAGAGAATTTAATCGCGAGAGAGTGAGTGAGTGAGTGTTGGATTGACAAACCCTCTCCAATGAACTGAGGAAGACTGAGGAAGGGTAAGGGGTCTTTTGTCTTTTCATCTTTCCCGTTAACAGAGTTAGCATTTGCACTTTGGTCCAAAGTTAAGGGGGTGTAAGTACCCACAAATGAAGTGGAAGGAGTGTTGATAAGCCCCCAAAAGTGTTAATAATGGGGCTTATTTTGCTCACTTTGATCACACACACATGCATACTGTTGCGCCCCGATTTTTACCGGCCGCTCACCTGCTCCACTTCGGTGGGCATATTGGCGACGCTTTCAAAATCATGACTTTTAAATGCGACAATTGTGAATTACGAGGTTTGCAGCTGTAACTCAAGCTTTTATTAAAATTTCAGAGTCGCCACCTAGCATTGAATTTGGGTGTGTCAGGTCACCCGTTAAAATTGTTCTTCAAAGAAAACTTTGAACAACAGCTTTAACTCTCTTTTTTATATTTTCTTCTGTTTGAGCAAATTCTTCTTTCAAACGGGCTTAAAATTGACTCTCTTTTCAAGTCTGCAAAATTAGAGATGGGCTCGGGGATTTCTGCGAGTGGGGAAGGTGTTAGGTACCCCACGTCGTCTGTTCAACGCTTTTCTCAATTTTAGCCTTTTCAATTAAATATCCTTGGCAGAAATAAAATAATAAAAAAAGGAAATTAAATTGTTTTGAAATTCATATGTCGGAATCTAAAGGTCCGAGCATGTTTCGGTTGGTTTCCCACCTTCCGCGTCTCGCGTTTTTAGAATTCGGGATATGGATTATCGGTGCATTGATTTTGTATTTTTCTTCTAGAAATAAGATTTGCCAGGGGAAAACCGACCAATTACAAATCTTACTTCCGATCTTTAATGGAGTGGAATCCTTTATCGCCGGGAATCGATTTATAGGCTACTTTGAAAATCACCATCAATCGATCACAGGCTACTTTGAGGTTCCGTAAACAATATTTACATATATACAAAAAAAAGATATTGAATGACTAGTTTTATTTTTAATATTGAAATTGAAAGGGGAGGAATGCCCCCTATGCCGGATTACATGGTGCTCACCTTGGGTGGCAATTGACTGGAATTGTATAGGCTAGACGAGAATATAACTTGAAAAAAGTGCCGAATTCGGTTTCACTATTTTCGAGCTATATTGACGTTGTCGCGTATAAAAATACAAATTACAAGACTTCGGTCGGATTGTAATTGAAAAGAGATGGCTAGATTTTTGTGGGCTTTGGACTTAGGAAAAGGCTTTGTGGGTTTATATGTAAGGAAGCAGAGGCTTTTTTTTTTTGGTTGAGCTTGAAGCTCTAGTTTTTCTGGACTCGTTTTGAAATTGGACCAGAGTGAAGGAGAGGGCGTTTTTCCTACTTGGGTTTTGGATCACAGAGAAGTGAGAGAGAGGGTAAGAGCCTTTTTTCCTTTTCCTTCCCCCCCTCTAATGCAGCAAAGCTACTGCCTTTTATGGACAAAGTGTCGGCAGGGAGGCTGGAAATTTATCCAGCGTTGTGCACGCACATGGGAGCTTGTGATGGTGATCAACGGCTGAGATCGAAGTAGGGGTGATTGGACGCACAGGAAACCAACACGTGGCATGATGGTGCTGAAACTACCCACTGACATTCTTCATTGAATAATGAATTTGCTTCACTGGGATTGAATTGCATGATGGAGGTTACTGCCTTCAGAAGAACAATAAAGGCTCCTCTAGTTGGTTAGAAAAGTGGAGGCCACTGCTTGAATAAGCAATATTAGTGCTTCATGGGGTCTGTGATGCTCTCGACTGATGTTCAAAAAGGGGTCCGATTGGGGCGTAGGAACAATCAAACTTCTTATTTTAATGCCCGGAATAAAATGAAATGGCGCATGTAATTTATGCATTTGACATGTGAATCGTAGGGCAGAATCTGATGTCAAAATGACTCCGCATTGATTTTCTATTTCCATTCCCAATTCCCACGTCTGCCACTTGCTTTCTATTTTTTTATTCTTTATTCATGCTGCCCATCCCTCTTTTTTAATGCACTGAGCCACTAATAGTGGAAGAGAAGTGGCTGGAAAATGCTTCAGCGCATCGCGCACACGTGACATGCAATATTTTTGATTGAGCATTTTGTCAGTGTCAAATCAGGACCCAAATACAACCAAAATTCTTGTTGCGGCGCAGAGATAAATATGGTGAAATTGGCGTCGTTGAATGTTGCAATCCCGAGTGGTCGGGCCAAATTTGGGTGTCAACACATATCGTTGCTTTAAACTATTAATTTCACGCAAGGTTGTATTTTTGTTAGTAACATAAAGAAAGGGAAAAAAAGACATGTTTTGATGCCATTGTTAAACAACGGATGCCTGAGCACCGAAGGCCACATGACACCCCGCCACCGAGTCCCGGGAATCAAGGAATGAAGTTTTGAACAAGACTCGGGAAGCCTGGAGGTCATGATGACAAGCTGGAAGGTCAAGGGATCAAGGCATAAAAATCCTCAATTTTTATGCTTTCAACCGATAGAAACATTTTGCTCAACTGGTTGAAGGGGAATAGAAGGTTTTTCAACTGGTAGACACTTTTTGCTCTATCGATTGAAGCTTCATTTTCTGCAACTTTTGAGCCTGATCAGGAAATATCTTGTTGCATTTTTGTAATAACTTTGGATGACTTTTGGGGCCTATAAACGGTTCCCAACCTCAGATTTTAAGGATTAGCTTGGATTTTTACCTTTTCTCTCTTCCTCCATAGTTTGTTCTTAGTTAAAGCTCTACATTCTCTCTAGTTTTTCAAGCTCTTTCACTTAGTTTCAAGGTAAATCATCCTCTTTAATGTTGTAGTACTTGTTAAGACCTTTATATAAATCTAGTTTATTTCCGTTTTTGACGATTAATTCGTTTTCTTGTTTTTCTAGCTTAATCCTTTGGAAACTCTTGGTTCTATTAGTTGTTTGTTAATTACTCAAAGTTTGAAGTTGTAGGCTATCTTATAATCTTCCTTAAAAATCACTTTTTAGAATATTTTGTTATGTTCTTTATTTACTGATAAGTCCCCTATATTGTTAATAAAGGGACTTATCTCCCTTATTTTTGTCACTCATGCACGCGATTCATAGCTTTTATACATTTGATATTGCGCGTGGGTGTATTTTGTTAGTTTCAGGGAAAATGGGCGCAATTGGTATTTTTGACGCCATGGTTTGACTAAAGAAGTACCCGAGTACCCAAGGCCCCGTGGCACTCCGCCACCGAGCCCCGAGAGTCAAGGATGAAGCAACATACAAAGCTTGGGGAGACCAAAAGGCCAGGAGTGAACAAAGGAAGAATTTTTCCCTTTTTGAAGAAGGATACCGATAGCAGGAAAATGGAGATACCGGTATCCCTAGAGGAAATCTCACATTTTGTAAGGAGATACCGGTAGCTTGATAAGTGGGATACCGGTATCCCGGGGACAGTAAGAAAATTTGGGGAGATACCGGTAGCCCTGCAAATTTTCTGCAACTTTTTGAGCCCAATCTAAAATATCTTGTGGCACTTTTGTAATTATTTGGCACGACTTTTTGGGCCTATAAAAGGTCTTTAACACCAGACTTTAGGTTAGTTCTTACTTCTTCACCTTATCTCTCTACCTTCATTAATGTACACCTAGTAGCTCTAACTTCTCTCTACATTTTCAAGCCTTTGCACTTTGTTCCAAGGTAAACCACATTCTTTAATGTTTTAGTACTTGTTAAGACCTTCCTATAAATCTAGTTTATTTCCGTTTTTACCGGTTAAATCTTATCTCTCCTTTTCTAGCTATTTTCTTAGAAAGCTTATGTTCTTAGTAATTGTTTGTGATTTTCTCATGAATTAATGTTGTAGGTAGACCTAGAATATTCCTTAAAAATCAATTTTTAAAGTTATTTGTTATGTTCTTTATTTCCCTTATAAAAATAGTTTATGACATTATGATTGAGTAGTCGTTATAGGCTCGGTCATGGGGTGATTAGCACCCCGTGACTTAGGTTGATACACTCTCCTCGCCATAATTGCAAACTTTGCATGTTAATCAAAGAGTTAGAATTAATTTTATGTACCAAAATTGGGATTAGTTAATCCCGTTGATCACGCGTAGCCAAAGGGCGTGACGCCTTGGCACGTGTGATGCTTCGGGCTATGGCAAACAAAATGTTTGTATAAATGACACAAGAATCCTATTATTTGAGAAACACCATTTCTAGTTAAATGAGTTTTAAGTACCAAATCTTCCGTTCGGGGTCGTTTAAAGACACCCCGAGCCGGTTATTTTAGAGGATCTAAGGCATGGGTGTTTTGAACCCCTTGACTTAGCCTCGTTTTTAATCAGTCTTTTTAGTCTCACGTCTTTCACGAAGTTAAGTGAAATCCACCCCCCAAACTACAAAAGCCAAGTTTGCCGCTTTAAGGCTAAAACCCTCACTCGCGAGTCAATCAACACGCTCAACTCCTTCGGTCCCTGTGGACTCGACCCAGACTTCCGGTTATTATGCCACGCGTCACCTGAACCCTACGCTTGGGGAAATCAACATTTGATATACAATCCAAGGACGCAAGCATTTCCTTTATAAAATTAGTCATGTTTTACGTAGTTATGATCGAGTAGTCGTAATAGGCTTGGTCATGGGGTGATTAGCACCCCGTGACTTTGGTTGATTCACTCTCCTTGCCATATTGCAAACATTTCTTGTTAATCAAAGAGTTAGGATTAATTTTATGTATTAAAATTTGGATTTGGCACGTGTGATGCTTCGGGCGATGTCAATCAAAATGTTTGTATAAATGGCACAAGAATCCTATTCTTTGAGAAACACCATTTTCTAGTCAAACGAGTTTAAGTACCAAATCTTCCGTTCGGGGTAGTTTAACGATGCCCCGAGCCGGTTATTTTAAAGGAGAGTGAATCGACCTAAGTCATTGGTGTTGTGAACCCCTTGACTTTGCCTTGTATTAATTAGTCTTTTTAATCTTGTGTCATTCACGAAGTTAAGTGAATTCCACCCCCAAATCAAAAGCCAAGTTTGCCGCTTTAAGGCTAAAACCAACAGTTGCGAATCAACACTCACGCTCAACGCATTCGGTCTCTGTAGATTCGACCCGGTGTTACCGGTTTTAATGCTACACGACACCTAAACCCTTCGCTTGGGGAAACAACAGTTGACATACAATCCAAGGTTGCAAGCAAGTGTCTTTTAAAATCAGTCAAAATTGAGGGAGTGTTCGTACAAATTACCCTAAAACTAAATAAGTGGAGGAAAATTTTCGTATCTTTCATTTCTTTTTCATAAGTTCCAAACAAACCCTTTGGGACAATGTTGTCCACATCAGCCAAAAGCATACACCTAAGAATTGTAGTGCACCAGAGAAAGGTACTCCCTCCTTCTCATATTATTGGTCATGTATTCTATTTTGGGAGTCCCAAAATTTTTATACTCTTTGCAAAGTCAAACTAAAAAGTGGGTAAGTTTCCACAATCTACCCTCATAAATGATGAAAAGGTGGTTTTAAAGAAGAGAACAAGGGGTAGCATTGGAAATGCAATCACATTTTTCAAGGTAACATGCATTAATTGCATGTCTCTTTAAAAAGTTAGATTTCTTGTACGTGACAAGTAATATAGGATGGAAGGAGTACTATTTGCGTATGCAGGAGAGTAGGGCTTTGGTAGGATTTTTTTGACAGATCATCCAGTCCAGCTGATGCACCTCAACAAATTCTCTTTCTGGTTCAATTAGAGACAGGTCATCCACACAACAAGAATGGAAGATTGCTCGGCCTTTCAAACTATTTTTTTTGTGAAAGAAAGGATGTTTCCATTGTCATTAAAAAGATCGAAGGATCGAATTACAATTACAAGCATTCAAACACAAGGGGAAAAAATCCAAAATAAAATACCGAAATACAACCTCAGTAATCATCTAATCATATACTCCATGTAAGAATGACAGACGTGAATGCCTACAAATGCCAATGATGGTCCACATTCTGTATAGGGGACACAGCCATTTCTAGACATTTAATTTTGCATCATGGAAATATACCAATACAGACACCAGAAAAGACACACTACGACCATGTGCCTTAGATCTTATGTATTTCATGTTGTTGAGTGTGGCTTCAAAATGGTGCTCGCCACATCTCTGGTCCGGACCAAGGTAATGGTGGTCTAGACCAGCACTTGTGGTACGATTCTGGAGGTTCCAGCAGTGTTCGTCTGCAGTTGGTCCAGACTTGGTTTGGACGAGAGTTTCGTTGGTTCGAACGAGGGGTCCTGCATTCCGATTGATCTCAGCAACCTTGGTCCGGACGAGGGCGACTTACATCAACTTATTAAAGTGTGTTTTTATCAGTTTTAGGGTTAAGTCTAAACTTGTTTGGAGAGAGAAACCCAGAGAGACTGAGAGAAACATCGAAAGGAGATTGGATATTGTAATCCTTATTGATTATAGTGGATTGATTCATGAACCACGTAAATCTCTTGTGTTCTTGTGTGCTTGGTTTTCTTGCTTTCCTATCATTCTTCATCTTTATTGTTCTTGTTATAGATTGATTGTGCTTGCTAGAATCGTTGTGACTTCCGCAGTATCGCACAACAAAGTGGTATCAGAGCTCTTGGTTAGGGTTTCTAGCAGAGTACCCAGTTAGGGTTTCATTAAAGATGTCGAATAACAAGTATGAGGTGGAGAAGTTCACCGGTTAGAATAACTTCTTTTTGTGGCAGCGGCGTGTGAAGGATATCATGATCCAACAGGGTGTCTCAAAGGCTTTAGAAGGGAAGACGAAGAAGCATGTGGAGATGAAAGACAGTGATTAGGATGATCTTGACGCTAAGGCGGCCAGTTCTATTCGTCTAAACCTAGGCGATGAAGTTATTCACAACATGTTAGACTTAGAGACGGTAGAGGCGATCTGGAAAAAGCTCGAGGGTTTGTAAATGAGGAGGAATTTGACCAACAAGCTGTATGTCAAGAAATAACTGTATGGATTGTAAATGAAAGAAGGTACGAATCTACTAGAACATTTAAATTCCTATAATATGTTGAACTCGCAACTGGTGGATTTTGGAGTAAAGCTTGATGAGGAGGATAAAGATATCTTGTTGTTAGCATCACTGCCTTCTTCGTATAATCATGTGGTGACTACAGTTATGTATGGGAAGGAAACTTTGTCACTCGATGAGGTTACTAGTACCCTTTTGTCTCATGAGAAGATGATAAAGGATGATAATGTTGATGCAAATCAATGTCTTTTTGTCTCTAAGCCACAGTCAAGCCGAGGTAAAAGAAAGTCAAAAAGGAAGGGAGGTTCAAATCGAGAAAGGTCACAGTCGAGAGGGAAGTTGAACACGAAAAAGGACAGGAGTGTCACTTTTGTCACAAGATGGGACACTACAAAAATCAATGCGAGGATTTGAAAAATCTTCTTGCAGAGGCGAAAAAGGGGAAGAAGAAAGTGGAATCCGTTAGTATTGCGGAGGACAAATCAGACAATGATGTCGACACAGATTTACTCTCCATTTCTTCAGGTAACAATTTTCTTTCAAAATCATGGATTTTTGATTTTGATTGCTCTTATCATATGTGCCCTAATAAGCAGTGGTTTGACAATTATAAGCCTTACAATGGTAGTACGGTTCTAATGGGTAATGATGCAGTTTGTAAAGCCATTGGAATCGGTACCGCGAAAATTAAGATGTTTGATGGAGTTGTTAGGGTTTTGGGGAATGTCAGACACGTGCCTGAACTTAGAAAGAATTTAATCTCTTTAGGAGCATTAGATTCAGTTAGGTGTATGTACACAACACAAGGTGGAACAATGAAAATTAGCAGAGGAGCTTTGGTGCTAATGAAAGGAAAAAAGTGGGTAATTTGTACAAATTGATTAGGGACACAATTGTAGGTGAAGTTGCTATCTCCACACCTGCAGAATCTAGAACTGATGACACAAGACTTTGGCATATGCGGCTTGGCCATATGGGTGAGCGTGGTATGTTGGAGCTTCATAAGCGTGACTTGTTGAAGGGGGTCAAAGTGTGCAAGATGGATTTCTGCAAGTATTGCGTGTATGGGAAGCATCACAGAGTCAGTTTTCAAGACAGGTGTTCATACAAGCAAGGAAGTCCTCAATTATGTTCATTCAGATGTCTAGGGTCCAGTTACTGTATCTTCTCACAGTGGTGCTCATTACTTTGTTAGCTTCATTGATGACTATTCCATAAAGCTTTGGGTTTATTTTTTGAAGCATAAGTCTGATGTGTTTGCTACTTTTAAAACTTGAAAAGCACAGGTTGAAACTCAGACAGGGAAAAAGATAAAGTATTTCAGAACTGATAATGGGACAGCGTACAGGGAAAATGAGTTTTTGGCATTCTGCGATTCAGAGGGGATTACTCGACACTACACAGTCAAAAAGACTCCACAGCGAAATGGAGTAACAGAAAGGATGAATAAAACCTTGACAGAGAGGGCCAGATGTATGTGGTTGAATGCAGGGTTGTCAAAGGTATTTTGGGCAGAGGCAGTCAACACGACATGTTTTCTCATTAACAAGTCTCCTTCTTCAGCCATTGATTTCGAGATCCCACGAGAGGTTTGGTCAGGTAAACTAGTTAAGTTGTCAGATTTGAGAATCTTTGGTTGCTCGGCTTATGTGCATGTACCGAATAAGGAGAGGTCGAAGCTTGATCCCAAGTCCAGAAAGTGTATCTTTCTTGGGTATGAAAAGGGTGTCAAAGGATACAGGCTCTGGGATCCTGAGGCACAAAAAAGGGTGATCAGTAGGGACATCGATCCATAGTCGAGGTGGATCTTAAGGAGCTTGGTTCATTTAGTGATACAGGTGATGTTGATCACGACCCACAACAGCAACAAGAAGAGCCTTACACGGTCAGGAAAGGAAGGGAAAAATGGGTCACAAACCTCTAGTTCAGTATGGTTTTGAGGACATGGTTAGTTTCGCTTTGGTGGCTGGCAGTGGAGATCCATTGTCTTACAAGGATGCTATAAGCAGTATTGACAACGACAAATGGCTTGTGGCAATGTCAGAAGATATGAAGTCGCTCCACAGGAATAAAACTTGGGAATTGGTGAAATTGCCTAAGGGGAAGAAGGTTGTTGGGTGCAAGTGGATGTATCAAAAAAAGGAAGCGTTGTTAGAAAAAGAGGGTGAAAAGTACAAGGCTCAGTTAGTTGTTAAGGGTTTTTCACAGAAAGAAGGAGTGGACTGTACTGAGATTTTTTCACTTATTGTGAAGCACACTTCTATCCGTGTAATTTTGGCAATGGTCGCGATGCAAGACATGGAGTTAGAGCAACTTGATGTTAAAACTGCTTTTCTCCATGGAGACTTAGACGAGCAGATTTACATGCAACAGCCTGAAGGCTTCAAGGATCTTGGTAAGGAGGAGTATGTATGTTTGTTGAAGAAGTCATTGTATAGCTTGAAACAGTCTCCCAGGCAGTGGTATAAGCGCTTTGATTTGTTCATGGTGTCGCATGGGTACACGCGCTGTGAGTATGACTGTTGCATATACTATCGTGTCCTTTCAGATGGTTCTTATATTCTACTTGCTTTATATGTTGATGACATGCTGGTAGTAGCAAAAAGTAAGCAGGAAATTAGAAAGTTGAAGTCGATGTTGAACAATAAATTTGACATGAAAGACCTTGGAGCTGCCAAGAAGATTCTTGGGATTGAAATTCACCGTGACAGAAGGGCTGGTCAATTGAGATTGTCTCAGAGTGGTTATTTGTAGAAAGTGTTGCAAAGGCGCAACATGCAAAATTCCAAGTCCATAAGTACCCCAATTGTGGCTCACTTCAAACTTTCTGCCAAGATGAGTCCTAGTTCAGAGGATGAGATAAAACGCATGGAGGAGGTGCCCTATGCGAATGCAGTTGGGTGCCTCATGTATCTAATGGTGTGTACAAGACCAAACATATCGCATGCTGTTAGTGGGGTCAACAAGTATATGGCAAACCCGGGAAAGGAGCATTGGAATGTAGTTAAATGGGTTTTCAAATATCTCGCGGGCAGTCATGGTCTGGTGATAGTGTTTGATCAAAAAGAGGCTTCAGAAGATGTGGTGGGCTTTGTGAATTCAGATTATGCTGGAAATCTCGACTCTCGTAGGTCGATGACAGGGTATGCATTTATGTTTTCTGAAGACCTCGTTTGTTGGAAGTCTACTCTTTGTGATACAGTGGCTTTATCGACTATAGAGAAAGAGTACATGACAGTGACTGAGGCAGCGAAAGAAGCAGTTTTGTTTAAGGGGTTGGTTAGCGAACTTGGTTTCATGCAGGACAGTGTGTTGCTACATTGTGACAGTCAGTGCAATTCACTTGGCGAAGAATCAAGTATACAGCGCAAGGACAAAACATATTGATGTGCGGTATCACATGATTCGAGAGTGGTTAGCATCAGGTGACCTAACTTTGTCTAAGGTTCACATTGATGAGAATGCGTCTGATATGTTGACGAAGCTGGTTCCGAGGGAGAAGTTTAAGCGTTGCTTGAATTTGTTTCATGTTCTCCGTTATTGATTGGGGACTTGAAGGTGGAGCACTCATACCCATAAAAGGAGTGCAGTTGAGGGTTACATCAAGCTTTTCTTCAGGATGGTTTAGTTTGAAGCCAAGGTGGAGATTTGTTGAGTGTGGCATCAAAATGGTGCTCGCAACATCTCTGGTCCGGATCAGAACTCGTGGTACAATTTCGGAGGTCCCAGCAATGTTCGTCCGCAGTTGGTCAGGACTTGGTCCGGACGAGGGGTCCTGTAGCACTCCGATTGATCTCAGCAACCTTGGTCCGGACGAGGCAGGTCTTGGTCCGGACGAAGGCGACGTACAATAACTTATTAAAGTGCGTTTTTATCAGTTTTAGTGTTAAGTCTAAACTTGTTTAGAGAGAGAAACCTAGAGAGACTGAAAGAAACATCGAGAGAAGATTGGAGATTGTAATCCTTATTGATTATAGTGGATGGATTCGTCCCTTCCCCCTTTGGATTAGCTACACAGCCTATGCAGCGAACCTCGTAAAACTCGTGTTCTTGTGTGCTTGATTTTCTTGCTTTCCTAGCATTCTTCATCTTTATTGTTCTTGTTTCTAGATTGATTGTGCTTACTAGAATCGTTGTGACTTCCGTAGTATCGCACAACAGATATCGACCAACACCGATGCCAACAAGCACCTCGTGAAAGAGTCTGACCTCCATCAAATAGTCACCCTCATCGCCGCCACAAACAAGATGTCTCAACAATACAAGTCTCTGCTGTCACGATATATTTGGTCGTAAGTGTTTCCCCTTCATTTGGCTCACACCACCACCATGAGATATAAACGGTTTCAAGCAGCCACGACCGGCCATGACTATTCCTCCACAGACCAAACCCTTTCGGGCTTTTGTAGTTGTTGTATTGGTAGTAGGGTTTCAAACAAACCAAGTTGTTTGCGAGCAGCTCATGGCTTGACTTATTAAGGTTCGGCTTATTTAGTAATTGAGCTGAGTTCGAGCTTCAATTTTAAGCTCATTTAAAAAACAAGCTCGGTAAAACTTGATTCGGGTCAACTCGCAAAAGCTTTTATCCAGCAGACTCAACACATTTGAAAAGGTCCTCAAGTGAATCATACCTGAGACTTGGCTTATTAAAGACTGGCTAGATTACGAAACAAGCCGAGCTCGATTTTCAGCTCGTTTACGAACCCATTTGCATGATTTGGATTCGTTACTTCTTCCTCACTGAAATCTCTGTCTCTGTCTCTCTCTCTCTCTCTCTCTCTCTCTCTCTCTCTCTCTTTTGATTTTCTTGTTCTGAACTTCTGAATTCTGATCCCATCATCTCAGTTTACTCAACAAAAAAAAACCCCATTTACTACCACTACTAGGCGCTGTTTTTTCAGACATCTCTCCTCAGGCACGACTACTCTCTCTCTCTCTGCGGCGGACCTTCCCCTTCTCACTGTGTAATCGGCGTAAAAGAGTATTAGACGTCTCCAGGACGCCATCTGTTGGACTGTTCATCTTCCGATTCGAACTTGATTGGAAATCGACCTTTGAGGTAAATCTAGATTTTTAAAAATATTCTTCTTGAAATTTAGTCATTCCACTAGAGATTTTTCTGCTATATAGTAGATCAGGTTTTGCATTGGTAGTTTACGTCTTCTTTTCAATCTATTTCAGATCACTTCCTTTCTTGTCACTTTTAGTGGATCTGATCCTCAATGTATGATATGGGAATATTTGGCTGTATGTGCAAATGTGTTTAGGTCCGGTGGTTTGAGCGAATGAGCGCTTAAAGCCTTCTTATGTAAGTCCAGGGTTAAGCCCTGGCATTATCCTTGTTGAAAGTTTCTTAAGTAAGGAAGTGTATAATCTGTATCTAATCGTGTCAAATCACTCCAATTGCCTATCTGTATCAATTGGTAAGTTACACCTGTGCATTTACCCGTATTGGTAAACTCAATTGCATTTGAATGTAGACTATCGTGAAGTAGCTCTATTTGATACTTTTTATAGTTCCAAATGCTACCTAAACTACTAATTCTACCAACAAGATACAAAATGGCAATCTTGGCAACAAAGTCTGTCTGTTAATTTCTTGCTTGTTCCCGAGTTTTTACTAATGATGCATAATCCTATCGTCAAGTTTGTCAAGGCATTGATCGTAGGAGGGTTTTATAGAAGCACACTTAGAATAATAAGAGAGAAGATCCAACCACGCGGGACTTAAGGATGAGATGATTTAGTGCTTGACACCTTTTGTAACTTGCGACTCGCGATTCTCTACTTCAGGACGAGATTAGACCAAAGCTGGTGTAAGAAAGTAAGCTATTCCTGTTGATGCCCCCCGCAGCTGGAATTCTGAGACATTCTGTCACGTCACTATGGGACTCCTTCATCTTGTATAACAACAGTTATACTTTGGGAGGCAGCAGCTCACCCAAGGTGGCATTGCCAAGCAGGCCATCCCTGTCTTGTTTCTCAACAACTGTACTATATTGGAATTCTCTAGGAATCCAGCAACAATCACGGTCGAGCTTCACCTTATGCAGTTCTTTTGTAGGTTCTTTCTCCTAGGCCTGCTGTAAATGATTCTGAGAAAGTTGAAATCGATGTTCAGGGAAATGGACAAGAAACAAGAAAAGAAATCGGATCTAAGGGCATGTATGGTTAACCAATTTATCTCTGTACTTGAAATGTAAAGCAATCAAAAGCATTGCTGCTGGAATTTTAGTACTCTTAACCCTTTGGTTTGGTTTATGTTGCCACAAGGACAAAGACACAAAGGGGTCAAGGTTCGTCATGACACCCCCTTTTCTTCAAATGCCCATGGTGCATAATAGACAACGGAAGCAGAAAAGGTTTGGTACCAAAAATGGCTCGTTTCTGTTTTGAAGAGGAAAAAACCTTTGGGTGGTGCTAAATAAACTCCTTACTACCCCTCTGGGGCAGACTTATTTCTCCTTATTTTTCTTTCATTTTTTAGTCTTTCAATTTGTTTCTCACACATTGGCCTTTTGATAAGCGGTATTAAGTTTATTATTTTCCACAAAGGTTATTGAATGGGTCATTCATGTGTCATACAAATACAAATGCAAGCATGTGTATCAAGTTGGCTGTTATTCTCCACAAAGACTAATGAAT
This sequence comes from Vaccinium macrocarpon, assembly GCA_022606695.1. Lineage (NCBI taxonomy): Eukaryota > Viridiplantae > Streptophyta > Magnoliopsida > Ericales > Ericaceae > Vaccinium > Vaccinium macrocarpon. The sequence goes on along the minus strand of CM040175.1, from coordinate 187,523 downwards.
GGGTAAATGATTGGTTATACAAATTTTATGCAAGTACACATTTTAATAGCAAAATTAATCTATGCGACAACTAACAGAAAAGAATATCAATTCTGTTTTATTAAGTAAGATATGACGGCAAAAGTCAACCAGAAGAAATGAAATTTTATTTTTCTATAAACATGGTTTTGCGTTTCCCTATTAGGAAATCCTGTCTTTATTTCTGCCTCCTTGGTATCTCTTGGCAACCTATGGAATCAGTAGCTGTATATTTTATTATTCAGGACGCGACTTGTTTTTCCTTTCTATATTATTTTCATCTATAGTTCTATTGCTTGTTTTTAATTATTATTTCTCATCACGGTTATGGGTCTGAAATTATCGAGCGGCTTTGCTCTATGCTGACCTTTATACTCTCAATTAATAGATTACCTTTGTAATTTATCTCATCTCACGGTGCTCAAGTTTTTTCATTTGTGACAATTGCAGATTATCAGAAGTTTGGTAGCACTTGCTTAAATTGATCAACACATAATATTATTAGCAACACGAGATGATATCCATTCTGGGATCAGAATGTTGTACCAAACCTGTGGTCAGATATGATGGGAATCATCTTATATTTTGCTAGGCAGAAGACTCAAATTGTTTAGAGCCAAGGAAAGAGTAGAATCAGCTTGTGGAGGAGAAAAGGACAGAAATATGATCAATAAATCACTTCTCTTGACCTACCTGTACTTACTAATATACGTTACACTTTCATCAGGAGTTATATTGTACAACAAGGTAATTATCCTGGAGTTGTCTAGTCAACGTCTTCACCTATTTTTCCTTTTTCTCAGATGGTATATCTCAATGAATTTACTCGCATCAACCCGTGTATTTCTATTTCTACCATTGGATGGGTACATTAAGCCATCAAATTGCATGGAGGAGGAATTTTTTTCCAACTTATTCTCTCTTATACAGCTTTTGAAACCATAAAGTAGATCACCTGTTCTAAATTACACAGGACCAAACTGTTGGAACTCTTGTCTCTTTCTACCGTTAGTCCATAGACCATTGCTTCCCATAAGACTGTATTTCATATCTGTCATCTCCTCCATTTTTATCCCTTTCTAGTGTTTAGAGTTATCTCTTTTGCTAAAAAGACCCAAAAATTTCCTCTAAAGGTTGCAGCAATACTTCAGAGACCACTTTACGGTCGTTAGTATAGAGGATATAGAGGATAAGATTTAAGTCAAAGACCTCATACCATAGAGATGAACACCCATCGTGTTCTTAACCTCTATTGCTTATGCTTGTATTAGATTTCTATTCAAACTTCTGGAACAAGGTATGAATGGCTCATGTTGGCCTTCCCTACAAACCAATTCAAGTGCAATAAAGCTTGAAAGGAACCTGCAATCTCGAGAAGGCCTTAGGACAATACACAACAACAACAACAACAACATAACCCATTTAGTCCCCAATAATTTGGGGAATTGGACGGGGATGGATAGGAGAACAGACCTAACCTTTGGCAATAAATGCACAAAGTGGCTGCTCCCAGAATATCACTGAAATAGATGGATTTGAGACAGGCCTAACCTTTGGCAATAAATGCACAAAGTGGCTGCTCACAGAATACCACTGAAACAGTGGTCTCCCTATACCGTTGAGTTTGCTGCGGAATCTTGCCCTCAAATCAAAGCCAAAAGGCATCAGAGAAGGCAGACCCAAGAATCATTTTGATTTATGTGCACATTAACATGCTTCTTTCATTTAGCATCCAGAGCATTGGCGTTGCACAAACAAAATTCCTTCTTGCTTTTCAAGATCGTGGGCTTACCTTCTCCCTTTCATGGATTGGATTCACGTGCATGTGTTGCTAGGTTCATTTTTCAGGTTTCCGTGTATGAGGGCATATTTCACAAGGCATAAATTTTAGACGCGTCCATCAATGCAAGATGCTCAAGATTACATTCGTTTCATGCTAATGACTTCAACTTCGAAGTCTAACTTTTTCTTTTCTTTTCTTTTTTTCTTCCTAAGACATAAGATCCACATAAATAGCTCAGTTAAGTTTAGTTGCCTCATTCCTAAAAAGAACAACTGTTTCTGGGAACTTAGTTTTCTAATTCTGTTTGAAACTCTTCATTGTCATATCTTTTGTACCTCATTGGATTCTTAGAAATTAGAACAAGGGTAGTAGGCCCAATGGTTGTGTAGCTGCACTTAGGTGCAGTGAAGTTGTTGGTTCAACTCCTATAGAGAGGATTTTGACACTCATCTTGAGGGGGTGGCTTGAAATTAGCATAGCTTAGCTTGTTCCCAAAAGAATCCTAGGAAATGGTGTGGCTTGAAGCTTCAAATTGCTGTTATTTCCTAATACTTTAAGCTGTTTCTGCTTTAAAGCAGCATATCTGCATGCTTCACATGTATAGCTTGAAATCTGCCCATCACAGGCCTGTTGTTTCATACCCTCATAAGTGCTGCACATGCTTGCTCCTTCATAAACTGTGGGGCCTTGATTTGGTGTCTTATTTTTTCGCAGCGGTTTAACTAGTTAAGTTGAAAGCTAAACCGTACTCCCTCCATTTGCTGCTAAAGATATGTGTTATTTTGCTTTGGATATATGTCCTTGCAGTGGGTTCTCTCTCCAAAGTACTTCAATTTTCCATTTCCTATTACGCTGACCATGATTCATATGGGGTTTTCCGGAGCAGTAGCATTCTTGCTTGTTCGTGTTTTCAAGGTATGGCTTCTAGTATAAATTTAGCATATTTTCCTCCTTGTATGCTCTCCATTTAAAATCTGGGACTATTGATTGAACTATTTTCGTAATCGCACTTTAGAACTTTGTGATTACATTTCTAGTTCTATATATATTGATGTAATTTACAACTTATTTGTGTTTTGAGGCTAACTTATTGGATCCTTTTTTCTGATGTATCTGCAGGTTGTATCTCCTGTTAAAATGACATTTGAGATGTAAGGGTTCTTGTTTCATGTTATAAAAGCTATCTAGTTCTTGATTCCTTTCTTGAATATGTGTTTATTCTTCTTTATTGGGTGATGGCAGTTATGCGACATGCGTGATTCCCATAAGTGCCTTCTTTGCTTCAAGTTTGTGGTAAGCATTTAAGAAGTGACGATTATTTGGTGGATCGCAAAAATATTTGATAGTTTTTCCTATTTGAGGCAAGTACGAGGAAACGTGTTTCTGGGTGGTGCTCAGTCACATATTAGAAAGGGCTACACCTTGACATTTAACAACAATGCAAATGCTTGTGAATGATTTTGCTTTGCATGAGTTACTTCCATTAGCATACAGTACTTTTGAGTCTGCAACGGCCCTGTTCCTATACTTGTATTCTAGTTTGTTGGTACTGTCTTTTAATGATTGGTAGAAGAAGAAGAAGAATGTTTTATTTCGTTTCTTTTCACAGGTTTGGCAACACTGCATACTTGCACATATCTGTGGCCTTCATCCAGATGCTCAAAGCCCTAAGTATGTGATAATTAATTGCAAGTTGTTTCCTCCTTACTGTACCTTACATAGCAGTTCATAAATAATAATAAAATGTTCCTTACAAAAACCTGATTACGTTTGATATTCTTGATTTCAGTGCCAGTGGCAACATTTCTCATGGCTGTTTTATGTGGCACTGACAAATTAAGGTGGGATGTGTTCTCCAACATGTTGCTGGTCAGTGTCGGAGTTGTCGTTTCCTCATACGGGGAAATACATTTTAATGTAGTGGGTACAGTTTACCAGGTTACGGGCATCTTTGCAGAAGCTCTTAGGCTTGTTTTGACGCAAGTCCTCCTGCAAAAGAAGGGCTTGACTTTGAATCCTATTACCAGCTTATATTACATAGCTCCCTGCAGGTATCCGATTCTATACTTTTGGACATTTTTGGTTTTGAATAGAGAGTGAAGCATCATTGTATTGTTTAGCCAAATCTTTAATTAAATTGTGGAATATTGAACCATTATGTGAATATTAAATTTGGTGTCCCAAATTTGTTGTCTATAGGCTGCTGGTGGTATAAGTATTGTCTCATTGCAAGTTTCACTGACCACCAAAAATAAGAAAAAAACATTGTCTCGTTGTCCATTGACCTGTTGAAATTTGTGTAAAATAGTGATTGGATGATATATTTCCTCTAAACTAAATCAAGGAACTGATTTTCAACTTCTTTTGATAAATCAGCACAAGGTTGCTGATGCTCTTTCGCTTTACATTGAATCGGTTGAGTATCTTTTTTCTTATTACTTGAATAGTTCACGCGAGCAGCTTTTCAATCCACCCAGTCTACATCCTTAGCGCATGTTTACGGTTTTTGAGTTCTTTCCTTTCTCATAGTTCCTGTTTGGACCTGTGCAGTTTCATGTTCCTGTTTGTACCCTGGTATTTCCTGGAGAAGCCTGGGATGGAGGTTTCACAGATCCAGTTCAATTTCTGGATCTTTTTCTCCAATGCTATTTGGGCATTAGCATTGAACTTCTCTATTTTCTTGGTAATCGGTAGAACTGGAGCAGTTACCATTCGAGTTGCTGGTGTTCTGAAAGATTGGATACTGATAGCCCTTTCAACTGTTGTGTTTCCTGAGTCGACCATTACTGGGCTGAATATTATTGGCTATGCAATAGGTATATTTTAATACAGACAAAATACTGCAGAAAAATTGGAATTGCAATCACATTTTCGGATAGCTGAACATTTGGTTTCTGTTTTCTACAGCACTATGTGGTGTCGTGATGTACAACTATTTGAAGGTTAAGGACGTTCGTGCATCTCAACTTCCCCTCGATAGTATCCCAGAAAGAATTGCAAAGGCTAGTTTCTTTCGTTTCTCAGCAGCCTTCTGCTCTGGTTTTGACACTAGATCTCTGTTTGAATGACGATGTTTATTTATTTATGTTAAATTGGTAAATACAGGACTGGAAGTTAGAGAAGAAGTCATCTGACTTGCAGACACCAGATAGTAGCAATGGAGTCACTAGTTCTGCCTCTGATCCAAATTTAGATGAAGAGGCACCTCTAATTCCTTCATTGAGGCTATCGTATATTGGACGTACCCAGCTTAGCAGCCAAGGTGGATAACTATGATCGACTGCATTTAGATAGACATCAGAGAAACATTTCTTTGTTAAGTCAAAAGCAAGGAGAAAAAAAAGCAGACTTAAGCGTATACTGCATAGCTATTAGATTGCGTAGAAATTCATTTCTTGTGGGGGAATGTAGCTTGTCACACAAAAAGCTGGGGGCATCAAACAAATATGACGTGTTTTATGATTGTTATTTTTGGAGAGACATTCCAACCATAATTTTATTCAAGGATGTTAGACACCAAATTCAAATCTTATTTTGTGCTAATTTACTTGGGTTTTCCCGGGTTCTTTTTCTCCCGATTTTAACATAATATTTGGAGTTGAAAATGCTTTCAGTCGTTGGAGTGATTGTTGTTAACCAGAGCAGGTGGCATCCAAGGTTGCAGTTGAGCACTACATGTCAAACAGACTCCAGTAACACCGGTGAAGACAACTTTTGTTTTTCTGATGGAGAATTGGAGTTGAACAAATCCATTAGTTTCGAACATTTTCTGGTATGCATGCTGCAGCAAGAAGTGATACTAACATGAGAGAGAGAGAGAGAGAGAGAGAGAGAGAGAGAGAGAGAGAGAGAGAGAACAAAAGCAGTTCATCCCATCGTTTCATCTATGATCATGACACAGAATCACGCAAACAATACTCCACGCAAATGGAGAATCATCATGTCGTAACCATCACCCATGGAAATGGGGAAAAGCCCTGCCGTAAGTTGAACTTCTGTCTAAACTTAGAAAAGGACCCGTGGGAAAGATGACAACAGTTTGCCTCGTAAAATAGTAAGCATTGTCCAAGAAAACTGCCCTTTGTTGAACCAAAATGTACAAGGGAACAGGCTACTTATATGGGCTGCAATTGCGGAGACGGGGATAGAAGTGGCAGGACGTGCATGTCACCAGAACCATATTCACACATACACCAATCACAGATTTCTCTTTCAATGATTTCTGTTCACAACATCATGAATCTCACAGTAGAATTCAAAGCATATTATTACTTTCCTATGCATTACAACACCCTCACAAGGTTTACAGAAAGAACAGTCTCAGCACCCCCCCCAAAAAAATGCAAAATGAGCAACTGTAAAAACAAGCCTCACGTACGATTTACATAGAATGAAAATCACAAGGTTGATGTGCACATCTCATGCAATAAAAGATTTTGATGTGAAGAACCAAAGCCCACAAATAGCATTACTTCCTTTTCCTGTCTGACTTGCGCACACCTCAGATGAAATTTTCACTAGAAACTTTCCCCACTTTTCAGGGACAATAGTCTCCTTGAGGGAGCTGGAGGAGCCAATCCGGGGATGTCCCTGATGCTTTTGTTGTTGGGATTCACAATCTAAAAAAGTCAAGTAAATAGTTAGCCAAAAAATTGAGAACATACTTACAGACCTTAATATAGGTATTGGTCCATGAATAGGCAGGTAACAAGCAAGATGTTAAGTAGATCCTTTAAAATAAGTAAAATAGCTACATCTGACACTCAACAAACAATTAAGGACATGGGGTCTGTGCCCAACATAATATATTTGACATTCACCTAGCAAGGGCTTTTTGTAATTTGAATTTACAATGAACTGAGCGAAAATGCAAAAGAGCTCTCCGGATAGTAAATGTAATTTAAATACTAAAAATTGTGCCCTTTTTAGTCATGACACGATAAAATGGTTACATTCACGACGACAAAAAGGTGATAAGATAATCAACATGTTCTTTATTGAACTTTGTATATCCACGATTTAGCATTTTCAAGCATGAACCTGAGCAGCGGGAAGTCTTGTGGAACACCCCTCATGTAGTTTGTTCAAGTCCAACCAATATTCTCGTCAAGGGGGGCATGCTGCTTGATGATTCAATTAAAATGCTCTCTCTTCCTGTTCTTTCTTATTAAACGCAGAGGACTTTACAATTTGATCATTTACCCACACACAGAAGAAAGACATCTCATAGGACCTACGAAAGACCAAAAAGCCCAAAGGACTTGCAACAAATTCACCCACCCAAAACTCATATTTTGCACCTTAGCATGATCATATGCACATAGAATGCAAGTTTGTGGCTCATTTTCTTTATGTTTGTTTTCCGCCTAATTAATTTTTTGTAATACTCTCCCGTGATGTTAGCTAACAAACGAGGTAGTTAACAGAATACAGAACACTGAGGGCAACAGAGGGAAGAATCAGAGATATTACCTTAACAACAATAATAGCAATCACACCACAGACAATGAGCAAGAGAAAAAGCATGATGCATTTATCCGTTGCCACCTGAAGAACATCTGCGATTTAGTTTGTAGAAGAATAAAATTGAATAAAGTTGAATAAAGTTAGTGAGTTAGAGGCAAACAAATAGCCCACCTGCCTACCAATCTCCTTCACAAGCTGGGAGGCCTTCTTAATAGAAAACTGAATTGTATCCAGCTCATTTACTATTCGACCCATTTGATCAGTCTGTAAACATTCAGGAAATAGAGATTGAAAAATGGATCCAGAAAAGAGAATCTTCAGTGGAAATGGGGATGCCAGGTGATGCATACTCACTTGACCCTTCAACGTAACAGCAGTTTGGGTCCCAACTTCAATCGTTTGTCCAACAACCTATGCATCAACTCCAGTTTAGAACACAATAATGCCAATGCAAATCTTCAGAAGTACCAAAATAATAACAATAATAATGCCAATGCAAACAGCACGTTCTAAAGTCAACAGCTGACCTGTTTGGAGCGTTCAATTGCCTGATCAGTCTCATCCATTCCCCTCATCCCAGCATTAACAAGCTCCTGATTTGACATTGCTACATGACAACATTTTACGAGAAACTGTTTCAACTTTCAAGCGGGCGGCTAGGGCATTGTAAGCTATAGGGGTGAAAATCGGTCGGTTCAGTTCGGTTTTCGGGGTGTCCCGGACCGAACCGATCGGTTCGGGGTGGTTTGGCCCGGAACCGATCCCGACCGAAAAAAACAATGGACCGATCGGTTCGGGGTCATTCGGTTTTTTTCGGTTTTTTCGGTTTTTTCGGTCCGGCATTAAAATTGAAATGGACGGCTACGATTTGTTATTTTTTGGGGGTTAAGATCATTTTTTTCGGTTTTCAGTCCAAATAGGGGTGGTTTCGGGGTATTTCGGTCCAAATTGGCACGGTTCGGTTCGGTTCGGTTCAATTTCCAGGAAACCGAGACCGAACCGATAATTTTTCGGTTTGGTTTCGGTTCGGTTCGGTTTGGTCCGGTCCGGTCCAATTTCCAGGAAATCGAGACTGAACCGATCGGTCAGTTTTTTTTCGGTTTTTCGGTTTTTCGGTTTTTCTTTCACCCCTAGTAAGCTATATTATTATGTACTTTAAGCTATTTGTATGTCCTAGAAAAGACAAAAAGATAAACAAACAAAGAAGGTAAACAGTTCCATTATGAAATGCCAAAATTTAGAAAAAGAATCAGGTAGTGTTGGAGAAAACATAAAATAAACTCTTTAAACTTTACAACAACAATAACAATAACAATAACATAACCCATCTAGTCCCTAATCATTGGAGGTATGGGCGGGGGCCGGGGATGATTAGAGACAGACCTAACATTTGACAATATTTGCACAGAGTGGTTGCTCTCAAAATACCACTGAAATAGTGCCCCCCCTAAACCTCCAAGAACTGAGGAGCTACAAGAACCTTTGGTTGCAAAACCATGCCCCCAATCAAAGCCGAAAGGCATCAAGAAGGGCAGACCTAGAGACCCAAATCAAATTTTGTGCTCATTACCATGCTTCCTTCGTTCATGTCTAGAGCATCTCACTAATGAGAAGAAACACCATCAAAAACCATTAATAAAAGCTGTAATGCTTTCCTCAAACTCTTTAAAATTTGAAAAGAAAAAAAAAAACATTAATAATAGCTTATAAGTTGAAATCAATCAAAAACACCAAAAACGATTACCGAAAATTACAAAAGGTTAACTATCTATCAGTAGTGATAACTGAATCGCAAAAGTCACGTCAAGTAATACAGAAAGGTTTAACTGAAGAATGCTATCCATTCTTATTGGGGTCAGATTTCCAAAAAATTGATGAATTTGAAGCATTAAATTCTTAATGGCAGATGATTCCTATGCTAACATCCTAGAAGTTCCAATTTTAGCAAACTTAAGAACGACCAACTATGAAGGAAATGCAGGAACAAATTGAAATAGACACATGGCAATATCAACAGCAACGGACATGAGATTCATGTTGGAAACTATATGTTTATCCAATAATACATGCATACACAGAGAGTCCTGATCTCACCTGATGCAACTTGAACATTCTCATCAGCTGTAGGATCACTAGCACCTGCTCCCATATCGAACAGTTCAACCCTCTTATTGCCAAGGCTACTCATATACCTGCAGAGCCAACAAATAATCAACTTGCAGATGGCGAAAACACAGAAGACAGAGATGACAATGACATATAATCCTAAACTTGGTAACAAAGATAACTTGATGCCAATTAGATTATTCAATGAGCGACCACTATCTAAAAGGTATGACTTCGTGATCCATTGCTTTGTATCAGGTTTCTGCTTCTTAATGGATGTTGTACCAGTGGTTTGCAAGCAAGGACAAATTTCGTTCCACACAAGTTTAACTACCAACTTGTCACCAGAAAATTTAGACTCGAGCCCCCAATAAAAACTGTATCTAAATCACCAATTTTGGCAGGAAAAAAAGCAACCGTCTACTATACACCATATGTGTAGCAGCAAATCAACTAGGTTAAACTATGCCAGTACTATACTGACAAACAACAAAAGAAATTTGAGTTTCTATGTCCCTTAGCTAATACCACTATACCAGGGCTATGCGATAACTCCAACCAACAATAACTGCTAAACCTTCATAAATCAACCATGCAGCAATTCAAAAATCATCACTGAACTGCAGAAACTTATGATCTGTAATAGAAAATTACAAATCAAATGAACTTACGTTTTCCTCAGGGTGACATATGAATTCAACTCTTTGATCTGCAATTTAGAAAAAGGAAGCCAGTCACTTAACAGAACCTCAGTTCAATTTGAACCTAATAAAGCATATAGGTGGAGTGGAAACATAGTGGTAGTGAGTGTGTGTGTGTGTGTGTGTGTGTGTGTGAGAGAGAGAGAGAGAGAGAGAGAGTCCTCTTCGCTGATAAACCACTAGTCCTAGTGTTCTTGCTTATGCAAGCCATGGAGAAACTTTCTTGTTAATTTGGATTGTGATTGCTACTAAAGAATGTACCATTGGAACGAGGAAGGTTTTTTACTTAATGTCTTAGGAACAAGAAAAAAAATTACCATCCAGTGTTATGAACTTATCATATAATCAGGCTATAGATGACCCCAAAACAGATTACTGGAACTTTACAAGTGAAATTCTTTATAGACCTAGATTTAATGCAAATGATAGAAATGCCCAACACAACCACATAGCCAACATAAATTAGCAATAAGTATCACCTGTCAAGCTGCTTAAAGTTATGCAGCATATACATGCTTTACAAAGTTGAAGGGCTAATCTGGCACAGCAGTAAAGCTGTCCCATTGTGGCCTGAAGGTCACGGGTTCAATACTCGGTAATAAACCTTTCTGCTTGCAGGGGTAAACCTGCATACATTAACCCTTTCCCCAAACGCCGCATATGTGGGAGCTTTGTGCACTAGGTACCGAACGCCCCCTTTTTGCACATGTTTTGCAAAGTTAAAACGGAGTCGAAGATATTTTAATCAGTGTTCTAAAAGAAGGTCTAGAAGGCCGAGTACTCGCCGCCTAGGCGCTAGAAAGACCCTTGCTGACTAGCCTGACTAGACTGATTACCCCGAGTCTCCCGATTAGGCCCCGAGTACTTGGCCCTGGAAGCTAGAAGGTGTCCGGATGCCCTGGGAGCGCCTAACGAGTTTTAGAACCTTGATTTTAATGTTGCTAAAATAAATGTTAATGACCAAATAGTTGCAGTTAATGATCTAATGCTCTTATACAAGTGATTTGGGAACGAAAACATAACAGTACAGAATTGGTGCAAATCAGTGGCACTCCAGGAGAGTCTGAAAGAGAAAAAAACATCTAACAACATTGTCAATCACTGGCAGTTCAAAAAAAAAAAAAAAAACATTGTCAATCACTGGCAATCCAAGGGAATTAGAATTCAACACAGATTTGAATGTTGGCATTTCCATCTACCTAATGCCATTTCCCTTCAGCCCCAAGACAATTCCCAAGCCCGGTGCTATTGTTATTGTTAATTCACCGAACTATTGTCAACGAAATTACAAGCAAAGCAGAGCCCAAAGAAAATAAAACTAACAATTATACCACAATCAGCAAGTAGTAATGATAAGAAAGTAAACATTTCTACAGAATCCCCATTTGACAAAACAAATTCCAGTAGAATTTTCCTGCAATTCACAGATATTTCAAAATCATTAACACCCAACACCAGTAACCGAGAATCTAAAACTGCAATGCCCAAACATGTCAGAAAAATGACAACCTCAGACTACTATTTGCTTGCAGTAGTCCAAAATTGTTTGTTCTTTTCTTTGATTTCTCAGCTAACAGAACCCCCACTCATTGATACTGACCGAATAGTAGAATCCATCTTTCAGCGATTCTTTTCTATGCTATGCTAAAATTTCGTAGAGATTTCAAAACTTAGTATATTTTATAAGGACAAATAAGCAGATAGGCCTAGACAGAACATTTAACAACATCGTCAAAAGGATTGACAGGCCTACGTTGGATTGGACGAAAGATTAGAGAAATAAAAACATAGAGGATGCAACCTGTAACAAATTAAGCTAGATCTTAATTTCCAACCCATCCTGATCGCAGCACCTCAAAATAAAATTGAAATACTTGGGAAAAAAAATTGCTTCCCACAAACTTACCATGGATTGCTTCTCGTCATTGAGTTGCTTGTGAACCTCTGGAGGATTTCTTGGTTCCTCATCCTTTATTTCACGATCAAACTCTTTAAGTAATCTGAAAAAGCATATTGGAAATGCAAAATCGATCCATAAAATGTAACATAAAGGAAATCTAAATAGCTGTCATCCAAGAGGTACTAATTTACAAAACAACAAACATACAAATACCAAACTATTCCATATCAATATTAACTCCAAGGTCATTCATATTCACATTAGCCTAATTTCTAGAGGACTATTCTAAAACGTAGAGGCGTTAAAGTGCACCGATGAACAAGTAGTCCTTATTGGCATGATTCTGATTTTAAAAAGAGCCACTATTCCTACTAAGCTCAACTCATGATCCCGCAAAGGAGAGTTTGATGCATTAATTTCTCATTCCTGTCTTTACCTTCTCTTCTCACCAAACTTGAAGTTTCAGCCCGCAAGAAAACGAATAGAAGTCTATTATTGCACACTTGATATTTCAGAGCCAGTTCATGAATACAACTACAAAACAGAGTAAAGAAAACAGAAGGTGACACAAGTCAAACCTTTTACATTCCCTCATTTTCCCTGCAAGTTCCTCCAACTGTTTACTTTGTCTATTGGAGTCTTTGATCTTATCCAGCTTCTGAAAGCCATTTCTGTATATACATAGGAATGATCATCGTTACGGATTCAGTCTTGAAAGTTGTAATGCATTCGGTTATTATACAAGAGGCACATTCAAATTAAATAGCCAAAAGAGAAAGAACAGCTGAATAGATATGGAAAGATAACCCAAAAGAAACTTGATCAAATCTGGCATACAAGTATAAATAGAAGGATTGCATTATTTCAAAATTCCTTGCAACAATAACAGAACCCATCTAGTCCCCAATCATTGAGGGTATAGGCAGGGGATGATTGGAGACAAACCTAACCTTCGGCAATATGCACAAAGTGGCTGTTCTGAGAATACCACTGAAACAGTGCCCCCAAAACCTCCAAGAACTGAGGAGCTACAAGGTCATTTTGCCGCAAAATCATGCCCCCAAATCAAAGCCAAAAGGCATCAGGGAGGGCAGGCCTAGAGACCCAAATCAATTTTTGTGCTCATTACAATGCTTCCTTAGACCAACTAATCCAGAAGTCTAAATTAGTAAACCTCATCAAGTCAATTAACTTGCAACCATAACCTTTATACTCTATGAGAGCTATTAATGAAGAGATGAAGATGGAGACTAATCTACAGTTCGGTAGACAGAGTAGTTGTCTGTGATGTGATGGAGAGCTATAGATGGTGCATGCATAGGCATACTAGTGGTTGTGTAGGATGTGGCGATGGGCTCGTGTTCTAAGCTATTTTTTAGCTCCTCTAACTTATGAGATAAAATGTTGCTTATTTCGAAGAAAAAAAACGAACAAAACATGGTGGTCTATCCCCATCAACTTAACCTTACCATCCTTGTTCGAGCCTTCTATTATCTTCATCGTTATGGTTGTGACATAAGGCTCGGTTTGGTTTGGTTTGGTTATTACCACTTACATATTGTCATGGCCAAACACATCACCAAGTAAAAGCTGCATCTCAAGATTCTCAGCAACGGAACCACAGCTGAAGGATCATATAATATTGTTACAGTGATGGACGAAGGCAGACATGGAAACCTGAAGATCCTGAAGGGTCAAGAAACCCCAGATTGGTAGAGATACAAACACGACACTAATTTGGGTTAACAATGTGAGATTGGAGTGTATCTGCCGATGAGCTGAGGAAAAGTCCAATTCAATCCAAGATGACAAGCTCTATTGTGCAGGAACCTAAGTGTGTTTATGTAGATGGCATTTTGAGATGCTCATAAGAATGACCGCAAAAGCTAAAGAAGTTGGGGAGCTTAGTTTTGCTGTTGCTAGATTCAATAGAACCCGATTCAGATCAATAAAGCAAAGTTCAGATCTTAAAAGTCAACGTGTACTAGACTGAAGGCACCTTGGAATAAAATGAAGGTTGAAAAAGAATCAACTGTTGCTGCAAGCCAGCCAATGGACTCCGTGCTGTTGGATATTGTGATGTTTTCTTTTGCTAAGTTATGTCATTCATAGGTTCCAATACTTCCGCCCATTCGAAACAAACTTAAAAACTAATACAAAAGGCTGGAGTGGGGAAAAGCAACTAGAAATCAGATTTATCAACAAGTAGTGAAGTGCTCGAGGAGGGAATTTTGGTAAATGCAACGATCCTAGGCTAAGTTTTCCGTTTGATTTTAGCAACTAACCATGATTTTAGCAAATGAGTTCAGGAGGTGCTAAAATCATCGTATTTCAAATAAAAAAATTAAGTGTTTTTGTATATTATTTTTTGAATTTTCACACTGAATAAAAGTACACAAGGAGTACTTTAATTTGGTGCGAAAAAAATTGAAAAATGATACACGGAACCACTTCATTTTTTTATTTCAAAACCATGATTTTAGCACATGCTAAACTCATTTGCTAAAATCATGGTTGATTTTAGCAACTTGCTAAAATCTTTTGGAAAACTATGCCCTAATCAAAGGGCTGCATGGGTCATGCAAGGATTGGTCATTCAAGGGTCATCCATGGTAGTTAGTAGTTCAAGGGTCATACATGGTAGTTGAAAGGTCAAGGGTCATCATGAATTTAGTACTTGCATAAATATTCATCTATATACATTAAGCACATTATGTTATTTCATTGCATGTAGTCTTTGTTGGATTCTATGTATGCATTTATATCTAGGTTCATTCACATGCATTTAATTAGGTTCATTTCACTTAAACTTCTAGGAGTTTGAGAAGCCATTGTTTAGCCTATAGAGATGGATCTAATCTATCATATTGGAAAAGAGTTCATTAATAAATTGAGTTTACAAGGCTGAGCCTATTGTGATTGGGGTTTGGCCTATAGTCTTTCTTTGCAGAAACCACCTAACCCTTGCAAGGGTGAAACACCTCTATCTCTTTTTCCCTCTCTTCTACTTCTCATTCTTTCTCTCTTCTTCTTTGTGCACTTTCTCCAAAGTTCTATTCTTATTTCCCACCAAAAGCCAGCACGGTTCTTATTGTAGGCGGTAGTACTCGAGCGTCCTAAAACCGTCCTACATCAGATGCCTCCTCCACGGAGCCTCTCCAAAGCACATCACTATGAATGTGTCCAAGCATCTCCTACATCTACACACTTAACTTAATTAGGCTCTCATGAGCCTGGCAACCCTACACAAGACCCTAGGTCGGGAGCAAGGCCTGGGTACCTGCTCAAGACCTAAGGAGGTATTGGCTTGGAGGCTAGAGTGAAGGGATTGTGAAAACTCATCTCCACGAGGTGAGCTCCATAACTGGCCATAGAGGAGGGGGAGCACGCCACGCCACCAACACCTAACAAAGATCTCTGCGCCTCTCGGCTGACACGCTGATGTAGGAGCTTGTATCATAGCTACCATCTGACCATGATACAGGCATCCATATATCACCCAAATGTGCCTCTAAGAGTCCAATGGTAAAAACCACAATTCTGATCATAACACTCAAGGAGAAATTGTATTCCTATCCGCATTAATGAGGAAGATACACTTCCTTACCCTCCAAGGCTTTTATATAAACAGGAGTTTGCAGAGCACTCAATACACAAACATTCAATACCTACCTACCACTCCTACTCTTTGGTTCATTGCCCCATACTGCCGCTCTCTCTCTCTCTCTCTCTCTCTCTCTCTCTCTCTCTCTCTCTCCCAGACTGCCTTAAGCTCTCTCCTTCTCTGACGACGACGACGGTCTCAAGGGTCATTATAGCACCTACCATATCCTCAAAGGGATACCTCAAGTACTCTTCCCATACCTTACACCCACACTAGTTTGCTCAAATTCGCACTATTTTAATTATTAAAGTAACACTACGACAACATGTTAGTGTAGTGTTTCCTAAACGGGAATTCAGATAGATAGGCTAAGAGACCACATTAAGGGCTCATGTTATGACTATTTTTAGCTTTGTAAGAGCAATCCTCATCAGGGGAGGGCCGGGAGGCAAATCCCCCTGATGGCTAAGTTATTGAGTGAAAGAGGGAAAAAACTCCAAAATCAGACTCAACAATTTTTTTGTAAATCTACAAAAGTTATAACTTTGCTACAGTAACTCGGTAAATCCTTTGAGGCACTGTTCACGGGTTAAAGCAATTCTCTCTCCTAACTTCCAAAATAGAGAGTCTGATTTTGTGAGTTTTTTAAAAAGTGACTTGTTAATGTATAAAATGTGTTTTTGAGGTTAAATTTGGCCCAATTTTTGTTGAGCCTGCTAAGGATGCTCTAAAAAGCAACACTTCTCAAAGTAGCCAAGATTCCATTTGCTTGTCCTTGTGATATGTAGTTCAGAATTCTTAAATGATAACGTTCATTGAGATGGGGCACATCAATGATACACCTCCTCATCAATCTAATTTCAAGAATTACTTTGGTTACAATAAGAACTTCCAAACCACTAATTGGCTGTCTCAACCGTGGAACATACAACCTTAGTCAAATAATCCTTCAAAATACCCGCGCACCCGCTCTCAATTATCACATTGCGCTTGCGCTATCAATCCTCACTCTCATGGATTTAGGCTGGGATGTGTCATGTGTTTCGAACACACAAGCAAATTATGTGACTTGGTCTTCAACCAAGATAGCCAAATAGGCATTAACTTGAGAAACTTGATTTGTTTTTTTGTTGCAACGTAAAAAATATTCAAAATTATTCTCCCTAGTTGCAAAGTACACAGAAAGCAAAAAAGAGGAAATAATGGCTAAACTTGTAAAACCCGTATGCAATGATTTCTGATTGCAGAATTAAAATAGCAAAAATCAACCATCACCTCCTCGTGATTATCCAAAAATGTGGGTGTGTGTTGTGTAAACAATTGTACAGGGGGGATGCTGTGTAAACAATTGTATTGGAGAGACGTATGACTTTTTTTTTGGGGGGGGGAACATACGCTAGAGCTCGAAAGTTGTCGCGAATTTCGCCGTGGATCTGTTCCAACTGGGGGCTCATTTGCAACTCCGTCTTCGCCATTATCTCTCTCTCTCTTTCTCTCTCTGGATGATGTATATATCTGTTTCGGTGTCTTGCCGGTCAGAAACCCACAATGAAATTCCCACCGGCAAATTAAAGTCACCAAATTCCAACTTCACCACATTGTTCCAATGTAAACTATATAATAAACAAACTCGAATAATACGTCCAACCGCCAATAATTGATAGGAGCGAAAGATGGAAAATGGAGAACAATATCGGGGAGAGAGAGAGAGAGAGAGAGAGAGAGAGAGAGAGTTTTAGGGTTCTCGACGAGGAAGGAAAAAGGAGAGAGAGAGAGAGAGAGAGAGAGAGAGAATTGTGGGAGGTATCGCTGTTAGTTAAGTAAAACAAGGATGATTACTCATTACAGGGTAGTACACAATTTCTTTAATTTCGCTTGGGTAAATTGCACTGACGTCCCCTAAAGGTTTTGACAATATCAGAAACTTCTCTCCAAGTTTCTGAAATAACACTGACATAATTTGTCAGTGATTGTCTGTGTTTACATATAAAATTAACCAATCCAATGATTAATTGACACGTAATCAAAAGTTCCAAACGTTGGCAATTACTCGTCAATGAAGACACACTGGATTAATAAGATAAAACGCACCGAATACGATGTCGTATTGCTTCTCAATTTAGAAAGGTAGTTATTGGCAGTTGCAAGCCATTACTAAAATAAAGATTGGCCTCGAAGCCATAATATCAACTGCTGAACGCACAAGTTCCATGTGTAAACTTGAGAAACAAGGAGATTGGCAGTTAGAACACATGGAATACTTCTGGGAAGCAGTTATTTCCCTAAGCACGTTATCATTTGAGTTTGTTAAGCCAACGTGCAGATTTAAAGCTTCTGGGAGAAGGGAGAATTCAAATTTAGACGTGGAGGAAGAATAACTGCCAACTATCAGAGTGGAAGTTGGAGTTCGAAGCAAGCTAGATTCAAATCCATGGAGCGGGAAGTTCAAACTACAAGCAACGTCTATAAATAGAAGAAATTGAAGAGTGAAAACCCCGAACAAATCTTCAACAAAACAAACTATCAAAAACCGATGCTTGGTTTGTTCATTGGCAAAGTAGTTTAGGATTTCGAACTCAGTTCGAAGTAGTTTAGGATCTCGAACACAGTTCGAAGTAGATTAGGAAGTAGATTAGGAATTAGACTAGGTTTTATCTCGATTGTTATTGTAACAATCACCCCTATCTCGATTGTTCTTGCAACAATCACTTGTTCGAAGTTCTGTTATTCTGTATTTGAAGTTGGAGACAATTTTGAAGTAAGTTTATCTTTGATTTGTTAATCGAAGTGTCTTGTTTCTTTATTGTTCTTTGATTTCCTAAGTTTATTGGTTTGCATTTCTTCACTTATTAAGAAAAATCCTCTTAATTGAGGTAATTGAACCAACAAAACACAATCGCCTTATTAAGTTTGGTTTTCCAAAGTTAATCTGAGGGAGGAGATTGAAACTCTCTCTGGCATGCTCGCACACAATTATTTTCCATTGCAAAGAAGTAAAAAGAACCAAACAGTCTGCCAACTTCCGTTAAGGATAGTGTTGCTTTTACTTTTCTACCAAACGACTGAAAATCTAAATTCTGAAACTAAACATCAATTTCCACCCCAATCGAAAATTTAAAATTCATGACCACCGCAACTCCAATCACCACCACTGATCACCAAGGATGGAGCCAGGGAGGGGGTTAACAGGGGCAATCATCCTCCTACATCTTAAAAAATTCGTACTATTACATTCAAAAAAAAAATTATCATCAAACTATATAGTCCTGTCCCCCCCTCCGTTTTTTTGTTAGAGAAAATTAATAGTAACAGCTTTAATATTTATCAAGTTATGAAACAACTTTGTACTAAAATTAGTTTTAATGAGATTTAATTACAATTCTTTTAAACAAAACAACGCCCAAAATTTATAACCCAACTACTTCAGGGACTCAAGCCCTATTCACTTTAAAACAAAGGCTCACTGAAATTTTCGAAGCTCAAAACTCGTTAATGTAGTATGTTGACATCAAAGTAAAGGAAAAAGAAAAGAGCAAAAGAAATTGGTGGCTCCCAAAACGGTCGATTCTCGATTGCAATAATTGAACACTCAATTTAAGGAAGATATAATAGAGCTGCTCATTCTCAGCACATCTCTAGATCCCTACGATGGCTTTTGATCATTCAGCATTGAAAATACTTACAAGTTTGCAGAGAATTATTATCCAATTGATTTCACTGAGCAAAAAAAGTACCACTTGCGATATCAATTGCAAAATTATAAGCTTCATGTGTTTAGGCATCTGAGTTCCTAAATTGTTGACCGATTTCAAAGTTGAGTGAAGTGTTGACAAAAGACAAGAAAGTGCACGACATATCATCTTTTTGATAGGTTGATTCGGCTTATATTTAACTTTACATTTTCAACAGCTACAGCCAAACGCGCATTTTCTATTATGAAATGTGTGAAGACAAGACTTCGCAACAGGATAGAGGATGATTATTTAGCAAATTTTTTGATCACTTATATTGAGAAAGATATTACTCCAGGGTTGGACATAGACTTTATCATTGATGCTTTTAATAACAAGAAAAGAGTGTCAAGCGTAGTTTAAGATGCCTGATTTTAGTAGACACTATATAAGATTAAATAAACGTTAATACATTTTGCAATCTAAGTTGATATTTGAAACATGTTTAGTTTCATATGTATTGATGTTATTTTGTGTGTGTATTTTTCTTTTTGAGTAAATAAAAATTCATATCGTTGTCTTAATTTAATTTAATTTTTTATTGTGTATATTCGTCCTCCTACACTAAAATCCTAGCTTCATCCCTGCTGATCACCCCATTACCACCTATTATACAATTGCACAACTGTACACCAACCCTCCCCTTTCCACCAATCCAATGCAGCTGACCTCAAAACCCAGCGACCACGTCAACCCCTCACAATCTTAATCACTCTTCGTAACTATCAGCACACTACCACACTACCACACTAAAAAAGTTTAGGAGTTTCAGAAACGAAAAATAGAGCAGGAAAACAAAGTAATAGGCTCAATAACATAATGTCAATCCCAAAAAAAAAAATTAAAAGGATCAGCATTATTTAAATCAATTATAGGAAATTCATAATCTTCTTCTACAACTACAGGGATATACTTTCTAATAGAACTATACAAAACATTAGTCCATATCCTAAACACCTGAATAGTTATTCTTAAGACCAGTAGATCTGTAGATGAGATTAGTGCAAGAGCGCTTTATTTTTTTCTTTAGTTTCTTCATAAGACCATGTAAAAGTATCATTGAAGCAAACCCAAACAATTGTGCATAAGGAAGCAAACTCAACCACGCATATCGACTTATTTTTTAAACATCAATCTCAATGATTACTAGTGAATTAGAAAAATCTCCATATTTAACAAGAATCCCAATTAAAATGGGACAAAAAAAAAAATCCCTCATATAGGTGTATCTGAAAATAGAATGTCATTTGTCAGAAATTTGAGTAGTAATGTGGCAGAATCGAAGTACATAAAAATTTTAGAAGCTTTTCCATAATAGAAATCTAATTACTACTAATAAACACCAATCTCATTCTCATGCATAGAAAATTAGAAGATATCTCTGAAACAAAAGAAGTGGTATGAGTCATATGACTACTAACCACAGGAGGAAAACACATGACGGTTAGTAGATGCTTAGACTACTGGTCATGTGAAGGAAAAGAGATATAAAAACTCTGAAAGTGTGAATTTCTATTTAAATAATAATAAAAAAAGTGGTCTTGTGTGGGGGATTGTTAGAAAAAACTTTTTAAATCTCTTTAAAATAATTTATTGTGTCTAATTATATTTGATAAATAAATGGGTGATTATTGGATATCAATTTTGTAACTCCCCACACATATAATCATGGGATTTATGGCCTATATTAGATGATATTTATGGGTTTCTATATCATATAATTATTAACCTTTGGCCTATATATATGGTGTAGAAAATCACAAGTGGAGAGAGTATTTTACTTGATAAAATTAGGAAGCATTGCTTTTGTTGTTTTACTGTTAGTGGTTCTTTTACTTCTTTATAACAGAATAATCGAGTGCAAGCATGCCAAAGTGAGTTTCAATCTCCTCCCTCAGATTAACTTTGGAAAAACCAAATATAATTAGACGATTGTGTTTTAATGGTTCAATTACCTCAATTAATAGGATTTTTCTTTCAAAAATGAAGAAATGCAAAC
Organism: Vaccinium macrocarpon; assembly: GCA_022606695.1. Taxonomy (NCBI): domain Eukaryota; kingdom Viridiplantae; phylum Streptophyta; class Magnoliopsida; order Ericales; family Ericaceae; genus Vaccinium; species Vaccinium macrocarpon. The sequence continues at coordinate 166,215 of CM040175.1, read as the reverse complement.
CAATCTACTTAGGAAATTAAAGAACAAACAAAGAAACAAGATACTTCGATTAACAAATCAAAGGTAAACTTACTTCGAAATTGCCTTCAACTTCAAATACAAGGTACTGAGAACTTCAAACAGATGATTGTTACAATAACAACTAAAACTAATCCTAACTACTTCCTAATATACTTCCTATACTACTTCGAACTGGGTTCGAAATCCAAAAACTATTTGTCCATGAACAAACCAAGCATAATTTGTTTAATAGCTGTTTGTTGAAGATTTGTTCAGGGGCTTTTTACTTTTCGACTTCTCCTATTTATAAATACTGCTTGTACTTTGAACTTCCCGCTCAATGAATTTGAACTTGGCTTGTTTCGAACTCTACCCATGCATTTTTGAATTGGCAGTTTCTTCCCTCCACGTCTGAATTTGAATTCTTTTAATCTTCTTCCAAAAGCTTTAACTTGAATCTGTTTGGTTACTCAAACTAACTCAAATGATTACATGTTAAGGAAATAATTGTCTTTTGAGATGCACTCCACATGTTCTAACCATTAATTGTCTTGTTTCACGAGTTTACACGTGGAATAAAAGCATTTGGCAGTTAGAATCATGGTTTCGAGGTCTATCTTTATAGTAGTAACGACTTGTAACTGTTAATAACTGCTTTTCACTTTAGAAAACAAAACGACACTATTTGTGTTCCAATAATCTAGTGTATTTTTATTGACAAGCTTTTGCCAACATTTGGCATTTTTGACTACGTGTCAATTAATTATTGAATTTGTTAATTTTATATGTAAACATTTACAAACAAAGTGAGATATAGTTTGAGTATCTAATATTTTGAGCATACGAGCAATTCTTGATTCGTGTGGAAAGCTTTAGTTGCATACAAAACTTCCATGGATGATCCTTGTATCTTGGGAGTAGAATGTCACACAACTCGATGCAAGAAGGGACATATATGCTCTTAGGAGAGTGTTTTACGCGTGCCTCGATCAATATAAGTGTTTCTACTCTCTCTTATTTCATATTTGTAGTATCGTATATTATTTGTTTGTTGTGTCATTATCTCCAATTATATAAGTTTACATAAATTCTAACGAATATTTCCATCAATCTCAAGCAAAGCAAAGGGAAGGGAAGTAAGCAGGATAAGAATGTAATCCCCAGTGGCTGTCAATACAAGGATCCCTTTTTAGAACAAGCTCTTAGTCGTGGATTATGTATCTTGGTGGAAATAGGTGTTAGTGGTAATAATTTTTATTGGGTTCTTCTATTAACAACTCATTTGGGTTGACAATTAGACAAGAAGAGGACAAAAAAAACACATACATTCTAGTGTTCTTTTTTTACTTTTCTATACACTTTTACACATTCATATACACTTTTCACATGGTTTAATACTATTTTTAAACCTTAATGGCAGCCTTTTAGACTAATTTTAAAATTTTTCATTCATTAAGTTTTGTCTCTCTATTCTCTCTCAGTCTATATGACATGTTAGGAATAGATACAAATTATTATAAAAACGAGATTATCTTTTCCATTTTATACGGACTTAAAATCACAAACGGAGCACTAAAAATGAAGGCCGTACAAACAAATGTCTTGAATGTAGATGGAGATGGTTGACAAATATCAAACAAAAAGTCGCAAGAGAGAGGGTTTCAATTCCTTAATTTATACTATTAGAATGATTTTTTATTTGAGTCATGATTACTTAAGACTTCATTAAAAAATTTAGCGTTGACACGTGTTGTGCAAGTCTTAAATTGAGATCATCCCATAATACTCCCTCCGTCCCAATTTTATAGTCTCTTTTGGGAGTTCGTGCTACTTTTCAAAGTGTTATATCTTATAATCTATAATGTTTTAGGTGATTTTGAATGCTTTGTTTATTAGATTAAATCAAGATCTATCAAACAATATCCATATTCCATATAAAATATATTACCGATTGAAAGATATAATCATTTTTTTATCCGGTTAGGATAAAACGAGAGACTATAAAATTGAGACGGAGAGAGTATTTAGAAACAAATGTTACCAAATTATCAAAACAACTGTACATTTAATTGTGCTAAGATAAGAACATATAATCATTATGGGAGCTGATTTTGGGACTCTTTTTTTTATGCACGCACTTCAATATTTAATGAAGTTACAAAATTACCCTTTTTAAAATATAAAAATTACTTGAGGCATTCCACCCCAAATTATCTCCTCATTTACTAAGGCACTCCAAACAGAAAAATGAACCAAAACCAAACATAAACATTAGGTTCTAAACATTAGCATTAACATTACGTTCCAAACATTAAACATCCACAACATAAACATTAAGTTCCAAACATTAAACATGCATGTATGTCAGATTGCTTCACGCCACTTTGCGCGCGCGCACACACACACACACACACAAAAACACTAGACTTTGCTAGAATTCTCTGAAATAAATAGCACACAATTGAAAATGTTGATGCATCAAAATCTTCAAAACGGTTGCGACACAAGATCTTTACATTTTTGTACTTATTATCTATCATTTTTCCCTCAAAATCTTCATAATGGCCTCAAATTTACATTTTAAAACTCATAGTGAGACAAACAAAACACATCACTAAAGTTAAAGAACTCTTGAGAGGAAAAGTAACAGAACTCTCAAGAAACTTTGCATTGATAAAAGGATGGTTCTACAATCATAGACCGAAGATCACTTGTCCAGGTTGTCTTGGTACAGAACATGGAGACAATAACATAAAAACTCTACCAAGGAAACATTACATATGGAAGTAGGCAATTTAGTGACGTGCAGTAAAAGGAGTTGAACAACTATCTACTTTTTTCTGATAAAAAAACTATTTGTTTTTTTGGAGTGTTTGAAGTAAAGGGGAAGAGTAAAGGTTTTTTGGAGCACCTGAAGTAAATCATGGAACTTGCAGAAGGGTAATTTTGGAAAACTGCTATAGCTTAGAGCCCCTGCATCAAAATTGGGAGTGTGAATATCAATTTCCATCATTATTTCAACCTTTTTCGCTGGTTGCCTTTATTGATTTTCAAACTAAAAAGATGAAGGCTAGATATCGTTCCACATCACCTGCAATCATCACCAACTTTGTGGCTCTATTCGTGGTATATCATATTTCTTCTCTTTTTGCCTTCTGCTCTCACATATCATGTTTCTCATATTTCATTAGATGTTAATCTCAATTTTTTTTTGAAAGGCAAAAGAAATTTTATTAATCTTTGAATAAGATACAAAGACTAAAAGGACAAGAGATGATGACATCATATCCTAAAGCCAAGCTAAGAATAATCCTATGCCCACCCGAGACCCAAACCTTAATTGGCAAGACACCAACCAAAGACACCCCAAGAGGCCGAAGCCCAACAACCAAGAGGCCTAACAATGCCCAGATAAAACCAATAAAACCCTCAAAGGAGCAACCAGCCAATACAACGCTCCACGACCGCAAGAAAAGAGACAATCTGCTACCACCACCGTCGCCAGAACCCAGGGAACAAGCCCCTGTTGCTGCTCTAAAGAAACGGATCGAAAAGTCTCCCACCACAGACACGCGAATACCATAAAGCTGAAGTCCAAGCACCTGATGGGCTTGACCAAACCCAACCCAAAATCACCCAATGACCTTTAGCCCAAATATGGCATGTACAACCCAAAACATGTTAATCATACAACCTAAACCTTACACCAATAACCCAGCAGCCACCTCCATCATCCAAATCATGCCAAAAGCAACGAGATCCTAACGCCATTGTCGTAGCCAAAAACCCAAAAGCTCCACCACAAACCAAGACGATAGCACGAGCTATCGCAGCCATCAAAGAAACCAGACAGAGAACAGGAACAACCGCAGCCGCCACCACCTAGAAACCAAGAAACCCTAAACACCAGCCGCCATCCATCACTAGCCCTTAGGCCCGAAATCGGCACCATCTAACAATGAAACCGACGTGAGAGACGCAAGATCCAACATGTCGTTATGCAAGAACAACTACTCTCAACATAGCAGCCATGACCGGGACCAAAACTGTACATATGCAAGGGGAGGGAGGAGAAACGACTAGGATGACAAAATAGCAAAACAGAATGAAGGAGAGAGGGAGATGGAGGGTTGAGGAGTAGTAGGGAAAGGAGGAAAGGGCCCGGGGGGAGGAGTCGGATGATCCCCCTCCCCCAGGCGGCCTAGGAACCCTAAAACTTCAAAGGCACAAGAGAGAGAGAGAGAGAGAGAGAGAGAGAGAGAGAGAGAGAGAGAGAGAGAGAGAGAGAGAGAACCCTAAAACATGAACCCCAAACTATTAATCTCAATTAAATACTACTCCTTTTTTCAAATTTACTTTCCCTCTTTTGCATTATTGTAAATTTGCAAGCAAATGTGAAGAAGATCGGCCCAAATAATGGTCTTGGGCCACACAAGTAGTGTCCCTCCTTGATCTCGAAGCTGGCGGCCCACACTTGCGCTCGAAACTCATTCCAACCCAACCCCCATTTTCTTTCGGATAAGGCGCCAGAAGAACCCCAGGCCATATTCCAACCCTAAACCACTCACCAAAGCAGCACCAAAACCACGGTTGCATCTCTTTTTTGCAACTACTCTTCCGATTTTAGAGCTCTGTAATTGATTGGCCTCGGCTAACTAGTTGCACAATTTTTAATTGTGTTGCAGAGCTGACTAAAGGTGTGACAGAAACTTGATTTGTATCGATTAGTCTCTCTATATGAAAGTTTCGTCGAAAATGAAACTGCCGTGACAACTGAACTGACAAAAAAGAGTATGTGGGTACTCTCACAACTCAGCGGAGTCTGAATTGGCCTTTACATTGGATGTTCTCCTCCGGTTCATTCGGTTTCGTTGTTTTGGTCTTTTTTATTTGTACTTTGTCATTTTCGGTTGTATTTATTTGTTACTCAGTAGCTTTTAATTAATGAATTTTATATCTCTTTAAAAAAAAAAAGGAAGAAGCAGAATCATCAGAAAAACAAAAATGGATAAATGCACACAAAATACTGTGGGTGAGCGTGTGGGCTGGGGGATCTTTTCATTTCACATTTCCACCACCCCTTTGGTTTGGTTAATCCTAACCCTAGTCTGGTTCCGCCCCCGCCATCAATCCACTTGTCCCCCATACCCTCTGTTTTTCTCTCTCTAAAAATTACAGTACTCCGTAAAGAAAAAACTTCTTTCTATATGTCAGTTTGGCTTTGTGCGTTCCGTTTGCAATTGCTTGGTCATCCAAATTGCATGTTGTTGAGGTGTTTGGTGGTGGTGGGTGGAGGGGAATGGCGGCGAAGATTTACGAGTCGTTTCCGAAGAGGCTGATGGAAGAGGTGCACAGATGGGGTGCTATGAAGCAAACGGGGGTAAGCCTCAGGTACATGATGGAGTTTGGTTCCAGACCCACTCTCCGTAATTTGCTTATTTCTGCTCAATTCCTTCATAAAGAACTCCCAATCAGAATCGCTAGGCGTGCCATTGAACTCGAGTCTCTTCCCTATGGCTTATCTCAAAAGCCCGCTGTTCTCAAGGTACCTTCTTCTTTTCTTTTTCTTTTTTTTTTTTTTTTTTTTGTCTTTTCACTCTGATTGATTTCACTGGTCTAGGCTTGGGTCTCTTGAGTTAATTTTTTGGTTGATTTTTGAAATGAGATACTACGTGTTTTTGTGTTGCTGCGCGTAGGATAACGGATGTGGTGACTCGTTTTGTGAAGTTAATACCTTTGTGAATTACTCCATTTCTGAACATGCAAATTGAGATGTTAGATTCTATAATTTGAGGAGTGTTTAATATTTTTTTATCGTGAGATTAGGCTTTGGCTTTTTATTGTACTCGCTCGAAATCGATGTTCTTTTTCTTTTCCACGTGGTTGAGCATTGCTTTAGGTTTTCATGTGTCATCATGCCAATTTCTTTTTGAGGATCCAGATAATGAATTGTTAGGGCTTAGCTGTAGCTTACTTAGTTTTAGTTATATGTTAGCATTGGCCTTTTGGATTCATGGTTCAATTTCAATGTTTGAGCCAAGGAGACATCACGTATATTTCTTGTTGATAGGTGCGAGATTGGTATTTGGATTCTTTCCGTGACCTTAGATCCTTTTCTGAGATGAAGGACACTAGTGATGAGTTGGAATTCACACAAATGATTAAGATGATTAAGGTGAGACACAACAATGTTGTTCCCACAATGGCTTTGGGGGTTCAACAATTGAAGAAAAGCTTGGACCCGAAGATTGACTACGAGGATTTGGACGAGATTCATCAGTTCCTTGATCGCTTCTACATGTCAAGAATTGGGATTCGCATGCTTATTGGTTAGTCTCATCTTGCTTACTTCCACTTGATTTGCTTGAGATGTCTTCTAATTGAACTCTTACTTTCTATGTATGAGAATGGTGTTTATTAGCAATAACCGATATCTAGTATGGAAAAGTTGCTAAAATGTTTTTGTACTTCAATTTTGCTGCAACTCAGGGCAGCATGTGGCATTGCATGATCCCAACCCTCCTCCTGATTGTGTGGGTTATATACATACAAAAATGTCTCCTGTAGAGGTAGCAAGAATTGCCAGTGAAGATGCCCGTTCAATTTGTTTGCGGGAGTACGGCAGTGCACCTGATGTAAATATCTATGGGGATCCTAATTTTACATTCCCGTAAGCTCTTTCCCTTCTGATTTATCAATTAGTTTAGGAGTCCTTTACTTGGTACTTGGTAGGCACTAAGGAAATTATTCTCGTTCTTCACCTTCTTTAAACCAAAGTTCTTTTTGTTAGCTCATGGTTCCTCAACTAGGAAAATGTTTTTCTGAGCTTTTTGTCTTCTATATGATTATTTTCAATATGCAGTTGGTTATGTTGGCTCTTGGTCGACATTGCGGTTTGTCCATACAATTGATTATAACAAGACTTCATTGTTGTTTGTATCGTTTTGTGTTCTATTTTAATTTGGCATGCTTTCATAACAGGTATGTTCCGCCTCATTTACATCTTATGGTTTTTGAGTTGGTTAAGAACTCCTTACGTGCCGTCCAAGAGCGGTTTATGGACTCGGACAAAGTTGCACCTCCCATTCGGATAATAGTAGCTGATGGTATAGAGGATGTTACAATTAAGGCACGTATCGTATCCATTATGTTTTTAGAAACTCTGAACATGCTGTTGGTTGTTTCCCTATCAATTATTTTAGGTGCATTTGTTATAGTATCCAATGTGAGTTAATTCAACAACTGTAATCTGTTCGGATCATAGGTCTCAGATGAAGGAGGTGGAATACCAAGAAGTGGTCTTCCTAGGATTTTTACTTATTTGTACAGTACTGCAAAAAATCCCCTAGACGAGCATTCAGATCTTGGAACAACTAATGTGGCAACAATGGCTGGTTATGGATATGGGCTTCCCATAAGTCGCTTATATGCACGATATTTTGGAGGGGATATGCAAATCATCTCTATGGAAGGATATGGTAAGTTGATTATTGCCCGATGTTGCTCTGTAAAGAAAGGAGTGAAAATAGATTTTTCATATTTGGACATCCAAAGCTGTAAGTTTTAGAGCAGTTAGTATTCATGTGATATTCTAATAGGCTGATAGACTCATTGGGTCAAATCAAGTCTCAAATATTTGTGCCTTGTCCTCATTGCTTGCGGAAAGATGGTTTGAAAATTGAAATGAAAGATAAACTGGAATCTAGATAGTTGATAGTAGTCAGGGATCAAATGGTTGTTGTAGTCAAATCTTTCTTAGTATTGGCACAACAATGTTGGGAATCTTGGCTAGAATTTTATGTAAATCCCAATGTATTGAAAGGGTTTTGGTAATGTGAGGTGTTTATGTATGCATTATTAGCCTTTTTATTCTCTTATTTAAAAGAAATTTATATCATATTTCAATGCCACTGTTGTGATTTTCCATTTCTATGTTTTTTTAATTATTAGGTGGTCGATATATTCTTTAATATTTTGATTCCTCCACATTTTGCTGACAAATTTATGTGTGCTTTGTCTTTTGCAGGGACAGATGCATATCTTCATTTATCTCGCTTGGGAGATTCACAAGAACCCCTGCCCTGAACGAAGGTTGTGGAGATAAACTAAAACTCGAATTGAGTATCACAATCAACTTGTGTAAATAGCTAAAACAAGGAGGGGAATTTTAGTTGGATGTTCAGAAAACAATTGTCAATTCTTATTTGTCCATTAATATGTCCGGTTTCCTCATCACTTCTTGTGTTGCACTTTTCTATTAGTGCAACAATCAGTCAAATGCTGACAGGCACTTGAGCAACAGAAAAACAGCTATTTTTTTACAAGGATGCTTGATGTACCAACATTTCTCCGATCTGATACTCAATTCTCTCTTTAGAAGAAGGGCAAGGAAACCTAACTGGGCAATGGGCACGTCTCTTTTTGGTTTCAGTTCATTCGCTTTTTTATCAGCCGCGTTAGATGCATGAACACAGGAGCCAAGACAAACTGCAATCAAAAAGCATCCAACACTGGGAAATAGAATCTCAGATTTATTGATTTTGTCGTCCAAGAAGTGGTTCAATGCCGTGCCTGTTACAATTAGGACAAGAATACATTTAAACTAATAATTAATACCACACAATTCATTTACAAAATTAATCGTAGGAAGAAATGAAGGTTATCGGTCATACATGTAAAGAAGACAATGCCTATACCAGGCAACCGTTATGCTTGAAGTGATCACCTCAGTCACTGATATCCCTACAAAGGCTCATGCATATTGACTGGCCAGGTTTACATGGCTAAGGACCAGACACCAGCCATTGCAAATAGAACAGAGGGCCAATTGTCCTGCGTCAAACGTCCTAAACAACTTAAAACCTTCAACATGGCAACTGAACGGGATCAATTAATGCAAATATGTATCTTTAAGTCTGATTGGTACAAGACAGTGGTTGGATCAACATCGATAACTAACAGCTTACTCCGGTTAATACAAGGCACATAACATCATCTCAATGTTTGAAAGCCAACTTAAGAAACACTGGCAATAAATCTGGACAAAAGACATCTGATGTCCCGATCGCAAGGTGAGATTCTTGATTCCATGAGTACCCTCAGAACACCTTGATTCTTGAAAAGCGTTCTCATTGTCAACAAGCACTTAGGATCAAATATCCGATTCTTGCAACTGCTAGAGAACCACCTTTTAGCGCTTTTGACAAGGTAGACTCTAGACCTCATGGTACACCGAGACAAAGTTGCTGAGCTATAAAAAAACACAGAAACATTCATGGTTCCAACCTCAAAATTAATGAAAGCAGAGCATTTTGGCTTGCGTATCCTATAATAGAGTATTTTTGCTAAGTAAGACCTGGAGGTCTCTGAGAAATCTACTTTCTCAATCGTACATTGAATCCACTTGCTGTGGTCTGGTACATCAGTAACTTGACATTGATTGATCTTATACCTTGCACATGCAAAAAGTTTTCCCCACAAGGCTGTACAAACTACGTACAAATGGCGAGGGAAATTCAAGGATAGGCACTCATCTTCAGAAAAGGTTTGGAATCCTTTTAAGTATGTCTTTGGTTGTGAATCTACTGAGCAAAAATGACAACAGGATTCTGTTCAAAATGGTGTACCCGCTTAGGTTAGAGTAAACAGAATGTGGGAACAGGTAAGCGTGACGATAAGGATAAACTAATTATTAAAAAAAATTATAATATGGCTTTCATTAAACGCCAGGAAAGTGGCATTCATTAGAAAAAAAAAACTAGCATGACAAAAGCTATATCTACAATACAAGAGAGCGAAGTTTCAAAAACGTTAGGCAAAGTCCTAACTCTACTATGTGCTACAAATAGGATTTGAAGTCTGCTGTAAAGGAGGGATATTGAACTACGGTAAAAGTTGGCGTTTTTACTACTTGAGATTTACTTACTACTGGAGCTTTACTGGGTGGGTGTTGCTAAGAATGTCGGTTCATGATGATTCCTAGGCTTCTCTTTTCTTGTTGAGCACTGTTGGATGCCCTTGATAAGAATGACAAGCTGAGAGTTCCACATATATTAGAGTTTTGTCTTTGTCATTTCTAAAAAAGTCATGGCTAAGGTGGAAGGTGCTCTTAGAGTTCCGGAATTGAAAACCACGGGGGTAAAGTCAGTTGGGAGTCTATATGCAAACCTGAGGAGGAAGGGGGCCTTGGATTCTGACTGGTCAAATGGAATCATGCAGCCATGGTTAAACATCTTTGGGCAGTCTGTCAAAAGTCTGATACCCTTTGGTCCACCGATTATTTACTACTCCTAGAAATTTTGATTCCTCCACCACATTTGCTGACTCATGTATCTGTGCCTTGTCATTTGCAGGGACAGATGCATGTCTTCATTTATCTCGCTTGGGGGATTCACAAGAACCCCTGCCAGCCTGAACGAATTTTGTGGCTGGAGACAAATTAAAACTCGAATTGAGTATCACAGTCAACTTGTTTAAATAGCTGGAACAAGGGAAGGGAATTTTCGTTTGTAGTTCAGAAATCGATTGTCAATTCTTATTTGTCCATTAATATGTCCGGTTTCCTCGTCATCTTCTTGTGTTCCACTTTTCTTTTGGTGCAGCAATCAGTCAAATGCTGACTGGCACTTGAGCAACAGGAAAACGGCTGGAGTAATTTTCCAGAAGAATGCTTCAAGGATATTCATTTGGTTTACAGACTGAATGGACAGCCATGCGCAGTACATTCACTGGTAACCCCCTTGCCTTGTAACTGCAAACACAGCTAGTTCGATAAGAAAGGCATTCATCTGATACATGAATCATGATGAGGGATTTCAGACATTGAATACGTTAAGTCCAACGGTTCATCACCTTTTGCCAGCCGCCATTTGCTTTTGCTCAAATCTCGCCAACCTGTGTCAAGAGTTTCCTCAGGTTCCACGCTGAAATCTATAACCCATGGCATCACTGTATGGAATGTGTGGTCCCCCCACCTTCCAGCTAATTTGTTTAAGTCGAGCAGATACTCAAAGTAAACTCTCCCTTCCACCAACGGTTAAAGGCAGAATGCCGATCTGTAGATCGGCAAAGCTTAAAATTGGCATAAAGTCCCCCTAAAGACAGCCCTCAACGCAGCAGCCTACCCTCGAAGTTGGACTAAGGGAGGACTCCTTACTTCTTTTACACAACATAGATTTATTCATGAATTAAAAGAGCTCATTATTATCTAATAAATTGCTAAAAAAACATTTGAACCTTTCCTTAAAAAATTCGTTATCGTTTTACGAACCAGACTATCATTCTGGGATGGGGAAGTATATGTTCAGGGTAAGTTAGTAAAACTAATAGTATTTTCTTACAAGAATCTTACAAACTCTTCTTTTAATCAAACACATAGAAGAAGATATATTTTTTTTTCACTTTTTTTTTTCTTTTTCTTTCACTTCACTTTTATTGATCTTGGCTTCAATATATCTCAATATTCTGTGTGGAAATATTTCCGACAAAAGATGTATTGCAGTTATGGCCAAATTTTCGTAGTATCAGGTATAAAAGCTCCTACATTCGTGGCCTTCCCATTATTGGTTAGTTGCATGAAATTTTCATCCTCGGCTTCATAGATTATGCTATCGTTATAGCCGTCTTACTAGTTGTTAGTTGATGGTTATGCACAGAACAATGCAGCGAGTGTCACTGACATACTTGAAGGAGGTTCTGATAATGCAGGATCTGGCATTGCCCGTCGAATAGGCAAACATTCGGTTAACATTTAACCATTTTAAAAAATGTCAATGGTACTTAATTGGATCCGTGCACTAACTTGTGATTTTTCTTTCAGTTTTGAAGACCTAGCTCGTAATATTCCAAAGAACAGTCCCATGCTTGAGTTTTTGATCTCTCTCACCCTCTCTTGATTAGCGTGCAATGTCTGTTCGTAGAATGGACTTGTATGTGATGTTCTACTTCATAAGTAGTATTGTTTTACTTCTCAATGCTTCACTAGGGCTATTTGAATGGAGTTGTGCCCCTTCAATCTGGATCATAGGTATGTATGTATATGAGAATTCTTTTTGGACTAAAGCATCTGAAATTTGAAAGGTCAAGAACCCTTAGTCAAAGTTCTTCGGCTTGTAGATGGGGATGAAAAGCATACAATGGGTTTCATATATGAAGCTATGGATCGAGCCAAACTTGCAATTGAAAAAGATTGTCGATATTTCAAGAAGTATGGGAAGATCATCGACAAAAGGTGGGAAATTCAGTTACCTCACGACTTGCATGGGGCAATGAATCATTTTCCAACCACACAGATGTAATGGAGAGTGTTAAGAAAGTGATACAACGGTTGGAGCCTAACATTGATAGACAAATAAGAGCCATTAATCAAGTAAGTCAACATATTTAATACAAACAAAGTAATAATAATATCAAAAAATCACATGAAATCCTAAGTTTTGCAGATTTTATAGTTCCGAGATAAAAAGATTCTTTGGATCCGTGATTACTCAACGAGCGGTACATCATACAAATCCTAGTAATTTTACAAATCATGACATCTATTCATTTTCTAAAACGTACTTTTTATAGTTAGTTAAATGTTCATTGGGTTTTCTATTTACTCTAGTTGAATGGTGGATCCATTATGGTTCATTTGCCCTTGTAGGTCAAAAAATTGCACTAATTAAAGTGCTCATTCAAACCACATCAACCTCTAATTGTGAGTGTAACTAGAGTACGTTTAGTCTCATACATACTAAGACAAGGAATCAACTCAAATACTTGAAATTGACCAAACTTGTCTATGTCTACTATAACATGAGGCTAAAAATTAGACATGCCACAAAGGAGAAACCAAAGGGAGATAGGGAATTAGTTTAATCCACAAAGGAGAAACCAAAGGGAGATAGAGAATCAGTTTACAAGAGAGGGCAACCCAATATTAGATGGGCAACACAATACTGAATGGTTAAGCGATTTTGATGAGGACATTGCAAGTCAAGCCAATAACAATTACTAGTTCTCCAGTAGATTATGGTGGTTGTAATGACGCTCTGAGTCCACCTAGCAACAATCATATTGATACTGACTCACCTCTTGATAGAGGTGCACTAATGCTAGAAGATACAATCTCTGGATCTCGATAACATAGTTCACCTTATCAAGGGGAAGTAGGGATTAATGCCTTACGTGATGATGAAGAGGTGGAGGGCGACATAACTTTAGCACAAGCTACGCAACTCAAAAGACGCTCACGTCGATCACCTCAGTCTAATGAGAACTACGATGATCATCCTGTCATTCACCATTTGGGAGAGCTTGGGGTTGGAGGACAAAAATGGAACACTCAACCTTACCCACCCTATCCCATGTACCCTCAAGTTCCTCATGGCCATCAACCTTCATACTACCTCCACTGGTCTACTACAATTCACCTCATGTCACTTGTCCTCCTGCAGCGCAATATGATTACAGACCTTGCGACATATTTGGGTCAGTCATTCCATATGGTTACGTTAAACGTCTTGAAACTTCAAGCGGCGGTGGTAATAGCATGGATACTTAGAATTGGGAACTCCAACTATTGCCACATTGGACAACCACATCAACAAGCCGATGATGGTGGTGGTGGTGGTGATGATGATGATGTCATTGGGAAACACCATGATCCTCCACGCCATTCTTTTTGGGCATGCCTTGTTATTAGGATATAGAAATAAAATGGATGGTTATGTGGTAGTAATGTAATATTATTGACATGGCAATTAGTATAGTATGGACGTATGGCAGTACTTCTATCATTGTAGTATGTATCATGTATGTGTAGTTGCGTACTAGGATACTATTATTATGGAATTTGCATCAAAACTACTTCTCAAAGTCAAATATTGTTTACAAATCTCTATAAACATTCAATTTTGTCATACATAAGGTTAGAACATATGTATCAATGGTTTGTTTAGCATTTGCTAGTACTTTGAAAAAACTCACAGGTGTGGTTTCCGATTATTGTTACAAATTTATCGATACGCCTAATATTTGTTACACACGACCGTGACCGCAATTTAAAACCATGGAAAGAATGCATTAATCTCTCGTGTGCTACCTAAAAAATGTTTGCTAAAGTGTACTCCTAATCACATGTGGACCCTATTTTATGTGCTAAGACTCAATTAGCTAGCTAGCTAAGAAAGAATGCACTTTAATGAGCTACTTATATATGTTCATTATTGTTTAGTCTTTCATCTCTCTCTCTCTCTCTCTCTCTCTCTCTCTCTCTCTCAAGTCTTTCCCCAAATTTAGGTAGTGACTTGGGACACTTTTAGAGAGTGAGCGGTGCCACCGAAGATTTTGAGTTTTTCTTAATTAGCTAGATAGAATACTTTGGAGTACTCTTTTAGGTAATGCACTAGAGATGCCCTTCTATGATTGTGGTGATTCTAGTTATACAAATGGAGCGTTGGCATACGTACTCTACAAGTTTAATTACATTAATAACGAAAAGAATCATTATCATAAACAGTCAGGAACTGTCAATGGCAATTATCCCAATATAAAGATTCAAATTAGAACATAAACAGCTGGTATTTATAGAACAAAGTACACAAATTCATGACTGGTTCGAAATAATCTACTCCAAGCTGATTACAAACAGCCGAGGTTGTTCTGCCTCTCAATGCACCAAAGCACAATACCAAGACTGCTAAGATCTTCCATTGGTCTCTGTCAGCACAAAAAATGAGTTTGTTGGTTCAGGACGCCTACTGAAAACATCAGTGTCTTCTTTGCTTAGCACGTTTCCATGAGTGCTTGCCTCTTATCTTCCATTTATCAACCCCAGCAGGACGGTTCTGCTCACTAATTTCTCGAACCTTGCGCTTCCTGCAAAAGGTGGGATCCACAAGATGGGAAAATTAAGCACGAACTGGAGGATTTTCAACAGATATTACACACTAGGAAAAAAAGCCTAATAAGTCATTCCCTTGGCCTCTGTTCTTTGTTTGACTTCTTCCTTGTGTTTATGAACCAGCTTACACAACAACAACAATAACATAACCCATTTAGTCTCCAATAATTGGGGGTATGGGCGGGGGATGGATAGGAGACAGACCTAACTTTTAGCAATAAATGCACAAAGTGGCTGCTCCCAGAATACCACTGAAACAGATGGATTTGAGATAGACCTAACATTTGGCAATAAATGCACAAAATGGTTGCTCACAGAATACCACTGAAACAGTGGTCCCCCTATATCGTCGAGTTTGCTGTGGAATCATACCCTCAAATCAAAGCCAAAAGGCATCAGAGAGGGCAGACCCAAGAATCATTTTGATTTATGTGCATATTACCATGCTTCTTTCATTCAACATTTTGATTTGGCTTCTTCCTTACAGGTAAAAAAATGCCTAATCAGCCAAATCTTGTCGTTTCTATCACATAGCCTCTCCTTGCTCAAGAAAGAAATTCTAAGAAACTTTCAGGTGCAGTTTACAGTAACAGATATATGATTTTAAACGTGCTAAGATTTGAAGTTAATCATGCATTTCTTCCTTTCCTTTCTAAGACACCAGTCAGGCCATCCAGTACCGGCACGCAAATAAATGGCTTTGGATAACAGAAAATGTTGAGTATGCTGCCTCACCTGTACTGCCCAAGGGTTTGATCAGAAAGTAGCTCCTCAGCAAGGGAAGCTTTTCTCTCTTTCTTTGTAAGTCTACCTGAGAAGAAGTCCGATGCTGACTCTATGACCGTGCCCACCTAATTAATTTTGAAAACGCCAAACATTAGACTACTTAAACAAGTTAAATTAACCTAAGGCAGCGAAAAGGAAACAATGGACAAAGTACACAGATGATCATTGGTTGTATGCTTTGCCAAGGACTTGCCTGGAAATACTTGGGAAAAGATTTTGATTTTGAATCACCCTTCTTGTAGTGCCTCTTCGGATCAATTACACTCCTCAACTGTAAACAATGTAAACGTCAATCCAACTGAAACAGATCCAAAAAAAATGGTAAAATGACCATTGACCATAATCGGACGGCAAATTCATAAATAATCCAAATCCATGTACAGTAAAAATGTAACCTTGATCAAACTCAGCCAAGTTAAGCTCATAAAGGTAGTTTACTTATCATGTTTTAACAAATGAAAATGAGAAAATGAGTAGGACTTAATGAGACCTAGTCAAGATGTACTAAATTTGAAAGTCGATCCAAAGATGATTATGGAGAATTCAGCAGTGCAAGAGCAATGTCGTTTAGAACAGGGATCTGCTTATTACAGGAAAACAACACAATATACTTACACTAGTTCACTTCACGATGCAAGAGAGAAAGGTTCATTGAAATATTGCTTACAAAATAAATCTCAGCATGAAGCCAACTACTAAGTATTATATTGGGCTATATGTGTTATAGCCAGTTGTTACCAAAAATGTGGACTGTTTCATATGGCGAGTGGTATTAGCATGGTAGACAACACTATGGAACATGTAATGCTTCAGCAGGTTTGGACTATGAACAATTTGAACATTACTCAACAAATATTATATAAAGAATTACACAATTAATACAACACGCTGTGCATTTCTACCTTCTTTTTAAGCTTCCATCTATCCATACTGACAATGTAAAAGCGAAAATCTAATGCATGTTTCCTACGTAAGTTGAGCTAGTAATGTGTTACGGCCTACCTGTCTACATCTTTTCTAGTCGAAACTCGACTCTTCCTGAATTTTCTCTCATTGTGTACCATTATATTCTATTTAGTCAAACACTGCGGGAAATGTTGGAACACTTTGGGAAGTGCAATGCCGTGAGAACAAAAACGAGTCATGTTCCAGAGTGCATACTAGACTCCCGGGGAGATTAGCAAGAAACTTAACTTCAGTTTCGGTAGGGTTTAATCACAAGATGCTAAAGCAGATAAAGCATGCATCTTTCTACTGATGCAGACCTATTGGAGTAAGTAATGACCTAGCAGGCGCAGGTGAAATCAATACAAGGGCATGATGACTCCTAATGTCAATGGATGCCCATTTCATTCCTTATTTCCACCAAAATGCATAAGCTGTGAATAAAAAAAAGGCAGCAGTTTTCTCATTCCCTTATTTATATCCGCACTATTCTTCTTCTTTTTTTTTTTTACTTCATTCATGAGAAATTAGAGCATTGCCCATTCACTTGTTCAAATTTCCACACATCAAAAGACATTATTGTAAATTCAAGAGAATGAAAAACAACAAAGGAGCGCCTGCAAATCATAAAAAAGAGGAGCGCCAAAATCAACCTAACCATCGTGGAATATCAATAAATTACTATCAACCTAACCCGAAAACAAGCTCCAACTGTAAGACGGTGGGTGGTGGCGCAGTAAAATAATATGCAGAAGCAAAACATCATTAGTCAAGGGAAACAAGGAGAGGTCACCTTTAGTAGCTGCATATCTTTCTTCAGCTCCGGGGTGATAGTTGGGGCAGGCATGTCAAACCTAAATTACAACATACAAGAAAACCAATAGCACATCAACAAAAAGCGCAAAAATTAAACACACAATTATGGTCTATTAAATTGTGCTCCATTAATTGATACCAATTCTTGCCGGCTGTATCTTTGACTTGCTTCCTCAGTAATTTGTTCAACTTTTTAGGGTTGTTAGGAGGAAGGAACATGCCGTCAACAAGCTCTGTACTTGGCCTATATATCGCAACACTTTCGGGCAAAGGTTGAGATTTAGCGGACCCGTGTTTTTTCAGAGATGGGAGTTGGGGAAGCTTAGGTTCCCATGAAAGGCCGATCAGTGGCTTTCTTTCCGCTGCTTCAGCCATTCTCATCCAATTCGCGTAACACTGCCGAGAGAGAGAGAGAGAGAGAGAGAGAGGGGTTAGGGTTTGGACGGTGCAGTGTGTTGAGAAAACATACAATGTTGTTGTGGGCTACAGCCCAGAGGTTTTTATGACCCTTACTATTGTACAACTCGGGAGAGTTCTTGAATGAATTATTTGATTTTATTATCTTTGATTTTATCATAATCTTTTATGAATAGATTTTATCACAATTGATTTTATCAACTATTTTTGAAACTCATAGCGGTTTACAACTATTTTATCACCTAGATTTTATCTATTGGGAAAACAATGTGATTTTATCACTCCTCTATAAAACATCAACTAAAATCAATTTTCCCATTTTATCTAATAAAATCCATTCAAGAACTCCCCCTAAAATTAAACCTGCTTACCTCAGCGTCCCATGTATGTTTGTTCCAAGCGTGTATACTGCATACAAAAATAATGTATTTGTCAAAATTATTTTTTAAATAAATTTACATCAATTTTTTCTACTCAATGAAATCTTCTAATTGGTGTAAATTTTTTTGGAAAGAAATGAATGTTAGTAATACATTAAATTTCGCGTGCAAAATAGACAAAAACCCAAAAATGACAAGCAATTTGGGGCAAAGTGAGTTTTTTTTTTGGTACTGTGGGCTAGGGGATCCTCTGCACTACATAGTGAAGTGCATAATTTGACCGTTCATTTCAACAATGATCTGAGTTGTGTGTTGTCGAAATAGACAGTCAAATGATGAACTACACGATGCAGTGCATCATCGTCCCCCATTCCTACCAGGCAGGCTAGTGCCTCATTGGTTGCTTGGGTTTGGGTGGCAAGGAAATTATGGGCAGGAGTTGTGCTAATGACACCCACTCGAACTTGGTCTTTTTGTGATTTTGGGTTGTAGTTCACTAGTTTTGGGTGGGGCGGTAATTATTATGGCTTTTTAATCCCATTTCAGAACTGCCGTAGGTCTAGAGTTTTTATAATTATGCCCAGGGCAAGGGTTGTTACGCTAGTCACCCACTATGCCCTTTTATAATAGCACAAAATAAAAATACATTAAACCTGCTCAGAGCAAAACAAAACTATACCCATTACCCAATATGTTGGGATGCACAGCAAACTTCTTTTTTTGTTTTCGAACATCAAAATCAACAACTGATAAAAAAAAAAAAACCATCAAAATCAACAAGAATGAGAAAAAGAAAACCTCATCTATCAATCTATATTTGCATATCACACGATAGGCAAATGCAGTGGACTTGAAAAATCTCCAAAAAATCATTCTTAATCTTCTAGAGTTAGATATGGAACTTGAAAATATAAATTGAAGCGTACCTAATTTATGTTTATTTGGAAATTGAACTTTAATTTTACAAAATACAAAATAAAGACATTTGCTCATTCATTCAACTATTAGCATATTCCTATTTCCCACTTCCTACTTTGTAGATTTTTTTTCTCTTAAATGTTACTATCTTTTTATTTTAATGATTGGCAACCGCAGTAGTGGACATTATATTATCCATTTTTATGCAAAATGCTCATTAGGTATCCTCTTTTCAAAAGACAAACCAAAAGTATATGATTAATTCAATGTAAAACTACCTAAATTCAATCATGTTCTTTCTATGAACAAAAATCATATGGGTTAACTTCTCAAAGGTGTGCTTATTTTGAGATGGCTATATATGCATATTTGTACATCCTTGAACTTGACATTTCTTATGCTGCAATTTTCACTAGCTACAATAGTTATGCAATTCAAACACTAAAAAAATGCTCTCCTCCATTAACAAAAATAAAAAATGACCAATTGCTACTGGGTAGAAAAAGAGACCTTAATTAACCAACAATTAAAAGGCAACTTCATACCATCAAGTAAATCTATGAAGGTAATGGAATCATAAGATCACTGTCATTGCTTCCATAGTTCTAAGTTTCTAACCGCTTTAAAAAAATAACCAACATAAATTTCTAGCCAGTAAGTCAAGAAGTTGAGTTCCAAAAGAAAAACAAACAAATGACAAAATCATCAAAATCCAAAAACTTAAAAGGGAACCAATCAGGTATGTGGGAGTTTCCTTCCATTCCTCCTCTCAAAAACCAAGCATAGCCTTTCCACCAAGGGAATCCACGAGGTAGGTGGGTGTTTTTCCCCCCTTCCACCAAGTGAATCCAACAGGTACTCGAGAATTTTTCTTCCCCCCACTCCTCAAAAACAAGCACAACATCTTAAAACACAAGGATCTAAACTTCTGCCCCTGAAAGTAACCAAAAACACTACCAATTCTAAATTTTACATCTCTTTAAACCAGAATTCCTAGATTATTAAAAAGAACAATGTCATGTTCCAATTTTGGGAGCCAAATACAACTAATGACCGAATTACATTCCCTGCACATGCAGTCCTTTCCTTAATAGAACTTAAAACCAAAAGAACTTGCCTCACTGGGTTAACCAATCACAAACTCACCATTCTACCTGTATTTGCCAAAATAAAAGAAAATCTTAATATGTGAAAGGAAGGTAGGTTGACTCAACAAGGGAAACCAGATTTTTGGGGGACTCCAAAGACCAATGGTGATTAGTCTGCTGCCATAAACGGATCTAGTTCCCCAAGATCAGCTACTAGAGGTTCCAACTCTGTTTCGACCTCATCTTCTCGGGCAAAATATGTAGGAAATGGAAGCAGCGAAGTATCTGGTTTACTGTAAACAGCATCTTTTATGAACACGAAGTTCCCCTCAGCTCCTGGAACCTGTGAAAGAATAGCTTCTCCATAAACATACACGAAAAAGTTCCGGTTGTTGCCTCCCCAGTTTTATGACTATTGGGAATAGGCAAAAAGAGTACTAGAACTTGAACATAGAAATTGCAGGCATGCGAAGACTTCTATAGATTTGAATAATCCGTGCATCCATTTCGTCATATATTAAACAATTACCACATTTACTTTATAGTGGAGTACCTGCATTGGTTGGTCAACCTCCATCAACTGATCTTTAGGCCATGTTCCACTAACAAAAAACTAGATTTGTTTTAACCCAAAAACTATTCTATTCCACTAACAAAAAACTCCCCCAAAAAACTAGTTTTGTTTTAACTCAAAAACTTCTCTATTCCACTAAACAAAAAACTCCCCAAAAAAACCAACTACCCTTTACAATAAACTACAACTAAAAAACCAAAAAAAAACACTTTAGTGGAACAAGTTGTAGATTTAAACTACAACTAAAGGTCTAAAAAACCAAAAAACAAGTTAGTGGAACACCCCCTTAAAGTAGAAGAGTTGGAAGTTACCAACTAACTTGGTAAACAAATGGCATTCTATGCCGAAGATATGAGATTAAACCTCAACATATCAAGTCCAGTAGAAGTTTATTTGATCGCTGTTGGATATGCAATTGTATATGGTTCTAAAAACATTTTTAGAAAATGAAAGTACAGAGGATAATGAGAGTATTGGAATGCAAAGTAAAGGAAGGCTTTGAAATTGTATGGCAATATGGATAACAGAGCAATTAACATGCATGCGATGAGGAATGATTCGACCCAACTGGAAGTTGGTGATAGAAATCTGAGCACCCAAGGCGAAAAAAGCAGAGACCAGACTGATTGTCACGTGAACAGTTCAGACAGGCAGATTACATTCTTCTTTCATTTTGATTTAAAGCATTCACACATCAAGAAGATCAAAAGAGTATAAGACCATACTTGGCCCTTCACCCACATCAAATTCCTTGCCGGGTCTATTTTGTAAACCCAAACATTCTTAACAGTCCGTTGCTTCCCACCCATGCGCCCAGGCATCTTTTTGCCTCTAATCACCTGTTCACAAAAAAAAAAAAAACAACAACAACAATGAATGCGCAACATAAATCCACATTAAAACTAGAGTTTATGGAGAAAAGGTCTGAAAAAACTCAGCAAATTGTAAACAAATCACAAGAGTTTGAAGTACAAGGTTCTGAGCAAACCCCAAGTTCATTAACTTGTTATTTAATTGTAATGGTCCCCTACCAACATCCTTTATTAACTTCATCGAGTTTTACCTAGCGACCAAGGTAGAGAACATGAATCAAATAGAAAAGCTCTCTAATGCACACATGCCAACTTCCTAGGAGTTCCAATTTAAGTAATCGGTATAAAACACTGCGCAAAATAGGGCTGGAGCTTGTGCAGAGTGAACCAATCAACTGAAACCCATCCACAAATATGTTTTGGGCTTAATATGTCCCTTCAAGACCAGACTTTGGCTGAAAAATGGTCCCTAGGAGCAGGTATTAGGCAACGAAAGCCAAATCAAACACATACACTCAAGTCCATATTTGCTGTCATAATACGAAGCAAAAGGGTACCAAATTCCATTTCAAAGTCAAAATTTGGCTTGGGAAAATAGTAGCACCACTATATCAAGTAAATAGAAGCATGTTTTATCAGTCAACAATATGAAAAATATTTTGGATCATAACTTCAGATTCTGGTTAGATTACAGATTGTAAATTCAAGTAGGAGCACATAAAGCTTTCTATTATAGTAGTTAAATTATGATTAAGCTACAACAAAGCTGAACCTGTTTGTTGCAATAAACTTGACCAATCTTTTGAACTCAAATATCAATTCAAAATCCTTATGAACCGGGCTTAGTCGGATGAATGAGACAGACCAACTGATGGGTGCACACCCCTAACCACAGGTAGTCCAAATTGGGAGGAACTATTATTAAATTCTCCAAGAACTGATAGCTTTCAAAGGAAAAGAGAAACAAACATCTACTACCAAACCAAACAAACGTAATATTATTGCATTAGAAAGCTATGTACAATTACAAGACTAATGAATGGATTATATAGGCTAAGCCTAAAACCCTAGCAAAACCCTAATAACATAAAAGGACTAAACTACCCTAAACATAAAAGATAAATAACAATTTAACTAAAACTCTAACAGACAGAAACCCTAAATAATAATTCCTAATTTAAACACACACACACACACACACAAATCATCATGAGTTTGCCAAGGAGATAACAACTGCAAAAAAAACCACTTCAAATCAACTACTGCAAATCCACTACTGCTAATAAACGGTTGCAAATCATATTGCAAATCAACTACTGCGGAGGTGCCGAACAATGCAAAGTGGTGCAATACTAGAACATGTGAACCCGAAGAAAAACCGATACTGAATAGATGCAAAGAGGAGGAAGAAAAAATGCTGATCAGAGGCCAAATTGCCGATACAAATAGGAGGAAGTATAGAGAAACTTCGACAATGAACAATATTCGTGAACAGTGACTTTCGATGAACAGTACTTTGATCAACAGTGCTCCATGAACAGTTGCAATGAGTGTCCCACGGACAGTGGCAAGGCATAGCTGCCCGCTAGGGAGCAAATATATCATAGGCCTAGATCTTATGACTCTAATACCACGATAGCTTTCAAAAGGAAAAGAGAGAAACAAACATATACTACCAAACCAAACAAACGTAATATTATTGCATTAGAAAGCTGTGTACAATTGCAAGACTAATGAATGGATTATATAGGCTAAGTCTAAAATCCCTAGCAAAACCCTAATAACATAAAAGCACTAAACTACCCCAAACATAAAAGATAAATAACAATTTAACTGAAACCCTAGCAGACAGAAACCCTAAATTATAATTCCAAATTGATACTTCTCAGGGACATTACTTCTCAGGGACATCGTCACATGATGTCCCAACATCTTTTAAAATCCAATCGTCATTACTAGGAAGCGGATGAGAACAGCTGCTGAATAACAAAAGAGTGCAAGAAGTTGTGCTTAAGCCAAGGTAATTAAGTTGGGGAAAAACTGGGATCAGACTTGGGGTCAGATTGGGGTGCTTCTTCACAGGTCCTAGTGGTACTTGTATTTGGGCCGCCTAAAGCTGACGAATTGCAAGATTAGTATATAAAAAAGGTCTACACGGGAGGTAATTACCTACGCTTTAGGTAGCCTATCTTCTCTTGTCATCTTGCACATATACTTCACAAACCTTTCTAAACTAGGACAATGTTTTTTTGTTAGAAAAATATTACTTCTACGCAAAACTTACACACATTTACATGTGTTTTGCAGGGTCTACACATACTGCATGTTGTATTACGTGGACCCACAAAAGAAGTGAGTGTGTTTGTAAGTTGTGTGTGCAACTAGAATGACTGTCTCTGTATCTTTACAGGCAATCACATCAAGATCTTACTTCTCACATGTATGGTATACCAGTGCAAGGGCGTCCAAAGATAATGAGAAGAGTGGGTGATTAGCACCCAATAATTAAATAGGTTTTACTGTAGGCCAACATATGTTATTCTGTATGGTAAATCCATTTCATTGTACAAGATATTAAGTCCAAGCATATCGGAATGTCCTTTGCAGCTAGCGCAACTCTCGAAGTTTCATGATTGTGTAATGATCGAGGATCCGTGAATTTGACGATGTTAACATTTCCTTGTCCATTGAGCCGACAATAAGCTCTCAACACATTGCAAGCTTTGTTCGCAATTGGACCTACTGAAACACCAATGAGCAAGGAACTTATTTCTTAGATAACCATCACCTAATAATATCTCCATAACAAGAGGAAAATGGTAAAACTACAACTAGGGTACAGCAGCCACTCCTTGGTTTTTTGAGACGATATTGATTCACAACTGCATCTCATAAACTGGCCTCAAAAGCATCTGTTTTTTGCTTTATCCACTAATATCCAAACTGCATAGAATTGCTCACATAGTAACATATTAGTAACGAAATTCAAATTGAACGAATAATAACTATATTTGAAAAACTATCCCTGGCGCAACCAGTACGATTCAGTTTCAAATCAAAGCTCATCAACAAAAGAAGGGCATTACATACCTTCCCAGGATCACCCCCTGGACCAACAGAACCAAGACCTCGATGTGATAATGATGCTCCGTGAGATGCAGGACCACCCCTCATTCCATGTCTTTTCATTCCCCCCTGGAAGTCATACATAAAACGGTAAGTTCCAAGGCAAACCAAAAACTTTCTCGCTTCATCAACGGTGATTCCAAATAGCACATGAGATGGACTCAATTCTACATTACCCAAATCAAGTGAGACATGCAAAGCAAAGTATTCAATAGACAACTTCTAACAAGGAAAAGAATGTGGCAACAAAGAAAGCAAGTTGTTCTTATAAAAGAAAGAACTGTTTGTCTACTTTTTGTTCTGACAATACCCTTGAATGTTACAAAACATGTAGAAAAAAAACACAATAGCGTCGGAGACCCAGCCACTTCCCTTTTCCCGAAACGCCTCAAATCTTCAGATACCAATCGGCAAACCATTTAAACGAACAAAAATCAGTCCATTTCCAAACCTATTTGATGCATTCATTACTGTGGGAAAATGGCCACACCTGTTAATTTGTTAGCAATGTCAAACATGAATTGGAATGGTAGTGCATCAAAGACACAATTTGCGAATCTCGATGAGAGAAGACACCAAGTCATGCCTTCCAAGTCCTGTTTTCAATTGAGGAACCATCTTTTCCTAACCCACAACCCTTTAGGTTTGACCGTTATTGCTTTCACAATCATTTCTTACATGCAAGTGATTTTCTGTTATCCTATGAATCTCTGTCTGACTACCAATGGAAAAGATTGTTAACGCGCTAACCAAGAATTGTTACATATTTTACTCCAACCTCTACTAATTTCTGATCTTCAGTTTCTTTGTCTTTCCTCTAATATTAATAGAAGAGAGCATAAAGTGTTTGTAGAAATGCCTCTTGGTATTGAATCCTACAGGCTCCGTACGTTTTCCCATACTTTTAGTTTCCAAATGTGACCTCCACCTTTGAAACAATTTAAAAAAAAATCGCTAGGGAGTTAATGAAAACTTCTCTTTGGCTGCAAGTGATAATTTTCATGATTTTTCAAGGTATGTGAAAATAATACTTGATTTCCTCAAGTCAAATGAATACTCCATTTCATGTTATACATAGGCCAAAGTTTCCTGCATCTACCAATCTATTATTCAAAAGTAATTGCCAAATTGCAACCAATTTCATTTTCACTTGCCAAGACAATGTAAAACACGCTGTGGTATGACAGTTTTTTTATGATAGGACTAATAGACTAATACTTTATTGGTTTGAACAACCAACAGTCACGTCAGTTCCATACGCTTCCCTTGGTTTGCAGGCATAATTTGTTTTAATTGGATATGATGATTACAATAAAATGATCTCAACGGATGCATATGGTTATTTATATTGAAAAATTCAAGTTTTCCAATTTTATCTTCATACAGCTAGGTGACTATCCATTACTATTTGGCAACTCAATAAAAACGACAATTTGGCAACTCAATAAAAACAACATAAGTCAATACTGATATCCTCTGTTATGAAGAATATGTTTCGTCTTTTGTTTTGCAGAGTGTATGGTCATATGAAAGGTATTTTCCATTTTGCAGGATGACCCACTTTGTGAATTGTGATTCTATAACGGAACTTCTTGAATGCTAGGATTAGTTTATGTTCGATTTTAGTTTATATGCGCTTCATTGACTAGATGGATGGATGTAAAAGAAAAAGGAAGCCAAAAAAAAAAAGATGTATGAACAGATGAAGAACCTAATATGTAACAGTACATTAATGGCATATAGACTGTCTTCGGATCATGAATTTGTGGGAGGGAGAGGCCTTTAAACGAAACGATATGAAGATAATGAATGGGAGCAGCTATGGAATTTGATTCCACTATCTATGTCATTACTTTCGGCATGCCATTACTCCCAGTATGTCATTCTGTCAAGCCATGATTTAAACACATCTAAGCTCAGGATGCCACTGTTTTTACTTAGATGTCAATAGCGGTTTTAATGGTGAAGCTGCGATATTTTCTGTTTTTGGTCTAATGACTCCAATTGTTCTGACATAGTCATGCATATGCAAAAGGAAGTTTTCACGTACAAATCTCAGATAGTTTTGGTTTTGCCAGTGGTGCCGAAGATGTTGCTTTGATCGACTACACACGCTTACCTGGTCGACCATTGAAGAAATTCAGCCTAGGCATGGAGGCTAAACCCAGAAACATACAAATTCTATGACAAATTTGAGAAGCACTAGGGTATCCGCATTGGCTACATGTTTCCTCACGTTGTTGAAGTTCAGGCTTTAGTAGGAATGACACCAGGCAAAGAAAATACCGATCCCAGGTACTAAGCTGAAATTCGTGCAGACCAAGTAAGTGGACCCGTTTGAAGGAATGGATGGTGGACTTAGTAGCTCGCTGAAGTTTAACCCTGTGGCTATTGTATATCTCGGTTGGGTATGAGCCGTGCCCATGGCCGGACCTGCTTTAACGTGACTCACGAGAGAGAGGGGAGGATGGTGGGAGGCTGCATAGCCTAAGGAATGTAGCCACATAAAGGGAATATATCAAGGAAGATAATGCAGGAGAAGTCATCGGAAGAGAAATGGGGCTGCCCAGAAAATGGAACCACAAAAAATTGAAGTATCTTCAAGCCCAAAATGTTAAAAGAATTTTAGTGGGGTTGGAGTATATGTAATATTGCCTGAAAAGTTGGCAGGGATAAGCAGCGGCAGATGCAGGATTCAAATTGCGAGAGACCAAATCATATATATATTCATAAATTAACAACAAAATCTCTTTTTCATATATTAATAACAAAATTTTGAGGGGACCTTTCTTCATAGTTTTTACAAAACAAAACCTAAAAATATAGTAGAAAAATTAGGATAATTGGGGTGGTGTCGGGCCCGGGCCCCCGCTTGCACCCCCTTAGGCCCACCCCTAGGGACAGGCATGAGGGTGGGAAAGTTCAGTGCAGATGGTGACCAAATAATGTTAAAAAGGGTTGGAGTTAGGAAACTTCCTCACAACACTCTAATTTCCCACACACTCTTCTCAGCCCGTTGAGCACCCATTTGAGAAGAGGGATTTCAATTTGTTGATGGCTTCAATGAATGGTCGCTAATGCAAGAGTCTTCAACTCGTTAGAAAGAGTGAAAACCAGGATTTTCCTTCACTCTATGTATCTGATTCTATAGTTTGGAGTCAATATACAATAGCTTTGTGTTATGAATAGGGAATTTAGGTTGGATTTTATGGGCCAAAATGCCAAATCTATACAGGATCAAAGAGAGAAAAAAATGGCGGTCTAAATAACTTTCTGAATTTGAAACCATGTTTCTCAAAGGATGTGCAAGGGAAATGATAGTTATTTTTGCCTCCTCTTTGAATGTGTTTGATCACTCCACCTGTGGTTATCCTATTCGGAATTGGGTTACAAGAGTGTTATTCCTATTCAATTTATGGCTTGGAACTAACTTGCTTTTCTTTTTTTGGTTATAGTTTAGGTCAATGAAAGAAACAAGTGCAATTGATATCACTTCTGAATCTGTGTTGCAAGATAATTTGGAAGGATGTGCAACTTTGTGGCACGGGAAGATAAAAAGAACTATGCAAATGTAGGTCTCACGAGAGAGTATGTCAATTGTCAACTTCACTTGAGGTTGCTAAACGTGACTTATTAGCATCTTAATTAGTAATTTAGAGTTAGAAATGTATTGGTTTGGTTATTCTTTTTTCTTAAATTCATTTACTGGAATTGGTTAGATGGCTCCTAATTACACACTAATTGGGGACCAAAATATTTTGGAGTAATAGTTTGTTTGAGAGAGAGAAAAGTGGGGCATGCTACTCCATGTATACTGTGTTTAAAATGCCACTAGCACGGTCAATTTCTAGAACACAGCCACAACACTAACGTGAAGCCATTGAGCAACAAAAACAAAAGTCATTGAGGCAAAACGGGTAGTTCATCAAGTTGAGTTCAAACAACTTCAACGCGCCGTGCCTTTAGGCACACAGGCATTTCCCTATATATTCATAAATTAACAACAAAATATCGTTTTCATATATTAATAACACAATTTTTGAGGGGGCCTTTCTTCATAGTTTTTACAAAACAAAACCTAAAAATATAGTAGAAAAATTAGGACAATTGGGGTGGTGCAGGGCCCGGGCCCAGGCCCCTGCTTGCACCCCCTTAGGTCTGCCCCTAGGGACAGGCATGAGGGCAGGAAAGTTCAGTGCAGATGGTGACCAGATACTGTTAGAAAGGGTTGAAGTTAGGAAACTTCCTCACGACACTCTAATTTCCCACACACTCTTCTCAGCCCATTGAGCACCCATTTGAGAAGAGGAATGTCAATTTGTTGATGGCTTCGATGAATGGTCACTAATGCAAGAGTCTTCAACTCGTTAGAGTAGTGAAAACCAGGATTTTCCTTCACTCGCATGCATTTAGCTTGTGAAAGAAACATAAATGGACTAGAAATTTTGAATCTGCAACACAGCACAATAAAGGAACGTAGTGCTCATGAAATTTCAATTGAGTGCATTACTGTACCAATGTGCTTGATGATGATTCCTTGTCCGTCATCTATATAGTATTCTATATGGTGTACAACTAGATCTACTACTTCCCAGTACTTTTCTGCCACGACATCAGCACTTAGAAGTAATTCTCAGGTTGCACGTAATGGTTCCCTATGAAATAAGACTTCAAAGGTCTGATTGGGATTCTGCGAAACTTTTTGATCTCATTACTTGCCTTTTTGCTACATAACTATCCTTTAAACCCTAACCAAGGCAGTATAAAGGTATTTTTCACTAAAACTAAGACAAAGATTTGAATTTCTGTGTTCTTGTGACCTGATGAGAAATCAAGATTAGAAAGTGTATACACATGTTCGTTGGGCAATTACTGCATGGTTCACTGCTTAAATCTTGAAGAATTCACAGGGGCTTTGAGCCTTATATAATCAAAGGGGATTGGGCATCGTTTTGGAAGTCATACTTAGAAGTCGACAAGTAAATCCAGTATCTATTCCAAGTTTTACCGTGGATTAAGTCAACATTCCCTGTTATGAGCAATTTAATTAGGGAAATGCCTTCACCAACTGATCACGTGCAACAAACGTGAACAATAACTAGAAATGAAAAATAATTACCCAAAACTATAACCAAGGATAAAAAATAAAAAAAAGGAATATAAACTAAATGACCTGAAAACCTTTGCCTCTAGTAATTCCAGTGACATCAACATACTGGCCGGGAACAAAATGGCGGACATCAATGGAAAAACCAACAGGAAGAAGAGCGTCCTCTGTCACTGGGAATTCCCTCAATTTCCTCTTCATTGGAACACCCTGAGCTCTAAAATGACCCACTTCTGGTTTGGTCAAATGCTTTTCTTTCTTGTGTCCACAACCAATCTACATAGAACACAGCATCAAACCATACAAAACGTGAATAAACAGAAACCAATACTTAACAAAATCGGATGATTTAATCAATTGAGGCAAGTGAGATGACCTGGAGGGAAACGATTCCTTCTTTTTCAGGGGTCTTGACCTGAGAAACGATGTTATCGTCAACCCAAAGAACAGTTATGGGAACCCTAGCTCCCCATTTATCCCAAAGAGCTGTCATTCCACACTTGACTGCTATGACTCCGGTTCTCTTCGACTTGGGGGTCATCACTCCTGGTTTAGGTTCGATGATTCGAGGCTGTGCTTCGTTGGGGTAGGATTCATCGATTGAAGATAAAGAAGCAGTGGTGAAATTTTTTTTGAAGTGGGAAATGGGTGAAGGTATTGGTGGAGTGAGAGAGAGGAGTCGCAAGCGAGAAATGAGGCCTCTCGATGCCGCCAACATTACAAATACTCCCACCTGAACAAATTAACCACTCACTCCAATTAAATTCAAGGTGATGATAACAGAAGAAGGAGATCTAATTCGCAACCTGCAATGGGATAGTAGAGGAGTTCATCCATCAAATGATTGAGCAGAAAGGGTTTTGATCTTCGCCCATACCAGAACGAGAGAGGAGTGCTTTTGATTTGTGTAGGGTTTTAGCCGAGGGAAACGTTCACGTAAACTACAGTCCACTGCTTTACGCTGGACATCAATCCTTTATTTGACGCGTGGCAATTTTACAAATTGCTTGTTCGAGCTAGTATTACATTTTTTAGATATTTACAGTATGATCAGAATAAATTTATAAGCGCGTTTGGGAGATGTGTAGTGTTTGTGAACAATCATCGAAACATATTTTGATGGGATTTTTTTACAGAAATTCTATGCGCAAGGAAGCTTACACCAAATGGTAGACAGAATGTGAGTAATTTGCAATTCAAGTAGAGTTTTGCAAACACATTTTTAGAAAAACCCTCACATTGTATGTGATTCGGCATAAGCTTTTTTGCACTAGCATTTGGAATTAATAAACCCTTCAACTACAAGTACAAAAATGATATGCACAAAGAAATTTACACTGAACCATATACAATGTGAGTGCTTTTTCTAAAAACGTGTTTGCACGGTGGAAACCCTACTCCATTAGTTACTTCCACAATGGAAATAATCAGGGATAGCAACAGGGCGAGTCAGACTCGAATTTATTTACTCCTTATCCGCCACGTTCGGAAGGTCCTTTCGGGAGTAGAGTCGGATCAAAGAAAATCCGAGTCTTTAGGTCGAAAAAATAATTGGGTCTCTATTTTATTTTCTTAAAAAAGGAGCATGAAAACAAATATCACCCCACCCCATTTGTTTATCGGATCGGCAATACCCGCTTAAAACGGGACAGAGACGGAGCGGAGGTAATTGCCATCATTGCGAGTGTTAGAAGCTCCATTAAACGTTAACCTTTTCCTTTACAAATGCCTTTTCTTTTTTTATCATCTAAGAGCGACTTCAGCCTTCACTTAAACCCAAACCCAAACTCAAATTCAAAATTTGAGTAAAAATCGCAAAAAACTATTCTCTAGTCATTTACCCGTTTTCATACCAAATCAAGGGAGAACCAAAACCAAACTTAGATTTCTTACAATTATATTCTATTTTGGTGGCGATGGTTGGTTGATGACGGTGGTTGCAGTGCTTTATGGTGGTGGTCAGTTGTTTCTGGTTGATGTCAGTGGTCAAAAAAGGTGGACAAGTTTTGACGAAGTCGTATCGAAGGTGTTTGAAAGGTATTTGGTTGACTCATTGCGGTGCGGTGGTTACTAGTTATCTACAGGTATTGTTGATGGAGTCACAAATCAATGATGGTAGAC
The DNA here is from genome assembly GCA_022606695.1 of Vaccinium macrocarpon. Classification (NCBI taxonomy): domain Eukaryota; kingdom Viridiplantae; phylum Streptophyta; class Magnoliopsida; order Ericales; family Ericaceae; genus Vaccinium; species Vaccinium macrocarpon. The sequence goes on along the minus strand of CM040175.1, from coordinate 134,241 downwards.
GGTGGTGGTTAGTAGCAGTACTAGCGATGATGTTTAAGGATTGCAAAAGAGAGAGTGGCTTGGTTAGCGATAGAGGATGGAAGGGTCAGTGATGCTTTAACAAAGATCTTGGGGATGTCGATTCTATCCAGCCTTTTTGATCTGCTTTTGTCACCGATCATATTTTAGTGGAAAATTTTCGAGAATTGGATTGGATTTGGGAACACTAATTTTAAGAGCAATGTTACAAGCACTAAATAGTTTCAAACTAGTAGACTAAACATACCAAGTGGTGGCTAAATCATGCGGTAGAGCTCTTGGATGCCCCACACCACATCCCGAGATCGAGTTTAATTTCTCCCTCCCCATGTAAGAGATTAAGAAACGAATGACAAAAAAAAGACTAAACGTGGACACGACAACACCATATTCATGCACGTTGCGACACATGAATAGACTTATCCATTAAAAAACTGCCACATCCCCATTTCGTACATTTGTTTGTAACTTCTTAAATGCTAATCAAAATTTTTCCTAACTTTAAAATATATGAAAAATAAGATATTGCATTTCTCAATCTCCATTTGAGTTCAGATAAGTTTCAAACTTAACTTTTTATATTCTACCGTACTCTCACTCGACGAACATCATAAAATAATCTAATATATTTTAATTTAAGATTTATAAAGGTTAATTTCAAATAATTCCATATAAGCATATGAATTTTTTTTTAAAATGTTTTCATAAATAAGTTATAAGTACATGTATGCTTTAGTTATTTAATAAAAATAAAATAAATCCACAAATGATGTTGTATTTGTCTTGAAATAATCGACTGGTATATTATAGGATGTGAGAATATAGAGATATATTAATAGTTTTTATTTTGATGAAATTCATGATTTCACAAGATCTTTTAAGAAAATCAGAAGATGAATTTGAAGAACTGTAAAAGAGAGTAAAACCTATCAATGGTGCTTTCTCATTTTCTATTCGATGATCTTCCCAAATGAGCCAGAGAGGCTTATATACATGGTTACAACTCAGACTTCACAGAGTTACAACAAACGTCAAGACTCTTAACAGAAACCTTCCAAAATTAGAACCCAGACTTAACGGAGATACAAACGAATACTACTGAAAAATCTAACAGAAACCGAACTAACAAAACTAACAACTACCAACAACAAGACCCAAAATATCTTTTTAATGACCTCCTTTCACAGCCCCTCTCAAACTGAGGGGGGTGTCAATCACCCGAAGTTCGGTCTTCAAAAACAGAAATCTATCCACAGATAATGCTTTGGTAAAAATATCAGCTGTCTGACCCAAGGTTCCAATATGTTGAACAGAAAGCAACTTGGCTTGAACCTTTTCCCTTATAAAGTGGTAATCGACTTCGACATGCTTCGTACGAGCATGGAAAACAGGATTAAACGCCAACGCAATCGCAAATTGATTGTCACACCAGATTGTGGATGGTAAAGAGGGAGAAATATTCAAATCACGAAGTAATTGATGTAACATCAGCTGCAGTTTGAGCAAGTGCTCTGTACTCAGCTTCTGTGGAGGAACGTGAGACAGTTGGCTGTTTCTTTGCACACCAAGATACAAGATTAAAACCCAGATACACACAAAAACCTGTTGTTGATCTCCTATCTATCTGATCACCTGCCCAGTCAGCGTCTGTGTATGCGGATAAAGTGAGAGAACCAGGAACAAAAGACGTCTTTGATGTAAAAGTGCCTTTGAGATACCTAAGAATCCTTTTGACAGCAACAAAATGGCTCTGTCTAGGATCATGCATGTGCTGACATGCAAGATTAACGGCATAAGCTAGCTCTGGTCTTGTTAAAGTGAGGTATTGAAGAGAACCAACAATGGTTCTATACCAATGAGGATCTGGCAGTGGAAGATCAGGGGTAATACTTGAAGGTTTGACTGATGAAGGTGTTGGACTGGGTGTGCACTCATTCATACTAGCTTTGATCAATAAGTCTTGAGCATACTTGGTTTGACATAGTAAAAGAGAGTGATCATGATGAAACACTTCAATGCCAATAAAATAACTAAGCCTACCCAGATCTTTCATGACAAATCGCTTACTCAAAACAAAAATCAGTTCTTCAATATACGCATTATCAGCCCCAGTAATAATTATGTCATCAACATAGACAAGTATCAAAATAAGAGTATGATCAGAAGAAGAGATAAACAAAGAAGGGTCTGCCTTGCTAGAATGAAACCCTTGAGTAATAAGAAAAGTGGAGAACATGGAAAACCATGCTCTTGGGGCTTGTTGGAGTCCATACAGTGCTTTATTGAGTTTGCACACATGATGAGGATAAGAAGAGTGCTTATAACCTAGAGGTTGTCTCATGTAGACCTCTTCATCAATTATACCATGTAGAAATGCATTTGACACATCAAGTTGCTCAATAGGCCAATGATTATTGACTGCAAGAGTAAGCACCACCCGGAGAGTAGGTTGCTTGATGACTGGACTGAAGGTTTCAGAAAAATCCACACCCTCATATTACTGATTACCATTAGCTACAAGCCTTGCTTTATACCTAGCTACATTGCCATCCGAATTTCTTTTGATCTTGTATATCCATTGACATCCAATGATATTAGCATTAGGAGGTGGAGAAACTAATGTCCAGGTATGTTGATTAATAAGAGCAGCATACTCCTCACTCATTGCTTGTTTCCACACATCATGCTTGATGGCCTCAGAAAAGTAAATAGGTTCCACCTCAATAGATGGAGTGGATGAAGGCACAACAGTCAAGCTGAACTGAGTTTTAGGTTTAGTAATGCCACTTTTAGATCTAGTTACCATCTTATGAACATTGTGTGAGAGGTTAGAAAGAGAGGAAGATGGTATATTGGAAGATGGTTGAGTAGATGGGGAAATCTCTAATGATGGCACAATAGATGTTGGGACAGGAGAAGTAGAAATAACAGGTGTAGCAGAAATTGGAGAAGTAGAAGAATTGAAAATTGTAGCTGTAGAAGGACAAATAGGACTGGAAGAACTTATAGGTGAAATAGAAGATGTATGGAAAGAAGAAGAAGATATAGAGTTACCTAGAGTAGAATCAGAACAAGGAACAGTCACAGAAACAGAAATATCACTAAAATCTGTAAGTGGAACAGAGAAATGGATAGGTGAAGAGACAGAATTATCAGAAGAAGAGAAAGAAATAAGTGAAGTATAAGGAAAATCAGACTCTAGAAATCTAACATGTCTGGAAATATAAACCTTGGATGCAACAGGATCAAAACATTTGTAACCCTTGGTAGCAGGACAATAACCAAGAAAAACACAGTGAGAAGATTTAGGCTCCAATTTGTGTTGAGCATAAGGTTTTAATCATGGAAAACAACTACAACCAAATGGCTTAAGAGCATAATAATCAGGTGACACACCAAACAAGAGTCTGTAAGGAATTTGGAAATTTAAAGTTGTGTGAGGCAATCGATTGGCTAAATATACAGCTGTAGTGAGAGCCTCAAGCCAAAAAGTAGTAGGTAAAGAAGATTGTAACAAAAGAGCAATGGTGGTTTCAATGAGATGACGATGTTTTCTTTCAACCACTCCATTTTGTTCAGGAGTGTATGGACAAGTGGTTTGATGAACAACACCATGATTAAGAAATAGCTTAAGAAGAAAGTGATTCACGAATTCCCCACCATTATCACTCCTAACTTTTTGCACAGATTTATGAAATTGAGTCAACTCATAGGATTTAAACTGCGCAATTGTGTGCTTCACTTCAGATTTATAGTGAAGTGGAAATAACCAAGTGTATCTTGTGAAATCATCAATGATAAGTAAGTAATACCTAAACCCTTTGTGAGAAGGGATAGGTGAAGGCCCCCACACATCCATATGGACCAATTCAAAAGGGGAAGTTGAATGAGAGGAAGACAAAGGAAAAGATAATTTGTGACTCTTAGCTTTCAGACATGCGATGCAATGTTCAGCACTAGAAGATGAAACAGGTAAATGAAACTGTTTTATTAATGACTGAAACAAAGGTTGGCTTGGATGACCAAGCTTATTGTGCCAAAGAACTGATGAGTCAGAAGTGCTTACTAAAGCTGTGAGAGAAGAACCAGCACCTTCTTTAGAGAAGTTCAGAAGAGGATAGAGTCCTTTGGTGCAAGGTCCCTTGTACAGGATTTGATGAAAAGTCTTGTCCTGAATGACAAGACCATGAGAATCAAAGATAAGAACACAATTATTATCCTTGGAAAATTGTTGAACTGAAATGAGATTATGTGTAATTGCAGGAGTGTGTAAGATGTGTGATAATCTAAAAGAGGCATTAGGTGTAGGTAATAAACCTGATCCAGTATGAGTAACTTGAAGTTTTGAACATTCCCCACTTGAACACCTTCATGCATTTGAATAGGCTGTGGTTGAGAGATGTGTTGCAGATTATTGGTGATGTGAGATGTAGCACCACTATCAAAATACCAAGGACTTCCTTGATTTTGATTTGCTAGAATGTTATTTCCCAGGCTTTGATACTCAGAATGCATAACAGGAAAACCATTACCCCCATACACATTGGATGAAGAGCCAAACACACCAGCTGGGAAATTCATATTTTCATTAAACCTTGTGAAATGAGCTTGAGCAAAACCCTGATTACCAAACTGTCCAAAACCAAACTGAGGTGCTTGAAAATTGTTGCCTTGAGGATTAGTAAATGGTAGTCCTGAATTTGGTGCACTATGTCCTTGTGGAGGATATAAACCAGGTTGCATAGTATTAGTAGAGAAACTTCTCCACTGAGATGGAGAAACAGAGATGGATTCTAAGAAAAAGAAGATGGATTCCACTGATTGGACTGATTCCCTGAGGGATTCCACTGATTGGACTGATTCCCTGAGGGATACCACTGATTTCCTGAAGGATTTCCTGATGGATACCATTGATTTGACTGATTTCTTGAAGTATACCACTGATTTCCTGCAGGATATGTTGCACCTAATGGTCTACCAGAAGTAGCTTGACCATGATAGTAACAATATTGAGGTGCATGGTTTGTTTTACCACAGAAAACACAAGGTTCTCTTGGGAATCTTGATCCCCTACCTCTGCCTCTATTAGTGTTCTGATAAGATGGTTGGAAATATTGTTGTTGTTGAGCAGAAGTTTGAGACATTTGTTGTTGTGGTTGTTGAACAAAAGGTATTGAGACACCTGAGTTTTGTGTGTTAGGACCAGTAAAGGCAGAAGATTGACCAGTGGTGTTTATTGAATTATGAGTTGTAACTAAGACAGATGCATGATCAATAGAACTCAAGGTATCTTGTGAGAGTTGAAGATCTTCTCCACTCAACATTGTAACCAACTCCTCAAAGGTGAGTGCAGTGTCACCTCTGGACCTTATACCAGTTCTAAATCCATTATAAACTGGTGGTAGACCATGTAGAGTATGGAAAATCAGATCTTCATCAGATAATGGACCACCAGACGCAGCTAACTTCTGAGCGTAAGGTTTTATGGTATCTATGTAGACTTCCATGGTTGAAGTCTTGGTTAGGCTATACAGTTTGCACCTTAATTCATGGATATGTGTTCGTGACATGGAATTGTACCTATTGTTCAGTGAAAGCCAAACTTCTGAACTATGTTGTAACCCTAATACATAGGGCAAAGTATTCTGAGACAAAGATGCAATCAAACATGCCAATAATTGGGTATCTATAAGCTTCCATAGAGTGAAGTCAGGATTGGTTATCATTTCACCTGTCTCACTTCGAATTTGAGCAGCAGGACAAGTTGTTGTTCCATTGATGTGGCTAAGAAATCCATTTGCATTGAGAACATTTTCAACCTGAGTTTTCCAAAGTAAGAAATTCGAACCTTCAAGCTTGATGTTGACCATTGAATGAAAATTCGAAACCAAGAAGGCCAACGAAGATGGAATTGTAACCGATGTTGTTGTTGAAGTCGTCATTTGATGTCGTTTATCACAAACTAGTTGAAGAACTTCGAGAGAACTAGAATTGAAAATTACAAAACCCTAATTACGAACCGCCTCGAACAAGAACAGATCAGAAAAACCTTCTGAACAAGAAAAGAAAGAACGATAACAGGAATCGAGAGACTTTCGTCTTCAATGCTCTGATACCATGATGAAATTCATGATTTCACAAGATCTTTTAAGAAAATCAGAAGATGAATTTGAAGAACTGTAAAAGAGAGTAAAACCTATCAATGGTGCTTTCTCATTTTCTATTCGATGATCTTCCCAAATGAGCCAGAGAGGCTTATATACATGGTTACAACTCAGACTTCACAGAGTTACAACAAACGTCAAGACTCTTAACAGAAACCTTCCAAAATTAGAACCCAAACTTAACGGAGATACAAACGAATACTACTGAAAAATCTAACGGAAACTGAACTAACAAAACTAACAACTACCAACAACAAGACCCAAAATATCTTTTTAATGACCTCCTTTCACATGAAAGATATATTATTGGGCCACTTAGCCAAAAATTCAAAATATTTGACATTATAAAAGGGAATGATAATGAACTTTTGCAATCGAATATAAAAATAAAAAACATTTGACATTTTTAAAAGGAAGGGACAATGAATTTTTGTAATCGAAGATAAAGAAAAAAAAGAGTAAAATGTTACTAATTTTTTCAAAGTTTTAATTTTGTACATAAAATTTAAAAAAGTCACCGTCTACCTCCAACCGACTACCACGCATACTGTACGTATCATTATTGTTTTGTGTATGATTTGCCATAAACTTGGCTGTGTATAGCATTTCTGCAGAAAGAAAGAGAGAGACGCGTGGCCTGCCTTGAGCCACACAACGCAGCGGGGAGTAGTCTTTTGTGGCGATAATCTGCTGTCCCGTTTGTCCTTGGGAAATCGTTCAGACAATGGGGGATTCGGCAGCTCTATCTTCAACAACACTACTACCATCTTCTTCTTCAATTCTTCACTCATCCATATTTCCCAGAACCTGGGCTTCAACATGTCATCAAGATTCAGTTTGGTCATTTCCAGCAATTACGCGGAGGCAGGGCCGCCGTGGAGTCAGAATTTTGAAGGCGGTGGGGGCGACACTGCTGGAGCAGCCAGGAGGGAAGACAGTGATGGTGGAACTAGTTGGGGCATTCAATGAGCTGACTGAGAGAATGAATAATAATACTAACAAAGACCTCTTCACCAGTTCTTCCCACATACTACTCTTCAAGTCCCTCAAGCTCTCTATCCCAATTCTCCAAACACTCCCTCCCTCTCGAGATGGACGCTCTCCTCTCTCCAGGGCCTTATCTCTCGCTCTCCTCCTCGCCGATCTCCAGGTAGGTACCTACTCTCCTCCCTCGATCCCTCTCTTATTTTTTGCTTCTACCTGCTTTACTATTGCTGCCTCTGAAAACCCAGTTTTACCGTTTACTTTTGTTATTCAATTAGAACTATGCAACCCACATCTCTGTACCTGTTTTTATACAACTGAAATAAACTTTAGACTGAGTTTTGTTATTCAATCTATCGAGAGATTTGTGGAGTAGAAAATGTGAAAAAGAACGCAACTTGAGTTGTGGAGAGGGATCCCTTACGTTCTCATTTCCCTCTGCGGATAAATTTTTTGGTGCCAAGCGGTACCACGTGGTGTCTAACTTGGTACTCGTAGCGCCCCATAACAGCTGTCCATCTCCGCAATCAATGGTCTGGTGTGTGCCGGGTACCGCCACATGGTACCCATTTGACATTGAAAAATTTCTCCCCTTCGCATAATGCCTCTACACATTCAAGACCACCCATACTGGGCATCAATTTTCCATTGGTCGACCAGAGTTCTTATGCAGCAGAAGATCGAGGACAGGAAAATATTTGAAAATGTAAATTTTCTGAATCTGGGGACTTGGGAACAAAATTGTTCATAGGGTTGGGCTCGTCACAGTATGATAGAGAATTGGTTATTACTTCTGTCTAATTCTTCTTTGAACGATTTGCTACAGATGGACGCAGAGGTTATTTCAGCTGGTATACTGAGAGAAGTTCTGGATGCAGGTGCTATATCCCTATATGAAGTGAGAAATAGGATAGGTACTGGTACTGCTCATCTGCTACATGAAAGTTACCGTGTGAAGAGCATCCCATCAAAAGTAGATGTCTTGGATGAGGATAGTGCTGCTGCATTAAGGAAGTTCTGCTTGACATACTATGATGTCAGGGCTGTGGTTTTAGACCTTGCTCTCAAGCTTGAGACAATGAGACATTTAGATTACCTCCCAAGGTATCAACGGCAATTGCTATCACTTGAGGTTATGATGATACATGCTCCCTTAGCGCATGCCGTCGGGACCAACTCTTTGTCACTGGAACTGGAAGACCTTTCTTTCCGATACTTGTTCCCTCATTCGTACTTTTATCTTGATACTTGGTTACAAAGCCATCAAACAGGAAGTAAACCCATAGTAGAAATATATCGCGAGCACCTGCTTCAATCCTTGAAGTCTGATCCCTTGCTGGCAGACATGGTGGATGGTATCTCAGTTAGTGGTCGCTATAAAAGTCATTATAGCACTATGAAGAAACTGTTGAAAGATGGCCGCAAGCCGGAAGATGTAAATGATATATTAGGGTTAAGAGTAATTTTGGAGCCAACTTCTGGGGAAAATATGTATGAAGTGGGTGAGAAAGCATGCTATAGGACACGTGATGTTATCCGATCTTTGTGGAAAGAGATGCCTAACAGGTCAAAAGACTATATTGCCCAACCAAAACCAAATGGGTACAGGAGTTTGCATATGGCAGTTGATGTAAGTGACGAGGGAAGGACTAGACCACCGATGGAGATACAAATTCGGACAACAGAGATGGATATGTTGGCAGCTGGTGGAGTGGCATCTCATTCATTGTACAAGGGCGGTCTTTCTGATCCAGAAGAGGCAAGGCCTCCATTGTGTGATCGAAACTGGATTTCAAATCCTAGTTTGTTCAAGATTTATGGACTTTGATGAACTAGAAGTCAATCTAAATTATCAAGTTCCATATGTTAATATCACGAAAATGACATTCAAATTCAACTCACACCCCCTTGTGAGAGGCTGAAAAGAAGAGAGAAAAAAAAAAGAGGTTAAGAGGCTTAGAGTGGTGTGTCAATTTCATATCCCACATGCGGATAAAAAAAAAACTGAAAGTTTTGTATCCCGTATAGAAATGTTTAAGCAAATGTAGGCAAGCACCACATCTCAATTTTTTTTACCGTCTTTTGAACATTGTGGAGACAAAAATTATCAGTCTTTTCCACACCATTGATGAGCTAAAATTTCCTTTTTGTTTTTGCTATTTTACCTTTTGTTCTTTTTGTTTTCCAGGGAGGGGGTTTGGCAGGTCGTAAAGAGTTTATCATGTTATGGGCCTGTAGTTTCTTACCTTTGTATTGCAAACGAAGCCTTTTGCTTGATATTGCATTTTGTACTAGACATTTGACTAAGCTTTCGTTTATCTATCGACCCCCAGGCAAAGCGGCTCAAGGCAATTATGATGGCTGCTGCCGAACTTGCAGCAGTGCGTCTTAAAGATATTCCATCCACAAATAGTAAACTTATTGAAATGGATCGCAGAGATCGGGTATTCTGTCTTCTTGACAAGAATGGAGATGGTAAGATCAGCATTGAAGAACTTACAGAAGTGATGGAGGAGCTTGGTGCCCGAGGGGAAGATGCCCGGGAGATGATGCAACTTCTTGATTCAAATAGCGATGGGTCTTTGAGCTCTGATGAATTTGACATGTTTCAAAAACAGGTAAATGCCTTCGCTTATTATTGTGATTGGCTTGACTATATTGCTTGCATTGCTATTGTTGGTGACCCAGAAACCACGGTTTGTAATAAAACCAGAATCTGCAAGTATATGCTAATCCTGAGGTTCTGTGATAGATGTGGTGGTCTTGGGCTATACTGCCCTTGAGTTTCTGCAACGGAAGAGTGGACCAGTCCTTTCTTTTCCTTCCATGATATGATCATCCTTCTTCTCTTTTGTTTTTTTTTTTTTTTTTTGAAAATTGAATTACAAAAGTTAAGACACTTTTTACACATAAATGGCGTAGTAATGTTAATGACGTTTTTATAAAGTTTATGTGTCGCTTCTACCGTGAAAACTACTTACTGAAAGCCTGGTATCCTATCAAAGTAGTCCTGAATTTTAATTTACTGTTTCGGTGCTTAGAACTTACCTTAATTTGGCCCAAGTAGTGGGCATTATGTGTGTACTTGAAGCTAAATTGTCAGGCCTTGTTCTCCAATAGATTTTAGGTACATAAAATCTTATATTTTATGACACTCCAATCTCAACACATAAAATTTAAAAGTCATTTTATGAGATTTTCGTAAAATCCTCCTAAAATCTATAGGAAAACTACTACATTTTATCAGTTGGGAAAACAACTTCATTTTATCATCTCTCCACAAAATGCTCATTTTATTAGATTTTCATAAAATGTACCTAAAATCTATTGGAGAACAAGGCCTCACTCTCTTCCCATCTATTATTTCCTCCCGCTTATTGTCCTCTCTCATTCCTTCTGCTTTCCAGTTGTAGTCCTCTTGTTTGGCATGATAGTTTCTTCTCGCCCTTTCCTGAATCTGGTTCCGTTTCTTTCTGTGGAAGAATGTGCCATTATGAACTGACATGTGAGCATATCACTCATCTATGTTGGATGTAACTCTTTTTTTTGTGTCAACATCTCCCCAGGTTGTATTTATGCGGAACTTGGAGTTTAGAGATGATCAATACAAGATGGTATTAAATGATAAGCTTCAAATGGGTGATCGTAGTGATTTCATTAACTCATGTAGAGAAGAGCGCGGAGACAGCCTCCCGGTAAGTTATTCATTGTGAAATATCAGAAAAGCTAATTGCAGAACTTACTGTGTGTGTGTGTGGCATGTAATTCAATATAAGCCCAATGTGAATATGCTAGGTGTTGCATGTAATTAAAACAGCTATAAGCCCAATGTAAATATGCTAGGTGTTGCATATAATTCGAGTTTACCATGTAAAACTATGTATTCCGCATGGTGACTGGTACATCAACCATATTTTGTATATTGAATCAAGTAATAGTATTGAAGAAGAAAGGTTTGATCTATATAGAGATTGCATTGATGTTATTGTAGTTCCTTTTGTTGTTTTAGAACGTCCGTACCTTGAATATTTGATTGGACATTGTGAGAGGTTCTGCAATAGTTACAGTAATGCACCATGGTTACCCTCTCGAGTCTTGAATGATATAATCCGAGTCTATTAGGGTTCCATATACTTTTGGTGCGTTTCTAGGAGCAGCTTTATGGTAAAATGCAATATGAGAATTTTGATACTTGCTTATTTTCTCACATCGACAATAGTAATGGCTTTGGATTTGAAGATATTCAGTTGGGTCATATTCTTTTTTTCCCATCATGAGTCCATGAACGTTCCTGTGGATGTGAAGGTTGTAATAGAAAAAGAACCATCGCGATTGTGTCTGAAAGAGGAAACACAGTTCAAGAAATAAAAATACTCTAAAAGCTCCCATGACATGGACCTATATTGGTAGCTTTTCATCCTTTGCCAGCGCTCACCAGGAAATGTTGGGAAGGGAAGAATTGTTTATATATCATTTATTTTCCCGAATAATTAGGACTAACATATCACTATTTTCTATCGGTTCAGTCTCTCTCTGACTCTGGGTTTTAACTGCCTGCACTTTTTGGTTCAGCTCAATTCCTAAGCTCAATTCCTAAGCTCAATTCCAACTTTAGGTCAAGTTGCACTGGATTTGTTGTTTACTTTCTCCACCCATTTTCTTTGTTACTCTTTTGTTTTTCCTACCAATTTCCTTGTTTGCCATGAAACACTAAAACGCCAAGTCACTAACCCTTGGAAGAGTATTCGGATACCAATCTACTTATATCATCTTTTACTGGGGATGATTCAAGTTGAAAGTATAGAAACCTTGGTAAAGTTAAATGGACATCAAATTTCATTTGTATAAGTGCATGGAAACAAACGACAGTGGTATGAATACGCTGTCTTCACAGCAACCCATCCCATGTCTCATTACATCCTACATCAGAAGTACTCGGCGTGCAAAAAAAAATATTACAATGGCACATGTTTTACTTGCACGAAAAAAAAAGAAGCCTCGGCAAAAATTGCCTTCTTTACAATTTTAACCAACGAATTAGAAGAACCTCTATTTTGGATGTGATGTCATATCTATTTTCTGAGATACTGCAATACATCGAGTTTCCTCACAAGCTTGTATGCAATTTCTTGAACATGTCTTCCGGCTTTTGCGTTCAACATTTGATCACTAGGTTCGATTACACAGGTTACGTTGTAGACTCTGCAGCTTAGGATGTGGGGAACGAGAAATGTCTGTAGTTTTAGGTACAAATAGATATACAAGTTGTAACCAAGAATTGAAAGAAGATTTACAGGGACTCCTTATTGTGGATTTAATATAATCATTCTTTACAAAGCTCATATGTTGGTGTTTCCCAGTTTGAGCAATTCCTGATTCTCAAACTTCCATGTTCATCAGCCCTTGATTTGTTGCGACACCTAGCTCATTTGATAACTTGTTGCACAACTGCAGGAACAGGCACATATGTTAGAAATATGCCTTACATGCCTGTGTATATAACGCACATGCCACACACACACACACACACACACACACACACACACACACACACAGAGAGAGAGAGAGAGAGAGAGAGAGAGAGAGAGAGAGAGAGAGAGAGAGAGAGAGAACCTGTCTATAAACAGTAGCATCCCCATATGATTTTCTTAATTCCACTACATACAAGGATGGGCTTATCTCGAACACCTGCAACAGTTACAGACATCCTGATGAATACGCATGTCGCATGGACAACAATTGGGCCTTCAAGTGCAAAGGCACACGGGAGCTAGACTACAAGACCCAAAATACAACAATTTATGTTTATTAAACAGATACACAGATTGTAGTATATTATCGTGCCAAAAAGTGAATAAAACTTGTAGCAGCCCGTTTGAAAGGTAAACTTGCTTACTTCTGTTGCAACTGAAAGGCTACCCGGGCTCTTTTGACCTTTATTCTCTCTCATCACCTTGAGCTGAAAAGATACACGCAAGTGAGCCAATTCTCAGAACTTTTAACAGAATTAAGAATTGTCATGGAATTGTTTTTGAATCTGACTAGAGACTATTGATAATTTACAAGAAAATCCATTAAAAGTTAAGCATTCATTTCTTATAAAGTAATCTGTGTGAAAAGAATGCATGAATATTTGCAGGCCCAGAGCTTTCGGAAGAACTAACCCCTCCATTTTTCTTCTGGACCTGAAATCCCATCTGAGTGACGATGTCCTCAATCCTCTCGAGCAATTTTTTGGGGGAATGGTTGGATGTAAACCTGATCTTCCTTTCTGAAATATCCTAAAACAACTTGAACAAAATTCGCAATCAAATTTCCTGGGGGGGAAGGGAATACGTGAACTTCATTCATTACTAACAAAAACCGCAAGACTGATATAGAATTCCAATATTAGATTCACACCTCTTTCTCAAAGAAGCCAGAGAGATCTAGGCACGAAGACATTCCAATCAGCTGAAACGCGTTGATAAGGGTAGGCAATTCTGCTTTTTGTTCTGCTTCTGTTGGCTACACCATTCATAGAGACTACACAAGGTTACTTCTGGCAGAAAATCTGCAAAACAATACTCCTACGAACAAGGATTAAAAAACAAAGTTCATACCTCCGCCTCGTGCTTTCTCAAGGCTTCATCATCTATACGTACGGTTTCTTCGTCATCATCGGGATTAGCAGGACAATAGTCTTTCTTGAACCAATCATGTGTTTTTATCTCAGCCATTTTTATCCGAGTGGCAGGGTTGGGATCAAGAATCCTCTTTATTAGGTCTTGGGCTCCTGGGGATAGCCATTTGGGCATTTGAGCATCTCCCTTGAATATCTGAAATTCCACTTGACAAGATTAAAAAATTGAAAAGACTGAAATGATCCATCCTGGAATACTAACTGAAGACAGATGAGTTTTGCACCTTCTGGTATAGAACTGCAAGATTTCGATCGTCAAAGGGTAGATAGCCAGTGAGAATAACAAACAAGATGACACCACAAGACCAGGTATCAGAGGTGGCACCATCATACCCCCGATTAGAAAGGATCTCAGGGGCAACGTAGTTGGGACTTCCACAGGTTGTATGCAGTAACCCGTCATCCTGATCAATGTTTTACACACACAGGTAATGAGTCATTTGAGTTGACTAATTGTTAAAACATAATGTGTTGCATAAGAAGAGGAAGACCGTGGACTTCTTTGAGCAGTTACATACCCTAAAATGTTGGGGTAACGCACTGAGGCCAAAGTCCGATATCTTAATGTTTCCTTTTGCATCAACAAGAATGTTCTCTAGCTGCATTATGCATGCACACCAAAAAATGAAACATTTTCAAAGGATTCAACTGATATTTAACTAAATGCGTGTACATATTAGCTTGTTTGATACTTGATTGCGAGGACCAATATTGCTCAAAAAATCATTATTAAACGCAATTAGATAAGGTTCATCAGAAAATGGCTAGGAAAAACTAATGGTAAGCATCTAGAATAAATAACCTTGAGATCACGGTGGTAAACGCCTTTGTTGTGACAGTAGCTAACTCCGTCAATTAACTGTTGGAAGACCTTCCTTGCTTGAGCCTCTGAGAGTTTGCCTTTTGAGGCCTATAAAACAGAAGAGCTAGCAGGCGTTACACCAATGAATCACAGATGAAAACTTACAATTATTGGAATAAGACGAAGAAGAAGAGCATACAATTCTGTCAAACAATTCACCACCAGTCACGTATTCTAGGACCATGTAGATCTTGGTTTTGCTTGCTAGGACCTGAATAATATATGCATAAGCATGAAAATAAATATAGAATTAAAAAAAAAAAAAACCTTAGATACATGAAGGAGGCCTCAGATATTACATATCACAAAGATTTTTAGCAGTAATTGAAAGTGGAGGATTATAATGAAGAGACTCACTGTACAAGATATTTTGGTCTAGTAGTAATCGGCAAGTGCGTTAAACTTATTACATGGAGAAGTAGTCAATAGTTAATCAATGGAATTATTACCTCTAGGTCTAGAAAAAAGATGCCTAGTTACTGCTAAGGTAAGTCAATTTTTTTTAATTACAACTAAGGTAAGTCACTCTTTTTTAGTGTTTAGATTTATAGTGCATTTTCCTATTATAGAGTTTTAGTGGTTTAGACACTTTCATAGAGTACCTTAGGATTTTAGGTATTTTCATAGGGTACCCTAGTCATAGAAGTACCCTAGAGTTTAGGTTTAGGGTGTACTTTTCTATTATAGGGTTTTAGTGGTTTAGGCACTTTCATAGACTACCCTATGATTTTAGGCACTTTCATAAGGTACCCTATGTACTCTAATCATAGGGTACCTAAGAGTTTAGGTTTAGTGTGCACCTTCTTATTATATGGTTTTAATGATTTAGGTACTTTCATGGGATATTGTTTTAACTTGATAGGAATTTTTCAAAGTTTGGCTTGACCTGATGGTAATTATAGGATTCAAGGGTGATCTGCCGGTAAATATCTCTTAATCAATTAGGGGATGAATTTGAGGTATGAAGTGGAGTACTCGATTGCATTGCATATACGTGGGGCTGACTAGGAAGGAGTTGATTAATCAAAGTGTAGGTGTCAACCTTATCCTACCTAATTGTTCTGTCATGTTCTGAATGTGCATGTAAAATATGGAGGCAAATGTTAAGGTTCCGTCATGTTCAGAATGATACACATTCACTTGAGAATTATTCTTCGTTTCAATCAGAATTGCAGCCCCACTCGGGGTCCACCTCAGATGACCTCCCGCATTCGTTTTCACTATGTATCAAATATTGTTTTCTTTATATTTCACAAATTTAAAAAGATTTTTTTTCACGGCTTTTCCTATCAATGAGACCGTCCGACGAGATATATTATGTTTCTTTCTGATTGTCGTATTATTTGGAAGTATAAAAAGACATCTACATTTGACCAGAATTAACCTCGTGCGTGCCAGTGAGGGAAGAGACCGACTAGACCACCACCATTAATAGAGGCAGAAACCAGTTGAAAATCGAGTTTCAGAGAGTTCATGTTTGAATCGAGTCCAAATATTTGAGCTCAATTAGTAGTATTTAAGAGTCTCTATATATGAAAGAGTTGATCACAAGTAAGGGTTTACATAAAGGAGCCAATCGAAGCTACGACTATGTCAATCTTGACGAGCGCAAAGTGGTGTTGTATTCGAACATGGGTCACGAAAATACAGCTCAGTTGGTATGCAACCGTAACCAAAAACGTTGGATTTGGAGTGACATTTGGAATACTACTCTCTCTCCTTGGAAAAAAAAATAAACAATGAACAATTCGCCGCCATTATGGGATGGCTGGGTGGGCGGGTACTTAGACATTAAACAAAGATACACAGAGAGAGAGAGAGAGAGAGAGAGAGAGATGAATGTGCAGCTACATCATCTGCCATGCATGTGCAGCTACATCCCCTATTCCCAGAATCCCAGTCCTCAAAATTATTAAGGGAACGGGTGTTTCTTTTTGACTCCCAATCCCCAAATACGCTGCTCCGAAAACATGTTACTAGTACTAGATTCTTATTTACATCAACGTTAATATAACCCATTTAGTTCCTAATAATTGGGGTATAGACGGGGGATGGATAGGAGACAGACCTAACCTTTGGCAATAAATGCACAAAGTAGCTGCTCCAAGAATACTACTGAAACAGATGAATTTGAGACAGACCTAACCTTTGGCAATAAATGCACAAAGTGGTTGCTTACAGAATACCACTGAAACAGTGGTCCCCCTATACCGTCGAATTTGCAACGGAATCATGCCTTCAAATCAAAGCCAAAAGACATCAGAGAGGGCAAACTTAAGAATCATTTTGGTTTATGTGCACATTACCAAACTTCTTTCATTCAACATCCAGAGCATTGGCGGTGCACAATAACTCGATTTCTATTTCAATCCCACAAATCAGCTTACATCCCAACTAAACTACGACTACTATACTAAAAGATCGAACACCAACAAAATACTCTTCTTTTTATTTATTGTTATTTCACATTTCTACCGAGGCCAGTTAAATTGAAACGCACCTCGTGTCATCCGAAATTAATATTCTTACTATTTATTTATTTATTTATTTATTTTGGGAGGGCAACATAAGAGAGCAAAGTAAACTTAGATAAAATCGAACGCTAAATTACAACGTACCTCGTGTAATCTGACAACGTTTGGATGTTTGAGGAGCTTCAATGTGCCAATCTCCCTCTTTATCTGCAATTTCCAAAGCCATGAAAAAACGAACAAGCCGTCATATATTCCAGAACCTTTATTTATTTATTTATTATTTATTTATTTTTTGGATTGAGAAAGGATGATGATGAACACTTTTTGTACGTTCTACACTCTCCCCTCCCTTTAGAGGGGGTAATAAAATATATAGTAAGTAGTAAAATGTTTTGATATTGTTTGAAAAACCGAACTCGATTTAATTAAAAATGTGGAGAGTATTTGATTAAGAAGGATGATTGCTACATCTGACAAATCTCATCTGCCACTATTTTATTGATACTAATACCACACAACTTGATTCTCCAATTGTAGTACTAAACTAGTCTTTAGGGATCCAAAAACAGTTGATCAATTGGGTTGGAACTGGGATGACGAGACAACTAGATTATGGATATAAATAAAGAAAGAAAATACCCAATTGAGGGCCACACCACACCACACTCCCTGTCCAGTTGGCACCTTGACAAGGAGAGAGGATGAGAGCATCAGAGAGGAGGAGGAAGACGAAGATGGATAAGAATGTAATGGGCAGGAATGTGGCCGGAGTGCTACTAGAGGCGGTAGCCCCTTGCAAGGGAAAAAAAAAAAAAAAAAAAAACCTCTAGTATTACATAGGAAAAAATAATTTGTAAATTTTTTTTCTATAAATTATACAGGTTTGCCCCATGTGTAAGTGA
This sequence comes from Vaccinium macrocarpon, assembly GCA_022606695.1. Taxonomy (NCBI): domain Eukaryota; kingdom Viridiplantae; phylum Streptophyta; class Magnoliopsida; order Ericales; family Ericaceae; genus Vaccinium; species Vaccinium macrocarpon. The sequence goes on along the minus strand of CM040175.1, from coordinate 116,155 downwards.
AATTCTTGGCTCCGTCTTGGAAAAGTAGTACAGTACAATTCCAGCACAAATAGCAACCAATCTCTCTCTCGTAATTAAAAAATTGTCAAAGAGAAATATTGATGAACGAGGAGCTCAGATGAAGAATTCATAACAAAAGTGTAATACTAGAAATTAAAGAATGAAAACAAAAAGAGAAGGAAGGAATTGGGACCTGATCGGTGATGTTGAGGTGAATGATAGTGGTCTTGTCCAAGATTTTGAGAGCAAAAGAGTGGCCAGAATCAATGTTCTTGGCGTACTTCACTTTTCCGAAATTGCCTTCCCCAAGGGTCCTACCGATCTCATACTTCCCCAATCGCATTCCCCCGCCGGCCTCCTTAATCCTAGGATCAGGACTAATATTCTTCTTCTGCTTCTTCTTGGACGTTTTTTCAATCTCCTCCCCACAACAACCTACCATCCAAATACGAGTATTGTTATTATATTAACACCGGCCAATCTCCCTCCCTCTCTCTCTCTCTCTCTCTCTCCCCTCTGTTTGTATGTATTAGGTATGTATACAAGACTCCTTATCTAATCCTTGGATTAAAACTAGTCTTCTGTTTTACCAATAACTAACGATGGAGATGGGGTTTTAATTGGTCTCCCTCTCTCTCTCTCTCTCCCCGGTGAAATCAATTTCAGAGAGGAAGAGGAAGAGAAATAGGAAGACAAAGAAAAGAAGAGGAGGAGGAGGCAGATTTTATGACGCGGATGGAATATAAATGGACCAACGGGGTGGGTATCTAATCTTGTGAGGACACCCCCGCATGTACGTGAGTTTGTCTATTTATATCAACTTTACCCCCGCAATCCGCATCGGCCAACTCCGTCTCGTCTTTCCTGGGTCATTGCCACCTATTTTGGTCTACACATTATCGTAAATGTTAGGATTTATTACAAATCACCTCCTTAAACTATCACTCTTTTTCACTTTATCCCCTTTATCTTAAATAAACCCACAACTTCCCCCCTTAAATATATCATTCAGTATCACGTAGCCCCTTTTCTACGTACTCTATCATCCATATTTGAACACTGAATTCTAATATGTCATGCACATTTGTATACTTTATGACACAAATCCCCCTTTTTTCCCTACCGCTATCATTTTTATGACTTGTATTTAAATTATTAATAAATGTTAGGATCATCAAAATTGGAGTCGTAGAGGGTCCCACAAAACAAGTAAATAACGGAAAAAGCAGGTTCATTGAATTAGATATTAAATGATATATTTTTTTTAAAAAAAAAAGTAAAGAGAAATTTATAAACGTGTATTGAGAATAAGCGAACAAACTAATATAAATCAATATCTCATTTAAAAAAGCTATATTTTAGTCATAAGTCACTCATATATGCATGCTATATCGGAGTCTAAAGCTCAAATCTGGACTGAAGAGTAACATAAGGGGCTAAGTGATACTAAATGATAGATTAAGAGGGGAATGTGTAGAATTTTTTACCTGAAGAGGATAAAGTGAAAAGGGGTGATTAATTGTTTAAGTGGATAATATGTAATTAACCATAATCATTACACACATGTGAAATTATTATTATTTACTTTGCCCATGTCATGAAACCCTGTTGCCTCGGTCCATCCTTTGGTTATCTCCATAGGACTATAAGGTTAAATTATACACAAGTGTACGCAATAGAAGTCATATAGCGGTTCTAACCACAAGTCATTATTATTTACGTTAAATACCGCATAATATTATTTTGAGAAGCAATCCTTACACTTAAGATATAAATATCTTCTGATCATGTAGGGCTTGAGACTCTTGATTTGAGGGAGATCATAGTCTATGTATTAGATGCTAGATCATAGTGTTTGTTAGATTATTCTTACAATTTTTTTTTTCTTTTTCTCATCATTATTAGTTCGTAGAAATATCATTATCCACTCATATTTTCCTTTCAAAACACACATTTTGTAACGAATCATATAACATTCACTTTGTACCATGTCTCTTTCCTATTATATCCGCTCGTATTCTTTAATAACTTTTCTACTGGTAAACCGGTCCATAGAGGATTAGTTGAAGACAATTAATTATCGAAAAACAATTATAAAAAATGTTTCTTATGTTTGGGAGGAATCACATTATTAAATGACATAAAAATGTTGAGATCGATGGTGTTTATCCTACATTTTTTAGTATTGGGTTTGCTTACACGGAACATCAAGACGGCCAAGTTGGCAATTCCCGCGTCTGACTTGGAATTCCTGCTGTAAACATTGAAGGGTGTTGCTAATCTCACCTTGCACGTATCTCACCCTTGTAAGTATCAACTTTGCCAATTAAAACACCAAAAAAGGGTTTGGCCTAGTGGCAAAGGCTCAAGGACTAGAATTAGTTAATATATATATATATATATATATATATATATATATATATATATATATATATATATATATATATATATATATATATATATATATATTTTAAGGTTAGTCCATATGCAACTTTTTATTCATGTATTAATTGGACTCTCCAACTCCGTGAATGGGTAATGAAATTTGGCCTACAAAATTAGTCAAACATACTAATACATTTGTAAGCTAGTCCGGACGCCTAAGTTTTCAAACTCTACCGATATTAATTTGGACATTTCACTTATTAGTATATTCAACGTTTTCTAGTAGTTTATAGGGCGGAGTACTTGGTTTGGCAAAACCCGGTCACTAAGCCTATGGGGGGCGGGTGTAAATGGAGACCTTCCGTTCGCAATAACTTGTGGTCAAGTTACTAAGCCACCTCATTCATACTTTTCAAACTCAACGTGGCACAAAGAGTCAAATTCTTTATTACGTAAGTACTACAGTAGTTTATTAGTTCTGTACTAGGAGTATGTATTAGATAATTACTAGTACTACTGTATGAGATTAGAAAATTAGTACATGAGATTCGGGCTAATATACTTATTAATATAATACTAGTCCATGTTAACGACTTTTTGACATTTCTTCATGATCTGCAAACCATGCTAATAAACCATTTCAACGTGCATCGGATGATCGCTTACGGTCTGGATAGAAAAATAAAAATAAAAATTCCAGAAATCTATCGGGTTTGAATTTTAGTTTTCTACTAGCTAGAAGGAGTACCGAGTTTCCTAGATATAGCTTCTCCCCCGCCAAGTGCTCTGGGCTTGTTTTGAAGATAAAGAAAGAAAGAAAAAATATATACATACCACATTTCCAGTCTAAGATCCCGGATTTTAAAAAAATTCACACCTCATTGATTCCGATCGAATTTTGACGATACGAACCGTCCAATGTTTTTAAAAGATGTTTTCAAGAGTTTCCGGTGGAAATCATAAAAAAAATACCGAAAAAAACTTGATCCGAGCCGTTTTGTATAGCTATAGCTAATTAATTAGTGGAGTGGGAGGCTGGCCTTTGTATTGTATAGTATAAAATTAATTACGAGAACATGGGATGCCGGGAAGATCATCTGCCCTTTTTTTAGCAATATCGATGTGACTGACAATGATTGATCCTATATACTTATATCCTTTAAAACAAACCTAAACCTTTTTAGCTTACACTCTAACCAATAGTTTGTAGTCTAGCGATTATTTCATAATTTTTCCGAAAGGGAAATCAGGGTTTGAGTCTCGACAGAGGCGTTTGGGTTTAGGGCTATGAATAGCTTTTACACCCCTTCTACACTCACTCACTAATTCCTCTGCTAATTCTATTTATATATATATATATATATATATAGGAACCACTTCCTATCCAAACCACTATTTACGGACCTACCATCCGGACTTCACTTTTTGGATCAAATTTCGATGATCCGAACCGTTAGATGTGTTTAAAACGTGTTTTTAAGGTGCAACGCAAAGATTGGCAAAAAAAAAAACCCGAAAGGGCTTGATCGGAGTAGTTTTTAATAAAAACGCTATATTAGCATTTTTATGAAAACTGCTCTGATCAAGCCCTTCCGGGTTTTTTTTTTGCCAAATATTCACGTTGCACCTTAAAAACACATTTTAAACACATCTAACGGTTCGGATTTTCAAAAAAAAAAAATTGGGAAGGTGGAGGTCCGAATTTTTTAAAATTCAGGAGTTTGGATAGGAAGTTTCATATATATATATATATATATATATATATATATATATATCGAATGGTAGAAGCATATACTACTCTAGTATTTTTTTTCCTTTTTTTTTTGCTTCGCTGTAAGTAATTGGACCGTGAAATAAAACACCGGCCTTATCACGTGAAATTTCTCACAATTCTAGTGGCTTTGTTCGTTTCCCTGTTTAGTTTTAGTTTTAGTTTTAATGACATCATCATTTTTCTTATTTCTCTCTCTATCTCTCTCCACTCATTACACCTGCTGACATCATCAAAACTAAACTAAATTATCTAATCAAACACAGCCAATATCTTTTTGCTTTCCCAATTTTTTAAACAATTGATTTTCTTCACCAGTTGTACAAGACAAGCTATGCACATATATATATATATATATATATATATATATATATATATATATATATATATATATATATGTATATCTCGTGTGACACAATCATATATCATTGCATGATAAATAATTGCAGTCTCTACCCTGGGTAACGTCCATATATAGCCCATCTTATGAGAAGATGATCTAATAATAATCATCCAACTCAACTTCTGTTTAACTTAAGCTCACGGTTGTTCTTCTCCTTAGATCTGTATACAATTTTATTGTCGAGGTTTAACTACAGAGAAGTGTCAGACACAGCTATGCAAAATATACACACACGCACACATCATATTTGTATGTATAAAAAAAACAAGGGGGTCGTTATTTTTGCACTCCCCTTTTTACCATCTACACTTCTCTTTTTTGTGTGCAAAAATGTAAAATTACCAAAAAAGGTCAAGTAATTTGGGACGGAGGGAATACCATTTTTTGGTGAGGTATCGAGTGCCAAGTGGAATAATTAATTAAATAACTTTCTTAAGTTTTTGTTATTTAACAGATATTGAAATTGTCTAGAAAAGAAGGGTCAATTCTGAAGAAAAAGGAAGAAATTCAATAATGCTGGGGTGGTCACACACGTTTCTTAAATGACCGATTAAAACTAAACTCTTGATGCTTACAAGCCAGCTATACTACTACGTCATTATTCAACATCGATCCTCCCATACATAAACCCATGTGGAGTAGTTCCAAAGCAAACAATACATTTTCATCTCATTTCATCTCAATTTGAATACCATATATGCTACCTGATTTGATCGAGTTATACAATATACATCGTGTTGACTTTTAGTAATTAATTCTTTCTCCCGTCTTTTTCGTATACTTTCCAATTTTCACTGTAGTCTTTTTGGAATGTCGCTTCGCATTGTAATGCCTTCTCCTCGAATGTTGTAATCTTTATAATCCGTTTTTAAAGATTAATAAAATTCTTTTTTGTTGTTCAAAAAAAAAAAAAAAAATGGGGTCAAAATTGAAGTGCTGCAAAAATTGTTTGTTAATTTTTGAATATACAGTATGTATCCCATGCTCATGATATGGATATATGGTTCATTTGTGTTTGTGATATTCACACGTTACCCTGCCTAATTATCTCATACTAGCTAGTTTTAAAAGTACTTTACGCAGTACATCGTATAATGTTGTGGTGGAGATAGAAATTTTGTTAATCTAAATCCAGAGGGCCAAAAAAGCATTCAAAGACCAAAAAATCGTCTAGCAGTATATCGTATAGAGCCCAACATTGAACCACCCAAAGTTTGCCGTTTGTGGGAAAAAAAAGGAGAAAAAAAAGCCAGTACATTGGTAATTAAATACTTGGAACAGAAACGGTGTGACATAGGTGAGAGAAATAACATTCGAAAATTAAAAGCTGATGCAAGAAGAAGACGACAGTATGCCAAATTAGGCTTTTCGGGGCATTTAATAAATGCTGTTAAAGATCAATAAAATGCCGTTAATACTATTCCTGACATTTATTTGCAAAATTAGGAAATTCTGTCTACACTGGCGTCGGTAATAAGTGAGATGGATGAAGAAGAAATCGTAGTGTACCCGTGATGACGGTAGCAGATTGATGACGGCAAGATATTGAGCAAGAAGAAATTGATTTGGGGCTTTTCGTTTCTCTCTCTCCCCACTTCCAAAATCAGCTTTTTTGTTTTGGGGATTTTTTTTTGGTTTAAGGACTGGAGTATTGATCTCTGCCTAGACTGGAAGAACAAAAAAAGAAGGGGGAAAAAAACAGAGGGAGGGGAAATAATAGGTGGGAAGGGAAAAACACAGGAGAGAGACGATGTCGTTTCACTAGGGCTAATTTTTTCGCGCATGTTCTTGGTTCTATTGCCGCACATAAGTTTAAAAAAAACGGCATTTTTGTGAGTAATTCCGCTTTTGGGTTCTTTTAACCGGCATTTTACGAAGAATGCACGCATGCAGTTATTTAACAATATTCATAAGTACTGTTTCTAGTACTCCATTGATCCATATTGTCATAGATGGTGACTTATTTTTCATAAACGGATGTTCGGACCAGATTGCACGCACCTCAACTAATTTCGGGACCCAAAAAATAACGATTAGGGATGACAATTTCACAAAAAACCGATGGAGACCCAAACCAAACCGACCTAATTGGTGCGGTTTTTTATATTTTTTCCTACCCATGGAGTGAGTTTGGTTTTTCAAAACATAATACCCAGCGGGTTTGGATTTGGGTTTGGTCTTAGCAAGTATTCGGCCAAACCCAAACCCAAACCGATCCATATAATATTATTTATAGGATATATATATACAGTAAGCTTCCCATCAGGTATACCTGATGGGAAAGATTTCGTATATATATATTATTTTTTATGTACATGTAATTTTTATTTTTCAATTCATAACTTTTAAGAACTTTTTATTTTATCTCCATCCTTGTTCTTTTCAAATCCTTTAAAAATCTCGAGAGTCTCATAGGAACCTCTTAAGAAAATTTTATTATTTAGTTATTTTCTTTGATTATGTTGGAATTTAGATGTTTAATAGAAAAATCATATGGTATATTACCTTTTTATTTTAATATATAATCTTTTTCCTTCATATGTTTATTAATGAAATGAATATTAATGCGGGTTTGGTGTGATTTAGATAAAATCCAAATCCATATGGTTTGGTTATGGTGCACTAAAATTCATACCCATCGAATATCGGTTTGGATTTGAGTATAGATAAATACTTTGGGTTTGAGTATGGTAATCGCAAAATCCAGATCAAACCGATCCATTGTCATCCCTAATAACGATTGGGCTGTTGGAAAAAATAGTCAGCAATCACGAATTCCAAAGAACAATTTCATTGATAATCAAACAGAAATTACATATTACAAGAATGGATTACAAAACGAAAAACAAATCCAGCCGAGTCTTGTGATACCACAGTCTCCTTAACAAAGAGTGGCTGGACTCTTTACCCCCAAACTCTATTACGATTTGGGGGCAGTTATATAGAGAGTTCCTTAGAAAGTTTTTCTCCATCGGTAAGGCACTTTGTTATAGGCAAGAAATCAGTGGATTCACTCAACATGATGGAGAACAATTTCACGAGTCTTGGGAGAGATTCCATGACCTTCTTAGGACTTGTCCTCACCACGAGGTTCCCAAGTGGCAACTTTGTCATTCTTTTTGTGAGGGATTGGGGGAACCTCACCGTCAAATGGTTGATGCTTCTAGTGGTGTGATTTTCCTTTTTAAAGATGGGGATGAAGCATGGACACTGTTTGAAAACCTTAGTGAAAACTCTCAACACCGTGCCTCTGCCTTAAGAAGCTCGAAAGGGGAAACTTCGAGCTCTAAGCCTAGAGGGATTCATGAGGTTCAACACCATAATGACCTCACCCAACAAGTAGCTGCATTGACCCAAACACTTAATCACTTAATAATTTCAGGTCAAAACCCTCTCCCCGTAGGACATTAATCTCCTCCCACTTTTCAAGAGGCATGTGGGATTTGTGCAAGTCCGATGCACTACATTATTGACTGTCCTACTGCCACCCAATATCCTGAGTTTGTGCAAGAGTAAATGAATGCTGCACCAGGGTTCTCCAAGCCAGTCCATTACCCAGTTCCAAATACTTACCATCCTGGCTTGAGAAATCACCCACTCTTTTCTTGGAAGTCAGAAAATCAAAGTACCCCACACAATCAAGGCGGTCCCTCATTCTCACAACAAAGGCTGAACTACCCAAATACTTCCAATCAAGCGGCCTATCAAAGGGCACCACAACCCTACCAACAAGCACCACCTCAAAGCTCTTCAGTACTTGAAGAGGCAATTTTAAAAACCCTCCAAAGATTGGAAAAGACCGATCAAGTGTGCCATTCCAACTCTCAGTCCATATCTTTGTTAGAGGCTCAAATTGGGCAAATAGCCAATGCACTTAACAAGAGAGAGGAGGGTAAGCTACCTAGTTAGCCAATAAATAACCCCAACGGCCAATATCAAGTCAATCAACCGCATGCTCCCAATCAATATTAAAAGCAAGCTCAAGCGGTTATAACTCTTCAGAGTGGCTGAAGTGTAGACAATGTGGTTACAGAGGATAACCCTAAAGATCAAGATGCTCAATCTTCACCCTCTAAGCCCAAAGACAAGGACACGGTCCTTGAGGGGGAGGTGCACTTCTTCACCTACTACTTCTGATGTGGCCCCACCTGGGGTGCCACGTGTCCCTTTTCCAGCGGCCCTTAATGCTCCTTCTCCATATTCCAAGAAGGCCGCTGCAATAGAGGACATGATAGAGACTTTCAAGCAAGTCAAGATCAATCTTCCTCTCATTGAAGCCATACAGAAAATTTCTCCCTATGCTAAATTTCTTAAAGACCTATGCAATAAAAAACGTCAAACCCTAACCAATGTTACAAACAAGGTCCTTCTAGCTGAGGGTGTCTCCTCTATCTTCCACACCTCTATCGCCCCTAAGCTACCTGATCCAGGGATCCCTACCATCTCTTGTGTCATAGGCAATCACCTTATAGAAAGGGCTCTCTTGGATCTTGGGGAAAATTTCAATTTGATGCCCTACTCTGTGTATGAGTAATTTGGGCTAGGGGAGCTAAAACCTACCTCAGTGACTTTACAATTAGTAGACCGATCTGTGAGAGTCCCGAGGGGTGTCATAGAGGATGTGTTGGTCAAGGTTGACCAATTTCTCTTTCCTGCTAATTTCATCATTCTTGACACATAGCCCAACCAAATATCTACCCAATCCACTCCCGTCATACTCAGCTGTCCTTTCTTGGCTATAACCAATGCAAATATTCACATACGGGTAGGGGTAATGGATGTGTATTTTGGTAATATGAATGTAAAGCTCAACATCTATAACTCCTCCAAGCACCCTCCTATGGATGAAAACTGCTTTGCAATCGACATCATCAATGAAGTAGTGAAAGAGACCATTCCTTACATTCTCACCAATGACCCTTTAGAGTATGACATGGGGCAAACCATCGCAGAGGTCAACCTTGTGCTTAATTCTGCACCTCCAACATGGCAGGCCAAGTTTGAGCCGTTGCCGGCCTTGGCACATGAGCCTACGCCACTTTCCGTAGAAGCTCCTCCAAAACTTGAGTTGAAGCCACTCCCAGCCAACCTCAAGTATATTTTCTTAGGACCCAAGGACACTCTTCCTACTATTATTGCGTCTGACCTTACTACCGTGCAAGAGGGTCAACTTGTCGATGTGCTCAAAAGGCACAAAGGTACCTTGGGGTGGTCAGTAGCAGACCTTAAGGGGATCAATCCCTCCATTTGCATGCATCGTATACATTGCGAAGAAAATGCCAAACCATCTCGTGAGATGCAACGGAGGTTAAATCCTAACATGAAAGAGGTGGTAAGGAAAGAAGTGGTGAAACTGTTAGATGCGGGAATCATATACCCCATCTCAGACAGTAAGTGGGTGAGTCCCACTCAAGTGGTGCCAAAGAAGTCTGACATCATTGTGGTGGAGAATGAGAAGGGTGAGCTTGTCCCTACTCGCATGACCACGGGGTGGCGAGTGTGCATAAATTATCGAAAGTTAAATTCCATGATTAGGAAGGATTATTTTCTTCTTCCATTTATTGATCAAATCCTAGAGTAGTTGGCGGACTAGAGTTACTATTATTTCCTTGATGGCTATTCTGGCTATATTTAAGTGCCTGTTGACCCTGAGGACCAAGAAAAGGCCACCTTCAGTTGTCCGTTTGGTACCTTCGCTTATCGGCGGATGCCATTCAATTTGTGTAATGCACCTGCAACCTTTCAATGGTGTATGATGGCTATCTTCTCTGCCATGGTGGAGAAGTTTCTTGAGGTCTTCATGGATGACTTTTCGGTTTTCGGGACATCCTTTGAAAGTTGTCTCCATAATCTAGAAAAGGTGCTTCAACGTTGTATGGAGACCAACTTGGTGTTGAGTTGGGAGAAGAGCCATTTTATGGTTCAAGAAGGGATTGTGCTTGGTCATGTCATGTCTAAGAGGGGATTGAAGTGGACAAAGCTAAAGTTGGCCTTATCTCTAAGCTTCCTCCCCCCTTTTTTGTTAAGCAAATTTGCTCGTTCCTTGGGCATGCGGGGTTTTATTGCCACTTTATCAAAGATTTCAGTAAGATTTCAAAGCCCTTGTGCGACCTCCTTGCCAAGGATACCCCCTTTGTCTTTGATGAGGCGTGCATGCGCGCTTTTATGAAGCTTCGTGATGTGTTATCTTCCGCCCCAATCATGCAATCACTTGTTTGGTCTCTTCCCTTTTAGATAATGTGTGATGTGTCTGACCACGCGGTTGGCGCAGTTTTTGGCAAACGGGTTGATAGGGTTCCTCACACTATCTACTATGCGAGCAAAACCCTCTCTGATGCTCAATTGAATTACACTACTACAGAGAAGGAGATGTTTGCAGTAGTATTTGCGTTGGATAAGTTTCGATCCTACCTCCTTGGGTTAAAGCTTATAATGTTCTCTGATCATGCCGCTTTGCGGTACTTGCTTTCTAAAAAGGACACAAAGCCTAGGTTGATTAGGTGGGTCTTATTGTTGCAAGAATTTGACCTAGAGATTCGGGACAAGAAGGGTTCCGAAAACTCCCTAGCTGACCACCTTTCACGGATTTTGATTGATTCATCTTGTGACCCTTATCCTTTAACAGACTTGTTTCCTGATGAGCAACTCTTTGCAGTGTCGCATATTCAACCCCCTTGGTATGCAAATATTGTCAATTACCATTCTAGTGGCACCATTCCTTCCCATTGTTCTAAGCAAGACAAGGACCGATTTTTTGCGCAAGTTGGTAATTATTTTTGGGAGGATCCAGAGCTATTCAAGTATTGTCCGGATCAAGTGATTCGGCGATATGCCCCTGAAAGTGAGCAACGTAGTATATTTAATTTTTGTCATACTCTTGAGTGTGGGGACACTTCAAGGGTAAAGAAGACCACAACGAAGGTCTTGCAATGTGGGTACTATTAGCCCACACTTTTTAAGGATGACCATGATTTTTGTAAGGCATGCCTTCGTTGCCAAAAGGTTGGCAATATTTCGCACCGTGACATGATGCCTCTGTCCCCTATTCTTGTCGTCAGAAGTTTTGATGTGTGGGGCATTGATTTTATTGGACTATTCCCAACTTCTTTTGGGAACGAGTATATCTTGGTCGCAGTAGACTATGTTTCAAAATGGGTGGAATAAGTAGCCACTAGAACTAATGATCACAAGGTTGTGATTAAGTTCCTTCAAAGCAATATCTTTAGTCGCTTTGGCTATCCGCGTGCTATCATTAGTGATGAGGGGACCCACTTCCTCAATAAACACTTCGCGCCACTAGTTAAGAAGTATTCTATCACTCACAAGGTGGCAACACCTTATCACCCTCAAACTAGTGGCCAAGTAGAAGTTTCAAATAGGGAGGTTAAGTTTATCTTAGAAAAAACGGTTAGGCCCGATCGTAAAGATTGGTCACTTAGGCTTGATGACGCTTTGTGGGCTTACCGTACGGCATTCAAAACTCCTATTGGCATGTCCCGGGTAAGTTGAAATCGAGGTGGGATGGACCTTATATAATCACTCATGTTTTCCCCCATGGTGCGATTGAAATTTGAGATCCACGTTATGACCAAGTGTTTAAAGTTAATGGCCAAAGGTTAAAGCCATACGTGGAGGGCGTTAGTGAAGAGTGTGTCATTGAGTCCATCCACTTGGTGGACCCGGTGTACCCTACTACTTGAAATTGGCCCAAAGTCTAGGAGACTTAAAATCTATGGAGTTTGAGATGCCTCCAGTGTTGCCGTGCTTGAACGGCCCATTACGGTCCGATATAGCCACCTGATTTCAAGCCTTGAGTTTGTGTATCTGGGTCTCTACCAATCTTATTGTTGTGTCTCAGATGGTCATTAAAAGTGATTGGCTCTGGTTTCTTCGAGGAAAAACCTTGAGAAATTTAACTTGCCGAGTCATGACCTACCCGGGATTGGTACGATGTCCTTCTCTACACAAATTCAAGTGAGATTCCAGGGAGAAAAGTAGTACCCGTATCTTTCGTGTGAAGAAAGTGCATAGTTTTAGTCTTGGTGGAGTTTTTTTTTTTTTTTTTTTTTTGGGGGTCTTTATTTTTCTTTCTTAGTTTAGTGTGTTTTCTTTTAGCTTTCTTTATTTTTTCTATTTTTGTGTTGTGGGACTAATATTGTGTAGGTATATGTGGTTCAAGTTGGGGGTATTTTTCCCCTTTAAGGCACGTTAGGTACCCGTGTCTTTTCGTTATGCTTGTCATATCCACTTTCGAGGTGATCTCTTTCCTTCTCTTTTACTATACTTGCATTATTCTATTTGTATATGATCTCCAATGAGGGCATTGTCTAGTTCAAGTTGGGGGTGGGAATCCCTTCGGATTTTGAGTCTTATGAGTCTTTCCAAAAAAAAAAAAACATAAAAAGATACAAAATTTGAAAAAATAGTGGATCCTCTTTGCATGCAATTTGGGATTAGTTGAGATTGACTGTTGATAGCTTAAGTAGAGGTGCGTTACTTATTGCTTGGATATTTTGTGGCATAATGGTTCTTTTTGCTAGTCTTTTGTGGAAATTTATCGTGGCGCTTATTTTTAGCACCTTTTGCACTTCACATCCATTGGGCCTTGTTCATTTTGTGAGTTACATTTTGATTGTTCTCGATGGCTAGTTTAGTGGAGACTTATGCCCAAATGAGCTCTAGAACCTTATCTTTCTTTGGAGTGGTGTCACAAAAACTCTTTGTTTGTCATGAAAATAGTCAAGTCGTTGTTGGTCTCATTATTCTTGCTGCCAAGTATTGAAACATATTGCTTGTTACTTATCTCTTGGGTTTGGTATGAAGTCATAGTTGCATTGCCCCTAAGAGAGGATAATAGACGATTTTTGCTATTTTGAGCCTGTTCGTTTCTTTTTCTCAAATGGTTAACCCTTGTAAGCCATATTGAGCCCTTTGCATAATGCTTTTTCTTTGTTGAGCTCCCTTATCTATATCATGTCTTGAGAAAGGCAAATATGTGGGTTACTTTTTGAAGAGAATGCACTGAGTATAATTGAGAAATGTGCGCTTGAATGGTGATGTTTTTCCCAAAAGGAAAACCAAAAACAAAGAGAGAGAGAGAGAGAGAGAGAGAGAGAGAGAGAGAGAGAGAGAGAGAGAGAGAGAGAGAGAAGAAAATTGAATGAAAAAAAATTGGAAAATAAAAAAAGAAAAAAAAGGGAAAAAATTGAGGGACACACTAATCCGTTGTTGAAAGAAAGAAATAAGTGATTTCATCGCAGAACTGTGTTGTAAGGTGAAAGAGAGGATGTGATGAAATTGATGAAAAGAGGGCGCATATTGTTAAATTAGCCCTGTCCTATATTAGTGATTTGCCTATTCTCAGACACTGGATTGTTTTACCCTAGCCTTGCAACATTTTCCTTACCTAATGCTATAATCGAAATTAAAGTCCTATTTGATCCTAGGGGCAATGGGTTGTGGATTGGTGGCTAGAGATTAGTTTTTGTACTTGGCATTTCATTCATGAGATCATGTGTCCACATTATAAAACATCATTTTTGTGTCAGAGTGTGCGGGGTACCTTGATCTCTTACGGCGCAATCTCCGACTGCACACATTGAGAGTACATAATATGCACCTTGTTTCGAGTGATTTTATTTCTGAGTGCATGGCACTGTGAGATTTGAAGTCAAGACTTGGTCCGGAGAGAGCTTTTAATAGTTTCTCACTTTTTGATTGAGGCCTATGTACACACTCACACACACTAAATTTAGGTGCCATGCTTTATTTCACGACTTGAAAGCATTTAGAATTGTTTATGTCCGTTATATCTTTGCAATAACTTCATACTCTCCGTTTGAGATATTGGTGAGTCGTCTTGCAGGTTTTCGAATTCTATGTGAGTGGGTGCACACTATTTTGTGGGTGATCACCACTGAAAACCCTCACAAGACGTCACTCGTTCTACCGGGGCCGCCGGGGGTTTAAAAGATATATCCTAAGTTTGTTTTTAATTAATTTTTCTATTCTCTTATTTGCTAGGGACAACTAATTGTAAGTTGGGGGTTGACTCCAGGGTCTCGTTCAGTTGTCAAGAAAAGATGAAAAAAGGATGAAAAGTTAGCTTTCCCACATATTTTGGAGTGTTCAGTTACCAGGAAAGTGATGGCATCATGGAAAATGATTTTTCCACCTGGACTCGCTTCCCCTTAAAACATTTCTTGCAAACTATATGGAATTTAGTGTCGCGGGAAAGTTCTATTCTCCCTTCATTCTCAAGTTTTTTTCGCCAACATTCTCCCTCTCTCCTTTATTTCCCTTATTTCGTACAATTCTCCATTTTTTCTTTATTTTCTGCTATAAACATATGGAATTTAGTCAATATGTTGGTTTTACATATTTGTGTTTTTAATGTTGTTATCAGTCTTTTATTTTGTTTGTACTAACCAATTAATTATTGTTGGTTACCATCAATTTTATTTTATCTTATCTATTTATCTTTTAAGCATCCAAATAAGTTGGCCATTTGGCTTTTATTTATTATTGCATTTTTGAGTTTGCATTAATTTTTTGTCGATTACTTCATCGTCTAAACAAGAGAAATCGAAAAAGTAAAAATTATGATCAAAACTCAAAATTCTTTGAATAAAGACAAAATAAACACCAAAAAAAAAACTTTTGGCTTATTTTTTTTTTCTCTATTCAAAAAAATTTGAGTTTCAAAATTATTTTTTATTTTTTCAATTCCTGTTGTCAAGACGAATTAATAATCTACAAAAATTTGATGCGAAACAACTAATACGAAAAAATGAATAGAGACAAAAATAAAAGTCATTGGCTTATTAAGCCAAACAAAACTCAATACTTTTCTTTTTTTTATGATTGAATTTAGAGTTACCTAATGATTCAAAGGTAGCAATTCGTATGTATTGATTTTTTTACCCAAATAAATAGCTCCCAAAGTTACTTTTATTTGATACAGTTGTAAAATAAAGATAAAATAAGATTCCCGTAAGTTTCTTTTTCTTGGCAAATGAACAACTCAATTTTAGTTTTCCTAAATAAATCCCTTGTCAAATGAACACTCACAGGAAAATAGATTTTTTTTTCTTTTACTTCACTTCAATTCACTTTTCCTAGGATTGACTTTCCTGCACAACATTCTTGATAACTGAAAGGAGCGCAGGGGACATGATAGGACATTTCGTATGGCTGCCGACGCAGAGTGGGAGGCCGGCCTTTGTATTCTATATATGTTATCTCAAATGTCAAATATTTGAAAATGGGTGCCGACTTTGTTGTCAGTTTTTTTTTTTTGTCATTCGTTAATCCTAATCTACTCTATCCTAGGGGACTTGGGGAGGAGGGTGGGTGCTTACAAGAATCGAACCCTGCCCATGTGCAAGTTAGGGATGGCGATTTCCACTAATCTGATCGAATCCGATCTGAATGGATCAACGTTTTGGAGATCTGTTTGGAGACTGGGTCGGATTTGGGGATTTTTTTTAAAAAAATTCAGGGATCGGATCGGGGACCGGTAGTAGTGTATCCTCGCCTCGAATTCGACCCGATCCGTCCCCGAATCCCCGTTATATATATATATATATGTTTTATTATTATACATATATGTATTATATTATATGTGTTTAGGGTTTGAGTATAAAAACAAAATATAAAGTCGTCTGTCTACTCACTCCTCAATCTCCTCTCCTTAGTCACAGCCGCAGCAGTCCATAACAACCATTCATCCGTCGGCCACCGCAATCTAGTCTCTCTCATCTCCTTGACTTCCTTTCGAGACTCGATACCCATACCCATTACTCAATCCCTATACACAATACTCGTCTACTCTGTCTCGATCTCTCATCTCCCTCTTGCTAATTATAGAGTTATTCAAAGAAAAGGGTCATTGGTTCTGTGGCTAAAGATCTACCTATTGAGATAGTGGTTGTGTATTTGAACCTGGGGGGTATCTACTTTCTCTCTCTCTCTCTCTCTCTCTCTTGAACATTGGATCTAATTGTTTTTTTGCAATTACAGCCATGCATTTGCTTGTATATCTCTATTTCATACTTGTTACACATAGATTGGATCTGATTTTTTTTTTTTTGCAATTACATTTGCTAGGGTTTGAAGTGACCGTACAGTTGGTGATTTTCTTAAGAAATAGGGTTTTGGAAGATGTTGAAGAAGAAGAAGAAGAAGAAGAAGAGGAAGAAGAGTAGAGGATGCTTGGGATGAGATATTGCCGACAATCTCCGAATCCACGGTTTGGATCCCAGTTCTCCGTTTGGGGTGGGGATGGATGGGGAAAAATAATCCTCATTGGGGATCGGGGCGGGGACGGGGATGGGGGAGGGGTTCTATCACACCCTCAAATTTAATAATCCAAATATACATAAAATCCACGTGGGACAAATCCAAAGTCTTCTATTTACCCCATTTGAATAGTCAAAGTCAAAATATTACATTCTCACTAAAATTAGTTAACAAGTTCTAACAATGAAATACCAAATCCCAAAGCATAAGTACCAAGTTTAAGAGTTATTACATTGCCAAATAGTAAAAAAGATAAGCTATAGAAGTTACAAAATCATCTCTCCAAAATATAATACAATGATGGAAAAAAATAACTTCATGCAGGTATGAGCTCTTAGTAAATATCACTCGACAAGCATCCAACTTCATGCCCCATTCCGTGTACCTGAAAATTGATAGGTTGAGATCATTAGCCTAGTAGGAAAACTATTCTACCAAAGCTAGGTGTATAAACATGACCAATGTACAAAGTTAAAATGAACGGAAGGCTATAATTCGACCACGAAGTAACCAAAATGTATCCAAGTGTCCAAGATGTGTCCAAGTGTTCCAAAACAATTTTAAGTATCCAACCATAGTCCAAGTAGTTATCAAAATCCTCATTTTTGCATACCGTAAGCCAAGTTTTGCCAAATACGCCAAGTTAACCCAATTACATCAAAACCGACGTTTCATAAGGAAATATTCATCAATTTTATTAGTGAAGTATCCCTTTGCCGAATTTCGTGGGCTCCGTGCACCCCTGCTGGATTTCGCGGGCTCCGTACACCCATGGCTAGGGACACCAAACGGGTGAACTCTAGAGTTCACTTTATCCAATAATATCAATTCAAAACCATTTGTCTTTCAAAACTTCCCAAAAGTCCCATTTATTCAAAAAATTCACCATTTTTGTCAAAAATGTGTCAACCAACACGTGTTTGATACATAAACCATGGAATTTCATTAATTCACGTGCCCAAAGGTTAATTTTATGAATTCAAAGTGGATTCTGTCTTCAAAATGGTAGTATGGATCAAGAACACGAGGATATGGACGATCAGGGACCAAACGGGCATCAAAGGGTGGTCTAAAACCACCCCAAAATAGGGGATAGCCTCTGGAAAACAGGGGCAGCAGCTACACTGCCCAGAAAACTGATAGATTTTCACCCTCAAAGGTGTGAAATTTCAACCCAAATGCAAAATGTGAAGTTTTAGGCCAAAAATTAGGTATGTAGGTCAACAAATGGACATTATGGGAGGATAATTCAATCAATAATTTCATCAAACACTTAGCAATTCCATAGATCACAAAATTAAAGTCAAACAAACTCACAATAAGAGCAAAACATGAATTCAATGGATTTGAGGAGCAAGAACAAGTTATGTGCTATACATCACATAAATACAACTAGATGGAGTATAATTTGTCTTCCTACCTCAAGGTTTGAGCTTGAAATGAGTGGGTAAATGAAAACCCTAGCCTTCAATGAGCTCCAACCTGAAATGTGGGTTCTTGGTGCGAAACAAGTGCAATCCAAGCTTCAATACGCGTAGAGGAGATGAATTTAGGAGGGGTTCTTGAAGGGGACTTGAGGTTTTGTGAATTTTTGGAGCTTGGAGTAAGAAATATAGAGGAGAGGAGTGAGAAAGAGAAGTTGGGTAGAGAGAGGGAGAGAGAGAGAGAGGGGCTGTTTTTTGTTCAAAATGCAAGCACAACATGTGCTTAAATACTCCCATCCTCTTACACTTTCACCCCTAGACTTTCTAATGTATATTAAACACACCCAAATGCATTCTACCACTATCACATTGACCCCTCTAAGTTAAAATTCAATTCTTCAAATTTACCTAACATTATTCTGAAAAAATTATGTAAAAATACGGGTCCTTATAGGTTCGGGGACTACGGATGGGGATAGTAGTCTCCGGCCCCGCCCCGTCCCCATTGCCAACTCTAATGAGAGTATAAGGGAAGCACCAACTGCACTTAATTCCACTCGACTTGCACTTTGTTGTAAGGTTGGGTGATACTTTTTCCACTAGACTAGAGATTATGTCAATATTCCTGTGTGCAGGGATATAGGCTTATAGCGGTGGAGGTGCCACATGCTACCTTCAGTTCAAAAAAAAAAAAAAACTATTGTACATTAATGAAAGTCGATATGGTACTTATCTATTCGCAAATAACTTGATTTTATACATAGACAATGGAAATATAGTGATGGAATAAATAAATGGTTCCGATAATATAAATAATATATAGGAAAATGCTAAACTCTACCCTTCAGGCGGAGAAGACTGTGTAAAAGATGCATCAATATCTGAAAAAAGTATATTAATATCCGTGATAGTGTATCGTTATTCGTGAGATATATATTGCAATCCGACCTTATTTGTTTTTATGCTCCTATTATCCTCCGCTTCATGGACAGAGGTTAACAAGACTCTTTAAGGCTTTCATTTAAAGACCATGAGATAGTTGAGTCAAGTTTTTGTTATTTGTAAAATAAAAAATAAAAAAAGTTAAGATAAAACTTGATTTTACAGTACAGTTTTACATTGTACTCCCTCCGTCCCATAAAGTTGTATCACTGTTTGATTCTTTTTACTTCTTTGCAATGGAAAATAATTGTGTGCGAGCGTGCCAGAGAGAGTTTCAATCTCCTCCCTCAGATTAACTTTGGAAAACCAAACCTAATCAGGCGATTGTGTTTTGTTGGTTCAATTACCTCAATTAGGAGGATTTTTCTTAATAAGTGAAGAAATGCAAACCAATAAACTTAGGAAATCAAAGAACAATAAAGAAACAAGACAATTCGATTAATAAATCAAAGATAAACTTACTTCGAAATTGTCTCCAACTTCAAATACAGAGTAATAGAACTTCGAACAGGTGATTGTTGCAAGAACAATCGAGATATGGGTGATTGTCACAAGAACAATCGAGATAAATCCTAATCTAATTCCTAATCTACTTCCTAATCTACTTCGAACTGTGTTCGAGATCCTAAACTACTTCGAACTGAGTTCGAAATCCTAAACTACTTTGCCAATGAACAAACCAAGCATCAGTTTTTTTTATAGGTTTGTTTGTTGAAGATTTGTCCTGGGTTTTCACTCTTCAATTTCTTCTATTTATAGAGCGTTTCTTTGTAGTTCGAACTTAAAAACCATAGATTTGAATGTAGCTTGCTTCGAACTCCAACTTCCATTCTGATAGTTGGCAGTTATTCCCCTTCCACGTCTGAATTTGAATTCTCCCTTCTCCCAGAAGCTTTAAATCTGCACGTTGGCTTAACAAACTCAAATGATAACGTGTTTAGGGAAATAACTGCTTCCCAGAAGTATTCCACGTGTTCTAACTGCCAATCGCCTTGTTTCTTAAGTTTACACGTGGAGTTTGTGCGTTCTCAAAGATTGATATCATGTAGGCGAGGTAGTCTTTTATTTTAGTAATGGCACATGGCTATAGATAACTACCTTTCTAAATTGAGAAGCAATACGACATCGTATTCGGTGCGTTTTATCTTATTAATCCAGTGTATCTTCATTGACGAGTAATTGCCAACGTTTGGCATTTTTGATTACGTGTCAATTAATCATTGGATTGGTTAATTTTATATGTAAACAATCACTACGAAACTACGTGCAATTTTCAAACTAAAAAATAATGTATTTACCAAAATAATTTTTGAATTTTTTTTGCATCGTATAAAAGTTCTCGATGAGATCTATCAAACAAAATCCATATTGACTAAAAAATTATTTTTGTAAGCACGTTATTTTTTAGCTTGAAAATTACACGTAGTTTCGTAGTGATACAACTTTATGGGATGGAGGAAGCATTAATTTTCACTAACAAAAGGCCACACTTATTAATGAACTTCGATGTAAAAGTACAACCACACGCCTTACCCAAATCCTAGATCCGTTCCTGCCTAAGTGAGCGAGGGTCATAGTATACCATTACCAACAACTTTAATGTCCCTTTTCTAGCATCGGAGTGACTTTGACTTACGACTCCTCAATGACTGATCCTATCCTTAAAACAAAACTTTCAAGCAGTAGAATATCCATAAAGCAAAACCTTTTAGGATATAGGAGTATTATTTATGCTATAGTAATATAAATAATTGGACCGTGAAAAGAGTAAATTAATTAGAGGTAAACCACCGGCCTTATCGCGTGAAATTAACTCTTATATTGACAACTATTTTTTTGCTTTTTCTCAATTTTTTAAACAATTGATTTGCTCGATGATCAGTTGTACAAGACAAGCTACACACACACACATGCTCTGGGGGTCGTCACACACGTTTCTTGATTATATGACCAATTAAAACTAATTAAAATCGAAGCTTCCAAGCTATAGATGTCATATATAGAACATCCTCCCAGCTTAATTCCTACGTACATGTATTATAACTTGCAGTCAAAGAAACAGGTAACAGCTCCCACTGTGGAGCGCACGCCTGGGTTCAACACCAATGTGGACTAGTTCCAAAATTAAAGTGATGATACGCTAAGGCTTGGTTTGGTTTGGTATACGCTAGGCGGGAATATTTATAGTATATACGCGCGCTATCTGATTTGACGGAGTTATACATCCATGGTGTTGACTTTAATTACTATAATCAGTAATTAACCCTTTGCCCCGTCAAAATTGAAGTTCTAGCTGCAAAAATTGTTTGTTAATTTTTTACCAGTAATTAATTTGTAGAATATATATATACTACTTACGTATCCCATATTCATGGTATGGACGGTTCATTTGTATTTGTGATCTTCACACAGAATAATTACCTTACGCAGTAGTATAATTATAGTTTTGTGATGTCAACTTGTGGTGGAGATGAGAGAGAATTATTTTGGTTTGTTTACAGAGGCCCAAATTAAAAAAGGCATTCAAAGACCAAAAATCATGTAACTACTACTTGTAGATCGTATATGGGACATAACTCATAAGGTGAGAGAAATAATTAACGGAGATTCATAAAAGTGCCAAAACTTTCCAACCCTACTAATTAATTGATTAGCCGCTGTTTGTACCAAAAAATGACCACCAATATGAAGGCGCCAGAATCGCGAATATTTTAACCCGAAAAAGGAGAGCAAAACATAATGGGAGTATTTCCTTCGAGCTGTTGAAATTGAAGAGTACGTGGTGGTATATGTATTCAAGTACGCGGTAGTATATGATATTCAAGGCAAAACCCAGTTTTCTTGAGAAAAATGTGAACATGGTTTCATGAAATCAAGAAAGTGGTACACATGCATGGCGGACAGTTCTACCTGCACAGATGGGCACGAACCGACCATGTATCGATGGGCTTCAAGGACCCATTTTTGGGTCCCACATGGCCGATCCGAGCCATTTATTCATCTCAAAATCAAATTCCAAGGGGCCTTAGTGGAGATCAAGTTGATTGGACGTCCCTAAGTGCTCAAATCAAAATCACCCCATTTCGTTCAAAAAGTTGGGCCCTTCAGAATTTAATTTTGAGATGAATGAACGTCTCGAATCGGCTGTGTGGGACCCAAAAGTGGATCCCCGAAGCCCATCGGTACATGGTTGGTTCATGTCCATCTGTGCCCGTGGGACTTCCGCATGCATGGCAGGGTCCCCGACCAACACGACTTCAACCTTCGGCTTTTATCTTTTATCTTTTTTTACTCTGGTCACACTATGTTTATTTTCTGCACATTTCAATAGCAATTAACTGGAGTATGATGATTTTTAGTACGTATACGTATGATAATTATGGACTGAAGCAGGATTTCACCTTCAAGAGATAGACCGATGTATTTGCTACTTACGATTTGTTTAACGGAAAACCTGTGAGATTTAATACTCATGATTAGGTAGCGTAAAATTACCATACTAATTAAGGAGATCTTATAATACTATTGGTAGATCAAAGGTAATATAAAAATACCTACAACTAGTTGATTTGATGTACTCATTTCTCTTTCACATTATAAGGCCTATTTTTAAATCTTTGAACAGTTCGAATCATATGAGTGAGACCCATAAATGAGACCCTCGGGCCATCTGTACCCCATTCAGATCTTGTGATATAAGTCCAAAATAATTAACGGTACCTTTTCACTAAATATACGGTAAAGATACGGGTGCAGAGACCATGGTATAGAAAACTTACCGATGTGAGCACTTCCAACCAAAAAAAATTGTGGTTGAATCAGTGAGACTTTGGTTGGAGCACTTTCAACTGTCTGATTGAGCTGGAATTTGGTGGGGCTCCTCAGAAAAATGTTTTAAAAATAATGAATGGTTCGAATCATTCTTATGAAACCCAAAATTGAGTCTCCAAATGCTATTGGTACGTTTTCTGTACTATGGCCTGTGTACCTTTAGGCCATGTTCCACTAACAAAAAACTAGTTTTGTTTTAACTCAAAAACCATTCTATTCCACTAACAAAAAACTCCCCCCAAAAAACTAGTTTTGTTTTAATTCAAAAACTACTCTATTCCACAAATAAAAAACTCCCCACAAAACCAACTATCCTTTACAATAAACTACAACTAAAAAACCATAAAAACACTTTATGGACCAAGTTGTAAATTTAATCTACAACTAAAGATTTAAAAAACTAAAAAATTAAAAAACAAATTAGTGAAACACTCCCTTAATCGGGTCCTTAAATATATGTATTTGTCCGAGTCCCATTTTTGTGAACGTTGTCCTCACCCACCCGGATCAGTGAAATTAAATTGCAGAGTACTATGTACAGGCGATCAATACATATATGTGTCCAAATCATTGATCACATGATGAATTGCATAGTATGGTACTGCTCTGCATGCATGCATCAATCTCGTCCAACCACTACTAGGCCCTACCTTACCCTACCCTCAACCGCAAGTAGTTGTCTAGTACTGGTAGTGGTGGACCTGACTATATAGATACTCCTATATGTGGTCTTTAATTCTGGCCCCGTGACCCTTGATGACAGCTACAAAAAAAATTTCACATAAAAAGTACTACTATATACACAAAAATTAAAAAAATTTCTCCCAGTAATGTTTCATTCATTCGATCTCCACTTGGAGTAATGAGATGGTTGGTAGCTGGTGATGCTCTTTGAGTGACGACCTAATAATTTTGTCAACCTAAATTAAGGGCCAAACTAATTGTATCGTCTGGTGATAATTTGCACAAGCACTAGCTTATTTTTCATTTCATATTTGAAGAAAGTGCAAGACAATAGAAATAAGGAAATAACAAAAATTGTTCAATCCAAAACCTAAAACAACGACTGACAAGAAATCAATCAAAGGTACCCAAAAGACGAGCCCGACTAAAGTGCACAATTTACAATTGTCTTAAGGGAAATTCTAAAGGGCGCCGCATGGATGCGCTGTCTATGCATGGGACTTAGATCTTCTGTGCCGAAAACCCCTGTATCTCTGTGTCGAGGGGGTTTTTGGCCATTGGATCACTCAGAAAAATAAAAACAAAAAAATAAAAATCGCAATCCAACGGCCGAAAATCACCTCAACACAGAGGCACAGAAATTTTTGGAACAGGAGATCTCACATCCTATGGGGTTCCCAAACCGCACCTAGAGGTTGCTTAGCATCAAATCACATGTCAATCGGAGTGGAAAATCCCATGTCAATCAGAGCCAACTGTTAATCAAAAAATGAGAGCCAACTTTTCCGTAGGTGGTAGAGAATAGCTATTGAAACTGCAAATAACTCCTCCAACTCTCTGAATATTACATAACGTTTTCCTTGTTGGTACATTTCACCCTTCGTCCAAGTATTCCACAAACTTCACCTCTTTCTATATATGATCTCTAAAAACTACTCCCTCTGTTCCAATTTGTTTACTCATTACAAAAATACGTGTAATTTTCAAATTAAAAAATAATGTATTTATCAAAATAATTTTTTAATTTTTTTGCACTGTATTAAAGTTCTCAATGAGATCTATTAAATAAGATCCATATTGATTAAAAAATTATTTTTGTAAGTACATTATTTTTTAGTTTAAAAATTACATGTAGTTTTGTATTAAACAAACAAATTGGAACGGAGGAAGTACATTTAACCAACAACTCCTATTTGCGTTTTAGGGTCATTTATTTATTTATTACTTACTTTGTCCATGTTTGTTGATCTTTTGTAGGAGTTTGGGCAATTTTTCAATTGATTATATTTTTTAATACAGATGTCAAAAAACATGCAATAAAAATCTTGTTTGAAATAAATCAATTAATAATATTACTCAAAATTTTCAAAATCATGAAAAACATTAATTATAAATTGGAATATATAAATGTCTGAAAAGTGGCACAAGCTCTGAAAAAGGACTAACAAACACTGATGGAGGGAGGATATGACAATTTTTGTCGAATAACTAGATATTAAATGAGTTGAACTCGAGCTCATGAATTATAGGGGGTTCGACTCAAGCTAGAGCTAGACTAATTTTGAATGAGTAATTTTGAATGAATAACTACCAACATGAGTTTTTTTCATTAGAAAAATTGAGCTGAAATGGATGAAATAGGATATCTACTTCATTAATTTTGTGTTAAATTGTGTTATTATATATTTCACAAGCTTGTTATGCTTCAATTTTGATTCGCTACATATGTAGGTTAAGCGTAAAAGTAACTTGGTCTATGTTGGTGAAATAAATGGCCACACATTATCTTTTGATTGTTTTGAATTCAGTACCGTAAGATGGAACAAAAATTTCTATATCTTTGTGCAGGTAAGTGCGTGAAGTTGAAGATATTTTTCCATTAAATAATTATATAGAGACTTGAAAACAAATTGAGCTACATAGAATTATTTCGGGCCCAAATATTTTGCAGGTATACGGAAGGGGGGAAAAACAGAGAGAAGATGAAGCAGGAGTAATGGGATGATTGAGAAATAAGAAATGCTCCCTCCCTCCTAAATTGTTTGTCATATTCGAATTTCAATGTGATTTTTAAATATTCATATCTTTCAATCTATAATATTTTTAGCGATTTTAAAAATTTGGTATAGTAGAATCATTTAAGATCTATCAAATAAGATTCACATTGAAAGTAAAATACGTTATATATATATATATATATATATATATATATATATATATATATATATATATATATATATATATATATATATATATCTGCAATCTTGTCTTTGGTGAGTTTGAAAGATATGAATAATTAAAAAATTACTTTAGAATCCGACAAGACTAACAATTTGGGACAGAGAGACTATTGTTTACACCATATTTATCGCCTATCGATATTGATTAAAAGGTGGCAATGATTATGTGCCCATAATTATGTGTCGATAAGGAAAATTATGTTTTCTTATCGATTTTATTGTTTTAGTACTTTTATTATGATATTTTGTATTTTTATTATACGTGCATGACACTTGGCATGCACCTGCGCATTGGGAAGTTAAAGAGGAGTTATTTGGACAAGTGGAAGCATGGTGAAAGAGTGCAAGAGAAGATAGGAATAGAAAGAGTGCAAGAGAAGATAGGAAGTTATTTTCTACACATTTTGGTTTCCTATAAGTAGGAGCCATCATTGTAAACTCTCCCAAACAAATCAAAGTTTATCTTTATTTGTCTTTAAATTTTTGAAACTACAATCCATTGAGTTGTAGTATGTTATTTTTATTTTCATTTACTTTCATTGCCTTTCAATTCCATGTTCTAGGAGTACTAGATGTAATTTAGAATCCTACCATCGATTCGTTCTTGAAGATCGGTATGCTTTGCATCAACGATTTTCTTCTATGTGTTGATATTCCATCCGAAAATTAACGGAAGCCTTTTTCGTTTGTCTATAATTATTTCCACCAATTTCGCATTTGATTCGTTGTCCTTTTACATCTGATGAAGTCCTCAAATATGGCAAGGAACCACATATTCGAGCCGCATTGCTTGCCCTTATTTTTGTTTTTGACTTTGTTACCTGAAATCTCTTATCGATTCATGCCGAGGGAGAAATTGGTAAACAAGTACAACAACATTTTTAAAATTGTAATTCATGAAAAGAACCTATTTAGCGATTACGGTTTTGGAGCATGTGTCAGATGAAACTTGAATAGGCTGTGCGTGAATTGGTTTTGGAACGTTGTTACGTGCACAAATGTACATATACAAACGGCGTCGTGGGTCTCATTTGGTCGATCTGAGCTGTTCATCCTTCTCAAAATTAAATTCCGAGTGGGCCATTGTGAGAATCGAGGCAATCGGACGACTGTATGAGCTCAATCCAAAATCACCCCATTTCATCCAAATTTTTTTGAATGAAATGGGGTGATTTTGGATCAAGCTCATACAGCCGTCCGATTGCCTCGATTCCCGTGTAGGCCCACTCAGAATTCGACTCTAAGAACGATGAACAGCTCGGATCGACCGTTTGGGACACACAACGGCATTGATGACACTGTCTGTGCATTTGGGTCGGTGCGGAAAGAATTACTCTTGGTTTTGCCTGTCAACTGGGTGTCTGGGACGATGAATAATAGTAGAACTCTGCTAGGGGTACACCCTTTTTTGCATCGAAAATGCACACCACGCCATCGGGGACCCACTTTTGGGTCCCACATGAGTGATCCGAACCGTTCATTATTCTTAAAACATTTTTCCGAGGGGGCCCACCAACAATCAGCTCAATCGGACGGTTAGAAGTGCTTGAACCAAAGTCTCACCGTTTCAAATGAAAAGTTCCCCGAAGGCGTGGTGTGCATTTTCGGTGCAAAAAAGGGTGTACCCCCAGGTTTTTCGATAATAGTACTACGTAATTGTTTATTGTCCTTGATGAATGCAGGTATGCGTCTGTTAGCATGATCCTTGGCCTATTTTGGCTAATAATCCAGATTATAGATTATTGGATTATTCATTGTCCTTATTCAATTTTTTTTTTCCATTTGTTAGTTTTATATTAAGATTTTGTGGTTTCTGGACTCCTCTCGACGAGATGAATCTAACAAGTACAAAATTACAGTCAAAACTCAATTTTTTTTAATAAAGCCAAAATAATTAGATTATTGTACTTGTAAGATTCGTCTCGTCGAGAGAAATCTAAAAATCACAAAATCTTGATGCAAAACTAACAAATGCAAAAAAAATTGAATAAAGACAAAACAAATAATCCAATAATCTGATTATGGATTATTAGCCAAAAGACCCCCTTGTCTTAATTGTGCGCACTTTAACAAATTCTTCTAATATCAAATGAACATTTTGTAGTTGGATTTAGTATTTGAGGGATGCTACTGATCATTTCATATTTGAAGAAAGTGTAATAAAAAAAATTTAAAAAAAGGCCTGAGTTTTCTTTTTTTTCTTTTGCTTATCTAGGACGTCCGAAACATGTTGTCTCAACCAATCATTCAAGTACATGCAATCCTTCCATTCCATATGTACCGGGCCTAAGCCATGTGCTTGGGGTAACTTCAAGAGAAAGTGAGTTACAGACTTTCACCATAGGTCCACCTCTTGAGATTCAAAACTTAATTAGAATATTAGATGGTCTTGTTCGTTTAGTAGTTTTAGTTTAGTTTAATTTAAAAAAAATGTGTAATGAGTGGAGAGAAATAGAGTGAAAAATGAGTGTAATGATTATAAAACAAAACTAAAACTATGAAACGAACAAGGCCATTGGTGAAAAATCGAATCTAAAATCTAAAATCTTAGAAGAAAGCAAATCCCTAAGTTTCAAGCCAACACCGCTTAGCCAACCCATTTGGGTTGGAAGAACGCTGAGTTATTGGTTGAAAGATGAGCACTTAAAACATTGTAAAAACTTCAATTTTTGTTTTTGATATATATATAGGTGGATTTTCTAGTCCACACTCCCGGATTTAAGGAAAAAATGGGGTTTTTTTGTGTTGCAAATTTTTTTTTGAAAATCTGATCCGTCCAATGTGTTCAGAAGGTGTTTTCTAGGGTCTACACAAGAAATCTTCAAAAAAAAATATCAGGAAGGGCTTGATCCAAGCAGTTTTTGCAAAAAATGTATTTATATATTTTTGCAAAAACTGCTTGGATCAAGCCCTTTCCGGTGTTTTTTTTTTTTAAGATTTTTCGCGAGAGCCCTTGAAAACATCTTCTGAACACATTGGACGAATCGGATTGTCAAAAATTTTTTTGTATAAAAAGTCCGGAAATTAAAAGTCCGGATTAGAAGTTTACCCTATATATATAGTGAGCTTCCCCTCCAAACTCCCTTAACTTCTTAAGTTACGGACCTCATTGATCCCGATTGAATTTCGATGATCTGAACCGTCCAATGTGTTTAGAAGGTGTTTTTTAGTTTTTGTGAAAACGGCTCGGATCAAGCCCTTCCCGGTATTTTTTTTGATGATTTCTCGCGGGGACCCTAAAAAACACCTTCTAAACACATTGGACGGTTCGGATCATCGAAATTCGATCGGGATCAATGAGGTCCGTAACTTAAGAAAATCCGGGAGTTTGGAGGGGAAGCTCACTGTGTATATATATATATATATATATATATATATATATATATATATATATATATATATATATATATATATATATATATATATATAGGATGCGTTTCTTATCAGGGATCGCGTTTATGAACAGTATCCGGACTTCATCTGTCAGCCATTGGATTTAATCCAACGGCCCACGCTGCATTCTACTTAAATTGAACCCTTTCCAGGTCAAGGGTTCAGGGGTCGACCAATAGAGTCCAACAAAAACCAAAAATTAGACCCCCTCCCTCATTTCACGTTCCAGATCTAGAGAGAAGGGATAGAGGCGGGGAGAGGGAGAGAGAGAGAGAGAGAGAGAGATAGAGAGAGAGAGAGAGCGAAGAGAAGAAGATCGCGGTGAATCGTGCCCTAAATCGAACTAGAAGAAGAAGAAGAAGCTAAATTGACGTCAACCGCGACCACAGTAACTGCGACTCACCGCGACCAAAGAATGGAGCCCTAAATCGAAGAAGAAGAAGAAGAAGAAGAAGAAGGTAAATCGACCGCGACCCCTGCACCGCGACCCACTGCAACCAAGGTTTTGTTGTTTCTAGGTTGTTCGATTTCAATTCCTTTTCGAAAAACTAGGGTTTCGAACAGTTTCGAGCAGTTGCAAATCTGGGTAGTGTTGGTGGAACTGGTGTCTCATCTATTGGCATTATATATTTCTCGTTTTCTTGGTCACAAGCTCTCCTGATATTGGCGTTGAGAGTGGTGTGGGTGTGTCACAGAACATATTTTCCGTTTTGGATAGCGTTCATCTTCTGGGTAGTTTATGTTTATTTTCTTCCTTTGTCTATATAAAGTTTGATGCTTAGTTCTCATTGCGGGAAAAAAAACATGGTGTAATTTGGGGCTCACTAATTGTTGAAGGCAGCCCACTTGCACTTTTGTGGTTGACATGGGTGGTAGCATAATGTTAGATTGGTTGGTTCTGCTTGATGGGGTCATTTTTTAAAAAGAAAAAGACTAAGCTTTTGATCAATTGGTAATCTAACACAATGTCCAAACTTGATTTCTGGAAGGTCTTTTGTTCATATCTTGGGAAGAACCAATTCTAAATTGGAATTAGAATTGGCTTTTGTAGTCCAAAGAAACAAGATAAACATAAGGTTCTAAATTATTTGGAGTTTGGAGTCCAACGAAACAAAATAAACATAAGGTTGGTCAACTGGTCTATATTTCCCCATTAACTTTGTTGATTTTGTAATTTGGGTTCTATTTTGGTCTCCTCTGCATATGTCAATTCACTTAATTGGTATTATGTTGGCCTAGATCAGTTATATGGTGGTTCATGTATATGGAATTATATGTGGTATACCAAGGCTATATTTCTAGTCCCTACAAATCGGCCAATATTAGTAGTATTTTGTACCTACACGATAGGATAAGTGAATAATCATAATCATCATGTTAATTACTCTAGGCTGTCTTGTTACAACTAATTACAAATATATCTCTATTTGCATCTTTGCTTCTTGTTAGCATTACAAGTTCTCCGTGTGCAAAAATATACTCTGAACGTAGGCTTAATGGTAACATGGGACTAAGTATTGCATATCACATTAGACTTTTCTTGTTCTGATTTTTCCTGTTATATGATATCTGTGTGATTTTTCAACAGGAGATGGTTGTTGCAAGCAATGAAAATTTTCCATCAAAACTAAGTCATTATAGTTTAAACTTTAAGCATTTGTTGATGTTGTTGTGACCCCGTAGTATTGAATTTCACCTTTGAAAACCTGTTTTTTTCTTGTTTGTCCATGGATTGATCAAATTTTTATTTTTTGCAGATTTCGAAAGAGAAAAGCTTTTTCTGTATGACATTGTTGCAAATGGTCAAAATGGAATAGATGTCAGCAAGTATACCAATTCTCTTTTGAATTCCTCTTTAACATACCTTAATCATTAATCGTTGGCGTGGATATTGCAATCCATTAACATGACCGACACGGACAGATGTATGCCCATATATTTTCTCCCAAAGGTTTGAGATGTCTGATGCCCCGATACAATGGCCTACACTAGTTACATTATCATGATTCATTCATGCTTCTTAGTTTAAACTAACGTTGTATTTTTTTTTTCTTTGAAGCTTTTACTGAACCTTTAGGCATGTACTCTATTTGATGCTCTTGTTTCCCTCCCATTTTTGGTATCTGTTTACTGACATAACTTGGGTGGCTCACAGATATAGTGAATGGATTGATGAATGTGAACGGATCAACCACTTCAAAGATGACAGTGCTTAGAGGGTAGTTCAAACCTTCAGATGTTCTGGCTTCATCCTTGTTGGGAAAAATAAAGATATGAGAAGAGGCCAAATGGGACATATAAAGTGTAGTTGAAGATTGATTTGCATTTTTTTTTTGGTTAATCTTGTACCTGTACTCTTCAATGGGAAGAGGCAAAAACTTAGCTCTTCCTAAGTAATGATGCAATGCAATTTGAATGGAGATGGTAATGCATTTTTATAATGAAGTAGTTGTTATGGAAATTTTGTACCGGTAGTTTTTATTCCTTTTGACTGGATAAGTTTGAATGAAATGGTACACTGTCAATTGGTACTTGTACACAACAACTTTTAGATTTTATTCGAAATATAATGCCAATCTTTGGAGGGGCCAATTGTTGATTTTAACAAAGTAATGCATCAGACAACCAAAAAATTGAAATGAAACATGATTTGAGTGCATAGAATATGGTTGCCCTTAGCGGCTTCGCCTCAAGGTGGGTATTAGTAGTCATTGTAAATACATGGGCAAGTATAATTAAAATCACATTTGATACCATCTGCCAAATCTTCACTAGAGATCTTTCATTTTTAACAAGGGTTTGTAAATTCTTTCCCAATGGTAGAAGTAAAACCTATTACATGGAAATATGTTTCCCCAATGACAACTATGCCCAACAACACTGAGCAACAACAACCAACAACAACCGCAACACCGAGCAACAGCAACAGCGAGCAACAGCAACAGCGAGCAACATCAGTGAGCAACAGCAGCGAGCAACAACAGCACTGAGCATAACACCAGTGATCAACAACTGTTAACTTCAAATCCCATTATGCAGAAAATCATGAGGAGCTTACAAGATCTGACATATGGGAAGCCAATCAAGAACTGCACAAATGATGCCCTTGATTAGATTAACGTGGCATAAATGAGTAATAGGATCGACTGCCCGATGCCTTAAACCACCAATCAAGCAGATGAAATGAACTCTAGTAGTTTGCTATGTAAGCTACTGTTTGTGACAATCCCTTAGGCCCAAGATTAGAAGAATAGAAGTTATGGTAAAACGTAAGACAACACAATAAGAAATAATAGAAAAATGTAATTTACATGAACAAACGTACAAAGTAAGTAAACAGTTGCCCTATGAAGGTATCCATTGGAGCTCAAAGTAGTGGACAGTAAGTAAACCATTTTTAAATGGGATACTGTTAGCCATCTTTGTTGCAAAGTGTGTCAAACAGTTTGCTGACTATCCTTAAACATTACCAATGCTTGCCCTCTGAATATGGACTACAAAGTGACCTAGGAAGACAAGTTTTTTCATTTTCTGATTTCCCCAGTAAGACAATAACATCATTAAAGGTGCAATCTTGTTTCACACATAGCATGGAAGACATAAATCAAATACATAAATACCTGCTGGATAGAGTATACCAGTGGTCCTAAATATCTTTGTACAAACCAGTAAACAATGAAATAAAGATGACCAGCTCTAACCTTTGAGCTAAGCGGGCTCACATAACAAAATAGAAACATAATAAACTATCGAAATACTCGCTATTAACAGAAACAAAAACTAATTAGAAGAACACGGAGCATTGCTCATCATTCAAGTAACTTCAAACTTTTCAAGGGGTTTCTTTCTATGTTCAATTTCTAGGTGGTTAAAAATATATACGTATTGGTTGACCCAACCAATGTCTGCCCTAATCCTAAGCTAACAAGAGGTATAACCAAAAGTACAACAATGGGTACAAAAAGTTGCAAGAAATCAATATTATAGAAATCAATTTCTAAAACCCAAAATTTACAAACCCTAACCTTACAAATCGAAAGCAGAAATCACCAACCAATTACAAGCTTGATACCTTGGATATGCTGCTGAGGCGAGAGAGTGAACAGAGGTGTGTCGGTGGTCGTCGGTGGCGGTGGGTCGAGGTGGGTGGGTCGCGCGGTTGTTTGTACAATGAACAAAGGTCTTCTTCTTTCTTTCTTCTTCTTCTTCTTCTTCTACTTTCTTCTTCTTCCTTGTTCTTCTTCTTCCTTCTTCGGGCCTTCTCTCTCTTCTCGCCTTCTCTCTCTTCTCTCAGAAGTTTGGAACGTAAATGAGGGAGAGGATAGAAGGAAGGGGTTTTGTTGTTTGAACCCTTGACCCTTTGACCTGTCTGGGAGATCTGTCAAGTGTTCCAAGCGTCTGAGTCGTTGGATTTAATCCAACGGCTGTGGGGATTAGGTCCGGAAACTGTGCATAAACGCATTCCCGGATGTGAAGCGGAATGGATATATATATATATATGTATATGTATATAACCTAAATTTCTAGTCCACACCCCGAAAATAAGGATAAAAGGGGTTTTTTTTTGTGTTGCAAATTATTTTTGGAAAATCCGATCCATCCAATGTGTTCAGAAGGTGTTTTCAAAGGTCCATGCGGAAAATCTTCAACAAAAAAAAATTACCAGGAAGGGCTTGATCCAAGCAGTTTTCGCAAAAAATGTAAATATACATTTTTTGCGAAAACTGCTTAGATCAAGCCTTTCCCGGTATTTTTTTTGAAGATTTTCTGCTAGGACCTTAGAAAATACCTTCAGAACACATTGGACGGATCAGATCGTCAAAATTTTTTTTGGATCATGAGGTGCGGAAATTAAAAGTCCGGATGTGAAACAAACCCTATATATATATGATGTGGACACGCCATCGCCGTTCTTTAAGATTCGGAGTCGTTACTTGGGTTTTATATGAAAAAGGATTTGCTACCCAAGAAACCATTTGTTTCAAAAAAATTGAACGAATTCCACACCTTTGAAAAAGGTTTTGGTCTATTGAAAATAGAGTGATTTGGATTCGGGAGCCAGGTTACGAAAGGGAAAGGTTTTTAAGGCATCCTCTTGCCCGGACATGATAATCAGTCTCTACTCAATGTATGTGGGATTTAGAAAACATTTTATTGCTTAACTTTGTTCACATAAGGGAGAAGAAACAATAAATTACAGGGATTTTATGCTAACATGTTTCTATGTTTATATGAACGATTTATGAGAATGCTAAAATGGCATGAATAGACAAGTTATGTAAAAGCAGAACTGGTAAAAGCTAGACAATTACTACTTTTATACCCATAACACCGCAAAAAAGCGAGATTACAAATTCATTTTCCAATACCGAACCGTGGTGTTATATTCTCCCTCTGTCCCAATTTAAACGTTCTCTACGAGATATCGGACTACTTTGACTTTAAAAAATAAAATACTTTCAAAATTACTTTTTAAATTGTTTTTTTGCACCTTTCAAAAGATCTGAACGAGTACTTTTGAATGGTGTAAAAATTTTTGGAAAAAATATTTAGAAATACATTTTCCTTAGTTAAAATGACACAACTTTACACAAGAGACATTTAAAATGGGATGGATGGAGTACATGTGACAGTGTTAAAACTTAAGACAGTTGGAAAATGAATTAGAACTGGGGCATTGTGAGCTTATTGAAGTATACCCTACGGAACCTGGGTTTTCAAAGGCTTTTACAAGACATTTTAGAGTTCCATACAAATCGCCCATAACAAATATTTTGAAATAAAATGTGTACAGAACACCCTGCACCTTTGAGGTATTATTGAACCCGAAGGCCCAGGGGTTCTGGGATTTTGTCTCCCAAGGAGCCATTGTCGTACGACAATGGTCATGGACGTATGGAACTTGCCTGGGATCTTTGCTTTTTCGGTTAAGCTGAATATAAAGTCCAGCTGAGCCCAAAACCAATATGAGGAACTGGTTTGAGCCCAGTAGTTTCCCAGGGATGCTGAAACGGAAACTTTTAACTATTATGGACCTTGATTAAACTTGTGAACAATGCTCCTTTACTTGATTTTGAGGCTATTGGAAAATGAGATTTTTGGTTGAATTGTGGCAAGGTTTTGAGGCTCAAAATGGGCCTACCAGCCATTACTTAAGGGCATTTGGAAATGCTCATATAACCCTATAAGAGATCGTCGGAAATGCTCATATTACCCCTTCAACTATTACAAATTTTCACTTTACCACCTCCATAAAAAATCACACAATTGTCCTCTTAATATATTATTTAATACTTATCCCCTTCCAAATTGGGTTGTCTACATATGAGCCTATGAGAGGTCCATTGGAAATGCTCACGTTACCCCTTCAACTATTACAATTTTTCACTTTACCACCTCCATTTAAAAAATCACACACATTGTCGTCTTAATAAATTATTTAATACTTATCCCCTTTTGCTACTCTTTTGTCATTTTAATGAGTTTTTTCATGAACCATATCCAGTAGTACAAATAACCTTAAATTTTTCATGTTTAGTTTTGTCCCTCTGATTGACCCAATTGTTCTTCGGGCTACCGTTGCCCGAATAGGGCCCTAGCCCACAAGGGGACGACCTTTTTCTACTGGACAAGGAAAACACAGCTTTGAGAAAGGTCCACATAACACCAACTATCCTCCCTCCCCAAAATGGGATCTAGAGGAAGTCAATTTCCCATCCCAGCTGAATAAAATAAACTGGTATTCATTATTCTAACAACACCACGAGACTTGTAAAGATCATAACAGACGAAATTAACTTTTGTCTTGGCATCTTGGCATCACCCTTAGGCTTAGGCAGAGTTTTTCAAATAATTTAGCAATCCAGTTGCTAAAATCAAATCAAATAAAAAACTTAGCCTTAATCTCATTCCAACAGGTTAAACAAACAAAATAATTAACTTTGATTTGGAGGTCCAACAAGTGGATGTCATTTTCCCATAGGTTAGGTGTAATGTTATTGAGAGCATGTTTGCCCCATATATATGGTACTTCTTGTCGCAATAGTTTTGCAAATACTACAACTACGTGTCAATACTACACCTGATTTTTTCATTCCTTGTTTAACACATTCTCTCTACCCCCATGTAAAAAGGAGCAATTGAGCGAATTTGGTTTGTTGGATTGGAATGGAAGTCCTTTCTCTAGGCAGGGGCGGAGCCACCTTGAGGCCAGTATGGGCACGTTGTTTACATATAAAATTAACAAATCCAGTAATTAATTGACACGTAACCAAAAATGCCAAATGTTGGCCAATGCTTGTCAATGAAAATACATTGGATTAATGCAATAAAGTTGAGTAAATATGATGTCGTATTATTTCTTAGATTGAAAAGCAGTTATTCGCAGTTACGAGTCATCACTGCTATAAAAGATAGACTTTGAAGCCATGATTTTAACTGCTAAGTGCGTAGAATCCACGTGTAAACTTGTGATACAAGACAATTGGCAGTTAGAATGTGGAGTACGTCTTGAAAGACAGTTATCTCCTTAAAATGTAATCATTTGGGTTAGTTATAGCAACGGTGCAGATTCAATGATAAACTTTTGGAAGAAGATTAACAAGAATTCAAATTCAGACGTGGAGAAGGGAAGAAACTGCCAATTCAAAGTGTGGAAGGTGGAGTTTGAAGCAAACCAAATTCAAAAACCTTTGAGCGGGATGTTCAACTAGCAAGCAGCGTCTATAAATAGAAGAGATTGAAGAGTAAAAAACCCTAGACAAATCTTCAACAAACAAAATGATGCTTGGTTTGTTTATTGGCAAGTAGTTTAGGATTTCGAACTCAGTTCCAAGTAGTTTAGGATAAATCTCAATTATTCTTGTAATAATCATCTGTTCGAAGTTCTCATTACCTTGTATTTGAAGTGGAAGACAATTTCGAAGTAAGTTTATCTTTGGTTTATTAATCGAAGTATCTTGTTTCTTTGTTGTTCTTTAATTTCCTAAGTATATTGGTTTGTATTTCTTCATTTTGAGAGAAAAATCCTTTTAATTAAGGTAATTGATCCATTTAAAACACAATCGCCTGATTAGATTTGTTTTTTCCAAAGTTAATCTGAGGGAGGAGATTGAAACTTTCTCTGGCATGCTCGCACTCAATTATTTTCCATTGCAAAAAAGTAAAAGAACCAAACACATTTTTTGGCATGTCCGGTGGGACCCCTGAAACTATTGAATGGCTCCAAAACTTAGGAAGCAAACAGAGGATTCTCAAATTGGCCAACCACCAGAAGATGAAAATAATGTTAATCCTAAAGAGAACGAACAGGTTGAAAGACCTTGAACAGGTTCAGAGACCCATACTGGTCAAGATGCAAATGTTGGAATTGGCCAAAGTTCTCGTATGAACAATGGAATAACAAGACAGTGCAAATTGATGACCCAAAGAATCTAGAAGTTGGAGGAAATGTGTTATCTAGCCAAGTTGCTGAAATGATTGTTACAGTTAAAGAATTGGCTCAAACCTAGAAACTTATGTTTCAAAGATTGGAAGAACAGTCAAAGTCTAGGAATGAACTTGTGCCTTCATCTAGAAAAGATAAATGAGAGGCTATGATAAGCCCCAAATGTTGTATATATCCGGGCTTATCTCGGTCATTGTGATCACACACACGTGCATGTCTTTATATGATTGATTTTGCGCGAGTTATTTTTTTTTTTTATGAGTTTCAAAAAATCGGAGCTAAAAGGTGTGTCCAAAACTCCAAATAATCCCCAGTTGCATCCAGAAGTACCCAAGGTCCCGTAATGCTGTGGAGGACAATCACCAAAGCTTAGAATTTGATTCAAGAAGCTTTGGAAGGTTCAAGGAAGGCCCAAAACAAAAGAACAAGACATTTGGAGTTAAAAGCCTCTAGAAAATCTGACCAACCGATAGAAAAAGGCTCATTTCTCTCAAGATACAAAGGTTATGAAGAAGAGGTCAATTGAGTTTGAAAGTAGACTTGTAGAGATTTCCAACGGTTCAAGAATCACTTCATTCTGAGTTCGGATGAAGCCGGGGCGTGCCCGCGAAGTTGGATAAAAAATCTGCCCGAACAGACAAATCTGGATTGATCCAGGTCCCTAGTGGATCCATCCAGAACCCTCTAGGCACTATTTTTCAAGCTCTTTTTGCACTTTCCTTTTATGGAAACTTTGGGTTGTTGTGTGTGCTTTATTAGATATTATGTAGAGAGAGAAAGGGAAGACTATATTGGGCTCTCTCCTCTCTCACACACACTTACTCTTTCCTCCTTAGTTTTGCTCTCATCTATCCCGTCCATTGGAGAGAGTTTAAGGTCTCTCTCTCTAGAATTCTCAAGCTGTCATTTCCCGTTTATTTACCATGTATTAAACTTGTTCCTCTCGTCTAGATCATTCTATAAATCTTATTTATTTTTGTTTTCCTCAAGTATTTAGTGTTCATGTTTTTTTTTCTTGCTATTTCCTTGGTAAACTCTTGTTTTTAGAAGTTGTTTGATAATTTCTCAAGTACTAATATTGTAGGCTAACCTAGGATCTTCATTAAAAATCAATTTTTAAGTTTATAAATCATGTTTTCCATTTCTTTCAAAGTTCTAGTCTTATTTCTTGCTATGGTTTGTGAGTAGTTTACGTAGGCTTAGTCTTGGGGTGATTAATAACCCATGACTCGAGTTTAGTCCATTCATCTTAGCCAAAATCTTTCATTTCTTGTTTATCAATGATTTAGTGTTTCATTTTATCTATCAAAGTTTGAGTTTGTTAATCTCTTTGATCACACGTAGCCAAGAGCTTGACTACTTGACACGTGTGATGCTTGGGGCGATGTCAACTTAATCGTTTGACAAATGAAGCGAAATACTCTAATATTTGGAAAACGGATTTTCTTGTAAATGGTTTTAAAATCTAAATCTTCCATTCGGGGGCATTTAACAATGCCCCGAGCCGGTAATCAAGAGGGGAACAGATTAGCCCAAGTCATGGTCGTTAAATACCCCTAGACTTTGCTTTAGTTTAATTTTTCGTTTTTAATCTTTCAAGTCGTTCTCGAAGTCGAGAGAATTCCACCAAACAAACTCCAAAAGCCAAGTTTGTCGCTTCAAGGCCAAAAGCCTACACTACATGACAACACTCACGTCGGGTGCATTTGTTCTCTGTGGATTCGACCCGGTCTTACCGTTTATTATGCTATGCGATATCTAGCCCTACGCTTAGGGCGACATCATCTACGATACAATCCAAGGTTGCAAGTAGGCTAGTTCTAGCAAACATAGATTTGGGCCTGGAAAAGAGCCTATTAATGTGGATGAAATACCAGAATCTTGGTATGAACCTACAAAGATTTATGATTTTCAAACTCCCAAGCCTAAGAAAACATTCAAGCAAACCACTACTATCCCTTTCAAACCTAGTTTTGATGGTGTAGGTCGGGATAAAGGTTTTAAAAATGATGATTATGGGTTCGAAGAATACAACTATTCCGCAGGAAATCATTTTACTGATAGGGCTAGTTCAAAGAGGCCTAATCCAGAAATTGGAGTTCCTAAGTATCTAGGAATACCAGAGATGGGAAGGGTACATTCGAATCACCTTTATGAACCTTATACAAGGCAAAAAGGAGGTTACAAACAGCCCCAGCCTTTCGATGGTCCTTTTGATGGGTTTCTAGAAGACCACATGACTAGAAATGTCAATTGGGGACCTCTTGTTAACTCAAGAGTTCATTTAGAAGGAAACCCCACCCTTCGAGATAAAATACTTAGCCTTATGCAAGAAGTTTATTGACCTCTAAACCGGGGGGTACAAACTCAAACTCAAATGTATAGAAATCCTTATCCAGAATGGAGAGATAGGCACTTCGAAGTCCCTAAGGGATTTAAGATCCCAGATTTTGCACTATTTCATGGGGATGGAAAGCAATCAACAACTGAACACATTGCTAGATTTATTTCTCAGTGTAAAGAATTAGGTAATAATGGGTTCATTAAGTTGGAATTATTCTCTAATTCCTTGACAGGAACAGCCTTTGAATGGTATTCCAATTTGACACCAAAGTCAGTTCCAAATTGGCAAATGATGGAAGAATTGTTCCACGCATAGTTTTACCAAACTAAACCCAAAGTCACTATGGTTGATTTAGCAAGATTAAAACAAAAACTCGATGAAAAGGTTGCTCAATTCATTGCTAGATTTAAAAGGGCTAGAAACATATGCAAACTTCAGTTACCAGAAGTTGTGTTTGTCAGAATAGTACAAGATGGCCTAAGTAGAGAACTTAGAAAAAAGTTTGATTCCATTGAATTTAGAGGTTTGGTTGATCTAACTTACAAAACATCTAGATATGAATCTTTGCTAGAAGAAGATGTTGATAGAAATAATTCTTCCTATTCTACTTATTATAAGGATCCTACTTATGAAATCGATGCTGCTGAAATTGTTGATCATGATCCTTGTGTGTGTGTGAATGTCTGGTTCGAAAAGATTCTATAACACCAAGGAATAATAAGAAAACAACTAGCAAAATATACTCATTTGATGTTTCTAAATGAGATGAAATCTTTGATTATCTTTTAAAGAAGAAGTTTATAAAACTTCCTGAAAATGTTAAACTTCAAACTTTGGAAGAATTAAAGGGAAAGAGTTATTGTAAATGGCATGCTTCTTGGACTCATTCAACTAAGAACTGTAATGTTTTCCGTGATAGGATTCGAGAGCAGATCAAGAAAGGAAGGATCATGTTTCCAAAAAAGGCTATGGGGATAAATACTGATCCATTTCCAAAGATTGAAGAAGTAACTACTAACACCAATGTGCCAACATCTTTGGCCAAAACCGTTCAAGAAGTGTGGCAGAACAAACAGATGCATGTTGGAATGAATTCTGTTCAATTTGGTAGAGGAAGGCCAAAAGGTGGTCAACTTTGAAATGATTCCTACAGAAACAACAAACCAAAGTATGCACCAGAGGGTTCATCCCAAAAAGGATTCAAGCAGTCTCATCTTCCTATGCTTGAAGCTTCCTTTTTAGAGTGCTCATGCATGGAATGTAGAGCCAACTACTTGGTTTTTAAAGACTTGGATCGACAAGGGGTTGATTTCTTTCCAAAAAGGATGGAAAGAAAGGCTTTAGATCAGAATAATGAAAGAAAACCCTGGATAAGCACAAGTTATGAAAAAAAATGAGAAGCCTTGATTGGTTTCTAAAAGAAATGTACCTTCTAGTCCAATTCTACCAACTTCAAAGAGAGATTATCCTCATTTGAAGAAGGTTAACACTGGAAAGGCCTCAATGGGCCAAGAAAATTGTAAAGACCTGGAATTTCCATGAAATTCTTTGTATCTTTTACTCCTTTTAAAGTAATGTGAATGAGTGGATTAATGTTTTAAAATATGTTTCTTTCTAAGTGTTATATGGGTGTGTATATCTTGGTACGTATACGTATTACAATGTTGTGTGGGTGTTTAGAGATGTTAAAAATGTGTTAGAAATGATCGGGGTTTGAATTGGTGAAGGTGGTAAAAATTTAAAAATTTTCAGTCTTGATACCGGTATAACTTTTTATTGATACCGGTATCTAGCTTCATTTTGAGCCATCAGAAATTCTAGATACCGGTATGGGTTTTTTTTTATACCAGTATCCAGCTTCATTTTTCTGTGAATTTTGAGCCCGACATTGCCTTCTATAAATAGGGTCTCGGACTCATTTCTTCACTCCATAACCGCAAACCAAACCCTAAAATCACCCATCTACCTTCTCTCTTCATCCCCACCTCAAATCTTGTGATTTTAACCTCAATCCACCTCAAAACTTCAAGATCTACACATTGGATTCGTGATTCTCCCTTGGATTTTGGGTTTTGCACTCAAGGAGGTAAGCACACTTGATTTGGGTCTTGTTCTTGTCTCTTGTATGCGTAGCGGAGCTTTAGTAGAGGTGGTTCTTGAAGTTTGGGATCTAAATCACTTGGGTACTTTAGGGCTTTGCTCAAAACCCATCTTGGTAGGGGAATGTCTACTCTCTCTAGTTGTATACTTGTGATGTGTTGTACATATCTCTTCCTTGGCTTCAATTCCACTAAAAATCATGTTTTCCCCATTTATGTGGGTTTTTCTAACTTAGATTCTTTGATCTATGAAATTGGTTTTTGATTTATGAAATTGAGAGTGAAATTGACCTTTCTTCATGCTTAAATGTTGCCTAGCATTTTCTAATTTGAGCCAAGACTATCTTATTTATGATTGGGTTGAAATTTCACACCTTAGAGGTGAAAATCTGCACAGTGTACTATTCATAGGCTATTGTCCAAAATTTTCTAGCTGCTGCCCTTGAAATCTGCACAGTGTACTATTCATAGGCTATTGTCCAAAATTTTCCAGCTGCTGCCCTTGTCATTTGGGTGGCATTCGGCCACCCTTTGATGTCCTTTTGGTTCCCGATTGCTTATTCCTTTATATATTTGACCTTTGGTATCATTCCTTATGTTTTGACTCGAGGACTATGGTTTTATGAATAACTATGTCATCTTACGTCACATGAAAGTTTTGTTGGTTTTTAGGAGGCGTATGTGTGTGCGTGTGGCAAGATTTGTCGAAAGGCGTGTATTGGAGAAATGGACTTGGAAATTTGAAATGATTTTGACTTTGAAATGAGGTTTTTAACGAAATGGATTTAAATGAACAAATTGCATTATAGATACATTTATGCATTTGGGAAATAGACTAAAACACGTGGATGTATTGAATGCTTATAGAACGACATAGTAAGAAAGGGATGTGTGCGTTGGTATGCTAATGCCTGAGAATGTTTAAGTGAGTTGGTAAGCACGTTGATTATAAATACTAGTGTCATGTCGTGTTGGAGAATATGATTGGCTCGTAGACATGTCTTTGATAGAAATGAGGGAATATTTAATGATTTAAGAGAATGAATGAGTTTATGAACGGAAAAAACATCATGTGTTTCGTGGTGAATGAGTAGGTCTTGTGACAAAGCGATATTTTGGTATTGAAAACTTGTGAAGATATCTTTTGTTTAAAACCTTCGGTATTCTACGGAATCAACGAAGTGTATGATGCCTCTACCTTTGAGTATTGAGAAGGAGTTGAGTTTTCGGTATTTGGGCACAAATCAACGGACCTCAATCTCATTTTGAAAACTCTATTTTTCCATGAACTCGTGCTGCGTCACCAGGGAAGGTCTTGAGTCTATACATTAGTATAGTAATGCGTTTTGGAAGCGTTCGTTATTAATATGACCCGTGTATCGGGTGAGGCAGGCAGAGCCTATGGAATCCAGCTTAGGGATTGAATTAGACATAGGCAGGCGGAGCCTATGGAATCCAGCTTAGGGATTAAATCACTAGTACTTATATACAATGATGGTTTTTCTTCAATGAACGAAATGAAGATGAGACGTCTGAGTTATATCAGACGAAAACAGTCCTTGAATCTATATATGGTATACGGAGCTTGTGATTTCCAGAAAGGGTTAAACTCCCTATTGATAGTATTAGCCATATATCGGGGCATGGGTGGAAACGGTGTACGGATGTTATTTAGTGTAGTGCTCATATGACAAGTCATGCGTGGAAACATTTTTCGGTATGTCAAATGATAGATGACTATTACCTATGATTGGATACCTAAATTGAGACAATAATTGTATTAAGGGTAGGAATGATGTTGGAGAATGAGATGTCTTTAACTAAATGGGTTGGCTCCTATCACAAAATGCTTTGAACTTAGTTAAATTTTGTTAGAATTCTAGAGGGTTATTTTTTTAATAAAAATCGTGGACACTTTGGTGACAT
Source organism: Vaccinium macrocarpon (assembly GCA_022606695.1). Classification (NCBI taxonomy): domain Eukaryota; kingdom Viridiplantae; phylum Streptophyta; class Magnoliopsida; order Ericales; family Ericaceae; genus Vaccinium; species Vaccinium macrocarpon. Next base: position 71,967 of record CM040175.1, on the reverse strand, counting down.
TTTGGATACATATAATGACTTGGGTGATTTTGATAAAACTAATGGATAGGTGATTGGTGGTTGGACGCTCGAATGACTTTCCTTGTTGGGACACTTAATTGTATTTCGGACACTTAGTTTCTCTAGGACACTTCGGCATTTCTTTTGTTCATCATGAATCATTTGGTCATCGTTATACATATCCGTCCATTCAATTGATATAACTACAACCCATGTGCATGTATCACCTTTACACACCTAGCATTTGTAGAATAGTTCTCCTACTGGGCTAGTTTAGCTCAACCAATCATTTTCAGGTACACGTTGACAAGCATGGTGTGGGATGCATTAGTGTGCGTGCATAGCATGGACTTTTGGGAAATCACCAACGATTTCAAGCTATTTAACAATTTTTTGTTTTATCTTTAGTATTTGAGAGACTATGATGTAATCTATGAACTCATGTACTTTTGATTTTAAATTTGTTGAAAACTTTATGTATTGGTTATTGTATTACTTGGGACGGAGACTTCAAACTTTGGACTTTGAATTTGGAATATTTAATTGACTTTGGACTTTTCAAATGGAAAATGTTTGACTTTTGATTTGTCCAGTGTGGACTCATGAGGTAATTTAGTTATAAAATTGAGGGCGTGACAAAAATGAAGGACTAGGAGAACAATTTTCCTTGGTAAAAGGAGTTCCTGCTTGGTTTTTGAAGAAAGTCAAGCCAGAGCTCTTCCAAAGATACAAAGCTCCTTCGAAAGTTGGAAATAAAATGTTTAAACCTCCAAACTCTCCTACTGGTCAATGGATAGTGGTTAGAGATCCAAAGACCAAGACACCTCAAATGATTCCTATGCTGAGACGAACTCAGAAGAGTAAACTGCAAAGGAGGTTTACTAGTTTCCAAATGGAAGAGTATACATCTAAGGAAAGTCCTAATGGTGGTGATAAGTTCAACCCAAGGTTTAACAGACTTCGAAGAGAAGATTCGAAGAATCTTTTCAGAGGGGGTTTACTCAATCAGAAAAGGAAACATTGAAAAATTTGGCTGCAAGAATGGACAGTGAGGTACCCCAAAATAGCTCAGCTTCACCAAATTCCTTGGCAAGCTAACAATCTGGCTTATTGGAAGCCATGATAATGGAACAGGAAGAAGGGGAAGGAATGAATTCATCTTTCGTTGAAACATGTTCCCCTATGGAAACTTCTGCAATGGAAGTTTCTGAAAAAATAAACATAGCAGAAGATGTATCAAGTTTACCAGTTCAAGAGAAAAAGGCCATTAAGTTTGAAACACACAACCTAAAATGAAAATACCAAGCCCTAGATTTATACGTTGCGATGAAACGATATGTCGATTTGGGTCCAATACTCATTAAGTATAATTGGGCCTATAGTACATTTGGGTTCAAGATTGAATTGTAACTTCTATTGATGAATGATTTCATTCTTTGGAATTATCACATGCTTCAAGCCATTCTATTGGTTTAATATCATAAGGTGTACTTTATCATGTTTTGTTTATCATGAGTTCGAACTGGTTTTAAGCATTTAAAGTGCTTCGAAAAGCATTAGGAAATGCAAAACAAACCATATAAAAGAACTAAGATTGCATTAGTATAAAAGAATTACATGCTACGAAGAAAATCCTATTACATCAGAGAAAATCAAACATCTATTAGTGGTGGAGCAGCTGTTGGAGTAGGAATGACTTGAAAATAGTGAGGAAAGCTCCAAGTCACTAAGGTATGAAACCTTGCTCAAGTGAAATTAAAAAATTCACTTTCCTTCATTCTGACCTCATTTTCTTATTCCAATTTGAGCTTCTTCTCAATCAATGGTCTAATTTTCAAAACTAGGGCTTTGGCTTTGATTTCAAACTTAGACAATTTTAGAGCATTCCTCTTCATGCAATTTCAGAACTTCTTTCGAAGCCTTTTAGAAGAACCAGATGGGACTTCGAAGGAGTCTCTCTTCATATTTTCTATCTTGTTATGAAGTCTGGTGATTTGATCATGAGTAATCTTATAATCATTAAGGTCTTGATTGAACCCATAGGCAACAATGTTGTTTTTCACCCACATTCGAAGAAGAGGAAGTTGACTTAGAAAAGAGTGGAGAAAAACATTATTATGCTCAGAGATGGAACATTGAAGGGTCTCACAAGCCCATAAGAAATTCTTGAAAGGAATATCTTCTTCAAGAATCCCTATATCCAGAAAAGCGAAAGCAGCCAATAGTTTTTTTGGCTTTAACAGAATCAGATTTTGGATAAAGAGAATAAGAATAATCAGCATGTGAAAGAGTAGAGTCGAACTTGATATTCTTCAACTCTTGAAACCAATCTGGGTTCCCTGGAAGAGTTTGAAGAGGAAGATTAGTGGGATCAATGAAATTTCCCTCAAAATGAGGCCTTCGAACCTCATATAACCAGAATATAAATTGGTTACTGGCCCTTTGCTTAAGCTCACAATAACCAGCAAAGCCAGATCATTCATTTTCACATACTTTAAAAAATGAAGGAGCGAGGCAAGTGGCAATGAGATTATCAAGCATCATTATATTGAGATCATCTCTGATGAAAGGACACAAATATACTTTCATAGCTAATGAGCGATATTTACTCCAGCCTTTGAAACATGCAGGATCATCCATCTTTACCACCACTATTTCAGATGGTAGACCCCATAGGAAAGGTTCAAGAGTAGGGGAAACTGGAGGATTCCATGGATCGATAGGCTCAAGGTTCTCTACTTGAATCACTGTGTAAGAGCGATCCCTTCGAATTTCACCAACAATTGATGTGGCAGCATTTCTAGTATCAACAGAAACTTGATCATTAAGTTCCAAATTTTTGAAAGCATTTTGAGTATTGGAAATGTCAACCATAGTTGAGTTGGGTTTGAATAGATAAAAGTAAGATTAGAACAAGAATTGGTGACTAAATTTTACCGGTGAATAAGTTCTTTTATAGACTAAAATTCTGAGTTTGGAACGTTTCAAATTCTTGTAAGTGGAGAACATGTGTATTAACTGCCCATTATCCATAAATCCATCATGGGAAACGTAGAGACTTAATTGTAACTTCATCATTGGAAGTGGCAAGAACTACCAATAACTTCCACCTTTTAAAGTTCAACAGGAATTCGAAGCGGTAAAGACACATTAACATTTATTCAAATTCTTTGAACAACTATGTTAATATGAGGGGTATGTTTACATATAAAATTAACAAATCTAGTAATTAATTGACACGTAACCAAAAATACCAAATGTTGGCAAATGCTTGTCAATGAAAATACATTGGATTAATGCAATAAAGTTGAGTAAATATGATGTCGTATTATTTCTTAGTTTGAAAAGCAGTTATTCGCAGTTATGAGTCGTCACTGCTATAAAAGATAGACTATGAAGCCATTATTTTAACTGCTAAGTGCGTAGAATTCACGTGTAAACTTGTGATACAAAGCAATTGGCAGTTAGAACACGTGGAGTACGTCTTGAAAGACAGTTATCTCCTTAAAATGTAATCATTTGGGTTAGTTAGAGCAACGATGCAGATTCAATGAGAAACTTTTGGAAGAAGATTAACAAGAATTCAAATTCAGACGTAGAGGAGGGAAGAAACTACCAATTCAAAGTGTGGAAGGTGGAGTTCAAAGCAAGCCAAATTCAAAAACCTTTGAGCGGGAAGTTCAACTAGCAAGCAGTGTCTATAAATTGAAGAGATTGAAGAGTAAAAAACCCAGGACAAATCTTCAACAAACAACTATCAAACAAAATGATGCTTGGTTTGTTTATTGGCAAGTAGTTTAGGATTTCAAACTCAGTTCGAAGTAGTTTAGAAAGTAGATTAGGATAAATCTCAATTGTTCTTGTAACAATCATCTGTTCGAAGTTCTCGTTACCTTGTATTTGAAGTTGAAGGCAATTTCGAAGTAAGTTTATCTTTGGTTTATTAATCAAAATATCTTGTTTCTTTGTTGTTATTTAATTTCCTAAGTATATTGGTTTGTATTTCTTCATTTTGAGAGAAAAATCCTCTTAATTGAGGTAATTGAACCATTTAAAACACAATAGCCTAATTAGATTTGGTTTTCCAAAGTTAATCTGAGGGAGGAGATTGAAACTTTCTCTGGCATGCTCGCACTCAATTATTTTCCATTGCAAAGAAGTAAAAGAACCACAAACACGTGCTCACAATGCCCTTTACTATTTTGTTAGTTTTTTTTTCAACAGTAAGGGGTGTTCAAATCAGCATACGCGCACCTCGACTATTCTTGTCTCTGATCCGATCAAAGGTAGGTCATCCACTCCGGAACTAGAGGATTCAAAAGAAATCTCTCTTATGGCCTGGCCCTAAGAGGTTGCCAAGTTTTGAAGATGTCAAGGTTTATAGCTCAATATCCATGTACTTGAACCCTCAGTCACGTAATCTTTCAAAATGGTTTTCGCTCCCGCTCTCAATTCTCACTCTATGCTTGCACTCTCAATCCTCGCTCTCACGTATTGTAGTTGTCTGGAAGGTTTTTGGAAAACTCACACAACGAAACAATTAGCATTACTTAAACAATTCTTCACTTAATAATATTCACTTACTTTTCATGAGGGTAAAACATAAAATAATACTCTACACAAAACCTGAAGCTATCATTAATTTCTCATGCAGAAAAATGCATGTCACCATCACATCGCCAACCACCATCAATTTGTGGGCGTATAGGTTATTGAAGCCTGACTATTCTTAGACCTCGTGGTTAATTTATAGTGCTCACTTTGATGCCTAATCCTGGCTAGGCCACCGTCTCTTGGTTGTATTTAAACATTTTGAATCACTAATCCTCGTGTTGAGTTATTGAATATTGTTCATAGATATACAACACCAATATAGCTAATTAATGAGGAAGCGCCAAGTCACTTTTTTAGTGTAGTTTTTTGGGGTCTATTGTGGATGCGGTTATAAGTTATGAAGATATTATGGATATTTACAGTGTTTGGTTGTCATTTTGGTGTAGCTTTTAAGGAGTCTAGTGTAATTGAAATTTAATGTCATTAAAGAATGAGAAATTTGTCCGTACACAAGCTTAGTCTACGCAAGCAAGGTGGGAAAGGCTTAACATAAATAGGAAAACAAGATTAATGCATAACATAAACGAGACACACACACTTAAACATTTGTAGACACCCCGATTTTGACCCGAGAAACTTATCAAGCATTTCCGATGATGAAATAGACCAACCGTGCATACCTTGATGCTAAGAACGAGGCTTAAACTCACCAAACCACCCGAAACCATTCTAAACCCCTCCTAGAACAACCTTGAACCAACCAAAATGAACAAAATACCCTTCAAACCATCCAAAATGCTCTTCGAAATAAACCCAATCTTTCACCATCTTTTAGTACATTCAAAACCCTCTTATTGATATATAATACGCCTCAATCCATTTTGAAATGAAGGAGATGTGCCCGTTTTACCAAAATGACTTGTTTTTCCGATCTTCTGAGGGTACAATGGTCACACACTTGGATGTACAAATTATCTTGGGTTCAAACCAATTGGGTTAAAAACTAGACTCCATAAAATTTCCAATGCTTCAAACCACGCACAAAACGGAGTTCGGTAGCACCTAGGGGAGCCCCGTAAAGTTTGGCCTGCAGGCCCTTTGAGCGCTCAAACCCCCACTTTAAGTGCCAAACCCTTCGCGCACCAGAAATTTTCAAGACATTTTTCAGCTGGTTTTCCACCTAAACTATGGGCTCCCCCCTGGTTTCTATAGCTTCGTTTTCATGCCAAAATCCCTCTAATAACACTCCCTCTCCAACTTGAATTGCAAATTTCAAATTCCCCCCATTTCTCTCTATATATACCACCCTCCACCCATTGTTTAAGAACCCTTGTCTGATCTTTTACACTCTCACACCCTTCATCAGGACCAAAACCACTATCTCTTATCCTTCAATCACATTTTACACTCTCTCTCATCTATTTCCATCATTTTCAACCCCCAAAACACCCAAAAATCTCATCTTTAAGACCAAATACACATGGGTCTTTGAGAAACCAACTACAACAACCCCCTTTCTCACTCTAATAAGTCATTTACAGCCCATACATTCCATCCATTTCATCCAAACCCAGCTCTTCCATCAAAACCCACCCCATCCAAGCCAAAATCACCATTTTAAGCTCAAATACTCCATCATCCACTCAATCAATCATCCAATCAGCCCTACACTCACACTCTACTGTCCAAAACAACCCACATCATACTTATAAACACAGCCACAATCCATCCCTTCATCAAACACCCAAGCTCAAGCCTTAATCAAAGCCAAAAGGTAGAAAATCATGTGAAAAATCACGTTTTGGTCATCCTGAGGGAGACCAGTGAGTTCATGGAGGTTCCACATACCTTCTATGAACTCACAAGGTCTTAGATATCAAGAAAAACTGATTTAAAAAATTTGAGCTCGAAATGGTTCAAGCACTCAAACTATTTTGGCCCCTTTCATGCTTTTGTGGTTTCTGATCATATTTTATGTTGGTAACACCATTATTATAGTATTTTGGTGGTTCAACAACTCTCAAATTAGTTTATTTTGCCTTTGATCATTGATCAATGAACCCAAAAGCCATAAAAGTGATGTTTCATCATCATCAAGCCATGGATGATCTTATTTCATGAAGCAAACAGTATATCTCACTCTTTTTAACAATGATCAGATTGTTTAAGCTCACAAAAGCATCAAAGAATGGCCAAAAATCACAGAAACTCACAACCATTGAATGGGGCTTAAGCGCTTAATGCTAGCATTATGAGCGCTCAAGCCTCGCTCAGTTGTGGCATTTCAATCGTGTTTATTCTAGCTTTGTATTCTGGTTTCACTTTGTGAAGTGTGCGTGTGTTGATGTTTGGCTAAGCCAACCTAATCTCGAAGTGTGTGTGTGTGTGTGTTGATGTTTGGCTAAGCCAACCTAATCATGAAGTGTGTGTGTGTGTGTGTGTATGTGTGTGTGTGTGTGTGTGTGTGTGTTGATATTTGGCTAAGCCAACCTAATCTCAAAGTGTGTGTGTGTGTGTTGATGTTTGGCTAGGCCAACCTAATCTCTCCCCTCCCTCACTCTAATCATGATTATGTGTAATCCAATGCTTACTCTCTACTCATGTGGACACCTCAAGTCTATTTTATTCATGTTGATAAAATGTCAATACATTATGCATCATCATATGTCGTGTTGAACTAGTTTGTGATCCAAATGAGGGTTAAATGCTGCAGAAATACTCAAGTCCAGAAGATGGCTTGAGCGCTCAATGTACACCTTCGAGTGCTCATACTGTCTTCTGATTTCATCAAAACTTCTTCTCATTTCAGCTTGTTCTTGGTACTTTGAGTATTTTGCAAAGTTTTAAACCTTTGAGTTTTCATTCCTTCTATTTTGTTTGCCTCATTTTGATCCATGAACAAGTTTTAAAACCATGATTATGTGATTATGTCATTTTGTCTATTGAGTTAAATGTTGTTTTTGAGTAAGCAATGGTGATTATAACATGTTTTCATCAAATGAGAATCATTAGGAACAACAAAAGCATGTTTGGGTTGAGGAGGGGTTGAGCGCTCAAACCCTCTTTGAGCGCTCAAGTTCCTAACAGGGAATCAGATTGGTTTAGTCTTGCGGTGGTTTGTGTTGTCATTTCTTATTACTTTGTTAACATTCTGTATATTTTAACATTGTTACTTGATGTTTGATGTTCTTGTTTGTTCATAATTGCATATCATCACCATTCATCTAGATTCATGGAGCACAAGCATACGTTGTAGCTTATTGTTATGTTTATCATCATTATTTGGCTTCCCAACCCTCATCCCTCTTATTTGTTCAAAGTTGAGTTGCATACATTTCTTGTATAATCCCACAAAAGTCAAGTAGAGACCGGTTTTCGAACCGGGCGAGGGGGTGCCGTAAAACCCTTCCCCTCTCGTAACTGAGCTCCCGAAATTAAGATAGTATGGTGATGACAGGCCAGTAATCCTTAGCCATTGAAGGAGGCACGAGTCAATCGAGTTCAGTTCCTCGGGTACAATCTGCTAAAACCGGGGTGGCAACTCTGAATCGATTCACAGGATCCCTCCGGAGGTTCGTCCACAACAAGACATACAACCAAACGTAATTAACCTAAGTAGAGAAGAGAATGTCACTTCAGTACAACAAAGGGAAACAAACATTAACAGGAAAATCTCAAAATGGAGAGTCACTACCCGCTACTGCAACGTTGTGAGCAACTACAGAGATTTGTTTAGAGTTCGTCATCCCGAGTAGTTCCTGCTCCGGCGAGGTTATCTTTCATCTCTTTAGATTTATGTTTTGCAGCTTCATAGTTGGATGCTATCGTATCCTTAGCTTTATTTTTGGCAGTTTCATACCCCTCGTTTGTTTTATCCTTTGCCCAACTCAAGTGCTCCGCTCCTTTCTCCATAGCTGCCTCTCTTGCTTCCTCTACCTTCTGGCACGCCGCATCGTACGCTTCCTATGCCTTTTGATATGCCTCTTGTGCCTCATGTTCCGTCTTCTGAGATGCCTTCTCTTTTGCCTCCAGCAACCTTTGATATGCCTTGTCCCTGGCTTCTAATGTAGCCTGATAAGCCTTCTCTAGGGATTCCTTGATCTTGGGAGATGATGATGTTTCCTTGGCTTCTTCCGCCTTCTCCTTGGCTAATTCCTCTACTTTTTCCTTTGACTCTGATCTTTCTATGAAGCTGTTTCTTTCGTGGAGGCTGCTTTCTCTGCTACAGACTCCTTCACTTCTCGTGCTTTTTCCGTGTTGTATTCTCCAGCTCTTGCATTATTGTTATTATATCCAATTGATTGAAACACATTCATCATTTAGGATCTCATGTTGTAAATTAATTAGTCACACTTAAGAAGCCAGAAAAGCTAGCTAGCTCTTTTATTTCACCATGTAAATGCATTTACTATAACGAAACTTGAATGGGCAAATCGACATATATAATTTTACTACAAATTTTACAAACTGAGTGTGCAGTGCGGGTCGTTCCACTTTGTGGAGGGCCTGTAAATCCCCTCATCGACATATATAGTTTTACTACAAATTTTACAGAGAAAAAATAATAAAAAGAAAATTTAAAACGTGGGTGAGGTAGTTGCCTGGCTCGTGATCCGGTCAGTTGTACAAATTAGTAGTAGTAATAGTAGCGAGTAAGGGGTTAAAAAATGGAGTATGCGCGTACCAGCAATCTTGTCTTTGGTAAGCTTGGCAGCATTGTCGTCGTCATTGTTGTTGTTGGTACTCTTGAAACCTAAGCCCTCGGAAAGTTTTTCCTTGACCCAGCCTGCCCACGACTCTAAAGCAGCCTCCTTTCCAGCCTCTACTACCTCCTCTTATGCCTTTTCGGCTTTTGCCTTCCCCTCCACATACTCCTCCTCCCCACCACCAGTACCTATGCAGCCGGCGGAGCCACTAATGCCAGTACTACTTACGTTAGCAACCAGTACCAAAGCCACTAACAAAAACAATAACCCACATGTTCTCAATATTACCATTGTTTGACCCATCTATCAGGATAGTGGTTATTTATTTTGATATCTATATTATTACAGTATTATTATTATTATTATTATTATTATTATTATTATTATTATTATTATTATTATTATTATTATTATTATTATTATCTTGAACAAAACAGTTTCCTGCCCCTTAGAATTATAGTAGTTGTATTATTGGAGTGGTAAGAAATTAGGAGAAATATTATGCTCTACTACTCCTATAAGGAAAATGCTAAGGGTGAGAGAGTGAATGATGGGGTTTCGAGGATGAGCAAGCTAAGCCAAAAGACAAGTGTCACGCAACGTGGTGAACATGTACGACAACGGAATTTTGAGCGAGACATATCTCTCTCTCTCTCTCTCTCTCTCTCTCTCTCTCTCTCTTACCACCTCGGTTCTACCACTCCTATATAGATCATCAATCATCCGCAACAACATATATTTAAATCTTTGACTTATCTACTATTTTGGTCTCTATAAAATATATCAAATTTCATTTTTGTACTTATAAATTTAGTTGTGTCAATTTCATCCTTGCTGTAAAAAAATTTAGATCATCATCCTTGCTGTTAATTTCATCCTTGCTGTAAAAAACTTCCGAAATCAAAACCCACCCAACCATTAACCCAAACCCTAAACAAAAAATGCTAGGGACACACCCTTTCAACTACAACCCGACCGCACCATGCACGTAAAAGGTGGGCCCCGCCACTTCTGTAACACCCCCAAAATTTGGGCACGTTAATTATTATTACAAACCATAAAAAGTTTAATCCTTAAACTTTAATACAAATAATAATGTCTCCAATTACTATATAAATAACCAGGGTGGTTCTAGGTCTTCTTCTATCCCTGCGTCGGGTCATTCCCCACTCCGGCAGCGCTGCCTGCTCCATAGGATTGATCTCCGCAGTATCGGTCCTGTTCATCTAGATAACCTAACATAATACGTCAAAGTCACCCAAGAAACATCATGGTATTATGTCAGGGTTACACAAGTGCAACACCATGAGCAAGGCCCAGTAGTTCACTATGCTAAACTTCTAAGTAGCAATTTTAGAACAATATGTTCAAACACAGTATATGAAACTTATGAGCAGTAAAATCATGCAATGCACCATGCGTGTCTATGTGGATAGAGTAAACATGCCCTAAAAACAGTATCTTGTTTCGGTATCTCAAAACTATGCCACATGTCATTTTTTTCAAAACAATTCTCATTCAGTTTCTCAACTTAGCTCATTTATCAAAAGTTTTCTCAAAAATCGATTTTCTCAAATCAGTGCCTCTTTCAGCATTCTTCTTCAAATTTTATATATCTCCCATCACTTGAAAGTTATTGGTCCGTTTCCGCCTCCTTTTAGCTAACGGTACCAACCTTTTCACTTAAGGCCCCGACCGTCGTGCATCATCGAACTTAACAGCCTGTTTGCATGGTTCGTCCACCCCGTGACTCACACGACATAGTCTCGGCCGTCTCATATCACTGAACTTAACCAGTCTGTTTATGAGGTCCGTTCATCGTGTGTTGTGCACGCTTAGCCCTAACATCCAAGTTCTCTCTGCAAACTGGAAGTGGCGCTCTCACTGCACTACCGCATCAAAACCATTCCTCAAATTTCTCTCCATGAACTTGACGTGGCAACAAATCCATCTCATCTCATCTCATTTCCAAAATCTCATTTCATTTCCCGAAAATTTCGTTTCTCATTTCAAAAACTCATTTTCATTCTCATATCTATTTTCTCATTAGCAGCTATTCAAGATTTTCAAGTTCAGTGTCGTAACGTAGTGTGTACGTGCTCAATGTCTCATGCTCAAATCATGCTTATGCTGTTAGTAATCGACATTTAATCAACGGGTATCTGTAATCTTAACGTGGGGAGATTAATAAGTATTTAATAACGTGGAGCTCGAAATATAATCGAGATAAAGATGGGAGTGCAATTATAATTCTTTAGTGGTGTGAATTATAATTTGTGAAATAAGAATAGAATCCGGGTGGGATTAGGTTTTCTTATTTACACAAGGAGCCCAGATTTATTTCTCCTCAGGTCCCTGCTATAGCCCTATAAATATATCATTATGTTCTCTAGGTCAAAAGACAGTTATTCAGAAATTTAGAATAGAGATTGTGGGAGAGAGAACAAAGAGATCATGTAGAAGTCCACACTTGGCTACATGATCGAGATATAAGGGAATATGGCAGAAGATCATGAGGTACTGTCGAGCAAAGCTTGTTGCATACAGTAATTAGGTCTGTCAAGTTCTCAAATAAACAAGTCAACCAGCGTTCGTGTCTACGGATGAGAGGTAAACCCTAATTCCGCCTTGTAGGGTTTGTGTTTATTTTTGTTGTTTAATCTGTACGTGCAATTACTAGGTTCTGGGATAAGTTTCTCAACATATGCAATATTCCATAATCTTCCTTTCAAGAAAATAACTATATTCCACAAGTGAACGTTTTCCCATAAAATCATGCATCTCTTTCTCATCAATAATATCTCCTCCGAAAATAATATTTTCTAACATAACATCATAAACTTGATGCACCAACTTCCCCAAAAAAAATAAAATTCCCAATAACTCTCAAAAATATATTCTCATCAAAAATCTAATTTTTTTTCCCCTTCTATTTCCAAACTATTTTATTTCTTCTAAAAGAAATAAAAATAAATCAACTTGCTTTCCCAAATGAACATCTCTCTCTCTCTAGAATTTATACCCAAAAATAATTTAACTCACTAGTCATAAACTTCCTAAAAAGATTTTCTTTTTGGAAAATTTAACTCACCAAAATATACTCCTTCTATATCTAGAAAACTTTTTTTCTAATAAACTTGGTAAAAATTCATTTTCTCTTCATCAACAATTTCCTTTTTAGAAACTGTTTATGCAACTCATGAAAATCTTCTTTTCATCATAACAATAAAATTAAATAGAAGTTACTAAGTAGTTAGTAAAAACTTCCTAGAAAAACTCTACTCCATACTTATTAAAATGAAACTTCACATTTTCTCACAAAAATTTATATAAGAAAATGGTGATTCTTTCTAGTAAGAAACAAATTCCTCATTAACTAAAACTAATCTACTTATTTAAGGAAAAATTATCTAATCAACAATCAATGATTAAATCACCTAGGATTAACTATTTCTTCCAAGAAATAATAACAAAATAAAACTATTAGAACCTAGATTAGAAACACCCATCTACTAATCTCTTCTAATCAACTTCTGATCACTTAAATCTCGTTAAACCAACTTCTAATTTCATGAAGAACTATTCTAATTAGAACTTAATTAACACTCTTGTCATCTTTTCAACATGAAATCCTCTTTCTTAAACACTAAGTAACATGCTTAGTAGTCTAATACATGCACAAATCAACCCAATCAAGCTTCAATTCTATGCTTAGAAAACTAATTAGAACATCATAATAACTCTAGAAATAACTAATTAAAAGGTTAGTTTAGTAAACTACCTTGATTTTCGTGTGTAAACCGGAAGCCGAAAAACAATCCTTTGGTGTAGAGACTCATTAATCCTTCTAATTTTCTTGCTAATTAACTTAGCAAGAAGCTAATTAGTGCCTAAATAATTTGGCTAAGTGGTGGTGGAAGTGGTAGTTGGTTGGGAATAAGAGAGACAAACAAATAAAGTAGGGTATATGTGGTCCCAAATGAACAAAGGGTGTTCTATTTATAGCAAAATGAAACTTCTCCCTCCCTCTCTAACTCACAGCGCACACACACACAGACACTCTTGGCTGAAAGTTTCATGTGGGGGAGTAAATGTGTGCATTTACTTGCACATGGGCAAGTACACCACTTGTGTTCTAGGTTCTAGGCTAGGTTTAGGTTCTACTCTCCTTGCAAGTTAAGTAAATATGGGAAGTTACATGGAAACCTATGGAAATGGTAGTGGGGGAAAATATGCATTTTGTTGTGTAGGTTTTTGCATGGTCATCTTTGTTATGGGGTGTTTTTAGGAGCTAATACACACAATGTGCATGTGAATGCATTAAATAGCTAAGGGTAGCCTTAATGGGTTAATAGTGGGGGGAATATTCTCCCTTAAAACATGGAAGCATGTTTCATGGAAGCTTGGGGTCCAAGTTCTAGTCATAAAATAGCAAGACTTGTTCTAACTAGCTTTGGGTAGAAAACCTTAGCTTAGGAAACTTCCTTCAAACATCCACTTGCTTGTTAAGTGTACAAGCATTTACTCTTGCATGTGCAAGAGTACTTGCTCACATGCATGCACACACACACACACACTCTCTCTCTCTCTCTCTCTCTCTCTCTCTCTCTCTCTCTCTCTCTCCTCTAACTTGGTCAAATTCCAAGTTCCAAAGTATAGTGGGGAGGAAACTAAGGCATACCGTTATAGTTGGATGGTGTAATGGCAGTGGTTGGGGTAGTTTCGGGTATTAAAGACGGCCTCTGGATGCTATGGTAGTGTAACGGATGTGTTACCTAGTCTCGTACGCTCGCATGTGTGGCTAGAATTTTAATTATTCAAATTAAAATGATTTATTAATAATTAAATATTCCAATTATTAGAAAATAAAAATAAATTATTAAACGAAATTTTTATTTACGAAAATTCGGGTCGTTACAACTTCACTAACCATTGATTTTTCTTTCCCTGACCATTTCGGAAAAAGTTTTCATGAGTTCTACAACTCCTCGTGATTGAAAGGGTGTGTTCCTGGCATTCTTGAACCCCTAAAATACTCCAACCTTTAACCCACAACCAGATCGACCTCGCCCCTGCCGTCTCTCCTCTCCATCACCTGTCATCATTGATGCAAACCCAGAAAACTCACCTCCCTAACTTCCCCATACAATCTCTAGTTCCCCCTCCATCTCCATGGATCTACCAAGGCCGCACATCTACACAAGAGATAGAGAAGAGGAAGAAGAAGAAGAAGAAGAAGAAGAAGAAGAAGAAGAAGAAAAAGAAGAAGAAGAGAGGGGGTGAATCAAACCACCACAAAGCAATTGCTCGCCATCCACACAGATTAAAGCCAACCAATTATGGAGGGTGATGGATGCTTGTTGATTTTTCGATCTTCGAAGCCGCCACAAATTGAAGTATTGGTTGATTCTCATTTTCACTAGGGAACAGGGCATGAAAAGTCAAAAACCTCTATTTTACAAAGTTTAATTTTCGCGTGATTCTTCCATTTTTTTATAAATAGTCATTCAAAAACTTTTGTAACATGAACAGGAACCGTCCATGTGATGTGAATATCAATTTTAAATTCATCATCTGCAATTTCCCTCCCATTTGGGACATCTTCTCTCAGAAATTCAATAATTCTATCCGGTAACTCTACCAAAGAAGCCGACAATTCTTCGGAACTTGTGTTTCTCCTCATATTTCATAGTTCCTTTGCAATGGTCTCTCATTACTTTATGCTTCGTTTCAATGCTTTTTTCTTTTTTGGGCTTAATTGAATCATTTAGGAATTTCTTCTAAAAAAAATTCTCATTATAATGACAATGGAAGGGATGGGGAGATGAGGAGAGGAGGAAAAGATGGGAAGGAGGTAGGTTTTGGGTTTGAATTAGACTGTGTTTGGTTTTAGCCTTCTAGATTTTGTTGTGTAGAGGTTGCTAACTATCCAAGTCGTGCTAGGCGGCGCCAAGTCAACTCCACATCATACTATCCTTACATTAGGAAGTTCCATTAGTGTTTACATATAAAATTAACCAGTCCAATAATTAATTGACACGTAATCAAAAGTGTCAAACGTTGGCAATTACTCGTTAGTGAAGATACACTGGATTAGTAAGATGAAGTTGATTAAATACGATGTCATATTACTTCTCAATTTAGAAAGGCAGTTATTGGCAGTTACAAGCCATTACTAAAATAAAGATTGGTTTCGAAGTCATAATATCAACTGCTAAACACACAAGCTCCACGTGTAAACTTGTGAAACAAGGCAATTGGCAGTTAGAACACGTGGAATACTTTTTCTTAACATGTTAAGCAAAGGTGCAGATTTAAAGTTTTTGGAAGAAGAAAGGATTCAAATTCAGACGTGGAGAAAGATTAACTGCTAACTCTCAGAGTGGAAGTTAGAGTTCAAAGTAAGCCAGATTCAAATTCATGGAGCGGAAAGTTCAAACTACAAGCAACGTCTATAAATAGAAGAAATTGAAGAGTGAAAAAGCCCCGGACAAATCTTCAACAAACAGCTATCAAAAAACTGATGCTTGGTTTGTTCATTGGCAAAGTAGTTTAGGATTTTGAACCTAGTTCGAAGTAGTTTAGGATCTCGAACACAGTTCGAAGTAGATTAGGAAGTAGATTAGGATTTATTTCGATTGTTATTGTAACAATCACCCCTATCTCGGTTGTTCTTGTAACAATCACCTGTTTGAAGTTCTGTTACTCTGTATTTGAAGTTGGAGACAATTTCGAAGTAAGTTTATCTTTGATTCATCAATCGAAGTGTCTTGTTTCTTTATTGTTCTTTAATTTCCTAAGTTTATTGGTTTGCATTTCTTCACGTATTAAGAAAAATCCTCTTAATTGAGGTAATTGAACCAACAAAACACAATCGCCTGATTAGGTTTGGTTTTTCCAAAGTTAATCTGAGGGAGGATATTGAAACTCTCTCTGGCACGCTCGCACACAATCATTTTTCATTGCAAAGAAGTAAAAAGAACCAAACACATCTTTTTTGGCACGCCCGGTGGGACCCCAGAAAGTGTTAGATGGCTCCAAAACTTAGGAAGCAAGTGGATGATTCTCAGGTTGGCCAAACGCCAGAAGATGAGAACAATGTTAATTCTAAAGAGAATGAACAAGTCGAAGGCCTTCAAATGGGACCAGAGACTCGTGCTGGTCAAGATTTAAATATGGGAACTGGCCAGACTTCTCGAATGAATACTAGGAATAATAAAACTGTGCAAGTTGATGACCCAAAGAATCCAGAAGTTGAAGGGAATATGTCATCTAGCCAGTTTATTGAAATGATTGCTACATTTAAAGAATTGACTTAGACCCAAAGGCTTATATTACAAAAATTGGAAGAGCAATCAGGGTTTAGAAGTGATCATTTGCCTTCATGTGAGAAGGATAAAGGAGAGGCTAGCATGAGCAAATTCAGGTCAAGGCCTGGAAAAGAGCCTATAAATGTAGAGGACATACTAGAATCTTGGTATGAGCCTGCAAAAAATCATGATTATCAAACCCCTAAACCTAAGAAAGTGTTCAAGCAAAACACTAATATTCCATTCGAACCAAACTTTGATGGTGTAAATGAGGAAAAAGGCTTCAGGAATTATGATTATGGATTTGATGAGTATATGTATACTCCTAGAAATCATTTTAATGAAAAGGACAGGACTAGTGCGATAAGACCTAATCCAGAGATTGGGATTCCTAAGTATTCAGGAATACCAGATATGGGAAGGGTACATTCGAACTATCTTTATGAACCTTTTGTAAAACAGGAAGGAGGTTTCAAGCAAACTAGGCCTTTTGATGATCCTTATCAGAGGATTCCAGAAGATTACATGCCTAGAAATGTCACTTGGGAACCACCTGTTAATTCAAAGGTACCTTTAGGGGAACATCCAACCCTTCGAGATGAAATATTAGGTCTTATGCAAGAAGTTTATGGACCCTTGAATCGGGGGGTATAAAGTCAAATTTATAGAAAACCTTATCCAGAATGGATAGATAAACAGTTCGAAGTCCCTAGGGGGTTTAAAATCCCAGATTTCACTTTATTCCATGGAGATGGAAAACAATCCACAACTGAGCACATTGCTAGATTCACTGCTCAGTGTTGGGAATTAGGCAATAATGGGTTCATTAAGTTGAAATTATTTTCTAATTCTTTAACAGGGACGGCCTTCGAATGGTATTCTAACTTGACACCTGAGTCAGTTCCAAATTGGTTAAGGATGGAAGAGTTATTCCATGCACAATTTTATCAAACTGAACCTGAAGTCACTATGGCTGATTTAGCAAGATTAAAACAGAAGCCTGATGAGAAGGCTGCTCAATTTATTGCTAGATTTAAAAAGGCCAGAAATAAGTGTAAACTTCAATTACCAGAGGTTGAATTTGTAAGAATAGCACAAGATGGCTTAAGTAGAGAACTTAGGAAGAAGTTCGATTCTCTTTTCAATTTAGGGATTTGGTTGATTTAACTTACAAAGCATCAAGGTATGAGTCTTTGTTAGAAGAGGATGTTGATCGAAATAACTCTTCTTACTCAACCTATTATAAAGAACCCATTTATGAGATTGATGCTGCCGAAATTGTTGAACATGAGCCTTGTGTGTGTGAATGTCTAGTTCGAAAGGATTCCTCTATAGCACCAAGGACCAACAAGAAAGCAGTTAGTAAAGTATATTAATTTGATGTTTCAAAGGCAGATGAAATTTTTGATTATCTTTTGAAGAAAAAGTTCATCAAACTCCCTGAAAATATTAAACTTCCAACTTTGGAAGAAACAAAAGGGAAAAGTTATTGCAAATGGCATGCTTCATGGACTCATTCCACTAAAAATTGTAATGTTTTCCCGTGATAGGATTGAGAGCGTGATCAAGAAAGGAAGAATCATGTTTCCAAAAAAGGCTATGGGAATTGATACTGATCCATTTCAAAAAATTGAAGAAGTGACTGCCAACACTAATGTGCCAACATCTCTGGCTAAAACTGTCAAGGAAATGTGGCAAAACAAACAGGTGCAAGTGAAAATGAATTCAGTACAGTTTAGTAAAGGAAAGCCAAAAGTTGGCCAACTTCGAAATGATGATGGGAAGACCTCCATCAAAAACACCGCACTGGGAAGTTCTTTTAGCGTAGGTTTTAAGCAGTCTCATCTTCCCATGCTTGAGGCATCCTTTTTGGAATGTTTGTGCATGGAATGCAGGACCAACTATTTGATCTTCAAGGATTTGGATAGACAGGGGATTGATATCTTTCCAAAGAGGATGGAAAGAAAAGTTTTGGATCAAAATAATGAAAGAAAGCCTTGGATCTATCCAAATCATGGAAGAAATGAGAGGCCTTGGTCTGTTTCAAAGAGAAATGTGCCTTCTAGTCCAGTCCCACCAGCTTCGAAGAGGAATTATCCTCCTTCGAAGAAGGTTAACACTGGGAAGGCCCCAATAGGCCAAAGAAATGGAGGAGAAGAGGAATAATTTACCATGGTGAAAGGAGTTCCTGATTGGTTTCTTAAAAAAAATCAAACCAGAATTCTTCCAAGAATGTAGAACTTCTTCTAAAATTGGGAACAAAATGGTTAAACCTCCAAGTGCTCCTACTGGTCAATGGGTAGTGGTCAGAGATCCAAAGACCAAGGCACCTCAAATGATTCCTATGTTGACAAGAACACAGAAAAGGAAACTGCAAAGGAGGTATACCAGTTTCCAAATTGAGGAATATGCTTCCAAGGAGAATCCTAAAGGGGGTGATAAATTCAACCCAAGGTTTAATAGACTTCGAAGAGAAGATTCTGAAGAATCTCTTCGAAGGGGGTTTTCTCAATCAGAAAGAGAAACTCTGAAAAACTTGGCTGCGAGAATGGACAGTGAAGTACCTCAGGATAATCCAACTTCTCCAAATTCCTTGGCAAGCTATCAATCTGGCTTGTTAGAAGCCATGATATTAGAACAGGAAGAAAGAGAGGGAGAACAAAGCGTTTTGAAAGTTAAAAGTGAAATGAACACTTTGCAAGCCCTAGATTTATACGTTACGAGGAAACGGTACAACGTTTTGGGTTAAATATCCGTTTAAAGTTATTGGGCCTATAATTATTTTGGCCCAAGTTTAGATTTCAAGTTGTTGTTTGATGGTTATTTTCAAATCTTAAATTATTTCGTGCTTCAAACTATTTTTTTGGTTTATTTTCACGAAATATGCTTTATCAAGTCATTCTTAAGAGTTCGAACTGGTTTAAAGCATAATTAAGTGCTTCGAAAAGCATTTAAAAGTACAAAACAAACCATAGAAAGAGCTAATACTTCATTAAAAATAAGGGAATTACATGCTACAAAATCCTATTACATAGAGGAGAAGCTAAGCATCTACTGGTGATGGAACAGTTGTTGGAGTATGAATGACTTGGAAATAATGAGGAAAGCTCAAAGTCACTAAGGCATGGAATCTTGCCGAAGTGAAACTGAAAAATTCTTTTTCCATCATTCTAACCCTGTTCTCTTCATCAATTTTAAGTTTTTTCTCAATCAGTGGCCTGATTTTCAGAACTAGGGTCTTGGCTTTGACTTCAAACTTGGCCAACTTAAGAGCATTCCTTTTCATACGGCTTCTAAACCTCCTTCGAAGTCTCTGAAGCACCAGCGGGCATGTCGAAGGAATGCCCTTTCAGGTTTTCCACCTTTTTATGAAGTTTGGAGATTTGATCATGAAGTACTTCGTAATCATGAAGATCTTGATTAAACCTAAACAAAGCAGTATTGTTCTTCATCCACATTCGAAGTAGAGGAAGCTGACTCAGAAAAGAATGAAGAAAAGGGCTAGCTTGGATGTTACATTGGAGAGTCTTGCAAGCCCATAGAAAGTTCTTATAAGGTACATCCTCCTCAAGAATGCCTATATCCAGAAAAGCAAAAGCAGCCAATAGTTCTTCGGCTTTGATGGAATCAGAATGGGGATAAAGAGAATAAGAGAGGTTAGCATGAAAAGGAGTAGGGTCGAACTTGATATTCTTTAACTCTTGGAACCAATCCATGTTCTCGGGAAGATCTTGAAGAGAAAGATTAGCAGGATCAATGAAATCTCCTTCGAAATGAGGCTTTCGAACCTCATGCAACCAGTATATAAATTGAGTACTGGCCTTCTGCTTAAGTTCTCCATATCCAGCAAAGCCTGACCTTTCATCTTCATGGACTTTAAAGAAGCCAGAAGTAAGACAAGTGGCAATGAGGCTATCAAGCAACATTATGTTAGGATCTTGTTTGATGAAAAGGGACAAATATCTGCTCATAGCTAATGAGCGATAGTGGCTCCAAGCTTTGTAGCTAGCAGGATCATCCATTTTTACCACCACTATTTCAGATGGTAAACCCCACAGAAAGGGCTTATGAGTAGGGGAAGTTGGAGGATTCCATGGGTCAATAGACTCAGAAGTTTCTACTTGAGCCACTATGTAAGATCGATCCCTTCGAATCTCACCAACAATTGGCATGACAATGTTTCTAGTATCAGCAGAGATTGGGTCATTAAGAACCAAGTTTTCGAAGGCATTTTGGGTGCTAGAAATATCAGCCATGGTTGAATTAAGATGAAAGTCGGTATGCAAAGAAAATTGGTGATTGATTTTTACCAGTGATTAAGTCTTTCTTATAAGCAGAACTTTTAGTTTGAAACGATTCTAATTCTGGCGAAATGGAGAATGTGGGCATTAACTACCCACTATCCATGAATCTCTCACGAGAGCAAAGAGATTTAATGATAACTGCATCATGGGAAGTGACTAGAACTGCCAATAACTTCTGCTTTGGAAATTTACAGGAATTCGAAGCGGCAAAAAGGCACATTAACACTTGTTCAAATCCCTTGAACAAAGATGTTAATGTGGGGGTTATGTTTACATATAAAATTAACCAGTCCAATAATTAATTGACACGTAATCAAAAGTGACAAACGTTGGCAATTACTCATCAGTGAAGATACACCGGATTAGTAAGATGAAGTTGATTAAATACGATGTCGTATTACTTCTCAATTTAGAAAGGCAGTTATTGGCAGTTACAAGCCATTACTAAAATAAAGATTGGTTTCGAAGTCATAATATCAACTGCTAAACACACAAGCTCCACGTGTAAACTTGTGAAACAAGGCAATTGGCAGTTAGAACACGTGGAATACTTTTTCTTAACATGTTAAGCAAAGGTGCAGATTTAAAGTTTTTGGAAGAAGAAAGGATTCAAATTCAGACGTGGAGAAAGATTAACTGCTAACTCTCAGAGTGGAAGTTAGAGTTCAAAGCAAGCCAGATTCAAATTCATGGAGCGGAAAGTTCAAACTACAAGCAACGTCTATAAATAGAAGAAATTGAAGAGTGAAAAAGCCCCGGACAAATCTTCAACAAACAGCTATCAAAAAACTGATGCTTGGTTTGTTCATTGGCAAAGTAGTTTAGGATTTCGAACTCAGTTCGAAGTAGATTAGGATTTATTTCGATTGTTATTGTAACAATCACCCCTATCTCGATTGTTCTTGTAACAATCACCTGTTCAAAGTTCTGTTACTCTGTATTTGAAGTTGGAGACAATTTCGAAGTAAGTTTATCTTTGATTCATCAATCGAAGTATCTTGTTTCTTTATTGTTTTTTAATTTCCTAAGTTTATTGGTTTGCATTTCTTCACGTATTAAGAAAAATCATCTTAATTGAGGTAATTGAACCAACAAAACACAATCGCCTGATTAGATTTGGTTTTTCCAAAGTTAATCTGAGGGAAGAGATTGAAACTCTCTCTGGCACGCTCACACACAATCATTTTCCATTGCAAAGAAGTAAAAAGAACCAAACAATTAGTAAGTTAATGGTAAGGACAACATTGACTTGTGATTTTTATGATAAGGACAAAATTGACACAGTTAAATTTATAGGGACAAAAATGAAACCTACTATATTTAAAAATGACTAAAAAGGTAGATAAGCCTTACATCTTTGTTTGACTATGAAAATTCCTTTATTCTCTTGTTGGCATAATTTAGTTTGTTTCTGGCCCATGCCATCTTATACATTTGAATATCATTATAAGTAACATTTTTTTGTTAATTAATTAAGTAATATTATGATACATTTATTTAACTTGCACACACATCTCATGTGTCATGCTTTTTGAGGATTCAAAATGTGGGAAGGGCAAATTAATTCAAATTTGGAACATCGAGAGCAGTGCCACCTCATTAGAAAAGCAAAAATAAAATAAAAATTGTGATTGCTATATTTGCATTTAAAGCAGTCCACTTTTTAAAAATAATCTTTTTGTTTTCATATCAATCAATGTCCAATCGAGATAATTTTTCAAGGGTCTTGCAAGGATCCAAAAAAGTACACGAGTTAAGTCTCACTTGTACTCTAAAATACATTTATACTTAGTGTACTTTAAAGTACAAGTGGATCCACAAGTATACTTTTTATACTCTTAACGGGTGCAATATTGCACTCATTAACATTTTCCATTTTTCAAATAGATGTTTTTCTAAACAATGCCTACATTCTACAATATCAGCAATTCATATTATTGAGCACGCAATTGTCTAAACGATTGGATCAGTCATTTATGATTATCTACCTGATTGAGCTAACTTATTACAAGCTTACTCAAAAAAATAATTTAAAGTTATTGACTAGTTCGGATTATTTGTGTGAGACCCCAAAATAGGCTCACACAAACGCGAGAGGGAGCTAAAGGCTCCTGGGGCCAAAACGGTGCAGTGGCGCTGCCAACGCCTCGCTACAGACTCCCTACTCCCGCGGTTGACAGATACCATGCTATGCTCTTAAAGTCCCTTTGCACTAACAAAATTCTCAACCCATGAATGAACTATGAGAGACGTTTCGAACATCCTTACATCTTTTTTTTTTTTTTTGGTGCTTCAGAAAATCCTACTATTCGCGATGGTTAGAGAGGCAAACGCAGAAGAAGGGTGGAACTTCAATTCCATCTTCACGCAACACATTCCTATTAACAAAACTCAACTTTAAAACTAACTTGAAATTATCCTCCTAGTACAATTGGGGATCTTGCACTAAATATGAAAAACCAGCGATGATGAACCCCTAAATCCGGTAGAATGATTGTAAAAGGGTCACATTCCTATTGCAAATTGCAATTACAGCTGAGACAAAATAGTAAAAATGCTATATTACTACACAAATATGTCTAAAATAAGACGAAATAAAGGATGACGATAGATTTTGAGACCGCTGAGGCCGTAAAGGTTGCTAATGAGGATGGTATATTAGAACCAGCCCTGTATCTCCCTTGCAAATTTTCACCAATGACAAAGAAATTACAACAACAGAAGTGTTTCCAAAAATCCGTTGGCAGATTGCAGGACTCAATATATGCAGAAATTGACTAGTCATGGGCTCTATCCAGGAGCAACTACTCAATGCAAAAAGGCATGCAAAATCTGAGCAAAATTTTGTGCTACATCTAGCATTGAATCGCTTGTCGTGTCAAAGTCTAAATGGGTTTGGAAAAATAAAACAGTAATCACAAAACGAGTTAATACATTCAAACGCGAAGATACCAATCATCTTGCAATTTCCTCATTTCTCCTCTTTGCTTGTCAAACTTGTTAAGGGCTAAGCCATATGATGCATCATCATTCTTCAGTCCCGTCCTGTTCCAAATAAAATCGTAGCTCGTCAGGGGAAAAAAAAAATCCAAATTTGACTGTAATACTCAAATATATTTTCTGTTTAGGTTTTGGAGAGGGGATCGGAAAAAGTATCAACAGTTGCAAGGTAATTGTAAATATGAACGTGCTAAATGCATCAATCAAAACTAATGCCTCATCCCTAATATTTAACATAAAGTCAGCATATAAGCATTCCATACAAATATTAGAGAGGGTAATTATTGGATATATTCACAAGAGGTAAATACTTTAGTACCAAGTCCTTCATTCTGACAACGCTAGAAAAGGTTAACCTTACAAACAAGAAAAGCAAGAGCTACTACCCTAAGCAGCTAAGCCATCATATAAACAATGCTTTTCACTAGAATTTGAAGCAAATTGCTGAGAGGGAAATGGCTTCCCATACAAGCCATAACAAGAGAATTTTTTAATCAAAAGTGGCTAAGCCATCTCATCAACAATTATTTTCGCAGGGGCACAAATTCCACCGATGAAATAGGGTATACCACATAGAGTCTACACCATGGATAAAGCAAATATTAAATACTCCAGATGCTAGTGACATAAAAAAAAACTTGAGACGCCAAAAGAATGTATATTATTTAAAAATACAAACATAAACAGCCAAGATAAGCGCTATACACATTTGCCAAGTGCAAGCAACCCAAAAATTCTGAAGTTTTATCACCTGAATGCTGTACAGTTGGCATTTCCTCTTATTGTGGCCAAGGCCCTTGCACTTGCTACACTGAAGTTGGCGTTTGATTATTTCTACCGATCCAGGTTGCTTCATCTTTGGCCTACCTGGTGGGCGTCTAGTTGGTGGAGGAGTCACTGAGAGTTCTCCCTCTGTCAGCACAGTGTTCAATGGCCTTTCCACATTTGGTACGGGGTGAATCGATTCTGCATATGTAAGGCGGTAACTCTCAGCTGTGAGGTATCGTGAGCAATAATCATACGGGCTCCTACCAAGGCATTCAAAAACAGCAATAGCATGGCAGCAAGGCAACCCGGTAAGTTGCCACATTCTGCAACTACAGTCCCAATGATCAATGTCCACCAAGTCAATGGATTCACCACGAACTTCAAACGTGCTACCATGTGTAGGTAACACTTGAAGCGAGCATGATTTTGAGGTCTCATTTTGTAGCTTTTCCTCCATAGATGGTGTAAGCCTTGTTCCCCACTGACTGCAAGCAACTCGCCTTGTATAAAACAACTCCATCATCTTTCCCCGTAAAACATCAACAAACTGAGTTATTGGCAACTCAGTAGCCTCTAACACCCAACTGTAAAAGAGCTCTCCAAAGTTAGATGTCAAATGGTTATACCTTGCCCCTCCAAAAAACGCATTTGCCCAGTGATCAGGCTCACTCCTAATGACCCAATTGTAAGCTTCAGGCGAGATAGCCTTTACATTTTCTGTGCAACGTTCAAAAGCTTCAAGTTTAGGAGCATAAGCAGCAGCATAAAAATCTTCAACCATAAGACGCCTTGCTTCATGTGAAAACAGTCCTTTCAAATCTCTATTAAGTTTCTCAGCAAGATATCGCAGACAATACCCATGCTGGCAATTCTCAAATATTTCATGCAATGACTCTCTCAAGCCCTTCTGGAAATCTGCAACAAATGTTATTGGACGAGATGTTGACACAGCAGATTTTAACTCCACTAGAAACCAATGCCAGTTGTCCTCAGTGTCGGCATCTACAACGGCAAAAGCTACTGGAAAGACACCATCATCCCCATCTACACCCATTGCAGCCAATAAGGTCCCTTGGTACTTGGAGTATAGGGTAGTGCAATCAAGGAAAACGAGCGGACGGCAACCTTGTTGGAACCCGTATATTGAGGCATGAAATGACACAAAAAGACGATGGAAGCTTGAGTCCTCCTTTGTGGCAAATGTAGCAATGCTACCTGGGTTAGTCTCCATTATCTTCTCACAGAGAAGTGGTACCTGATTATATGCCTCTTTATAAGAACCCTGAAGCTGCTCCCTAGCAATCTCCTTTGCACGCCATGCCTGAGTATAGTTCAGTTGAATCCCATACTCGCGTTTGATATCACTGGCAATATCTTTGGGTTTGTAATTTGGAGAAGCTTTCAATTTCTCCTTTATTATATTTCCCACCCAGCCTCTTGTTGCCCTATACCCAGCTTTTACAGAAGCTCCTTCACACGTATGTGTTGAGCTCATTTTCTTAATACAAACCAATTGGGTGGTAGCCAACCTGGATGCATATATACGCCATGGGCAACCTTCTGATTTGCATTTCGCAGTTACACGACGATTGTCATTTTTCTTGAATTTGTAAGCAAACCCGTGTGCAATTGAGTATTTATGAAGAGCTTCCCGGAATTCGGTAAAGCTACGAAACCTTTGGTCCACACCAGTAATCGTATTCTCCCACTGCGTCACGGCTCTACGATCATTTTCACCATCACCATCACCATCGATAACGGCAAGCTCACCACCTAGCGGTATCCTAATATGTGTGTCCATATCAATTGGACCATCAAGGTCCATCATCATATCAACAGGGACAGCTGCAGGAACCACTGCTTCTGACGTGGTTGTCCTGCTCGACCTGCATGAACAAGTTCACCATAAGATTCTTACTAATGCAAAGGGAAAAGTCACAGTTTCTCTTCTACGCAATTTAAAATTTTCATTCAGGCTCATAATCACAGCACAATGCAACAAGGTACTGAGCAACATGTTTGTCAGTTAACCTTCAGTAGCTGCATTTGAAGAAACAACAAACATGAATGACTGCTGGAAATCAAGTGACTGTGACAGTGCACATGTGGCATCATGCATCTAAACAAGTGAAGATTAAACATGCCAATGCTAAGTACCTACTGGCAGGCAGATTTGATACATTTGGAGTAACACCTTCCTCTGCCATGACAAAAACCTCCACCTGGTCTGAATCTGTGAAAAAGTTAACCATGCGCTTGAGGTCCTTCTCTTTGGAGATTGTAATAAGAGTCTTTTTGTTTGAGGGGAGGAAGTATTTGATCAACATGCTGTCAACACTATAGTGAAAAGTTTCAGCTAGTTCCTGCTTGAAATCACTTAACTTTGTTTGCTGAT
The DNA here is from genome assembly GCA_022606695.1 of Vaccinium macrocarpon. Taxonomy (NCBI): domain Eukaryota; kingdom Viridiplantae; phylum Streptophyta; class Magnoliopsida; order Ericales; family Ericaceae; genus Vaccinium; species Vaccinium macrocarpon. The sequence goes on along the minus strand of CM040175.1, from coordinate 44,930 downwards.
CAAGGTCCATAGCATAGGCCTCCCCACCTTTGTATGTCATAGACCCATCTTTACTGGTCTCAAACTCACCCCATGACTGACAAATAGCAATAATCTTCTTTGTGGCCATGTTGGGCCAAGAAGAAATTTCAAAAATTGATTATATTAAAACCAACTTTTAGAATGAGAATCAATGAGAGCTGCTGGAAGACACAAAATGAAAGTTGTACAGGAAGAGTGTGTTTAGAACTTCAACCACATAACACATATGACCTGCATTCACAATAAAATAACGACAACGTTAAATCCCTTGCACATGAAGAATGTTAGCATGGATAATTGATTATTCCAACATCTACCTAGCAAAGAATGACGTATGCAGGACAAAGTTATCTCTGTTAATTAAGTGATTGCCATTTTTTTAGGAGCTGCAAATGGTTGCTATAAGGCGATACATAACGATCAAAGCATCCAAATGACAAATGGAATCAAATCTTCTTTTAGAGTCATGGTAAATAATACCTATTTTACTCCTGGATAAATCAATTTCATGTGAGAGTATAATCCCTAAACAAAATTTCTTCGTTTCTCAAATATGTAATGAGATGTTTCAGAATATGGAATGAGAATATGAGATGTTTCAGAATATGTACCCCTCCATGCTAGAAGAACCCAGCTTTAAGGGTAAATGTTTAAACTGTCGGGTAAAATGGTGTGAAACTGAAATACCGAACCATGATGATATGATAAAAAAAAAAAAAAAAAGGAAAAGTTTATACACAACAAAAACATCAAAGTCAAATTTTACCCTTCCCTCCACACCGAATATTAACGCACGCAAATTTTCAACTGGCTTCTAACTGACAAGACTAATGGCCATAGCATTGCTGTGTCATAACAAAACCGAACATCTTTCAAGGAATGTCTGCATAACAGGAAAAAGGTCAGTCATAAATCATGAAGGCCTGCAAATTTATGCGCAATAAACACAACAGATAACAACCCACAATCGCTACTTTCTCTTGAAATATACTTCTAGCCGTAAACAGGGCCTGCATTTGGCGGAAGCTAAGAAAGCCACCGCTTTCAGGTCCCAAAAGAACAATAAAGGGAAGGGTCTACAATGTTTGGTACTATGTTTGTTTAAGCATCTCATCGAAATTACCCATTAAAAACAACAAACAGAAAGAGCGAAAGCGCGCGCGCGCGCGAGAGAGAGAGAGAGAGAGAGAGAGAGAGAGAGAGAGAGAGAGAGAGAGAAACCGCTCGTAATGTTGCCGGAGCCGCCGATCGTAGCCAGAGCTGCTGACCTTTCTTCGATTTAGATTTAAGACTTTGGGGACCTGATCGATATGTATTTGGGATTTTAGGGCTGATACATGGATATACTCTTTAGTTTTTACACTTTTACCTTCACTTTTTAGTTATCACAGTTTTACCCAAAAATCTTCATGGAAATTACCATGTTAGGGAAATTTTCACAAAAAAAAAAACTCTAAACTTACAACACAATGTGTCATAAACACCTAAAATTTCATTTATTTCAATTAAACTCCTGAATTTTACTGCCGTTATTAAATTGGGCACCGTTTTCAATTTCTTTCCATTGCAAACAGAAAATGCATGTGGCATCCTTATATACCCATATGGCAACATAATGTATTAATGTTGTGGTTGCAAAATTATTAACCTCCCTCTCCCTTCACCCCACCCTTGAAAGATAAAAAAAAATGCAAACGTGCTCCCTTTGCTACTACTTAGAGCATCAATATCAGGGTCAACAAACCCATTTTCAAGTTAAATATGGAGAGGAAACACTTGAAAACATGAAAAAAATCAGGCTTAACAAATGTTTTGCAAATTTGTAAAACTTGTAGTTTTGCTATAGTGACGCCACAATTTTGTTAATGCACTGTTCCACTCACTTTCTTTTCTTTATTCATTTTTGCCGTGCGGTTTTTGGCTTCCAAAGGAACCGAAGAGAGAGAGAGAGAGAAAGGAGAGGGGAACAAGAGAGAGAGAGAGGGGGAAGAAAAGTTTTCGAGGAAAAGTTGTACTCCACTGACACAAACAACTCCTCCCCAAGCAATGAGTCAATATTTAGGGGAAATTTATTTATTTATTTATTTATAGATTTGAAGGGAATAGTTTAATATAGTGAAGTTTGGATAGAAAGTTAGATTTTTTGAGTTTTTGATAAAGTGGGTTGCTAAATTGTAAAATGTATTTTTGTGGTTAAATTTGGTTTTTTTTTTTTTTTTTTTTTGCGCTTTTGATAAGGATGCTCTAATTAGTTCTCCATTCCAGCAAAAATTTCTAACAAAAGTTGTCTCCTAATTGCAAATACATTCCCATTCTCCATTTCTTAAATCCATTCCCAGCAAAAATTGCATACACTTTCCTAAACATAAAAAGAAAATACATGGGTTTATTACCTTTGTTACTACACACCTTACCCCTTCTAATTTCTCTCACCAGTAATTCTCACTAGAAAAACAAAATGACATCTCACTGAAGAAAAACTGTAATACCCTAACTTAATTGCTTTAAAATAAATATAAAAAAAACTGCTATATGTAGGATTTAGTTTGCTACGAGACAAAAGGAAATTTATGTTGCTCAAAAAATGTGCCCACGTAGATTGTTTTGTAGGATTTAGTTTGCTTGAGCTAGGGACTGGAAAAGAGAAAATCAAAAGTAGGTACATGAGAAAACGGTGGAAAATGTATACGAAAATTTATGTTAAGTATGGAAGGAAGTGGGCATGACTACTTTAATATTTTGATTTTTGTTTATAATGAATTGGGGAATAAATCATTCAATTATATTATTTTTGATGTATAGTGCCTGAGGAGTAAATCATTCAATTATATTATTTATGATGTATGGTGCTCGAGGATTCGGGTCGTTACAAAAACCCTACCGGTGGCGTCCAATTCAAGAATTCTCGTCCAGTAACAAATACTCAACTTCTCCTTCTTTTTGAACTCCCAAGGAATCGCTATGTAGCCTTCTACTTTTGTTAAAACCTAACCCAACGGCAACAAGGTCACTATTTAGAGACGTGGGTTGTTAGATCTTGACCTGTGTGAAATGGTTATTAGCTAATCGACTTGTTGAAGTGATGATAAAAGGAAGAACAAGGATTTTAATTTGACATATAATGGAGAAAGGACCGGAGAGACAAAAATGATCATCTAGCTTATGGCCTTAATGTCGTATTCGGACACACCGGACACATTTAAGTCAAAACTAATTTTACATGTAATCTACCCTTCTCTACTTTAGTATCATTTCATGATGGGATTACAAGTTACAACAATTGAAGTTTATCGTGTATTCGTGTGTCTACCCGCCTAACTCGAGTTTGATTACACTTCCCTTATTTATCCCAAATTTTAATAGAAATCAAACAAATTTAAACATACTTTCAATAACTATCTTTAAACTGTGGCTTCATTTCGTATTAAGGGTAAAATAGTAAATATAAGCATATCAGCAAAAACAATACTGCCTTTTAAAAGAACGATACAAGCCAAACTTGAAGTAGGCAAGGAGGTTTTTTGTCTTAACGAAAGGGACTTCAATGTTACAATTCCAATGAATCAACAAGAATAATCAAACATTAAACTGAACAAAGCTATATATGACGAGATTAATAAATCTTCGAAAATATAGCTATTGGAAATGAATTGAACACCAGATCTAATATATATCCCTCGAGTTTTTTTTCGAAACATCCCTTAAACTATCACCCATTTCTCTACTTCGTACCTAAACTTTCAAAATCTTTTATGTAGTCCCTGAATTACTTTACTTGAAGTGCATGTGGTCTTTTTTTTAACACCGTTAGTACTATGGATGGAAAAATGCTCTGTGTGCGCGTCACAAGGGATTGTTGTCCCAAAACCAAGGGTAAAAACGTCATCTCCTTTACTCACCCCAATTGATGCCAATACACACACTCTCTGTCTCTCTCCCTCTCTCTTTGCCCAATCCTTACAAACCAGAGCATCTGGGCTTAAAAAAACTAGAGCAAGAAAAATAGACCCCTCTCTCTCATCACAATCACAAAATAGCCGGACATGCTCTTGTGGGTTAATATTTTAAATGAATAAACACCACACTAGCTAGCAAACTGACAGAGACTATGTTTTCCGCAAGGCAATGCAACCGTACAATCTCAATTCTTAAAGATCCAAGTTCCATCGTGCAAACCCAGATTTCCGAAATTGGGTTTTGGAAAAGAGGTGATAATTATTATTAAGGTAAACAAATCTTTAATCTCTAGTGTATTGGATGTAGCTTTTGAATTTCTTTTAAAAGGTTATGCATTGGGCATTGATCTGTTAGTTTAATTTGCGGATCAAGAGAGGGAAACCCAAACAAGTTTTGGATTGGGCCATCAATTTGAATTGCGTCTTGTTTTGGTTTTGTTAAGGGGTTTTGTTTATGTAGTAGTTCATTTTTATGGGTTTGATTTCACAGTAGAAATTAGATATCGAGGGAAAATCGTTTTTATAGGATTTGCTTTTATTGCTCTGTTTTTTTCCTAAGCAGAGGTGCTCTGGTTATTATGGATTAGAGAGAGAGAGAGAGAGAGAGAGAGAGAGAGGTGTGTTTATTGGTGTCAACTAGTGTGAGTAAAGGAGATGACGTTTTTACCCTTGGGTTTGGGACAATAATCCTCTAATGTGCACACACATCATTTTCCGTCCATAAAACTAACGGGTGTTAAAAAAAGGACCACATGCACTTAAGGTAAAGTAGTTCAGGGACTGCATAAAGGATTTTGAAAGTTCAAGTACGAAGTAGAGAAATGGGTAATAGTTTAAGGGATGTTTTGAAAAAAAACTCTATATCCCTCATTCATTACATCTTGGTTGTCTGGACCCGTACTTCTCATCACCTTCACTTCTTCACTAATATATATCCCTGATTTGTACTATATTTCTTGGTGCCCAAACCATAACAGGTATTTTTGAAGCTTCTATCCTCTCAGCTTTCCTGCATTTACTCTTCTTTTGGCGGAGATGTGTCTTCTAACTACTCATATCCACTTGACGCAGTTTCTCTGCACAAGTCTAGACCAGGATGTGTATACTTTGTACACATGAGAAGGGGCACGTTCATTTCTTTTGGACTTCATCAGTATCGTCAAACTGATTTACTCCATGGGAGGATGAGGAGACACAGGCGCAATATTGAAGCAAATTACATTATTTACATCAGTGCTGCCAGTCTAATTCACAACTGCAATTGAAGCAATGCAACTCCTACCAAATTTTCCTCATGCAATGTACAGGGTAATTTGCCCAGTGTATGCACAAAGAAATCATTATACATCACTCGGCATTAATGCCTCGTCCTCTTGTTGTTTGGTGATATAACCAAACTAGTAACCAGCTGACTAGCAATTGTGTTACGAAAATGTAACACATAAGCTATATAGTTCAGGAACTAGACGGCAGAGTAACCATAGACTACTTCAAAACTTCTGTAGATAAAAGATGACACTGAGCGTATTGGGATTTAATTCCCACAATTACAGATAGGTGATAACTTTACTCAATCGAAAGAGAATAACAAACAACATCAACAAAATAAGAAAAAGAAAATCTGCCCATGCTTACGTTACACAAACAGATTTCACCATTGTTTCCACTAGGCTGAATTATTACGCTCTGAATGATGATACGAGTATGAATCATGAGCAAGTGTCTGCATCAGTGGACAAACAAAACAGAACATATCAGATTGACACTAAAGCAGGCAATTCACAAAGGGGAAAAAAAAGAAAGAAAGAAAGAAAGACAGAGCCCAAATGTTGTAAAATAGTTGACATGAAAACTCAATCAAATCTAAAGAGAGAGGAGGCGCTGTATTTAATATGTAATTTCTCCCTACAAACTCCAAATCAGATTCGGAAAAGATATATATATATATATATATATATATATATATATATATATATATATATATATATATATATATATATATATATATATATATATATATATATATATATATATATATATATATATATATATATATATATATATATATACATACATATATATATATATAGGGTTTACTTCTAATCCAGACTTTTAATTTCCGGATCTCATGATCCAAATATTTTTTTGACGATCCGATCCGTCCAATGTGTTCAGAAGGTGTTTTCAAGGGTCCACGCGAGAAATCTTCAAAAACAAATACCGGGAAGGGCTTGATCCAAGCAGTTTTCGCAAAATATATATATTTACAGTTTTTGCAAAAACTGCTTGGATCAAGCCCTTCCCGGTATTTTTTTTTTTTGAAGATTTCTCGCGTTAGCCCTAGAAAACACCTTCTGAACATATTGGACGGATCGGATTTTCCAAAAAAAATTTGCAACACAAAAAAAACCCCATTTTTTCCTTAAATCTGGGAGTGTGGATAAGAAGTTTTACCTATATATATATACATGGACGAAGTTAATTTCAAGACATATTTTAACTGAGTCTCAGGGGTCAAAACTTAGTTTGAGGAAATCCAACATGAAGGTTCGCTGTTTTCCTGGAAATATGTCCATGTATAGTTCAATGCAAGTCAACAGTAACATCGAAAACTATTTAACACCGAAAACCATTCAGATTCACCACCTATCTATAAACCAGACAAGATTAATAAGATAAATTTCATCTCCCAAGTTTGTACAAGTGAATCCACCCAAAATGAGAGAGAGAGAGAGAGAGAGAGAGAGAGAGAGAGAGAGAGAGAGAGAGAGAGATCCTCCCTTTGCCATCACATTCTATCTATGCCATGTTATTACCCCATATAAAGGCCTTTATGTCATCTTCCATTCCCGCAACTATCAACTACTTTTAGCTATCTCGAACTTGCTCGATCAGTTCAATTATGACCTTGCTGCTACCCGTCTCTGGTTGTCTATATTCATGATTTGCATTTAAACTTACTTTCATTTATTTGCATTTAAACTTACTTTCACAACATTGAAGAAATTAGCTGAAGTTGTCATAAGCCCTCTAGGAAGGATTGGTAATGCACAAGGATCCTAATGATTGCACTAACAAAAAGGCAGTGATAAGAATTCTTTAGCTAGTACTCACTGACAACATAAAATCACACTTATAGTACATTGCAGAAAAGTAAAGCCACAATAACGTGTATTAAGACTAGAAGTCAATGACAAAACTTCAGTAACCTAAGATATGTATTGAAAATGCCAATGCCCCAAGGCAGCAAAAAGATATTACCGCCCCTATATAGAAAATGGGTCCTTCTATTGACAGTCCACTGGGTTGACACTTGACAATAACATAAGAACAAAGACAAAAAAAAAACACACTCTAGTGTACTTTTTTCACTTTTCTATACACTTTCACATATTCCTATTCACTTTTCACACATTTTAAACTTTAACGACAATCCAGTGGGCTGATTTTAGAATTTTCCATTGAAAATTAAACAACTTCCCAACGTAAAAATACAAGAAAGTTGGATAGAAACTAAGCATCATCTCTAGCATATGTTGGTCTCAGTTTAGAATCTTTAGAATGCTACACCACGTATGGAAGGAAGGCAACAACAATAAATAAAACTTTTTGAATACCTGCTCCTGTGAGCGGAAATACATGAAGGGTGTATAATGAAGGAAATTTGAGACCCTTGAGGTATAAATATCAGCATACCTGCAATTCGAAGTGGTTCAAAAACAAACATCCAAAGAAGAATACTAGGTACTGGACAACTGCAGTTTCTGCCACAACCGGAAAGCTAGATAGGATGAAATGAACTACAGATATCAAAAGATTCAGAACAGAATCACGTACTTCTCGATTTGTCTCATTAAGTGGCTTTTGTCCCATAGACCTGCACGGGAAAGAAAACCCCACCTGACACAAAACGGGTCAGTGGGTCAACTCGAAGTCCTAATGCATCAAACTGCACACACACAGACACCGAGTGTAACCTCCAACAAACAAACGTTCCTCAACACTAGTCCACATCCTAGTTCATATTTTTTTGGTATAAACTAGGCAACACATGCATCTTTGAGTATCAGCATGCGTTGATTATCTTATGATATGAGGTGGGATGCAATACTGATGAATAAAAGAAGGAAGAGATAGAAAAAGAAAGTACCCAACATGCTCCCTTTAGTTGCTGACAAAAAGAAGGATGACATATTCTGGGACTTGAAGATCCCAACCTCTCATATATGCCGTCTCCGCAACCAAACTGAGCTCTATGAACTCCAAATAAATATTCTCACGTTGAGGCTTCAACTCTATCAAATACTATTATATTGGAGGTAAGAACTTTTTTACCCATGCTTTTGCGACACACATTCAACAAACAAGCCTTTCAACAAGTGCGAAATAAAGGGAGGATGAATAATCATGATGTCCAATTAGAATTCTGGATCAGTTTTGTGTCAATGTGAGATGACTGGGATCAGTTCCGTATATTGCAATTTGGCTGTAGTAAATTATATCCACCAACCAAAATAGCAAACGTAAACGAAACATCATGATATGTAGGGTCAGCACGTTTTGACCCAGGCAGCATGTATAAAATTCAGCAGTATTCAACTGAATTACCATCACATAAGTTAGTGAGTGTGGGAACTTGCACATTGAGACCAGATGCAAAAGAGGCAAACAATTAAAACAAGTTTTTGAACTTTGACTAACCTTCTGTTGAAGTGCTCTCCATCTGTTTCCAGCAGCGGAGCAATTTTCTGGTCCAGTCTTTGCATTACAATAAGTAGCCTCTGAATGCTTTCCGTGAGTTCTTGATCATCCATATTGGTTGCAGCAAGAGTCTGATATGTGACACAATAAATCTCCTCACACATTATTCAACTAAAAATTCATCATGTTTCTAGACTCGCCAACCTTATCATTTGTTGTTACATATACAAATCAATTAAAAGTGCAAAAGCATCCAACTTCTAACCAACTGGAAATTACAAGAGAGGCTGTGCAGGATCATATACTAGTTTGGATGTAAAAATTAATCAACGTGGGACAACTTACAATAATCCCCCACAAGTTCGACCTCTGACTCCCTGGTGGATACCTAAACAGACGATCTAGATCATAGAAGATTACAAGGAAATGTTAAGTTGTGGGTGTAATTGTGTAATTAGATTGTATATGTCCACTCGTGCAATTAAGCTAGTAGTTTAGGTTCAAAGTGTAATTTATCATTTTTTACTCTTGTATAAGTATTACGTAATGAGAACAGAACCCTAAGTTTTCCTCTCAATAAAATTGTTTGAGTTTACATGGTATCAGAGCACGAAGATCCTACCTTTCCACGACGGTCGAGTTTTTTTCTCACGTCAATCCTTGATCTGAATTTGTCTCAGAATACCGATTGAGTTTTCTCATAATCGAACATCACCCATCGTCTTTCAATCTGCGATTGCTGTTGCTCGAAAACCTGAAATCAGCCACATCGATCATAGATTGATTGGACTGTACAAACCCACGTTATCAGACCTTGGTGTTCTGCGTTATCCACAAACTACCGTCACCAGCACTGTGCGACCCAATCGACTGGACTGTTCAACCCAATCTAGTCGATCATCAACATCAATCATCACGTTTGTGGACCAACAGTTTACTGGGTTCTTGTGATTCATCACCGACAGCCTTCGCCAAGCACCATACTACCACGCCGGACTCCAGTAATCATCTCAGGTCCTTCGCAAGTACTTTCGAACTCATCCAGTCAGCTTTTTCCAGCCTCAGACTTCCTTTTTTTTACACGTTTTCTACTGGGTTGTGATCGGTACTTACAGGTGACTACCGTACTGCACTCGCCGGACTCCAGCGAACCCTGACGATCACCGGCGAAAGTCGCCGACCACTGTGCGACCTTCGTACAGTCACTAAACCACGCGAGATTGACTAGAGAGTCTTGCTTTGTGTTCGACAGACTTCTACGGTGGTTGTTTGTTCTCAGTTGAACTCCAAGTGGCAGAGCTTCTACTGGGTTTGTTGATTATTTATTGGACAGGCTATTATAACTCTTTTCTAGCATTGTTTGCATCTAATTGGCCAGTGGTTGTTACTGTTTGAGGTGTTTTAGCATTATTCCCTCCTTTAACTGATTCCAGTATGTCTAAGGATTCAAAAACTGATTCGGGAGACATGTCTGGCACAAAAGATATGTCAAGACAATTTGAAAAGAAGTTGGAGAATGTTCCTCTCGATATTTGTCCCATCAAATTGGATGGTACAAATTATTTGTTTTGGTCTCGCACCTTCACTTTGGCTATTGAAGCCAAGGAGATGTTAGAGTTCATAGAGGGTACTATTACTCCGCCTACAGAGGTTGCCCTCAAAAAATTTAAGTCTCAAAGATCTTTGGTCATGACCTGGTTGTTTAACTCTATGCAAGCTGAAATTCGTCATAACTTTCTGCTCCTTGATACTCCACATAAGATTTGGACCACTGCAACTCAAACCTATTCTCAGCAGGGTAATGATGCCCAGTGTTTTGAGTTGAGAAAGCGACTTCGTAATTTGGATCAACACCATCGGTCTGTAGCTGAGTATTTTGCGGAGTTAAGCGGATTGTGGCAGGAATTTGATTTTTATCAGGGATTTCAGGCTGTTTGTACTGAGGATGCCACTACTTGGTTGAAGAGGTTAGAGAAAGAGCGTGTTTATGATTTTCTTGTTGGCCCTGACATGGAGTATGATCCAATTAGAGTGCAGGTGCTGGGTCGTGTTCCGTTTCCGTCTCTGGGTGAAACTTATGCTATTGTTCAGCAGGAGGAGAGTAGGAGGGGAGCTATGGTGCATGCTCCTATTTTTGATCGTTCTGCCTTGGTTGCCAGACCTCAGGGTCAGTTTGGTTCTAGCAAAGGGTTTTCCCCTACTTCACAGAGCAGTAAGTCACAGTCTAGTGCTAGCGGTGGGTCTACTGATCGTGAGTCACTTCAGTGTGATTATTGCCATAACACCGGTCATACTAGGGATTTCTGCTGGAAGTTACATGGCGCCCCCCCCGGGGAAGGGGTGGACTGCGATGGTTAAATGGCCGTGGTGAATACATTCTCGGGCCCGGGCTCATGTCTCGAGAATCTGGGTTCTACTTGCGACTCACTGGATTTTGTATTGGGGCTCAGATGACTTCGGATCCTACTGGTGTTTTTTCTCAGGGGGAGATACAAGCTCTCAGGTGCCTTATGGCTCGGGCTGATTCTTCATCTACCACGGCTTCCTCTTCTACAGCAGCTCCCACTTCATCTTATTTTGCTCACACAGGTATCCCATCAAATGCGTTCACTGCCTCTTCTGCTATCCCTTGGATTATAGATTCTGGTGCTTCAGATCATATGACAGGTTGTTCCTCTATATTTGATTCTTACTCTACTTGTTCTGGTAAGGATAAGGTCAGAATAGCAAACGGGTCATTCTCTGCTGTCGCAGGGAAAGGTTCCATTCACTATTCTCCCTCTATTTCTCTTTCTTCCGTTCTACATATTCCAAATTTTGCCACTAATCTTCTGTCTGTTAGTAGTCTCACTCATTCTGCAAATTGTTCTGTGACATTTTTTCCTACTCATTGTGTTTTTCAGGAACTGGGCACGAGGAAAGTGATTGGCAGTGGTAGAGCACATGGTGGCCTCTATTTCTTGGAATCTACACCTCAACCATCTTTGTCATGTGGTCTAGCTCTGCAAGCAGATACGAGTTCAGTTTTTTTTATGTTACATCAGTGGCACCATAGATTAGGTCATCCTTCCTTTGGGATTTTAGAAAAACTTTTCCCTAGTTTAGTTAAACATTGTTCTAGGAGTCGGTTTTTTTGTGAAGCCTGTGAGCTTGGTAAACATAAACGTTCTTTTTATGCACCTATTAATAAAAGGAGTGATTCTCCATTTATGGTTATTCATTCTGATGTTTGGGGTCCTTCCCCCGTACCATCTCTTAAAGGTTTTCGGTGGTTTGTTACTTTTATTGACTGTTATTCTCGTGCTACTTGGGTATATTTACTTAAGTCGAAAAATGAAGTGTTTTCTTGTTTTAAATCTTTTCATTCATTGATTTGCACTCAGTTTGATATGAGTATTAAAATTCTTCGAAGTGATAATGGCACTAAGTATATAGATAAGAGTTTTCGGGCTTTTTTAGATGAAAATGGTATTCTTTTTCAGACGACTTGTGTTGACACTCCACAACAAAATGGAGTTGCTGAACGCAAAAATCGTCATCTAACTGAGGTAGCTCGCTCTTTATTATTCACCATGCATGTTCCTAAATATTTGTGGGGAGAAGCCATTTTGACTGCAGCATATCTTATTAACCGCATGCCATCCAGTGTTCTTCACTTTAAGACTCCCCTCAGGTGGCAAGCTAGGTCTTAAAGCCCATAAATGTGTTTTCATTGAATACTCTCCTACCCAGAAGGGCTACAAGTGTTACGATCCTCATTCTAGGAAATTTTTTGTGTCTATGGATGTCACTTTTTGGGAAACAGAGTCCTTTTTTTCTCCCTCCACTCCATCTCTTCAGGGGGAGCATAGGAAGGAGGAAGAGATGTTTTATGGTGAGGGGGCCCTCTTGTATAATCATGGGGGGGAGAAAGAAAAATCTGGAGAGGAACAAATGTCTGTTGAAAGAGCCACTCATGACATAGGTGGTGATGATGAGGAATTTACACACCGGCTGCAAAGGTCTAACCTCAAGACCTACAGCAGAAAACATGGGAAGTCCTCTTGTGTGATACCACCTTGTCAACCACAGTCTCTTACTCCAGTTCCATATTCCTCAACTGACTCATCTGGTAATGACTCTTCTCGCATTGAACCTCCTCTTGATAATTCTGATGATCTTCCTATTGCTCTTCGGAAAGGTGTTAGATCATGTACTCAACATCCCATCTCCCAGTTTGTTTCTTATGATCGTTTATCTCCCTCATACCATGCCTTTGTTTCGTCTCTTTCTTCTATATCTATTCCACAGAATTGGCAGGATGCATTTATGATACCTAAGTGGAAAGGAGCTATGGTAGAAGAGATGACAGCTTTGAAAAAGAATGGCACTTGGGAGTTAGTGTCCCTTCCAGAAGGGAAGAAACCAGTGGGATGTAAATGGGTTTTCACTGTTAAGCAAAATGCTAATGGTACGGTTGAGCGGTAAAAGGCGAGACTTGTTGCCAAGGGTTTCACTCAAACATATGGTATAGACTACGAGGAAACGTTTGCGCCAGTAGCAAAGATGAACTCTGTGCAAGCTCTACTCTCGTGTGCTGCCAATTTGAATTGGCCTCTCCAACAGTTTGATGTGAAGAATGCATTCCTTCGTGGTGAGTTAGAGGAGGAGGTGTATATGGCTATCCCACCTGGTTTTTCATCATCTCAGACTGAGGGAAAGGTGTGTAGACTGAAAAAGGCTCTTTATGGGCTGAAGCAGTCACCTAGAGCCTGGTTTGGCAGGTTTTCGAGTGCTATGTTGAGATTTGGATACAAGCAAAGTCATGCAGATCATACCATGTTCATTAAGAAAGGTGTTGGTAAGATTGTTGTCCTTATTGTTTATGTTGATGATATAATAATGACAGGCAATGATGTGGATGAAATTCTTAATCTCAAGTCTAGTCTGGCTCAGGAGTTTAAGATAAAGGATTTAGGATCACTGCGATACTTTCATGGAATGGAGGTGGCAAGGTCTAATAGAGGGATTTTTATCTCCCAGCGGAAGTATATACTTGATTTATTGGAAGAAACAGGTATGTTGGGTAGCAGACCTGCAGATTCTCCTATTGAGGCAAATCATCAGCTTAATGGAGACTCAGGGGAGCGCACAAATAAGGAGAGATATCAGCGATTGGTTGGTCGACTGATATACTTAGCCCACACGAGACCGGATGTCACTTATGCAGTGGGTGTTGTTAGTCAATTTATGCATGATCCTCGTACCTCACACCGGATGCGCTTTTTATCGATTTTGAGGTATCTCAAATCAGCTCCAGGAAAAGGAATTCTATTCTCTAATCACAGTCACCTGCGATTGGAGGCGTTTATTGATGCTGACTGGGCTGGTTCTGTGGATGATAGACGCTCTACTTCTGGCTATTGCACTTTTCTTGGGGGAAATTTGGTTACTTGGCGGAGTAAGAAGCAATCAGTAGTTGTCAGGTCAAGTGCAGAAGCAGAATATAGAGCTATGGCTCACGGTGTTTGTGAGCTCTTGTGGCTCCAAACTTTATTACATGATTTGGGAATCTTTGATAATGGTCCTATGAAACTCTACTGTGATAACAAAGCTGCCATTAACATTGCTCACAATCCTGTTCAACATGACAGAACAAAGCACATAGAGGTTGACAGGCACTTCATCAAGGAAAAGTTGAACGAGGGATTGATATGTATGCCTTTTGTGCGATCTGATAATCAATTAGCTGATATTTTCACAAAAGGGCTTGGCATCAAGAGTTTCCACCCCATTGTGTTCAAGTTGGGCTTGGTTGATATCTTCGCACCAACTTGAGGGGGAGTGTTAAGTTGTGGGTGTAATTGTGTAATTAGATTGTATATGTCCACTCGTGCAATTAAGCTAGTAGTTTAGGTTCAAAGTGTAATTTATCATTTTTTACTCTTGTATAAGTATTACATAATGAGAACAGAACCCTAAGTTTTCCTCTCAATAAAATTGTTTGAGTTTACAAAATTAAGTGCGACAAACGACGGAGAAATCAATCAATCCCAAAAATACCCTAGCTTTGATACCCAAAACAGATTAGCAAAGAATACGGGCCACCTAGACTTACTACAGCATTGGATGCGATAATTAGCCAAAGCGGAGAAGGTACAACAAAATGAAAGTAGCACAAGCGCTTAACTGACTGAAAAGCAAGAACTCCGTATAGAAGTCAATGTTTTTCTTGATAGTGGAGGTCAAGTGCAAGAAAGGGGAATAAGCACTATAAAGATTCTTTATTTTCACATCAATTCCTCTCTGCGCTCAAGTTTAAATCATCCCTACAAGTTCTAGTCCCATTTACTTGGGTTTGGATCATGGAATGGTCTTCTCCAATGTTGCAAACATCTCAATGGAAACCCTTTTCTCTGATTTCAAGTGGACATGAAAAGGAACACATGAACTGCCACTTTAAAGAGTTAGCTTATGGGCAGGAAAGTCACTTGCAGAAAAAGCCCTTACATTGAAAACCTGAAGATAGTGATTAGCGGAAAGTTTTCCATTGAACTCCCCTAGGAAGCTACTAAGGAGTTATAGTAGAGAAGATAACGGTTTTGAAGAAGAATGGTACTTGGGAGTTACTGTCACTTCCGGAAGGAAAGCAATCAGTGGGATGCAAATGAGTTTTTATTGTTAAGCAGAATGCTAATGGTACAGTTGAGCGATACAATGCAAGACTTGTTGCCAAAGGTTTCACTCAAACTTATGGTATTAACTACGAGGAGACGTTTGCTCCAATAGCAAAGATGAATTTTGTGCAAGCTCTATTCTCTTGCGCTGCCATTTTGAATTGGCCTTTCTAACAGTCTCCATGATCAGTTAGAGGAAGAGGTGTATATGGCTATCCCACCAGGTTTTTCTTCATCTCAAACTGAGGGAAATGTGTGTAGATTGAAAAAGGCTCTTTATGGGTTGAAGCAGTCACCCAGAGCTTGGTTTGGTAGATTTTCAAAGGCTATGTTGAGGTTTGAATACAAACAAAGCCATGCAGATCATACTATGTTCATCAAGAAAGGTGCTAGTAAGATTGTTGTCCTTATTGTTTATGTTGATCATATAATAATGACATGCAATGATGTGAATAAGATTTATAATCTCAAGTCTAGTCTGGCTCAAGAATTTGAGATTAAGGATTTAGGATCACTAAGATACTTTCTTAGGATGGAAGTGGCAAGGTCTGATAGAGGTATTTTTATTTCCCAACGGAAGTATATACTTGATCTATTGGAGGAAACAAGTATGTTGAGTTTAGACCTGCAGATTCTCCTATTGAGGCAAATCATCAACGTATTTACTAAGGGTTTGAGTAGTAAAAGTTTTCACCCCATTGTGTTCAAGTTGGGCTTGAGAGATATCTTTGCACCAACTTGAGGGGGAGTGTTAAGTTATAGGGGTTTATGTGTTATGTATTTAGTACCTAAGGGTAGTTTAGTCTTTATTCCTTAGCTTGTGTATACATATGTTGTAAAGAGTAATTTCATGAGTTATGAGAAAATACATTTCCCTCTCTCTCTCTCTTGGCGTTATCACACATACATATTTAAATATGATCTATATACACTCCTTAAGCGCTCCCAACCTTGGGAACTTCTCGGTGCCTCCGCTACCCCGCTCCCGTCCCCGCATTCGCTCCCGCTTTGTGCAACTAAGGTATAGAGCTATGACTCATGGTGTTTGCGAGCTCTTGTGGCTTCAAACCTTGTTACATGATTTGGGAATTTCTGACAGTGGTCCTATGAAACTCTATTGTGACAATAAAGATGTCATAAACATTGCTCACAATCTTGTTCAACATGACAGAATGAAGAATATAGAGATTGACAGACACTTCATCAAGGAAAAGTTGAGCGAGGGATTGATATGTATGCCTTTTGTGCGATCCAAAAATCAATTAGCTGGCATTTTCACAAAAGGACTTACCAGCAAGAGTTTCTACCCCATTGTGTTCAAGTTGGGCTTGATTGACATCTTTGCACCAACTTGAGTGGGAGTGTTAAGTTGTGGGTGTAACATGTAATTCATCTAATTAGGTTAAATTAATCCTCTCATATAATTAGTTCAATAGTGTAGGGTCATAATGTAATTTACCTTATTTTCCTCTTGTATAAGTATAGCGCAATGAGAAGAGAACCCTAACTTTTTGCCTCTCAATCAAATTATCTAAGTTTGCAACAATGTATATTGTGTTAATAGGATTAAGGTAGGGATGACTAGATATGATACACATTGCCAAATGCAAGAACTATGTCCCTAGAGAGCAAAGCTACAAGATGCATACAATAGTGGGGGAGGTGGCATACCTATATAACTATATAACCTTTAAAAAAAAACGCAGAAAAGACCTTGTTAAAACTTGTCCCATATTGGTTAATTATAACCTCCAAAGCTAGTATATGAGTGTGGGCAGACTTTCCACTCATTGTCAATTGGTTTTGAGTTGGATGCTTTAACATGGTATCAGAGCTAGGCAAGACTATATCGTTGATGGTTGGTTCCCCTTCGTTTGTTGTTAATAGTTGTCATATCTATTGAATCGTTTGTTTACCTCTCCACGTGCGGGACAGGGGTTGCACGTGCAAAGAGTGTTAGAGCTTGTCCCACATTGGTTAATTATAACCTCTAAAGCTAGTATAAAAGCCGGGACAATTGGTTAATTATAACCTCCAAAGCTAGTATAGGTCTGTTGAAACATCCAACTCAAAACCAATTGGCAATGAGTGGAGAGGCCGCCCAAGCATGTACTAATTTGGGAGGTTATAATTAACCAATGTTTCAGTGGTATTCTGGGAGCAGCCACTTTGTGCATTTAGTGCCAAAGGTTAGGTCTGTCTCGTATCCATCCCCCGCCCATACCCCCAATTATTGGGGACTTAATGGGTTATGTTATTGTTGTTGTTGTATAATTAACCAATGTAGGACAAACTTAATACTCCCCACGCGTGCGACCCCTGACTTGCACGTGGAGAGTTAAACAACGGATCCCTAACATTGGGATCATAACGAAACTAGGTGCACTACAGGCACGAATAACAAGGCAATCAACCAAGGGAGTCTTATCCAAAACCCTCTGAAAGCCTAAACTATGTTATCATGTTAAAGCATCCAACTCAAAACCAATTCACAATGAGCGGAGAGGCCGCCCAGGCTCGTTTACTAGTTTTGGAGGTTATAATTAACCAATGTAGGACAAACTCTAACAGAACCATAACAGATAGTTGCAAACTTACCTGTGCAGGACGCCCCTTGGTTCTCCTCTGCAAAGCCAGACGAAGTTGGTTAAAGAGATCGCCAACTACTTCCTTCTGATTGATAAGCTCCACTAGTGTAGCTCGATGAACTCGACCACGAATCAAAGCACTATACTGCAACATCAGAATTCCCACAATAAAGGAAAACATCAATTATTCACAGAGGGAAAAGTGTTCTATGTCGAGTAACATTCATCATTGCTTTAAATCTTATGCGGAGTGCTCTCTAGCTTAGGTTGGAAATTGTATAATTTTCATGCAACTTGTAGATCTGCACTATGCTTACTAATGCTACACATTTCTCAATCTCGGTAATGATTTGAACATCCACAAAAATCAATTATAGAAGGGATAATTGTTATACAGTAAGAGCTAACCTCTTCTTCCAATTCTCGACAAATCAAAGCTGTCCGCCATCGCAGATGAACTTTGGATTGACTTACATCTGTATATATATGGTCACCAACATACAATATCTCATCACCATGAAGGTTCAGGGAATTCTCAACCATCTGAGCGCTGCCCCCAGAGTACAAGCCACCTGCAGGAGGTAAGACAATGGACAATCAAGTTACAACTTAGAGAACACAATATATACATATGCAAAATATATGATCAAGAACAATGTCATCCACCGAAAAGGACACATATGCTGGTTGTTACTTCAAAGTTGAAATGCATCTAGCAGCCATAAAAACTGCTGGCTGCCATTAACAAGGACTGAAACAACTTGGCCTGGTGACCTGTCTCAGGTCACCTGCCACCCCAAGTTACACTGGTACGGACCGCACAGTGGTACCTGGCAAGGCCACCAAGCCCAAACAAGATGTCCAGCCCCGGCTTGATGTATTTAGCTCCTATTACACTTCAGTAGTCTGCTTTTCATACATTCTATATTCTATAATCTTCAGTCTTCTAATGTAAAGAAATCGATGCGTAACAGCCTAACATAATCATGGTGCCAACGCTTTGCAAAACTGTCATCGTTGGAACCGATGCTGACCAACTTAGAGTTCCTCCTTGAATACTTGAATTCACAATACCCAAAAACCTATACTTACAAAATCCCACTTCTATTTCATGGAGAGAGAAGGTTATGTCTCTGTGTATATTTTAGCATTACATTTGAATGAAGGATCAGATAATTCATACAATAATTAGAGGAACAAAGACGAAGAGTTCTAACCCACCCCCAACCAAACCAAACCAAACCGAGCCTTATGTCCCTATCAATTGGAGTTGGCTACATGAATCTTTTTTTCCATTGAGCTCTATCAAGGGCTACTTGTTCAATTAGTCCCAGTAGACTCATATCTTAGCGCACTACAACATCCAATGTGAATTTGGGTCTTTCTCTCCCCATAGCGCTACTACCCAAAACTATCCTATCAACTCTCTTTATTACTACATCTACAAGTCTACAGCAGATACGTCCAAATCACCTTAATCTATTTTCTCTCAACTTCTCTGCAGGTACAACGCCTACCATCTCACAAATAGTTTCATTTCTAATCCTAACCCTTCTAGTCTAGCCAAACATCGATCTCAGCATTCTCATTTCAGCTACTCTCATATTGCTCACTTGTAGTTTCTTGAAAGGCCAACATTATGTTCCGTAAAGCATCGCTGATCTTATGGCAGTTCCATAAAAACGAGTGGCAACTTTGAAGAGAGCTTTATAGAAGGATAGAGTTGACATTTATAGAGACCAAAATAAGATGACAAAGCCCCAAATTTGAGTCTGCCTCACGATGCTCACATTTACTTATCATGAGGTGCCCCCAACATGAGAATTTATTCAGTCAAATCTCTTCCCTCAAATCTTACTTTAGTTAAGTCATTGATTGGACCATAGAGAACATAATTCACCAACCAATGTTACAAAGCCAACCAAAGGGGAAAAAATGCTCAAACAAGAAGACACACAAAGATGAACATTTTAACTCCTTCGGTACTAATACACATGAGAATGGGAAGCAAGCAAATGAGCTAAGGTGCTATGCATGAACTACCTGGACGAGCCTTGAAACATGGACGCATTAGACCTTCACCTGTCACCACTTCATACATCGGGTGTGACATTTGGAAGAATTCTGGCTTCCTTGCTGAGACTATAACCTACCAAGAGCAAGAACTCGGGATGATACTAATATGTCTTTTGAGGCTTTCAAAAACCAACATTTAAGACAGATGGGACTGAAACATTCGCAGGTTTAAGAGTAAAAAAACTACGTATTAAAAGGATTCCATCCTCTAATCTCACAAGGAAGAGAACTAACTACCCCCTAAACCTTTATGTACACGATATAGGACAGTTGAGATATTTCTCATCCGTTTTCAAGGACGAGGAGATTCTTAATCCAAGATTGCCACATTTTGTTTTTGTATGCAAGGCAAAAATATTTTATTCAAACTCAACGCAAGAAGGGAATACTCAACAGAGATAATGCAAAGGTCCTCAATCCACCACAAACTCGAAAAGGAGTAGATAAAGTGAGAGATTTATGGTAGGCATAAACTGGAGTATACTTACCATATCAAATAGATCTCGCCAGCCCATCTCATTGGGAAGAAATCTATCAAACGAGTGCTGCATCATTCTGTCAGTGTAGTGATAATCTGAGTTGGTAATGAGCAAGAGTCTTTTACCAGCCTGATGCAACAGAATCCACAAACCAACACAAACAAATTGAACATCATTAGCTGCGTAGCTAGAAAGGATGGTCAAATGATATAATTGTTAAATACTAAACTTGCCTCCTTTTGATCCAAAAGTGCCAAAGGTAACTCAGGATCGGGCTCTACAAACTGTTCAGGCTTGGACATTATCTCATTCTGTAGAGATGCAACTAATTTGTTGGTAAATTGTAAAACACAACACAAACTTAAATAACCATAAGATCCAAAAAGTCTACCTTAAGCTGACCTTCTACATGTGCTCTGAAGAGGGCTTTTCTAACCGCCTGAAACCAGTGGCAGGAGTTTATTAAAAAATGATGAGCGTATAATGCTACTGTTCCAAATAGAACTCATTAAGATGCATTGCCTTGTAAAGCCCTTTATAATCAAGCGGACCAAGATCTGGATCGATAGCTCCCTCATCCAATTTGTCAACCATCTGAAGGTAAAAAAAAATGCTTAATATGTAGTACCTACTGTTTTACCAATGTCACAGACCAAAAACCTCATAATGTAGCAGCAAAAAGACGACTGTACAGCATTGGATGTCAAACTGGTACAAGAGGAAACCCTTTATAAATGCGTAAGTCTGTACACATCATGCAACTGACATATCCTATCTTTTAACACTACTCATGCAACTGATAGACCAAGCAATAACATTAGTAATTGCAAAAGTGAAGAAAAGTTTAAATAGGTTATTGTCTCAAAGAATAAGGCAAGTATTAATGATAGTCTAGTAGCATTTCAGCTACCAACCAAAGCGCACACAATCACCCAGAGAGGGAGAAAGATTGTGTAGCTCAGTTCAAAGACCAAAAAAATATATACATAAAGAAGCATAACAAAACTAACCAGGACCACAAGAGAAAAATATTACAGTAAGGATAGCATGCTTATAGAGCCACTTGAACGAATGAGTAAACTACCTGCATATAAGCCACGGCTTCTGAAACTGAGAACAGCGTATTAAGGAACTCCCACCGATTCTCCTTCCGAAGATCCACCAGTTCCCTCCCATACATCTCACTTCCACACGTATAAAGTAACACGCACAATAAAAATATTACCATGTGTGCCGCAAAATTTCCAAAATGTTAAGAAAATGTAGGTTACACATATTTTCATACACCTGACTGCTGGGGCAATCTATGATAACAAGCATCATCCGTGATAAACATGCCAGGAGTGTTAACTATTTGACATTCACCTCAAACAAATGCTATCGACTTTCTTTTCATGAGATTCAATAAGGTCATTTGAATGGACAAATGGAGTAGGTTGCATGTCCACCAATCAACAATGTTCTCTCAATGCCCCAATTAGGTAACTCGGATTGCCTCACCCAACATATCAAAGCAGATATAAGATTCAAAAGATACCTCACAGCTCGATTAGATAGCATTCGTGTGCCATGCATAGCCCTCTTCACGTATCCAAATCGATCAGCCTTGACCAAGTTGCCCTTCTCTTTATCTATAACAAGGCCTCTTATTACCTAACAAAAGAATGGAGTAGTGTGACCCTCAAAAACAACTAAGCTCTATTCAATTTCACCATGTTCACCAAGCTATCAACCCAGATAAAGACATCACCAAGTCTGGGTCAAAAGCAAGTCCACCAACAGGAAAACCCATGTTCTTTAGGTTATCCATGCAATAGTCATAAGCCCGTCCTTCCCATGCCTGCAATATAGTAAAGCCGTTTCATGCATGGCGCACCATAAGAGTAACAAATCAAATCTGAAGCAGCTTATTGAGTACATCAATAGTAGCAGTAAAACTGGACAGGCATACACATAAACATAAACATAACCCATTTAGTCCCCAATAATTGGGGGTATGGGCGGGGGATGGATAGGAGACAGACCTAACCTTTGGCAATAAATGCACAAAGTGGCTGCTCCCAATAAAACTGCACAGGAATGACAGTACAAATTCACCCTCAAGCTAAGGTGCTTGTCTGCTTGATAATATCATGCAAAATCGAAAATGCCACATAGAACCCTTTATGTGCATACCAATTAGAACGAATATGAATCCATTTCCTAAGGTATTTTCCATTGAATTTTGTGCATAACCAGAGTTATCAAAGTATAATAGATCCCGTGTGAACAAAAAGATGGAGTATGCAATTTTTTGTCCTGTTGCCAGCTTTGCTAATCCCCTCCCTCAATATCATGACACGGGACTTAGTGACATGCTTAAATATTTGGTAACTACATCAAACTGATCACTATACAAGAGGAGGCAGGAGGGTAAAATGGGTAGCCTCCATAGCTGAAGGAATGAACCAATGGAATCAAGACATTAATAACCATTATAGTTAATGACTGCAGAATAGTAGACATGATGATTACCATCACGTTGTAATGCATCAAGGTGTAGTCCATGTCGTATCCAATCGCACTGATTGACCGGAAATTCAATGTCCGGCTACAAAATATGCCACGTGGAGAATTCCTTGAAGAAAATGGACTCTGCAAAACAATCCTAATGTCAGGAGATATAAAAAAGAAGCAACTCTAATGGCATGGGAATGAGGAGGCTTGCCATGAGGAAAAAAGAAAGAAAGAAAGAAATAAAGAAAAGTCAATTCAGTAGATCCCTATAAGAGATTAATAGAACTATTTAGGCATTGATAAACTGCAAAGGATAAATGACTGTGGTAAGGACGATAGAAAACATATGCATTTCAAGTCTGATGCAAAATGCTCTAATTTATGCGGAGTCTTCTCATTTCAAGTTCATATTGTAACCACGTCCGCTGTAGAAATCAAACGTGTTAGACTATCTCCATAATTATATGAGAGGTTAATCTTCAGTCAGTAAAGGGTCAAAACGGGAAAAATTGAGCCAAGAATATGCAGTAAAGTTAGCTAAGAGAGGTTGAAGGAATGAAGTGTTCAGTTGGAAGTACCCTGGTTTCAGTAATAGAAAGCGTGATGAGTGATAACTGACTGTACCGAGTTGACAAAAATTTCGTGTGAATTATATTCAGCTTCAAACACAAGCAAAATCATCCAAAAGGCATCGACAAATAGAAGAGGTTAATATTACTGCACCGATATCCCCAAGTCGTTGAGCAAGTCCTCTGCTTCTTGAGCTTCCATCCTTGCCACCTCCTCAATTGGACCCTCCAAGCTTTCTTGACCATCAATTCCTACAGTTGAAAAAGACGAAAATAATTTAAACAAAAGAGCAGTGTATGGGCTACGGTAGCCAGTCATGCTACTTCTCACTAGGCAAAACAACCAAAATTTAAGAAAAATGGAGAAGTGAAGGTAAGGAATTTGTTGGCAGAACTCAAAAGCAAAGAAAGGATATACTTGCTAATTTTCAGATGAGCAGAATAAACCAAAGAGATAGTTCCCAAGCACATAATCAATCCCGAATGCCAGACTAGTAAACATCACTGTAATTGACTCGAGGGATTTTGGATATCCTCACTTCTTCGTGGGGAAATCCAAAGTTATATTTATTTCTCTTTATAGGTACTTTTTTATTAACTTGTTAATCTAATTGTTTCTTTCAATTAGCAAATAGAAAAACTGAATCACATGTAGTTCTGATAGACAAGCATTTACAATGCAGAGAGAGGGGGAGAAGAGAGAGAACCGGATTTGAGATGCAAGTCGCCTTTGGTGCTTTGACTGAGATAATCAACATTGTGTTTAGAGGAGGTAACTGAGAAGACATCCCCTCCGGCTACGGAGGAGCATCGAGGGATCATCTTTGGATGATAAAGTTGAAAAAGATGGAAATAACCACACACAAAAAAACAAACAAACAGAGTATGGACTACGTTAGCCAGTCATGCTACTTCTCATTAGGCGAAACAAGCAAAATGTAAGAAAAATGGAGAAGTGAAGGTAAGGAATTTGTTGGCAAAAGCAAAGAAAGGATATACTTGCTAATTTCTAGATGAGAAGGATGAACCAAAGATAGTTCCCAAGCAGATAATCAATTTCAAATGCAAGCCTAGTAAATATCACTGTAATTGGCTCATATCATATGATTACATGGGCCAAATAGAATCCCCTAACCTTGGTTTCTTTGCCCAAGAGAAATCCCAAAAGTCACATCAAGAGATTTTGGATATCCTACCTCTTCGTGGTGAAATCCAAAGTTAAGTTTATTTATCACTTTATAAGTACTTTTTTTATTAACTTGTTAATCTAATTATTTCTTTCGATAGCAAATAACAAAATTGGAGATCACACATAGTTCTGACAGACATGCACAGAGAGGGGGAGAAGAGAAAGAACCAAAATTGAGATGCAAGTCGCCTTTGGTGCTCTAACCAAGATAATCAGCTTCGTGTTTAGCGGAGTAGGTAACTGAGAAGACATCCCCTCCAGCTACGGAGGAGCATCGGGGGATCATCGGCTGATGATAAAGTTGAAAAAGATGGAAATAACTAAAAGAAAACAGAGTATGGACTACGTTAGCCAGTTGTGCTACTTCTCATTAGGCAAAACCATCAAAATTTAAGAAAAGTGGAGAAGCAAAGGTGAGGAATTCGTCGGCATAAGCAAAGAAAGGATCTACTTGCTAAATTTCAGATGAGTTAAATAAACCAAAGATAGTTCCCAAGCAAATAATCAATTCCAAACGCAAGCCTAGTAAACATCACTGTAATTGATTCATATCATATGATTATATGGGCTAAATAGAATTTCCTAAACTTGGTTTCTTCACCCACAAAGAGAAATCCCAAACGTCACATCAAGGGATTTTGGATATCCTTACTCTATATTTTTTTATGAACTTGTTAATCAAATTGTTTGTTTAGGTAAACAAATACTAGCAAATTGAATTGCACATAGTTCTGAATTTTGACCCACAAATTAAAAATCCTGGCAACACACACATTTTACATTTACATACACACACGCACAGAGAGAGAGAGAGAGAGAGAGAGAGAACCGGAATTGAGACGCAAGTCGCCTTTGGTGCTCTGACCGAGATAATCAACGTCGTGTTTGGAGGAGGAGGAGGAGGAAACTGAGAAGACATCCCTTCCGGCTAGGGAGGAGCATCGGGGGATCATCTGCGGATGATATCTACTAATAAGATCGATATTAGTATTACTAGTCTTCAATTTTCTGTTGTTGGTGTTATGAGGAGGAATGAGGAGGAGGAGGTTGGGTCTCAGAAGAACGGGGTTCCTGGTACTACAGGTTGAGGAGGAGGCCGCCATTCCAATTCAATTCAATTGAAAATAAAAACAATGAATAGCGAGTAGGTGCCTCTCCCAGACTCCCACTACCACTCCCGCGCAGTATAAGCAAGCACTAAATGATCCTGAATGAAAGAAGAAAACCACCCACACCACGCCACACCGGACCGGACCCCCAAACTTCAGGCTCGGAAGCAAAAGTGGCCGGACTATAACAACGACAACGACAACGACCAAGACCACGAACTACTCTCTCCGGTCGAACTTCTTGTTTCAGGAGTGTACTCTTCGGAAGTCAGTTTTTTGGTTTTTTGTGATCTTTAGTTTTTTAAAAAAACTCACTTGTTCCACTAACAAGTTTTTGGTTTTTTGGTTTTTTTAGTTGTGTTATAAAATTACAAATTTACCCTTCTACCCAAACAACTATTGCTCTCTTTTTTTCTGAATGGAGGGTAGATTCGTAATTTTATATGATAAAAGTATATGTACTTGATTGTGCAATGATTTGGTTTTTTTTAAGTTAGTGGAATGAAGTGGTTTTTTTATTAGTTTTTTGTGAGGTTTTGTTTAGTGGAATGAAGTAGTTTTTCATTTAAACTAAAACTATTTTTTTTTTATTGGAACACCCCGGATGTCAGAGCGGATTAGAGTAGAGTTATATATATTCTTTATCGTAAAAAATTTAATCAATTTTTATTATAATAGTACAGATTCACTCTCGTTCCTGTTATGGTACCCAATCTTAGAGAATCACATAAATTTCTATATTGATTCTTTAATGCTTTCGTAATTATTATTATGTGCATGTGGTAATTATTCTAACTCGTAGAAATTTGATTATTTTCCTTTCCCTTTTTTTAAGAACCAAACAAAGAAGGAAATTTTTTAATTTTCGTTTCATTTCCTTTTCTTCCCCCCCACAACCAAATAGAGCATTTCCCTCCCTTCTCCGATGGCCAAAATATCTCCACCCTTTTTCCAGTCTCGGGGTGGTTCCAAATGCAATTATTTTTTGTGTAAATGCAAATGCAATTATTGGTGTCGCTGAACCAAACCACCACATTATAGACTCGTTGACTTAAGAAAAAACTACAGGGATGTAGCATGGGAATGTTGATCTTCGTAATACTACACACACAACACTTTTCATACAACAAACGCAGGTAGGGTGATTCCCACGTGTGGAACCCATTTCTATGTGTTGTGTGAAAAGTATTATGTGTGTAGCATTACTCTTCGTAATACTAATAAATTCTTATCTTATTGTAATGGAAGGTTTAATCGGGGCATTACTATTTACATATAAAACTAACAAATTCAATAATTAATTGACACGTAACTAAGTATATCAAACGTTGGCAAAAATTTGTCAATGAAGATGCATTGGATCAATAAAATAGAGTTGAGTAAATACGATGTCGTATTGTTTCTCAGTTTTAAAAAGGCAGTTATTGGCAGTTACGAGTTATTTCTCAAAC
Organism: Vaccinium macrocarpon; assembly: GCA_022606695.1. Lineage (NCBI taxonomy): Eukaryota > Viridiplantae > Streptophyta > Magnoliopsida > Ericales > Ericaceae > Vaccinium > Vaccinium macrocarpon. The sequence continues at coordinate 17,639 of CM040175.1, read as the reverse complement.
TTCGAAGTCACGATTGTAACTGCTAAAAGCATGAACTCCGCGTGTAAACTTGTGTAACAAGGCAATTATCAGTTATAACACATGGAGAACATCTCGAAAGACAGTTACTTCCATAACGTGTAATCATTTGAGTTAGTTTGAGCAATCGTTTAGATTCAAACTAAAGCTTTTGGAAGAGGATTAAAGGGTATCAAATTAGTCGGAATAGAGGGAAGAAACTGCTAATTCAAAGTGCAAAGATAGAGTTCGAAGCAAGCCAAGTTCAAATTCATTGAGCGGGAGTTCAAACTGCAAGCAGCGTCTATAAATAGAAGAAATTGAAGAGTGATAAGTTCCCGGACAAATCTTCAACAAACAGCTATCAAACAAATGATGCTTGGTTTGTTCATTGGCAAGTAGTTTTAGGATTTCGAACCTAGTTCGAAGTAGTGTTGAAGTAGATTAGGAAGTAGTTAGGATTAATTTCGGTTGTTCTTGTAACAATCATCTATTCGAAGATCTCAGTACCTTGTATTTGAAGTTGAAGGCAATTTCAAATAAGTTTTACCTTTGATTTATTAATCGAAGTATCTTGTTTCTTTGTTTGTTCTTTAATTTTTTAAGTAGATTGGTTTGCATTTCTTCATTTTTGAAAGAAAAATCCTCTTAATTGAGCTAATTGAACTATTAAAACACAATCGTCTGATTATATTTAGTTTTTGTTTTCAAATTTAATTTGAGAGAGGAGATTGAAACTCTCTCTGGCACGCTTGCACTCAATTATTTTGTTATAAAGAAGTAAAAGAACCACTAACAATTACAGGACCCTTTAAATTTTTCCTTCCCCGGATTTAACAGAAGAAGTTTAATTTTGATGAAATTAATGATCCCAAAAGGTTGAGATTATGCACACCGTACAGTCATACACCTTATTGATGTATTTTGCGAGATTATTTGTTGTGCAAATTAGAGAACAATTGTCCACTACACTGTTGGATTCACATGCTAGCAGTACGTTAAGGTCAAACTCAAATCTAACAAAAATACGGTCCAATATTTTATCCACTTTCTTGTAGTATGTGAATATAAGTTAGCAGTACATTAAGGTCAAACTCAAATCTAACAAAAATACAGTCCAATATTTTATCCACTTTCTTGTAGTCTGTGAATATAAGTTAGCAATACGTTAAGGTCAAACTCAAATCTAACAAAAATACGGTCCAATATTTTATCCACTTTCTTGTAGTCTGTGAATATAAGTTAGCAGTATGTTAAGGTCAAACTCAAATTTAATCTACATCTAGAGACTAGAGGATTCCATTTTATCCACTTTCATGTAGTTTGTAGTTGCCTAGGATTTAAGGGGAGTTTTTCAATGGATTTTATGAGATAAAATGAGAAATTTGATTTTAGTTGGTGTTTTATGGAGGAGTGATTCCTTGTTTTCCCAATAGATAAAATCTAGTGTGATAATAGTTGTGGATAATATAGTGTGATAAAATCACCTTCCTTTTATCTATTCGTAAAAGATGATGATAAAATCGAAAAAGATAAAATCAAATATTTCTTTGGGGTGTATTTGCTTAATTTTCGTCATGACTTGTCAGGATCATATGACACCTTTTATTATCAGAGTGGTTTTCTGCTTGTCTGTCTCAATTGTCCATGTATAGTGAGTAGTATGCTGAATTCAACCCTAATTATGCTTATGGCCCATTGAGGACCTGCTAATTTTTTTGGACCTGATCATATATTTATGGTTTTTCTATGCAAAGGGGAATTTGGGGCCTGTATGGTTTGGTGTAGAGATTTCCAGATATCATTAGTTTATTTTCTTCTCCTATTTCATATAAATTTCCTCTGCCGATCTTTGTCCATGGGTGTAAGCTTTATCCCAAACCAAGTGAATCCTTGTGTATTTGGGTGATTGCTTTGTTTTGTGTTTTCATATTTGTTGTTCGTAATTGGCAATTAAAATGTATATGTTTCAGCGTATCTGCAAGCGAATTGAGATTGATTTTAGTTTTCTATTCTTTTCTCTTTTTTTTGACAAAATGGAAATGATTATACTCCTATTAATAAATGCCTAACAACACTTACATAACTGAGTTCATTACAAATATTTTGGACAAAGGCAAACTAATCATCTAAATATAAAACAAGAAACACACAAAACAATCGATGTATTTCAACCCATCCCAGACATAGACTAACGCAAACTGCAGCACTCCCTATTTGCCTTATATTCATACCTAGAATCAGCAGTCTCAAAAGAGATAAAGTGTCAGTTAAAGATAAAAGACAACTAATACTCAAATGATCAAATGGACTTCTACCAAGTATGAACGCAACTTCCACGAACTACAGATCTTCCAAGCCACCACAAGTTGTTTCGCCAAAGATATCATGTAGGATTAGATCATTGTTGTCATGGATATCATTGGGAAGCAACTACATTTGAAAGAACCCGGTTTGTAAACGAAAAATTCGTCGAATGACAAAACTAACAACTCCCGCATATGTGAGAGACAAAACTCTCTCAAATCAAATGACAAATTGTTGATCTGAAAAGACAAATAAGGGGGGAAAGAACAAAGAAATGAAAATAACACTATGGCCTTCCCCTCCCGCTGTCGTACAAGGGTATTGAAACCCTTGGGAGGAGGGGGAGGGAGAAAAAAAATCTTTGTGATGGCTTGGGTTTAGAGAGAGAGAGAGAGAGAATCCAAGCATTAATCAACTACGGGGAGGTGATGTGCACCTTGGTGTTGTGCACGCCAGTGCATGGTGCTCCAACTTCACTCTGACGATTGAAAACTTTCACCTCATAGAGATCACTAAGTAGAACAAGTGTTTGAAAAATCAACTCGATCAGAGATCATTAAGTATCTCTTCAGAACACATAAAACTTGGCAAAAATGAGTTCTAGTGGGTTTGATAAAGTGTTTCAGATCCATTCTTTTCAAGATAATATTGTTCCGATGAGACACTCAATGATATTCGATCAAGTTGATTTTTAGAACACTTATTATACTCGACAAGCTAAAGTGAACATTATCGATCATCGGAGTGATACTAGAGCACTTTGCTCTGGCGTGCAAAGCACCTTCCCTAGTCCAAGCATTAATATGCATATATGTTATTGTAGACACCCCAATTTGAACCCACGAAAATCATTGGCAATCCCCGATGACGAAAATGCCTAATAAAGAGCATGCGAAGCTTGATTTTGAACTTGGAAATCCTTCCAAAACCTCTTCAAAATAAACCCGAGCCCACACCACCTTCAACTACATTCAAAACCCTCTTTTTTGATATATATAACATGTCCCAATCCATTTTGAAATGATGGAGATGTGCACAGTTTACCAAAACGATTTATTTTTCCGACCTTCTGAGGGTAAAATGGTCACATATTTTAATATACAAATCATCTTGGGTTCAAACCACTTGGGTTAGAAAGTAGACCTAACAAGATTTCCAACACTTCAAACCATGCGCAAAATGGAGTTTGGTAGGTCCTAGAATGGCCCCGCAAAGTTTCATATTTTGTGTAGTCTCCTGATCCAAGCGCCTAGATTCCCATAATCCAGGCGCCTGGATTCCTCAATTCCAAGTGCCTGGACTCACTCCAAGTACTTGTTGCCCAAGGTCAAGTGAGTGGGGAGGAGCATCTTGAGGATCTTTCAGGGATTTTCTGCAAAAATTTGTTGGAGATAGTGGGAGAGAGATGGTGACCCTTTGAACCTCACCTCTAAGGGTTCAAATGACCCATTTTGAACCTTTCTTTGTCTATAAATACCCCTCTCTCTCACTCATTTGGGGAGAGCTCAAGCACACTCACTTTCATACTGTTATGCTGCTGAATTCACTCCAGCAATATCCCCTCCAATCAAACCTCCTCAAATCCAGTCCCTTTTAACCCCAAAAATCACTGTTATACTAGATAAACTCATCATCCATCCATTTCCATCAACTACAATCCATCAAGATCAGTTCTCTCCTCACTCTCCTATTGTTATGCTGCTGGAAATTTTCCAGAAATTCCATCATGAATCCATCCCCCTTTGGTCTACTCATTTCTAGCCTAAAAATCCAACTTTTAGCCCAAAAAACTTCATCTTTCATCACCAAAATCTTCTTATTTCAACCATCCACCATCAAACCCAATCAAAAACCAAAGCAATCAGATCTTTACTTTTCCAAAAAATAGAATCCTAGCTCAATCAACCACCAAACATTACCCAAACTAGTTCCAAGTTCATCAATCAAGCCAAAAGGTAGATTTTTCTACCAAAGTGTTCAAAAAGGCCCTGAGGGGACTCAATCAAGCTCTCACTGGTCTTCTATACCAATAGAGGGTTTAAGAGAGGATTGAAAATCATCAAGTAAAAAAAATCAATTTGTGCAACAGAGCCTAATCCAGGCGCCTGGATTCATCCCATGCAGGCGCCTGGATTCCTTTCCCCTTTGTCATATTTTCTTCTTTCCTTACAGTTTAATTAGTTCATGATTCATTTTATGCTTATGAGTGTTTAATACGTGACTTAGATCAGTTTAGCATTTTTATTCCATCCATCAAAGCATGTTAGAATCACGAATTCCTAAGTTCATATAATGCATTTGAGTTGAGCTTGAGGTTCATTCCACTCATTGTACCTTTAAATATCATTTAGAGTATGTGTGAATAAGTCATGATCATTGCATTTGGTGTTCACTGCTGAAAATGAGATTTTGAAGTTACTATCTGGTAGGCCATCCAGGCGCCTGGATCTGCCTAATACAGGTGCCCAGATAGCCATCCAGGTGTGATATGTTTGTTGCTCGTGATCAGTTTCTGGGACATCTTAGAGCAGTTTGAGTATGATTTGATCAAGCTTCAATGATATATGCATAAAAATTATTCACACATGACATTTTGCACAAGCATCCACTCGTATTTCATTGGTTTATTTGATGCATTTGTTGTGCTTTCACATGAATTCATGTATGAATGAAATTCCTATTTTGCTACCAATTAATTAACGCAAATAAATAAGAATTGAAGAAAAACGATGAACATAAAGATATACGTGGAAAACCTCAATATGGGTAAAAACCACGGGAAGGAATCAAACACTATAAAATCATTGTGCGGTTACAAAACGACCTTACTCACAATTGAGACTCCTCGCAATTGACCTAAGATCGATTGTCGACTCCTCGTTCACCACACCCAGCGTTTGATTGCCACTGCCTTGAATCCTCGAGCCTTCCAAATGTTCTTCCGGAAATCCACTGGAAAATTGAACTTGATCGAAGATGTAGAAACCTCTTGAAGCTTTGATTAACAATCCATGAAGAAAGTGCTTCAAGACCCACTATCAATACTCTAGGTTTTGATATATTAGTGAACAAAAGGGACGGCTCACTTTTCGTTAGTCGGCTTCCCTTAGATCGAAAAACATGACATATTTATAGAATTCTCAATCCGATCAATCGCATCGTAAGCCGATTGATCAGGTCATTGTAGATCCGAAATTTTTAGAGCTTGTCGATTAATAACCCGATTGATCCACTCGTCAGTCCATAGACTCTGAAAAACACACGCCCTGTGCAACCTGCAGCTTTGCCAATATCAGAGGTACTCGATTGAGAAGCCGATTGATCGCATGATTGATCATCTCGTCCCGAACGCCGACAACCGACTAAAAACACAAACACTCAAATTACATTACAAAAAGATTCCTTCCACTCTAATCCTATACAGACGCCTACTTAGAAATAATAGAAAATTACAACTCGATATTGAATATGTGTTTTGTCACATGGAATTGCCAAAAACAAGACAACTCTGGAATTTGGTCCTTACAATGAAGTCCATTTAAACAATATTTTCAAAATTCTTCAAACATTTAGTAGAGACCGGTGGTCACACCGGGCGAGAGGGGTGCTTTAAATTCCTTCCCCTCGCGTAACCTAGCTTTCGGACCCGAGAAATCTCATTTTGTGAGACCGGTAAAATATTTTCCATTTCAAGGGCAAAAGAGTCATTTTCAATGGTTTCTCGGGTATGGTCCTCAAATCCGGGTGGCGACTCCATTCAACTAATCAAATCATTTTCCAAACCAAAACAACCGTTTTCGTGGACGTACTGCGCCAGTCCGCGGGGTGTTCACAGTTATTCATGGAAAAATGATGATTGATTTTAGGTTTAGGGATCCACTAATCTCTCTTTCTCTCTCTCTCTCTCTCTCTCTCTCTGGGAAAAAAGTAGCAGCAAATATACCAGTCGTGTACCCTCGGGATAGATAAAGGGAGGACGAGTTGGTGACAAGCAATTAGGGATTTAGTTGAAATAATACTCTTGCATTGTTTGCGCTTCTTGTTTGATTACTAGTACTTTATCTTATGGTTCCATCAGTTCATAAAAAAAAAAAAAGTGTTTGAGTCAGATCACAAAAGTTCAGCACAAATGTATCAGACAGGGATATATACCTTGAGTGGACAAAAACTAGTTTCCCAACAACAAAGTGGCTTTCGACTTGGCCTAATAAGTCACTTTGATTTATTTTTCGTCTTTATTTGATTTTATTTTGCATTTGTTGTTTTTATGTATTGGTCCATCTTGACAAGAGGAATTGAAAAAGAAAAAAAAACTTATGATCAAAATTCTCAATTTTTTGAATAAAGACAAAAATAAGTCAAAAAAATGTCTTTTTTATTTATTTATTTTCGTCTTTACTCAAAAAAATCTGAGTTTGGATCATTAAAAATTAAATTTATCGAGTCCTCACATCGAGGAAAACCAATAATACAATAGAAAAATGATGAAAAACTAACTGAAGCAAAAAAAAATGTGAAACAAATACGAAATAATAAATCAAGCGACTTATTAGGCCAAAGTAGTCCATGTAAACTAAACGTGTTTTGAATGCTCAAGTTTGAGTTTAAAGTCATGTTAATAGCACTTTAAATGAAGTTCACATAACATGTAGTGAATTGATTTTCACACCTTTTTTTGTACTAAGTGCACAATTTTTTGTCTTTTAGTGTAATTAACCGTGTAAAAATTCCCAGTAGAAGACCCAAAAAAAGGTTGCACTTATAAAAAAGGTATTGAAATCACCATCCATAAAGTAAGGTAACAACAATCCAACTCCCATGGTTTAGGCATTGTTCAACCTAACTTTTGAATTTGGCTTATTCCTATCTTCTGAATGTTTTTACATTTCCATTCCTCTCTAGCAAAGGAGTTGTAAAAAGTTCGACCAAAAACTCCCTCCCTCCATCTAATTCATTTGACTATTTTTTGCATTCATGTCAGTTATAAGTTCTCTATATCTTTTAGGCTACTGATAATGCCAAAACCCCTTTTGTTCCTGCCAAAACTTGTTTTGTTCATGCCAAAACTCTTTAATTCCTTGACTGAATTGCCCCTCATCTCTCTTCCCCCCAAACCCACCTCCCCATCTCTCCTTCCTTCCCCTGTACCTTTTTTCCCGTACTTCTCGTAATAGCTTTCTTCTACCTACTCTTCCGTTCTCTCTACTAGAAAATCTCCTCCACTGTCCAAGACATTTGCGACAACAAAAAAACCTTCACCAGTGCTTTCAATTTGATTTGAATATATTGATGTTTGTATATATGTATGCACAATAACCTTCCCATAAGGGACCCTTATGGGGGAGAAAAAATGAACCAAATAACCACAACCCTTGGATCAAAGCGGACGGCTGAGATTTAAAATGAAGACACGCGGATCCCATTCATTTAAAAACCGAGTCATTACCCATTCGCGGGTCAAGTTCTTGAATACGGGTAAAACTCTTTCCCAAATTTTGAGACCACAATACACGTTTGAAAAGAGAGAGAGAGAGAGAGAGAGAGAGAGAGAGAGAGAGAGAGAGAGAGGAGAAGAGGAACCAGCGTCGAAGAAGAAGATCGATTGATTGAACCAACATTTTTTTGTGGGTAAATTAGCTTGAAATAGAAAAAAAGAATAATCGAATATACAGCCTACAAGGGGAATACCCCAGGAGGAAAAGAAAAGAAAAAGGAGAAAAGAGAAAACCCAAAACCTAACCACAACAAAATAAATATCCCATAGAGCACACTTCTAAGAAGAAACACCAAACACCAAAACAAAAGAAGGTCGTGCTAGCCACAAGAACTAAACTATTGAGGCCTTTAAAATCTTGATTTTCTCTTGAAGCTTTTTTTTTTTTTTTTGATCTCTAGTGGATGAAGGAGTTGAGTTACCCACCACTTGGTTCAAACAATGTCGAGCTCCTATGAACTCGCCTTCCAATGGAATTCGTGGAGGCTCTTGAAACCGTGTAGATTGACGGAGAGCCACGGGGGGAGGCTCTCCATGGGGGGAGGTTCTTGTTGAGTACTACCTTGACCAATCGGGGTAACATCACAAGATATAGCCCCCGCACATCTATCTTTTTCACCTCCACAACGGATGAGGAACCCGAATCCTCACATTTCTTAAGAACGCCAAACGCGTTACTTGTAGAAGGAACATTGCTAGACAATGAGATGGCCAAAGGCATACCCGAATTTTGAATTTTTCTCTTCACCACCTCTACCCAATCATCCTTACTTTCACTAAATACTCCATCTTTTGCATTTCGCTCCTGAGCAACCAGGACATCTTGTCCTACACTTTCTTTGACATTTTGCTCTTGAACAACCAAGACATCTTGTCCTACTTTCTCCTTGGGTTTCCACACTAAAGGAGGTGAAACTTCGGGTTTAACAGTGCAGATGTTAGTAGAATGGCCAAAAATCTTGTAGACATTGCAAGCTTGAGGTTTCTAAGGAACCTCTACTCTAATTTCATATGGCTCTCTGTAACCCAAATTCACCACAAAGGACTTGGGAATCTCCTTCGCCGCATCCACTTCAACACAAACAAACGTCAACTTGCTATGATTTTGCGTGAAACCATCACGGTAAAGAGGGTTACTAATGACACTAGTGATACTACTCAGTACATCCTCAGTCCATAATTCAAGGGGAACATTGTAGAATTTAACCCACACTTGAACACTAGAGAAGACACTTTTAGTAAGTTTCATCCCAGGATGCCATTTTTTAATCACAATATGTTTGTCAGCGCAAAAGTATGGACCGTTCTCAAGAATGGAATCCAACGTGCCCTCATCCCTAAATTTGAATACTACAAATCCATTGTCTAACGTGACCACATCCTCAACATCTATTTTCCATACCCTTGGAGCCCAGGATCTAACTTGAAAGTAGGATAGACTTTTATCCACAAAGTATCCCACAATAGCATGTTTCCATTTCAGCGAACCAACGTTTTCGAAGCCGAAGAAGAAGATCGATCGATCGAACCAACGTTTTTTAAGCCGAAGAAGAAGATCGATCGATCGAACCAGCATTTTGTATTGTGTATGATTTTCTCTCGTTTCTCTCGTTTTCATTTGAAACGCGATCGATTTCAAATATACTAGTGTTTAGGGTTTCGATTTTGAAGTATTAGGGTTTTGATTAAGAAGATTTCGATTTCAAACATAATAGTGTTTAGAGTTTCGATTTTGAAGTACTAGGTTAAGAAGATTTCAATTTCAAAAAGAAAACAAAACATTACTGGATCACATGACAGTATGTTTTGTCAAATCCCTTGGGTGTAGCCGAGTATATATGGAAATGGAAGAAAAATTTTGTCCTTCAAGAGTGGCATCTCTTGGTTGACAAATTATATGATTTGTTCCAGAAGATGATAGGTACCCAACTTGAAAATTGTGAAGGGACCCAATTGTCAAAGTTTATCCCAAGTTTTGACAAAATCCAAATTACAAATGTAGATACAAAAGTTTTCATGTTAAGGGTTTCTTAGTAATCTAGATAGTGCAAAAAGGCAACAAGTGAATCACATCCTTGAGATAAACCTTAGCTAATGCTCGTAAAGTAGCTTACTTCTTTCAGTAAGCCTTTTATTACATGATGGAGATTGAGATAATCACTACAACAAAATTTAGTATAGATTGGTTTGGTGAATGTTTCATTTTATTAGTTATTCTTTATCATGCAGATGGATGGGATTTGGTGTCATATCAAAAGGCACATGTGTATAGAAGGAAACCTTTTTTCTTTTCCACTCCAAAGGTTCTGGAACACAATCAATGAGCACTAAATGAAATCAACACATACATGCAATGAAGTTGGGAAACACTTGCCAGATAGCAACAAGTATAGTGTTCGGCAGTAGCTTTATGATGTCGTCAACAAAGCATTCTTGATTAACCATTTGGTTGAAACTCTGTTTTCTTGATGAAGATTAAGAAGTATTGGGAGAGACTGATGAAGCCAACCACCCCAAGCTCAAGAGGAAAGTCATGAAGAGAGAAAATCCCACTTTCTTGAATGAATTTAGTAAGGGGATGAAGATTGCAATGGTGAATATGGAGGAAGAGAATACAAGTGAATGGGAAATCCACGGACAGACCGCAACAATTCCTTTCGAACGAGTTTTTCTTCTTCTACGTTCCACTGATTCCAATTGTTCAATGTCTTAATGTATATATTTTTACTTCTGAATGTCATTTTAATCTTGTAATATGCCTTTTCTGTTTTTTTCATCTTGTAATATGCCTTGTTAGGAGTCATTTGTGCACTTAATGAACATCTTTTGTGCATGGTGAAAAATTGTGTACTAATTCTTTTTTTGTCTTTAATGCCTCTAAGGCTTTATTTGATTGAGGCCGTAAATGTAATTATGTTTGGTTGTCTTTCATCTTTCAAAACTTGAATGTGCTTGAATTGGATGGGGAATGCATTACTTCGGCTCACAAATGTAGGAGATTATGCGTAATGGTTATTGGCAAACTTATTGGTTATCCTATTGCATTTTACCAAATGCACACTCTTTGTGGACCTGCACTTGTGATAGATTTGGAAGGTTAGGCAAGAGAGGGAATGAATTTTGCTTAGCCAAAAGATAATCAATGTTTCTGCAATTTCATTCAGGAATGGAAGTTCTTGCAGTGAATGTTATTTCTGCAATTCTCCAAGTTCACTTTAGCCTTCTCAACCACAATTTATGCAATTTCATTCCTTTAGATTCATATATCAAACATACAGGATCAGGAAAATTTCAAAATGGAACCTGAACTTTACACTGAATGTCCCCAAAACACCTGAACTTTAGTTAGCATTAATTGAACACCTGAACTTTCAAAACGCCCTTTCTAAGGCACCTAACCCTATTTTCTGTTCGTACTGGATGGAAATTGCTGATGTGGCAATTTTCTTTCGTTAAAAACCCCATCACCACCACCTACAGTCTTTGTCGCCGCGATTTTTAAGCCACCACCACTTACAGCCATCATCTCCACCACCACCAGGTCATCACCAACTACTTCCAACACCATTTGAACATCAGATTTGCTCAAGGCAACCCCTCCCACTGTCATTTGGAAAATAATTTTCTCTAACCATCTCAACAATTTTGAGTAGACAGCGATGAGAATGTGCAGCGAAGCCTAGTCAACGGTGGAAGGTACAGTGGTTAGTGATGGTGTGGTTCAAACAACGGTGGGAAATGATAGCGGGAGGGGAAATGACAATTGGTGACGACCTGGTGCTGGTGGAGATGATGGTTGTAAGTGGTGATGGCTCAAAAATTGCGGCGGCAGAGGTTGTAGATGGTGGTGATGGGGTTTTTAACAAAAGAGAATTGCCATGTCAGCATTTTTCGTCCAGTATGGACGGAAAATGGGGCCAGGTGCCTTAGAAAGGGTGTTTTAAAAGTTCAAGTGTTTAATTGACGCTAACTAAAGTTCAGGTGTTTTGGGGACATTGAGTGTAAAGTTCAGGTGCCATTTTGAAATTTTCCCTATGGGATCATGCACTTCAACTTCAAAATTTCTGCAATTTCATTCCAAAGTTCGATCACAAAGAGTAACCGAAACCATTAGGTGCAAAATCATACACTTGAAGTGTCTCCAATCTGCCCAGTATATCAAACGTTGACTACTGGTATAAAATTCAATTTGATAGAACTTTCTGTAACAAGCAAGTAAGAAATAAGGAAATCAACAGAAACTAGAATGATAACACATCCCTACTGGCCAAGAAAATACTGCCCCATAAACAACAGTCACTCAATTTTATAGAGTTAAACATAAACATAGGTTACAGAAATTAAAAAAAAAAAGCTCATCTCTATCAAGAGTTCAACATATAGTCTATGAAGACTTCAACACCAAGTCTATAAATGCAATTCAGTACAACAAAACTTCTACAAAAACTTCCTCAATATTTCTTCATTTCCATTTCCATCCTCTCACGAGTCGTTTTCCCGTCCTAAAAAAAATGCAAGAGCTAACAAATTACAAACACCTAAAAAAAATTGGAAGAGCTAAGATAAAAAAAAAAAATGTACAAGGGAAAGATTTCAAACTATCCTCCCATTTTAGTTTACAATGTAGACATAGTTTTAAATATTTTCCTACTTCAATTTATCCTCCCATTTCAGCCACTGCAGCAAAGGAACTACTAAAAGGAAATTCAAACTACACCTAACTTTGAATAATTGATATGAACTAGTTTGAAGGCGTTCGTCTCAAACATGAAACAAGCATGTATCACACTGGGCTATTCAAACGAGCATGTATCAGCCCTTATATTGAAATCGAAAAACCTTTTTCAAATGCCAAACCAGACTCAAAGAGAAAACAGGAGAGAGACAGATTTTAGGGCACGTATCATACTTGTTTTTTAGTTCTTCATGCATAGTTTTTATCTCTGAGCCACAGTGCCACACTGTAAGCAAGCCATAAAAGACAGATTTTAGTCATGACCACATTAGAGGCAGTAAAAAGCAAGCTTGATGTATTTTTGTTTCCTACCTGATGGATAAAATGCAAAATAGCAAGATACTGTGGTATTGGTGATATCAACTCCATTTTATCAAAGAGTAACGTTGAAATTCCATTTCAAAAACTTAAAGATTTGCTACAAACACTTGGCACTCAAAGCGACAAGCCTACAACAATGTTCCATAAGACAAACCATAACCTGTTAGAGCACTCGAGCATCAAGCAAGCATCACAAATCCACAATTAATTTGACCTATTCGAATACATCACTTAATCATCTTCACTTGTGAGTGAAACCAATAATAAATTCCTCTTTCGAATAGCAGCAACAACAACAACCCGCTGAGCTAAACCCAAGAAACCCAGAAACTAAAACCCTACTTTTTCTAATACAGGCACACACACACAAATATAGTTTGAAATTGAAACCCTTAACACTATTAATCTACCCACTTTTCAAAACCGTAGAAACCGAAATACACAGAGAGAAAATGATAAAACGAGAGAGAGAGAGAGAGAGAGAGAGAGAGAGAGAGAGAGAGAGAGAGAGAGAGAGAGAGAGAGAGACCATGGGTGAGAGTAGGGCTACACACAAAAAATTGGTGAACCATGAATTTGGTCCGGACCGAACCGATCCGTATGTTTTGGATTTTAACTGTGGATTAATGGTCTGGAAACGGATTAAAAAAATAATAAATCGTGACTCGCGGTTCGGACACGGATTTTGAAACCGTGGATTAACCGATCCGGACCATGAGATTTTTATTATATATAATTTTAAAAAATATATATGTCCATCACGTGCTCCATCTAAGGTCTCTTTGTTTTCTACTTTAGATTTTTTAGGATTTTATTTTAATCAAACTGTTTGTTATTTATTTACGTATGACATGTAATCCGTGGATAAAATCGGAACCGATCCGTGACTCACGGATCAGATTGGAACCAGACCGTGAGACTTTTGGTCCGGACACGGATTGGAGTTTCAAAAAACCGTGACCCACGGATTAGGATTGGATTCATGCCAATCCGATCCAATCCGGACCGTGTACACCCCTAGGTGAGAGAGATCGACCTTGGGTTGCCTTCGATTTCCAAATCGCCTTCTTCTCCTTTGTTTAGCTTTTCATGTTCTGTTGTATATGATTTGGGGAAGATGAAGGAGGGTCTTAACCCGTTTTCATGTTTTGACCCGCGAACTGGGGTTTAAACCGATTTTGGACCCGTGAGAAGCATTATTGAATCTGAGCCCTTGGATGAGTTCCAAGGGTTGTGAGTTGAAGTCCGGATTTTTGCTCCCATAAGGGTCCCTTATGTGAAGTTTTCCCTATGTCCATGTGTTTTCAATTCATTTTGAGTCTGCGTCTTCATGATTGTATGTATACAAATATACAAATATGCACATCTAAGTTTTTTCCCCTTCCATCTTAGCGGCGGGGAAAAAAAGAAGAAGAGTAAACCAGCCTCAGAAGTTCACACAAAAAGGTGTTTACTTTTTTACAGTAATAGATGTATATAAGCTTACAGTTCGAGAAGAATCTGAGTTTCTACGTTTTGATTCATATGTATTTCACAGATTGTACATGAAGCTTAGAGATCGGTTGGTTGGTAGCTCGAAATGTCTTAATCAGGTTTTGTGAAGAATTCAAGCTATTTATTGTAAAGTAAAACAAATGAAAGTGGACTTCATAATATTTCAGTAATTAGTATTTCACATTCCTTTCATTAACTGATAATTGAAAGAATTTTGATGGGTATAGCCTCTTTTTTATTGAATCAGAAGATCTGGTTTGATTTACTTTCAATAATCAAGAACATGTATCGTATTAAAGTTGGAATTTTACGTATTGAGGTCAGATTGCAATTTGGATTTTGGTGTCTTGAAATCGGTTGTGCAATAGGTTGAAAATAATGTGTAGCTATTGCATGGGGAAAAAAAGGTACAGGGAAAGGAAGGAGAGATGGGGAGGATGGAGGTGGGTTGGGGGGAAGAGAGAGATGAGGTCTGAGGGGCAATTTAGTCAAGGAATTAAAGTGTTTTGGCATAAACAAAATCAATGTTGGCAGGAACAAAAAGGGTTTTGGCATTATTAGTGTCATAAGAATGAACTATAAATCGGAGATATGAGGTTAACTCTCACTGGTAAGCCTTTGTTTTTCATTTTTTTCCTCATCTTTAGTGATTTTTTCTTAGTTTTTGTCTTTTTTATCCCTGTCAATCTGGTGCGAGGAGAGGGATTGAAAAATTGAAAAGTTGCAAAAAAATATTTGCACGAAAATAAAGTGAACATATCATTATTTTTTTATTTTTAGAGTATTTTTTTAATTTTTTCAATTCCTTTCTATGTCCTTAATTGACAAAAGAGTTTTTTTTTCAAAACAACCCTTAAACTTTCACCCATTTCTCTACTTAGTACTTGAACTTTCAAAACTCTTTATGTAGTCCTTGAACTATTTAACTTGAAGTGCATGTAGTCCCTCTGTGAATTTCCGTTAGTTTCATAGACGGAAAAACGTAACATGTGCACGCCACAGCTGATTACGGCCCCATACCCAGGGTAAAAATGTCGCTCCTCCTCCTTCCATTCAATGTGATTTCCAAGAAACATAAGAGAGAGAGAGAGAGAGAGAGAGAGAGAGAAGGGAGAGAGAAGAGAAGAAACGATCTAGTGTTTCTCTAGCCCCAAGCTCGGAATGGACGACCAATTGAGGCAAGGAGAAGATATTATCCCTAACTGTAAGTTGCTATCTCACCTCTGATTTGTAAAACTAGGGTTTTGGACAGATTTTTCACGACTACAAGATGATTGATTTGTAGGGTTTTGTACAAACTTTAATGGTTGTTCATTATTTCGTTTTTGTACACATTTTCCTTCACTTTGATTGATCACAAAAATCCACTTGATTGATCAAAAAAAACCAAACTGATGGATCACATTTTGAACAAAATTCAATGGATCCCTGATTCCCCTTGCATGGGTTGGGTTCAGTTTTTCCCGAAAAAAATGGGCATGAAACTATTGCAGGTGTCATTAAACTAGTGTATGGGCATGTAACTATTGCATGACTGCATGGGTTTTGATGTGTGTAAAAGTAGTTGCCCCATTTTTCAATTACATTACAATAATGTAAAAAACTGCTAGTGTGTTGTAGTCTCCCTTCAACTGTTTGTGTTGGAGTAATCTACTCATTGAACTAGTGTATATACTACTGCCATTAGGCTTTGTTCCTCTTTGTATGTACAAAACTTGCACAATATCTTGATATTTATATACACAGTCTTCATGTATTGATATTCAAGACGGACAACATCCAAATGGTGAACTAACTTAAACCAATGTCCGAGTGATTCCATTTTACATGATGCATAACAAAAACAGATGAAAAGTTATCTCATTGCTTGGCAATTCTTGAGCTATATTAATGCTGCATTTTTCTTCTATTACAGATGTCAACCCTGATTTCTTCTCATTCAAGGTCTACTAGGGGTGTTTTTGTTGTTGAAAGGGGTAGGAAGTCCTACACTGGTGGACAAGTAAGTTATAGTGATTATGAAGAAAGGGATAAAGTTTCATTACTTGACTTGCATGAAATCCGTAAAAAAGTTAGGGTTGAGTGATTCAGTAGAGTTCTGGTACAAGGTCCCTCGTAATGAAGACTATAAAATTATGGAGAATGATAATGATGTATATGAGATGGGTAAGTGCATTAGTGATAGGCAAATAAAACTTTTCCTCATCATTCATGATTCTGATGTCCATGATTTAGAAGATGTCAATGTCGGTGATTGGGATTGGGAGTGTGGGACCTTCCCAGAGAGTGGAATTACAATTGAGGATGTGCACATGGTAGAGGGGATAGGTGGCACTTTTGAATCTATTAGTTGCAGCTTTGTGTAATCTGTTATGGGTTGAAGTGCAGCTATGTGTTGTTTTTTCCTTCTTTGTTTGTCTACATTTATGAATCTGTTTAGTGCATTATTTTTGGGTTTATCCTTGTGATGGTTGTTTATATGGAATGGAGAGAGAGAGAGAGAGAGAGAGAGAGAGAGAGAGAGAGGTCATTTTTATAAAAATCTTTTTTTTTTGTAAACCCAGGTGCTGGTTTGTATGGAGAGAGAGAGAGAGAGGGGGGGGGGTTCTATTTTATCTCTCCTTTTTTTTTTTTGTAAACCCAGAGCTGGTTTGTATGGAGAGAAAAGAGAGAGAGAGGGAGGGAGAGAGGGGGGGTCTATTTTATCTCTCCTTTTTTTTTTTTGTAAACCCAGGTGTCAATTGGAAAGGGCTGGAGAATTTGTATAGAGAGAGAGAGAGGTAGGTTTGTTTTATGAATGCTCTGTTTTTTGCAGAATCTGGAGGGAACTGGTATTGTATTGGCGCCAATTGGAAAGGGCAGGAGAAGGAGGAGTGACGTTTTTACCTTGGGTATGGAGCCCTAATCAGTTGTGGCACGCACACATTGCATTTTCCATCCATAAAACTAACAGAAGTTAACAGAGGGACTACATGCACTTCAAGTTAAATAGTTCAAGGACTACATAAAGAGTTTTGAAAGTTCAAGTACTAAGTAGAGAAATGGGTGAAAGTTTATGGGATGTTTTGAAAAAGAACTCTTGACAGAAATCATTTTTTTTTTGAAAAAATGCCAAAATATAAAAAAGTTTATTTAGATCTCATCCCAAAAACCTTCAACAGAACAAAATGAGCTATGTTACAGCCTTTGTTGTCTGTTAGAGCATCCCAATGGGATAATCAAAACATCTAAATAACCAAAGTTAGCAATGTTTGTCCAAAAATTGATTCACATTGGCATAATCAAAATTAA